>OY728146.1:2079067224-2080406346 GCA_963277665.1 Viscum album
CATTTCCCCTTAACAAATCTTCATGTATTCATTATCCCCCTTCTTCAATTTATCTGATTTATTTTTATGTTTCTATTATGTATCTTGGTTGGTAGTATTTTTATCCACCACATTACATGTTTTTGTATAGGTATGTTTATGAACACCTTAATTTGGATAACTATCCAAATTATAAGACCCTAATCATATATAAATCCACTAACTCTTGTATGGTTTCCATATAATTAAATAGCATGTGTTATGAATTAGATCAAGTTTGTAAGATCCTGAGTTTTTCCTTAAGGTATGTATCTTCTGATTTTTTTTAATTATTTGGTTTTGGCCTAATGTGATTGCCTAATGAGGTCATGGGAGTTTAGGGGGGTATCCGAGGCTTGTTCGGATCCCAGAGGCTCAATTTTTGGAAAAGGAAGTTAGCCCACATGGTTAGTAGAAACCATGAATTCCTATCTATATAATTTCTCCTAACCATATGGGGTGGTCTAGGGCTTCGTCCAGGGTCACACAGTTTGATGAAACCATGCAGCCAGGGGCACATGATCGTGTGATCAACTAGTATTTTTTAGTAGAGGAAAATCAAATGGTTTGTGCATTGTTTCCCAAACCATGAACATGAACTATGTGAGGTCCCTCCTTGGACAGTGAAGGGCACACAATCGGTGCATAGTTTTTCCAATCATACGAACAAACCGTTTGACCCTTGGATTTTGGGTAAAATTAACTTTTCCCCTCAAAATTATTTTAACCTAAAACTTTTTCTTTCTTTTTTCTTTTTAGTGGAAAAATCCTTCTCCATTTAAGTTCTTTAAACCTTCAAGGTAGGATTTGATATTATTTCTTCATCCAAACTCCAATTCAAGATTCATTCGTCTCGTTGAATCCAAGCTAGTGAGTTCTTCATTAATATTGTGCCTTTCTTCATTTGTATTCATATAGACAAAGTTATTTTGGTGCAAGATAATATGCACTATTTCTAGGGTGTTCATATGTTTCTCTATTTTATTTTGATATGGGTTAAGTTAGAAGCTGATATTGGACAACTATTCTAACATGGGAATAATATTGGTGTTCTACACCTTTTCCCATAAATTCTAGTTATTTTATAGTTAGTTGTTATTGTGCCGCATGACGGACCTTATGGTGTTACTCCTAAAATTAATTAAAATCCATGATTAAATTATATGAACCTTGATCGGTTTCCCACTTAGCACCATGACATGGTTGGAGGTTCTCAACCTCAACCTGGACCACCTGTGAGGTGTGTTTATGTATCTGACCCATGAGTTATGATTTCTTATTTATAGTGAGGCTTGGTAGGATAGAAACAATCACACCTATATGTGTCACTCCTGCTTATTCATTTATATTACTATTATATATTACACATTTCCTCTAATTATATATAGATACTGGAATTGTTATTTACACTATTGGTTGGTGGATTACTGAGTGTTATCTCACACCCTATTCAGGATTCCATTGGGTACCTAGACAGGCTTGATGTATTTAAGTAGGGACTAAGGAAAGTGCCCAATCTATGATGCATGATTAATTATGCTTAGGAGTAAGGGAACATAGAATTAAGTAATACTCATGATTCTTTGTGGAGATAGTTCTTCTTGGTATTTTTTTATTTTTGGTAAACTAATGAAAATTTGACATATCCCAATGGTTTGAAACTGTTGGGATAGGGCCTAAAACCATTGGGATGTTAGGCGTTGCAATAGCCTTATGCCAACAGTTTATTAGAAACCATTGGTTTAGGCTGTCTGAATGAAAAGATTACCAATGGTTTAAGGGAAATCATTCTTATATATGTGTACCAACGGTTAAATAACTATTGGTACACATACTTTCCAACATCTAACAAGTTCCAACAGTTTCAAAAAAATCATTGGAATATATGTATACCAATGGTTTTTGAACCGTTGGTATACATGCAACATCTGTTTTTTCCCAATGGTTTAAATGAAACTGTTGGGATATGTAGTGCAACCTACAGTATACCAATGGTTTATAGAACCATTGGTATATCCTATACTCCCCCAATTTAAACCTTCACCTCCCACATCATAAGCTGGACAAAACATGCACCTCTCCACTGCAATTCTAGTGGACTCCTCTCTGCAGTACTGCAATTCCAGCAAGCATACAACAGCCTCCCCTCCTATGCAACTCCAGAATCCTCCCCTCAAGCACACATCAGACTCCCCTCGAGCATAAAATATCCTCCCTTCTGAAATTCCTTCCACCTACCCTCTACAATTCCATCGGCCTCCCCTTTGCAATTCTAGCAGCCTCCCCTCCTATGCAATTCTAGCATGCATCATACAAAGACCTCCCCTCCAATGTATTCCATTTTCTTTAGGTGTGAGTGAATCCTCTTATGGCAGAGTTTGGTGAACTAATTAATGGAGGGGAGTTCACTTCATAGTTATGAATGTTACTACTGAGGAATTTTAGTAATATGAAATGTGCTCAAGGTATTCAGGGTAAATGGATAAAGAGGAGGCCACCTAATACCGGTATGAAATTAAATGTGGATGGAACATGAGTGTATTGGGAAATGGGTGGGGGGGAGACTATTTTGAGACAACGTGGGATTAGTGATTCTGTGTTTTATTTTCTTTTATAGTCCAAGTAATTTTCTTGGGGTAGAATCACGAACCATGGTTACCGATATTATGTTTTGAAGGATTTATAATATTCCACTATTTTACATAAATTAATAGAGTTTTAGAAAGTTTCAAAAGAATGGGATGTTAAAATATGGTGTAGTTAACTGGGTGTTCATGTAATGTCATCAAAGATAATATGTCATGGTTATGAACTTTATTTGTCACTCTAGTTTAGGTGGTTGAGTAAACCTGAAATGTCATTAATTTTGAGAATTTTTTGGATCTCAGAAAAGTGAATTATGAATACCATTTCTGTTGGGAATTCTAGGTTACAAGGGATGAGGTATTATTATTCTTGGTTTTTATGTTTTATAGTTGAGATATTTATTTAAAGATGATGCATGTATTTTCCATTATTATTTATGGTTTTTATTTCTTAGCCTGTTGGAATGGGGCATGTCCACGTGAATAATTCTTGGAATGTAGGGTTCGATTGACATTTCTGTGCTTTAATGTGATTAATGTCACTGATAATGAGGGATCAACTATTTAAATTAAAAAAACCCTATATGGTGTTTTCCTAAATAACTTATTGGAAGTATGATACATAGTTGAACCACAATATTACTTCTAATTAATGGTATTATGGATCATATGGTGATATTTTCTTTGATGAAAACTACATGGTCTCTCTATGCAAGAAATGTAGCGGGTCAGTATAGAAACTAGTTATTTTGGTAATTAATTTTTTTTGTTGGTTGCGATAGAGTCTAATAACTCATTGTGTCACCAATAACCTATATGATGTTTTCCCATATCGATTCTTGGTGGAATTATACTTAACCAAATCATTTATCTATTGTTTTACATGATACGAATCATTATATAATTATGTCATTATATGTTACTGGATGTGACCTAATATTTGAGTGGGTGGTCTAGTATACCAATTCTCAATAAGGATGGGTGCTTTAAAGTGGGTGATCTACCCATGGAATTAGACTAATTGTAAGTGTGTAAATTTAGATGATCTACTGATGCATTCTAGTAATTAAACATCATGGTCAAGAGATGTGATATCACGTTGGTGGGTGGGACTGAGAATTTCTAGGTTAATTAAACTAGAAGATGACATACCAGTGTCTTTATATAAGACTAGTTGTGGTAAGGTGGGAACTTTATTACGATAGTCGATGGACCGTTGGGGATACATTATCGATAGGTGATTCCTATGATGCAGACCACCATTTGTTGAAATTGATCTATATGATCCATATATTATAGTGGGGAGCACCATATGTTTAGGGATGAGTGGTTTATGATACAATGTTGTCTTGGTATAGATGGGAATGATTTCATGCTGTCTCAATATTAATTATGGTGATGAGTAGAGATCTTGATGTTTGGTGAATACTGGGCATTGGTGTTTGTAGTTACGGAGCCAAAAATCATTAGATATTATAAGATAAGATTCAATGAATTATCTATAAATTAATGATATAATTAGGTCAATATTGATGGCTGTATTATCACTATATAATATAGGAAATCCTTGAACATCTCTCTATGGTTTATGCATGTTGTTCATATGAATTTGATATGTGGTCTCACCATGCAAGGGATTTATAACTCCACTGGTGCCACCTCCAACACATCAAATGTCATCCCCTTATAAAGTAATTCCCTCAAATAATACATACAAGAGAAAATGTGTGAGGTAGTCATCTAAGAAACCTCACCCAAAGTCATCAAGTAAGTAGTGTGTTTTCTGACTTTAATCATCAAATTTCTTAAGTACCTCTTCATGATCTGCTTAACTATGTCGGTTCTCTTCAAGTTCCTTAGAGGAAAAAAACTTATATATCCAAGAAATATACACCTTACATCCCTTCATCATGCCCCAAGGCTTGGACAGGTTCCAAGGAGAGTATAAAACGACCGAGGTCCACGAAGGGTTGAACCTGTTGTTTTATGTGAGTGCAATATTCCTCATACCTTTTGATTTGACATGATTGTGAACACTCTTAGAATCTCATGATATGGGTAACTATTCTCTAATAGACCTAGCTAGGATGGAGGCATCATTGGGAGATGTTAATCATTTATCCTGAAATTGAATATACCATTGTATCTGTATCGAATTTTATGACCTTTGTTTATGCTTCCACCCCTTTAGGGTGGTGGTGTCCCTAGAATTCTCCTTGAACATATTGTGTCAGTGGAAGGGGAATCATATGTGCATCAATGATGCATGGTAGGAACACATTTCTATAATCCATTGGGTCAACATTGAGGTGAAAGAACTTGATACTACATTAACTGAAAAAGGTAAATCCTCAGTAGTTAACATAATTACTATTCATCTGACAACATTATTTATGTATGTTGACTAACAGGCCTTATGTGATTAATTATGGAAATTTCACCTCAAGGATTAGAGATCCCATATCCTTTGGCCTCAGTATCTCTTCCCATAGAAGCCATCTATACACCATGCTCACCAAGGGATGCGAGCAAGAGTCCCTCACTCACCACCTTGTTCCTGAATACATATATGTTCCTTGACTAGGCCTAAGATAAGGTTCAGAGTACTCTACATTTCAATAAAAAAATTAGGCAAAAAGTGTGGGGAGAGATATAAATAATGATCCTAGAGGGTCCCTTTAAAGAGATCAAGGACCATTTGGCCCACTTCTGGTATATGTTTATAACCCTCAACTCCAGTGGGTATAGATATCAAGTACTACATACTAGGGTGAAGGAGGTGGTCACCATTAGGGAGGAGAAGAGGGAATATGGAGACATGTGAGGAGGTGGTAGAATATTGATTTAAATATTTATTCTCATTTAGATCACTCTTGTAATTAGATTTTGGGAATAATATTCTACTTCATACCTTTTTCATTTATATGATAATATTAGAATATGGATTGTAGTATCACAATAGTTTAATTTCAAGGATTCACCAAATGATAAAAATTGTTTATGAACCATGTGAAAACTCTTATGCCATGGTAATTCTGACACATGTAATCAATTTTTCTTTATTCACGACCCTATTTATGCATATTACCAATATGTATCTTCAATCAATTCATTTTACCCTTAATCCTTAAATTATTGAGAATGGGAAAGAGGATGATTGATGGAACTTCGCGACTGGTGGTTTATCAGGAGGATAGGGATTCTGATTCAGATTCCCCTATCAAGACCAGGGAAGTGGAACTTGTGGAGGATTATATAAGAGTCTCTTAAAATAAAGGAAAGAACACCATCATTTACTCATAGGGGTTCATCAAGTACTCTCGGAGGCCGCAGAAGAAAAAATACTACTCCTTACCTATCCCTCCTTTCACTAGATTCTCAAGAAAATAGAAGATCCCTCAAAAGGTTCCCAAGCATGTGGTGACAAATTATACAAAGGAGATTGATCCACTAGAAGGAAAATCATTTTTCACCATCCTGGTGAATTCTAGAAAGGAGATGATTGTATCATATATCCACCAGAGTAGGAAAGAATTGATGGAATATGATGAGTGGGAAACCATCCTAGAGTGCAACGAATAATTCTTAGACAAGGGCTTAGAGGTCATCACTATAAAAAGGTAGTTTGACAGTATGGTAGGAAGTCGTTTCTAGGCCAACCTTAATAAGGAGCAGGGGGCCTAGGCCCAACAAAAACTTGGCATTCTGGCACGTGGATTCAACATGCAAATGATTATGGTGGAAGAGCTCATAAAAACTTAGGACAAGATGGTTTACAATTTTGACAACCTCCTTAATGATGATTTGGATAATAAGGCCACCATTTTTCAATGGAGTCTCTTTAGAGGTAAGGTCTCTAAAAGGATCAAATTTTAACTCATTTATTCAGCTATTTCATATCATGTTGATTAACTGTCTATCTATGTACTCTATTGGTTTCTCACTTTTCCTTAAAAATGTTTTCTTAATTAAAAACATATAATTGCATCATGTTTCCCATTCAATAAAGGAAACCTCAAACTATAGGAATTAAAGGCATGTTTAGTTAGTTACATGTTATGACTAGGATCACAAGGAACAATGTTTATCATAGTGGATTTGTTCATACACACAATGCACTGAGTTTCTAGAAATAATCTCTTTAAAAATATCGTGAATGATAAAAAAACTAGTCATATGAAAAAAAATAGAAAGTATCCTCCCATCTAGGGAAGGGAGAACACTCCTAATGCTGTAATGACATATGATATGTGAAATAGGTAGAATTATTTCTAAAGGACTAGAAATGGTGTGAAAAGGATGTTTTTCCTTCAATAAGTGGTCTTGAGAGCTCCTCTAATACTGATAGAACACGATACCTGAGTTAGTGTGGTGGTGAGGACTTATAAGCATAGGAAAACTGGGATTCAAGGAAATTTACAAGAATATCATATAGTATTTGAGGTCATCATGAGGTAATTATTTCTTTTTTGGGTATGAGACTTATTTGAGTATCAAGGACTCTATTGGATTCCCTAGTGTAAGATATATGAGCACCAAGAGGACTGAAATTTTGCACTTGGATGGTGAGATATTTTTGAGATGGGGGTATAAGTCCCTAGTGACTAGAACCTTGTACCTATCTTGTGAGCTATGATATGGACCAAATTCCCTTTTTGTTATTTCATACACATGTTGGGTGACAAATTCTAACAAGTATAGTGATATATCTTAAGGAATGACAACACCTTGAGTGATAAGGTGTTCGAAGGACCCTTACTTGAGTGATAATAAAGTTATCATATTATAACATGATATCTAACCTTAACATGATTAATAAGGCAATGGTCATGATAATGACCTCACCTTGAGTGATAAGGTTCTAGATGAACCCAACCATGAGTGATAATGGAGTGTTTGGAATCTGATATTAGAACTACCATGGTTAATATGGTATTATTTTAGAAAATGGATTTACATTGATCATAATGTATTAACATGGATGTTTATTGAATGAGAAGGTTGGTATGTGATATATAGTGGTATGAGACTACCTTTAGTAGTATGGTAGATTTTGGGAGTTGAGTGATGACCTATATTGAGTGATGACCTATACTACACTTTTACATTAACTTCATCATGTTTTCAATCATCATCCATTGAAAACTATTAACTATCAATCCACATAATCTGCAGATATTTCATTTTAAAACCACCACTTAAAATATCTGAATATCTTGCGAGAATACCTCCATTTTAATTCTCCACACTATCCATAACTTTGGAAAGCTTTTAAATCTCCAAATTAATATCTGTGGCATAAAAAAACCATTCAAAATTTCCTTTTAAAATCTTGAACCTCATGACATAGAAACTCATTTTTGAATGTGTTTCCAAACAAAATTCTTTTGACCTTCACACCAAGGCATGAAACAACACTTCTTTTATGAAATATGCCCTTCAAAACATCAGACACCATGAACACTTGGCCATTTTTCTCCACTACGAAATCTAGATACACCAAAACACCCAGCATTCAAAAAATGCTCCGGGAAATGACATAGGTATCTCTCCAGAATCTTTCTATACTTTGCTATACACAGGTCCACCATAGTGACCAAAATGTATTTAGTGAGTGTCCCCACTATAATTATTCTCATTAGAACATGGGAGAAATTTTTCAATATGAATATTCAAATGAGGAGTCACTAAATCATATAAATTGGTGGTGGTAAGACGAAGATTATGGTGGGGAGCACCATAAGCCTGATAGGTGTTAAATAATGACACCATCAATGTTTTTATATATATGGGCTCAGGTAAACACCCAAAGGGGTGTCCAAGAGGCCAGGAAAACACCCCAAATGGGTTTCGCCATAAGATAAGGTCACAAAAGACATGATATAATGAATCAACTATTTAATACGCTATAACAAGGGACCGTCAGAAGGTTGTAGTGAGCAGCACAATGACACAACGTCTAAAGGGAAATGAAACGATGAAAAATAATAATACACTCTACACAAACCATTTACAAATTCATTCACTTAACCTAAACATGGAAATTTCATTTATAATATTCAAAGGATGAAAAGGAAAGTGTCATGGTCAAGGAATATGCCTACTCGAAAAATGTAATTTTATCTAAATGAGTATGATAAGCCAATTTATATTAGTCAAAGAAAAAAAACTAACTATCCAAAAAATAAACACCAACAAGAGACATATGGAAAACTCAAACCAAATCTAATCATGATACAAATAACCATCACCGCTCTTTGGTTTAGAAAACAACGCACCTCCATTGGAGGGGTTTTATTATAAAATCATGTAATTTCTTTATCACAAAATTTATTTAATTATATTTAACATTTATTCTAAAACTCATTTATCACAAATCAAATGCAATAAGTTAACCAACTAGATCAACATAAATATAACCGTGAGTTTTTTCAGACAACACATCTTCATTGGAGGGGTTTTATTATAAAAACATGACTTTATTTATCAAATGAAACAATTATATTAAAGAACAGTTATTTAGGATATTCAATTCAATATAATTAAGAAGAATTAAGAAAGAAGCTAAATTCAATTTAAAGCATTCTTGAATTAAAGAGGCTAGGAGAGGGACCCCACCTCAAGGTGGAACTAAGCCATCCACTTCGGATCTTGGATCTTTCTAACTAAAAGTTGCTACTCCCCCACTAGGTATACGCACCTTCACACACATGCAAGGACACATAACCCCAATTCACACACTTGCATGGATATGAGAATGTGCAAGGGGATCCTTGAATGTATTCTTATATGCATATACCAGTCTCTACTCACCAGTGTATGCATTTATATATATATATACATGGGCACACCTAGCCCCATACATGCATAATCACTGCCATGGTCGACTATACACGTAACGGGGGAACCCACATACATATACTTACTTACCTATGCACACGTAGGCGAGTCGCTCTTGAATTGGTGAGTCTCCCTTGACTTGGAGACTCAAAACCAATGAGAAGGGATCAACACACTACACAAAGGATATTAGGAACCTTAAAACACATAAAGGATTCTACATAAATAGTGAGAAACCAACCAACGACATTAAATCCTTACCTCGATTGGTAGCAGAGAACCAAATCCACCCAAACCAACACGAAACGATCCAACACCCTATCAAAAACATAATATGGAGTCAAAAACACTAAAATACCCAAATACATAAGGTGCGAGAAAAGTAGTAACCATAAAATCTTACCTCGGATCAAAGTCGATGGACTGAAACAATCTAAACCCCTTCTGGCCCCCTTCACAGAATATAACTACCATCTGTCCATAGAAAGTAGTAAAAGAACTAAGTGACGAATGCCATAAATAAAATAAAATAAAAACTAAACTAAAACATACATGTCTCCTGTGACTATACACGTCACCACCCAACATATAAGAACCACAACGCCCCATGGGTCAAATCATGTTCTTACAAGCAAGGGGGAAATAGATACATGTTTCAAAATGATGCTATCAAATAGTAAATTCATATTAATTAATAATTAATATTTCTATTAATGGTATATAATTAGTTTGGATTGAGTTTCAGCTTAGTTTGGGTTTGTTCGATACAAGGGATTAGGTCTTATCATTCTTGGTTTTTATGTTTACAGTTGATATATTTATTTAAAGATGATGCATGTATTTATCATTATTATTTATGGTTTTAGTTCTTAGCCTGTTGGCACGGGGCCTGTCCACATAAATAATTATTGGAATGTAGGGTTCAGTCAAAATTTATGCGCTTTAATTTGATTGATGTCACTAACGATGAGGGCTCAACTATTTAAATTAAAAAAACCCTATATGGTGTTTTCCTATATAACTTATTGGAAGTATTATACATTGTTGAACAACAATATTAATTATAATTAATGGTATTATGAATCATATGGTGATATTTTCCTTGATGAAGACTAAATAGTCTCTCCATGCAAGGGATGTATATTGACCCTTGGTGGGTTAGTACATGAACTGGTTATGTTCGTAATTAATCCCTTTTTGTTGGCTGTGATAGAGTCTAATAACTCATTATGTCACTAATAACCTATATGATGTTTTCCTATATCACTTTTTGGTGGAATTATACTTAACCAAATTATTTATCTATTGTTTTAGAGAAGGTTCTTTAGTAATTTTATGGAAATGAAATCACCCTGTCACTAGGTCTCCAAGTGGATAAGATATCGATTAGGATATGAGTGGTATAACATATGTCTTAAAATTGGGATGATATGTGTATGAACTAGATGAGGGTTTAGATCAATTAAAATATTCCTAAGAGGATTGGGGCTTGTAGTGATAGATGTGGCAATTGTACATCTAGCATTTGATGAGGAAATACTTATGAGGATGGATTGGAATCTTGGTTGGTTATTAGAGTGGGATAGTCCCTCTGAGTCTATAAAATGTATTATGAAAGGTTTTAATCCATTTAATGATTCAAAAGTTCAACTAAAGAGATTAGGTATGAGATGCTAGTGTGGGTATTGGGTATTTTTGGATAGATTGGCATTATAATTCCAAGAGGATTGGTGTGATTTAGCTTAGGATGGAACCTGGTTAGTGGGGCTGTGTTATAATACATGATTTTGATGAGGTTCTTGACTGGATTATTGAGAATATAATTAAGGAATATTCAACATGATAAGAGAAGACTATAGTGTGTGGGATGAGGATTATGGTCAGTGAGTAGCGACTAGGATGGGTTCGAGGGACCCTAGAGGATTCCCATGTGGATGAGATAAGAATGTAGATGGGTTTGACATGGTGTGCTTTTGTGACTAAAACAATCATGAGGTGAATAATCCTCTTTGTCTAGTTGGATGATGAGATGTTCATCGAGGCATGGGATAATCCTCAAGAGATGAGTCTAGAATTTGTGATTGAGAGGACATACTAGGATATGTTTGCTAGGATTGGGTGAGTGGCCAACCCATGCGAGGATGATACGATGTATGGAGACACTTGTGGTTGTTTATGTTATCTCATGGAGACACTTGGGTTTATTTCATGACTCCAACATACTCTAGAAATTTTCTCACATAATGTTTTAGAAAAACAATTCCATCTCATGGAAGACCCCAAGGCTACTCTAGTTTCCAATGTTTCCTCACACTCACACCTCATGGTATTACAATATTAAAGTGATCAATGCCAACTATTCAGGATAGCATCACTACCCTCCATACATAGAAATAAGTAAAAGACCTAAGTGGCCAATGTGATAAAGAAAATAAAATAAAAACTAAACAAAAACATACCTGTATCCTATGGCTATACATGTCACCACCCAATATATAAGAACCACAATGCCCCATGGGTCAAATCAAGTTCCTGAAAGCAAGGGGGAAATAGTTCCATTTAATAATCTCTTCATCTTTCATTATGTTCTTAATATAGAACGTTATTGGAAACACCAGACTAGTACACTTAGCCAATGAATATGCACCTATTCTACATTAGTTGAGTTGAAGATTGTGCACATAACCCTCTTCACTATGGAAAGAACTTCATAGGGAAACCAATCAATGTTTATTAGTTGATCTTTCTCTTGAACCTGGTCAGGCACCAGTCCATGAACCAGATGGTATACTTGGTCATGAGGGTGTAAACTATTTCATTATACTATACTAATAATAAAGGTGTGGGTATCTTTGCTACCAGCAATGGGAATTTCTCAAGGATTTAGTGCCAATCAACTTTAGTTCCTATGTTAATGTCCCCTTAACTATCAATAGATGTCAAGGGGTGTCTCCCATGGGTGTCTTGTGGTGTGTAGTGTCTATCTATGATTTCTGTGGTGCTTCCATATTGTGGGAAATGTGTATTACATGGTAAATTGAATAAATACATTGGTCAATTGGAAAATACACCCATAGTCAACAAAGACATACCTACTTTTGACAGATAATACCATCCAAATAACTAACTTGGAAATATGAGACCAACATTTTGCTATACCAATTCCAATTACTTAATATATGCAGCACCGACTTATGTTTTATGAACCAATCAATTAAAGGGAAATAAACTCCTTACAATAACCCATAAAATCTCATATATCATCAGTCACCTCCAATTAACCCACATCATTGCACATCTTAATGATCATACAACCTCATCACATATATATCATGATTAACAAAAAAAATACAACAAAATATCAGGTCTAATAGGGGTATATAGAGGAAAATATGCGGTTTTTAAAAAATCATGAACTTTTTATTGAATACATTGTTAGAATGAATAGTTTAAAACTTGTGAATCTAACCCTACATTTCTGGAAGACTCTATTTTGAAAAAACTTACAATTTACCCAATAATTAACCACACAATGATTTGGTTACTACCCAAAACTCTAGAAATTGCACGATTAATGTGAATGGTTATCCTAACTATAAACCTAATAGTGCATTACCTGTTACCTCATTTTTTAAAAAAGAAGACTAATTATTACCTAGAAGTACTGATCAAGAACCATCAATAAATTTGGGAGAAATGGTGGGAGGGGAGGGATCCAAGAGAGAGGGACGTCGCGTGGGGTATTTGGCCATGGGGGGTCTCATGTGCGACTAGAGAGGGGGCCGGGGGACATCATCAGAAGAGAGGAAGCCGAGAGGGGAGGGGGATGTCACCAGGAGAGGGAGACAAGAGGGGAGGGGGACGTCATCATCAGAGAGGGAGTCTATTGGGTAAGGGGGAATGTCACCGAAGGAGAGAGAGATGAGAAGGTATGGGGCTGGGAGGCAGAGGTGGAGGCGGATTCCAGGAGGTTGAGGAGGTCAAGGTCGGGGAGGGTAGGAGAGGGTCAGGAGTGGAGGTCAGGGAGGGTTCACACAGGGATGAAAAATTAGGAGGGAGTCCTAAATTGGGTGGCTTTTTTCCCAAACGTTATTAAAAACTGTAGGTGATATTTATCTTTCCCAATGGTTTTTTAAACCATTAGGAAAACCCAACATAAAATTGCTTATACCAATAGTTTAGTAGAACTGTTGTTGTAACTTCTTTATCCCAACCGTTTTTTCAAATTGTTGGGAAATAAGTGTTGGTGTAGGCCAGCTTTCCACTAGTGATACATTTATTGTTTTGTATTCTTATTTCCATTTATTGCCTAAAATTTTGTATAGATACATTACATTCTCAGTTTTTATATGATATTTCTTTATCTTTTTTTTATTATTAAAGTCATTTGGATGTTTATCTTTTGTTTCTGATTTTTATTATGCTTTTTATTGTTTATTCACTTATGATACCTATGTGTTATTCTGATCATCAAGATATATTATTTCCACCATACCATTATAGACCCTCAAAACTAGTCAGTAGCCTCTGGAGTACAGGGAGGCGCGCTTGAGCCCATGTGATCCACCAGCTTGGGGCACCATTTAGTGGCTCCTGAGTTGGGACGTTACAAAGTGGCATTAGAGGGGTTTGTATTTTCTTTTATTTTTCTAACATACTATCTGGAATGATATAAATGAGAAATAGAAATGTGTTGAATTTGGTAATGAGTTGTGCCTGAGAGTAGCTAACCCACATACATGAAAAATCCTAATTACCTGGGATGGGGTATGATGTTCTAATTTGTTCTTGTTACAGTTAATTTGATTCCACCTCCAGGTGATGCACATGATATGTGATGATATTATTTCTATGATTGAGGGTGAAAATTTATCCTTGTCCTAATATGGAAAGTAAGCATTCATCATTCATCATTTTAGTCACCTTATAGGATTCACATTCCATAAATATTCCATTCCATATAGGATGAATTTATTGATTGTATGAAATTTATTATGGGAGCCTTGTGTTATATAATTATTATCAACTAACATTTCTTGGATGATATTAAGAAACATAATTGGTACTTAAAGATCATGTAGTAAACTAAAAAGTATTTTTATGTATAGGTTATAATAGTCACCTTAAGAAGTTAATTATGGCATGTTGAGTCATGGAATATTGGTCGCATGGGTTGGAACATGTTATGGTTGGGATTAAATGGACACCAAAATTCAATTTATAAGGTGTATGAGCCCTTATATGTTGTAAATGGCGATCTATATAAATCAAAAATTTAAAGATACTTGTAATATAAATATGAACTTAAATGATTTTGAATTCTGAAATGGAAAGGTCTACATTAAATGGATTTTCCAATTACACTTGAAAATACATATTCCAGGACTCATGATATGAAATAGAGAGCTTGAACTAGACTTGATATTAATAGTTGTAAACAGACAACATTACTGGTATTCTTTATAGTCATTCCTATTACTGAGTATTGACTTTAGGAGTAGGATAGGGGTGTGGCTTAGTTATAGGAAGGCCTGTACTTATCCTATGTTTATATCTATGGTATGGTTGATACTAAATCTTTTATGGGGCGTGTACATAGAATTTATAGAGATATTATACCATGATGTCCTTGAGTCATGTTTAAGGAGGGTGGCAATTACCATGATATAGAGGTGGTGGGCCCTGAGCTGCTAGTAGAACCTCCTATAGTACCACTTACAACACTAGCTTTTGTTCCTGATATGGGTATTGATTCCCAGTTCCGAAAGGGTTTCTTGCACTTTATAAAGACCATTCCAGGATCCCCACAGCCTTCCTCGACTATGTAAGAGTTTATTTGTGTGTTCTAGTAGCAGCATTCACCCACATTTTTTAGGGATGATGGTCCATAGATTTTTGAGTTGCAACTTGATACTGTTTTTTTGATTTTTGAGCACTTGGATACTCCTCTAAAGAAAAGAGTCAATATCACTATGTATATGATATAGGGAGACATTAGGAACTGGTGGGATGTTATAAACTAGGATTATAATCTTTGATATCTGGTTTAGAGGGATTTAAAATTGAACTTTTATATCTTCTTATTTCCTGGGACTTTGAGAGCTAAACAGGACAGTGAGTTTATGCTTTTGAAGTAGGGTGCGATGACTTTTATAGAGTATTTGGATCGATTTAAAGAGATTCAAAACTTTTCACCTTTTTATATTGATAATTATCCTTATAATGAGATATTCTTTGAGGAAGTTCTCAATCATGTTGTATGATCATAGGTGAATGTGTTTCAGTTGACTAATATAACTGCAATAGTGAATCAGGCACTTATTACTGAGCATAACTCAATAGAAGATGGGGGCCCAATGTAGAGTAGTGTAGATTATTAATCCAGTGGATTATTATAATCTAGAATAAAGTGATGTTTTGAGGCTTATAATGAGGGGAATACCAACTGGGGTGTGAAGGATTATAGTTTTTTCTTCTATCATCAGTGTGAAAGGTAGGGACACATGAGGAGCCAACGTGATAGAGACCCAGTAGGGTGTTAAGATGTGGCAGGATAGGCTATCTATAATTTTTTTGTAGGACCTTCCCTAAAAAATCTAGTGAGAGGGGTTCGAAACCAAATATAGGTTTAAGAGTGGGACTCACAACTCCAAATCAGGTTGGGAGCTAGATTACTATCGATTGTTCAGGCTAAGGGGGTGGTCATGGCTAAGGGATCTAGACACTGGTTCCACCTTGATAGTAGTGTGGGCCTTCTCAGGATAGTCAAGCTGTTTCTCAAGGCCACAGTTTGGGCTATATATATTTAGTATAGCCTATAATTTAGGATTATAGCATCGATCCATCTATAGTGTTAGGTATGATCTTAGTAGATACTACTCCAGTATCTTCCCTTTTTGATATAGGTGCTTCACATTTTTTCATATATGTACTTGTTGTGGGGTGCCTTGGTCTTGATGTTATGTTTTTTTTATTACGTTATGAAAATGAATAATGCATTAGGGATTATATTAAAGGATATACTCCAGTTCATAGAGTTCCCCCTTGATATAGGTGGGTATCACTTCTTATAGAATCTCTTTATTCTTAAGATGAAGGGATTTGATGTCATACTCGGAATGTATTGGTTGGTTCCTTATGATTCACATGTTGATTTCTATAGATGGAGGGTATCCTTCACATCACTAGAGGGTGGCAGGCATATCCATAAGGGTGAGTGGGGTGTCCAAACAGATAGAGATGGACCAGAGCATAGTGATCTATGTGGCATGATAGAACATATTTCTAGCCTTTGTCTAGAAGATTATGGAATGTGACATGATTAATTCCCTTAAGTATTAGATCATTTTAGGTATTTATTCATAGATAGATTTTATGATTTACATCTTGAGTGAGAGGTGGATTTCTCTATTGAGCTATTTTCAAAAGTTTCACCAATATTAATTCCTTCTTATAGGATGGACACTAATAGGTTGTTGGAGATCAAGATATAACTATAGTAATAAGAAAAAAGGGTTTTATATGACCTAGTACTTTTTTATGGGGTTCACCAATCCTTTTCACCAAGAAGGTGGATGGATACCTCATGATATGTGTGGATTTCAAGAAATTGAACTAGTTGATGTTTAAGAACCAGTATCTTTTGTCTTGGATAGATAATATATTTGACCAGTTTCGAGGAGACCGGGTGTTGTTGAGGATTTATTCGAGATTGGGTCATCATCAAGTATGTTTTCGACCTACAAACATACCTTGTAAAAATTTTCATATCAAGTATGGTCTATATGAGTATATAGTTATATCTTTTGGTCTTACAAACACACCAGTAGTTTTAATGTCTTTGATGAATTGGGTTTTCCACCCATTTTCATACTCTTTCATTGTGGTTTTTTTAGATGACATATTTTTGTATTCTCAAACTCATTGTGATCATGAAAAATACTTAGACACCATTATGAATACACCAAGAGAGCATAAGTTGTATGTTAAGCTCTCAAATGTCAGTTCTAGATAGATAAAGTTAACTTATTTGGTCACATCATCTCAGATATAGAAGTATTTGTGTGCCCATAGAAGGTGAGTATTATGGTTTCATGGGAGAAGCATACAAATCTATTTGATATTTATAGTTTCTTTGGATTGTATGTTTATTATAGGTGCTTCATACAAGATGCATAATTCTTAGAATCACCTCTTACAGGCTTGAATAAGAAGGTTACGAAGTCTATATGGTTAGATGCTTGTGTGATAGCCTTTTAGGATCTAAAAGGGAGACTAAATTCAGTGCCAATCCTGATTCTTCTAGAGCCTGGAAAAAGTTATACGGTTTATTATGATGAATTAGGTATAATTTTTGGAGCTATTGTAATGCATGGGGATAGAGTCAGGGAATATGGGTCTCTCTAGTTGAGACCTCATGAGTGGAATTACTATACACATGATCTCAAGTTGGTAGTTGTGGTTCACGCCTTGTGTTTTTGGAGGTGTTATATTTTGGGAGAGGGTTTTCTGGTGAACACATACCACAAAATCCTCAAGTACTTGGCTAAAGTGTCCATCAAAATTCTACACAGCCTAAAATTTTTACTCACCATCTGATTTTTGTGATTATAATCTGCCATTATATGTGTTTCACGATTCTAGACTTCCCACATATGGGTGTGTCCACATCACCTACTAGTAGATACCAAGAATTAATTCACAGTACAAGAAGACAATAATGAAGTGATATAATTTCACATGGTTATAATAAAAAACCTACAAGTTACTCAATAGTCTCTAATAGATCCATGGGTTGTCCTAGATTAGTAGCCTTTGAATGATGTATCGGTTCCAATGCATGCTTTGCATGATTTGCATGCACTTGAGTGGGAGATGAAGGAATAGAATCATAAAATCCTAGATGGATAAAAGGAAATATAGATAACATATACATGATAGGATATGGATAGTAGGTTTGGGGATACATCAAAGGATATGGAAATGGTATAGGTGGAACCATACCTATAGGCGGTGTAGAAATGGTATGGGAAGAATAGGCTAAATGAGATGATGATAGAGGCATGGATAAGAACATCACTATAGGTTATGTAGACATGGTATGAGAAGAAGAGGATAAGTGAGATAATGATGGAGGCATGGGTAGGAACATCCCTATAGGCTGTGTAGACATGGTATGGGAAGAAGAGGCTAAATGAGATGATGTTGGAGGAATGTGTAGGAACATCCCTAAAGGCTCAAGCAGAGGATGGAAAGGCATGGCATATGGGGTGTTCATTGGTGGTTTAGGGTGGTAACATGTAAGATGGGTGCTCCATCTAGGTCTAGGAGCATCCCCTCTTAGACCCATGTTGGTAGGACGAGGAGTCAAATTTGGTGCAACTTAATTTCCCTAAAAAAAATTGATAAATAATATGAAAATTTCATTATATGTAATGTAGAAGAAAAATATAAAAATTTGTATACTCACTAAGGAAACCATAAGATCTAACCCACACTAGTTCCTATGTTGATAAACATCAAATAATCATTTACTTCAAACTTCTTTCATAATATGCATAAGGAAATGTACAATTTTTATAAATAGTTTTTAAAAAACATGAATACAATTAAAAGTCAAATAATTCATAAGAAATGTGATAACAGGTTTTAGTAAAAATATTTTTAAACCAAGTTATACATTTTTTAAAAACCTATTTTAAACCTATTTTTATGAATTGAAATAAATCTAATTAAATGCAACAAAACCAAAAAATACTGAAACATACATATCATTCCAAACTAAAACTAAATTAAAGTAATTATTGTAATACCAACCTGCGAAACTCATGTCAAGGTAAAATAAATAAACTGTAAACATATATGGTTTCTTATATATATTACCCACTACTACTTCAGGTTCAAAATCAACTCTCATAAAGGGATAAATTGATTCATCAAATGAAATATTTTTTGCAGCACCAATTGGGGAGTCAATGGTCTCAATTTCTTCCCCAACATCATGAAAAATAAGTCTTCAGATTACTTCATTAATGACTATGTAATTAGGTCTCCGATGATATTTCACATAAACCACTTGTTTTTTTATTGATACTAAAATGTATGGTTCATTAGTATCCAGGAATCAAATCATGTCAATAACTTTGAATCCATAATCATTAATAAATGTATCATATCACATCATTGATTCAAACTATTTACATTTCATTATAGTGACTCAACCTCGAGAGTAGTAATCCAATAACAATATTTTCTCAACAAGTCCATAATAATAGAAATATTCATATCAGGACTGACTATCTGATACACTATAATAATAGTAAATTGTAGTAGTTAACATAAAACCATCATTTTGTGTTCTTATTTTCACTACTCAATCAATTGTAACAAATTTATACCCATTGATTATTAAATTTTTACATTCATGAACCAAAGAATTGGTACCAAAATACAATGCTCTTAATTATTCATAAATTGAGTAAATAGGTAAACTCAATACCAAAAATATATGTGAATAATAAAATCATATGGATATCTATATTTTAAGTTAATTAAATTAATTTTCATACCTTTGATTTCAATCAAGTAGGAAAATCTTGGCTATACAAATCCTCTCTCCTTCTCAGAGAAAACGATCGATTAACTATACTTATAATTTGTTTATGTTATCTACTTAAAATTATAATAAATTATAAGGTATATGTGAAATGACCTGGTATTAGATAACATATAAATATACAAATTAATTACATGATATAGTTATTGAAAAACCCACATTTAAATAAGACTGTGTGATGTGCCATATCCTGCTCTCAAGGCTCAATGTAGCCAATGTATATGACCCAGTAATTCCTTCTATTTGGATAAGATATGGAAACAAGGGCTCAATTTACCCATACTACTCATCTTCATTTCTCATTGGCCAGTTATGTCTTGTTCTCACATCATACATATACATTGAAAAAATCCATAAATTCTTGATCTAGATAACCTCTCATAATTGAACCTTAAGGATAATTATTTTTTTGGAAATAATATTTCAATGTAAACATATTTATTTTAGTGGCATACATCCATTGAGATGAAAAGGGTTCCCCAAGAAGTGTTTCAATTAGAAGAAAAACTGTTAAATGCATCATGTAGTTGAAAAAAAAGAGAGGATTTTTTTCTAACTCATACAAAATTAATGGTGAGTCTTAACACATTTTTATCAATAATGACTTGGATAAACTTTTAGCACAAAGGTATCTAAAAAAATTTCATAAGAGAATCAATATCACCATTACATTATTTAATATAAAATTCCAAATTTATATTGGAATCAATTCACGAAGAAGTATGTGATAATCATGAGTTAATAGGGATTTTAGTTTCAAATCCCTTATATTGAATTTTTTAGATATATTTCTGGAATAACCATTAGGAACCTTGATATTATATAATACTTAAATAAATTGGTTTTTCTCTAACTATTTAATCACATAAGAAGCATGAGGAAATTTCCATTTGTTTTCACCAATACACACAGAATGCATCTCTGGTCGAATACCCCAATCCATCAAGTCCCAATGAGATTAGAAGTCATATTTGGTATTCCCCTTGATATTTAGAGGAATTAAAAGCAACATTTCATGTATATTTTTCTCAATGTGCATTATTTCTAAAATATGATGTAATAAATTGGTAGAACAATATGAAAACTCAAAAAAGATACTTCTCTTTTTCCAATTTTAAGTGGATTCAGATTCAACATTATTCCTCTTTTTAGATTTCATCTAACCTTTCCCTAATAAGAAACCAAAATATTTCAATTAATTAAGAACATAAATTCCTAACATATTTTGAGGTGGTTGTTCAGTGTCACTGGTGTTATCAAACCTTCAGCAATTCTTTCGGTATTGATGATCCATTGGAAAGAATCGTCGATGCCCCATGGAACTAAAACTATGAAGATATTTAAGCCTTATTGATTGTGTATTCTTCATACCAATAAGACATGATATTTTTCCCTTAATTCTCTAACCAAACATCATTTAATAAGTAGGGAAATCATTTATAGTTCATAAAAGGGAAACACACATCTGAAATATATATTTTTTAATAAGCATTGAATGTGTGCACACCCCTATCCCAAAGCTGCTTCAACTCTCTTATTAAAGGTTTCACGTAGACATTTATATCATTTTTAGGATCAGAATATCCAAATATCAATATACTCAAGAAATTGATAGGCCTTTTCATGCACATATATAGAGAAATATTATAAACATGAATAAAAACTGGCCATGTGTTGTGAGTAGTAAGTATTTGAACAAATAGATTAAAACCATCATAGGATAGACCCAACCTGACATTACGCACCTTAGCTACAAAATCAAGATGTTATGAATCAAATTCCCACCATGATAATCCATCTGTAGGATGAACCAACTCATCATTACCTTTAATTATCTCATGATTATACCATCTCATATTGGATATGATTTCTGCAAACATGAAGAGATTTTGAAGCCTGGGAATCAATGTAAAGTGCCACATGACTTTTTGTGTCACACGAGATAGTGTTCCATCTATATTTTCCTCCCATCAAGATGTACCACATTATTTATAGTAATTAAGGTCAATTGTTTCCTCCTAAAATAAACTGTAATTTTTTAGACAAGCATGAAATTTATTAGTATAAAATTCACGCTGCTTAATTAACTTCCATGCCTTATAATGATTTGAGGGAATATCTACACCACGAGGAAGAAAGTTCTTCAAAAAGGTAAGAATATAATCAATGGAAGTATTAGAAATTCTATAAATGGTTTTTTCATGATATAACTGAATTAAAATTTTTTAACTTGGTCATTTTATTACATTCCTGATATAATGGAGTTCTGGAATAATCCATTAAAATTTTCACTCTCTCAACATTATCATGTTCAAAATTTTCCACATGTTTACTGATATCATTGACTTCTTTCACTGGCATACTATCTATCTCATAATGATGCACAAATGTAAATTGATCAAATATAAAATTCTCCAAACCAGTTCTTTTTTTTTCATTCATGAAGAATAGAATATTGTCCTGTCTCTCTATAGTGATACCAAACATAATGGTTTTTTTTTTAAATACAACTTTTTTTTATATGGTAGCTAACTTCTTATCGGCTTAACCACGGTCTTGCAACACAATTATAGAAAGGAAACTATATAAAACCTCCATCTGAAGCATTATTAAATTAAAAATATAAAAAATCCAAATTATTTTGAAACACGGTTGAAATTTGATCGGTATGATACATCCAACTTCTATCCATTCTATTACAAGGAAAAAATTCATTTTCCAATAAAAAATGTAAACCATAATTAAAAAATTCATTATATAGGATTTTAATATTAAATTCATCAAAGCATACTAGTATCTAGAAAAACAACGAATAAGAGAAATAACATATGATATATGTGATGACTACAAATAACGAACCAAGTTAGGTATCCCTGACATTTAAGAATTCACTATCATGGTGGATAAATTGAATAAATTTAACACTAAAATCCATATTATTCCCTTCTTCTCAATTATGTTTTAATAAAATAACCCTATCTATTTATCCATATACTTGATCTTGTATACCATAAGGATTAAATTTCATTCCTCATCAATAGGGTCTAGCAACAAGTTCCAAGGACATCAACTTACACAATGGAAATTATTTCACCAGAATAAAAATAAAACTAAAAAAATAATTTCATCAGGGAACCTAGCTAGGATTAAAACTTTATATATTTTTCATTAATATATATAAATTAAAGGTTTTTAAATAAAGAAAATTCAAACATAGAATAATAAAATAATGAAATATTAAATGTATTATAAAACATAAAGATATAAAATATAAACATAATCACTGTCTTTTGAATATTTTCAACCATAATGTAAAACATGCTAAACAACCTTTAGGAAAAAAAGGTAAAATTATGTTTTGAAATTAATATAAGAAAAGAAACTATTTAATTATATGAAATAAAATCAACAAAATAAAATCACATATAAATCATGTTTACTCAAAATTTGCATTAAGATAAATATAGTTATAAATAAAATAATTATATTACATAATTTATGCCCAGACATAATCATAGATTAACCACAGGCCGAATGAAAAGATTTACATGATCATTTTAGTTAATACATAAACTAAATGTAGTCCTATACTCAAGGAAATGATATTATACAACACATTGAGAAAATATTATTCAATGTTGAAACCATTATTAATGAACTAATAAAGGTGGAGAAAAAAACATATAACATAGATGACATGGGATAAAGCCCGAGAACAAGATATGTATTTATGTAAATTCCACATAGTAACATTAAATATATGAGTTCCATTTGATCTCTCAATATAAAAATCTTCATTATTAGGTACATTTAAAATCTAAAATGGTCTTGACTGTAATAAATGAGTTTGGTAACCCAAGTATTGAGACTTAAAATAGGTTCTCAAATAGGATAAGGCACACTAACCTAATCCTTAATGGTTGAAAACTAGAGTTGAGTGATAAAATAAACCATCATGAAACTTTTTTCCCACAAATTACATAAACTACAATGGAAAAGAATTCCTCTATAATGTAAAACACTTGAAAAATATTAAAAAACTATTGAAAAAAAAATTAATTTTTACAATATACAAAAAAAGTACAAATCCTCATATCGGCTCAAAGAAGATTTATAAAATTAACTAACTCCAATGAAAATGGATGAATACAAGTAAGAAATTATATGAGGAAAGAAAATCTTACCTCTCAAAGATTGAAACAAAAAAATCTCCAGAAATAGAGGAATAACACCATCCTTTGGGTACAATGTTGTATGGGGAATGCCAAATTAACCTGAGAAGGGAGGAGGGGAGGCCGAAATCACCCAAGGAGGGGAAGGAAAATTCCAAATCTACTTTAGGAGGTGGGGGAGAGGCCAAAAATTACCTAAGGGGAGGGGGATGAGTGGACATATAGGGGGGATTATGGTTCAAATGAGAAGGAGGGTAGGATTATCCATAGTGGGCCTCCCTATCTAAAGCTATATACTAATAGTTTTAAAAAAAACCATTGGTATAAACCAACTATACCAATAGTTTTTTTTAAACTGTTGGTATAGGCTTGGCGAGAAACTCTATACCAACAGTTTCTCTAAACCGTGGGTATAGTTTTGTTGGGATAGATTCACTTTCCAGTAGTGATATTTTTTATTTAACTTCAATATTATTTAATTGATTTCACAACATGAAATGTAATGTTTTTTACAAAATGGATATAATTTGGATGTATGAAACTGATCGGATCTCAAACAATTTTCAAAACAAGTTGGAGAAATTTTTAGATTCTATATTTAACAATGCTTTAGATGGTGGTCATATACACTAACCATGTTATAATTGTATTGTAAGACCTTGGTTAAGTCATGAAGAAGTTAGCTACCATATAAATAAATATTATTTTCAAACAAATAACTATGTCTAGAATCATAATTGGGAGAAAATTCAATCACAAAATTTTCATGATCTGAATGAGTGGACTAGATTGAAGAATTTATTATATGGTCACCACCACCAAATATAAATTTTTATTAAAAATACACTTTAAGGACAAGTTGGAAACCATCGTTTGAAAAACCAAGACCACTACATGCTAAAGGATCTCACAAAATTGTTAAACACCAGACTAAGGTTATTTGAATCAGCCACTCTATATAATTCTTAGTGAAGAGTGATAACCTATGTGCTTGGATCCTCCCTAAGAAGTTCTTCGAGATGAGAGATCATCCTGTCCATTGCTTGAATGAATTATTCCAGAGATATTTTTCCTTGATTGAAACCCTGAGAAATTATTTGATCTTGCTTGTCGATCAATGCTTCCTACTCCTCAGTGGACTCAACTTGCAACCTTCTTTCATAAATTCTATAAATTTCCTCAATTGAGGTGTTGGGCCTCATGTCTTTCTCAATCATTTCTTCCTTGGAGTGAAATATGATCTTCAGGCATTCCCCTATCTCTTCTTCTATTAATTTTGGTTCTCTTCTTAGATCACCATTATCTCTGTATTCCGGGGCCTTTATTTCCTTGCTTCCACCTTTCTTGGCCGACCTGGTTTCCGTTGGTTTTGGTAGGTAAGAATAGTCATTACGTCCCTTTGGTTTTTCCCCTGAACCACAATGCATTTTTCAGAGTCGCACTTTCCTTTGAGCCCCTTATTCCTTCTATGGCTGTGAGGACCTTTCCCTTGGAAACTATCCCAGCTATCTATTAATATTTGGCTAAAGCTATCAGCACCTCAATCATCCTCCTCCTACAACATTACTTGATCTTGATCCACCAGACTATCAAAGCGGATCATTAGCTCAACCCTTGGGCCTTCGGTGGGAGGCTTCATCCCAAACTTCTTACTTAGATCACTGGGGAACCACTTGTTTTCCCCTACAGATGAATCCTTATATAGGATGGGGGTTGGAGAATTTTTGGGTCCAAGGGATCCAACACAATCCCCTCCTCCCGACTCCCTATAATAGGCACTGCATCAGCAACCCTTGGAACCTTCTGTATCCTAGGAGGCTCGGCCACCCTGACCTCCTCAGGCCTAACTTTATCAGGAGGGGGCACCTCGGTATACAAAAGAGGCACCTTCTTTGAATTCCCAGGAGGTTCATCCTCCTTGTCAGCCTCTATTGCAACACATTCATGCTCACTTTGAGCGAGTTTCTTCATCTCCACTATAGTCCTGGTAGTAGATGTCTGCTGAGAACCAGTGCGAGCATGTTGTTCCTCATTAGCTCCTGACTCCTTCAACGGTAAACCTAGGTTCTGTTTTATCCGATCAAAAACATCATCCACCTTTGGATTTTTATTCAACCTCCATCCCTTACTCTGTATGGAAGACGGAGGATCAGTGGTCCCCTAAGACTCTCTAACACAACACCAGTCCACAATAACTTCCTCCTTCTCTACAAGGTCTCCAACAGGTAAATTACATACATCAATGGTTCCATCCTCCATAATATTAGGAGGACTAGACCAGGGTCGGCCGAAGAGGCTTCTCCAGCACCTGGAAACATCATGTCTTATGCAGAAACAACTCAAGAAAAAGGAAATCTAGTAGTTGTAACATACCTTCTGAAGACAATGAAGCTCTCCCTCAATTTAGATGACAATGGACTCCAGAGGGACTTTCGATAAATCAACTTTGACACAAATCCTTGGCTTAACTGGGTGGAAAACAACCATGGTGCGGGAATCAGAGCAAAGGTAGCGTCCAACCAGATTTCCTATCAACCGAAGGATCACCATGTTTTGAAATGACAATGGGAGACCATGTAAGGATATCTAGAGTGATGAGGTCAGAGGATCGCATCTCAGGTGAAAGTCTAAGGTCCAATGGAATAATGAGAACCTGAAACCCTTGATAGAATGCGGAGAAAATGCCCAAGTATGCACAAGGTCATCTTCATTAGAGAATCGAAGATGTAAATGTCTCGCATCTAAAAGGCCTACCGTAACACGATCCTTCAAATTCCAAGAGGAGAACACAAACTGATAAAACACATCGACTAATGGACGATCCCTTCCGAATCAGGCTACTAATATGAGATCCAGTAATGCAGATGCTTCTGTGAACTCTAGAGGGGAAAAATGAACCGAAGGAACACCATTAACTAAGGATTGAACCTTAGGGATTATATCGATCAGAGATAAAGGAGGAAGGGAGGACGGATCTGTGAAAAGGAAGAAATAGGGTAAGCGAGGTGGAATCGAATGGGACGGAGAAGTAGGATCCCCGTCCCTGGCCAAAGTGGTTCAAGGAGGGGAGGCGGCGGCACAGACATACACTACGCCATAACAGAAGGGTGAGAATGAGAGTGAGGTGGTCTCACATACTTTATTATATGATTGGTTTCTATTTATTCTTCATCATGATAAATAAAGGATTATGACATAATAATACTTCAATATTAGAATTCATGATGCATATATTGAAAATGACGGTGTTGATAGGGTGAAAATTTTGAATGATGCTTATAAAACTATGATATATCAACAATGTGGTAAAATGAAAATGATAGAATTTTTAATCCAATTATTTCTTTGGAAAACCATGTATGGGATTTCTAATACTTTCATCAATTATATTCTTACCTTTTTTAAGGACTTACTTCTACATGATGAAAATATTCCCTCAAAACATTATATGGCATGGAATTTAGTTGAAAAACTTGGATTTTATAAAAACAAAATTATTACTTTCCTAAAATATTGTATCTTATTCTTGGAGGAAAATGCTGAATGAAATGATTGTATAAAATGTGGCACATCCCAAGGGAATCCAAATGCTGATGGAACACCATCTCGTGTGCCACGGAAAGTAAAGTGGAACTTTCCATTGATTCCTAGACTCTATAATATTTTCATATATGGTGAAATATCAGTAAATATGTGATGAAATGATATCAAGAGAAAGAAGGACAATGATGATTTTTTTCATCATGCAGATGGATTTAGATGGAATACATTTGATGCTTGATATCCCAATTTTTCATTTTATGTGCATAATGTGAGGTTGGTTCTATCATGTGATGGTTTTAATATGTTTTGGAAGATTCTTACTCACAATATTACTAATTATGATCTATATATATTATCATCAGTGAAAAAATAAGTCTTATATGTGAAATATCATCCACAACTTGAATTTTGTGTCATTATTGAAGTAATTCCAAGACATGTTTTTGATGATGGTGATGATGAAATTGACACCATCAGTTCCCCCATTGGCCTCAATCAATTTATTACTTATGATAACTACAATATTTAAATTGTCATAGTTGATTGTGAACCTAAAGTTTTGGTGGGAAATATATGGAATCATACTTCTTAGTTCTTTTGGATTAACTAGATTTAGTTTGTTCAGGTTGATACTATTCAAATTTCTTTACTATTTATTACAAATATTTTATATCCAACTTTGTATTGATGTTTATTCTAAACATATAATGGTTCTAGTTTTCTTTTAGTTTCATTTTCAAATATTTAATTGAACCATATTAGAACCTAACAAACCAAACAAAACTGAAACAATTCAATCATAAAAAAACAATATTAATTGAATTGAAACATATTAAAATAATTATAATGAAAATCAAAACCAATAAAAATAATGGACTTAACAAAAAAATGAAAAAATAAACTAACCCAAAATATGAACCAAATGAGCTAACCCAAAAAATGGTCAAATGACCTAATCAATTGACCAAAATGAACGAAATGACCTAACCAAAATTAAATTGGATCAAATTTAAATTAGAAGAAAACTATATCATACCCTTTATAAACATGATAATTTAAATGTTTTTATTTTTCTATGACTTATCTTTTATGTTTTTATATTCTTCCCACTAAATATAATAGGATTTTTTATATCACTATGTATCCTTTATTTGGATTGACAATTAGAATTCCTTAATTAAGTCATATCAAATATCATTTCTTATTTGTCTTACACATTAGTTATAAATTTATAATTAAATGCATATTTATTTTCAAATGAAGGAAATGAAAAACATTGAAGAGGTATGAAGGAAGAGGATGTCAGACAATAAGCTCTGCAAGAGAGAGTTTGGAGATCCTCCTCTGGTGCCTCTTGTGAGTATGTTATTTCAAATATATATATACCAATAACAAATAATTTCATGTGATTAATTTTTTTTTACTTTTAATCAGGATCCACCACCTAGGAGACAATTATTCTCTAATAAAACAAGTGGCAGTGGTGCACATCCAGATGATATGAGGGGGGGGGGGTACTAGATCTACTTGCAATACTCACCATACCCGACCACACCACGTCCCTTCATTAGATGTACCATCTATTAAACTTTCTTATCCTACGATGTCATTAGAGGCACCCAGGATATTTAGGCCCCCTATATGTTTTCCACCCTTTACATTTAATTATCCTCGTATTTCTTTCCCTTATCCAATGATGGATTATAATCCCCATATCTATTATACTTTTCTATAGATGTCTATGCCAACCTCTTTTCCTTCTATTTCCTTCTCCCTAATCTTCTACTTTTATACTCATTCAACTTATACTCTGACACATTATAAACCTCATGATCATACATTGGATCCCACTCCTACTGAATAGGTTGATGATCATTTAGAGCCTAGGGACCTAGTAGTACCCACTGATCAACTTGGATTAGGTATATTTATAAAACCCTAGTAAATTTTTTGACCAAAATTTATTTTCATTATAAGATGTATTTATATAATATTTCTTTTTTTTCTTTCATAGATGGATCTATCACTAGGAAGCATGGGAATACACATATGCATGAGGTGTGGAACTTCCACACATAGTTGATGGTTGAGTACAATGAGGATAATCAAATGATTGAAAAAATAGGGTGATAATGTAGGAGTTTTTAGAGACACTTTAAAAATAATCTAACATCATTCCCATCACGTCACTCTTCTATAGACACCATCAAAATAAGTAAAGGATAATTCTTGGGTGTAAATATGTGTAAGAACATTCATTGGATTTAATTTTATATTATTATTACATTTATATGAATTAATAATTTGGTTCCATCTTCGTTATAATTTTCCTGATGGTGAGGATGCAAAGATTGTATGAATCATAGAAATAGGTGAGTTGTGGAGAGAATATAAGCATGAGTTGTATAGTGGATGGATTACTAGAGTTGGTATGAATTTATAGTCCATTATTATCATGAATTATTGTCTATTAACAGAATATTGAGAACTGATTATTCATTGGAAGAGTATCGAGTTTAAGGTGTTAATCATATTTGAGGTTTTTGAATGAAATTTAGGACAACTTTAATTAATACTTTGTTTTGTATTACTGAAAATTATTTTTTAGGAATCTTAATAAATAAATTAAAAAATTATTCTACAAAATACCTTCACACTTTGGGGAATACTATGATGATGGAACATGAGAGGAAGCAGGTATGACACCCGTTTATAATTTTTATATTTAAATAAATTACGGAAATAAAATTTATTCAATTGTATATTATATAGATTCATTCTAATTTTTTCATAACAAATATATTTATGTACATAGAAATTTATGAACATTAAAATATATTTATGAGAAAAAATAGATTAAATAGTTGGTTGATGACTTGACTTAGGAATTTAGATTAATATTGAAATTTATTTTAAATATTAAATTTTCATACTTAGAATAATAAACTCAATACAAAATTTTTTCTAGTATAGATATAATATATATTTTAATGGGATAAAACCTTAATAAGGAGGATAAAAAAACGTAAAATTTTCCTTTTTATGTTGAGGAAAAACCAAATATTCCTAATGAAGGATTAGGTAAAACCTGTCTATTGATTTTTTTGTATGGTTAGCATTACCAAAAAAATAATTTCATTTGAGGTATAAATTGTGTTTGAGACACATGATAAAACAACATACTAAAATAAAGTATATTAGGATTAATAAAATATAAAAATTATACACATAATAGATGTATATTGATTAATATTTGAAAATTTAGCAATAAATGTTTGTAAATAATTAATCTTGGAAAACATTATAGACCATAGAAACTTATTCTTCTTGTTTCACTCAAAAATATTCTCGATGATTTCTATAAGGAGTAATAAATATTTTTATTTTTCTATCACACATAACTCCAAAAACATCCATGCATGAATCAAAACATATATCTCAAACTAGAATCAACAAATATAATTTGAATTTGAAATTGGAATAAAAATTCCACTAATATAACATTTTTAGCTATTTCTAAACTTCTTCTTCCTCATAATTATTATTATTATTTTAAAAATATATTCCATGTATAGAACATAGAATAATTTTCTATAGTGTGGATAAGATATTACATTGTAAATAATCCTAATTCATTCAAAGTAACTCATACACATCTATACCTAGAAGATTTTTAACATGGCTCCAAATTCCACAACATATCAAAACACTTATAGATTTGCTCAAAACTATTCAAAACTATTCTAATAATCTTAAAACACTCCATAAATATTGGAATGAACATTATATAAAATGGATTTTAAATTATTAGTTCAATTTGAACATGATATTTTTGTTGACAAAAAAAAACACAAGAATCACATCCATGAATTTTTTTCCAAAACATCTTCTGTAGATAATTTCATAATTTTATGTTATAAACTCAAAAACATCAATTTTAAAAAAAAAATGATTAATAGGAACACATTAAATTTATTTATAAATAAGGTATTAACTTTAATTCATCATTTAATTTTTATTTAATCACATACCAAACACATATTTAAGTCCAAAAAATTAATCATACTTTATACCCCACTACCCAAAAACACCTCTCTAGGACTCATCTCTTCAGTTTATTATTTAAAAATTTAATCATCAATTTTAAACCATATAACTAGTATTTAAACATTATTAATTTCAATCAATAACCTTTAAATTTTGTCTATAAACTCCCACAAGTGTTAAAAAACATATTTGTAACTCAAAGGTGGACCTAAGGAATTTGTAAAAGATTAAAGGATGCAATTCCTTACTTTAAAACATTGAACATTTCAAAAATTTCCATATTAAACCCCTATTTAAACCATTTATTATTCCAATTTAATAACTCACTATCTACCTTAAAAAACACACATGATTTATTCACCTATACCACTCTTAATCTGAAGCTTTAATTAAATTCTAATAGTCCACAAAAGTTATTCAACCCAAACAAGAAAGTACATCATGTAAAATTCCATTTTCATGTTATCATTTCACACGATGATTTAGAAAGATAATTATAGATCATTAATGACCACTTATCACATAGAAAACTCTATTAAATCAAAATCATGGGTCTCTGGAAGATTGGGCTAGCTGAACTATTCATATTCGTAGAGAAAAGCTCATATTCAATCCCCTCCTGATTAATGCATTCTGGGGTATAACATAAATAATGAAGATAAAACTTTTCAAATTATATTATTATAAAAAGAAAATAATATATTCATTCCATATGTAAAAAATAAATTAAATACCTTTTTAAATTAGAAACCAGAGGGTTTAAACATTATTTGATTTGATTTTATGTTCCATTAACATGAAGCCTAACTTATCCCAATCCAAGATATTGAGGCAATTAATAAGAATATTTGTCTCAATGATTCCAATAATATTATGATTATTATACATAATAAAATTCTTATGGGATATAGAAGTTATTGAATTATTCAAGCATTGAAAATTCTTAAATAATATCTTCATTTTAGAGATGAACATTCCCTTGTAATTGGATTATTTGGATTATCTATAGTATTTCCTCCTCCCCTACCCCAATTTTTATGGAACTTCATTTTTAGCCTTGAAAATCTCCTTCAAGAGACCAAGCCTATTTTTTCATCCTTCTCCTCAGCCCAACTCATTCAGTTATAGAGTAGGCTGAATTTTTTATCACCATAGATATAGACTAACTTAACCACATAATATCATAGAAATCTCACAACTATTAGTCTGTGATTCCAACTCACTTTAAAAAAGAAAAATTCTAGAAATTTCACCACTATTGGAATACTTCAGAAAAATGAAACCTTACACTAAGAGAAGCTAAATAAAGTAAATAAATACAACCCCAACCACAATAAACCAAAACCAACCTCCTACCAAATACTCTTTTCTCCTCAAGAAACATCATTTCAAAATAAGAAACCCTTTGAAATAATAATTAAACCATTTAAAATCCCTAATGATTCATGACAACAAAACCTTAAAAAACATTGGAATACTACTTAATAATTCAACTAAGGGTAGAACTCATTAATTATAATACAATTCAATAAAGACAGTCATTTTTAAATAGGATTCTATAATTATATTAAAAAACACATCAATTCATTTTAAAGAAAGGTGTAAGGTTACCATCCTCTAAAAAACTCACTTCCCAAAACATTAATAACCACAAATAAAAAATTTTGAGGCAAAAAAGCCTCATAACAGTCATACTAATGATTTCATATTGAAAAACAGGTAAAACTATACAACTAACATGCCTCAAGACACCTAAAATAGCTTAAAGTTAGGGCTTAGAGCCACACACTAACTATAGATGATTTCTACACACCTTACATCCATGAGAAGTGATATTTGCAACCCATTGAATCCATTTAAATCATAAGATCTCTTATTTTAGATTATTTATATATCAATTATCTATATAAGAAAAATAGACCCCTTTTCAAATATATAAGAGAACAAAACAAAGGCACCTTATCCAAGTGGCAGTGTTTCATCATCCATAATCTCTATACCACTTTCAAGGCAACCAATAAGGTTATCACATATCTCATGAATTATATCAAAAAAATTATAAATATCACATAATACAAGGGAATAAATTCTTTAATTGTACATATATTTCAAACATAACCCAACAATCATAACCATAAAGACATCAATTACAACTCAACCCCCACCTCTCATGAAACCCAAAATCAGGTTTCAATTCAAAATCTCAGAAAGGTCTCATTATTCATGAATACATGGAAGAAAAATCACAACATTAGAAATAAAAAATATCAATAAATGAACAATACAACTTCAACCAGTGTATGAAATGTTAAAAAAATAGGGGCTAAATATATCCAAACACTATTATTAATTCCCAAAAACATCAAGAAATTATAAAATGTTAACTATTAATTAAAGAAATATTATCTAGTAAATAATAAATCATTAGTTGACCACAACCTAATTCTATTCTCTTTTTCAAACAATGGTATGAATCATTTAAATAGTATATTTCATTTTATTCAATACTAAAGGAATTTTCATAACATACCCTTTGATTAGAAAGCTGTTATTATTTTAAAATATGTATAATGTTAAATCAAATAGCTAAATCCTACCAGATTTTAGCTTAAAAGTGACATTTTTAGTGGGATATTGACTAGTGTTTCCCTCTAAAAGACTTAAAATACAGATTTTATACTTAGTGATTGGTTACCCATGCCAATAGACATTAACACGATTACTTTCTTAATAGATATAGATATATTTCTTTATTTATAATTTCTGAGACACACCTTCCATCTAGTTATACCATGCCTACATAGAACTTGAATCAATGCTTGAAGGGGTTTAAGGTTTCATTTAAAAACACTTGTAATTTTTTTTCTATAGAATATATTTGGATTAGTCATGGAACATGTGTTTTTTTCACTTATACATTTTTGATTTTCTTCTATAATTTAACCACACGTGGTTAGTTTTTTGTTAGTGTTTTCAAAAAAATACTAAAACTAAGATCAAACTTGTTGTATTATAATTTTCTAAGTTCATTTTTTCGAAAATAAAAATAGAAAAAATTTCCAACAAAAAATAAAAGACAGTGTTAGAGAAAGAAGTAAAGGGTGTTCATACCGCATATTTGGATTCTATGGATCTTTCGTGTAATGAAATATAACTATTTTTGTTTATCATTGACATTTTCCAATGATAATTTTTTGTTTTTCTCTACTAAAATGGTTTATGACTGGTGCCATTGGGTTAGTGGGGCATTTGTTATTGTAAAATATACTCTATTATTGCCAATACTTTAAGTAAATCATGCCACTTATTGTTCATTCATTGTCCATTATTTTTTCTTATATTGTGATATAATTTATATATTTATAGACATTTAACTATGTATATAGATCCTATAAATTGAAAATATTATTATTTTTTTGAAAGACTTATTGACTACTGAGTTCATTGGCATTTTGGTTTACTGTTATAAGCATTTTCATGATCTATTTTCCAAAAAAAATTGAATTTACATTGGTTATATTCATTTGTATGATGAGACTCTTGCCTCAATACTTTTTGACTCATGATTTTCTAAATTTAAATTCATTGCATAGGAATTTATTCAATATTAAAGCATGTGTGCCTTGGTCAAAATTTTGTTTCTCTAGTAGAAAGAAGAAATATGGAAATGCGATAAATAAATAGAAAAAACAACATATTGTAAGTTTTACTTTGTTAATTTCAAATTTTAATATCTATTTTGTAACTGAATAGTTCATTTATATTTAGAACTGTGTTCTTTGGAGGCCCTTGATGAATAGGAAGCTGACAACTTTGGTCCAAATGACCATTTGCATCAGGTATTAGGAGATGAGCATCATGGGAGAGTATGATGTCGACTAAGGAATAATATTGTCACTACTAGATATTAGACCACTTAATTTGCTATTTTTGGTAGCACTGAGTTGGAAATAGATCATGTAAAGGTAGAATAGGCTTGTGCTAATACAGAAAAGGCCACACAAATGGTCATTCATAAGCATGGATGGAATCAAAAGGCCAATGATGAATTTATGAATTTTTTTGAAGCCTTATGTCCTTTAGTTCCACCATATACCATCATGTCTTGTGATACATATATGAAGACAATTCATATGTTATATGGTGCAATGGTTGATGGTCATAGTGGTTGTCAGGATGATGATGTTCCTAGAGATGGTCCTAGTGGTGGTCAGGATAATGACATTTCTGGTGAAAGTGATGTTGAGGTTGAGGATGATGGTGATGATGATGATGATGATGATGATGATGATGGTGATGATATTGGTCATGATGAGAGAGATATTGATCCTTTAAATTTTCTAATAATATTTATAATACGTGATGTTTGATGATTGAATGTGAATGGATATATATAATGTTTAAAATGTGTGTTGTAACTAGTTGAATAAATTCATTATTTTGTTGTGTTATCATTGTTTTTATATTGGTTAGTAATGTTTACTGCAATTGTTTGGTGATTTTTGCAGGTAATTAGTGAAGGTGGGGATGATTTCTACAAGTAATTCGACACCTTTTCTATACCAATAGTATTCAAACCATTGGTATAGGTCTATTCCAACAATTTAGTACAACTGTTGGTATAGATTTCATCCATGAAAGGTTATTCCAATGGTTTATAAACTTTTAGTATATATATTTACCAACAGTTTTTCAAACCATCGGTTATGACCTATACCAACAGTTTCATCAGAACCGTTGGTAAAATGAAATTTCAGTAATCCTATACCAATAGGTTGCTATAAAATATTGGTATAGGGCTATACCCACACCATATAACCCAACGGTTTACGAAACTATAGGTATATCCTATACCAACATTTCCAGGGGAAATACCAAAAATTTAAAAATGTTGGTATAAGGTAAATTTTCAGTAGTGAAAATGGGGTTTCATGTATTATCTTTTGTAGATCGTATACTTCTTATTCACTGAATTTGATATACTATCTATTTTTTTTTCAATTTTAGGTGTTGTAACAACAAGCATGTAGTGTTTTGAGTTGTTCAATTTTATTTTAGTGGATTCTAAGATCTATGTGGTCATTTGAAAACCATGAATCCCAAGCTGGTAATATCCTTGCCCCTGCCCTTCCCATATAATCCAACCCCACCTTTGAATTATAGCATAGACCATTTCTAAAATTTCCCAAATCCTAACTACGTAAATTCCAACCTCCTAGAACCATACTCCTAGTTTAATATTCAAACTTCTTAGACACATAAAAACCCATAGAAGAGAGAGTAAAGGAATGAAATCTTTTAGCGTGTTAGTACAATGAAGGTGGATGAATCTACTACTTACACCTTGACTCAAGGTAATAAATTTTCTTTCATTCTACTATAAATCTTTTTATTTCTTTTATATAAACACAACTACCTACTAGGTAACTATCTACTATTATTCTAGCCTAAATTCCAAATTATTTTCATAGTGTTTCAATTTGTTACTCCCTCCCACTGGTTTTAGTGTTATATTCCCATGTGTTTTGTGCCATTATTTCCTCTCCTTCCTTCTCCACCTTTGTTTTTATTTTTTTCAATTTTTTTTGGGTTTTTATCTTCCCATGCCCCTGCTAACTTATATTTTTGAGTGTTGTGTTTTCCACTTTTCTATTTGTTTCTCATCTTATTCATGTCACTTATATATGATTTCATTCTTGCTGTCAGTGTGAGATTAGATATGAAATGCTTACAACCAAAAGTGTAATAAAGGGTAAATTCTTACATGAGTGGGGATGATCAGCTTCTTCTATCCCCTTACATTTGAAATTGGGGCCTATTATAGGTGATCACCATCATTGTGACTATGTCATGACTAAGCGGGTGAATTTCATGTGTGGATCGTTCTACCAATGTGAACCACAATAGTGAAAAGTTATGTGTGATAGAAACAAAATTTGGATGGATTTTATGGAGTTTAATGTAAATTATATTAGATATTGAACATGTTTACACATGTTTGTAATAGGTTACTTAGAGCTTCATGCCTTTTCATGAAGTTTGAAAATGTTTTTAAATTTTGTTTGAACATGATTATTCAAATAAATCCTCAGTTTATTGGGGTTTCATATAATTTTATAAATGTTATATAATAAATATAATGTATATATTATATATACTTATATTAATAAATATATTATAAAATTTTATCTATAAATATTGTAAAAATTAAAAGTAATATTTTATTTAAAATATAATTTAGAAATAGATATTACTTGTTGGAATTTTTTATAAATTTTGATAATAATATTATCAATAAATAAATATGTCTTATTAATCTATTGCTAAACACTTTTACAAATATATATATTATCTGTTGGTATTATTATAATTGTAATTGAACTATTTTATCTATTGAAATAACATTTAGTGACAATGTTTTTAATAACAATTTAGTGACAAAGACATATATTTTGGTAAAATTATTTACCAATATAAAATGTGCATTTACCAATAGATATACACTTGTTGTAAAAAGTTAAATATTTTTTTAGTGGATTAGTTATGGAGTTATAAATTTGTTATTATGTTCCTATCATAAACAAAAAAATAATTTCAATATCCTATTTGGATAAGAAATTATCTTCATTCATTATTAAAAATAGGAGTTATATATATATATGAATGAAATGTTTTATGACATTGGGAATATGATGAATGGTTTATACATTTTAGATATAGATAATATCATCTATAACATTCAATATAAGAAGGTTAAGTCTAATTCAAACACCTCTTATCTTTGGTATTGTCTCCTTTGGAATATAAATGAGAAACAAATATAAAGATTCGATAAATATTGATTTTCAAAAATAATATATTATGAATTTTCTGATACATGTAAATATTAATTATTAGGAAAAATGGACAAAGAACCTTTTAGTGGAATATACTACATTTCTACTTAACAACATTTCATTAAGGTGGTCATAAAGACATCACATGAGATATGGTATGAAAAGAATCCTAATTTGTATTTTATGAGTATTTAGGATTGTGAAGCATACATATGATGTATGGATTTAGATAAACTTGGCCCTAAATCTGAAAAATTCATATTTATCAGTTACCCCAAAGATATGGTTGGATATTACTTTTATAATCCCACTAAACATAGAGTGTCTATGTCCCAACATAGTGTTTTCCTTGAGAAGTATCACATTGTATGAGGAGTCAATGAGACGAACTTTAAACTTGTATATGTTCAAGAACAACAAACAATAATTGTTCCTAAGATGGAAGTAGATCCAGTTCCACAAAAGGTTTTGTAAGAAGAACAAAATCAAGTTATTGAAAACCTAAAAGTTCTGGTAAGATTTGTTAGGATCTTTAGAGATATGTATTTCCTATATAAAACAATTATGTTCATATAAGATCATCTTAATAACTATTGAGAGGCCATTGAGAGTTTTTATAATAAAAAATTTCTAAAATCCATGAAATTTAAGATTTTCTCCATGTACAATAACCAAGTTTGGAACATAGTGGATGAATCTAAATGAGTGACATCCATAGGGTTAAAATGGGTTTTTGAAATAAAATTGAAATGGATGGTAGAGTGTCTACCTATAAGGCCTGATTTGTGGTGAAATCTTATAAGAAAATTCATGGTATTGGCTATGAAGATACCTTTTCATCAGTTGTTATGATAAAATCTATTTGGATATTTCTTTCTACAACAACTAATTATTATTATGAGATATATCAAATGAATGTAAAAAACAAATTTCCTTAATGGAAATTTATTCAAGGACATGTATTTGATATAACCTAAAGGTTTTGAAGTTCTAAATGATACTTCTAAGGTTTAAAATTTTCAATAATCCATTTATGGATTGAAGCAAGATTCTCATAGTTGGAACATCTGTTTTGATAATTCAATCAAAGAGTTTGGATTCATCAAGAATGTGGATTATTCTTGTGTATAAAATCATCTTAGTGGGGGTGTTTTTGTATTTATGATATTTTATGTGGATGAAATGATACCTATTGAAAATGATATCCCAACTTTACATTTTGTAAATGTGTGGTTGTAAAAGTGCTTCTAAATGAATGTAATGGGTGAATTAGCCTAATATTTTGTATAAAAATCTATAAATATGGATTTAAGAGGTTGATTAGACTGACTCAAAACATATATTTTGGTAAAATTATGAACCAGTTTAGCATGGAGAACTCTAATAAGGGGTCTTTACTGGTGCTGCATGGAATGAATCTCTGGAAGATTCAATATCTTTATAATTTTTTTTGAAATTATGGATAATATTCCTTATGTGTCTTCCATATAATTTATCATGTATTCCTTGTTATGCAATCAACCTGATCTCACTAGTGTTTTAATCATAATAAGTAGGTAACAATCCAATCCAAGTGAGAGTATGGATTTCTTTCAAGAACATACTTAAGTACTTAGGAAGAAGTAAGTATATGGTCTTGGTATTTGAAAGTGAGGAAAACCTCATTGTAATGGTTTACACTAATTCTAGTTTTAAAATCAACAAGGATGATATGAGATCTTAATCTGATTCTTATTTTGCCTCAAAGTTGGAGAAATCAGTTGGAAGAGTTCCAAATAATCCATCATGGTGGACTCAATAACAGAGGTAGAGTACATTGTTGCAGCAGATGTTGCGAAGGAATATGTTTAGATGAAGAAGTTTATCACTAGTCATGGGGTGGTTCCTAGCATTGAGGGTGAAATTGATATTTTTATGACAACAATAGAGATACTTCTCATACCAAGGAACCTCAATCTCACCAAAAGTCCAAAAACATCCTTTGGAAATACCATCTCATTCAAGATATCATTGAGCAGGGTGAGTTAAAGATCTATTGGATGAATACTAAAGATAATGTAGAATATAATTTGGAAAAACCATTAATGCATTAAAAGCATGAGGGTCATGTTGAATATCTTAGTATTAAATACATGAGATATTGGATGTAATGTTTGTAAAATATATTTCGGTTTTATAATAAAGACAATATTTTTTATCATTAATTCATGTGTGCTACATAAATTATATGAATAATGTAATGATAAAATCCCTTAAAAGTATAACCTTGAGTTGTCCCTAATTGATTTTCTTCATGGAGTATTATTGGTTATGATGATATGATAATATTAGAATGGGTATAATTTAGTATGCGATACAAAATAGACTCATGAGGTAATAAGTGGAAACTTGTTGCTTGGACTGACTGGAGAAATTATATCATATGGAATGTCATATAGTCATTGATATACTTAAGGATGTATGCTTAATAAAAATAAACATTAACTGAGGTTGAAAATATACTTGAAATGTGAACCTTTATACTTGGATACCTTTCTTACACTAGTCTTTTGAATGGTCTAATTAAGGTGTGGTTGGGTATGTTGTTGATCATGTCATCAATTGAGTTTAACTAAGATGAGATTTGTCCTCTTGTATGAAAGTATTCCATATGGGACAATGATTGAGTTAGGCTAAATGTAGGGCCATAATTATTTGAGTGACTTGTGATGTTCTCAACTAGTTGGATTAATTACATATGATGTATTCATTCATATTTTTAGTCTATTTTAGAGAATCATGAACGTATGAGTTGTCCTATACTATATTGAAATTTCCCCTGAATAGTGGTCTCACTATATCTTAGACAAAGGGATTATATAAGCATGCATAAAATTTATTAAATAAATCTTGTGGTGGACATGTTTATATAGATATATGATTTTGTTTTATTGAGATTATTCCAGACATCTCTGTAGCTTGATTAGTACTAGTGTTTTCCTAGAGGCCACTATTTTCTTACAATTATTGACTAGGGGGTTCATAATTTTTTTCAAATCTGTAAATTCCAGTGAGGTAACACATAAGGTCCTAGAATGATGATTGATTTATTAAAAAGTGTTTTTCCAATTTTTTTAGAGATAATGATAATAAATACCCATTGGGTTTGGATGGATTCATAAAGAGTTGTGAGGTTTTGCATAAAGTTCGTGAGGCTTTAGTGAAAGTGGGAGATTATTGTATTTTATGCACTAAACCACAAACCCTGACATGGTGAAAGTTACCATTCCATGGATAGTGTATTTATGTGGTATATGATACCAAGACATGGTGCATATAAAGCATGATATGTGATATCATTCGATTAGCCCTCCCAAAGTGATTATCATGACTATTTATATATATAAGCACATCATATAAATATGTGTAGATAAAACATTGATTTTTACAAAAGTTTAAAAATAAATTAAATGAATGATGTGGAAGATAAAATGGTTTTTTTCCATTTCATAATGAATGGAAGGTTATAACTCCATGATACTCCTTCGTTCAATGAAGGTGGACAATAAAAGGAGTCTCTTGAATCTCATTCAAGATACTAGAGATCATTCTAAAATTGAAAAATCTATCTCAAACTCTTGATTCTCCTTTTTCTTTAGAAGAGGAGTAAGCAAACCATTCATAGAAAATAGGTTTTTCCAAAATTTCTAGTAATTATAGTGTTTGGTGGATACCATTAGAGGAAACAACCCATTAGTTATTGTTGAGGGAACTCAATCAAGCTCACTGTTGGATTCGAATTTTCATGGATAATGAGGTGTGCATGGGGTATCATTTTATCATTTTTTTATCATTTTATCTCTGTAAGATCTTGGGTATAGAATTTTGGTTTTGTTCCACTTATAATGGGAATTTAGATTCCCCAAAAATCCTATTAGTATGTGGATGTTATTATGTAGTTTTGATTGTGATATGGTTATGTGGATGTGGTATGTGGTTATGGAAGGGATGGAAGTGCCATGATGTAAGTTTTTGGGGGCATGAGAGTGACTAGTCAGTGTGGAAGTGGGTGTGGGGTACCTCATAATATAATTTTATAATATTATATTACCATACTTGTATGTTAATTTGGTGGGAAATCCTGGTGAGGTTGGGTGATAGATTACCTTACATAGATAATGAGCTGACTTCACTATTTATTCATCAAGGCTTTAGTATACCTTTTCCACTTTTTCATGAAAGAGTCTAGGAAGTATCCTACTTAATATACTTGTATTATCACCCCTATTATATATATGTTGTTTTCATATATTTTTAGAATGGATTTAGTGATTAGGCTGGACATCACTAGCTCATGTCATGGAATTGTTGGAGTTGAATTCTCAACCATAGGAGTTTGTTTGTGGTATCTTCTTTATTTTAGGTACTTGTGTTTGTATGAAATTCATGTTTTTATATTAGGGATGGGATTTGGTTGGTTTATTTTATTAATTTGGAGTTTATTGGTGGTTCTTTATCTCTATTTCCCAGGAATTAGAGGGTAATTCCATCATTATGTGTGTTTTAAAGCTTTGGTGCTAGTCACCATGGCCTTTTAGAGGTGGACTTCAAGGGTCACATTTGGATTCACTACTATCCCAATAAGGGCTATAGTAGGGATGGGTCATAATGTGAATTATTCAATATCTCCAAAACTCAATTATTTACTTCTCTCAAAGTTGTAATGATTGATGGAGATTTTTCACCATTCTTCTTGTTTAAATTAATTTTATGCACTCTAAAGGGTTGGGAAAATGAGAATCTACAAATATCATCTCTGTTTAATTTAATGGAAAATACTAACAAAACTAGGATATTATGATGGATAAGATTTATAAATTGGATTGTCTAACTCTGATAATAAAATATTTTTCTTTCAAGTGTTTATCTTGTTATGTAAATGTTGAGTTTAAATTTTTAAATTTTTATATTATGTTCCATACATTATGAAATGTAAAACATTTCTTGTACACGAGATCTTTGATGGGTAATATTTATGATTTGTCTAAATGTAATTAATATAAAGTATAAAAAAAAGTATTTATATGTTGTATAAATTTAATTTTTGTGTAAAATTATCAATCATTTACATCTAGGATAGAAATAATATTTTGATTTAAAGATCTCAACCATAATTTTTATCTCAATTGTATGCATTTTTATGAAACACAATTTTTTTGAGGTTTTGTAGACACTTATAATAGGATCCTAGAAAATATTCAATAAACTTAGTATATAAATATATATTTACGAATATATTTGTTAATGTTAGGTTTTTTATGAATCTAATAACAATTATTAGATCAAGTAGAAGTGATTAAAAACAAAATTTGAGTATCTCTATGAAATAAATATGAAACCTACACAAAATAATAAAATTAATAACACCATTGTAAATTAGCATACCACACATCGAAGATCATTTGTAACATCCACAAACTCCATCACATGGGTTTGATAAAGACCACTAAGTGGAAAAAGCATCTCACCTCTATGGTGTATCTACAGATTGCACCGAATCACCCAATGTTTGGATGTGATTATTCTTCCATTCAAGACATGCTAGCATCTCATATAAAAATAAGGAAGAAGAAAGATACCTTTTTGGTATTTGGGAGTTTCAAAAAAAAAAATGAATCAATCACACACACTACATCCATTATATGGATGTATAATTTATAATCCTAAAGGACACTCCTTGGGTTGTCTCATTTATTCATGTGTTAAAACACAAGAATAAATAACATAACTGGTATGAATGTATCATATTCATTTACACAAAAAATTTTCATCAAATGAAAATCTATATTAAATGATATTTATTTCAGACTATCAAAATGATAACTATTATCATAGGTAGTATAAAAGATATTCCCATTTCTGTATGCAAATCACAATTTTCATACAATCCATCAAATATATATATATATATATATATATAGGGCTTTAGGAAATATCTCCATCAATATCCCACTTGCACTAAATACAAATATACTTTGTTTCATTTCACCTTATATTATATCATATGTAATAAATTGTGAAATCATATCCAAAAATCCTTTTGGATATCTTCAGAAACACTTTTGGAAAGCCATAATTAATTGCACCTTGTATCTCATCATATAAAATACCTTATGAACACCAATACAAAACAATTTTGGCTTAACTATAAAACAATTTTAGAGTATCTCTCTGATTTATACTCAATCCCCATTCAGTCAAACATGAAGTGTGATCCCATGGGCCTTTATAGAATTAACAAGAAATAAAAATCTACAAATTCATAAGTGTAAGTAAGGAGTGTCCTCTAGAAAAGCGTCAATACTACTCAAGATATAAAGTTTTTTTCATGCAGTCTCCATCAAACACACGTATCTCTATACCTATATCCACTAGTCTACATCATTTGAAATTGTGAATTCTCATATTTTACCTTTTCCCAGACATCAAATGACAATGGGACATGAAGCATGTCAATCCCATATAGCCAACTCATCTATTCTCAATTCTTTGAGTGTAGACTAATTTGATCGATGAATACATTTCATGTCACCCATCCTTTTGGATAATCACATCACATGTACCTTATCTATATATATAGATATAATATTTAAGTGAGACCACACACTCCCATGGTCTATCTAAATCGAGATCCCAGATGTCATACTCATCATACAAGAGGAAAAATCTCATATTGGTTAAGTTCTAACCTACCAAAAGATCAACAACATACACAAAAACTCCTGTATTAACTAAGCCAATATATATACTTTCATAAGTAGGGTATCAAAGTATGAAGGTTATCATGCTAGTTGTCTCACTAACCTATAATACTCCATGATGAACATAAATTAGGGATAAAATAAAATTCATACTTTGAGAATTAAATTATCATTCCACATCATGAAATGTATATCTATATATACATTTATGTAGATAATGTGAAAGAATGATAAAATGGAGGTTGCCTTTAATATGATACATTTTAATATTCCTAAACTCTGTAAGAATATTTAACAAAACCAACATAAACATTGGTTTTTTATATCATATATGATAAGCATCCATATCAGCCTTATGTTTTCTACACTTTCTAGGTTCTGTTAACACATTACATCACATGTAATCCATGTCACATATTTATGTGATCATATGATAAAACTCTCCCACTAAACTCTTTAGTGAGAAACATCTATGAAGTAATCTAGTTTGAACAATAGAGAGTATTTGGAATTATATTCCTAACTATTCAACTTCTTGAACATATTCAAGATTCTTAACATCACAACATCAAATTTTATGATGTCCACTTATGCTATCTATATATAAATCTTTCTAAGTTCATCATCATCATATTTTGAACCCTATTACATAAAACTTTTTCCTTGAAATAATGTAACTAATTATATTATTTTTTACCAATACTCCTAAACTATTTTAGGATAAAGTGAAAATCACTTTAATATGGTAACTAAATGTAACTCTTACATCTCTCTTTTTCACTACATCCTAAACTCTTTTAGGATAAAGTGATAACACTTCATTATGATAACTAATTCAACTCTTTAAATTTTTATTTACTACTACATCCTAAACTCTCTTAGGATATCAAGTGTAATCCAATTTTAAACTTATATTGGTGTAATTATTTATTTTTTAACATGTAACTTCTATAAGTCCAAACATACTCCCACTATCCTCTTAAACACTATATTCTTTTTATAATATATTTCTAAGACACACAAACCATTTTGTGTTAGGAAATAACATTTATTTTCTTTTATTAGTAATATTAAAAAAATAAACTATTGTTTCCACCTCATATTTGGTATTCTATGTGTTTGGAACCTTTACATTTTGAAAAGAAGTTTTTATTAATATATCTTTTCAATGGGTGGTGGGAACACATTCACACATATTTAAAAAAATATTTGGATATAAAATTTTATCTTGGATAAAACTATTTTATCCATTTCTTCTTCTCTAAACCTATTATAGAAATTAGTGAATCATAGACCATGTGTATAAAATTAACCATCTCATGTTTGTTTATAACAACTATTTTTGTTTTGAAAACCTATCTTATCATATAAGGGTAATGATATGAAGATAGAAATATTTTATTTAGATTAATTTGAGCTTGATAAAATCCTTTACATTTAAATCCTTGATATAGAAACTATTTACTACATCACATGAATATAAAATACAAGCTCAGTAAATTCTTCATATGATTTTAAACTTCTCTATATTTACAACAATTTGTAAAATATACATTCAATATCAAAACCTTTCAAAAGTGAAGAATTAATTTCTATAACAACCATACCTAACATGGATATTCCATGGAGTTTCACAAACTACTTCAGGTATATCTTGGATAATATAATCATATTGAGTTATTAATATTCATTCCTGACAACCATAGGTATCAACGACCTTGATTAGAATCTTAAAGAAACATTTTTGAACTTTTTAACCAAATTTTATTCTTTCAGTTTGAACTTTTTCCTACTTTTACTATCTATATAATACTTTAGAACCTAGACATCATATAACTAGATCATATATATTCCCAAAACATTGAGAATATCAGGTAAACATTATTTTAATTCAATCATATTGTCAGAACATTTCCATAAATGACAATAGGATAAATTCCGTAACCAGAACAAACCATTTTAGGTCTCCCTTAAAGCATGTTATAGAATTAAACAAATCACAACTATGTGTATCAAAAACACCTTATCTCATTTTATTAAACAACAATTGTTTCCATGCTCTTCTCATGAGATAAATGAGATAAAAATACACATCGTATGATAAGTTTATCAAAGCCTGAAATATATATGTTATCAATGCACCAACTCCTTTTCTCTATTACTTAAAAGAAAATTTCAAGATTGAATTATTTTTATCTTCTGAACTTCTGTATATTTGCAACACTTGTAAATCATATAGTTGATATTGTATATCTTTTAGGTTAATAGAATTTATTTTTATGACCATTAAAGTTTTAAGGAAACCTTTATTCTCACCAAGTCATTTATCATATTCAATCATATTGAATATCTTTTGATGTACCCAATAATATTGATTATATGAGGCTAAAATTCCTTAAATCATTGATGTACCTAATAATATTGAGTACATGAGTGGAGACTAAGATTCATTTGGTCATTATGAATCTAATTCCTTTGAAACCTTAAATGAATCACTATATACTTCCATAATCATCTAAATTAACTTGTTGAAAAACTTCAACACTTGGTTATTGAGGAATGAACTGTTCTGAAACATTGAATTTTTCTTAATAACTTTTCTTAAATCACCATTCATGTTTAAGAGGTTTTCTTAAGTTACCAGTATTAGAAGTATCTTACATTAATATTCTCCTTACAAGAATTAATCAAAAAGTTTATATTGATGATGATGATGATATTTTCTATAAAAAAAATCTTTTATCAGATGAGTATCATGTATTATTAACCATTTAATGAGGACTTTTATTAAATGGTATCTCACTAAAATGATGGAACTTTTTAAAATTCATCATATCCATTAGTGATCCAAGATCCATATTTCACTAAACAATGAGTTCTCTAGGGCGTTCATATCACTAATTAATTATTTAGATAGGACATCATCCCAATCATATCATATATGATTATTGGATAGTTGAGAAAACACCCTTTTCCCAATCCATCATATGGATAAACTCAACTCTATTCCTTCAGTATCCTAACCGTTAGGGCTTCCCAACTAAGTGTTATCCAAATAAAATGATAAAAACATGTTAACCAAGGACAATGCAGGGGAACCCATCTTAGGCATGAAAATACCCAACAAGAAAATCCAGATTCACTTATTACCTACTTGCCTCACACAAGATAATCTAGGGGCACCCATATTTAGCATGAAACTACCCAGTTGGATGATTGAGTTTTTGGAAAGTTTAACTTTGGAAGGAATCTCACACATAGTATTTGAAATGGATTTTAATCTCACCATCTTATCACATGTTATTCCATTTAATGTACACAAACTCCTAATAATTTAGTTTCGAATCATATTCCCTCCACCCAATCAATATGTTCAAACCATATTGATGTGTAACTCTTTACACAACCCACAAGTTTGTGTTACTTACCCAAAAAAAGAAGTCCAACATATTAATATATATCCAGATGCATCATATACATAAGGTACATGAACACTTCATGTAAAGGTTTATAATTATAGGAGATTGAAAATCTCTATATGAGTAAGCCTAGAGTGATAGATATACAACTTCATTCACTAGCCTAGATAAGGAATAAGCCTCTGGTAGGTAGGTAGTCTAACCCTGAGTCACTCTACATGGAGATATTTTACTCAAGAGAGAATCCAATTCATCATAACTCTAAAACCTAATATGAAAAAACTATATTCAAAAACTAAATTCAAGTTCATACCTTTAACTACAAACTCAGTTCAATGAATATGATAAACTAAATTCATTATAGATTCAATCTTAGCATGTAATGCAAGGCTCTATCCTACATGAAATTTAACAAATAAACTAAATCATACACAAAAGTCACATTTCTTAAACAATTTACTAAACATGAATATACCTGAGAATAAACTTTATATAAATGAACAATTCAAATATTTAAACATGTGATAAAAATTTATGACCAATTCATAAATAAGAGCTAATTATAAACCATTTTATAAATTTTCAACTTTAACATTATGGAAATTTCATAATTTTTAATATAAACATTTTATATTCATTCCAATATAAAAACATTCATATTATTTAGTATATGGTATTTTAATTTTAAATATATGATATTATATGAATTATAAACAATTTATAACTCATTTTCTTATGTAAACATTCTACATCATCAAAATATCATATAATTAATTATTATTTAAACCTTGGTCATATCAATCATCAAAACAGTTTTGATGTGGCTTAAATAATATCCAAATAAGGCCCCCTTTTATTTTAAACAATTCAAAATAATTAATTATGAACAATTCATAATCTAAACATAAACATTTTATATTTTTGGCCTTATTTCATGATTTATAGTTCTTTAAGAATTATCACTTATGATTTCTAAATAAACACTTTTATTTCAAGATCATATGTAATTCCATATAATTTGGTTAAAAGGTATTACAAATATTAACATTTAATATTTTGGGAAAATGGTTCATAGACATTTATTTAATTATAAAAATTTATAATTAATTAATCTATAGACCTTTTATAAATTAAAATAGCTCGAAATACCTTTTATAATGATTTATAAACAATTTTATAAGCCATTAAAATCATTTAATAATTTGAAACAAATTTTTATATCATTTCTGTTTACCCTTACACAAGAACTCATTCAGAGGAAATAATATTTACGTGAACACTTCACATAAGGGTAGGTCTCAGTTTACCTTTACTTGGCCTTCAGGCACCGCTGTGTAAGGTTACTGGCTTATGTAAGGGTATGAACTTTACGTAACCCTTAAGAAAAAAACCATTGTGGCATTTACGTAGCCTCTCACATAAGGTTAAGTGGTCAGTTACCTTTACTCAACCCTTTTAAAATTTTTATAACCATTACACGCGAAAAATTTACCTTTATGTGATATTTTTAAACCCAACACTACATTTACATGCAAGGGTAAGTGATATCATGCCCTTACTCAACACCTTTAGGAAATCCATTTGTCTAAGGGTTACAATATAGTCTACCTTTACATGAACCCTTCACTTAAAGGTAAGCCTCAGGTATCCTTGCTCACATAAAATTAATTCCTTGGTTACCCTTATGCATCTTCGTTGTGTAAGGGTAAGACCTTGGTCACCTTTACGGGGCCTAGTTTTGTAAGGGTAAACCCTTTTTTGGATTTTTAATAAACCTGAAAAGAGGGTCTCTATTTTTGGTTTCTTCATTTCCATCATGATTTCATAAATCTAAAGCATGACATCCTTTGATGTCACTGTTAGGTTTCATATGAGTCTAATAACTATTATCAGATCAAGTAGAAGCGATTAAAACCCAAATATGAGGATATATATGCAAGAAATATGAAACCTACGCAAAATAATAGAATGAATAATACTGTTGTTGATGAATGTATCATGAACCAAAGAGCATCTACAACATCCACAAACTTCATCGCATGGGTTTGATAAAGATCACTGAGTGGAAAAAGCATCCCACCTATGTGGTGTATCCATGGGTTGTGATGAAACATCTAATATTCAGATGAGATTATTCTTCCATTCAGAATGTGCTAGCATCACATAAGCAAAGAAGGAAGAATAAAGAGCGATTTTGGGTATCTGAGAGTTTTTTCCAAATGTGAAGCAATCACACACACTATAGCCATCGTATGGTTGTATAATTTATAATCCTGAAGGATGCTCCTTGGTTTGCCTCATTTATTCATGCGTTAAAAAAATGAATAAATATCATGACTAATATGAATGCCTAGTATGCATTTACTCCCAAACGTTTCATCAAATGTAATGTTTCATTAAATGATAGTCATGTGGATGATCAAATTGTCCAAACGATAACTATTATAGTAGGCAGTATAAACCATATTCTCCTCTATGTATGCAAATCACAATTGGAATGTGAGCTGTCAAATGTACACACATACACAAGACTTTAAGGTATATCGCCATAAGTTAAAATAACAGGAACACTTTTTTAAAATATTAATGGTTAAAAGAAGATAGTGGATAAATGAAATAAAAAAAATTTCTTTTATATATATATATATGTATATATATATATATAGAGAGAGAGAGAGAGTAGAAAAAATGAACTATTGGATAGATTTCATCTTAATATGTATAGTTGGGTGGATGGTATGATTATATCAACCTTATTATGATTTCATCATGATCTAAACCGAAAGATAGATTAAATCCCCATCTAAATCAATAGATAACTTTCACTTTGATCTTAATAGTTGGATGAATTTAATCCCATCAGGATTTCATCCCGATCTTAATTGTTGGATGGATTTTTTCTTAATCTTAACCATTGAATGAATTTTGTCTCTATTTGAACTTTATCATGATGACATAATCATCCCAATAATTAGATGGATTTCATCCTTATATTGATCATTTTATGAATCTTAACATCATCTCAACTTTATCATGAATTCATTGTGAAATTAGGCGAATATAATCTTGATCTTAATTGTTGTAAGGATTTTGTCCTCATTTAACCATTAAATAAATATTTAGATGAATTTCATTATCATATCAATCATTATATAGATTTCATCTTGATTTATTCATCATCATATGAACTATTAGATGAATTTTATATTAATCTCCAATGTTGGGTGTATTTTATCTTATCTAGACAATATCATGTTATCGTGATTTTTTCTATATAACTTACAAATCTCATATCCATAACTATGTCATATTCTATAATGGTTGTTATATCTCTGCTCAAAATTAGTTATTAAATAAAAATATCCAAACGAATCACAATATCAGAGGTTGTTCTGATATTGATTTTGAAAATCCATTATCATCATCATCATTTTATTCTTCATCTAATGATGTTGTGAAAAAATACATTTGAAAAAATATAAAGAGAAATACATTGTGCACATTATTAATATTATGATAACATATTATTAGTGAACAAAGGAATTGGAATACTCATCACGAATCATTTCATCTCACATAGTTATATTTTGTTATAATCCATGATACACGCCAACCGTGTGAAGAAATCCTGGGAGACTTGAGGCGATCCCCCTGATCTGGGAATGTGCTTGATTCGATGTAGCTTGTTTCTACTATCTTATCATGGTCGGTATTAGAGACAATGGATTAAGTCTCATTGAAGAAGACCACCCTGGCGAGGGTGGGCATCGATGTTTTCACGATAGGGGTCATTGGCGCTGTGGGGTTGGGAGAAGGAATTAGGGGACCGAGTTGGGATTGGGGATCATAGAGGGGAGAAATCTGTTTTTTAGTTAATATATGACCACAATTTAAAATAATTCCAATAACATGTACCATCACCATGGTTATTATAAACCATGGGTATTGGTTTTATTTACTTCCATGATTTGTAAAACCTTGTCTATTCATTACATATACCCTTGGTTTATGATAACCATGCTAATAAAAACATGAAAGAACATCAATTTCCAATGGTGGGTATGTTGTTATTAGTACAACATCACACAATACCTCATTTCTATACTTATTGATGGTGAATAAAAACCTAACCTTCTTGGTGACCTTTAACTCTTCATAGTCATTTCACCATTAAAACATGAAAATCCCTTGGGGTTGGGTTGTTGAGTTAGAGGGTGAAGAGCCCTCAAGAAATGAATTGATAAAGGGGGAGTTTTGAATTGTTATCAATTGAGACATGGTCAATATAGTGTTGATCTTTACATTGAGATTTTTCTAATTCTCAAAAACATCATTCTATCCTATGATATTGTGTTTAGATAACTCACACACTAGGAGCATGCTATGACTTGTTACTTGAGACAATTCATTTATGAGTTTTAAAGGTGGATTTTTTTGTATTTATTTTTAACATTCTCATGGATGGGTTAAAAGACAATTATATCTGAGATTATAAAAAGGAATGAAGATTTTATGAGTTAGTCAAGATCATGGTGTGGAGGAGGGGAGTATGCTGTGATTGGTTGAATGAGACTGGTATTATACTCTTACCTAGGCACATCACACTATAGTCCAAGATGGTGTGTGATGAAGGCTTTACTCTGAGAATTGTGGGCTCACGGTTAGACCATAATAAGAAGCCATGAATTTTTTGTGTAAGGTAGTCTATGGGAGCATAAGTAAGTTAAACCACAATCAAATGCACCACACTGAAATATATAGGTTCACGCCACAAAGCTTGTGGTCATGAAATTTTAGTGTACAACTGTATTGGATGATAGACCTCTCACATTGTAATTATTAGGGTCATGCCACTGTTAGGATTGGTTGGTGTGAGAAATATCTTCTAGATAAGTTTTGAAACAACCAAAAAAGATTTATTCTGAAATCCCAATACAAAACCAAAGGGTGTTGGTGATACAATGGTAGAAATGTTTGGAAGTCTTGAAGCAGAGCGAGACAACCACATCAGAACAAAACCCGATTCTAGAAGAAATTGGAGCTATGTAAAGAATTTACAACCACTACTACAAAATTGGCCTTTAACAACACTAAAAATGACCTTTATTAGTGCTAGAGAATCACCGAAAAATAGAGTGAGATTAAAAGCCCTAACCTTTTATGAGTGCTTCTAGAAGCGCCGATAAAGAGATCTTTTATTAGTGCTTGTAAAAGTGCTAATGAAGGGGCATGCGGCAGTGTGCTGCAACATCACACCACAACACCGAAAACACAAAAAAAATCAGAAAAATCAAGTACTAATATTGAATTTAAATGAGATAAAATTTATAACAAAAATACAAGAAAAAACACTATATTATAGATATTTCAAACATTAGTTTATACAATTACATAAGTACCAATTTTTACATACATTAAAAAACAACAATGTTCCTTTGTCTTTTGATCCTAACCCTTTCTCGAGAAAACAACACACCTGTATAAGAAAATAATTATTATGTTACTAATAATATAAAGTAATAAATTAACAAAAATTGTTAATTTTAAACCAATCTTTGAGTCGTACCTGTAACAATGTGTATTAGATTGAGTTGTGGTTGATTCTAGCATGTCACACCATTTCTTATTCGTATTCAAGTATTATCTCTAAAAATTAACTAAATAAGTATAAGATAAAAATGATAAGGAAATTAATGAAGTAATAGGATATAGAATGATGAGAAACTAATCTAGGATCGTTTTCTCGGTTTGGGTGATGTGATACACATTTTAAACTAAAATGACACTTATATATTGAAAAGACGCACTTGGAGTCATACTGGACACACCATGCATTAGATTTGAGGTGTGAATAATTCCTACATGTCTCAAATTAATTATGGATCATTTTCCTAAAGTATCAAAACAATCTGTATGTGTTTGATCGGTTTTGAGTAAGTCGGTTTTCTTTTTTACTAAAATTGATGGTAATTTTAAATAAGAACACGCACTTGGAGTCATAGCGGTCACTCCATGTGTCATATTAAGGTGTGACTAATTTTTAAACATACCAAATAACATATGGATTTTTTTACTAAAGTATCCAAACAATCTGAATGCATTGATCGGTTTTCAGTAGGTCATTTTTCCTTGTACTAAAATTGTTGTCAATTTTAAATAAAAAGATGCAATTGGAGTCATACCGGTCACACCGCGTGTCATATTGAGGTGAGTATGATTTAAACATGTCAAAAGTTACTTATGGATCATTTTTCTAAAGTATCAAAACAATCTGAATGAGTTTGATTGATTTTTAGTAGGCTAATTTCCCTTTTTACTAAAATTGATATCAATTTTAAATAAAAAGAAGCACTTGAAGTCATACCAGTCACACTGTGTGCCAAATTGAGGTGCGGATGATTCTTACAAATTCCAAATGACATATGGATCATTTTCATAAAGTATCAAAATAATCTAAATGCATTTTCTCAATTTTGAGTAGGTTAGTTGTCTTTTTTACTAAAATTGATGTCAATTTTAAATAAAAATACACACTTTGAGTCATACCGATCACAATGTGAGTCGGATTGAGGTGAGGTTGACTCCTAAACATCCAAAATGACTTATGGATCATTTTTATAATGTATAAAAACAATCAAATTTCATTTACTCAGTTTTGAGTATGTTACTTGTCTTTTTTTTTATTAAAATGTCATTTTAAACTAGAAACACACACATTGACTCATACCGATCACATTGTGTGTCAGTTTGATGTAATACCAATTTATACACATCAAAAATTAATTATAAATTGATTTCCTAAATTATAAAGAAAATATGATATAATTTTCTCATTTTTTAGTGAGGGACACTTTTTGAACTAAACTGTTGATTTTAAACTAAGAATAGACACATTAAGTTATATCAGACACATCATGTATCAGATTGAGGTGAGGTTGACTCCTACATATCACAAATGATTTATGGATTTATTTTCTAAACTATAAAAACAATATGAATGTGTTTTATAAGTTTTGAGTACGTCACTTCTATTTTTTACTAAAATGCCATTTTAAACTAGAAACACACACTTTGAATAATACTGATTACATCGTGTATTAGTTTTATGTAAGACTAATTACTACATGCCAAAAATTAATTATGAATCGATTTCATAAATTATTAATAAAATCAGAGAGAATTTTCTCAGTTTTCAGTGAGTGACACTTTTTGAACTAAACTATCGATTTTAAATTGATAATAGACACATTGAGTCATACCAGGAACATAATGTATCATATTGAGATGAGGATGATTACTAAACATAAAAAATGAATTATGGATTATTTCCATAAAGTATCAAAATAATATAAATGTTTTTCTTGGTTTTGATTATTTTAGTTTTCTTTTTTACTAAAATTTATACCGATTTTAAATTAAAAGATGCACTTGGTGTCATACCAGTCACACGATGCTTCAGATTGAGGTGATGATGATTTATACATGTACCAAATGACTTATGAATCATTTTCCTAAATTATCAAAATAATAAAAATATTTTTACTTGATTTTGAGTATGTTATTTTCCCTTTTACTAAATTAATGTTAATTTTAAATAAAGAAACCACTTGAAGTCATATTAGTCACATCATGTGTTGGATTAAGGTGAAGATGATTCCTACACATACCAAAGCCTCAAAAAAAATATGAACTTCCAATGTTACCATGATTTCCATTGTCTTTATTTTTCAAAATTCCAACACTACATATTGACTTGATGTTCTTAGTTGAAAAACCATTCTCGTTTTTGAAAGATAGAAGAGTAGAGAAAGCTCATGTGTCCATTATATCACAAGAATTAACCAAAATGGGAACATGAGCTTCCTATACTCTTTTGGATTTCAACAATGAGAAAGGTTTTTCAACTAAGAACATCGAATCAATATGCAGTGTTGGTAGTTCGATAAATAAAGACAATGGAAATAGAAATCGTGGTAACATTGACAAAAAGAAACATTTTATCTCTTTTGAGGCTTCTTGTAGATAGTTGAAAGGAAAATATGACTTCCCAAAATATTTGTGAAAAGATATAAATAAGTATTATATAAAAATGATAAGTAAATTAACTTACTAATAGTAGATAAAATGATGAAAAACTTAATTAAATAAGTAACAGGAAATCAGATTTTCATGATGGTTTTATACATTCATGATGCATTTCCTTGTTGTCATTATCTCAGTCACAAGCTCAAAGTCCAATCCCTCATGAGCATGAGAAACTTCGAACAAACCACTCCAAATCGAAAAAATAATCCACCTATATAAGAAAACAATTATTATATGAGTAATACTAAAAATAATTAAATTAAACATAAATATGAACAATACATTAATTCGATGGACAATGATTTTACTGTGAAAACATCAATATTACCTCTGCAATTGAGCAGTGGAGGAAACATGAAGGAAAGTGATAAATGCCAAAACTTTAGGGGTGATAAGGTTTTGAGGGAGGAGTTTCTGAAAGTTTTGATGCAGAAAAACATAAAAGATGGAAAAATCACCCCAAATAAAACAAAATAATTCACCTGTATAAGAAAAAAATTCTTATGTGAGTAATAATAAAAAGATATAAAGTTAAAACATCAAGATTTCCTTTCTAATTGAGCATAGGTAGTGTCATTTATCTTCCTACAAAGTTAGTGGAGAGAACTTGAAGGAAAGTGATAAATGAAACACTGCAAGGGTGAAAAGTTTTTAAGTAGAAAAAGTCTATGGAAGTTTTGGTGTAGAAAGGAATGAAAGATAGACCGAAATATTCTAAAATAAACAAAATATTCAAGTAATATTAAAAATTAAATCAATGTTTCATTATATATTTTTTTGGTAAAATATAGAAAGTATATCATAACATTACCTTTACATTTTCCCAAATGGTTTCCTTCATTATAGTTTATTCTTCCAAAAGATTGGTAACATCATTATGTGCAGAAGACATTGTCTACATGAGTAGTCAAACATTTAATTTGGATTATGTTAAGTCAGTAGAGAATATATAATATTATGAGAAAAACATAGTATATTAAAAAAAATACTTTTACCAACTTATTGAACTCTCTATTTTTTAAAGGTTTTAGGGATTTGGTTCCTATATCAAGAATCCAAACCCCCTTTTGTGGTCCCCTCTAACATAAAATACATTTTCTACATTGGGATTGACATGAACTTATTATGGTATTTTAATGAAATTTATAGACAACTGTCATCCTCATCAACTCATCTCCTTTGAATTTATCATTGCATTATGTTTTTTGACACACATCCCCCATCTCTTGTGGAAACGCACCTATATTTCTTGAAATACTCTAAATAGTAGTCATAAATGGGATGACTAATGCTCAGACTAGTACAAGAAACATAAAAGAGATGGAGGATGAGTCTCAAGGCAACAAAATGAAATAATAACTATTCAAGAGATGAAGTTTATGATGATAAAAATTATACTGCATTGTGTTCTCTAAAAGGGGTAATGCCTCCCATTTGTGATAATTACACCATTGGCACTGGTTATTAATTTGTGACCTATTTAAGGTGAGATTTGGGGGGCATAAAGAGTTATTTCATATACATGGATGGTAATTAGAGATTTCTAGGGGTGGAAACAATACATGTAGACCTAAAATGATGAAAACCTAAAAATAATTTCTAATAAATTTTCCAATATATATAGAATTTGATAACCTCCATTCTATTTTTTTGGAAAAAGTGATGTAACATCCCAAGGATTTATTATATTTAATATTATTGATATATCAAATATTTTAAAACATCTCAAAATTATAATTTCAATTAAAAAATGATAAGGAATGGATTTTTTTGGAAAAGAATATATGTAATAATGATAAAGGTTTTAAACACCTCAAAATTCTTAGTTGATATATTGATTTGAGAATTATGTATAGACTGGTTGAAAATAAGAATTATTTTCAAGCAGATGAATAGTTTCATTTTCATGGCCATTATGAGTTATATGGTTATTTTGGGCACATATTATAAAATTTTAGTCATAATGAAATAAATAATAGTAATTATGGAAGATATAGAGGTTTAAAGTTAAATGGGAGATGGCCCACTCTTACAAAAATAGTTTCAAAGTGAGATGAATCTTCATAAGTAAAGTTGGATGATGAATTACAACCATTGAATGAACTCTATTGAAATATATTTGTATAATATATTTGTATGATATATTTGTATAATATATTTATATAATATATTTGTATAATATATTTGTATAATATATATTTGTATAAGACCCCCCCACGGTCGGTTGGGGTGGTAAGGGTGGGACAGGGTTTGGGCCATGGTCACAGGGTCAAGTCCCCAGGCCAACAGGTTTCTTTGTAGTTTCTTATAGCATGAATGAGATGTCGTTGACAGTTGTCCTTAATATAAATATATATTTGTATAATATATATTTGTGTATTTTTTAATATATATATTTATTTATTTGTGTATTATATATCTTTATTTGTATAATATATATTTTTATTGTATAGATTTTTAATATAATATATATTTATGTTTTTATAATATATATATTTGTATAAAATATTTGTATAACATATAAATGTATATTATTTAATATATATTTATTTACATATAAATATAATATATATAAATATATAACAAATTTGTATTTTTTAATTTTATACATATTAATTTGAGTAATATATTTATATAACATATTTTTATAATATTTATCTTTATAATATAATTGTATAATATATTTATATAGTATATTTTCATAATATATTGGTAGAATATATTTATATGATATATTTGTATTTGTATAATATATATATTTTCATAATGTATTTTTATAATACATATATATATATATATATATATTTATTTATTTTTAAAATATACATGTGTGTGTGTTTATATATAAAAAATCCTATATTTTACACCTCTATCCAAAACCATGGAACCGTGAGTGATTTTTCACTTTTCACTTGTGAACCATGAGCCAAGTTCGACTTCATCCAGCTGGCCAATAGAAATTATTTTCATCCATAAACTTGGCATGTGTCTTAACTCTTTCTAAGTTCAAGTAGCATTCATTTGAAATATCATCTTTAACAATACCCTTCCCCATAATATGAAGATCTTTATCATCGATTAAATGGACGTTGCTGAAAAAATGAGATACATAATAATCCATGCATCCCTTCTTGGTTATAAAGTGAAATGAAGACTCATAATTAATGATCCATGATTCTAATGGAATTTTTAGACTCAACAATAAATAATTACTTCCTTTAGTGGCATTGGGGTGGGTGGGTTACACAGAATCGACAAGGGGAGAGGGTGGGGGAGTGTAAGGAATGATGACCCTATCTCCTTTCAACCAAACATGCCCAATAAACATTGTTGACCATAAGGATATACTGATAGTAAAACAAGAATGATGATAAAAAAACACAAATATATCTTTCTAAACAATCAATCAACAAGTGGGGAGGATGATGAGAAAATAAGATACCTTGGATTGAATCTTTGAATCATCTGAGAGAAATTAGAGATATAAAAAACCTATAAAACGTTCGATCCTTGGATTCATCCGACCATTGAATTGTTCGAGCATTGGATTTGGATCTTAAAATTTTCCGAACCTTAATTCAAGCCTTGATTTGAGCTTCGATTCACTGAGGAGGAGTGCCAGCAGAGGATGGTTTCCATTGAAATCTTCGGATATCACTGCGTGTTCGCGACTAGTTAGGGTTAAGTTAAAGAGATCGAGACATTTTTATCTGCGCTTCCAAAAAAGCAATGATAAAGATGCATTTTATCAGTGTTAAAGTTTTAGTACGGATAAATATTCCTTTTATCAGTGCTAATTAATCTAGTGCTGATAAATGTTTTAAAATTATAATTATAAATAATTTTTTTATAAATATATTTATCTAATTATAAATATTTAATAAATATATATAAATATAAATATAGTAAATATATTATTTATTTAAATATATTTATTATCATTTTATAATTATTTAAATATAAAATTATCTATTTATAATTATATAAATACTTTTAAAAAAATAATATTTATATCATTATATATATTTATATACTTATATATATATATAATAAATATATATAAATATAAATACAGTAAATATATTTATTATTTAAATAAATTTATTATAATTTAATAATTATTTAAATATATATAATTATTTATTTACAATTATATAAATATATTTTTTAAAATAATATTTATTTATTTATAATTATAAATATATAAATGTATAAAAATAGTAAATATGTAAATTTATAAATATATTTATTTATAAATATTTTTTTATCATTATCAATGAATATTTTTTCTTAAATGCATGCATGTTAAAAATGAGTGAAATTGAACAATTAAAAATTAGTAAACTTTGATAATATTGAAAAATTGGATAAGTTTTATTAATTACATATAAATTATTAAAAAATGGACATATATTGAAATAAATATGAATACATATTGAAAATATTAAAACATAGTAAATAAATATATATAAAATAAATAATAGAAATTGATTAAATTTCTAAAAAAAATATTTATGTGTGCATGTTGTATATAAAAATACTTTAATTACATATATGTGAAATCAATATAATACGTTAGATCTATTTTAAATTGAAAAATTAATTGACATTCAATTATGTCCATTACTCGATGCAATTAGTCAGTATTTTTAATTCATATTAATTTTTAATTATACACCATTATTTACTAAATTTATACCTATTTAATGTAAAACATAAATATTTTGAATTATATAAATCATATTTATATACATTCATATATATCTACATATTTAATATATATTATTTATTCACATTATCAATAATTATTTAATTAATAAAATGTTTAATATTTTTCTCAATTTACTTATTTTTAATTTTTATTTGTTTAATTTTCATTTTACATATATCTATATATTTAATATTTACTATTTATTATTATTTATAATTTATATATACTATAATCAATTTATTCATTTTTATCAATAATTATTTAATTAATAAAATTTTTAATAATTTTTTTAATAAATTCATTTTTATTTTTTATTTTTTTATTTATTTCAATTTATTTAGACTTTTATCAGCGCTAAAAAAACACTGATAAAAGATACCTTTATGGATGATAAAAATAAAGCACTGATAAAGGGCACCCTTTATAAGTGCTAAAAAATGCACTAATAAAGGGTGACATTTATCAGTGCTAAAAACAATGATTGATAAAAGGTACCCTTTATCAGTGCTTTTTTTAGCAATGGTAAAGATAACCTTTATTAGCACTTTTCCCTAGTGATAAAGGCCAACACTGTTAAAGACATGTTTTGTAGTAGTAAACTCCTGTGTAAGGAGTTACCATGAAAGTTCAAAGAATGTATAAGATTAATCTGACAAGCCACATAAAATAAATTTATAGTGAAGAATTCAGAACTCAAACTGTTTATTGGGAGGAATTTGGTCGGTGGTTTCCTTTGACCGAGTGGAGGGATGTCCTTGAAGATCAGAACCAGAATGCATGTTCTCTGTGGAGATCAGAAGGTGGTTAAAGCTGGATAACTGGATGGATATTGTGTACTTTGCCTATACATTCTTGAGCACTTGTCATTTTTATCTAGGACTCTTCTTGATTGTAATAATTTTTTGTTCCTTAATAAAATTTCACAAAATTCCCCTTGTGGAGCATTACTATATTCAAACCATGTAAATTATATATTGTTCTCTTCCTTATTCTTCTTTTGTTATCTTTCTTTCAGAAGTTATTTTATGGTGTAAATTGATGTTGTGGTACGTGGTTGGGGTGAATTTTTCTTCTCAATTTCAAATATATCATATACACAGGTTCATTCTGAATCGGGAGTTCGAAACTTTGTCTCGCGTTTGAAGCACCAAAGGGTGCTTCTGTTTTGGGAGGTTCTGAACCCGATAAGTGGTATCAAAGCTTAGTTGTAGAGTTTAGAATAACTAGAACTAGACCAAGGTGTTTCATAGATCAGATTAGCAACATCATTATTCACTCAGCCTTATAGGAGAATTTTGGTAAACAGTTCCTAATCCTTCTTATGTATTTTAGATTCAGTGGGATTTCATTGATTTTATAAGGATGACACTGGATGGGGGAAGTTCCCATATTGAGAAGTTTGATAGGATGAATTTTGGATTCTATAATATGTAGATAGGGGATTATCTACCATGTAAGGATATTTATTTTATATTAATGAACACCAGACTGGAAGTGATGAAAAAGGAATAATGGGAAAGGATGTATAATATAACATTAGGGTTGATCTTGTTATCATTGTCCTAGAGCGTGTCCCATAACATTCTTGAAGTTAAGATGGTTGCAAAACTAATGAAGACTCTTACAAATTTTTATGAGAAGCCAACTACAATGAACAAAGTGTTTCTATTATAAAGGTTATTCTACATGAGAATATCAGAGGTAAAGTTGATGACTGATCATATCAATGACTTCAACATGATTAAGAGCCTATTATAATCGATAAAGGCAAAGTTAACAGATCTATAATGGTTGTTTCTTTTTCTTTCATCACTCCCGATATCATGGGATGCAATGGTTACCATGATGAGAAACTTTAGAAGTAAAACTGTTTTAATGTTCACAAAGGTTCAGGATCAAATTCTGAATGGAGAGATTCAAAATAAGGAGATTAGAGAATCTGCCATAAATTCATACAGTGCATGAGTTAGGGGATGTTCCACTGCATGGAAAATTCATAAGGGAAATAAAGAAGAAGTAAAAGATAAAGTAGTTCATATAAACACAGTCCCTTATCCTGAAATTATAAGAAGAAGGTACATATAAATGAAATATTGTAGTGAGTGAAGAGTCAATTCCAGAATATGTGCTTCTAGAAGTGAACTTTCAAATCCCATTTCATAACATACAAGTAGTCTTTTTCTAAGCATCACCAGTCCACTTAAGTCTTGAATTATACAATATGAGGCTTTTTTTCACTCTACATTCAAGAGGAGTATGAGGAATGGTAGTACCCCAAACCAGATTCCACTTTAAATGGTGCTCAGGTCTAGTTGAACACTGGTCCTTGGGTGTGCCTTCCTGAAAGGTGCTGTCATGGGTGCTCTCTCAAATGATGTTCGTTTTGGGTTATTTAGGTGCAGTAGAGTGGCTGAACAAGGTCTTATCTCAAAGGATGAAGTAATTTAAAACAACATATTCAAGGTATTTTGAAAATAAAATAAAATAAAATAAACACACTATTCCAAAGGATGGGGGGTTATCATTTATAAAATAATAATAAGTATGAAAAAAGAAGATTTTAATTTTTTTGTTTTTGTTTTTGAAATGAAACTTGATTAATAAAACACAATAAGAAGATGTTTTTTAGAAAATATTTTTAGAAGGAATAATAGATATAACTATTCCTCTTCATTTACTTATTAATAATTATCATTTAAATTAATATCCACTTAATTATTATCCCTTAATTTGTTCACCCTCGAACCCTATTGGAGTTAACATGACAATAAAGATGAAATGAATTAAACCCTAGGTTAGCTTCATAACATGCAATCGTAGCACCCTACTTTGATTGACATTATAAGTCTAGGTTATGGTCATTGGTAAATTAGGGCACATATCCATTCTGGAAAATGAGGATTAATTGTGTTTAGGAATTATATTTTAACTCTATAGATTTATCCCGTGGGCTTTTGTTTCATTGGTTAACTTTGCGCTCTCGTAATTTACACAAATTCTCGACCTCACGTGTTTTTGTGTTAATTGATCAATTGATTACATAGTTTCTTATAATTTAAAAACTCAATTCATGGATCATATTAATTGAATTATAGTTTCTCATTGATTCAAAATAAATTAATGAATAAGGTAATAGGTAGATCTATTACTAAGAAAACAACTCTTCCATGGGTGGTGTAGTTATTGTAGAAGTAAATTGCATTTTCAATAGTTTAGAATGGGTATAGCCCAATAATGCTTCTACTCATGAGTTACAGACCAAAGAGGAATATTAAAGAATAATAAAAAACATAATATAACAAAATAAAATAGAATAAATAGAATATTAACTAATAATTTTATTATGCAAACACAAATATTACAACATGAAGAAGAAGAAAAAGGCTTTGATGAAGGGATCCTTGATTCAGGAGATAACCTTATTGAAATTCTTGGAGAATTGGAGTTGAACCATTTATCCTCTTTCCTCAACTTCCTAATTCACTTACTAACCCCTACAAATGACAAAAACACTAATTTATAGAGTAGCGGGGAGGCTAGGTTTTAAGAGGTTTCAAGTGTGAATGGGGAAAATCTTCCAAATATTTTATTCCAAGTTGCACTGCCAGTTTTACCATCAAAACTCATGAAACAACTATCCTTATAAAGGATGATTTTTGATAATTTTTTTTGATATACTCTCCCAGTTTTTTCCCAATCCAAGTATGGATGTAGAAGTTATGGCCTAAATACAGAACTGATGTCCAATCTGGAGAGTCCATCCCATCTTTTACTTCATAACCCTTTTACTCTAACCAAATTCATGAGTTAGCTCTATTGTTCTTAATAAAAGTTGTATCCCATTGAATGATAAATAAGTATAAAAAATTTTAAGTTCAAATAATTCAAATTAAAATATTTATGTCTTTATTACTATAGTGCACTTTAAAGGGTAAAACTATAATTTTCATCAAATTTTCAAAAGAGCGGTCTAATCCCAAATATTTTGTAAATAAAAATATTTAACAAAATGTGAGATTTTTTTTCATTTATTATCAATAAAATATTCAAAAAAATTATGTTTTATCAACTCCTTCACACTTTCCCTTTCTCACTCCTAGGAAAAACCTCATATCGTGTATTCGAAAAAAATTGTGGTGAGATATGAATGTTCATATTTCTCAATCCACAGTGAAAAAATATGCAAAATAATAATTCCATCAAGAGTAAATATCATTAAATTTTAAAGTCATTTTATCATAAATTACGTCAAAAAACTCCAGTGAGATTCATAACACTAATCATAGCGAAACAAGTCATGGGTCTACCATGCCACTAATTCCTCACATGTGTGTGTGCAAACCATTTGAAGCTCATATCTCCACCTTTTATTCAGTATATTCGGATCAATTTAAACAATTATTCTTACATGGTTTAATTCACCGAACCTATTCTAAATTCATTTTCAATCATATTTCAAGACCCACTCACTTAAGCATTCCTAAAAGTCAAACCTTAAGCTCCTGACCTAGATATCCCCATGTGTTGTACATTTTATAAATTCCCTCATTTATTATTATTATTTTGTTTTTTTAAGTTTCACTTGGAACAAATATCACACTAAACTCTTAACTTGTGTTTGATCTCCTCACGATACTAATTGTAATAGTTATAAAAAGATCAAAGGATGAGGAAGAGTGGTTTTTGACCTGCCAAAGACACAACCGATATTTTTGATTTTTTTTGTGTTTTTTGAGGGTGTACAATAGTCGAATAAAAGGTACACATGCATAGGTCAATTCGGTATAATAATGAAACCAATTGGAAGAGAAATGAATTTATGGATAAACCAATGATTTTTTTTATCTAACTTTACTATACCCTCAATTGAGTAGAAAAAATTTCACAAGTCATGGGTGAGTGAAACTTTGTGTGGAGAAATAAATGGCACAATTTACCATGAAAAAATATCAATAATAATGATTTCAAAATCTAAAAGGTTTTATAATGACTAAACCAATCATATCATTAGTGACTTCATTTTTTATAAAAATCATCCCTTGATGATGAAATATTAATCATCCTTATCATGCCACTAATTAATTTTTAAAACATTAATTTTACATATGTTCTATACGAGAATGTTACATGATATCTTTTTTTTTTGTTTTTTTGATGATTTAATATAAAAATTAACATAAAACACACAAAAAATGAAAATTCCTAAAAAAAACTACCCCAAAATGTTTTCCCCTCCCCCACACTTAAAATATTACATTGTTCTCAATGTGAACCTATGAAATGATACGTGCATATGAAATGAAAAATTTTAAATAGGACAAAGAATATAAAAGTGAAAGGGTTAGGAACAATCTAACATTCTCAAGTGATGATGCAGTAGTGCAATGCAATGAAATCAACTCCATCGATAGGAAGTCCCTCAATGTATTTCTTCAAACATTTCCCATTGACTGTAATGATTATTACAGTTTCTTCTTGTGTGATCTCTACTACAGCATAAGAAAAAACATTATATACAATATAATCAGAGTTCATATGATAAAAACCAGAATATTAATCCATTTAAAAATAAAATCTAAGAGAGGTTTGTGCATTAGAAACCAATGTGGAAGTGCTCTTAAACATAAAACTAGAACCAATGATCATAATAAACCTAAGAATAGGACAATAAATTCTATGAGGTTTTTATTTAGTGGTTCAAAATGGGAGATAAAAAAAGCATAATGGTCCTCTAAGGGGTACTTCATGGAGTCCATAACATTAAATATCACAACTTCAACACTAAATTCCATGGAATGTGTACCCTCATGGATATTTATGATAGTTATAGTCATTTTTAGGAAGAGAATACCTAAGATAATGGGAGCATGAGAACTTACCCGATCATCCTCCATGTTAAGCACATAGAAATATTCTAGAAATATCATGTATCTTACCTGAACAAGTACATCCTCAAAGACTCCTGTAGGATATGTTGTAGCTCTATTTTCCAGCTGCACCACTACTCTCGTTGAATTCAACTCACCAAACTGTAAAGAAGAGAAAACAGAGTGATGAATTACATTTATAGAATCCCCTAAACCACATAAAGTATTAGAAAATTGTAACTCCCTTATGGTGCATGGGATGGTGAATGTCCCTGTATCATTTCACTTTGTTGACATTTCTAGATTTGGTTTAGTGAGTGCTAACACATTCCTTAAAAAATTGATCCTCTCATTTCCCTTGATCCCTCTTAGATTGGTACAAATTTCTTTTAAGAATTTCTCATGCCTTGGGATTTACTTTATATCTTCACGTAGAGTTATTTTTACCTCCACACATTTGAATGTGTCCGAAACCACTTTTTGAATCGACTTTTCAACCATCTTTTTGGTTTTAACAACTCTATTTGTAAAGGGAAGGGGGTTAGGAGAAACATCATCAATATTTTTCTTAATTTTTCCCTTTTCCTTTGGGTGCTCTTCAGTTGGTATGGAATGGGGATTCTCTGAGGATGAGGTGAATCCCGATGGAAAAACAGGTGCGGATGTATCAGTTGTTTTCGCCCCACTTCTCAATGTGATGGAACTAACATTCCTCTTGGGATTTGGAGTAGGTTGGGAAGGTATATTTCCAGAATTATTACATACCAGTTCATGGAGAGAAATGGAAATCTAGCTCATTTTATTCTTCAACTCTCTCAACTCCGAACCTTGACTCTTCAGATAATTTTTTTGATTAAGAACAATTTTTTTAAAATGGTTATTAGTGTTAAAATAAATATTGGGTGGGGGATTCCCTTACTATTCGATTATTGATTATTGTGATTAAAATGTACTTTGGGGTTGTTGGAAACTCTACTGGTAAGGAGGAGGTTGTTGGAAGTTTTTTTGAAAAGGGGGAATTTGTTGTTGTTCATAACCACACCTCATGTCTGATTGATCCTTCCACACTTGTATATTGGTGAAAAGTAATTATACTTATTTTAGGGATTTGGTTGTTTCTACTTCTGATATGGTCTACCAGAGAATACTTCCACACAGTCCTCTATCTCTTTTAATTGGGGACAACAGTATGTTGGGTGGTCTCTTTTAGTAAAAATTCCACAAGGCCTCAAAGGTGTGGGTTTGGATGCCTTTTGAGCCAAGATAATCTGTCTCACCACGATGGTCAATTCATCTAACTTGATATAAATTAAATGAATTTCAAGAGAATATGGACTTACCCAATGTAATCCCTTGACATTTGGTGTACCCCAATTTCCAAATTTTTGTGATTTTTGTGCCATCTTACCAATCAATGAACATGAGGCTACTGGTGTTTTTACACCAATTCTCATCCAATTGTGGCATCCACCATGCTCTTATCCATAGGTGTGAGTCCTTTATAGAAGTATTGGATGAGGAGTTTATCATTGATTTGGTGATGGAGACAGATTGCAAAACTTCTTAAATCACTCACAATACTCATACATTGACTCCTCTTGTACTTTCTTGATCTCTGATATCTACTTTCGAATAAAAGTGTTCCTTGATGATGGAAAAAATATTTCCAATAAAAGATGTTTCAAATTATTCCAACATGTTATATCTTCAGGTTGTAAGTAATAAATCCAATCCTTTGTAGTTCCATCAAGTGAGAATGGGAATTCTCTTAGTTTTATTTGATCTTCAGATAAATTTCTTTGTTTTATGTTTGGAAAAACCACATTAAATTATTTTAAATTTTTGTTTGGATACTCACCAGATAATCCATAATATTTTGGAAGTAGGTGAATTAACCTATATTTTAGTTCAAAGTCTGATTCAAGATTTTGGTATGCAATACAATTTGGTTGATAGTTAATATACGGTGCATACAAATCTTAAATGGTTATATTAAGTTCATTATTATTATTTTTAGACATTGGTTATTTTTTTTGATTTATAAGTTTTTCCAAATTCAATGTTATTAGAGTGTAGGAATTACCTAGCTGGGAAAATGTTGACACTTATCGTAGACTGAGATTGTCTGATTCGATCCCTAAGGCTACGTTCAATCTCAGGGTCCAGATCAAAGAGATCCTAGGGATGTGATCATGTCATAAATCATAGAAATTGGGAAAATTAGACCATAATATCATGCGAATAAGTTTCAATTGATGGTCTAATAGAGAAAAAAAGATATAGGAAGAAGAATGAGAGAGAGAAAAACAAACAAAAATTGAGAAAGGGTAAAGAATAATGAAGAATGAAGATAAAACAAAAGGATAAAATAAAAGTAAACAAATACCTCTAATTAGTTTATTAAAATACTTTCCTCCCCAGAAACTGTTCCAATTTTAAAGGTGATGTCTTGGGTGCTCTCAAATGTTGTTTGTTTTGGGTTATTTAGGTGAAACATAGTGGGTGACTAAGGTCGTATCTCAAAGGAGGAAGTAATTTAAAATAACATATTCAAGGTATTTTGAAAATAAAATAAAATAAAATAAACAAACTATTCAAAATGATGGGTTTTTTTATCATTTATAAAATAAGAAGAAGTATTCTGGAAGGAGATTTTAATTTTTTTTTGTTTTTTTTGAAATGAAACTTGATTAATAAAACACAACAAGAAGATGTTTTTTTAGAAAATATTTTTAGAAGGCATAATCGATCTAAATCTTCCTCTTCATTTAATTATCAATCATTATAATTTAAATTAATATCTTCCTAATTATTATCCACTATTTTTTCACCCTTGAACCCTATGGGAGTTAATATAACCACAAATATGAAATGAATTAAACCCTAGGATAGCTTCAGAACATGCAATCGTAACACCCTACTTTGATTGACATTCTCAGTATAGCTTATAGTAAGTGGTAAATTAGGGTACATATCCATTCTGTAAAATGAGTATGAATTGTGTTTATGGATTATATTTTAACTCTATAAATTTATCCCGTGTGCTTTTTTTTCACCGGTTAACTTTGTAATCTCCCAATTTACACAAGTTATCAACCTCGCGTGTTTTTGTGTTAATTATTCAATTTCTTACCTGGTTTATTATAATTTAAAATCTCAATTCATGTATAATATTAATTTAATTATATTTTCTCAATTATTCAAAATAAATGAATGAATAAGGTAATAGGTAGATCGATTACTAAGAAAACTACTCTTCCATGGGCGGTGTAGTCATCGTAGAAGCGAATTGCATTTGAAATAGTTAAGAATGGGTATAGCCCAATCATGCTTCTACTATTGAGTTTCAGAATAAAAAGGAAGATTTAAGAATAATATAAACATAATAAAATAGAATAAAACCTAATAAATAGAATATGAACTAATACTTTTATTACGCAAACACAAATATTACAACATGAAGAAGAAGAAGAAGGCTTCGATGAAGGGATCCTTGATTCAGGAGCTAACCTTATTTAAATGCTTGGATAATTAGAGTTTAACCACTTCTAATATGTTCTAAAATTTATAATTAACTTCCCAATTCCTCCAAATGATAAAAAAACCAATTTATAGAGTGTAGGGGATGCTAGGTTTTAAGAGGTTTCAAGTGTGAGTGAGGAAATTCATTCAAATATTTTATTCCAAGTTGTACTAATTGTTTGACCTTGAAAACATGTGAACCATATGTCATTATAGAAGTTTATTTTTTTTAGAAATTTTTTCTTGATATCCCCTCTAAATTTGGGTCCAATACAAGCATGAATGTAGAAGTTATTACCCAAATAAAGAACTATTGTCCAATCTGGAAAGTCCTGGCCATCTTTGACTTCATGGACCTTTTACTCCAACCAAATGCACGAGTTAGATCCATAGTCCTGGATAAAAGTTGTATCCTATTGACTGAGTAATAATTATACAAAATTTTAAGTTCAAATAATTCAAAGTAAAATATTTATGTCTTAATTACTATAGTGCACTTTAAAGGGTAAAACTGGAATTTTCATCAAATTTTCAAAAGAATGATCTAATCCAAAATATTTTTTAAATAAACAAATTTAACACAATGAAATAAAATTTTGTCATTTATTATCAATAAAATATTTAAAAAATTGTGTTTTATCAACTCCCCCACACTTACCCTTTTGCACTCCTAGGAAAAACCTCATATCATGTATTCAAAAAAAAATTGTGAAAAGATACACATGTTCATATTTCTCAATCCACAGTGGAAATATAATAAAAATCATAATTCCATAAAGAGTCAATATCAAAAAATTTTAAAGTCATTGTCTCATAAATTGTGTCAAAAAAAAATCCATTGAGATTCATAAAACTAATCATAATGAAAAAAGTCATGGGTCAACCATGAAACTAATTTCCCACGTGTGTGTGCCAACCATTTCAAGCTCATATCTCTACCCTTTATTCACTATATTTGGATCATGTAAAACAATTCTTCTTATGTGTTTTAACTCACCGAACCTATTCTATATTACTTTGAAATCAGATTTCAAGACCCACTCACTTAAGCATTTATGAAAGTCAAAACCTAAGCTCCTGACCTAGATATACCCATGTGTTGTACATTTCATCACTCCCCTCATTTATTATTATTATTTTTTTAAGTTCCACTTGGAAAAAATCTCACACTCAACTATCAACCCGTTTTTGATATCCTCATAACACTAATTGTAATAGTTATAACAAGATCAAAGTTCCAAGAAGAGTGGTTTTTGACCTGACCAAGAAACCCATATTTTTTATTTTTTAGGGCGTACAATAGTCATATAATATGTACACACATATAGGTCAATTCGATTCAGTAATGAAACTGATCAGAAGAGAAAATAACATATGGACAAACCAATGATTTTTTACCTAACTTGACTATATCTTCAATTGAGTTGGAAAAATTTCAAAAGTCATGGTTGAGTGAAGATTTGTGTGGAGAAATAAATGACACAATTTACCATGAACAAATATCTCAAATAATGATGTCAAAATCTAAAAGGTTTTATAATGACACAACCAATCATATCATCAATGACTTCAATTTTTATAAAAATCAACCCTTGATGATGAAATATTACTCATGCTTATCATGACACTAATGAATTTTAAAACAATAATTTTACATATGTTTCACATGAGAATTTTCCATGACACCTTTTTTTTTCTTTTTTTGAAAATTTAATAGAAAACTTATCATAAAACACACAAAAAACACAAAAAATAAAAAATCCTAAAAAACACTAACCCAAAAATGTTTTAATCTCCCCCACACTTAAAATGTTTCATTGTACTCAATGTGAACTTATGAAATGATATGTGCACATGAAATGCATAATTTTAAATTGGAAAAATATTATAAAACTAAAAGGGTTTGGAACAACCTAATATTTTCAAGTGATGATGGGGTCATACAGTGTGATGAAACCAATTTCATCGGTAGGAAGTCCCTTAATGTATTTCTTCAAGCGTTTCCTATTAACTGTAAAGATTCTTATAGTTTCCTCTTGTGTGATATCTATTGCACCATAAAGGAAAACATTAGATAAAATATAATCAGAGTTCACATGATCAAAATTAGAATATGAATCCATTTCAAAATCAAATCTAAGAGAGGTTTGTGCATTAGAAACCAGTGTGGAAGTTCTATTAAACATCAAACTAGAACCAATTATCATAATATACATAATCATAGAACAATGAAATTACATGGGTTTTTTATTTTGTGGATCAAAATGGGAGATAACAAAAGCATAATGGTCCTATGAGGCGTACTTCATGGAGTCCATAACATTAAATATCACAAATTCAACCGAAAATTCCATGGAAAGTGTACCCTTATAGACATTTATGATAATTTTAGTAGTTTTGAGGAAGGGAATACCTAAGAGAATGGGATAATGAGAACTTACCTAATCATCCTCCATGCTAAGCCCATAGAAGTATGCTGGGAAGATCATGTATCTTACCTGAACAAGTACATCCTCAAGGACTCCCGTGTGATTTTTTGTAGCTCTATTAACCCACTGCACCACTACTATCATTTAATTCAACTCACCAACCTATAAATAATATAAAACAGATTGATTCATCACGTTTATTGAATCTCCTAAATCACATAAATCATTAGAAATGTGTAACTCCCCTATGGTGCATGGTATGGTGAATGTCCCTGAATCCTTTCACTTTTTTTGGCATTTATAGAGTTGGTGTAATGAGTTCTAACACATTCCTTCCAATATTGATCCTCTCATTTCCCTTGACCCTTCTTCGATTGGTAAAAAGTTCTTTTAAGAATTTATCATACCTTAGGATTTTCTTGATGGCTTCAAGTAGAGGGATGTTGATCGCCACATGTTTGAATGTGTCCGAAAACTCTTTTTGAATCACCTATTCAGCCATATTTTTGGTTTGAACAACTCTATTTGGAAGGGTAATGGGGTTATGAGTAACATCATCAATCTTTTTATTACTTTTTTCCTTCTCCTTTGGTTGTTCTTTAGTTGGTATGGAATGGGGATTTTTTGGAGTTGAGGTGAATCCTGGTGAAATGATAGGTGTAGATGTATCAGTTGTTTGCTTCCCACTTATCAATGTGATGGAACTAAAATTTACCTTGGGATTTGGAGTAGGTTGGGAAGGTATATTTTTGGAATTCTTACATACCAGTTCATAGAGGGCAGTGGCAATTTGGCTCATTTGAGTCTTCAACTCTCTCAACTCCAAACCTTGACTCTTCAGCTCATTCTGTTGATTAAGAACAATTTTTTTGAAAATGTCATCCATGTTAGAATCTACCTTTAGTGAGGGATTCACTTTTTGTTGGATTGTTGGTTCTTGGGATTAAAATCTCCTTTGGGGTTGTTGGAAACTCTACTGGTAAGGAGGAGGTTGCTGAAAGTTTTTTTGAAAAGGGGGCCTTTGTTATTATTGAGAGCCATACATCATGTCTAATTGAACCTTCTAACCTTGGTTTTATGTTGGTTCAAAGGAATCATACTTATTTTGGGAATTTGGTTGTTGTTTCTACTAATATGGTCTCCTAGGGAATACTTCCATACAATCCTCTCTCTCTTATAATTGGGTACAACAGTCTGTTGGTTGGTCTGTTTCATTACAAATTTCACATGGCCACAAAGGTGTGGGTTGGGATGTATTTTGATCAAATTCAATCTGTATCACCATGGTGGTCAATTATTCTAACTTGGTATCAATTAAATTACTTTTAATAGAAGATAGAATTACCTAATGTACTCCCATGACATGTGGTGTACCTCGATCGCTAAATTTTTGTGAGTTTTGTGTCATCTTGTCGATCAATGAACATGCGACTACTGGTGTTTTATCCACCAATGATACTCCAACTACTGAATACACCATGATTGTCTCTATATGTGTGAGTCATTCATAGAAGTATTTTTTGAGGAGTTTCTCAATGATTTGGTGATGTGGTCAACTTGTGAAAAACTTCTTGAATCTCTTTCAGTACTAATACATTGTCTCCCCTTGTGCTTGCTTGATACATGATATCTCCTTTCTAATAGAAGTGTTCCTTGATGCTGGAAAAAATCTTTCTAAGAAAATACATTTCAAATCATTCCAACATATTACATATTCAAGTTGTAAGTAATACATCCAATCCTTTGCAGTTCTATCTAGTGATAATGGGAATGTTCTTAGTTTTATTTGATCTCCAGAAAAATTTATTGGTTTTAAGTTAGGGAAAACCATGTTAAAATATTTTAAATGTTTGTTTAAATCCCCACCATATAATCCATGAAATTTTGGAAGTAGGTGAATTAACCTATATTTTAGTTCAAAATCCAATTCAAGATTTGGGTATGCAATACAATTTGGTTGATAGTTAATATCTGGGGCATCCAATTCTAGAATGGTTATATTAAGTTCATTATTATTATTTTCAGACATTGGTTTTTGTTTTTTTGTTTTTTTGAGGGTGTACACAATCAGATAATAGGTACATACACATAGGTAAATTCAGTATATTAATGAAACTGATCAGAAGAGAAATGAACGTATGGATCAACCAATGATTTTTTTACCTAACTTGAATATACCTTCAATTAAGTAGGAAAAATTTCACAAGTCATGGTTGAGTTAAAATTTGCGTGGATAAATCAATGACACAATTTACCATGAACAAATATCAACAATAATGATGTCAAAATCTGAAAGATTTTCTAATGACATAACCAATCGTATCACTAGTGACATCATTTTTTATAAAAATCATCCCCTGATGATGAAATATCAATCATCCTTATCATTCCACTAATGAATTTTAAAACCATGCATTTTACATATGCTCCACATTAGAATGTTACATGATATTTTTTTTTGAAAATTTAATAGAAAACTTAACATAAAACACACAAAAAACACAAAAAACACAAAAAATGAAAAATCCTAAAAAAAACTACCCCAAAATGTTTTCCCCTCCCCCACACTTAAAATATTTAATTGTCCACAATGTGAACTTATGAAATGATATGTGCATATGAAATGAAGAATTTTAAATAGGACAATGAATATAAAAGTGAAAGGGTTAGGAACAACCTGACATTCTCAAGTGATGATGTGGTCAAGGAGTGCGATGAAATCAACTCCATCGGTAAGAAGTCTCTCAATATATTTATTCAAACATTTCCCATTGAATATAAAGATTCTTATAGTTTCTTCTTGTGTGATCTCTAATGCACCATAAGGAAAAACATTAGATATAATATAATTAGAGTTCACATGATGAAAATCAGAATATGAATCCATTTCAAAATCTAATCTAAGATAGGTTTGTGCATTAGAAACCAATGTGGAAGTGCTCTTAAACATAAAAATATAGCCAATGATCATAATCAACCTAAGAATATGACAATAAAATTCCATGGGGTTTTTATTTGGTGGTTCAAAATGGGATATAACAAAAGTATAATGGTCCTCTAAGGGGTACTTCATGGAGTCCATACCATTAAATATCACAACTTCATCAAAAAATTTCCTGAAAATTGTTCCCTCATGGACATTTATGATAGTTTTTGTAGTTTTTAGTAAGAACCTACCTAAGATAATGGGATCATGAGAACTTACCTGATCATCCTCTATATTAAGCACATAGAAATATTTTGGAAAGATCACGTCTCTTATGCAAACAAGTACATCCTCAAGGACCCCCACAAGATATGATTTATCTCTATTCACCAACCACACCACTACTCTTGTCAAATTAAACTCACCAAACTCTAAAGAATAGAAAACAGAGTGAGGCATCACTTTTATAGAATCTCCTAAATCACATAAAACATTAGAAAGTGTAACTACCCTATGGTTCAAGGGATGGTGAATGTACCTAGATCCTATAACTTTATTGGTATTTCTAGAGTTTGTGTAATGAGTGATGACACATTCCTTCCAATACTGATCCTCACATTTTCCTTGATCCCTCTTCGATTGGTACAATTTTCTTGTAAGAATTTCGCATACCTTGGAATTTTCTTGGTGGATTCATGTAGAGGGATGTTGATCTCCACACATTTGAATGTGTCCAAAAACTCATTTTGAATCATCTCTTCAGCCATATTTTTGGTTTGAACAACTCTATTTGGAAAGGGAAGGGGGTTAGGAGGAATATCATCAATATTTTCCTTCTCATTTGTCCGCTCTTCAGTTGATATGGAATGGGGCTTCTCCAGAGTTAAGGTGAATCCTGGTAAAATGACAGGTGTAGATGTATTAGTTGTTTGCTTCCCACTTCTAAATGTGATGGCACTAAAATTCCCCTTGGGATTTGGAGTAGGTTGGGAAAGTAGATTTCTATAATTCTTACATACTAGTTCATGGAGGGCAATGGAAATATGTCTCATTTGAGTCTTTAACTCTCTCAACTCTGAACCTTGACTCTTCAGCTCATTCTATTGATTAAGAATAATTTATTTCAAAAGGTCATCTGTGTTATAATCTACTTTGGGTGGGGTATTCCCTGGTTGTTGGATTGTTGATGATTGGGAATCAAATATCCTTTGGGGTTGTTGGAAACCCTGATGTTAAGGAGGAGGTTGCTGGAAGTTTTGTTGAAAAGGGGGATTTTTTTGTTGTCCAGAGCCATACCTCATGTCTAATTGATCCTTCCACCCTTGGTTTTATGTTGGTGAAAAGGAATCATACTTATTTTGGGGATGTGGTTTTTTCTGCTGCTGATATGGTCTCCTAGGTAATATTGCCATGCAATCCTTCATCTCTTGTAATTGGGGACAATAGTTTGTTGGGATGTGTATTTCAATACAAATTCCATAAGGCCTTGAAGGTGTGGGTTGGGATGTATTTTCAAACAATTAAATCTATCTCACCAAGGTGGTCAATGCATCCAACTTGGTATCAATTAAATGAATTTCAAGAGAATATGAACTTACCTGATGTACTCCCCTGACTTGTGGTGTACCTCGATTGCCAAATTCTTGTGAGTTTTGTGTCATCTTTTCGATCAATGCATGTGCGAATACTGGTGTTTTTCCACCAATTCTCCTCCAACTATGACATCCACAATGATCCTCTCCATAGGTGTGATTCCTTTATAGAAGTGTTGGATGAGGACTTTCTCACTGATTTGGTGATGCAGACAGCTTGCACAAAACTTCTTGAATCACTCACAATACTCACACATTGAATCCCCTTGTGATTTCTTGATCCTTGATATCTCCTTTCGAATAGAAGTGTTCATTGATGCTGGAAAAAATATTTCCATGAAAATACATTTCAAATTGCTCCAACATGTTACATATTCAGGTTATAAGTAATACATCCAATCCTTTGCAGTTCCATAAGTGAGAATGAGAATGACCTTAGTTTTATTTGATCTTTAGATAAATTTATTGGTTTTAAGGTTGAGAAAACCACATTAAATTATTTTAAATGTTATTTTGGATCCTCACTAGATAATCTATGAAATTTTGTATGTAGGTGAATTAACCTTGATTTTAGTTCAAAGTCTGATTCAAGATTTGGGTATGAAGTACAATTTGGTTGATAGTTAATATACGGTGCATCCAATTCTCGAATGGTTATATTAAGTTTAATATTATTATTTTCAACCATTTTTTCTTGTTTTATGTTGGATTTATAAGTGTTTCTAATTTTAATGTTCTTAGAGTGTAGTAATTTCTTAGTTGGGTAAATGTTGACACTTCCCGTAGACCGAGATTGTCTGATTCGAGCCATAAGGATGCATTCAATCTCGGGGTATAGATCAAATAGATCCTTAGGATGTGATCATGTCATAAATCATATTAATTTGGAAAATTAAACCATAATATAATGATAATAAGTTTCAATTTATGGTATAATAGATAAAAAAAGAGAGAGGAAGAAAAAAGTGAGAGAGAAAAACAAACAAATATTGAGACAGGGGAAAGAAGAAAGAAGAATGAAGATAAAAAAGGATAAAAAATACCTCTAATTAGTTGAATAAAATACTTTAATCCCCATAAATAGTTCCAATTTGAAAGGTGCTGTCATGGGCGCTCTCAAATGATGTTCGTTTTGGGTTATTTTGGTGCAACAAAGTGGCTGACTAAGGTCATCTCTCAAAGGAAGAAGTAATTTAAAACAACATATTCAAGTTATTTTGAAAATAAAATAAATTAAAATAAACACACTATTCAAAATTATGGGTTTATTTTATAATTTATAAAAGAAGAAGAAGTATGATGGAAGAATATTGTATTTTTTTGTTTTTGTTTTTGAAATGAAACTTGATTAATAAAACACAACAAGAAGAAGTTTTTTTCTAGAAAATATTTTTATAAGGTGTAATTGATATAACTCTTCCTATTAATTTACTTATTAATAATTATAATTTAAATTAATATCCACTTAATTATTATCCCCTAATTTTTTCACCCTCAAACCCTACGGGATTTAACATAACCACAAAGATGAAATGAATTAAACCCTAGGTTAGTTTCAGGACATGCAATCGTAGCACCCTACTTTGATTGACATTATAAGTATAGATTATGTTAAGTGGTAAATTATGGAACATATCCATTATGTAAAATTAGGATGAATTGTGTTTAGGGATTATATTGTAACTCTACAAATTTATCCTGTGTGGTTTTGTTTCACCAGTTAACTTTGTGCTCTCACAATTTACACAAATTCTTGACCTCACATGTTTTTGTGTGAATTGTTCAATTTATTAGTTTCTTCTAATTTAAAAAATAAATTAATGGATAATATTAATTTAATTATAGTATCTCATTTATTACAAATAAATTAATTAAGAAGGTAATAGGTATATTGATTTCTAAGAAAACTACTCTTCTACAGGTCGAGTAGTTATCGTAGAAGCGTGTTGCATTTGAAACGTTTTAGATTGAGTATAACCCAATAAAACTACTACTGTTGAGTTCCATCCCAAAGATTAATATTAAATAAGAATATAAATATAGAAAAATATAATAAAACAAAATAAATAGAAGAGGAACTAATAATTTTATTATACAAACACAAATATAACAACATGAAGAAAAAGAAGGATTTGATGAAGGGATCCTTACTTCAAGAGCTACCCTTATTGAAATGTTTTGATAATTGGAGTTGAAACACTTATCCTATGTACTCAACTTCCTAATTCAAATCCCAACTCCTAAAAATGAGAAAAACACCAATTTATAGAGTGGAGGGGAGGCTAGTTTTTAAGAGGTTTCAAGTGTGAATGGGGAAATTCGGTCAAATATTTTATTCCATGTTTCACATCCTGTTTGAACTTTAAAAAGCATGAAAAAACTATCATTATATATTGTTTATTTGTGAGAAATTTTGTTATCAATGTTATTACCAAATTTGGGCACAATCTAAGCACATATGTAGAAGTTATGGCCCAAATACACAACTAATGTCCAATCTGACGAGTCCATCCCATATTTGATTTCATGAACCTTTTAATCCAACCAAATGCATGTGTTAGCTCCATAGTTCTGAATAAAATTTGTATCCTATTGAGTTAGTAATAAGTATACAAAATTTTATGTTCAGATAATTCAAAGTAAAATATTTATGTCTTAATTACTAAAGTTTACTTTAAAGGGTAAAACTAGAATTTTCATCAAATTTTAAAAATAATGATCTAATCCCAAATATTTTATAAATAAATATATTTAACACAATGTGAGGAATTTTTTTCATTTATTATCAGTAAAATATTCAACAATTTTTTTAATCACTTCCCATACGCTAAAGGCTGCGGACTAGCAGTGAGGGTCCGAGAGGTGATAGTGGAGAGACTATAACCTCTGGAGTGATAATAATAATGGTCTATATTTATATATAATATTGTAAGAAAACAATAAATTAGAGAAATAATAAAAAAATAAATGGAATAAAAAATAATTATCAATTTTAATAATAATAATCAAGCCCAAAGGCATACCATTTATAGACATAACATAACACAATAAGTCATACAAAACACATAAACAATAGGGTTGCCCATGGTTGACTATCAGTACATATATATATAAGCATGATAAAGACAAATAGTAAACTATAGTTGATGTAAGAAACTCTATGGTCCTTTTGAATCCATCCCATGTAATATAAATACACAAGGTCACTGAGGTCCTGCTCTCGTGCTTAGTCCCTTGTCTGATCACAGAGGCATAAAGTCTACACGTGTTCTGAGGGGTCCATGCAGGGTGTGAGAATAAATATTAGTAGGCCACCACCAATTTGTGTCTGTATTACATCCGTGATAATGCAGGTGTAATAAATATAAATAAAATAATCACATGCACGTTTAATAAATAACATACTTCCATTGTTCCCAGTAGCCAGAAGGAAGTGATCACCTTCTTCGACCATTACTGGTAATCTCTAAATATGCACCCCCAATTATATATATAGCAGACAACACCTTCCTATATATATATAATTAAAGTGGTGAGAATCCATGGAATAATTCCCAAGGCTTACTCTTATGAGTATCATACAAGTGGAACCCTCATATTCCACCGATAACCAAGTCACTGACACCTTGTTCCATCAATCATATCAGACAGTGACCAAATGACACACCCAATCAAGTCCCTTGTCCCTCGAGCCTCAGCTCAAAAAAACCCCATAGACTCAAAGACTGAAGTCCCAAGTCATAATGATATATTTCCTCAAATAAATAAACATCATTGTCTCATCAACTGACATCCTAAGGCATGATGATATTTTTCCTCCCAACATCTTAGCCCATGAACTCAAGTATCCCGACGAGCCTTAGCCCCCAATTGACAGTCTCATCATCATCAACTGATAGTCCATCACCATCCACATGGATTTATACAATGCATACCTCCAATTTTTTTTGATTTTCAACACCAACACCTAAGTTGATGAGGCCTTCCAACCATAATGAGTGGCCAACACCACCTCGGTCTAAGTCCTATTTGTGTGCACATGACTCCAACAATGCATCATCCAAAAAATAGTGGGCAACAATAACAAAAAACCTAAGAAACATAACCCAACACCTCTTTTCCCTATGACCATGTCGGTATATCATTATGATCAACACCACCTCAAGTAACACATGTCTTTCCCTCATTCTGATGACCTCGCCATCTCAATCTGATAACTATGTCGCCTCAATCTGTGATCAAAATCACCCATGTATCTCATGAAACACTAATAGATCTAATATTTTCATCATTTTTCTTATGAATTTAAATTATTTAAACCCTCCCAATTTATCTATTTGAGATTATTTTCATCATTTTAATATTTTTGGTGTGTTTTAGGTTAAAATGTGAAATTTCATAATTATGGAATTTTGACATATTTTTATCACTTTGGTATTTTGAGCACAAATTTTAAAATATTGATCCAATTAGAGTGATTTTTTTTTCATATTACTTAATTTGTGGGATTAAACTTCATCTTCTAGACTAGGAGTTGATTTAAACATCCACATTCCCTAAAAAAAATAAAGTTGAAAAATTATTTCGGGTGACAAAGTGAATCCCACCTCAATAAAATGAGTCATAACTCGGGATACACACATACAATTGAGTTTATTCAAGATATATTTGAAATATAATTATAATTATAATTTGAAAATTAAATATTATAGAGATATTCCCTCATTAATATGGCCATCGAACACTCTAAATTGAAGGATTATTTAGGAAACATTCATCTAGAAATAGTACGACTCATTAATTGTGTCAAAAATTCCATTATATGCGCTCAATGTCTTTGAAATTTGGATGGTTTATAGAAAATTAAATTTATATAATGTTATAATGACACTTGAGAATATTTTTCCATCTGGTGGATATAATATAGGAAAAAATTTGGAGGACATATTCTGGGAGAGAAATTTTATGGTTTTATTTTTAGCTATCTTCTTCTACTTAATTTTGTAAAGAATTATTATTACCCATTATTATTAGTTACCGTTACCATTATGGGGTAATATTTTAATTAACTAGGAAATGGGATGTTTTATATTTTTTAATTCTTGACTTCTTACGCTTTATTAAATAAAAATTCTTTCTCTCTTCTACGAAGTTGCTTTCAATTTATAATAACGGTTTTTATTATAAAGTACGATCCTATTTGGTTTTTGATTATATTATTTATTTTTTATTTGATTAATGATAATTATATCCCTCCATTAGGTTTTGGTTTATATATGATGGAATAGACCATGGATTTGTGGTGAAGTAACCAATGATCGTTAGTATGTGTGTAAGGGGTAGTGGATATTTTAAATTGTTTAGGATTAACAAGACCTGATCGGGAATTGCCTAATTCAATTGATATTCACTGAAAATATGTCACACAAAGAATGAGAGTATAAAAAACTAATATTTTGGCAATTGTTTCTCCCACCACCATCATTTTACCAAGGGAGTGTGAGGAAGTGACCGTTGAATCAAACTTTAATCAAATTAGTAGAAGAGGATTGGATAAAATGGAACCAGGATAGCATTTCAATTGGAAAATAAACCATGACTTGATCAACCTTCTCTTATAATAGTTTCAGTCATTAGTGCTACCAATTTTTTTTTTAATATTTTTCTTAATTTCTTTCATTTCTTTTATTTCTTTCATATTTTTTCAAAACTAAAAAATTTCAAAAAACCCCATTTACATCTAATTAAAAGTAAAAAACTATTTTGTGTGCACTCCTATTCAAGATAATACCTAGAGGTAATAATTAGACTATATTTAGGTAATATAAAAAATTGTTTTTCTATACCCCATGATAGGAATGCATCAAAATTAGTGCCATTTTAAGGGAGGTAATGAAAATTAACAACTTATAAAAAAATAAATTTTAAAATTGAATGACCCACAAATCAAAAAAACAATTAATCAAATTTGATATAGAAATTGAAATAACATTAAGAAAACTAATAAAAACAAACCTAAAATGAAAATTTGAGGAAATAAACCTTTTAGATTCAAGTGAAACTCTTACTATTCACTCTGAACCTGAAATCATGGCTGGAAATCCCAACCAAACCCTACATGATCTGTATGCGCTTCAATTTTCCATTAAAAATAACCAAATCATTGAACCTACTACACCAAATTATTTTTAATTACATGTTAATATGATTTTTGTGCTTCCAAAGTTTCATGGTCTTAAATGATAAGATAAAAATCGACATATCCAAGAATTTAACTTTATCTGCTCAAGATTCAAGCCCAAAGGAGCACCTGAAGACCAATTTCAGTGGAGGGAATTCCCCTTATCAGTAAAAGGAGAGACTAAAGAATGGTTGTACAATCTAAAAATAGGGGAGATCATTGATTGGTAAGATCTAAAAAGATGATTCATGTAGAGATTATTTCCCACATCTAGGAACACTGCCATTAAAAAAGAGATTTATTTCATACCAAAATCAATTGGTGAGACCCTCTATGAGTACTGGGAGAATCTGAAGAAGCTCTGCGCCAAGATCCCCACATTAAGAAATAGAGGAACACAAATTCCTTATGTTCTTCTACCAAGGAATTATTGAAAATTATTAAAATCTACTATATGTCTCATCTGGAGGAGCCATTATCGACAAGATACATGAAGATATCAGAGGTCTTATTGAGAAGATTGCTTAGAACTCACACAAATTCAACACTAGAGGTACATGAACAAGGGGAATCGATGGGGTGATCACATCTAGTTCAATAAGTTTAATAAAAAATTAAATTCATGAACTCACCAAGTTAGTGAAAAAATGGCTATGAACCAAGTAAAGGAACAATAATTCCCAAAATAGGTATGTGTTTTATGCTCATTTACTTATTATTACACAAATCAGTGTCTAGAAGTGCAGGGGATAGAAAGTTGTGATGAAGCCTATCATCAAAGGAAATTCTAACCAAATCAGCCACGCCAACCTTAAACTAATCATGATATGGATTCTAATAGAACTATGATAGAAATTCTTTTCAACAGTAATACTAGAACCCCCCAACATTCCAACAATCCTTTAAACATCCCTTCTAGCAACAACAATCCTTTCAACGACCACCTTTCCAGTGAAAGACTTATGAGCATCCTTCCACAAGTTCAATAATAAATAAAGAGAATCATCTATGAACCATGGTTGAGGGGATATAGTATAAGTTTGATAAAACACTACAAAATAATTAGATTTTTCCAATAGGTTTATATCTATTGCTAAAAGTGCATTTCCTGTTGGTAAAATGTTTTACCAAAAAAAATGTCCTGTCACTAAACTATTGGTAAAAATTCTATCACTAAATGTTATTGCGACAAATAAAATGATTCTGTTGAAATTATAATAATACCAATAGATAATATATATGTTAGTAAAATGTTTATAAAGAGATTAATATGATTAATATATATTTTGGTAATATTATTAACATTTATAAACAATATCAATAATTAATATTTGTTTATAAATTATATGATAAATGTTGGAGTTATAATATTTATTGTTAAAATTTTATATTATATTTACAAATATAATTATATATAATATATTATTATATTTACTAATATAATTATATATAATAAATTATTATATTTACTAATATAATTATATATAATATATTATTATATTTACTAATATAATTATATATAATATATTATTATATTTATTATATAATAATTAAAAAATTAGCTTATATAATCACAAAAAAAAATAAGATTTTATTTGAAGAAACACATTCCAATATAACTTAAATACATGTTGAAACTTCATGAAATGAAAATAATCTCCAAGAAACATATTAAAACCATGTTTAAACATGTTCAAACACTAATAGACTTTACATGGTACTCAATGAAATTTAATCTATAATCTATTTCTTGTAAACATCAAACATCACTATCATATAATCCCCATAACTTCACATGAGATATTATCTACTACAATGGATCAAGAAATGTAAAACTTCACCATCATCCCTTTAACTATAGTGGAACACCCTTATATGATTGAAGCATCACCTGTCCCCACTCCCTCCACTTTAGACATGCACCGTCACGAGCATCATTCTGTTCACACAAACAAAATAATAGAAAAATAGTTTTCATTTAAACGAAAACATAAAAATAATAACCCATGATAAAAAATATCATCCAGTGATTACAACAATAGGATAATATAACCATTGGAAATAAAAACCATAAGATAATATAATTAGATACCACAAAACCATTAAATTATCCATCCTAACCACAAACTGAATATATAAGAAAACCAAAACAATTTCCATAACTCATGGTATAAAAATAACAAGTGAGAATAATAATAGAAAATGACTAGAAGATTTTATGGATGAAAGAATAATTACAAATGACCACATTAACAGAATATATCCAGTGACCAGAACAAATAAAAAAAAATGCATGATATAAAAAACAAGAAGGTTATCTAACATATAAACACAAAAAATTTATAATGACACTAACTTCATTTAAGAGTGACACATAACTCAAAATTCTATAATCTATTCCAAACCATATGAGATATGAGTTGGTTTCCCACCCCAAGACCCTAAAAAATTTATTAATGAAAATGAAAGTTACAGTGAATATACAAGGTGCTATTTCATAATCAAGTAATTTAAAGAGATTTCAAGTATACATGCCATTAACACACATATCAGGGAGAAATAAAGGTCACCATTTTAGCTAAGAATCACAACCATTCTCCATCAAAAGCTGAATCATAGCATCCAATAGACTATAATATTCTAGTTAATACACATCCCATATGTTAGACTGGAAAAAATTATTGAAGAGAAGCAACCAAGACTACAAATGATCCAAAAAGAACTCTCATCAGTACAATAGATTTCCATTAATATTGTTGAATTCCATTGATATGACTCATATCCTAGAATAATTCTCATGAATATAAACCCAAAAACACCATATGCATCATGGAAAATATAGGGAATCCAGCATGATAAACAAATTTCAATCCCTAAAGTGAGTCTTTATGTGGCTTCCTCACTCAGAAAAACCTAAACCTTTGAGAAACCTCAATGAAAAACTTAAAAACTGCACGAACAAAGATCATCACACCCAAATTATAGAAAATAATAACTATTTTAGACTTCCTAGAACATTAAATAAAACTCCAAGGAAGCCAACATCATAAGGGAGAAGAGAAAGAAAATCAATAATAAACAAATAATTAGGGTTCATGAACCTTAGATAAAACACCTATAATAGATACAAAATAAAACATCAAAGAAATACATTTTATGACCCGAAAAAGACTCATAGAAACACAAAAAACGAAAAAAAACCAACATCCAGAAAACTTCCATGGAATGGGCATGTGAATCCAACATGGACATCCACAAAGGCATACCAAATGGTAGCAAGGGACAATAACCGATTATAGATAATGATCAATTATGGAATGATTGGATCACCTAAATTACAATGGGTATGAGGAATCTCCAATCAAAGTGGAGAAATCATTAGGTTGGGTGGATATAGATATGAAAACAATGGGGATAAAGGATATGAGAATGATAGTAGTGGCCAAACACCGTTAATTATGTGAGGATACTCTAGATAAGGGATCTAAACATCAAAGTCTTAACCCTAGGGGTTGAGTGTGTTGCCGATAGTGGGTTAGGATGTGATGGTGGTGAAAAGAAGTATTTATAGAGAAGAACATAGACATTAGAGTAGGAGACCATTGAAGATATGAAATCAGGTTAGGGTTCAGATGGGTCTTGTACACTACAAGTAAGAGAGGGAAATCACAATAAAAAGAGAAAAATAGGAGAGCTAAGGAGAAGGAATGATAACCAGAGGATACCACATGCGAAATCAGAATGGGAGGTGGCTATATTTCATGGATGAAGGTGGAGGCTGGGGTTCCTTATGGATGGGGAATGAAACACAAATAGGAATGGGAGAGGGTAGAGAGACATGGATAAGAAAGGGAAAAGGAAAATGTAAAAAATAAAAATAAAATAAAATAAAATAAAATAAAACAACAACAACAACAACAACATTTTTTTACAAGAAAATGAAATTAACTGGGTTGGGAGTGACAATGGAAGACACGGTAATAGTGATCTGATCACCATGGATTGAGAACTTTAATTTAGGGAAGAGAGTTTCATATTATATGTATAATTTAAAAAAATATCATTATGTTTAATAAATTTATATATAATGATTTTTTAAATTTAAATATTTTTTTAATAAAAATTATATTATATAAATATAATGAAATAATATATATGTGGATTCATTTTTTTAGTTTTTACTACATTCGATCTTATTCAAGACTCCAAAAATTATAATCATTTATCATGAATTTTATATCAGATATATATATACTATATATCATAAACATATAATGTGTCATTGAAAACATATATTATATTATTTTATTAAAATATTTATAATTTATAGCATTTATTGATATATATATATATATATATATATATTGGTAAAATATTTTATGTTATTGGATAATTTATTACAACATATTTTTATAATGGTAAAAAAATTGTTGGTAATAACCATTCATAGTAATAGATTCATTTGTTGGTAAAAAATGTTAGTATTGATGTGATAAAGAAATAGATTTAATAGTTGGTAAAATATTTGTTGATGTTAAATGATGAATATAAAAAAATATAACTATTGGTAAATAAACTATTGATACTTGGAATTTCTCATTTTTACTAACAGAAATATCATCTTTCAATACATTTGTTTTGGTATAATCCATTTTTTTATAGTATCTGGTAAACACAGTTGGAAGTATTATAAAAATCCTATAAAAAAACATGGGAAAACTATTAGCTCAAATGTTTCTAAATCCAAATGAGAATGTCAGTATGATAATAATAAGAAGCAGAAAAGAACTCCCACCACCAACCACCATTAAATCTGAAACAAAACCACCTGTTCGGAGGGAAAATAAAGTTGGGAAATCTAAGAATTCGGTGAAAATTTCCTTAGAAGAATAAAATAAAGAGGATTAGGAGAAGGATAGGCTAAGTATGAAGAGACGATAAACACCATTTCAATGAAAATGAAGGGATAACAAAGACTTATCCCAACTATTTCCATTGAGGATAATAGAATCAAAGATATTATGGGAAAAAGAACTTCAAAAAGAAATTTTAGACACATTCAAAAAAGTTGATATTAATACCCCATACTTTAATTAGTAAAAAAAATTCTAAGATATGAAAAATTTATGAAGGATCGTTTAACCAAGAAAAGAATACTTCGAGGTAATGATATGATCAACTTGGTAAGAAGTGTCTCAGCCCTTATCACACCATAGTTTCCAACCAAATGTCCAGATCTAGGGATGTTTTCAATACCATGAACCATTAGATATTTAAATTACTCTAATAATTTATGTGATATATGTGCTTCAATTAATGTATTTCCCCACTCAGTATATACTTCTTTTCATATGGGAGACTTTAATCCCACAGGAGTTATGGTCTAGCTTGCAAACAGATCCAAAATTCTCCCAGTAGGAGTTATGGAAGATGTCCTTCTGAAAGTCAAATATCTTTTATTACATTCAAACTTATATATTATAAATATGGAAGAAGATGGGATCCCATCACACTCACCAATAATTTTGGGGAGACCTTTCTTAAATATAGTCAAAACCATCATCAATGTTTATAAAGGGACAGTCACCACAGAGTTTGTAGATAACACTCTCAACTTCAATATTTTTGAATCCATGAGGCATCAATCAGATGATCACTCCATATTTTCACTCTCCCATGATATTGGTACCAAACCCATTGAAGAATCAGATATTTTATAAGAATTATTATACTTAGGATATAATTTTTATATTGAAAATATTACTTGACATGTGAATGCCCAAAAAACTGGAGATTCTGATTTCATGTGGGAAGAAGAGGTAAAATTTGATTTATTTGATGATTTTTTAAATGATGAATAAGATGATATGATTTTTTGTGTGCATGATGTATAACCTTTGGAAATGGTAAACCTTAATTTATTTCATCCCTTAAGAAGACCTCAGATTTATAATTAAAACCACTACCCACTAATTTGAAATATGTATACCTCATAGAGAGAGATAAATTACCAATGATAATTACTAACAATATATCTGAAACCCAAGAAAAATATTTAATTGAGATTTTGAGGGATAATGTAAAAGAAACAGGGAGGATATTAGCTTATATCCCTAGAATAAACCCCAAAATATGCCCATATAGAAATCATCTTGAGAGAGATTATAAACCCTTCAGACAACCCCAAAGGAGGATAAATCTCCCATTTAATTGAGGTTTTAAAGAAAGAGATTAAGAATCTATTAGAATATGTGATCATCTATCCTATTTTAGGTTCACAGTGGGTTATCCCATTCATGTAGTTCTAAAAAAACCATCCTAACTACTGTGAGGAATGAAAAGAATTAATTAATCCCTGTGAGAATTCAAAATAGTTGGAGAGTGTGCATAGATTTTAAGAAGTTAAATCAGGTCACTCAGAAAGATCATTTATCCATCGCATTCATTGACTAGATGTTAGAGATATTGATAGGTGGAACACATTATTTATTTTTGGATGGATTTTTAAGTTATTTCTTGATTCCCATTGCCATTGAGGATCAACATAAGACTACCTTTTTCCCTTCGACATTTTTTCACATAAAAGGATTCCATTTGGATTATGTAATGATATAGGTACATTTCAGAGGTTCATGGTAAGTATATATTATGATCAAATTGATGATTTATTGGAAATTTTCTAAGATGATTTCACAATTTTGGAGATTCTTTTACTATTGTTTGAAAATCAGGAAAAAAGTTTTAAAAATATGAATTGAAAATAATATTATTTTAAATTTTGAAATGTGTCATTTCATGTTTAACAGAAGAATTTTACTTGTGAATTTAATTTCACAAAAGTAATTGAAGTGGATAAATAAAAAATTTAAGTGATAAATTCATTACCTTACCTAACTTGTGTGAAACATATTAGATCATTTTCAGAACATGCAAGATTCTACAGGAGGTTTATCAATGATTTTAGTAAGATTTATCTCCCTATCTGTATATTACTTTTGATAGATGATGATTTTGATTTCAATGGTGCATGTAGGGAAGCCTTTTATGTGTTTAAGAGAAGATTTATTACACCACCTTTGATATAACCACCAAATTGGGAAGAACCATTTGAGCTACTTTGTGATACTTCCAACCAAGAATTTAGAGCAATCATTTATTAGTGAATTTAGGTTAGGACACAAGTCACTTTATATGTCTCAAGAACCTTATATATATCTCAATTTAATTACATAACCACAAAAAATAGTTTTTAGTAGTTGTATTTTCTTTATAAAGATTTAGATCATATCTACTCGGAACTAAAATGACTGTGTTTTCTAATCATGAAGTTCTTAGGTACTTGATGAAGAAGGATGATGCTAAATTGAGGATAGTGAGGTGAATGATACTACTGAGGGAGTTAAACATAAAAATAAAATACAAGAAGAGAGTGGAGAACCTAGTGGTCAATCACTTAAGTAGACTGCTTAACACCGCTGAAGCTGAAATTCCACAAAAAGATCCACTGATTGATCACATTCCAAGAGATAAGTTGTACTTGATTGAAGGAGAAGTGCCTTGGTATGCCAAAATGGTCAATTATGTGATAACATCTCAGGACCCATATTATCTAAATTACCACAAAATTTAAAAATTGAAATATGAGTCCAGATATTACATTTGTAAAGATTCATTTATTTGGAATATTTTCAATGATCAAGTGACAAGAATATGTTTTCCTAAAAGTGAAAACAAATATGTCTTTGAGTTTTGTCACACTTTAGATTTTGGAGGACACTTTGGGCCTGAAAGGACATCAATGAATGTTTCATAGTCATGAAATTATTATCCCACCCTTTTAACGATGCTCATGAATTTTGTAAAATGTGTGAAAATGTTAATTTTATGAAAATATTTTAAAGATACAATAAATGCCTCAAAAGACACTAAGTTTTTGAAGTTTGGGGGATAGATTTTATGGCCCCTTTCCCAATGTAATTTGGAAACTATTATATCTTTCTTGAAGTTTATTATGTTTTAAAATGGGTGGAGGAAAAAGCCACCAAGACTAATGATGCTATAATTGTTTGTGATTTTGTTAGGGATAATATATTTTATAGGTTTGGAGTGTCCAGAGCCATCATCAGTGATCAAGGGAATCACTTTTTCAATATAATAATGAAGACTTTGTTGAAAATTTATGGGGTGCATCATAAAAAATCAAATACCTATCATTCACAAACTAATGGACAAGCTGCAGTGTCCAATAGGGAAATCAAAGGAATTTTGGAAAAGATTATTAAACTGAACATGAAGGATTAAAGTCAAAAGTTATAGAATACATTATGGGCTTACAAGATAGCCTACAAAACCCTAATAGGAATGAGTTCGTACAAGTTGATTTATGGGAAAATTTGTCACCTTCCTATGAAATTGGAGCATAAGGCATATTGGTATATGAGAAAGATGAATTTGGATTTTGAAAGTGTTGGAAAAGAGAGAATATTTCAGTTGTTGGAGCTGGTGGAAATTAGAATTTTTTTTGAAAATCCTAGGATTTAAAAAGAGAGAAAAAGAGTGACCCATGACAAGCTGATCCAACCAAAATACTTCTATCCTGGAGACACAATGTTATTATTCAACTCAAGACTCAAGCTGATTCTAGCTAAGCTTTGTTATAATACTACCAAAAAAATGGAATTAGCGACGTTTCTAAATGTCACTAATTCATTTACCAAAATTTCTAAAACAAATCTCAAAATGAGATGTCTCTAATTTAGCAATGTCTACAAATGTCACTAAAGAAAATTAGCAACATTTTTTTGAAATGTCGGTAAATCACATCTCATTTACTGAAATTTCTAGAAAACACCGCTATGTTTTTTTAGTGATGTTTGTAGTCGTCGCTAATTAGAGAAACCTCATTTAGTGATGGTTTTTAGAAATGTTGGTAAATCACACCTAAATTACCAATGTTTATAAAAAGCATCATTTTTTTTGAAATTCATATTTTTTAAGGTTTTTTAACCATTTTTTAATTGATATATTTTTTTAAAATCTGAACCGCCTCCCCCCCATGCCCCCTCTCTCCAGTTCAGTATAACCCACCTATTGTATCCCCCACTCCACCTATCTTTAGTCCAGTACAACTCACCTACCGCATCCCCCCCCCACGCCCCTCTCTCTAGTACCCCACCCACTCCTGCTTCTCTCCCCCAACGCCCTCCAGTTCCTTCCATCTCCCACCTCCCACAAAATCTGGTACTCCATTAGGCACTCTCCTTCCCCCACCTCTCAATCCCCTATAAACAGTACGACCCACCTAGAACACATAAAAGAAGAAATCCATTACCCCGTAGGAATCGATCCATGTACTTTATGCTCCACACCGATTAACACAACCAACAAATCTGTTCGGATTTTCAAAATATGACTGTATTATCTTATATTTATATTTATATATATAGATTTATTTAAATATTTAAGAAATTAATATTATATATATATAAATATATAAATATATAAATATATTTATGTTTATATTTTATATATTTTTATATATTTTGTTTTATTTTTTATTTTTACATTTTACATTTTACATTTTATGTTCATATATATATATACATACATATTATATTATATTATATTATATTATATTATATTATATTATATTATATTATATTATATTATATTATATAATATAATATAATATAATATTATATTATATGATATGATATGATATGATATGATATGATATGATATGATATGATATGATATGATATGATATGATATGATATGATATGATATGATATGATATGATATGATATGATATGATATGATATGATATGATATGATATGATATGATATGATATGATATGATATGATATGATATGATATGATATGATATGATATGATATGATATGATATGATATGATATGATATGATATGATATGATATGATATGATATGATATGATATGATATGATATGATATGATATGATATGATATGATATGATATGATATGATATGATATGATATGATATGATATGATATGATATGATATGATATGATATGATATGATATGATATGATATAATATGATATGATATGATATGATATGATATGATATGATATATATATATATATGTTTATATTTTATGTTTATATATATATAGGTTTATATTATATATATAGGTTTATATATTATATATATATGTGTGTGTGTGTGTGTGTTTATATATATGTATATTATATATACATATATATATATATATATTATATGTTTATATATCTGTGTGTGTGTAAAATTATATATGTGTATGTATATATATAATTATAATTATAAACACACACACACACATATAGTCACATTTTAAAACACAGGTAAAAGTTTTACTAAAATAGTCACGCTTTCTTAAAAACATAACTAAATTTAAAATATTTAATTGTATTATGTTATTTTATATATCTATAAATAGATTTCAGTATTTAAAACTTAATATTATATGCATATATATATAATATTATATGTATATATATATGTTTATATTTTACATATATGTTTATATTATGTTATATATTTATATATGTTTATTTATATATATATCTGTGTGTGTGTGTGTATAAATATATAAGTGTATGTGTGCATATATATATATATATATATATATAAATATAAATTCATATATATATATATATATACAATTAATTTTCTATGTTTTAAAACCCTAGTAAAAATGTCACTAAAATAGACATGTTTTCTTAAAAACTTGACTAAATTTAAAATATATATGTGTTTATATAAATATATATGTTTGTATATATTTATATATTTATATATATTCACATGTGTGTTTATATATATGTTTACATGTTAATATATATACATATATATCTAAATATATATTAACATCGATGTAGAAAAATGAGCTATATAAATATTTATATTTTTACAGATGTTTTTTTGGGAAACATCGCTAAATTAGTGACGTTTTTTTGGGGAAACGTTGCAAAACTAGAATTTTTTTTGGGGAAACATTACTAATTTAGCAACATTTTTGAGGAAACATCACTAAATCAATGACGTTTCCTAAAAAATTTCACTAAATTTAAGATTAGAAACACTTTTAAAAAATGTTGCTAAAAAAGCATCGCTAAATTCTAGTTTTTTGGAGTATAGTTACTCATGTATATCCTTTAGGTGCTGTGAAGATTATAAAGGATGAAGATTATGATCCCATAAATATTAATAGACATATGTTGAAGAAATTCCATGGTAACTTTCCATCAGATCTAGTAGAGGATATTACACTCCTCCAACTAGTTTCTAAATAAAATCCATCTAATTATACCTCACTAGAATAGTTTCATTCTTATAATGATTCAATTAAGAATCTTATTACATGTTAAAATTTACTTTAATGTATTGGGGAAACTTCATAATTTAAGTGTGGGGGGGGGGAACTTTGTAGTTAAGGTTTTTTAATTTTCTTTTTTAATTTTATATTTTTTTAAAAGGTGTGTTTTTAAAATTTTTGTGTGTTTATTTTTCAATTTTTGTGTGTTTTTGAAACTTTTTAAATGAAATGATTAAATTTTACATTTTTTTGAAACCCATTTCTATGAGTGAAATAAATTATTTCATTAAAGAGAGCTTAAATGAATGCAAAAAAAATCTTTGAGGAATTTCATGAAAAGTCTTCTAATTTTTGAATCCCATGACACAGTTCACTGTATTTATCATTGAAATCAGATTCCCATGACAATTATAAACCCTTTTTGTTATATTATTTTCATTCACCTCACTTATTGAGATAACCAAACCATGATTTCTTTAACCAAAATTTGTTTTATTCCTGTTAAAACTTGAGGGTTTGAGATACTTGTGTTTTAAATGATTGAGGCATTTCTTTGGTTTCAAAGCCCCATTTTCAAAAGATTTTTTTTCTAGAATTACTTATACATTTAATCATTATATACCTTATAATCCATGAACAACCTATTATTTTAGACATATTATAATTTAATTTCCTCTATCCAACCAGCTATTAAAGTAAAATTGCTTGATATAGTTGAAATTAAGTTTGGGGGAAGCTATCTTGTGTTATGCTACCTCATTTAGTGGTAATTTGGGTGGAAAATAAAATTTTTAAGGAAATGATTTTACTACTGATAAATTAATTCTATCAAATTTTTTTCCTTTCTAGATATTTAAAAGAAAAAAAGTTGCGCCTATCTAGAACATTCAAAGGAGAAAGAAAGTTGTGCTTATCTGAAGTTGTAAAAAAACTGAAATTATGGAAAGTAGTTACTATGATAATGATGAAGTATTGGATAATATATGGGATGAACATGAAAAAAAATTTGATATTATTTTGGAGATGATTTTTTGCTATGGGGAGTAATGAGGATATCATACTTGAGTGAAAATTAGAATCATGCAATTTTTCTTCAAAAAGTGCCAAACCCTCCATAATCGACCTCAGAATTTTTGACATATAAATCCTACCAAAAAAAATTAATAGAAATTTTTTTAAAATTCATCATGATAATCACATGTTCTTAACCCACATTGGGTGAAGATATAGGAATTTATCAAACTTATGGTGAATCTTGCATGGTTTGGATGTGAAAAGCATTGCTAGAAAATTGAATTTGTGAGATGAGAGAAAATTCATGCGAGGCAGGGGTTTTGTGTTCATGAGATGAGAAATGAAGTGGAAATATATTGAATGTTATGAATATAGAACTTGAAATAATGTTTCTTAGGAGTAATGATATCTTTTTTTCTTTTTTTCTAAAAAATTGATCGATCTCATAGTTATGTATTTTTAATTTTCTTTTATTTGATTTGATGCTTACTTGTCCATGATTCCAAGTTCTAAGTGTGGGGGAATTGTTATATCTAATATTTTCATAATTTTTCATATTTATTTCAGTTATTTAAACCCTACCAATTTATAAAATTGAGTTTATTTTCCTCATTTATATTTTTGGTGTGTTTTGGGCAAAAATGTAAAAATTGCTTAATTATGGAATTTAACATATTTTTATTACTTTGGTATTTTGAGAATTAATTTAAAAATATTGATCCCATTTGAGTAATTATTTTTTTATGATTCATTAATTTTTTGGATTCAACTTATTATTCTGGACCAAGAGATGATTCAAACATCCACATGCCCTAAAAAATCAATAAATTTGAAAAATTATTCTGACCGATAGAGTGGACCCACCCTAGTAAATAAGTTATAAATAGATATATACACCTCAAAATGAGGTTATTATAGCTATATTTGAAATATAATTCTAATTAGAGTTTTAAAATTAAATATCATGGAGATATTTCATTATTAATGTGGCTATTAGATGCTCTGAATTGGAGGAATATTTAGGAAACATTCAGGTAGAAAGAGTGTGACTCATTAATTTTGTCATAAATTCCTTTATATGGGTCCTATTTCTTTAAACTTTAGAGGGAAAATATAAAATTAAATTTAAAGAATCTTATAAGGAGGAACCTTTAGGATATTTGTCCATATGGTGAACAAAATTGGAGAATACCTTTGTAGAACAGATTCTGGGGGAGAAATTTTCTTCTTTACTTTTTAGATATTTTCTTCTTATTAATTTTGTAATGAATTCTTCTTCCTCATTCTTCTTAGTTACCCTTAACATCGTGGGGTAAATTTTTGAGTGATTGGGGAAGGGGTGTGGGGGTTTCTATTTTTTAATGCTTGAGTTATTTCACTTTATTGAATAAAAATTCTTTCTCTCTTCTGTGAAGTTGCTTTCAATTTTTAATAGCGGTTTTTATTATCAAGTACAATCATATTTGGTTTTTTGTTAAATTATTTATTTTTTTGGTTAATGATCATTATCACCCTCCACCAGGTTCTTTTTTATATATTATGGAATATAATGAAGCTTAATGGTGAAGTACTTGACGATCAACGATACGTGTGTGAGGGGTAGTGGATATTCTTGATTGTTTGGGATAAACATGACCTAATTTGGTATTGCCTAAGTCAATTGAGGATATTCACTACAACTATCTCAAAAAAGGAAGGAGAGTAGAAAAAATTAAGATCTTGGTAAGTTTTTCTCTCACCATCACCATTTGACTAAGGTAGTGAGAAGAAGTGATCATGGAATCTTACTTTAATCGACTTAACAGAAGATGATTGGATAAAATAGAACTAGGATATTAGTGAAATTGGAAAACTAAAATGACCTAATCACCCTTCTCATATAATAGTTTTCAATCACTTGTGTTTCCAATTTTTTTTCAATATTTTTCTTAATTTATTTCTTTTCTTTTGTTTGTTTTCAAAACCAAACAATTTCTAAAACACCCAGTTTTTCTTCTAATTAAAATTGAAAAACTATTTTGTGTGCACTCAACTTTGGGAGACTACCTAGGGTTAATCACTATACTATACTTAGGTAATATAATTTTTTTCCAGGCCCCATGGTAGGCAATAATCACATGTTCAACCTGAAGAATTACATTGCCTCAATCCAGGTGACCAACATTATCTTAATCCTCGGGCCAAGCCCATCACTTTCCCACAAAACCAAAAAATCAATATAAAAAATTTAAATTAAATGATTTGCACCCCTACCTAAACTAAAAAGGTTAGTTCCAGATCGTTATCCGGATTGACCACCTGTAGTGTAAAAGAAGCATGACCATAGTCATCTCATATCATTAATTTAATAATTAATGAACAAGTATTAATTATTTAGGGTATTGATCAAAAAAACCTCACAATGTATATATAATCCACCCCTGAAACACCCATAAATCATAGAGAAATATAGGGACCACCTACGTTATTCTAGTAGGTATCGCTCATCTGATATCGACCTCTAAGTCAAGCCAAATTATAACAAATCATCATTTTAGATTTACTCACTAAAAATAGGGAAAAATAGATTTCATAGATTTAACATTACATATAGAGAGATAAATAGAAAATAGAAACTACCATATTAAAGGTATTATTGATGTGCTTCTAGTGAGACCAATGGAGCTCAGATCAAAGCTCAGAGGATGGAGTTCCCTCAAATTCTCCAAAGACGGAAAAGGTGGACCCTCCCATAGCTATGCGTACAGGTGAAGAAGAAAGGATTAAGAAATAGGTTAAATGGAGAGAGTAGGAAAATGTAATTTTTCCCTTTTAAATTTCCCATATAGTTTGGCTAAACGAGTTGGATAACCGTGCACCAATTGTGTAGTTCTATCTACCTGAACACTACACATGCATGAGCTAGGTGTATGATTTTCCAAACTATGCGTAGACCATTCATGATGTAAACACCCTAACTCAAGTTTCCCAGAGTTGATGGTTACTTTATTAAATTGGAATAAGATAAATTAAATTTAATCCCAAAGGAACGATTAGTTTATTACTTTTGGAAAACTATATACATACTTGAATCATACATTACAATTGAAATTATAAAACATAACTTAATGATTCCTTTAAAAACAAAATTAATCTCCTAGATTATCCCTTCATGTCAATAATAATATACACCTTGGCATCCTAGTAAAAATAAAACAAAATAAAGGGGTGAGCTCATATTCTTAGTAAGGGTAATCATACAACATAATCTATCATGAATAAACAAGCATAAACATTAAGGCAAGGTGAATAACTTAAACAAAAGCCATTTAAACACAATCTTGAGCATAATATGGAAAAAATAAATTACAATAAAATAATTCCATATAAATATTCACATGAATATTATACTAATCAAATAATCACATAGAATATCAATAACTAGTCTCATAATGATGGAATGTATAATATCATACATCATAGAAATACCCTCAAGGCTTTGGCTAAGACACCATATATAAATGGGAAAGGCCTCATCCAATACCCAAACTAGTTTTTCTCATGAGACCTATTGATACATCGAGGGGCTATAGTAGGACCCACCTATCACTTATTAAGTCCAATTCATTCCTAATATGAAAAGGGTGAAACATAAACAACATAAACACTCTTATTGAAAAACTGACATACAAAATGTGAATAATTTAACCATAAACCATGGATGGTATCCTAATAGCACATTCACAGTCAAACTGATCATAAACCCTTAAATAAAATATGGTAGATGGAATTATAAGATATCAACCTCAATTAATCATATTACCCAGATAAGGATGTTAACATAGATGAAAGTAATCTAATAAAATCATTAAAAAGTTCCTGAGAGAATTACCATTTTTATTTTGAAATATTTAATTTTAAAGCCACACAATTATATAAGAAAAAATTTTCTTTGAAAATAAAATTTTAAACTTTTAAAATAAGGTTCAAAACATTAAGGCATCATGATTTCAAAATAATTCCTCATGTTGTATAAGTTAAAAAAACATTCCTTCCATATTTTGTTGAAAAAGTCATAAATCACCTTGTTTGGAAAATGAAAAAAAGATTCCTTTAAAATCATTTTATAAAAATTGAAACATGGGTAAAAATAATTTAAAAATTTGTATGATAATAGTAAAAACATTTTTGTTTTTTTATAAAACATGAACATGGAAGAAAAAGTTTCCCTCGTGGAGACTTAAACTTAAACAATCCCGAATAATAATGAGATTGTGAAATAATCCTTACCTTTCAATTTCCTTTAGTTGAACGTGATTTAAACTTCTATATAATGGTTTAAAGAATGTTATTAATTTATTACAGAATCATATCTATATTTATGATATCACATATGATCCTCTTATATCATTTGTTAATAATATCATGTTATTACCCTTGTTTTGGGTGTTAACAACATCATTTTCCTATGCATGTTTTATCGTGTAAGTCCTATTTATTATGAATAAGATATATTTGTTTCATATAAATAATGATATTAAGTTTATAAATATCATATTTATTAATTATATATATCTTTATAATAATTATTGAATGGTTAACATGTAAAATGAATCACATCACGTTGTGGGGATGATAGACCGTATGTACGCACGAGCGACGATATCATTCCCTTAATAGTGAAAGGGTAAGGAATTGGGTGGTATAATAATTATATAGAATCAATATAATTTCATAATTATTATATATATATATATATATATATATTATTTCCATCATTATACCCATCCAAGTAAAGTGATGATGAAAGAAAATATTACCCCATGGCGTGGAGACGGTAAGCTGTACGTATGCACGCGTGATACTTTCATTTTTCATAGGATTGATATAAGATAGAATATGGTTGTATCATAATCATAATGAAATATAATAATATATATTATAATTTATTTATTACTTTAGTATGGAAACAACACATGAAGAATAAGTATAAGAATAAATGAACTTGAATGAGTTGGGAAAACAATTACCTCTTCTTCGGAGGACTTCCTTTAGATATCTTCTTAAATGATATAGAGTTGGTATTTTTGGAAGAACAAGAAATCTATAACTTAGATAAGGATGTTGGGAAGATAAATGGTCAGGTTTTGGTCGATCTAGAAGGCTAAAATTGGTGTTAGTAGGTGAGGGAGGAGGTTCCCGTTTATAATTGAGGTGAGGGGTACTTTTGGAAACTCAAAATATATTAAATAAATATAAATTAATTTTCATTTAAAAATGACTAAAAAGTGATTTATTTAAAATATAATATGATTATGTGTCAAAATATTCCCAAAAAATAATTTTTGGATAAGTTTTGGTCATATTCTTACCCTTATCGTTTGGCTTTTACCATTATTTAACCCCTTTAACTCTTACCATGACAACATGTGTTTTTTAATTTTTAAGGGTTAATATAGTTACTCTAAAATGATAAAATAACCAAAAATATATCATTTATGAAATTTTAAACCTGATACAAATAATTTGGATGAATTTTATATTTTTATGAATTTTATATCATTTAATAAAATATTATTTATTTTAAAATATCATTAATGTAAATTTTGATACTATTTATTACTTGAATTTTATAAAATATCATAAAATCATGATATCTTAGAAACAAAACATTTAATACACCCATAATATGTCTAGTTCTTCTATAAAATTAGTGTATGACATTAATTATATCAAATTAAATTTATTTTAATATTTTTAATAACATTTATTTGATATGTCCATTAATTAAACAATTACAGCATCATCATTGTACATACCCTTTAATTTAATTATTTATTCCCAAAAAATTAAAAATAAATAATCATGATGAATATAAACATTTTATATTTAAAATTACTATTTATATTCAAATATATTTTCTAAATAACCACATATTAAAAATGTAATACTTATTAGAAACACGAGTATAACATATTTGACTTTTCTTGAAATAAAATACTATAAAAGGCTTAAAGTCATCCAAGTGACTCCAATGGGCCATAAAATCACAACAAGGATGATTTTGGATAAAAATAACTCATAAATTTAAATTAGGATAAGTGTACGGGTAATTTTATAATATTATGTTTACCCTTAATTACTTGATTTACCCTTAATTATGGTAATAAAAATAAATAAAGCTACTATTCATATTATTAAAAAACAAAAGGGAACTATTTAATAAATTTGGACTTTATGATTCCAACTATGACATATATTTTTCATAATTCAATTAATTTTTTTTAAAAATTACTTTAAAATTAATCCTGCATACTGGATTAAACAATGTGTTTTTAAAGTAAAAATGTTCAAAAGATTGAAATGTTTTTATATCCAAATTAAATGTGTAATTTATTACAATGAAATAAATTGTGTTAGATGATATAAAATTTATCTAATTATACTTTAAAACTAATAAAAAATATAAATTATCTCTATATATTATTAAGATGAAAAAACTGTTTTTAATTAAAATTCAGTATTTTTTTACTTTTAATAAAAACATGAAACTTATCCGAGAAATAGCGAAAATTCAATAAAATTAATTTTTTATATTATTATTTCAAATTATAAGTTTAATTTATTAAATATAATTTATAAAAGTGTCAAAAACTTGATTTAAAATAAGCGCCCCATCAAAAGGCGGTAAAACTGTCATTTTATAAAAACACATCTTTTATGCATAAAATTGGATTTTTTTCTTATATAATGTCTAGAAAACACATAGGACGAATGTTAAAAATTATATTGAAATATATATATATATATATATATATATATATTATTAATATAATCTAAAGCGTGATTTTCTTATTTTATTGGTATAAAACACACTTGTGTACATTTAAATATTTTTTTAGAAAAAAGACCTCCTTTTATTTTAAAAAGGGTTTTATATTAATTTATAAATAAATGGTCAAAAAATTATTCATTATATTTAAATTTTTCAACAATATTTTCTTAATTCAGTTAATCATGTTCATTCCCACCATTTTAACATCTTGGTTATAATGATAACATTTAAATAATAATATTTAGATGTTCATTTAAGATCAACGTGGCATATAATGTACGATAAAAAACTGTGTTTCCTTTTAAAAACTTAGGATGTTACATTTTACCCCATTTAATATATTACATACTCACAATTTGAACTCGGGATCTAAAACTTGGGGTTTGAATTTTTAAAATACCTTTGTGGAAATCCCACATCAGAAAAAGGATTAATGAAACATCCACTTTAAAATAAAGGTATGTAAGTTTGAAGGTCACCTAAAATAACACATATTAAGGTTCCAAGTAGAAAAAAAAATGTAATGGAAGAGAAAAATAACTATCAAGTTCCAATGGAGAGTGATAGAGTACATGGTCAGGAGAAAGTTAACAATTACAAAACCATATATTTGGGATGGTTTAAAAAGGCCATTGATTTCATAGAAAGATAAGTAAATGGATAAAATTTTTGTTTCAAAATATTTTCCCTAGTGTTTTGGGACACCTTCAAATAATAACTTGAGATAATAAACTTACTTGATTACTTTTCATGTTATGAGTATAATCCCAACCTTAGGTTATGATTCAATATATTTTCACTTCATTTTTTACAAATAGAGATAGATATTCAAGATGGATTTTTATGCCGAAATCAATTTTAATGAAAGATACATAAGTAATTATTTATAAGTTTAAATATTATGTATAAATCATGTTTGTTTATCCAAAATATCAACGTGCCACTAAATCAGTTTTCATGGTCATCAGTATCATTCAACATATTCTATTTAGTCCTTAAAGAATAAGTACTATAATATAATTCTAACATGTTTCATAATTATAATAATTATAATATCATACAATATATTTCTTGGATAAAAAAACAAGCATAAAAATCAATCCATTTCATATATATCTATAACATAAGCTTAACCTTGACCCCTTAGCTTCTTCTAAGTCATATTCCCTTGACTATTTGGGAATTTGTTTTCATAGTGGACCATATCTTTATAGTTGAAACACTGCACATTTGCAACTTATTTTTTTCCTTGTAATCATGAGCCTGATGACCTTTCTCTCCATACTTGTAACAAAATCCCATTCCCTTCAGGAAAGTACTGGGGTGTTTCATTCCATAATTATTACACGTGGGAAAATCCTTCTTTCCCTTTTCCCCTTTATCTGTATCTTGATCCACCGTTCTCTTATTCTATTTATTTTTATTAAATTTACAAGAATTTTAGAATTATTTCTCTATATTTATAGCACATGAAACTATATCTTCATTTGAAGAGAGAGTTTGGGAGTCCAGTGCCTTTAAAATAAATTACTTTAACCCATCAAAGAAACAATTAATCGTACTCCTTGGGTTACATATGTAGTTCATAGCATGCCTTGATAATCTTGTAAATTTGGATTCATACTTATTAGTATTATCATCCTCTTTTTACCTCATAATATGAATTTTCTTCTCGATATCTTTTCACTATTTTTGAGGAAATTTTTTTTCTAAGAAACTTTCCTTAAAATCCTTTCATTCCATGTTTTCTATTTCTTCTTCATCCTTCATGTTTTGAATTAGTGAACACCATTGATCCACATCTCCTGAGATATGATAAACTTCCATGACAAACTTCTCCTATTCATTACTTCCCAAATCAATAAATATCTTTTTTAATGAACTTATACATTTCTTAGTTACAAATGGATTTGTAGTCCCATTGAATGATGGAGGTTGTTGTCTCGTGAAGTAGTCTAACATTTTTCCTCCACATTGTGGATTAGGATGCCCTATATGGGTAAGATTATTGTTCATAACCTGAGTTATTTTTTCCATTATGGTTATAAGTTATTTATTACCAGTTTTATCTCCATCTCCATGATCATTATCTTTCATAGAAGGAAAATTACTACATGGGTTACGTGCATTGATATGATTTCCATTCCTTCCTCTAGGTGCCATTTATAGAAAATGTCATATACTAGACTATATCATAACATTATAAAACCTAATGTATAATCTAAAAACTAGTGAATCACATTACCTAAATTAAAAATTTTGGTATAACTAATCTCTAAATCACAAGCTTAGTTTATTTGGATAAATTTAAAAATTATATCATAGCGTTTAATTCTATAATTAGTCTAGTTCCCAAGGTTTCTACTAAACTTTCTCTAATACCAACTATAAATACCCTTACACTAGTTTCCCAGAGTTAGTGGTTATATTATTACATTGGTATATGATACAAGGAATCATATACTAAAGGACCAAATAGTTTATTAGTTTTTGAAAACAAGATACATACTTGAATCATATATTATAATTAAAATTATAAAATATAACATAATTATTCCTTCCAGAACACCATTATTCTCTTAAATTATCCCTACATGTCAATAATAATATACACCTTGGCAGCCTAGTAAAAATAAAATATAAGAAAGGGGTGATATTTGATTCTCTGTAAGGGTAAGCGTACAATGGAAGTTATCATGAATAAATAATCATGAACATTATGGTAAGGTGAATAACTAAAACAAAATCCCTTTAAACATAATCTCGAGCATAATATGGGAAAAATAAATGATAATCAAATAATGACATTTAAATAATCACATGAATATTATACTAATCAAATATTCACATAGAATATAAATAACTAATCTCATAATGATGGAATATATAATGATGTAAATCATAAACATACCTTCAAGGCTTCGTCCAAGACACTATACATAAATGGGAAATGCCATGACCAATACCCAAACTAGTTTGCCTCATGAGACCTACCAATGCATCGAGGGGCTATAGTGGTCCCCACCAATCACTAACTAAGTTCAATGAATTCCTCATATGAAAAATATGAAACATAAACAACATAAACACTTATATTGAAAAACTATCATATAAAATATGAATACTTTAACCATAAACCATGAATGGTATTAAAATAGAACATCTATAGTCAAACTGATCATAAAACCTTCAATAAAATATGGTGTATGGTATAATAAGAGATCAACCTCAATCATTTATAATATCTAAATAAGGATATTGAAATAGATGAAAGTAATATAATAAAATTATTAAAAATTTCCCAAGAGAAATACCATTTTTTTTAACATTGAAATCATTTTTTAAAAAGCTGTGCAATTATAAAAGAAAAGATTTTATTTGAAAATAACATTGTAAACTTGTAAAGGAATATTAAAAAAATTAAGGTTTTATGACCGTGAAAAAATATTCTCATTAGTTATATGTTAAATAAAAAATTCTTTCCATATTTATTCAAAAAATTCATAAAGTACCTTGTTCTGAAAACAAAAAAAAAGATTCCTTTCAAACCATTTTACAAAAAGTAAAAAATAGGTAAACATAATTTAAACATTTTTAATATAATATTAAAAAACTTTTGAATTTTTTTTTATAAAACATGGATAGGGAAGAAAAATGTTTCCCTAGTGGAGACTTAAACTTAAACAATTTTGAATAATAACGAGATTGTGAAATAACCCTTACCTTGCAATTTCCTTTAGTTGAACACAATTTAACTTCATGTATAATGGTTTAAATAATTTTATTATTTTATACCAGAACCATATACAAATTTATGATAATATATATGATCATATTATATAATTTTTTAAAAAATATTTCATTATTACCCTTGTTTCAGGTGTTAACTGCTTCATTTTCCTATGTATGCTTTGTCATGTAAGTCCTGTTTCTTATGAATATGATATATTTATTTTATATCCATAATTATATTAAGTTAATATATATCATATTTATTAATTATATAATTGTTTATAATCATTCTTGAATGTTTAACATGAAAAATGAATCACATCATGTCGTGGAGATGGTAGACCGTATGTACGCACGAGCGATGATATCATTCCCTTAACGATGAAAGGGTAAAGAATTGGGTGGTATATTAATTATAAATAAAAAATATCATGTCAAAATTATCATATATATATATATAAATATATTACTTCCGTAATTATACCCATCCAAGTAGAGTGGCAATGAAAAACACATTACACCAGGTGTGGAGACGGTAAGCCGTACGTACACACGCGTGGTGCTTTCATTTTTCATACGATGGATAAAAGGAAGAATATGGTTTTACCATAATCATAATAAAATATCAAAATATAAATTATATTTAAGTTATTAATTTATCATGTAAACAAAAAATTAATAGTAATTAGAAGAAGAAATGAAATTGAATGAGTTGGTAAAACAATTACCTCTTTTTCAGTGGACTTCCTTTAGATCTCTTCAAAAAGGATCTAGAGTTGGTATTTTTGGAATAAAAAGAGATCTAAAACTTGGATAAGGATTATGGGGGGACCAATTATTAGGTTTTGTTTCATTCTATAAGGCTAAAAGTGGTTTGAGAAAGTGAAGGAGTATGTTTCCTTTTATAATTGAGGTGAGGGGCACTTTTGGAAACTCCAAAAATATTAAATTAATATAAATTAATTTTCATTTCCAAATGTCTCAAAAGTGAGTTATTTAAAATATAATATTATTATGTTTATAAATACTCTCAAATAATATTTTTAGACAATTTTAGGTCATATTATTACCCTTGTCTTTTGACTTTAACCCTTATTTAATCTCTTTAACTCTTACCATGACAATATGATTTTTACTACTTAAGGGTTAATATATTTAATATAAAATGAAAAAAGAACCATAAATATATCTTTGATTAAATTTTCAACATGATCCAAATTATTTTCTCAAACTTTATGTTTTTATGAATTATATATCATTTAATATAATATTATTTATTTTGGAACATCATTAATGTCAATTTTGATACTATTCATTACTTGACTTTTTAAAATATCATAAAAATATGATTTTTGAAAAAACCCCTTTAATACATCCATAATATGTCTAGGTAATATATAAAATTATTTTATAACATTAATTATGTCAAATTAAATTTATTTTAATATTTTTATAACATTTATTTGATATGTCCATTAATTAAACAATTACTACATCATCATCGTACATGCCTTTAGTTTAATTATTTCTTCCCTGAAAATTATTAATAAATTATCATGATGAAGATAAAATTTTTTATTTCAAATGAATATTTATATTCAAATATAATTTCTAAATTACCAGATATTAAAAATGTAATACTTATTTGAAACTTGAGTATGATAGATTCAAATTTTCTTAAAATAAAATACTATAAAAGGTTTAAAGTCATTAAAGTGGATCCAAGAGACCATAAAATAATTCAAAGTATGATTTTGGTTGAAAATAACTCATCTAAAAAAAATATAACAAGTTTCAAGGTAATTTTATGCTATTTATAATATTATTTTTACCCTTAATTACCCAATTTACCCTTAACTGTGGTAATAAAAAAAATACTAAAGTTAGTATTCATATTGTAAAAAAATAAAAGGTGATTATTTAATAAATTTTTAAATTTTTATTCCAAATATGTAATTAATTTTCCATAATTCAATTAACAAAAATTGAAAAAATTAATTTAAAATTAATCTTGTTGACTGGATGAAAGAACATGTTTTAAAAGTAAAAGTGTTCAAAAGATTCAAATTTTTTATATCCAAATTCAATGTAAAATTTATTATAATGACATAAATTGGATTAAATGATATAAAATTTATCTAATTATACTTTAAAATAAATTATATATATAATTTAACACTATAAATTAATTAGAAAAAAGCTGTTTTCAATTAAAATTCAGTATTTTTTTATTATTCATCAAAACATGAAACTTATTAGAAAAATACCAAAAATTAAATCAAAGAAAATTTTGATATTCCTATTTCAAATAAGAATTTTATTTTATCAAATAAAATTTATAAAACTTTCAAAAACTATATTTGAAATATGTGAACCATCAAAAGGTGGTAAAACTGTCATTTTATAAAAAATACATATTTTATGTACAAAATAGGATTTGTTCTTATATCATGTCTATAAAACACATAAGATTAATATTAAACATTATATAAAATATTATCTACATATATATATATATATATATTTCATTAATGTAATACAAAAAGTGTGATTTTTTATTTTATTGGTATAAAACACACTTGTGCACATTTAAATAGTTTTTTTAAAAAGTTTTACTTTTATTTTAACAAGGGTTTTATCTTAATTTATAAATAATTGTTCACAAAATAATTCATTATATTTAAAAATGTAAACCATATTTTTATAATTCAGTTAATCCTGTTGATTCCCTCCATTCTAACAGTGAGGATATAATGGTAAAATTTAAATAATAATATTTTGTTTTTTATTTGTGCTCGATGTGACATATCATGAATGCTATAAAAAATAGAATTTCCCTTAAAAGACTAGGGATATTACATGTGATACCTCTATTAAAAACTATAGATATCCAACACTTCTATGCACCCCTCCTCCATTGTTTTTCTAATTGTGCTCAGTGTACCTAGAGGGTCACACGATTACTCATGGGAGGACACATAGTTCCAAACTATGTACCTCTATCAACAATTTTTTGAAACTGAGTTTCCAATCCATACCATATCCAAAAATCACCATAAATCCAAAGGAACTTTTAGGAAATTGGATATCATATAAAAACAAGGACTTGGGCCAAATAACCTCTTAGAATTATGTGTTGAAGATCAATGGAAGAATTGACCCACTCACCAAACACAAAAGATACAAATAGGTCTGAAAAATATGACCCGCTCAAAAACTCGGGATGTTACAGTCTCTCCACCTTAACATGGCTCATCCCAGAGCTATCAAGCCTTTCCTAGATATGGTACAAAACATATTCATCTCATTTAAATTAACCTGGTCCACCCCATTTATCATTCATAGGTCAAAATCCCTCAAGGAACTCCCCACCTTAGGAGTTACCTACCTAGTCACTTTCCAACCCAAAATCAAACAAAACCAATGATCCAAAGACCATACTAAGACTCAAAAGGCCTCCCATGAAACATCATCATTACTACACTGCATAAAGTTCCCAAATCATGCACATGTAAGATCTGAAACCAATAATATTCCATATCTCATTAGATTACCATAGGTATTGAACCTCAATAGATGCCCACATAATCCCGCATCACATATAAATATGCATTCATAACAAAATCCCAATGCCTCAACACCTCATATATCACCTGCATAACATCAATACCCAGAGGCCTATACACCTCATATATAATCTGCATTTCCTTGATGCCTAGATGCCTATACACCTTATATATATACACCACACATCATAATCAATTCCCACATACTATGAAACACCTAGTTAGTCCAAAAACAACACCTGTGCACCTTATGAACCAAAACCATCCAATTCCCAAAAAAAGGTAACCCAGTCATGCTCAAAACATAACAATAATTGTAGTCAGCTCCCCAGATTGCTCTATACCTGTAAGCTCCACTTCATGCACCTGACCCGAAGCCTAAATGCATGAGGATTAGCCTCCCCATGGAGCATCACTACCTACCAGCCACTAACCCGATTACTGGGTCCTATTATATCCGCCACGACCCTCGCATGTAGCTAAATCCTGGATACCAGATCCTAGTACCACTCCTGGTCTAACCTAATATCCCTAATTCTTCCTCAGTCACTAAATCTATGTTGTTTTAGAAGGTTTCCTACAGAACCACTATAGATGGACCACCTAGAATCATGCCTGACATTCCTTTGGAGCCTAATCACATAGGTTCCAGACATGTCCTGGATACTCGCATAGAAATCATATAGCTGAATACCCAATCTTTGGTGTCCAACTTAAATCTTTGGCCTGAATACCCTGGTGAGATTCCTCATGGCCTTGTTCTTTCAACCTGAAGCATTACTGCTAAAATCACCTAATGCCATCACCTAGTTGGTATAAGACCATTCCTTCAAGTTCCCCTCAGCTATCAATGGATTATTGACCATCTTTGATAAGGAAATTATCCTTAAGATGTTCACCCATACCTTGATGTCATTCCGCAAGCTATCCTCAATGTGCCACACCCTAGTGATATCATCTCCTGCCATAGCAGGTGCAAAATGAGACAAGTTTGTGAAATCCACCACGTAGTCCATGAAAAAAGTACCCCCTGTTAGAGATTTACAAAGTCAAATGATCTATACTCCCTCAGTGTCTATGGAAAGAAATTTTCGAGTAACCTATCCTTGAATTCCTTCCAAGACATTCCCTCGTGTCTATCTTCTTATACTTGTACATCCCATTAGCACTTTTTTGATCCTCTGAGCATGTACATTTATAGCTTCACCCTCTAATCAGGGGGTATATTGAGCTGGTCAACGATGGTCTAGAATGACTCAATCTAGTTCTATGCCTCCTGCAGTCCACCCTCACCCTGAAATAGTCATGGGAGTTGAGACTAGAACTCATGATCCCAAATTTATATAGATGGATCATCTCATTGAGCACCCCGGTCAACGCCCTGTAAGACCCATACCTAACTTTCCCTGAGCCGCTCATCCAACCATAGCCCAAAAGCTGCCATATATAATGGCTATACTTCCTATACTTGAGCCTATTCCTATTCTTGTACCTATAACTAATGATTATACCGACCTTCTGAGGCCTTATCCTGACCATCAGGGGCCTCATCCCATGCACGCTCATGCAGCACCATATCATTGCCCTCCTAATACTCCATCGACACCATCTAGGTGGAATCCAACTAAATAATAATAAAAATGTCAAAAAAAACATAACTATATATATATATATATATCACAGATAAGGAAATATGTAATAGGAAGCACATATCACCACCCTTACACTCTCCCATAACACCCTATCACATGACATCTCACCTCAAGGCCCCTTACCCACCAGTATCAGGGTCAGGTATCGAATATCATCCAACCTCATGGCCCCTTTCCTTACCATGTTAGGGTTAGGTATCACATGTAACCTAGAATCATGGTCCCCTACCTACCCACATCTAATTCAGGTATCACAGATCATGTATCAATCCAGGGTAAATGAGTAAAATACAACTAAATAGGCTATAAAGAAAAATACTATTTAGATTATTTGTTGAAACTTTAAACAAATCACCCCTATCATCATCCCTACATACCCTTATTAGGACTAAGCCCACATATATCATAGTAATATATAAACACACATAGATTCCATTGGAACCACATGATTGGGTTGACCGAGTAGAATACCACCAAATAGAGGCTTAGTAAGAAAATACTATTTGGATTCATTTTTTGAAAATTTAAAAAACCAAACCCCTCTTATCACAATAAAGATTTCAAATGAAAATCTCAAGAAATTTTCTACATGAATATATACATATCAAATCACCCTATGTTCCTATCATGATGAAAAATCGACCCCCCCTTTGGAATATCGGGACACGGGTCAAAAGACACATAATAGATAACCATCACACCCAAGTTCAACACCCAAGGTGGAAATAAAATAATATTTAAAATAAAATAACATAAAATACATTTACCACCCCTGGAAACTTGGTATATCTCTCATGCATGGGGCTAGAGGTACCCAAACACGAGCTCTTTTCCCAGTTCCGACTAAATCCTAGATTCCGGTCCACTATAGCCCAAATAGTAAGAACAAACAGGAATGAAATCATTTGATATTATTTGTCACCCACAAAATTCGGTTACCATTTTAATATATAGGTCTTGTTATGATTCTAGGAAACACTAAAAAGAACTCACTCTGATACCATTTGTAGCACCCCAACCCAGATTCCACTTTAAATGGTGCTCTGGTCCAGTTGACCATTAGGCCTTAGGTGAACCTCCCCATATGCCAAATTTTGTTGACTAGAAGTGAGAGTTTGAGATGTGATAATTGGGAAAATTTACCCTCTAATAGTGATAATAATAATTATATATATATATATATATATAATATAGAAATAAAACCATAAACCAGAGGAAGCAACAAAAACTTAGTGAAAGAACAAATACTCTATTGTGTAATAATAATAAACTAGCCCAAAGGAATACAATGTGTAGATGTAACATAACACAATAGGTTATATAAAATAGATAAACAATAGGGTTTACCATCACCTACCATCAGTACATACATATATAATCATGTAAAAACCCAAAATAAAACTCCAACTAATGAAAGAACCAATATAATCCTTTTCCATCCATCCCATGAAAAAGCATCACACACAGGCACTAAATTCCATCTTCTGAGCTCAGTCTTGTACCTAATAATGGAGACATAAAGTCTACACACATCCTAAGGGGTCCATGTAGGGTGTGAGGATAAATTTTAGTAGGCCACCACCAATGTGTACCTATCATACATCCATGGTAATTTAGGTGTACTAAATATAAATAAAAGAGGCACATGCACATTTAATAAATAACCTACTTACATTATTCTCAACATACACAAGGAATCAATCATCTGATTTGTCCATTTCTGGTAATCTCTAAATATGTGCCCCAAGTTATATATATAAAATAAAAGACCTATATATATATATAACTGAAGTGGCCGTGATCCATTGTATATTGTCTGAGGAATCCCCTAATGAATATCCTACCAGGCGAACCCTTAGGTTCCACCTATAAAAAATCCACCGAAACATAATTCCATAAATCATATCACCCGACATCTAAACAGAATTTCCAATCAAGTCCTTGGTCCCTCAAAACTCAGCTCAGAAAATCCCCATCAGCTCAAAGCCCGATGTCCTGAGGCATAACGATACCTATCCTCCAATAAATAAACATTGTCATCTCAATATCTAATGTCCTAAGGCACAATAATATTCATCCTCCCAATATCCTAGCCCACGTTCTCAAGTATCATGTCAAGCCTTATCCCCAAACCGATGGTCTCATCACCATAAAATAATGTTCCATCACCACCCACATGTATTTATACAATGAGCACCCCCAAATATTTTTTATTATCAACACCATAACCAATGCTGCGTAGTATATGGGGGCCTCCACCCACAATGAGTGGTCAATACCACCTCTATCCGAGTCATATCTATTTTCACATGGCCCTAAAGGTGCACTAACCAACAAATAGTGAGCAGAAATCACAGACAAACTAAGACACATTGTCCAAAACCTCATTCCCTTATGACCATATCACTATATCATGATGGACAACACCACCTAAAGTCAAATAGTCTTTTCCCTTATCCTGATGACCTCGTCATCTTAATCTGATGACCATGTATCCTCAACCTTTGATCAACATCAACCATGTATCCCAGGACACTCCCAACCCAATGAACTACATTTCCTCAATCTAAGTGACCAATTTCACATCAATCCTTAGTCCAAGACCATCATGTTCCCAAAGAACCAAATAATCAATATAAATAATTAAATTAAATGATTTTCACCCCCAACCTAAACTACCCAAGTTGGTCTAAGACCATTACCCGGTTTTACAACTTTTAGTGTAGTAGTATCATTCCAATAGGCATCTCAAATCATCAATTTAATAATTAAATAACAAGAATTAATGAATTAGGTTCTTATTCAAACAACCCTTATTTCATATATAGAATGAACCCCCAAAAAACCCTTAAAATCATGTTGAAATATAGGAATCACCTACCTCATTCTAGTTAGTACTCTCTCATCTAATATTGGCCTCTAACTCAAGATGAATAGGTAGAAATCAGTGTTTTATATGAACACCCTGAAAATAGGGAAAAAGAGCTCACACAAATTCAACATTCCATATGGTGAGATAAACAGAAAAGAGAAGCTAGTTGATTAAAGGTCATATCGATACACTTCGAACAAGAACAATAGATCTCAGATCATAGGTTGAATGATGGAGTTCTCCAAAATTCCCCAAAGAGGGAAATTTCGGAGCCTATCACTACTGTGTGTGCGGGTAAAGAAGAAAAAAAATAAGGAAATAGGTTAAATAGAGGGATGGGAAAAATGTAATTTACCCTTTTAAATGACCAAAATGGTATGGATGTATTGTTTGGATAACCATATAGCAACCATGGGGTGCTCTATGCCTGAACACTACACATGCATGAGATAGGTACATAGTTTTCCAAACCATGCGTAGGCTGTGTGTGATCCCTATGTTAAAAACATTAGAGATCCCACACAGCCATACATCCCATCCTGCCTAGTTTTTCAAATCATGCTTAGTGCACCTGGAGGGTTGCATAATTACTCTTGGGAGGCTGCATGGTTTGTACTAACCATGCTCATCTATCAATGATTTCCCAAAACTATGTTTATGGTCCCCACCACACCCGAAACCCACCTAAAACCCCAAAGAACTTTTTGGGACTTAAAATACATTTAAAAAAGTCATTGGATCAAAGAAACTATTATAATTAAGTTCTAAAGATCAAGAAAAGAATTGGCCCACTCACCAAATACCAAAATCTCAAACAGGTTGGGAAAATCCAATCTTCTAAAAAACCTAAGACTTTATAAGAACTATTCTTCTGAAATATTTGACAAGGTATATCTCATGGAAAATGAAACTCTTGAGATAATGGGAAAGAGTGATTTTTTTATTTGGACTTTAAATAAATTTTTTTAGGAATTTAAAGGAGTAAAACACATACCAGATTTAAGGAATAATTTTATTTCGATAAGGAAACTTGATGACATAGGTTTATGTATAAATTTTTTAGGTGGAGTGTGTAAAGTTTTACATGGTTCCATGGTGGGTTCCAAAGGATTGAAAATGATACCTTTTACTTGATGAGTGTATCATAAGGATAAATTCAAGTTAGGAAATCAACCATTAGATCTATAAAGTTGCAGCATGAACATCATGGACACTTAAGTGAGAAAGAGATAAAGTTCCTTGCATTAAAAGGTAAACTAAAGCTCAAAATCATAGAGTAAAAAACATACATATAGTGTATTTTTTGGTAGAAGTGGAAGGTTTATTTCAGAATAGAAGGAATTAAATATAATTATTGGTAGTTAAAGGTAGTTCATATAGAAATATGAGGTTCGACACCACTATATTCTCATGGAGGTTAATTATACTACTCTACCTTTACTGATGATGAAACACAGTAGGTGTGGGTGTTATTTCTCAAGAATGAGTCCCTAGATTTTAGAACCTTTGTTTTATAGAGATCCATGGTTTTAAAGGATACCAAAATTAAACTGAAAGGTTTGATATTTGAAAATAGTGGGTAATATAGAAGCATGGAATTTTGAAGGCTTTCTGGTGGAAAGGAATACAATTAAAGAAGACTGTACTAATAACTCTAGAAAAAAATAGTTCCATGAAGTGGTTGAATTATACTTTAGTGAAGAAGGTAAGGATCATGAGTATACACACTAGTTTCCATAAGTATTTTTGGGAAATGACCATGAATTATGTTTCCCACTTAGTGAAGAGAAGTCCTTCATCTCCATTGGAGAGAGAACATCCAGAAGCACATTGAACTAGAAAGGTGGTTGAGTTTTTCTATCTTAAAGTATTTGGATTAGTCGCCTACATTTTCATTAATTATAGTAAAAGTAAAAAAGATAGAGGCTATGTACTGATCATGTTTCTTTATTGGGAATGGAGATAAAGAATTTGTATTTTGAATGTGGGATAATTACTAATGAATGGTCATCAAAAGATGAGATATTACCTTTAAGGAGGATATACCATGGAATGTTTGGATCCATGTAGAAGTTATTGATGAGAATAAAGATTCAACTCTATCTAGGGTTCATCTAAATAAAAGTTTTAAAGTTATAGATAGTTTAGGTGTAACATTCTATTATTGTTTTCAGGTACTCCTTGACCCATATTTTCTCCCATGCTTTGGTTGGGGTTCATCTCAGGTTGTTTCAAGAATAAATTTGAAAATATTGGAACCATATAGGCTATGAATAGTTGGTGCACAATTTTCCCAAACTGTGTGCCCACCTAGGGTTAACTGTGAAAAACCAGGAAGTGAGGGTTTTCATAGTTGGTGCATAGTTTGAAAAACCATGTACCTAACAAGGAGAATCCATGTAACCCCACAATAGAAGTACATTGCATGAAAAACCATGTGGCCCTTCACAGCTAACTGAGCATGTGGAATTATTTTATTTTTAAAAATGTTTAAAAATTTATCAAACCCCCTTTTTACCTCTTGCATAGACCCAACTCCTCTTGGCTCGATTTCATAGGTCTTGGAAGCTCTCATGGACCCGTTTTGACTCCTCCAATATCTTTCCAAGGTGGATTGAATCTTGGAAAATGTCTACTGATTCCTATATGGTAAGATATCTTCTCCCATTCCTTTTATCCCATTATATATCTCTCCTCCTTATAGTTTGTCAGATGTCCTTATTGTTGGTGGATCCAATCCTTATTGTTTTTGATCTTGAATATAGGTTTTATTTCTTGATCTCCATTTCCAACATTATTTATTGGTGAATCCTGTTGTGGGTGTCGTGATCCTACGATCTAAGGTAGGTGGTTCCATATAAGTTTGGCCAATTAATTTAACCTATAATTTATTGATTATTTTAATTGATTTCAATTAAATTGTGAAAATCCAATTTAGTGTGAATTGGAATTTTAAATTAAAATGGTATGGATTTTGGGGAAAACCCCCAATTCCAATGAATTGGGATGCGATTTGGATTTGATGGAAATTTTGGAATTTGATTTTTGAAATTGAATTGTGAAATTGGTATTTGAGGAAACTGGATTAGATTGTTTTGATAATAATCTTGGATTGGTTTATCCCAAAAAAGGCTTGAATTGATCAAAAAACCATGTTTTGGTTATTAAAGAGAAATTGACACATTGAAATGGTAAATTGGGAAATTTTATTTTGATCAGTTTTGAAATAATTTTCACATTATTAATTATTTTTTGAGAACATGAAAGCCTATGTAGTTTGTGAATTATTTGGGACAAACACTCTAGGTTGGAATTTCCATAGCAACATATTGATTCCTTCAAACTCTAACAAAAATATAACTCAATATATCTTATCCTTAGTAGGATGTTGATTAGTACTCTCTAACTAATGTTTGAGGGACATTTGTTCACATTTCCATTATCAATATATGGGAGTGTGAGGATCCCATAACCTAGAACTATCATACCTATTATAAGATGCCCATGTTGCTTGTTTGTGAATTATTGTGATATATGTATATTCCATTATTTTTAAAACTTCTTTACACATTACTTTTGAATTTATATATTATATTTTATATAAAGTTTTTAAGACATTGTTTTGAAAAGTTTCCATCAGTTGAAATAAAAATCATGTTTTTATTTAAATATTATCTTGTACTACCATGCCCGTTTTATTTAAAATTGAAAGCATTATTTGGTCGACCTGTACTATCATTGAAGTTAGTCAAAGTTTAAAATTTATATTCCTACAAACTACTTTATATATAGAAAGTAGGGTCAAACCCACAGAGAAGGAAAATATGACCACTAATATTCTAAAAACTTTCAAAAGAACCCATTGTTGTCAACATTGGGGTAGATTTTCTATCTTTTTTTAATTTTTTTAATTTTTTAATTTTTTTATTAAGTAGTAGAGTGACAGAACATTTCAAAACTTGTATCTAAACTAAATTAAAGCTATAAATAGTTGAAAGCATAGAGAAACAGTGATATAGAACACTGATAAATGAACAATCTAGTAAAATGCGTGGGGAAAAAAATCTTCATTCTACAGGTTTTAAAAGTATTTCAATTCACCCAAAATTTATTAGAGAGTACCAAATTTTAAGAAATTGAATTAATTCCCTGACTAGGAGTTAAGTCTGATAGGTTGATCAAATTCAGAGTTCACCACTCTAAAATAGATCAACTGTGATAGTCATTATTTGAAAATGACAACTTGACGAACTCACCATAAGTCCGGAAGTCTTATGAATTTATTACCTTTTTAAAGGTGTTTCCATGATCAATCTCACCATTTGACTATGAAATTTTGAAATTAAGTTCTAGTGGTATAAGCAACTGAATGAACTCAACATTGATCTCGTCGATCAATACTGAAAACATCAGAATGATAAAGTGAAAATTAAATAAAAAGATAATCAGCAGAACTTCAATTTATCCCTGAAATAAATGATTTAACTAGTTAACATGTTCATTATCATTTCAAAAAATTGTAACATACTAAAAAGAGTACTAATACTAGAATTAAGATAGAGGATAAACTCCCGAGATGATGCTCTGCTCCTGAACTCCTCTAGCTCCAGGAAGTGGTTCCAGAGTTTCCCTCTGATCTTCTTCTGCTCAGAAGTGTATGATCGAATGTATTGAATGAATGTATCACCCTGATAATTCCCACTAGCTTGACTTTGTATCTTGTTGTCATAATCTGCATGTCACCCCCTATTTTCCACCAACTTCAAGTGTCCTCTACCCATAAACCACACACATGCATTTTTTGGTGCATTGCACGTCGCACTAGCTTTTCCCTCGTAACTAACTTTTTGCGAGTTAGATAAATGAACATGGACATGTTTTAGTCCTCTGTATGAACCTGCACAACAAAGAACAAAACAAGAAGTTAAAAACACAATGAAAATAAATAAATAAATAACTATAATTATAGTTATTAATTTATTAAAAAGTATTGAATTCGATAAAATTATTAAGTTTTTTATATTAAAAATTAAATTATTAATAATTAAGATAAAAAATATTTGTTATTATTTAATTATAAAATTTAATTTATAATAAATAATTAAATATTAAAGTTTTATTTAGATAATTAAGTTAGTTAAAAGAAAATTAATTTGATAAATCATTATTAACATTTAATTTTAAAGAGTTTTAATAATTTATTATTAAATTTAATGTTATGATTTTATTATGTTATTAATTTTTATTTATTAATATTAATTATAATTATTAAGTTTACTATTATTTCAAAAATAAAATTATTTTCTATTTTAAATTAGTTAGATTTATTTTAGTTACTATTAAGTATTTTAGTTTTTATATATATTTTATTTAATTATTAATCATTATAATTTATTTTATTATCATAAGTTATTTATTTTATATTATTATTAATTAATAATTATAATTAATATTTATTTTATATTTTATCTTTTCTGATCTCTTTTTTTAATTATTTTTATTCCCATATTTCCCCCAAATCTTCTATTTGGCACCGAAATAGAGGGGATCAGGGTTCTCTATCGCGCTTAGGAGACTAGCTCCTCCTCCACGATGTCTCTGAATCTTTAGTCTAGCGGTGAAATAATGGTAGCTCAGTGTGCCTCATGATCAGGAACACCTGGGCCATTCCTCCAACAGTAGCATGACCTCAGCTCCAGATACGGATCAAAGCTGCTCATCTGGTGCGACACAATGGCGGTGGCCCTAGATTAGATCTAGTGGGTTCCTCATCTTCAATAGTGCATCATGAAGACCGACCTTGACTTCTCCCTATGGCAGCACGAATTAGTGGGTTGGCCTCCTCTTGCAGCAGGTCACCAAATTGACAATGATGGTGGTTTGATCTGAAGACCACGATTCTTCTCTAATTTCATTCAGATCTTCTCCAGTGACGGGTTAGACTTCATCAACAAGTTTCAGCTCCTTCAGTACGAACAATGCAGCGACTTGCAATGAATCCTCCATGGAGGCTTTGGTTCTTCTGGCGGTGGCTCACAGTCCAGCTTCGAATTCTTGAAGGGTTAAATTATAGATCTGGTTTTGTGGTTTTTTTTATTTTGGTAAGTTGTAGTTTTCATTTGTGTCTGTGGGTGAACAGAATGATGATGAGTGTAACGACCTGACCCCAGTTACCCAGATTCGGTGCATTATTTTAATACATTGGCATGAATACAAGGAATCAAGTCCCGAAGGACCGATCAGTTTAGCAGTCTTGGAAAATAGATTACATATATTAACATTACATTACAATTTCAAACATAAAACACAGCATAAATAGTTCTTTGAGAATTCCATTATTCCCTTTAGCTTAACCCTGTATATCAATCATAATACACTTCTTGGAATCCTGGGAAAAATAAAACATAGAAAGGGGTGAGCTCAAACGCTCAGTAAGGGTAAGCAATACAACGTAAAATGACATAAATATTAAGTATGGCAAATAATTGAAACCACATGCCTTTACCAATAATAAACATGAATACTTTTATGGAAAGAATATGAGTTGAGTAAATAATTCCATAAAAAACATAATCATGGGAATTCTACTAGTCGAATGACCACATGAACCATCAATATTGTTTCCATAATGAGGGAATGTATAATGCCAGACATTCTAAAACATTTTTTCAAGGCCTCAGAAAAGACATTTAAATTGATTAAGGCCTCGGCCAAAACCATAAATCAAATTGGGAAAAGGCCACAACCAATTCCATTTCTAGTTGTCTCATGAGACCTACCGATGCATCGAGGAGCTATAGCGGGCTCCACCCATCACTTACTATGTCCAATACATTCCTCATATGAAAAAGTTGAAACATAACGTAAATATTTGTATAAGAACTAGGATACAAAATGTCAATAATTTAACCATAAACCATGAATGGTATAAAAATAACACATCCACAGTTAGACATATCACAAAACCTTCAATATAAGATGGAAGTTTGGTATCATAATAAATCAACTTCAAAATTAGTTTAAAATCCATTAAATGATTTGACATAGATGGAAATGATTTGTAAAACTCTTTGATTGAAATATAAAATTTCATGAAAACATTTAAAATTCAAACAATTTAGAAAGGAAGAAATTTAAAGACATTTTTGAATCAAAGTTTCCCATAACACTTTGAAACTTTTTAAAGTAATTAACATTTTAAAAACATTCATGTCCATATAAATAAATCTTTAAAACCATTTTGAAAACATGGAAATTAATGAGAATGATTTAGAAAAATAAATATTTAAAACATTTAAAATGATGTTTTAGTAAAAAAAGTCCCTTAAAAATAATCCTTTCGAAAACTATTTTATGAAACATGGATATGGATAATAAATATGTCCCAGTAGATACTTACGTAAAAACAACCTCGGATAATAAAGAGATTGTGAAATTAACCCTTACCAATTTGGTAACTTATGAAACATACACCCCATGAAACAAGTACCATACAATGAAGATGTAAATACACATAAATTAAATTGTATTACAAAAATAATACAATTATGGGCAGTACATACACCACAAAAATGGAAATAGAGGCGATATATCATGAATCTCACGGGAATAAGGAGTGAGATGAAAACCCCTTACCTTGTACATTTCCTTTTTAGAGGGTAGGTTAACCTTCTGTATAATGGTGAAATGATTGTTATGAAATTATACAAGAATTATATACATTAAAATGATATAATATAAGATCTTTTAACATTTCTTTGTTAATAATATCTTAGTATTATCGTCGTTTCGAGTGTTAACTTACTCGTTTTCTTTTATATATTTTGTAACATAATCCGTGTTTGTTATGGATAGGTTGTATCTTATTCATATCCAGAATGATATAGTGTCCTTAAACATTATTTTTAATCATAAAATGAGAATTGTACTTTAATGGATACAATTGGGAATGAATCTCATCGCGTTCGTGGAGACGGTAGTCCGTACGTACGCACGAGTGACAATATCATTTTTTGATATAAAATAATATATAATTGGATGGTATATCTTATATACAGAATCCTTATCATGTTATATTTATTATTTAAATCAAATACAAATCATTATTATACCCATCCAAATAAAAATTATTGAATAATTACTACACCACGATGTGGAGATGGTAAGCCGTACTTACGCACGTATGGTGACATGTCATTCAAAGGGTGGATAGAATAATGAATTTGGTTGAAAAATATTTATAATAACATCACAGTATATAGAAGATACTGTATTTATTATTTTAGAATGGAAATAACAAAGAAAGAAGAAGTGGAAGAAGAAAGGAACTTGAAAGAGGGTGGTGAAATCATTACCTCTTCTTCGGGTTCTTCCTTTTGATTTGATAAAAAAGGCTCCTTAGGTTGGATTTATGATCAAAATAAGGCCTCTATGTTGAAGTTAGGGAAGTTGAGAGGATATTTGAGCAGGTTTTGGATGAACAAAAAGGCTTTTAAGGTATGAAGAATTGGTTAGAAGTGGCATCCTTTTATAAGGGGGAGGAGGGGCTCTTTAGGAAAAACTTAAAGTATTATTTTATAATAAATTCATATTCAGTTTATAATGGCTCAAAACTGGATTATTTAAAGTATATAGTGGTTATGAGTTGAAAACCACTCAACCAATAGGTTTTAGACAGGTTTGGGTCACTATATTATCCTTATCATTTATATTTAACTCTTAGTTAAATAGTTTGACATTTACCATGTCTCTTTGTATTTTTATATTATATAGTTAATAAAATTACTATATACTTCTAAGAGACCCCAAAGTGGTCCATTAATTATAGAAATATCATTATATAAGTCCTTTGTCCAAACCTTAGATTTTTAGGAATATTATATCAATTTATAATATAATATTTGTTTTAAAAACTCCTTTTTGTCAATTTTGACACTATTTAATAATTGATTTTTTTAAAGTCTTAATAACTTTATTAATTCTAAAAAAAATAATTTAAGAAATAATAACATGTCATATTAACTAATAAAAGTTTTTTATGTCATCAAAACTTTCAAATTATATTTATTTTAAGATTTATAATACTAATTATTTGATTCTTTCATTAATAAGGAAAATACTGCATCATTATTGTGTCATAAATAAATTTAATTATTAAATGTCTAAAAATTATAAATAAAATACCATTAAGTAGGAAATATTTTTATATTTATAATTAATATTTATAGTCTAAAATATAACATAGATAACCCTATGTAAAAATTGTTTTGCTAAAAGATATATGCTTTTGTCATTTTTGTATTTACTTTAACTTAATTAATATAAAGTGTCATTATCACTTACAAGTGGATCCATGGAGTCCCAAAATCGACCCAAAGATGCCCATGGTAGGACATGTATCAACCAATAGGGTTAAGAAACATTTTAGGGTAATTTAATATTATTACAATATTATTTTTTTACCCTTATTTACCGGATTTTACCCTTTAACCATGGTAAATAAAATATTTACCGATGTAATTATTCAAAATGTCTAAAAATAAGAGTTATCTATTTACAAAATTTGGGCATCCTGATTCCAAATATGGAATCCATTTTTCCAAATTCAAAACACAGAATTGGTAGAAATTAATTTAAAATTAATTCCCGCTGTCAAAACAAAAAGCGTGTTTTTAGGAAACAATAACTATCAAAATATTGACACTTGTTTATGTCCGGTTTAAATGTGAAATTATGTAAAATGAAAAACATTGGATTAAATGGTAAATATATATTCTAAATATACTTTAAAACCACTCAAATTTTTAATTTATCACTATTAATTATTTTGATTAAAAAAGTTTTTTTAATAAAAATTTAGTTATTTTCACTATTCATCAAAATATGAAAGTTATCAGAAAAGTACCAAAAATTCACCCTAATATAATTTTGATATTCCAAATCCAAAAATTAAGTCCATTTTTATAGATAAAATGTATAAAATTTTAAAAAGTGGGTATTACTATTCATAACAAATAGTTTGATTAGTTGTAGTCTGTGTTAGAACTCGAAGTTGTGTACAACTCACGCTACTATATAATTCAGAGAGAAGCGTACCATGGAAGATTGGGGTGTTACATTCTCCCCTCCTTTAATAAATAGCGTCCTCGCAATTTATTCTCGGTATTGGAAACTTGGGGTTGAGATTTCAAAATAACTTAGTTGAAATCCCCCATCGAAAAATGAATTAATGAGGCCTTTATTTAAAATAAAGAGTGGTAAGTATTAATGTTACTGAAAATAAAAAATACTAGGGTTCCATGTAGGAAAAATAGATATGGAAGATAAATATAACCATCAATATCTGATGGAGATTGGTAGAGAACATGGCTAAGAAAAGGACAACAATCACAAAGCCATAAATTTGTGATGATCTAAGATACCATCTAGGACAACATTTTTGTTCTAAGTTCCTTTAATGTTGAAAAATTTATTTATGAGATTGGGTAATATCATAAGGAGATATACTTAATTTATAATTAGAGTTTTATCCATTAATAAATTTCTACCACAAACTCATCTTTCACCCCAAAACATAATACAACTAAAAAATACTCTATTTATCCTAATCGTATAGGGTTCCAAATATAATGAATTTATAATTCACATATCAGACCTTTAAAAAAAAGAAACTACATTATACCATCCAGGAACTTAATCTAGTCCAGTGGTAGGCGGTAAATCCCAATCGCACTATGGTTGTGGGTTCGATTCTTGTAGCTTTGTCTGACGCGACGGGTTGTCAAACAGTCTGCGTGTTGTCCTTTTATAAAAATCCAAAAAATAACATATCAAACACAATCCATTCCAACCTTTAGACTTATCCAAAATACTTCCATCCAAACTCACAGTCCAAAATTTATAAGGAAGCTAAACACAATGAAGATCCTTTTTTCTATGTAATAACATGTTAACACATTTATAATTTATTATTTTATAACATGGTAACATCCTGAATTACCATAAAACCTTATTTATTACATTCATGCTACCTTATTCTTTATAGAATACTGGATATACTCCTTCTATCCAAAAATTTTGTAAACTCCAACAATGAAAAATCATTAATTAGTTTCAAGGTATTCAAGAATATCCAATATAATTTATCCAAATCAACCATCTCTTATTCCAAAATTACTACCTCATTATCAGAACCATATTAAGGATTACCTTCCCATCAACCATGTATTTTAACAAAAGTGTAACCTACTATTTAAGTCAATTTTCTTAGAACCATATAATCTCAAATCCTCAATAAAATAGTACTGTAGTACAATCCTTATTTATCTCTATAATTCATATAAACAGTATATTGTTGATACAACACTCAAATGAAATAATCCTATAATAACAACATAAGAACACTAGTCATTATTCTTCATCTGAGGTAGTATCACAACTTGATTATTATCCAATAGCATCATTTGGGGCATACTCTGATGATTTGGGCGTTGGTTCGCGTAGTGTCCCAAATCTTTATAGACGAAGCATTGTACATTTGAAACCTTTTTCCGACCCTTGCAGTCACGTACTTGGTGTCCTTTTTCTCCACACTTATAAAAACTCCCATTCCCTTTAGGCAAGTTTCAGGTTGTTTCTTCCCACAGTTATCACATATGGGAAAAATTTTCTTTACCTTATTCCCTTTATCTTTCCTTCTCTCTAACATCCTTTTCTTCTGTGGCTTCCCTTCAAATCCATAGGACTCCTAGAATTCTTTACTTATCTTATTAACACATGATACTATTTCTTCATATGATGATAATATGTGGGAGACTATTTCCCTTTTAATTCTTTCTTAAGACCATGAAATATATGATCCTTCTTACTCTTTGGATCATGAGTATTGCTGTAGTTCTCATTGTTTCTACTTAGGACCATTTCTAAACAATGACATATACTAGGCCAGTTTATGAATTGCAATGAATAATTCCAAACTTGTAAAATACCTAACATAAATTGAATGGTTTATAGATATAATCCATAATCATAAAGATGTTTTCATTGGGGAAGTATATACTCATAAACCCTTCATAATGGTTTGTAAAGAAAATGAGAATTATCCTAAGCATATCCCCTGGGAGTGTCGTAACCAAGATTGTAGCAAGGCCCATTGTCGTGCACCAGTTCCCGTTCGAGTCTACCTCAAAGTGGTGTTTTCAGGTTTTACCCCTAGGTACATCTATGCCAGATCCACCTCTACCTACTCGTATCCAAACATAGATGTATTTCTTGGAAAAATCACAAAATCTATACAATACCAAAATTTTAGGAAGTTATTCTATACTAATCTTCAAATTCTATCTTACGGTAATGTGCTCTAATCAAAGTTTAACTAAATCTAGTTTCCAAGGTTATTGCTAAACTTCCTCTAATACCAACTGTAATTCCCCGACCCCATTTACCTAGAGTCAGTGAATTATTTTAATACATTGGCATGAATACAAGGAATCAAGTCCCGAAGGACTGATCGGTTTAGCAGTCTTGGAAAATAGATTAAAAATATTAACATTACATTACAATTTCAAACATAAAACATAGTGTAAATAGTTTTTTAAGAATGCCATTATTCCCTTTATCTTAATCCTATATATCAATCATAATACACTTCTTGGAATCCTAGGAAAAATAAAACATAGAATGGGGTGAGCTTAAACGCTCAGTAAGGGAAAGCAATACAGCATAAAATGACATAAATATTAAGCATGGTAAATAATTGAAACCACACACCTTTACCAATAATAAACATGAATAATTTTATGGCAGGAATATGAGTTGAGTAAATAATTCAATAATAAAACATAATCATTGGTATTCTACTAGTCGAATGACTACATGAACCATCAATATTATTTCTATAATGAGGGAATGTATAATGACAGATATTTTAAAACATTTTGTCAAGGCCTCGGCCAAGATGTTTAAAATGATTAAGGCCTCGGACAAAACCATAAATCAAATTGGGAAAAGGCCTCAGCCAATTCCACGTCTAGTTGTCTCATGAGACCTACCAATGCATCAAGGAGATATAGAGGGCTCCACCCGTCACTTACTATGTCCAATACATTCCTCATATGAAAAGTTTGAAACATAACATAAACATTCGTATAAGAACTAGGATATGAAATGTCAATACTTTAACAATAAACCATGAATGGCATAAAAATAACATATCCACAGTTAGACATATCACAAAACATTCAATACAAGATGGAAGTTTTGTATCATAATAAATCAACTTCAAAATAAGTTTAAAATCCATTAAAGGATTTGACATAGATGGAAATGATTTGTAAAACTATTTGATTGAAATATCCCTTTTCATGAAAACATTTAAAATTCAAACAATTTAGAAAGGAAGACATTTAATGACATTTTTGAATCAAATTGTCCCATAAAACTTTGAAACTTTTTAAAGTAATTAATATTTTAAAAACATTCATGTCCATATAAATAAATCCTTAAAAACCATTTTGAAAACATGGAAATTAATGAGAATGATTTAGATGAATAAATATTTAAAACATTTAAAATTATGTTTTAGTAAAAAAAGTCCCTTAAAAATAATCCTTTGGAAAACTATTTTATGAAACATGGATATGGATAATAAATATGCACCAGTAGATACTTACATAAAAACAACCTCAGATAATAAAGATATTGTGAAATTAACCGTTACCAGTTTGGTAACTTATGAAACATACACACCATGAAACAAGTACCATACAATGAAGATGTAAATACACATAAATTAAAGTATATTACAAAAATAATACAATTATGGGTAGTACATACACCACACAAATGGAAATAGTGGCGATATAGCATGAATCTCACGGGAATAAGGAGTGAGATGAAAACACATTACCTTGTAATTTTCCTTTGTAGAGGGTAGTTTAACCTCATTTATAATGGTATAATGATTGTTATTAAATTATAAAATAATCATATACATTAATATGATATCATATATGATCTTTTAACATTGCTTTGTTAATAATATCTTAGTATTATCGTTGTTTCGGGTGTTAACTTACTCATTTTATTTTATATGTTTTGTAACATAAGTCATGTTTTTTATGGATAGGTTGTATCTTATTCATATCCATAATGATATCAAGTCCTTAAACATTATTTTTAATCATCAAATGAGAATTATACTTTAATGGATACGATGGGGAATGAATCTCATTGCGTTCGTGGAGACGGTAGTCCGTACGTACGAATGAGCGACAATATCATTATTTTGATATTAAAATAATATATAATTGGATAGTATATCATATATAAAGAATCATTATCATGTTATATTTATTATTTAAATCAAATAAACATCATTATTAAACCCATCCAAATAAAAAGTATTGAATAACAATTACACCACGACGTGGAGATGGTAAGCCGTACGTACGCACGTATGGTGACATGTCATTCAAAGGGCGGTTATAATAATGAATTTGGTGGTAAAATATTTATAATAACATCACAATTTATATAAGATACTAGAGTTATTATTTTAGAATAGAAATAACAAATAAAGAAGAAGTTTAAGAAGAAAGGAACTTGAAAGAGGGTGGTGAAATCATTACATCTTCTTCGGGTTCTTCCTTTTGATTTGATCAAAAGGCTCCTTAGGTTGGATTGATGATCAAAATAAAGCCTATAGGTTTAAGTGAGGGAAGCTAAGAGGATATATGGGTAGGTTTTGGCCGAACAGAAAGGTTTTGAAGGTATAAATAATTGGTTAGAAGTGGTGTCCTTTTATAATGGGGAGGAGGGACTCTTTAGGAAAAACATAAAGTATTATTTTATAATAAATTTATATTCGGTTTATAATGGATCCAAACTGGATTATTTAAAGTATATGGTGGGTATTAGTTGAAAACCACTCAACTAATAGGTTTTAGATAGGTTTGGGTCACTATATTAACCTTATCATTTATATTTAACTCTTAGTTAAATAGTTTGACATTTACCATGTCTCTTTGTATTTTTATATAATATAGTTAATAAAATTACTATATACTTCCAAGAGACTCCCAAGTGGTCCATTAATGATAAAAATATCATTATATAAGTCATTTGGCCGAACCTTAGATTTTTAGGAATATTATATCAATTTATAATAAAATATTTGTTTTAAACACTTCTTTATGTCAATTTTGACACTATTTAATAATTGATTTTTGTTAAAGTCATAAAAACTTTATTAATTTGAACCAAATTCATTTCAGAAATCCTAAAATGTCATATTAAGGAATAATTTTTTTTATGTCATCGAAACTTTCAAATTATATTTATTCTAACCTTTATAATACTAATTATTTGATTCTTTCATGAACAAGGAAAATACTGCATCATTATTGTGTCATAAATAAATTTAATTATTCAATGTCTGAAAATTATAAATAAAATTCCATTATGTTGGAAATCTTTTTATATTTCTAATGAATATTTATTGTTGAAAATATAACATATATAACCCTATGTAAAAATAGTTTTTCTAAAAGATATATGCTTATGTCATTTTTGTATTTACTTTAACTTAATTAATATAAAGTGTCATTATCACTTACAAGTGGATACATGGGATCCCAAAATCGACCCAAACAAGCCCATGGTCGGAAATGTATCAACCAATAGGGTTAGGACACGCTTCTAGGTAATTTAATATTATTATAATATTATGTTTTTACCCTTATTTATCAGATTTACCCTTTAACCATGGTAAATAAAATATTTACCAATGTAATTATTCAAAATGTCTAAACATAAGAGTTAGCTATTTACAAAATTTGGGAATCCTGATTCTAAATATGGAATCTATTTTTCCAAATTCAAAACACAGAAGTGGCAGAAATTAATTTAAAATTAATTCCCGCTATCAAAACAAAAAGCATGTTTTTAAGAAACAATAACTATAAAAAGATTGACACTTGTTTATGTCCGGTTTAAATGTAAAATTATGTACAATGACCAACATTGGATTAAATGTTAAAAATATATTCTAAATATACTTTAAAACCACTCAAATTTATAATTTATCACTATTAATTATTTTGATTAAAAAAGTTGTTTTTAATAAAAATTTAGTAATTTTCACAATTCATCAAAATATGAAAGTTATCAGAAAAGTACCAAAAATTCATCCTAAGATAATTTTGATATTCTGAATCCAAAAATGAAGTCCATTTTTAAAGATAAAATGTATAAAATTTAAAAAATGGGTATTACTATTCATAACAGGTAGTTTGATTGGTTGTGGTGTGTGTTAGAACTCGAAGTTGCGTACAACACACGCTTCTATATAATTCAAAGAGAAGCGTACCATGGAAGCTTGTGGTGTGAAAATGAGCCTGGATTTGCTGGTGTTGTGAAATAATATAGGCGTTACGATGTTTGAAGAGGGACATGGTTTGTTGTTGCGGTGTGAGGAGAGAAAAGCAGTAGTGTCGTAGGAGTGGTACTAGTGACGATAGAAGAAATGCATCAGTGACAGTAGGGTAGCAGAGTAGGGGTCACCAATAGTTAAAGAAAAAGAAAGGTCATCGTTAGCAAAAGGTCAACAATTCAGATAAATCAAAAGGTCATCGTTAGTAAAAGGTCACTGATGAAAAACATAATCTGCATTAGTGACATTAAAAAAAATAGAACTAACGGTAAGACAAAAATTAAAACTGCATAAATTAAACATAAAATTAAAACGTAAGTTAATTAAATTTAAAAATTATAACAAGACTAAAAAACATATATAAAAACAGAATCATTATTAAAATTTAAACTTTAAAAATTATAATTTAAATTATTATTTGATAACACATAAATTGAAAACTGGATTATTGTTAAACTAAGTTGAAAGAAGACTTAAATTAAAATTTATTAAAGGTTCTATAGTGAGTGAAAAAGGATAGCATCGATGACTAAATAAGTTACCGATAGCTCTTTTCTACCTCACCGATAGACTAAAAACAAGAGTTAATGACTTAATAATTTAACTGCATTCTTAGGATTACATAATTAATGTTTTAAAAACTCTTAATTAATTAATTAGAAAACTAATTGAATACTTAAAGTTAAAATTTCACTATTTCATTTAATTTAAACTCAAATTATTAACTTAATTAATAAGCAGGATGGTTAAAAATATTAATTAACAAAGTTAATTTATTCTAATAAATCTATATTAATGGATAAGATGTTAAAATAAATACTATATTAATAAATATACAAATAAGATTATTGAATGATTATTTATTATTAGAGTAAAATTATTAAGATGTTAGCAGATTAAAATTAACAAAACTAATTAACAAATAATTAAACTAGAAACCAAAGTAAAATTAAAATAATTATTTTAAGGACTAAAAATACATAATTAATTATAAAAATTTATTTATTAACAAATTTAATTATAAAAATACAAAAGTACAAATATTTAGAATAAAGTGCTTAAGTTATTAATTAAATCATTAAAAATTAAGTAAAAAGATGTGGAAAAACTATGTAAAAATAGAGCCACATAAAATTCCACCACACTTAAGCATTGTTTGTACTCAAACAATTTATTGCTTTGTTATTCTTGAAAAATAGATTGTAGTATTTATGATTCAGCTCAAACTGTAACATGTCTGGAACTTAAAAACAATTGAATGAAGTGTGAAAACAAGCTTTTGAGAAGATATTTGCAAATAAAGTCTTTCCTCGAGCGAATAATCAAAGGGTAATCAAGATAGAAAAAATTCATCAATCAAAGAAAGTGTCATGCCTCATATGCGACTCTACTTGGTGATCATTTCAATTCAAGCCTAAGTTCTATGTTCAAAAGTGACAACAGTTAAAAATTCAGTGGAGTTAATAATTTAACAGTAGAAACTATGTATAATGACTCTTTCCTAAGTTCCAAAAATATTTTTTTTTGTGAATAACCATAATGAGACAACCTAAATGACTTCTATATAAACCAAATGATCCTTTTCTTTGTCTGTTGCTCATCATTCCCCTCACCTTAGTGAACTCGTTTTTGACCCTAGACACTTTATTTTATTTTTCCCAAGACATGTATCAAGTTCTAATCACTATGAAATACACTTATTTAATGTGTACAAAGGGATTATAGTAAATAGAAACACACCCATCAACTAGGGTCTTAGAGACTCACCGTGGGATCTAAGATTCCCAAACTACTTCAATTTCACAAAATTCTTATGAAAATAATTTACATGGTCTCATTAAGGTGACTACTTTACTAAATAAAAGAAAAATGAATCCCCTAGAATCAAAATCAAACTTCCAATTCCAAGGGTTAATATCACAACTCCACTAACATGTCACCCATATCACTCTAAAAAATAGTCCCTAAACCAGATTTCCATTAAACCACTAAGAAAGACCACTCAAAAATCATCCATCCTCAATGATTTCAGACTCAAAGCATAACTTAACTTCCAAAGAAATATTGTCCATAGGTAAGACCCATTTGAGAAATAGTGTAAATCCTAAAATTGTGAAAGAATTTTGAAAAACATAAACTATTTTTTAAACGAAAAGTTTGAATTTGGAGTGGCAATTGATGAGATTTCAATTAAACATAGTTCAACACAGTCAAGAATTGACCCCCTCCCCCACACTTAAATCCCAACCTTTTCCCCAAAGTTGACTTCTAAAGTGGAGAAGAACAATTAAACAATTAAGGTTCAATACATATTTTCAATTTTAGTAAATTTAAAAAATATATAAAGGGTATCATTGAATTTCAAAATGTATGCTTTCCACAATGATTAATTACAGTAGGTTCATTAGTAAGTACACACATTAACATTTAAGTCCAGCGACATAGATTTTCAATTCAATACAGAAATTAACATATAACTTGTGGGTACACAGTGGATAGGGTGTAAGAAATTTGAGAAAGTATGATCCAAATGAATATAAAATATAGATGAAAAAGTTCACGCTAAACACCCCAAGGATACAAGTAGATTCGATAAAACACAAACACTAGAAAATAAGTATCCCCACACACCTAATTTCATGTAGTGAATGATTTTAATAACAATGAAATTTATATTTTTTAACGAGGAATGTAACAACCCAAGATTTTATAAGATATATTCGTTTTAATTTCTTTCATATCTTCTGTTATAAGATACACCAAGATTATCTTGTGCTATACGCAACACCGTATTATCTTGTAGTATACGCAACACTATTCTTAGATTGTGTTACACACAATTTCAAGTTCATTTGATAATAGTCATTCTACGCAATATTGAGTATATATATATATATATTCAATGTATAAATGAAAAATGGTTGGATTATGTTATAACAAAACAACAAAGGAGTCTTGCACAACACACAACCCTGACTTGGCTTTCATTACACGCAATCACGACCTTCCTCGATAGGGTGTGTTGTACGCAATACCAGGTTTTACTAAACAACGATATATTATTAAAATATTATTAGAACTAGTCGTTATGAATAGTAATAACCACTTTTTGAAATTTTGTAAATTTTATTTTTCAAAATGGACTTCATTTTTGGATTCAGAATATCAAAATTAGCCTAGGGTGAAATTTTGGTATTTTTCTAAAAACATTCAATTTTTGATGAATAGTGAAAACACTGGGTTACAATTTAAAAACCGACTTTTTATATAAATAATTATTTATTTTATTTAATATTATTTTAGGTCAAAATTGATACATAATACCTATATAATTTCAAAGTAATTCATTGGAGTCATTTTATAATAATTTTAGATATATAAAATTTTTATTGAACTTTTCACCGTCTTTTACCCACCTCCTAGGAGAATTTGCAAATTTACATAAAACTTAATTTTACTGCTTCTGTGAATGGAATTTCAAAAATCCGAGAGATATGGTTGATGTTAGTATGTAAAATATGGTTCAATGAGATGAAAATAATTTTTGGTGAATAGTAACTTTTTACTTTTTTTTACCACGGTTAAAAGTAAATAGGGTAATTAAGGGTAAAAATGATATTATTATTTCCCTAACACATGTCCTAATTCTATTGGATAAGTGTAATTCGACCAAAAACAACCTTAGGAATAAAATATGACCATTTAGGCCCACTTGGATTAGATTAGGACATTTATTATTAATTTATTTAAAGAAGGGTTAAAATACTTAAAATCAAAGTTTAAAAACTAAACCATTTTTAATATAGGGTTATAATAAGATAAATTAGACTATAAATATTAATTAAAAAGATAAAAAGATTTCCTACATAATTATATTTTATTTGTAATTTTTAGACATTAAATAATTTAATTAATTTATAACACAATGATGATGCAGTAATTATCTTATTAATGAAATATTGACATAATTGATGTTATAAATACCAAAATAAATGTAATTTGAGACTTTTTATGAATTAAACTAATTTTATAGGTTAATATGACATATTAGTATTGATTTAATTAACTTTTTTCGAACTAATATTTCTGTTATGATTTTTACAAAAATAAATTACCAAATAGTTTCAAAATTGACATAAAATAATTTTTAAAACAAATATTATATTATTAATTGTTATTTTATTCATTAAAATCTAAGGTTTGGCCAAATGACTTAGATAAGGTTATATATATTAATAATAAACAACTTGGGGTTCTTTTGGCTTGTTATAGTAAGTTTATTAACCTTATAATGTAAGAAAACAAGAAGACACGGTAAAAGTAAAATTATCTAACTTAAATTTAAATCTAAATGAAAAGGTTAAAATAGATACCTAAACTTGTATAAATTCTATTAGATGAGAGGATTTAGAACCATACCCACCTTATATTATAAATAAATCAATTTGGAGTTATTAGAAACCGAATATGACTTTATAATAAAATAATATTTTTAGTTTTTCCAAAGGTGCCCCTCTCCTCCCTTATAAAAGGGCACCTCCTCCCTCTCTTCCTCACACCACTTTGAGCCTTAAATCTCGGACAAACCCTGCCAAATTCTCTTCTCCACTTCCTTAGAGATATCCTAGAGGTCCCGGTATTCTTCAAATACCAATTTTAATGCCCTAAGAGGAGGTCTTAAAGAGGCGCTTCAAAGAAGAGGTAACGTCTCTGACCGATTCTTTCAACTTTATTTCTTCTTCTACTTCTTCTTATTTAGTTGTTTCATTATGAAGTAATAACATCAGTATCACTAATATACTGATATGTTATTATAATTCTGAAACAACACCATTTCACCTTCTATCCATCCTACGGAAAATGAAATCACACTGCGTGCGTACGTACGGAATACCGTCTCCATGCTGTGGTGTAATATGTTTTTCCACCACCACCTTACTTGGATGGGTATAATGGTGTAAAGAATAAATACATATAATTATTATAACATCATACTGATTCTAATATATTAGATCATTCACTCTAATTTGATTCAATAAATATGGGAACAATATCATCGCTCGTGCGTACGTACGGATTATCGTCTCCACGACGTGATGAGATTCATTTTCCATGTTAAAAATTAAAGAATGATTATAAAGTATATATAATAAGTAATCATGAAATATATGACATAATTATGATACTTTATTTATGTATATATATATGAATTTCATATACTTAATTCCATTCAATTCAAAAAGGAAACAAAAACAATGTTCATGCGTACGTACGGCCTACCGTCTCCATGAACGGTGTATTTCTTTCCATTTATCGATCTATTATATATATATACATGTATATTATGAATATATATAAATCATGTTTTATATTCTGGAATTAAGTAATCACGATCTAAGTAATAATATGAATAATTACAAGTCAAAATACGGAAGACATATGAAACGATTTTACCCAAAACGCTCTTTAACATGGAATTTACAAAAGAACGGGTAATATAAAGTCATAAGTGAACTATATATGATATCATAACAATGAATATGATTTTTTAATAAGTCAATTACATTATTTAAATCATTATACAGGAGGTTCAGATACATACGAAGCATATCAGACATAAGGTAAGGGATAACTTTTCCAATCTCGTTCTTATCCGAGATTGTTTTTTTGTAAGTATTTACTGGGGTTATTGTTCTCATCCATGTACATGTTTCCTAAAAATGGTTTCATGTATGTTTAAAGTCCTTTTTACCCATTTTTTACTTTTACTACATGGTATGTATGTAATCTTTCTTTTACGAGGTACTTTTTGACTTTTCCGGCAAAAGTACGAGAAGAATGTTTTTTTTAACTTATACGGTATGAACGGATTTTTACGATTTTATAAAGCCTTATTTTCATGAAGCTTCCTCCAAAATATTTCATGACTATTTTCAACAAAATACTTTTCTTTTAAAATTGCATGACATTTTGTGAAAATAAAATGATTTTGAAGAAGAAAGGATATTTTCCTCAAGAATTCATTTCAAGTGTTTTATTAAAACCATTTTTCATCTAAGATGACATTATTTCATATGTGTATGTTTCAAGTATCATGTCTCTGTGATTTACATGGTTTCACTTTTCTTATTATGAAATTATTTACATTTCTTTTATATGGATTATGTGATGATGGGATGATGTTTATGAAACCCATTTTATTTATTGGGTTATTATGAATGATGTATGTTTATTTTGTGGCACAAGTAAGAATGATTTCATTATAAGATGGGTGGGACCTATATCTCCCCCCAATGCATTGGGTAAAGATTTATATCTCATGAGATAGACATGGCTAGAATGGTAAGTTAATCCGGTTCAGTGTTACAAGACTGGAACGAGGAGTGAACTCGATTCAGAAAGGGAATTTGTCCACTAAGATGGTCTTGGCAGTAATGCCTTGGCTACTATGGAAATAATATCATGTGCTTAATGGTTGCCACAATTACATGTTTTATTCCCATGCTATTTTATCAGGATTGATGTTCCCTTATGATATATGCCTTACGTACTTCGAATATTCATGTTTCTGCTCAAGATTTTGATGTTTTGATTTCATGTTCATGTTTTTGATTTCAAATGTTTATGGATTGTTTTATGTTCACTATGTTTTACCTTACTGAGCATTTGAGCTCACCCTTTTTTATGTTTTCTTTTCCCCAGGATATAAGGAAAGGTTTTAGGTAATAAAAAAAGTAAGATCTTTATGGGAGATGTTGAGGATCTTTCACCAAGATTAGAAGATTATATTCCGAGTTTCCAAAGACACTAAACTATTACAGTCCTTTGGTGTCTGTTTTTGTTATGTATTAAGTATACCGCAAAAGTAATGTAATTTCCATGTACATTAGTCTTCGGGTCTCTACAATTGGTATCAAAGGAAAGGTTTAGTCAACCTTTGGAAACTAGGATCCGAAAATGTTAGTGAGATCCCTAGAGATATTTCTAAGGTATGTCTAGGGATGTCCCTAAGTATAAGAATATGTATAGGATATAGTCCTAGAACTACAGTAACGATCTTAAAATTTAACCTAAGATGTTAGATATTGATGGTACTACCCCTTTAATATTTTTTCCTCCTATCATGATTTTTGCCTCTCACACTATTCTTTTTGGGTTTTAGGAAATGGCTGGAAATAGGAAGATTCATGATAATGGAGGATATGACGGACAATGGAATGATATTCTTCATGAGCAACCAAATGAAACGGGATTTAGAAGTCCAAACATTGTTATTATGCCTAATCAGCAATCTCATAATATGATTAATAATATCAACTTTGGTAAGTTTCCCGACTCAGATAATAAGAGAAATATGGAGTTTCATGATGATCATAGAGGAAAGAAAGTTCAATTTCCCTCATGTAAATCATGTGGGAAGAGGCATCGGGGAGATTGTTTCAAAGGAACTGGAAGATGCTTTGGGTGTGGAAAAGAAGGACACAAAGCCAGTAAGTGCAAAGGAAAAGGTTCAGTTAACACCATGGACAAGGATAATGGTATTGCTATGACATCAACAATGATCAGATGTTTTAAATGTGGAATGTACGGGCATTATGCAAACCAATTCCCTAAGGGAAAATATCATGAAGAGAATCAACATGGTTATATGGGTAGTATTTATGTGGATGATGATGAGGAGACTACAAATGATATATGAGCTGAAATAAGTGTTGAAGTTCAGTCAGTTGTTTAAGAAGGTAGTGGAATGATTTTATGTTTATAAAGAGTTATGTTGTATAGTGAATGGTACTATGGAATAAATAATCATCTAAGGATTGTTACACTATTGTTTTTCCTAAAGTATTTGAAAGTATATGTTGAATGGTACCGGTAACCATGGAAGGTTATTCAGATATTTTTGGAAAGTAGATGATATGCACATAATGAAGGGATAATAACATAATGATATGTTTGATTGTATTCATGAGCTCATGATTGATATAAGGACAAAGTGATATCATGGTTTGAGTATATAGAATTTTGAGGATTTTGGTATGTGGAAAGTGTTAACTTTTAACTGCATTCATGTTTTCACTAAGGTTCAATGGGTATTCATTCTTCAAGAGAATACATGATTAAGGTATTCACATATTTGTAATTTGACCAACAAGATATATCTTATGATATATGGGGGATAAATGATGGCATTCATGTGATTGTTATGTGACATTTCAAGTAATCATTTTCTTTATACTATGAGCTTGGACCGAAGTATTTTAGATAAGCCTAAAGATTGGAATGGATTATGTTGGACATAAGTTAGATTGTTTAAGGATAGAACTTTTTTCGATATTATTGATGGGATGTTATAGTAATGTAGTTTTAGAAAAAGGATAACCTGCAGGACGGGCGACGACCCATCGCATCGGACAAGGCTGTGGGAATCGAACCCACAACTGAAGTGCGACTGGCCTTTATCGCCTACCACTGGACTACAGGAAGTCCCTGGTTAGTATAAACTAGTTTTATTTTATTAAGTGGTGTGATAGATGAAGTATAAGTCTATTTTTGGAACGATATACAATAGATGGACTTATGTATATAACTATTGCTAAACTTTTGATTAAGACAGATGGAATGACCCATCATTCTATCACATGATCTACTAACACTTCACGAATGACAAATTCAACTTCATTTCTTTAAGAAGTCGAAATTGTTCAAGGCACGGTGAGATTATATCAAAATAAATAAAGTATTTCTTCTAATTAAAATTCTTAGAGAAATGATCTTGAAAACCAAAAATGTTTTCCTAGTGCCCTTATATCTGATGAATCAGATGCTACCTTAGATCATCAAAAATTTATGGCTTTGTGATTGTTGGTGTTTTCATATCCATGTTCTCTACCACTCTCCATCAGAACTTGATGGTTAGATTTCTCTTCCATATCCATATTTTCACCTATGTTCTACGTGGAAACCCAGTGATGAGTTAATTTGGGTAACCGTTATGTTTCATACTTTAGTTTTTAAAGTTATGTTTTGGTATTTCATTTTACGATGTGGGTTTCTATGAATAGTAAACGATTTATAACCCCGATGAATTTTGAGGGCGAAATTCATTTTAAGGGGGGTAGAATGTAACAACCCGAGATTTTATAAAATATATTCGTTTTAATTTCTTTCATATCTTCTGTTGTACGATACACCAAGATTATCTTGTGCTATACACAACATTGTATTAGCTTGCAGTATACGCAACACTATTCTTAGATTGTGTTAGACACAATTTCATGTTCGTTTGATAATAGTCATTCTACGCAACATTGAGTATATATATATATATATATATATATATATATATATTCAATGTATAAATGAAAAATGGCTAGATTCTGTTATAACGAAACAAAAAAGGAGTCTTTCAAAACACGCAAACCTGACTTGGCTTGCATTACACGCAATCACGACCTTCCTCGATAGCGTGTGTTGTACGCAGTACCAGATTTTACTAAACAACGATATATTATTAAAATATTATTAGAACTAGCCGTTATGAATAGTAATAACCACTTTTTGAAAATTTTTAAATTTTATTTTTCAAAATGGACTTCATTATTGGATTCGGAATATTGAAATTAGCCTACGGTGAAATTTTGGTATTTTTCTGAAAACTTTCAATTTTTGATGAATAGTGAAAACACTGGTTTACTATTTAAAAACCGTTTTTATTTAAATAATTATTTATTTTATTTAATTTCATTTTAGGTCAAAATTGATAAATAATACCTATATATGTTCAAAGTAATTCATTGGTGTCATTTTATAATAATTTTAGATATATAAAATTTTTATTGAACTTTTCACCGTCTTTTACCCACCTCCTAGGAGAATTTGCAAATTTACATAAAACTTAATTTTACCGCTTTTGTGAATGGAATTTCAAAAATATGAGAGACATGGTTTATGTCAGTATGTAAAATGTGATTCAATGAGATGAAAATAATTTTTGGTGAATAGTAACTTTTTATTTTTTTTTACCACGGTTAAAAGTAAATAGGGTAATTAAGGGTAAAAATGATATTATTATTACCCTAACACATGTACTAATTCTATTGGATAAGTGTAATTATACCAGAAACAACCTTAGGAATAAAATATGACCATTTAGGCCCACTTGTATTAGATTAGGACATTTATTATTAATTTATTTAAAGAAGGGTTAAAATAGTTAAAATCAAAGTTTAATAACTAAATAATTTTTAATATAGGGTTATACATAAGATAAATTAGTCTATAAATATTAATTAGAAATCTAAAAATATTTCCTACATAATGATATTTCATTTTTAATTTTTAGACATTAAATATTTTAATTTATTTATGACACAATGATGATGCAGTAATTATCTTAATAATGAAAAATTGACATAATTGATGTTATAAATACCCAAATAAATGTAATTTGAGACTTTTTATTAATTAAACTAATTTTATAGGTTAATATGACATGTTAATATTAATTTAATTATCTTTTTCGAACTAATATTTCTGTTATGATTTTCACAAAAATCAATTACCAAATAGTGTCAAAATTGACATAAATTAGTTTTTAAAACAAATATTATATTATTAATTGTTATTTTATTCCTAAAAACATAAGGTTCTTCCAAATGACATATATAAGGTTATATATATTAATAATAAAAAACTTGGGGTTCGTTTGGCTTGTTATAGTAAGTTTATTAACCTTATAGTGTAAGAAAACAAGAAGACACAGTAAAAGTAAAATTATCTAACTTAAAGTTAAATCTAAATGATAAGGTTAAAATAGATACCTACACTTTTATAAATTCTATTATATGAGAGTATTTCGACCCATACCCACCTTAGATTATAACTAAATCAATTTGGAGCTATTAAAAACTGAATATGACTTTATAATAAAATAATATTTTTAGTTTTTCCAAAGGTTCCCCTCTCCTCCCTTATAAAAGGGAACCTACTCCCTCTCTTCCTCACACCCCTTTGAGAATTAAATCTAGGAAAAAACCTGCCAAATTCTCTTCTCCACTTCCATAGAAACATCCTAGAGGTTCCGGTCTTCTTTAAAGACCAATTTTAATGCCCTAAGAGGAGGTCTCAAAGAGGCGCTTCAAAGAAGAGGTAATGTCTGTTACAGATTCTTTCATCTTTATTTCTTCTTCCACTTATTCTTATTTAGTTGTTTCATTATGAAGTAATAACATAAGTATCACTAATATACTTATATGTTATTATAAGTATGAAACAACCCCATTTCACCTTCTATCCATCCTACGGAAAACGAAATCACCTTGCGTGCGTACGTAAGGAATATCGTCTCCACGCCGTGGTGTAATCTGTTTTTCCACCACCACCTTACTTGGATGGGTATAATGGTGTAAAGAATAAATACATATGATTATTATAACATCATACTAATTCTAATATATTATATCATTCACTCAAATTCGATTCAATAAATATGGGAACGATATCATCGCTCATGCGTACGTATGGATTACCGTCTCCACGACGCGATAAGATTCATTTTCCATGTTAATAATTCAAGAATGATTATAAAGTATATATAATAAGTAATAATGAAATATATGACATAATAATGCTACTGTATTTATGTATATATATATATGAATGTCGTATACTTAATTCCATTCAATTCAATAAGGAAACAAAAATAGCGTTCATGCATACGTACGGCCTACCGTCTCCATGAACGGTGTATTTCTTTCCATTTATCAATCTATTATATATATGTATATTATGAATATATATAAATCATGTTTTATATTCTTTAATTAAGTAATCATGATCTAAGTAATCATATGAATAATTTCAAGTCAAAACACGGATGACATATGAAACGATTTTACCCAAAACGCTCTTTAACATGGAATTTACAAAAGAACGGGTAATATAAAGTCATAAGTGAACCATATATGATATCATAACAATGAATATGATTATGTAATAAGTCAATTACATTATTTAAATCATTATACAGGAGGTTCAGATGCATACAAAGCATATCAGACATAAGGTAAGGGATAACTTTTCCAATCTCGTTCTTATCCGAGATTGTTTATTCGTAAGTATTTATTAGGGTTATTGTTCTCATCCATGTCCATGTTTACTAAAAATAGTTTCATGTATGTTTAAATTCCTTTTTACCCATTTTTTACTTTTACTACATGGTATGTATGGAATCTTTCTTTTACGAGGTACTTTTTGACTTTTCTGGCAAAAGTACGAGAAGAATGTTTTTTTAACTTATACGGTATGAATGGATTTTTATAGTTTTATAAAGCCTTGTTTTCATGAAGCTTCCTCCAAAAGATTTCATGACTATTTTCAACAAAAACATTTTCTTTTAAAATTGAATTAAATTTTATGAAAAGAGAATGATTTTGAAGAATAAAGGATATTTTCCTCAAGAATTCATTTCATGTGTTTTATCAAAACCATTTTTCATCTAAGATGACATGATTTCAAATGTGTATGTTTCAAGTATCATGTCTCTATGATTTACATGGTTTCACTTTTCTTATTATGAAATGATGTCCATTTCTTTTATATGGATTATGTGATGATGGGATGATGTTTATGAAACCCATTTTATTTATTGGGTTATTATGAATGATGTATGTTTATTTTGTGGCACAAGTAAGAATGATTTAATTATGAGATGGGTGGGACCTGTATCTCCCTTCAATTCATTGGGTAAAGATTTATATCTCATGAGATAGACATGGCTAGAACGGTAAGTTAATCCAGTTCAGTGTTACAGGACTGGAACGAGGAGTGAACTCGATTTAGAAAAATACTTTGTCCACTAAGATGGTCTTGGCAGTAATTCCTTGGCTACTATGGAAATCATATCATGTGCTTAATGGTTACCAAAATTACATGTTTTATTCCCATGCTATTTTATCACGATTGATGTTCCCTTATGATATATGCCTTACGTACTTCCAAGATTCATGTTTTTGCTCAAGATTTTGATATTTTGATTTCATGTTCATGTTTTTGCTTTCAAATGTTTATAGATTGTTTTATGTTCACTATGTTTTCCCTTAATAAGCATTTTAGCTCACCCTTTTTTATGTTTTCTTTTCCCCATGATATAAGGAAAGGTTTTAGGTAAGAAAAAGAAAGGAAGATCTTTATGGGAGATGTTGAGGATCTTTCACCAAGATTAGAAGATTATATTCTGAGTTTCCAAAGACACTAAACTATTACGGTCATTTGGTGTCTGTTTTTGTTATGTATTATGTATTCCGCAAAATTAATGTAATGTCCATGTACATTAGGATTTGGGTATCTACAAGGAACATGCAGAATTTCTTATAAAGCAGAATTTTCCAGGCAAGCAAGAAATGCAGCAGTTTTTCTTACAGTACAAATAGAAGTTTTTAATATAAAATAGGAGAAGAAATAAGTGAAAAAGTAAAGTGAAAGAACTTAACTATATATGTTTGTGAATTACCCTTCATCATGAGAGTTTAACTCTATAAATGACACAACAATAACTTCTTGATAACTTTGAGACAGAACAACAAAACCAAGAAAAACCAGTAACAAGAATTTCACAAAAAATAGAGCACATAAGCAACACTTTATTCAAGGTTAAAAAGAAACAAAGTAAAGAAAAAAATGACCATGGGTTGTCTCTCATGCAGTGCTAAGTTTTGAATTCTTTAGCCATACTTTATTCAAGATCAGTTCTCAAGCTTAGTGAAGGCATCTAAGCCCTTCAGCTATCCCTCAAAACACAACTTCACTCTATTCCCATTAACCAAAATGGGTTTGTTCACTTCACCTAAATTTTAAATAGCTCTATTATTAAGCCCTCTCATTACAGTAAGGGGTCCAGACCACTTAGACTTGAGCTTTCCAGGAAAGAGTTTAAGTCTAGAGTTAAAGAGAAGGACCTTTTATCTAGGCTTGAAATCTTTGGTTTGAATAATAGAATCCTAAAATTTTTTAGTTCTCTCTTTGTAAATCCTTGAATTATCATAATTCTCTATCCTAATCTCATCAAGTTCACTCAACTCAAGTAATATCATCTCATAAGCACTCTTAAAGTCAAATTTCAAAGCCTTAACTGCCCAATAAGACTTGTGTTGCAACTCCACAGGTAAATGACAACATTTTACAAACAAAAGCCAATAAGGAGACATAACTATTGGGGTCTTGAAAGCAGTTCTATCTGCCCATAAAGCTTCATACAATTTAAGAGACCAGTCTTTCCTAGAGTTTGACGCCATTTTTCAAGTATTTTTTTTAGTTCTCTATTTGAGATTTCTACTTGTCCATTGGACTATGGATGATAAGGAGTACTAGTTTTATGAACACAAACATATTTCTCCATCAAAGCATTAAAATTATAGTTCTTAATGTGTGTTACATTATCAGTTATAAAGGCCTTAAGAACTCAAAATCTTGTAAAGATGTTATTTTTCACAAATTTAATTACTGAATTGGCTTGGTTGTTGGGCAGTGCAACTGCCTCAAAAAATTTTGACACATAATATACAACAAAAATTATATATTCATTCCCATGAGATGATGGAAATAGACCCATAAAATATAAACCCCAAAAATCATAAATACCAACTTCTAGAATTCCTTTTTGGGGTAACTCTTGTTTCCTACCAACATTACCTAGTCTCTAACACTTGTCACAACCAACCACAATGATCCTAGAATCCTTAAAAAGAGTATGACAATAGAAAAAATATTGTAAAAATTTCTGAGCAGTCCTTTCACCACCTTGGTGACCTCCCCAAGGTGAGGAGTGAGAACTCTCTAAAATATTCAACATCTCTTACTCAGGCACACATATCCTAAGGATACCATCAACACATCTTCTAAATAGTAGAGGATCATCCCAAAGATAAAATTTAAGCTTGGAAATGAATTTCTTCCTTTGGTTATTGGAAATATTTATAGGAAAGATACCTACTGCCAGGAATTTGTCCAAATCTGCAAACCATGAAGATTGCTTAAAAGAAATAGTGAGAATCATCTCATTAGGAAAGGAAGAGTTGATATCCCTTGGATCTTCATAATGGATATGAGGAAGCCTAGATAGGTGATCAACAACTACATTTTCAGCTCCCTGCTTATCCCTAATATCTAAATCAAACTCTTGTAGCAACAAAATCTATCTAATCAGCCTGGGTTTAGTTTCTTTCTTAGACAACAAGTACTTTAAGGAAGAACGATCAATAAAAATGATGACTTTTGAACCTAAAAAATACTTTCTAAACTTCTATAGAGTAAACACAACTCGAAATTCTTTTTCAGTAGTGGTGTAATTATTTTGGGCCTCATCTAGTAGTCTACTAGAATAATACACCACATGCAGTTTTCCTATCTTTCCTCTATCCAAGGAAAACACCTACAACAATATCACTAGCATCACACATAAGTTCAAAATGTAGTTTCCAGTTAGGTGCAATGATAATGGGTGATGTAGTGAGTTTCTCTTTAAGAAAATTAATTGATTTCAAACAATTTTCATCAAAATTGAAAGGTGCATCCTTGAATAGCAAAGAAAACAAGGGATTAGTTATTTTGGAAAAGTCTTGTATGAATCTTCGGTAGAAACTAGAATGACCAAAGAAACTTTTAATACCTTTAACATTTTCAGGAGGTGGTAGTTCTTGAATAACATCAATCTTAACAGTATCAACTTTCAAAACTCTCTTGGACACCTTATGACCAAAAAATGTACCCTCTATGACCATCAATTGACACTTCTCCCAATTAAGAACAAGGTTGGTTTCAATGAATCTCTCCAAGACTAATTCAATATTTCCAAGACAAGCATAAAAAGTACTTCCCACAATTGAGAAATAATCTATGAAAACTTCAATGATTCTTTCAATCATATATGAAAAGATAGCCATCATAAACCTTTGAAATGTGGCTGGAGCTCCACACAATCCAAAGCACATATGACTGTAAGAAAATTTCCCAAAGGGACATGTGAATGTGGTCTTTTCCCGATCCTCTAGAGAAACAGGAATCTGGTTGTAACCAGAATACCCATCCATGAAATAGAAAAATTCATTTCCAGCAAGCCTCTCAAGAATTTGATCCAATAAGGGAATTAGAAAATGGTTCTTCCTAGTGGATGCATTAATCTTCCTATAATCTATACAGACTCTCCATTTTGTAGCTTTCCTAACTTGGATTTCTTTATTCTTTTCATTTTTGAGTACAGTGAAACCCCCTTTCTTGGGAACAACCTGGAAAAGGCTGACCCAAGAACTATCAGAAATGGGATATATCATTCTAGTGTCCAACAAATTAATCACTTCCTCTCTCAAAACTTCTTTCATATTTTGATTCAACCTTCTTTGATACTCTACCCTAGGCTTATGGTCAGGCTCTATATATATTTTATGAAAACATAATGAGGGACTAATACCTTTGATATCAGATATTGTCCATCCAATGGAAGATTTAAAATTCTTCAAAACACTTAAAAATATTTTTTCTTGGTTCTCATTAAGCTCAATAGAAATTATGACAGGAAAAGTGGAATTCTCACCCAGAAATGTATATTTCAAATGAGCAGGGATTGGTTTTAATTCAAGAGTGGGTGGTTTTACACTAAAAGGAATACTCTTAGTTCTGGGAGGTACAAGATCTTCGGTATATCTCTTTTAAGGAGTATTGAAAGATGAAATATTTTCAATTTCATGCTCAGATTCAGAAATAACAGTGCTGCTGTCCAGAGTGGGTAACATACTGTCCATACTTTCTAGATTAGAATTCAACAAGTTAATCAAAGTAGAGTCAGAAATGTGTCTTATAAGTTCTACCTCAATATCATCAAAGTGTTAAGAGAAGTTGTTTTTAAAAGAAAAACCCTCAAATTCACTCAAAAATCTCCCAAGTTCCAAAACAGAGGACTCTTCTACAACAAAAAACTAAAGAGTTGTCCAGTTCTGGGAAATTTTCCAGATTTAGTGTTTGAGTATAACTTTGAATTTCTAAAACAAATTCAATAGGATTTTTAGATTCTAAATTATTTTCTTCAGTAGAGAATTAATTTTCAGATTCTTCAGAGTTTTCAATTGAGTTCTTATCTTCTAAGGACTCTACATTGAACAGTTTTCAGAAAAAGTTGGTCCCTTAACATTTAAAAAAATTGAACTCTTCTGGTTGTTCACCAATTTTAAAAATTAACTAACCCTTAGAAACATCAATTACAGCACCAAATTTTTCCAAGAAGGGCCTACCCAAGATGATGGGCACCTCTTGATCACACTCCATGTCTAAGACTAAAAAGTTAGCAGGTAGAAACAGTTTCCCAAACCTAACTAGTAATTCATCTATCCTCCCCACAGGATGAGTGAAAGATCTATCAACCAACTGCAATATGACTGTCGTGGGTTGAAGGTCACCCAACCTCAACTGTCGAAACAGTGAGTATGGAAGTAAATTAATACTATAATCTATAAGGGTATTTTATTTTAGGTGGGATTTTCTTTTGGAGTACATCACTACACTCTTCAGTGAGGTTGTATGTAGAAATTTCTTCTAGGGTATTTTTGTTAGAATTTTTTAAAGATATTTAAAGTAATATTGGATTTGAATTAAGTATTGAATGAAAGTTATGTTTACTTGAAGTTTGGAAAGGAGACCAAGGAAATGAAGAAGTTCAGCCCTAGTGTTACTTTGAGGTTTCAACTTATTAGGGAAAGAGATGGGTGGAGAAATTTTTTTAAGTACAATAGGTATATCCCTCACCTCTTCATCTAAATTTTCTTTTTCTTTATTCTTTTGATTTTTAGACAAGTTTCCATATTGAGATTCAGATGATAAATTCATATTTTGATCATTTTCATGACTTTTCTGTGAATATCCAATATTTGAATAATGCAGAATTTTATTACTAGATTCAAGCAGATTTTCATTTTGGGCATCTTTAAGGTCTTTTTCAATAATAGTTTGAGTACTAAGACCACTTCTAGTTACAACTACCCTAGCATTCTCTCTAAGGTTGAGCTTAGTGGTACTAGGAAGTCTACATTTTTCCCTAGAAGAAAAATCTCTATCAAGTTATCCAAGTTGTGTTTCCTTGTTTTGCATTCTCACATTAGTTTTTATTTTATCTAACTCATATTGATTTTGATGTTTGGTTAGATGAGTCATGTATCTTTCCTCTTGAGAGTTAATTTTGATCAAGATTAGATCAATCTTAGAAGAAATTTTATTATCATTGTTTCCTTGTGAATTTGAAGACTCATCCCTTTGTTGATTTTGAAAGTTTTGTCTTGGTTGATTAGAGTAATTAGGGGCAGTAGATTGTTTAATTAAGCCTTGATATTTCTAGGAAAAATTTGGATGGTTCCTATAGACTTGGTTATAATTGTTTGAAAATGGATCTTCTTTGGGAGTCATTCTAGGACCATAATTGACAAAGTTTGAGTTTTCTTATTGTTGGGCAGGCATATCAATGTTAGGAAAAAGTTTTCAATATTACCAAAAATACCACACTGGACACACTATTCCCTTAAAGATTGATTGGTGTTTTGACAGCCAAATTAATTAACAGTTTTCTTAGAGTTCTGGTTCATTAAAGATTGCAATTGCTTGGTGATTTTAGCAATTTGGGCTTGAGTTTTATTCATTGAACTAGTGTTAACATTAACATTTGTATTGACTCTATTCCTTCTTGATTTTTTATCTTGTGAATTCAGGGCAAGATTATTGAAAATTTTTCTAAGATCTTCATCTGTATTGTCAATATAATTACCCCCTATATCCTGATCAAATAGATTCTATCTAGAGGATGATAACCCTTTATAGAAGGTATCCATGAGAAGGTGAGATGGGAGTTGATGACGGGGACAATGCCTAAGAAGATCCCAAAATCTATCCCAAGCTTCATGAAAATATTCTCCATTCTCTTGATAAAAATTATTTATCTTAGTTCTAAGTTAAACTTTAAGTCTTTGGGGATAAAATTTCATAATAAAAGAATTGTACACTTGATCCCAGTTTTCAAAAATATTCTCATCTAGACTCAAAAACCAATTCCTAGCATTCCCTTTAATGCAAAAGGGAAAGAATCTCATTCTCAGCTCATTTTCTATGAGTCCTAGAAGAGGTAATTGCTGCACAGTATTACAAAAGTCTCTAATGAAGGAAAGAGATTCCTCATTAGAGAGCCCATTAAATACAGGTAGTAGTGAAATGTGTGACTGTTTAAGTTCATAATTTTTAGCCCTAGGACTAAGTATAATGGACGATGGATTTCTTGAAACTTGAGGAAGTTGGAACTCCCTCATCCTAGGCCTTTCATTTTCTTCTAATAGTTCTGGATGATTTTGGAAGTTTCTATTAGGAACTATATCATCTATGTTCTCTATTTTGATTTTGTTTTTATTTCTTCTAAGAGAAGTTAAATGTTTGTCTATTTCTAAGTTCAATGGATCTAGACTAACAGTAGAGTGTCTTGTGATCATGAAAACAACAACAAAAAGTATTCAATAGTAATGAAAATAGTAACAATTCAACAAGAAATTTAGCATATTTTTTTTACAGTTTTAAAATTTTTTCCAATTTTTTTGAGGTTTTTTATATGATTTTTAGTGTTTTTTAGAAGTAATGGCTCGTGCCTTCCCTAGAAACGAAGCCAAAAAACATGAACTATACTGTATTTGAATTTGGTGAAAGTTTAAAATTTATATTCCTACTAACTACTGTATATGTGGCAAGCAGGATTGAACCCACATAGAAGGAAAATATGACCACTAATTTTATAAAAACATTCAAAAGACCCCATTGTTGTCATCAGCGGTGTAGATTTTCTATATTTTTTTAATTTTTTTTAATTTTTTTATTTTTTTATTAATAAGTAGAGTGAAAAAACATTTCAAAACTTGTATCTAAACTAAATTGAAGCTAGAAATAATTGAAAACATAGAGAAACAGAGATATAGAACACTGATAAATGAACAATCTAGTAAAACGCTTGGGGAAAAAATATCCATTCTACTAGTTTTAAAAGTATTTCAATTCACCTAATAGTTATTGCAGAGTACCACCTTTTAAAAAATTGACTTACTTCCCTCCCCAGGATTTAAGTCTGATAGGTCGATCAAATTTAGATTTCGCCACTCTAAAATAGATCAACTGTGATAGTCATTATTTGAAAATGACAACAGGATGAACTCACAATAAGTCCCAAATTCTTATGAATTTATTATCTTTTGAAAGGTGTTTCCATGATCAATCTTTTCAATTGACTATGAAATTTTGAAATTAAGTTCTAGTGGTACAAGAAATTGAACGAACTCAGCATTGATCTCACCAATCAATACTGAAAACAATAGAATGATAAAGTGAAAATAAAATAAAAATATAACCAGCAAAACTTCAATTTATCCCCGAACTAAATGATTTAACTAGTTAACATGTTCATTATCATTTCAGAAAATTTTAACATACTAAATAGAGTACTAATACTAGAATTAATATGGAAGATAAAATTTCGAGATGATGCTCTACTCCTAAACTCCTCCAGCTCTAGGAAGTGGTTCTAGAGTCGCCCTTTGATCTTCCACTGCCCAGAAGTGTATGATTGAATGTATCAAATGAATGTCTCACCCCAATAATTTCCACTTCCTTATTTTGGTATCTTGTTGTCCTAAGCTGCATGTCACCCCCTGTTTTCAACCAACTTCAAGTGTCCTCCACCTGTGAACCGCACATGTGCATTTTTTGGTGCATCACATGTCACACTAGATTTTCCCTCGTAACTAAGTCTCCGCGAGTTAGATAAATGAACATGGACATGTTTTAGTCCCCTATCTGAACCTGCACAACAAAGAACAAAACAAGCAGTTAAAAACATAATGAAAATAAATAAATAAATATTTATAATTATAGTTATTAATTTATTAAAAAGTATTGAATTAGATAGATTATTAAGGTTTTTTATATTAAAAATTAAATTATTATTAATTAAGATAAAAAAATAATTTTTATTATTTAATTATTAAAGTTATGTTATAATAAATAATTAAATATTAAAGTTTTACTTAGTTAATTAAGTTAGTTAAATGAAAATTAATTTTATAAATCATTATTAAAATTTAAATTTAAAGAGTTTTAATAATTTATTATTAAATTTAATGTTATTATTTTATTAAGTTATTAATTTTTATTTATTAATATTAATTATAATTATTAAGTTTACTATTATTTTAAAAATAAAATTATTTTATAATTTAAATTAGTTAGATTTATTTTAGTTACTATTAAGTATTTTAGTTTATATATATATATTTTATTTAATTAGTAAGCTTTATAATTTATTTTATTATCATAAGTTATTTATTTTATATTATTATTAATTAATTATTATTATGATTTATTTTATATTTTATTTTATCTTATCTCTTTTTTAATTATTTTTATTCCACTACTTCCCCCAAATCTTCTGTTCGGCACCGAAATAGGGGGCTCAGGGGTTCACTAGCGCGCTTAGAAGACCAGCTCCTCCTCCATGGTGTCACTGAATCTTCAGTCTGGCGGTGCGACAGCGGTGGCTCAGCGTGCCTCATGACTGGAAACACCCGGGTCATTCCTCCAACAGTAGCACGACCTCGGCTCCAGATATAGCTCAAAGCAGCTCCTCTGGTGCGACACAGTGACGATGACCTAGGCTTAGATCCAATGGGTTACTCATCATTAGTAGGGTTTTTTTTATATACATTTTTTCAAAAAAAAAAATTTGAAAATACATCTAGGTTTAAAAATATTATTTTTCTACCCCCCAAAGGCGGCACCTGGTGTGCCGCCTTTGGGGAATTTTCCGCCCAGCGAAAGGTGGCACACCATGTGCCGCCTTTGCCCAAAATATAACTACAAAGGCAGCACACCAGGTGCCGCCTTTGGTTAAATTTTTTTTTTAAATTTTTTTTTTTATTTTTTTTGTTTTGTTTTGTTTTATATATATATATATATATATAATAAAACTTTTCAGCAGAATTTTTCTGCTATTTATTATCCAGCGGTTCTGCCATTACAGCAGTCTGGATTCTAACTGATACCCTCACCCATGACTCCCTTTTATAAGGGGGTTTGCCCTGAAAACAATACTACATTTCCGATGTGGGATTCTGGTTCTCCTTTTCCTGCACAGTACATTCTGCGTTTCCGATGTGTGATTCTGTTTCAAGTACGCGACTTCGAAAGACTATAAAAGATAAACTATAAGACCAATACAAATAAAATTTTAAACACTGATTAAACATATAAGAAATAGTTGAAAACAAAAATAATTTCATAAAAAATGTTGATACAGATTAATTTATAAGCTTTCAAAACCACCCACTTGAAACTTAAACATATTTCAAGTACGTGACTTTGAAAGCTTATAAAAGATAAATTATAAGATCAATACAAATGAAACTTTAAAAATTGATTAAACATATAATAAATAGTTGAAAACAAAAATAATTTCATAAAAAATGTTCACCAAAAACAATTTATAAGCTTTCAAAACCATCAACATGAAACTTAAAAATGTTTCAAGTTTCCAACTTTGAAAGACTGTAAAACATAAACTATAAGACCAATAGAAATGAAACATTAAACATTGATGAAACATATAAGAAATAGTTGAAAGCAACAAAAAATTCCTAAAAAATGTCCATAAAAATTAATTTATAATCTTTCAAAACATTCTACTTGAAACTTAAAAATGTTTCAAGTACACTAATTTGAAAGACTATAAAACATAAACTATAAGACCAATATAAATGAAACTTTAAACATTGATTAAATATATAAGAAATTAATAAATTTTTTAATTTTAACTTAGTCCTTCTAACTTTGTCGTAGCATTCAGATGCATTCCAACAATGAAAACCTCAACCAGCTTATGTGCTTTACACACAATAGAAACATCTTTGCAATTTTGTCATGCCCCTGAGTATAAATCAACCTCAAAAGCTCTAGATAATTTTTCTTGGTAAGGTGAGATGAGAAGGGAGGTATTATACCATCAGGAAGAGAGATTCTAGAAATGTGCAATGCTATGACAAACCTTTAAATGAAATGTGTCAGTTCCCCACTAGATGTGCATATTCCTTCAAAATTTTCAGGCTGGAGATAATCCACCTTAAGTTTCACGTAGTCTTATGTCTTCCATGTATTAATGTCAAACACTTCAACCAATTTGTTTACTTTATGGGGAAGTAAAACCTCATTCCTTTGAATATGCACATTACCATGAACATATAAGATCATCATTTTGCAAGAAAAACTACTAATCTCATGTTCACTGAAATACCCCTTAACGTAAGAATGATACAAATAGTGTAAGTACCCAATAGCAAGATTCCAATCCATTTTTACTGGGCTATGTGGAATCATTGGTGTTTTCATCTGATTAATAATTTAAAAGGTTTCAAAACCACCTTTCTAAAACTCAAAAATGTTTCAAGTAAGTGAATTTGAAAGCCCATAAAATATAAACCATAAGATCTATTGAAATGAAACTTAAAACATGGATTAAACATATAATAAGTAATTGAAAATAAAAACCATTTATTAAAAATTGCTGATGAAATACAATTATAAGCTTTCAAAAATACTTCTTTCAACTCAAAAATATTTCAGATATGAGACTTTGAAAGCCTATAAAATATAAACTTAATGACTCATATAAATGAAACTTAGAACATAGATTAAACATATAAGAAGTAGTAGAAAAGTAATTAGTTAATTCTGGTGAGGGGGAAAACTATTAGACCCTAGAATTGAAGGATAATGGGGATGAGAAGGAAACATCAACCCCCACGCCCACCCCTTCCACCCATTCAACCAACTTCGGTAACTCCTATAGAAGTAGCTTTTCAAAAAAAATGAAATGTCACCCCACCACAGCTTCCTACATCCATATTAACCCCCCAATTCAGTTTCATTAAATGTGGACAGCCCCCATTTTTACCAAAGTCAATGATGCTCTATTAAACCACCACTTTCAACCCCCGCCTCAAAAATACAAAATGCTTTGAGGGATGAGAAATGATTCGACGCATTTCAATGTTCTAAAATGAACCGAATCATTTCTCATCCCTCAAAGCATTTTGTATTATTGAGGTGGGGGTTGAAAAGTGATGGTTTAATAGTACATCATTGACTTTGGTAAAAATGGGGGCTGTCCACATTTAATGAAACTGAATTGGGGGGTTAATATGGATGTAGGAAGCTGTGGTGGGGTGACATTTCATTTTTTTTGAAAAGCTACTTCTATAGGAGTTACCGAAGTTGGTTGAATGGGTGGAAGGGGTGGGCGTGGGGGTTGATGTTTCCTTCTCATCCCCATTATCCTTCAATTCTAGGGTCTAATAGTTTTCCCCCTCACCAGAATTAACTAATTACTTTTCTACTACTTCTTATATGTTTAATCTATGTTCTAAGTTTCATTTATATGAGTCATTAAGTTTATATTTTATAGGCTTTCAAAGTCTCATATCTGAAATATTTTTGAGTTGAAAGAAGTATTTTTGAAAGCTTATAATTTTATTTCATCAGCAATTTTTAAGAAATGGTTTTTATTTTCAATTACTTATTATATGTTTAATCCATGTTTTAAGTTTCATTTCAATAGATCTTATGGTTTATATTTTATGGGCTTTCAAAGTCACTTACTTGAAACATTTTTGAGTTTTAGAAAGGTGGTTTTGAAACCTTTTAAATTATTAATCAGATGAAAACACCAATGATTCCACATAGCCCAGTAAAAATGGATTGGAATCTTGCTATTGGGTACTTACACTATTTGTATCATTCTTACGTTAAGGGGTATTTCAGTGAACATGAGATTAGTAGTTTTTCTTGCAAAATGATGATCTTATATGTTCATGGTAATGTGCATATTCAAAGGAATGAGGTTTTACTTCCCCATAAAGTAAACAAATTGGTTGAAGTGTTTGACATTAATACATGGAAGACATAAGACTATGTGAAACTTAAGGTGGATTATCTCCAGCCTGAAAATTTTGAAGGAACATGCACATCTAGTGGGGAACTGACACATTTCATTTAAAGGTTTGTCATAGCATTGTACATTTCTAGAATCTCTCTTCCTGATGGTATAATACCTCCCTTCTCATCTCACCTTACATGAAGAAGTAATGTCAGTGTCTATGGTGAGGCTCTGTCCCACAAGGTGGTGTGCGAATGGTACGTCCATATCGAGAGCGACGTGTTCCATGCTGGGATGGAGTATGATGACCTGGAGAGGGATGATCTTAGGGCACTGGAACATCAATCACGGGAGCCTCTGTCGTAGTCTGAATGGAAGGAGGTGTCGGAGGGATGTCATTGTGTGCACGAGATCCTTCTCCCACTACGTAAGTAGAAGGGGTTGTCAGCATACCCTCGGGAAACCATATAGGCTGTGAAGGATCTGGTATGAAAGATGGCGGCATGGGAGATGACCCCTGATAAATCCCTGGAAAATAAATATCTGGCGAATACTATGGATATCCGGTCAAAAAAGATGGATCCCATGCTGCATCCTGCTGCACGAACCCAGACGGGTCAGGCTGGACTGATAGAGCACCGACCTGTGCCTCTGGAACAGGTGAGGGCTCACGTGCAGCAGGACGCGGTCTCCGTCGCCGTTGTCGTCGCTGGAGAACAGCACCAGCTGCTGCTGCAGGTTCCTGAGTAGGACCCTCATCTCCTGGGATAGGAGCATCATGTTCCTGAGCAGGAACATCATGTCTCTGGGGTCTAGGATGGATGATACTTTCATGAATAGATCGACAAATCGGCATCGTCTCCTCCAAAGCAGCATGGATCATAGATAAACTAGCAACCTCCTCCTCCTCTGGATCAGTCATGCGACATAGTCGTCGTAGTCTGGTATGCTGTACAGAGATTCAAAATAAATTATAAAATAGCATAATAAATATATTATGTGAAATTTATTGACTTACCAGATCCTGAATCCCTCTCCCGTGCTGAGTCAGATACAATATAGACTTCATTCTATACCATGGCTCATACTCTACCTGATCTGATAGGTAGAATCGCATCGTACGTACACCTGTGATACGTTGCTCTGCTCGATTGTCCCAGATGGCGACATATTGGGCATGTCGTCGTCGCCAATCGACATGTTGTCTCCCCGTGAGCTTCAAGCCATGAAGCGCTGGTAACTGTCGTGGTGCAGGTGGAATCAGCTGAACACAGCAAAACTGACGCATAACTCTATCGGGCTGGTGCCACTCAATAATATGAAAGTGAATAAGTGGCACTACAGCCATAACCTCATGAAGTCCAGCAGTACAGTATGTAGGTAAGTCCTGAACCAGACTCCAGTATGGCATCCAATGAATCTGTAATGACATGTGACATTTCATCAGAGAAATTTGTTAACAAAAAACAAAAATGATGATATATACTTACGCTGTCAGGTAGTAAATTGTCCAACATGAGACGATATGCAACCAAATTGTGGGTTGGAGCATCGATGAAACGATGTGCCTGACTCCACCTATCAAATACAACATTGAAAGTGATAAATAATCAGAAATTAAATATAATAAATCATAATACAATCAGAAACAAATAAATATGACAGATCATACCATCGTCCACGTGGAGCGTCCTGTAGCACATCTATAGGAAGCCTCTGACCAACAGTAACAGGGGCGAGGACAGGGATGTGCTCCCATGCCCACAACTGTATAAGGACGACACATCCTCCGAGATCTGTGTGATCTGAGCGGCATGTCGTACATAATGCTTTATAAGTGTAGGCCAAACATGCAGATCCCCAACTGTATCTCCCGATCCGATCAAAGTCCTCCAGTAAACTAAGATACATCATGTGCACATGCACACCCGAGTGATCTGAACACAATGTACCTCCAATAAGTCGTAAGATATATGCCCGAGCATAACACATGATGGTCTGCTCATCAGCATCAGCAGGTAAATGTGCAAACTGCAAAGCAAGCCAAGGCATAGATATGGACCCACCATCTGTAGCAGTATGATCAGCCAAAATATCGACACCTAATAATCTCTGTGCCAGCTCAGCCCAATCCCCGATGGTGGGTCCAATAACTGCATCTCCCTGAATAGGAAGACCGAGTAACACTGCCACATCCTCTAAGGTGATAGTCATCTCTCCCTCTGGCAAGTGGAATGTGTGAGTCTCTGGTCTCCATCTCTCGACCAAGGCATCAAGAAGGGGATGATCAGTGTAAGTGAAATCAGAAACGGCAATGCCGTAGAAGCCAGCACGACGTAAGTATGGTATAATAGCAGCTGGAGGCGCCATGTGTCGAAAATGGTGTGCTCGCCGCACCCTAATCCGTCGAACATCCCGACCCTCTATCACATCACGAGAAACATGCCTATGCTGCTCGGTGAGGAGTGGAGCATCATCCATCTGGAAGCCAGAAAAGGAAACTAGTATTCACTATAAAATATAAATATAATGTTAAACTTAATAGAATTTAATGATTGGTATAATGAACAATATGTGATGTTTTTTTAGAAAACATTAAGGGAATGTCGTCATATTTTGGAGAACATTTATCTATCGTGTCTTTATATATGTTTTTACCATGAAAATTATGTTTTTTAAGATATGGTGTCATACATTTATATATATAAACATTTTATCCGGGTTATGTATGATTTATGAAGATCCTTTATGATAAATGTTTTAATATTTTTTTGTCTTCGATGATAAATAACCTTTTTTTAATAATGTTTTTGTTCTCTAAGATTACGTTCAGATTAATGGATTTAAAAGTATTGAATACAGAGGTTCGTTATTGGAAGGAGAGAAGTTGCTTATTGGAAATGTGAAACAATTCTTAAAAAGTTCATCTCTGATATTAACAACATATAACTGACTACATGAAAAGATCATGTTGGATACAACACATCATTGTGGCTGAGTGTGTGAACTCGATCCAGCAATGTTAGGACATCGTTTCCGGTTATGCCCTTCTTGATGACATAGATGACATCTCATCCTTTTCCCTTGTTCTTGAGGCCAATCCATCTCATTTCGTATCCTGTTGGTCTTAGGTCTTCCCCGTGGTCGTAATCTACTGATGTCAGGAATCAGTATGGGCTGGTCTTCAGGCATTGGGAAATATCGAAACTCCCCAACAGGCGTCCATGGCGCAGCATAACAGTTAGCAATGGCCTCCAATCGGTATACTGGATCAACATAAGCTTCCCATGATACGTTCACAGACGCACATGCTGCGATGGCATGTGCGCATGGAAACCTTAATGCTTGAAACTTTCCACACTGACATTGTTTTGCTTCTAGAAGTACCACTAATTTTTCACCGCTGTTACCTGTAATGGGGTTACAATACTCTTGAACTTCAAATGCCGAGTCTTCCCGATGGAATAGACACACTCGATAACTGGAAGCTTCTTCAATGTTCTTGTCAATATCTCGTTGAAAGTTTTTTCCAAATCTTAACCCCTGTTGAATCCCATCTGAGGCCAGTTTTTGTCTATCAACGAAGTACTTGACACAACGATAAAATGTCTCCTGAACTAGGGCAGTAATTGGTAGCTTGAGAAGCCCTTTGAAGATGCCATTTATACACTCCACAATGTTTGTGGTCATGTGTCCATACCTCTTCCCCCCGTCATAGGCCAGTGTCCATTTCTCTTTTGGAATCTTCATCATATAATCATACACTTCTTGGTTAGCCTTGCGGATTTCTTCGTAACGCGCCTCAAACCTTCGTTGATCTGGCTCATATGCTACATAAATATGATCACAGGTCATAGAAAATATATTTTTATTTACATTAAAATAGTAAACATCAATGACAACATTGCTTACCAAGCCTCGTGATTGCATTCTTCATAGCCTCATTATGGAAGGTTTTGCGCACGTTACTAGCAATGTGTCTAATGCAGTATCGATGATGTGCATTTGGGGGCCTCCATGAATCAGGATCCGCATTGATTGCCTCATTGATTGCCCTATGTCGATCAGATATCAAACATACACCTCGAATGCGTGTGAAATGGTTGCTGATGCATGCCAAAAACCAGCTCCAAGATTCATAGTTTTCCTTCTCTACTATTGAAAATGCAAGCGGAAGTGGTGAACGGTTCCCATCTTGGGTTGCCGCAATCAACAATACGCCCTTATACTTTCCAGATAGAAATGTTCCATCAATTTGTATGAAATGTTTACTGAAACGAAATGCGGAAATACATGGGAGGAATGCCCAGAATAACCGATGAAATTGAACACAAGATTGATCCAATCGATTATATTCAAACACATGTTCCTTCGTATTTATATGGTAGACAACTTGGTTGTTGTGGCTCATCATGGCTAATAATTGCGGCAACACCCGATACGAGTCATCCCAATCACCGTAGACCTTCACAATTGCCTTCTGTTTCGCTATCCATGCCTTGTTATAAGAAATCTTATAACCAAAAGTTTGAAGAATCCTCTCTTGCACAAGGGCTATAGGAACATCTTGACAGGTCCTAATCATCTCAACGATAACAGTTGACACAAATTCGGCATCCAAAGCAGTGTGATCTTGTGTCAAATTTGGCTGAACACAAGAATGAGCTGCCTCAATCTTTGAAATTCTCCATCCACCAAATGCAATGTCTGGAATCGCCCTCAACCGGAATCTACAGTCTTCATCAAATTTATCACACCGTATAACGTATTTTTTTCGACATGATGCCTCAACTACATATCTACAATGCCTCTCAATATGAAATCTTTTTAAGAATCTCTTCAACGCATCCTTACTTGGAAAATCCCTTCCATTATATAATGTTTTGTCCAAATCACTAAACCTGTCCACTATAACTCCAGGAAACTCTGTTGTAGGTGTCAGAACATTGTTGTCAAATTCAGGTACACGTTCCATTACTTCGGACCAAGATTCAAAGGGTGGTGGATGATTTAATATTGGTCAAGAATGTTCTTGAACTACTCTACTTCGAGAAACTACTACCTTATCTTCTCCAGCTCCCTCCCCACCTCCAGCTCCCTCCCCATCATCATTGTCTTCTCCGTCTGTTCCATCATTATTAAATTCCTCATCTGAAGAATGATTTATATGTAAATCCGGTAGATCATCTAAGTTGTCCTCCTCCACAACAGGGCGAACATCCTCAATTTCTTAGGATGAAGCTTCTTCAACAACTATTTGTGCATGTCTACGACTTCGAACATTTTGATGTTTTTGTACATTAGAAACTTCAACATATAACTCCATCATTGCACCATCAGACCGTTGGGAAAATAAAGTTCCCGCTTGGACCCAGTGCTCATCAGAAGCCAATGGACAAGCAAGATACCATAACGTGGAAGGGAATTGCAAATGTCTATAACTAATAGACTTTATCTCTTGATGAGGACCGAGATTTAAGCAACCACGAATTCTATCTTGAAGATCAGTTATGGTAACACAATCAGATGTGTTAACCATAGATGTTGGTTGTATACTATAAGAAGCTCCTTGCTCGGTTTGAATTACCTTTCCATAACAGTAAACACAAGCAAACATGTCTCTCTACATGAAAAATGTTTACTGATCACTGAATATGTCAATAATGTTTTGTTACGTGTTAAATAAATTTTTTTATCTTCTTAAAGGTATTTTAGTACTTCATGAAGTAAATATCAATCATCTAAAACATATCCCCCGGGAGTGTCAAACCAGGAGTGCAGCAAGGCCCGTTGTCGTGTACCAGGATACCCTGGGTCAGGCCCGAAACTCCTTGTCGGGGCTTTCACCCCTAGGTACAGCTGTGCCAGAGCCACATCATCCACTTGTAGTATCCAGACAGGGATTTAATTGCTTAGATAACGACATAAACTTTCATGACACCAAAATTTTAAAACCTTCCTAAATTAAGCCACTAATGTTTTGTAGAACAATTTTTTAACTTTCCTAAAGATATGTTCAATGATCTCTAAAAAATAAGATTCATTACAGTGCAGTTTAATCACTAGTTAAGTGTCGTTCACTACTTAAGTGCTGGTTAATCACTACTTAAGTGATGGTTAATCACTACTTAAGTGCTGGTTAATCACTACTTAAGTGCTGGTTAATCAGTTAGGAGTTGGTCATTCACCACGTAATCATCCCTTAATCTTTACTTAATGACCCCTTAATCATCCGTTAATCGTTAGTTAATGATCCCTTAATCGTTAGTTAATGAACCCTTAATCATCCCCTAATCATCCCTAGTTAATCACCCCTTATTCACCCATTAATCGTTAGTTAATCACCCCTTAAACATTCCTTAATTACCCCTTAATCAGCCCCTAATGATTCCTTAATCGTTAGTTAATCACCCCTTAAACATTCCTTAATTACCCCTTAATCATCATGTAAACATTCCTTAATTACCCCTTAACCATCCCCTAATCATTCCTTAATCATTAGTTAATGACCCCTTAATCACCCCTTAATCGTTAGTTAATCACCCCTTAATCGTTACTTAATCACCCCTAAAACATTCCTTAATTACCCCTTAACCATCCCCTAATCATTCCTTAATCATTAGTTAATGACCCCTTAATCACCCCTTAATCACTCCTTAATTACCCCTTAATCATTAGTTAATCACCCCTTAAACATTCCTTTATTACCCCTTAATCACCCCTTAAACATTCCTTAATTACCCCTTAATCATCACTTAATCATTCCTTAATTACCCCTTAATCATCCCCTTAACCCCTTAATCAGTCCTTAATTACCCCTTCATTCCTTAATTACCCCTTAATCACCCCTTAATCACTCCTTAATCATTAGTTAATGACCCCTTAATCACCCCTTAATCACTCCTTAATTACCCCTTAATCATTAGTTAATCACCCCTTAAACATTCCTTTATTACCCCTTAATCACCCCTTAAACATTCCTTAATTACCCCTTAATCATCACTTAATCATTCCTTAATTACCCCTTAATCATCCCCTTAACCCCTTAATCAGTCCTTAATTACCCCTTCATTCCTTAATTACCCCTTCATTCCTTAATTACCCCTTAATTAGTTAATGACCCCTTAATTAGTTAATGACCCCTTAATCACCCCCTTAATCCTTAGTTAATCACCCCTTAAACATTCCTTAATTACCCCTTAACCATCCCCTAATCATTCCTTAATCATTAGTTAATGACAACTTAATCACCCCATAATCGTTAGTTAATCACCCCTTAATCGTTACTTAATCGCCCCTAAAACATTCCTTAATTACCCCTTAATCACCCATTAATCACTCCTTAATTACCCCTTAATCATCACTTAATCATTCCTTAATTACCCCTTAATCATTAGTTAATCACCCCTTAATCACTCCTTAATTACCCCTTAATCATCAATTAATCATTCCTTAATTACCTTAATGACCCCTTAATCATCCCTTAATCATCACTTAATCACCCCTTAAACATTCCTTAATTAATCATCCATGGTTAATTACCCCTTTAATCATGACTTAATTATTCCTTAATCATTATCTAATTATTCTATGATTATCTCTAAAATATTAATAAATTATTATTATCCCTAATTAACTAATTAAAACATTAATAATATAACTATTTATTACTTTTCTTTAAATAACTACTACTACATACTTAAATATTTAAAATTAACTAATTACAATTAAATAAATAAATAACTTTAAAATAAAAAAAATACCTCTAAATGAATCTTGAAACAAAAATCTTGTACTCTTTGCGTCTCCGGAAGCACCACGAAGAAAAACTCAACTTAGAGAGCGGAGCTCTCAAAATTTTAGAGAGAAGAGGGTTTTTTGAGTGAGGAAGGGTGGGAGGGGCGGCTCCCTTTTATAGGGAAATTTTTGGCGAAGGCGGCAACGGGGAAGCCGCCTTCGACTATTTAAAACACGAAAGGCGGCTCTTCCGGAGCCGCCTTTCGCAGAAAGAATTTCGAAAGGCGGACACTGGTGTGCCGCCTTTCGTTTCTTCAATGGTGGAAGGCGGTTCCTGGAGAACCGCCTTTGGCCCGGCGGAAACCGAACCGAAGGCGGCACACCATGTGCCGCCTTTAGGATGTAAATTTTTTTTTTTTAAACCTCGATGTATTTTTAAATTTTTTTTTTTGAAAAAATGTAAAAAAAAAATAAACTCTCATTAGTAGCACATCATGAAGACCGACCTTGTCTTCTCACTCTGGAGGCATGAATTAGCATGTCAGCCTCCTCTTGCAGTAGGTCACCAAGGTGACGAAGATGGTGGTCTGGTTTGAAGACCACGATTCTTCTCTAATTTCATCCAGATCTTCTCTAGTGATGGGTTGGACTTCATCAATATATTCCAACTCCTTCAGTACGAACAGTGCAACAACGGCTTGCAATGAATCCTCCTTGGAGGTTTCGGATCTTCTAGCAGTGTCTCACAGTCCAGCTTCGGCGTCTTGCGGGGTTAAATTATAGATCTAGTTTTGTGGATTTTTGTATGATTTTGGTAACATCTGGTTTTCATTTGTGTCTGTGGGTGAAAAGAATGGGGATAAGTTTGGATTTGCAGGTGTTGCGAAAGAATGGAGGCACTGCGATGTGTGAAGAGGGATATGGTTTGTTGTTGTGGTGTGAGGAGAGAAAAGTAGTAGTGTCACAGGAGTGGCACCGATGATGATAGAAGAAATGCATCCGTGATAGTAGGGCAGCGACATAGGGGTCACCGATAGTTAAAGAAAAAGAAAGGTCACTGTTAGAATAAGGTCACTAATGTAGATAAATCAAAAGGTCACCGTTAGTAAAAGGACACCAATGAAAAACATAATCCGCATCGGTGACATTAAAGAAAAATAGAACTAAAAGTATGACAAAAATTAAAACTGCATAAATTAAACTTAAAAAATTAAAACTTAAGTTAATTAAAATTAAAAATTAGAACAAGACTAAACAACATATATAAAAAATAGAATTATTATTAAACTTTAAACTTTAAAAATTAAAATTAAAATTATTATTTGATAACACATAAATTGAAAACTCAATTATTGTTAAAATAATTTGAAATAAGACTTATATTAAAATTTATTAAAGGGTCTAAGTGAGTGAAAAGGATAGCATCAGTGACTAATTAAGTTACCGATAGCTCTTGTCTACCTCATTGGTAGACTAAAAACAAAAGTTAATGACTTAATAATTTAACTGCATTCTTAGGATTAAATAATTAATGTTTTAAAACTCTTAATTAATTAATTAGAAAACTAATTGAATACTTAAAGTTAAAAGTGCACAATTTCATTTAATTTAAACTCAAATTCTTAACTTAATTAATAATGAGGATGATTAAACATATTAACTAACAATCTTAATTTATTCTAATAAATCTATATTAAAGGATAAAATATTAAAATAAATACTGTATTAATAAATATACAAATAAGATTAATGAATGATTATTTATTATTAAAGTCAAATTTTTAAGAGGTTAACAGATTAAAATTAACCAAACTAATTAACAAATAATTAAACTAGAAAAGAAAAGAAAAGTTAAAATAATTATTTTAATGACTAAAAATACATAATTAATTATAAAAATTGATTAATAAACAAATTTAATTATAAAAATACAAATGTAAAAATATTTAGTATAAAGTGATTACATTATTAATTAAAACATTAAAAATTAAGTAAAAATATGTGGCAAAACTTTGTAAAAATAGAGCCACATCATTGGTTAATTATTTTTTCATATTATTATGAAAAACTTGGTGATACCCTATTGAGATTTTAGCTGACACCCTATATTTTCCTTTGGGACTCTATAGATTTCCTTCATCCAGGTTCAAGCTAGGTGAAAGAACCACTTGAAGGTGGTGGTTGTTGATCTTTTGGGATTGAAGTGTTGTGTCTGTTGGGAGTTGGGGTTATTTTTCCTATCTTTCTGGTACTTTGTTGATGTAATGTTTGGGTTTTGTTATACATGTTGACTTATAGTACTGTCTCTTTTGGGAGTTTTCTTTGAGCATGATGATATGTATCTATTTCTTATGCTATGTTTTTTTGGAAAAATAATTACCATGCTATCTTGTATGATGGTAGGTGCTAGTCACCAATCCATGGGGATCATGAATTCCCTTCTCGCTATGTTAGTGCTAGCTCGGGTATCAGGGTCCTAGGGTATCCAAGATGGTTCATGAAAAAGTGTTATCAAAGCTCCATGATTGAGCTTCTTTCTTTGATGTCAGCATGAAGTTGTGTCATCTTTTCGTGACATAGGGGGTAGTTGTGAGTGAGTGCCTGACCATCTCTCACTATAATGAACCTTAAGTCACCATGGGTAGTTTTGGAAGGATGTATTGAGTATTAGTTCTTGTATTTTACATACTTTTTATTTGGAAATATTGAAATCCAAATCTTGTTTATCTATTTTATGGGATTAATTTTCCCCGTTTCTCTTGTTTGAGTGTTGATATGAGTATCTTCAAATGTCTTTAATGTTGTCTGCTGATGTTGTGTTGCATCATTCCTCTAATAAGACATGTGAATAGGATCCTAGAGGAAGTTTATTATGAACCATAATGATAAAATACTCCCATGGACCAGAATCTTGTGGAGGTTATTGTGTGTGCTGTCCAAGCTCTGGGACATGCTCCTACACCCGTTCCCATACAATATCTAGTTGTGGAACCTCAAAGGGATGTTTTCTAGAATCATTCTTAGGAATTCCTTCACTAAAAACCGTCAGTGTTCTAAGGCTCAAATAATCCTCAAGAGTATGAGGATTGGTTGAGAAGGGTTGAACTCTTTTTTGAGTTCATGGAAACTCCTAATTAAATCAAGGTAAAATGTCCTACATTCAAGATATAGGGACCTAGAAGGAGATGGTGGGACATGATGGTGCTGGAGAAGAAGCATGATAGATTAAAGTGCAAATACTTTAAATCTCTTTTCACTAACTAGTTCTATCTAGATTATATGTTGTTGGCCAATGCTATTTAGTTTTTCAAGCTCAAGAAAACTGACAAGATCATAAACGAGTATAAAAATCACTTTGCTAAGCTTGTGTAGTTTGCACCTGAGATTATATCAAATGAGAAGATTAAGATTCGATAGTTTGAGATGGGAATTAATTATAATATTCATTCTTAGGTTTTTTGGATGAATCTCTTTTCTTATGTTTATTTTATAGATAGGGTGTTGATGGTTGAGCTTGAACTGGCTGGTAAGTTAGGGTTGACAAGAGTTCCTTTTTCTCTCAGTGTCAGCACCTTGAGTTCCATAGGAATCGTGATGAGTCTTGTGGTTCATATAATTAGTAGGGTTTTTTATACCTCCTATAGTTCCTAGTATAGGTCCTTTAATTTAATACTACTGTGATAATCCAGGGAATTTGAAACATTGTTTCACTGAGGCACCCAATATATGTGGTTCCTGTGGATATTTAGGTCACTAGAAGAATTTACATCATATCTATTCTACTCCACATAGTGGAATGGTATCATCATCACCAAAAATTACTGTGGTGAAATCATATTCTTTATAAAAAAGGTGTTCTAGACATAGGTATCTAAAATGAAGCTTCTTCATGCAGTGGAAGAGTCTTTAGAGGAAGAAGATATGGGTCTAGTAACTATGAGAGGTACATTCACTATTTCTTCATCTTTAGTGACTGTATTATTTGATATTAGTGAATCTCATTCATTTATTTCAAAAAATATTGTGAATATACTAAATCTTCCTATAGATATTTGATCTTATGTGATAGATATTACTATGCCCCTCAGAATGAAGAGAGAGCAGGGCCTTCATTGTCCTACTTATGTCTTATCTTTATTAGAGTTTGATCTTTTTTGGGTTTTTTGGTTCTCAAAATGAAATCTCTTGATTTCATATTTAGAAATGATTATATTATTTCCAATAAATCCCAAATTTATTATTATATTCTATGGGTCTCCTTTAGTACACTCAATGGGGTTTTCTGTATCTTTAAAAGAGGATGGGACCTGAGTTCGAGTAGAGACAAACCTTCTTATACAAATTTGTGGAAAATAGTATTAGTGTTCACTTTTCACCTAGAATTATAATCTTTGAGTGATGATATGCCTCCATTTTTCATTGAGTTTACTGACATTATTCCTTATGACTTCTCTAGTTTTCCACTGGTAAGGGAGGTAAAGTTTTCCATCAATTTAGTACCTACTACTCAGCTGATATATATTCCTTGTTATCATATAGAACCAAATTAAATGAAAGAGTTAAAGACTAATTTGGATGATCTTTTAGAGAAAGGATTTATACGTCTGAGTGTGTCACCTTGGTCGACTTCAGTTATCTTTACTAAGAAAGTTGATGGGTCACTTTTCCTTTTTTTGATTACTGATATATAAATCAAGTAATGGTAAATAAAAAGTACCCCTTTCAATATATTTATGATTTTTTGACCAGTTTAAAGGGATAACGTGGTTTTTGAAGATTGATCTTCGATCTAGTTATCACCAGTTGAGAATAAAAGAACCTGACAATCATAAAACTACATTTTGGGGCAGGTATATCCATTATGAGTACTTTTCATTCTATTTGGTCTAACAAATGCTCCTATAGTCTATGGATTTAATGAATAGGATCTTCCATGAGTATCTTGATACTTTTTTGGCAGTCTTTGTGGATTTTCCATAAGTATGAAGAGGATCATGTGTGTCATCTGAGAGTTGTTATGGAATTGTTGAGAAATAAACAAATTTATGACGAGCTATTGAAATGTGATTTTTGGATTTATAAAGTGAATTTATTAGGACACATGGTATTTGAATATGGTATCTCAGTGATCCTAAGAAGGTGAAAGCTATTATCACATGGGAACAACCAAAAAATGTTTTTTAGGTTCATATATTCTTAGGTTTAGCTAGTTATTATAAACAATTTTTAAAGTATTTATCAAATTTGGATTCTCCAATGACTATTCTATCTCCTAAGGGAGTAAAGTTTTCTTAGGATGATAAATGTTAGAGTTTTTTTGTTGAGATGAAACATTTTTTGTCTACTGCTTCAGTGCTGAATCTTCTAAAGGCCAGGTAGGGATATTCGGTCTTCTATGATACATCAAGTTCGGGATTGGGCTATGTTCTTATAGAGGGTGATCACTTTATTTCTTATAGATCTCATAAGTTTAGGCCAAATGAGAAAAATTATCTAACCCATGATCATAAACTCATAGTTGTGATGCATGAACTTAAGAGTCGGAAACATTACTCTTTCATAGAAAGGTTTATTGTGTATTATGACCAAAATAGATTGAGTTATATTTTCTCTCAAAAATATTCGAATCTCTGCCAGAGGTGTTTTGTGGAATACCTAAAATATTTTTATTTCAACATCACCTATACCTTGGGGAAATGGAATTTCTTCATAGATATATTGAGAAGGAAACTTATGACCTAGGCCATTAAATAATCATCAGAAGAGTGGAAATTGATGTATCTTTTTGCACGGTTTCATATTAGTGTCTGGAAAACAGGGACTGAGGTCTAATTGGACAATATTTAGTTGTCCTCTACTCTTATCATGATGATTCTTCATGAAAAAACTTGATGATGAATTCTACAGCATTGGACACTCTCTTTATGGAAGGGAGATCATTTTTGAGTAGTCATTCTCCTTAGAGGATATTCTATATTTCCATAACTGGTATTTAGTACATTTTCATGTGTGAAAATATTTTATGGGGGATTTCTATAATTCCCAGTGGGCAGTGCAACTAGGAATCATGAAGATGTTCTATGACATGCAACAATGATTTTGATTTCCAGGTATGAGTAGGGGAATTGATGATTTTGTCTCTCATTATTGTACATGCCAATAGGTCAGGGCCAAGCACCAAAGAACTTTGAGTTTGCTTCAGCCACTTCATGTGACAACATGAAAGTGGGATGATATCTGTAAAGACCCGTAAAATTCAAGGGAAATTTTTTCTTAATTTTCTTTAGAATTTTACAAGAGCGCGGTTTCTGACGGCACCTGATTCCGAGGCCCGGAGTGCCCGGAATCAATTTCCGAAGTTTGGCTCGGGTACGTTCAGTGAACGAACGAGCGGGAATTCCTAACTTTTGATCCGGTGCTCGGAATTGAAATCCGAGGGCACCGATGAACTCGCAGCGCCGATATTCGCTTAAGGAGACCTTCCCCGAAGCTGCGTTTGCCTAGGAGGTGATGTTTAATTTTTTCTGGATGAAATGAAGAGTAAAATAAATTTGTTATACAATATTTATTTTATATCTTAAAGGTGGTTATAATCTTTTGTTGGAAGTTGGATGGTTTAACCACCTAAGAGAGGATTAAGGTGAGGAGGGGCCCACCCGAGCCCCACCTTTTCAAATTCCCTAAATCCCCTCTCCCCCTCTTAAAGGCTTGACAACTTAACTTTTAATTAATTATACAACTCATGTATAATTAATAAGTGAGTTTATTTTTTGAGTTTTTGAAATTCAAACTCTTGAATTTCAAAGGTTGGGTTGTGATAATAAATTAAGTGTAAGCTTAATTTATTTTTGGGTTAGTTCCTTTGTTACTTGAGAGGATTGGGAGAATCATTGAGGGACTTGAAGATCTTCTTCGTCTTCGACGAAGAACGTGAAGAACGGTTCTTCTCCGACAAAGAACATCGATCCCACGACCTTCGAGACTCGGCGTCCCGGATTCTTCTGTCTTCATCTTTCTCCTCGACAAGGGAGAAGTCGTCGACCGTGGTGATCATCACCAACGACAACGTACCTCCCTTCTTTGTCATAGCGACAAGTGAAGAGACATCGTTTCCTCGTCGGACGCACCCCGACGTCCACGGAATCTACGTCCGACGCCGCGACGCCTTTCTCCGCGATAACCGCGACATCGACGATCTTCTTCCGCGACGCTCGACTTCCGCGAATCGTTGTCGATCATCGAACCTCGTTCCAGAACCAAGTAGGGGTTATTGTTATTTGTTTATTTGTTTATCCTTGTTCGTAGTTCTAGCATGACATTGTGCGGATTTTATATATTTGATATTGTTTAACGTGAGGGGGCCGGACCGCATGAACACGGCCGAACCCCATCCTTCGTTCTTGATGTTTTATATTGCGGATGAAACAAGGTGGCGTGGTACCGTCGCACCACGCGGTTATTCGCCCGATTATATTGCGCGGCGCCGTCGCGCCGCGCCGTGGAAGGATCATCAAGAACGCGACGCCGTCGCACCGCGTCGAATGGAATCAAAGGCGCGGTGGAGGGGCGCGGTGCCGTCGCACCGCGCCGGACGACGAACACCACGGCCGGTTCCGGGCCGCGGCGAGACGGAAAGACCGGCGGCACGCCGGGCCGCCGGCGTTGGAGAAAAACCGGCCGGCGAGGAGGCCGGCCGGAAGGTCAAAGACCGGGGGAATAAATTCCCCCGGTCAACCCCTTTAAATCCCCCCCCATTTAATTGGGGGGGGGGGGTTTCTTGAGGGGGGGCAGGCGGCCCCCCGGTTTCCGCACAAATAGGCCCCCCCACGAGGGGGGGGGGGGGCGTTTGACAAAAAAAAAAGGGGCGCAGCTGATTGCCGCGCCGCCAAACTAAGGAGCGGGGGGACCTTGTCCCCCCCCCCCCCGCGCGCTGCCTCTGTGCGACGCCAGGCCGCCGCGCCGCCGCGCCGCCGGCCAGCCGGGCCGGGCCGGGTCGGACCCGGGTCGGGTCGACCGGTTCGGGCCGACCCAGGGGGGGTCGGGCCGGGTCGGCCCGGACCCGGACCCCCCGTTTCAAATCGGTTTCGGTCTTTTGGCCATAACTTGAGCCACAGACCTCCGATTGACGAACCGTCTATGGCAACGCGATCCTTGGATCGAGACAGTCGTTTCGGTATATCGCACTCAAAGTTTCGGAATACTTTGGGTTCGGCCGGGTTGGTTCGTTCACGAAACCAACCGGGCCTTCGGAGCGGAAACGCTCATATCTTGAGCTACGAACGTCCGATTGACGTGCCGTCAGCTTTGTTGTGTTCCTCTTAGTGAGACAGATCTTTTGGCATACTCCTCCCGAGGTTTGGACGCAGGTGGAGTACGGTCGGGTTGGTTTTGCCTTAAAAACCAACCGGGCCCCGGGGACGAAAATGCCAATAACTCTCAGACCGGGCGTCCGGTCGACACGCCGTCTGTTGCGTTGAGTTTTTGAAATTCAAACTCTTGAATTTCAAAGGTTGGGTTGTGATAATAAATTAAGTGTAAGCTTAATTTATTTTTGGGTTAGTTCCTTTGTTACTTGAGAGGATTGGGAGAATCGTTGAGGGACTTGAAGATCTTCTTCGTCTTCGACGAAGAACGTGAAGAACGGTTCTTCTCCGACAAAGAACATCGATCCCACGACCTTCGAGACTCGGCGTCCCAGATTATTCCGTCTTCATCTTTCTCCTCAACAAGGGAGAAGTCGCCGACCGTGGTGATCATCGCCAACGACAACGTACCTCCCTTCTTTGTCATAGCGACAAGTGAAGAGACGTCGTTTCCTCCTCGGACGCACCCCGACGTCCACGGAATCTACGTCCGACGCCGCGACGCCTTTCTCCGCGATAACCACGACATCGACGATCTTCTTCCGTGACGCTCGACTTCCGCTAATCGTTGTCGATCATCGAACCTCGTTCCAGAACCAAGTAGGGGTTGTTGTTATTTGTTTATTTGTTTATCCTTGTTCGTAGTTCTAGCATGACATTGTGCGGATTTTAAATATGTGATATTGTTTAACGTGAGGGGGCCGAACCGCATGAACACGGCCGAACCCCATCCTTCGTTCTTGATGTTTTATATTGCGGATGAAACAAGGTGGCGTGGTGCCGTCGCACCACGCGGTTATTCGCCCGATTATATTTCGCGGCGCCGTCGCGCCGCGCCGTGGAAGGATCATCAAGAACGCGACGCCGTCGCGCCGCGTCGAATGGAATCAAAGGCGCGGTAGAGGGGCGCGGTGCCGTCGCACCGCGCCGGATGACGAACACCGCGGCTGGTTCCGGGCCACGGCGAGACGGAAAGACCGGCGGCACGCCGGGCCGCCGGCGTTGGAGACCGGAAGGGGACCGACATGCCGGTCCCGTTGGAGAAAAACTGGCCGGCGAGGAGGCCGGCCGGAAGGTCAAAGACCGGGGGAATAAATTCCCCCGGTCAACCCCTTTAAAACCCCCCCATTTAATTGGGGGGGGGAAGTTTCTTGAGGGGGGGCAGGCGGCCCCCCAGTTTCCGCACAAACAGGCCCCCCACGAGGGGGGGGGGGGCGTTTGACAAAAAAAAAGGGGCGCAGCTGATTGCCGCGCCGCCAAACTAAGGAGCGGGGGGACCTTGTCCCCCCCCCCCCCCCCGCGCGCTGCCTCCGTGCGGCGCCAGGCCGCCGCGCCGCCGGCCGGCCGGGCCGGGCCGGGTCGGACCCGGGTCGGGTCGACCCGGTTCGGGCCGACGCAGGGGGGGGGGGGTCGGGCCGGGTCGGCCCGGACCCGGACCCCTCGTTTCAAATCGGTTTCGGTCTTTTGGCCATAACTTGATCCACGGACCTCCGATTGACGAACCGTCTGCGGCAACGCGATCCTTGGATCGAGACAGTAGTTTCGGTATATCGCACTCAAAGTTTTGGAATACTTTGGGTTCGGCCGGGTTGGTTCGTTCACGAAACCAACCGGGCCTTCGGAGCGGAAACGCTCATATCTTGAGCTACGAACGTCCGATTGACGTGTCGTCAGCTTTGTTGTGTTACTCTTAGTGAGAAAGATCTTTTGGCATACTCCTCCCGAGGTTTGGATGCAGGTGGAGTACGGTCGGGTTGGTTTTGCCTTAAAAACCAACCGGGCCCCGGGGACGAAAATGCCAATAACTCTCAGACCGGGCGTCCGATCGACGCGTCGTCTGTTGCGTTGAGTTCCTGTTGACGATACAGAACTTTTGGATACATCAACTCTGGACTTTGTGACAGTTGATGTATCAGCCTCTCGGCTCGTGGAGCGGACCCTCCGAACGAGCTTGCTGTGTGCGGGAACCCTAGTGCTGGCTGCGACTGTTACTGTGACTGCTACTGCTACTGCTACTGTGACTGCGACGACGACAGTACATAGATCCTGTGTGGATTCGACGACGACGACTTCAGCACTCAGCGATCCTACGTGGATCAGTGCTACAGGTCCTGTGTGGGCCCGATCCTGTGTGGGTCCGATCCTGTGTGGGTCTTTGGGCTCAGCGGTCCTGTGTGAACCAGCGCCTACAGGTCCTACGTGGGCCCGATCCTGTGTGGGTCTTTTGCGGGGGTTAGTTACCTATCGATCCTTCGTGGGTCCGACGACTTAGATGGATCAGAGATCATCTTTATCGTCTTTCGAAGAAGTATCCTGTGTGAGCTGAATCCTGTTGCTTTCCTGTGTGGATTGTGTTGTGCTATCCTGTGTGGATTACGTTTTGCTTTCCTGTGTGGAATACGTTTACTTTCCTGTGTGGACTGAGTTGTACTTGGGCTCGGAGGTTGGAGCATATTTGAAAATGATGACTTAGGTATATGTATGGGCATATACCTAAGCAGTGTCGGTTGTTACTTCGTGATTGTACCTTTCTTTGTGGTTTATCCTTTGTGGATTTTGAGAGACCTTCAGGGGTCTCGGGGTCCCTACTGAGTAGCTTATACTCACCCTTGCACGGGCTTTGCCCGCACTATGTTGTGTTGGTTGCAGATGACGGACAACGTTGATCTTAGATGAGGCTTGCAGAGCAGGACGGTACCTGGAGGTGGACCACTGGGCGGGACGTGCTCGGAGCGGACGGCGGGACCCGTGGAGCAGTGGAGCTATCTGTACCCACCCTTCAGGTGGGATTTCCAGTGGACAGCTCGGTGTAGCGGCTTTTAGTTTTTAGTTGCTGTTTTCCCTTTTGAGTTGTACTTTACTTTCAGTTTGGGTTTTTATACTGGCCCATTTACTTTTCCTCACTTTCAGTTGTACTCTGCTTTTGCTTAGTGTTTACTTTTCGCTTGCTTACTCTGTGGTGTTTGTTTACTTTACAAAGGCAAAGCCTTCCCTTTTTACCGGGATTTACGCCTTGGTGCTAGTTGCCAGCCCCTGGCCTATGGAAGGCGGGCTTGGGGTAGTCACGACACGGACCCCGAGGGCGGGTCGTGACAAATTGGTATCAAAGGAGTTTGGTTCTACCGCGAACTCTGATCTTTTCTATGTGAAGCAATAATGTTTAGCGTATTGAGTGTGGTTATCAGTCCAGGGAGTCCAGTATCGGTGCGGCGGCCGACGTATCCGTACACCAGGACCCCGACTTCTGATTTCCGACTTAATGCACGAAAACATTGATTGCGTGTGTGTTTCAAAGTTTTCTTTGTGATTACTTATATTAGCTCACCAGGTATACTGTTCTGACCGTGGCGCACCTGTTTCCTTTTCAAGATGGCCCCACGACGGCAGCCAGCTAGGGTTCCGAGAGTCGAGCGTGACGACAGCCCACCGAGCGACGAGGCCTCGGTGCAGGGCCCTTTGTCAGCAGTGGCACCGACGGTAGCTCTACCCGCCGAGCCCCCGATACTTCCAGCACCATCCGCTGACGATGCACGACGCCTCAGCGCACTGCATGAGTTTCAGCGCCAGCGACCGCCCAGGTTTCACGGGGAGACGGATCCCCAGGCAGTAGAGGACTGGCTGGAGGCAGTGGTACGAGTGTTTAGGCTAGTGAGGACACCAGCAGACCTCATGGTGATCCTCGCTGCGAGCCTACTACACGCAGCAGCAGGACGATGGTGGAGCTTGATGCTCCAGGTGCACGATGAGGCATCTCTACTATGGACGGACTTTGAGAGCCTCTTCCGCTCGGAGTTCGTCCCAGCCACCCTTCATGCGGTGCGCATCCAGGAGCTTCTTCAACTGTGGCAGGGCAGCATGACGGTCGCTTAGTACTCGGCGAGATTTACCTATCTCTCGCGCTACTCGACCGATATGGTACGGGACCCATTCTTCCGGGCCCGAACCTTCGAGCAGGGTTTGAGACACGAGATCAGGGCATCGCTGATCTCCCTCAGCATACCGACTCAGACAGGAGTACTGGAGCGGGCCCTTCTGATCGAGAGCTTCCTTGCTGAGTCTACACCAGCACAACGACCCACCGCAGGGCGGCACGTGGCAGAGTCATCTGCAGCAGGCAGTCGACGGATGACTCAGGGGTCCAGGCAGACCAGACCTTCGGGCAGACGACCTCAGGACACTGGCTCAGCAGTGCGGAGCACACAGCGAGGAGCCAGTCTTTCGAGAGGCAGACAGTGCTACTCGTGCGGCGGGCAGGGCCACATGGCTCGTGACTGCCCGACCCGCCGTGCCGAGGAGCAGCAGTCAGTTGAGAGACCACCGAGGGAGAGGCAGAGGGTCGACCGTGGCGGTCCGCAGGGAGGAGGCGGACGAGGAAAAGGATCTAGACGAGCAGCCGGTGGTGGGAGACGCTTTGAGGCTCTGCCACCACCACCACCAGGAGGTCCACCCCGACCAAAGGGAGCTGGCGGGCAGAGACAGGCACAGCTCGAGGCAGCAGAGGCCTACGACCACGGCGCACCCGAGATGATTCGAGGTACTATCTGTGTCTATTCCACCCTTGCTGAAGTTTTTATAGACACAGGAGCGAGTCACTCTTTCATAGCCGCTGCCCTTGTTCGGAGCTCAGAGATTCCGATAGATCCGTTGGCTCGATCCTTACGGATAGAGACTCCTACGGGAGCAGACTCGACGATTACACACTGGTGCCGGCAGTGTGAGCTTACTCTAGGAGGCGAGAGCTTCGGCTGGGATCTTCTTGTAGCAGCGTCGAGGCCTTACGACGTCATCTTGGGCATGGATTGGCTATCTACAGTCCATGCACAGATTGACTGTTTTAGGCGCAAGGTGCGATGTGTACGCACCGATGGGAGCAGGTTCACCTTCACCGGCGAGAAGGGAGCCTTAGCAGCACAGGATAGACTTCCGCAGAGGAGAGGACATCCCATCACTCATCAGTTTGCTAGCCTCATCCTTGGAGCAGTTGACGTGCGGAGTCCTGGTTTTCCTGCAGTGGTGGATCAGTTTGCGGACGTTTTTCCCGACGACGTTCCAGGGATACCCCCTCGTAGATAGGTAGACTTTTATATTGACTTGTACCCCGGGACAGCCCCGATATCCACTCCAGCATATCGGATGGCCCCCTCCGAGCTTCGAGAGCTACGGGTACAGTTGGAGGACTTGCAGGGCAAGGGGTTCATCCGACCCAGTGTTTCACCCTGGGCTTCCCCGATATTGTTCGCCAAGAAGGCGGACGGGAGCCTGCGACTTTGTGTTGACTATCGTCGCCTGAACCAGGTGACAGTGAGGAACAAGTATCCGCTACCGAGGATTGATGACCTCTTTTAGCAGCTCAAGGGAGCACGGTGGTTCTCGAAGATAGACCTCAGGTCAGACTATCATCAGCTCAGAGTCAGAGACGAGGATGTGCAGAAGACGGCCTTCAGATGTCGGTATGGCCACTATGAGTTCTTGGTTATGCCTTTCGGCATAACCAATGCTCCAGCAGTGTTCATGGCTCTCATGAACAGGATCTTTCAGCCATACCTCGATCGGTTTGTCGTGGTCTTCATCGACGACATTCTGATTTACTCTACGACTGAGGAGGAGCACGCCTATCACTTACGAGTTATACTAGACACACTCCGAGAGCACCAGCTTTATGGTAAGCTCTCAAAGTGCCAGTTCTGGATACGTGAGGTCCACTTCTTGGGACACGTTATCTCTGAGGCGGGAGTTGCAGTGGATCCTGCGAAGATTGAGGCTGTGTTAGCATGGGAGCCACCCAGGAGCGTGACTGAGGTTCGGAGTTTCTTGGGACTAGCTGGATACTATCGGAGATTCGTGCCGGACTTCTCTAGAGTTGCGGCACCACTCACAGCTTTGACGAAGAAGGGAAAACCCTTCGTGTGGTCAGACAGATGTCAGCAGAGCTTCCAGGAGCTGAGACAGAGATTGACTAGCGCACCTAACTTGAGGTTGCCTGAGGAGGGAGTAGGGTACATAGTCTACTGCGATGCATTAGGGACCGGACTCAGATGTGTTCTGATGCAGGAGCGGGCAGTGATCGCCTATGGATCACGTCAGTTGAGGCCGCATGAGCAGAACTACGCTACCCATGACCTGGAGTTAGCAGCAGTGGTCTTCACTCTGAAGACATGGCGACACTATCTGATGGGCGAGCGCTTTACAGTCTTTTCCGATCATCAGAGTCTCAGGTATATCTTCTCGCAGAAGGACCTGAACCTGAGACAGCGGCGATGGCTCGAGTTCCTCCAGGACTATGACTTTGAGATAGTCTATACTCCTGGGAAGGGGAACGTAGTAGCCGATGCCCTTAGCAGGAGGACGGGCATTCGGCTACTTGAGGAGGCGACGGAGCAGCTAGCCTCTTTGCAGATATCCTTCGTGGATAGAGATGGAGCAGCCTTCCTTCAGTCCCTCACAGTCACTCCTCCACTACTGCAGCGAGTCAGGGAGGCACAGCGTGGGGACGCTGACTGTGAGACACGGCGTGCACAGATATCCTCGGGACAGGAACCTGATGGTTTCTCCCTTGGAGCAGAGCACGACATCCTTTTCAGAGGACGTACCATGGTACCAGTCGCTTTGCGAGAGGAAGTGCTGAGAGAGTTTCACACTTCTCCTTTGGCGGTACATCCTGGAGTGGCAAAGATGTACCAGGACCTCAGACGACAGCACTGGTGGCCGAGCATGAAGAAGGCAGTAGCAGAGTTCGTTTCTCGATGCCTCACCTGCCAGCAGGTGAAGGTAGAGCATCAGGTACCAGTAGGCTTGGTACAGCCCTTGGAGGTTCCAGAGTGGAAGTGGGACGGCATATATATGGACTTCGTGACTGGACTTCCACACACTTCCATAGGTCACGACTCCATCTGGGTGATTGTTGACCGACTCACCAAGTCGGCACATTTCTTACCCATCAGAGAGCAGGGCTCAGTGGAGAGCTTGGGTCGTCTCTACGTTCAGGAGATTGTGCGGCTCCACGGTGTGCCATCATCTATCGTCTCCGATCGAGATGCTCACTTTACTTCCCGGATTTGGAAGGGGTTACAGGAGGCGTTCGGGACGCAGCTACGTCTGAGCACAGCCTTTCACCCTCAGACGAATGGTCAGACGGAGAGGACCATTCAGACTCTCGAGGACATGCTCCGCGCATGTGTCCTCGACTTTGGTCGTAGCTGGGAGGACCACCTACCCTTGGTGGAGTTTGCGTACAACAACAACTACCACTCCACCATCGGGATGGCACCGTACGAGGCGCTGTACGACCGACCTTGTAGATCTCCTTTGTGCTGGACAGACCCTGGAGAGTCAGCACTGGTGGGACCGGAGATGGTCCAGGCCACGACAGAGAAGGTCCAGGTCATCCAGGAGCGGATGAGGACAGCTCAGAGCCGGCAGAAGTCATATGCTGACAGGAGGCGGAGGCCACTGGAGTTCGAGGATGGTGACCACGTCTTCTTGCGGGTCTCACCTCGACGTGGTATTCAGAGATTTGGCCGAGGCGGCAAGTTATCTCCGCGCTTCATCGGACCCTTCCAGGTCCTCAGCAGGGTTGGCGAGGTGGCTTATCGCCTGGCTCTACCACCTCAGTTGCACCGGGTGCACGATGTCTTCCACGTATCCTAGCTGAGGAGATACGTGCACGACCCGACGCACATCATTGACCATGGGGAGCTTGACGTTGACGATGGGGCGACTTTTACGGAGGTCCCGGTGGAGATAGAGGATCGACAAGAGCGGGTCCTGCGTGGGCGATCGATTACTCTAGTGTGCATCAGATGGCAGCACGGGAATCTCCAGGAGAGCACATGGGAGCGGGAGGCTCAGATGCGTGCTCAGTACCCTCATTTGTTTCCCTAGTTTTTGATGTATCTTTACGGGGACGTAAAGCCCTGAGGTGGGAGTAATGTAAAGACCCGTAAAATTCAAGGGAAATTTTTTCTTAATTTTCTTTGGAATTTTAAAAGAGCGCGGTTTCTGACGGCACCTGATTCTGAGGCCCGGAGTGCCCGGAATCAATTTCCGAAGTTTGGCTCGGGTACGTTCAGTGAACGAACGAGCGGGAATTCCTAACTTTTGATCCGGTGCTCGGAATTGAAATCCGAGGGCACCGATGAACTCGCAGCGCCGATATTCACTTAAGGAGACCTTTCTCGAAGTTGTGTTTCCCTAGGAGGAGATGTTTAATTTTTTCTGGATGAAATGAAGAGTAAAATAAATTTGTTATACAATATTTATTTTATATCTTAAAGGTGGTTATAATCTTTTGTTGGAAGTTGGATGGTTTAACCACCTAAGAGAGGATTAAGGTGAGGAGGGGCCCACCCGAGCCCCACCTTTTCAAATTCCCTAACTCCCCTCTCTCCCTCTTAAAGGCTTGACAACTTAACTTTTAATTAATTATACAACTCATGTATAATTAATAAGTGAGTTTATTTTTTGAGTTTTTGAAATTCAAACTCTTGAATTTCAAAGGTTGGGTTGTGATAATAAATTAAGTGTAAGATTAATTTATTTTTGGGTTAGTTCCTTTGTTACTTGAGAGGATTGTGAGAATCGTTGAGGGACTTGAAGATCTTCTTCGTCTTCGACGAAGAACGTGAAGAACGGTTCTTCTCCGACAAAGAACATCGATCCCACGACCTTCGAGACTCGGCGTCCCGGATTCTTCCGTCTTCATCTTTCTCCTTGACAAGGGAGAAGTCGCCGACCATGGTGATCATCGCCAACGACAACGTACCTCCCTTCTTTGTCATAGCGACAAGTGAAGAGACGTCGTTTCCTCCTGGGACGCACCCCGACGTCCACGGAATCTACGTCCGACGCCGCGACGCCTTTCTCCGCGATAACCGTGACATCGACGATCTTCTTCCGCGACGCTCGACTTCTGCGAATCGTTGTTGATCATCGAACCTCGTTCCAGAACCAAGTAGGGGTTGTTGTTATTTGTTTATTTGTTTCTCCTTGTTCGTAGTTCTAGCATGACATTGTGCGGATTTTAAATATGTGATATTGTTTAACGTGAGGGGGCCGGACCGCATGAACACGGCCGAACCCCCTCTTTCGTTCTTGATGTTTTATATTGCGGATGAAACAAGGTGGCGTGGTGCCGTCGCACCACGCGGTTATTCGCCCGATTATATTGCGCGGCGCCATCACGCCGCGCCGTGGAAGGATCATCAAGAACGCGACGCCATCGCGCCGCGTCGAATGGAATCAAAGGCGCGGTGGAGGGGCGCGGTGTCGTCGCACCGCGCTGGACGACGAACACCGTGGCCAGTTCTGGGCCGCGGCGAGACGGAAAGACCGGCGGCATGCCGGGCCGCCGGCGTCGGAGACCGGAAGGGGACCGGCTTGCCGGTCCCGTTGGAGAAAAACCGGCCGGCCAGGAGGCCGGCCGGAAGGTCAAAGACCGGGGGAATAAATTCCCCCGGTCAACCCCTTTAAACCCCCCCCCATTTAATTGGGGGGGGGGGGGTTTCTTGAGGGGGGGCAGGCGGCCCCCCGGTTTCCGCACAAACAGGCCCCCACGAGGGGGGGGGGGGGCGTTTGACAAAAAAAAAGGGGCGTGGCTGATTGCCGCGCCGCCAAACCAAGGAGCGGGGGGACCTTGTCCCCCCCCGCGCGCTGCCTCCGTGCGGCGCCAGGCCGTCGCGCCGCCGCGCCGCCGGCCGGCCGGGCCGGGCCGGGTCGGACCCGGGTCAGGTCGACCCGGTTCGGGTCGACCCAGTTCGGGCCGACCCAGGGGGGGGGGGGGGGGTCGGGCCGGGTCGGCACGGACCCAGACCCCCCGTTTCGAATCGGTTTCGGTCTTTTGGCCATAACTTGAGCCACGGACCTCCGATTGACGAACCGTCTGCGGAAACACGATCCTTGGATTGCGACGGTCATTTTGGTATATCGCACTCAAAGTTTCGGAATACTTTGGGTTCGTCCGGGTTGGTTCGTTCACGAAACCAACTGGGCCTTCGGAGCGGAAACACTCATATCTTGAGCTACGAACGTCCGATTGACGTGCCGTCAGCTTTGTTGTGTTCCTCTTAGTGAGACGGATCTTTTGGCATACTCCGCCCAAGGTTTGGATGCAGGTGGAGTACGGTCGGGTTGGTTTTGCCTTAAAAACCAACCGGGCCCCGGGGATGAAAATGCCAATAACTCTCAGACCGGGCGTCCGATCGACGCGCCGTCTGTTGCGTTGAGTTCCGGTTGACGATACGGAACTTTTGGATACATCAAATCTGGACTTTGTGACAGTTGATGTATCAGCCTCTCAGCTCGTGGAGCGGACCCTCCGAACGAGCTTGTTGTGTGCGGGAACCCTAGTGCTGGCTGCGACTGTTACTGTGACTGCTACTGCTACTGCTACTGTGACTGCGACGACGACAGTACAGAGATCCTGTGTGGATTCGACGACGACGACTTCAGCACTCAGCGATCCTACGTGGATCAGTGCTACAGGTCCTGTGTGGGCCCGATACTGTGTGGGTCCGATCCTGTGTGGGTCTTTGCGCTTAGCGGTCCTGTGTGAACCAGCGCCTACAGGTCCTACGTGGGCCCGATCCTGTGTGGGTATTTTGCGGGGGGTTAGTTACCTATCGATCCTTCGTGGGTCGGACGACTTAGATGGATCAGAGATCATCTTTATCGTCTTTCGAAGAAGTATCCTGTGTGAGCTGAATCCTGTTGCTTTCCTGTGTGGATTGTGTTGTGCTATCCTGTGTGGATTACATTTTGCTTTCCTGTGTGGAATATGTTTACTTTCCTGTGTGGACTGAGTTGTACTTGGGCTCGGAGGTTGGAGCGTATTTGAAAATGACGACTTAGGTATATGTATGGGCATATACCTAAGCAGTGTCGGTTGTTACTTCGTGATTGTACCTTTCTTTGTGGTTTATCCTTTGTGGATTTTGAGAGACCTTAAGGGGTCTCAGGGTCCCTACTGAGTAGCTTATACTCACCCCTGCACGGGATTTTCCCGCACTACGTTGTGTTGGTTGCAGACGACGGACATCGTTGATCTTAGCTGAGGCTTGTAGAGCAGAACGGTACCTGGAGGTGGACCACTGGGCGGGACGTGCTCGGAGCGGACGGCGGGACCCGTGGAGTAGTGGAGCTATCTGTACCCACCCTTCAGGTGGGATTTCCAGTGGACAGCTCGATGTAGCGGCTTTTACTTTTTAGTTGCTGTTTTCCCTTTCGAGTTGTACTTTACTTTCAGTTTGGGTTTGTATACTGGCCCATTTACTTTTCTGCACTTTCAGTTGTACTCTGCTTTTGCTTAGTGTTTACTTTTCGCTTGCTTACTCTGTGGTGTTTGTTTACTTTACAAAGGCAAAGCCTTCCCTTTTTACCGGGATTTACGCCTTGGTGCTAGTCGCCAGCCCCTGGCCTATGGAAGGCGGGCTTGGGGTAGTCACGACACGGACCCCGAGGGTGGGTCGTGACAATATCTCTATGGACTTTGTGGCTAGGCTACCAAATACTTAGAAAAAGAAGAACATGATATGGATTATGATTGATAGGATTACTAAATCATCTCAATTTATACCCATTCATGATATAACCCAAGTTGAGGAGTTGGGAAATCTCTATGTGAAATATATTGTTCATTTTCATGAAGTTACATTTGTTATAGTCTCTGATAAGGATCCCCATTTTACTTCTCATTTTTAGAGAGGCCTTCAAGGGGAACTGGGATCTCAGGTTCATTTGAGTATGCATACCATACATAGTTAGATGGCTATATAGGGAGATCTATATGGATTCTTGAGGATATGCTTCACACCCATGTCCTTGATTTTGGTTGATATTGGGGTGACTATTTATGACTAGTTGAGTTTTTGTATAATAATAGTTACCAAGTTGCGATCAGAATGACTCCTTTGGAGGCCTTTTTATGGCCAAAATTAAAAATATATGTTGTGTTGATCAGAGATCAGTGAAAGTTCCTTGGTTGGGCCGAGCTTTGTTCAAGAGAGGAAAACAAATATTTAGTTGATTATTCAAAGAATTTTGATGGAATAGATCTAGTATAAGTCTTATGATAATCATTACCATATACCGTTGGAATTTTCAGTTGGTGATAAGGAGTTCTTTTAAGTTTCACCACATTTATGTCATCAAAAACTTGGGAGGAAATAAAATATTTTTCCTCGTTTTGTGGGACCTTTTGAGGTTGTTGAGCTGGACAGGAAAGTGGCTCATATTTTAGAAATTATACCACAATTGATGTTGATACATAACATTTTACATGTATCTCATCAAAAAAAGTATCTTTCTAATCCATATAATGTTCTGAGATGGAGTGACCTTGATGTTGAGCCTGATTTATCCATGACTGAGCATATGATCAGGTATGTTGATTCTAAAACCAAGGTACTTCATGGGAGGATGATACCTTTAGTAAGAGTTCTATGGAAACATGGTTCTAATACTCATGAATATTTTGAGAGAGAGGCACTGATGATAGAACAATGACCTCATATTTTTGGAATGGGGACTTCTTAACAGTATTTCTAGGGATAGAAAGTTTCTATGGTGGCGAGGTTATAACATCTTGTTACTGTTTCCAGGTACTTCATGAACCCTCTTTTTTTCTATGCTTTGGTTGGAGTTTTTCTTGGATTGTTTATGGAATAAAGTTAAAAATTTTAGAACCTTCTAGGATGTGCATGGTTGGGCCATGGTTTTCCCAAACTGTGTGCCCACCTAGGGTAAGACGTGAAAACCCAAATAATGGGGTTTTCATAGTTATCACATGGTTTAAAAAACTATGTTCCCAATAAGGAGAAACTGTGCAACCCCATAGTTGGGGCAAATGGTTAGGGTGCAGAATTTAAAAAACCATGTGGCCCTACCCTTTTAACCATGCGTGTGGAATTATTTTATTCTGAGAAATGTTTAAAAATTTCAAGAACCCCCTTTTTTACCTCTCGATAAGCCCCAACTCCTCTTGGATTGATTTCCTAGATCTTGGAAGCTCTCAAGGACCCATTTTGGCTCCTCCAAACCCTTTCCAAGGTGGATCAAAGCTTGGAAAACATCATCTAATTCCTCTCCGATAAGAGGTCTTCCCCCATTACTTCTCTTCCTCCCTCCTCCTATCTCTACTCCTTAGGTTTTTTTAGATATCGTGGTTTTTGGTGGATCTAAACCTCATTTTTTTGGATCTTGAATCTAGGTTTGATTTCTTGATCTCTGTTTCTAATGTTCATCATTGGCGAATCCCATTGTGGGTGTTGTGATCACATGATCTAAGGTAGGTGGTTCCGTATAAGTTTGGATAATTAATTTTACCTAGAATTTCTTGACTATTTTAATTAATTTAAATTAGAATTTTAAAATCCAATTTTTTTGTGACTTGGGATTTTAAAATGAAATGTTATGGATTTTCGGGGAAAACCCCCAATTACAATGAATTGGGGTGTGATTCGGATTTGATGGAAATTTTGGAATTTGATTTATGAAATTGGTATGAGGAAAATGGATTAAATTGTTTTAATAATAACCTTGGATTGGTTTTATCCTAAAAAAGGCATGAATTGATTAAAAACCATTATTTTGGGTTTTAAAGATAAATTGGAATAATGAAATGGTTAGTGAGGAAATTGTATTTTAAACAGTTTTAAAATAATTTTACCATTATTAATTATTGTTTGAGAACATGTAAGCTGAGGTAGTTAGTGAGTTATTTGGAAAAAACATGCTATGTTGAAATTCCCCTCGCAACAGATTGACACTTTACAACTCTATAAAAAACGTAACTCATAAGATCTTATACTCTAGTAGGATGTTGATTAGTCCTCTCTGACCAGTGTTTGAGAGATGTGTGTGAACATTTCCATTATCATTATATGTGAGTGTGAGGATCCAATAACCTGGAACTATTGTACCTCTTGGAAGATGATCATGTTGCTCGTTTGTGAATTATTATGATATATTCACATTCCATTGTTTCTAAAACAGATTTACACATGACTTGGGAGTTTATATAATTTTTTTTATATAAAATGTTTTTAAGCCATTATTTTGAAATGTCTCTATCAATTTAAATAAAAATCATGTTTTTCTTTAAAATTTCCCTTGTATTTCCATGTATGTTTTATTTAAAATTGAAAAAATTATAATGGTTAATTATTGTGGAATATTATTATAGAACGCTTGGTGAGACCCTACTGGGATTTTAGATTGCACCCTACCTTTTCATTTGGGAATTAATAGATTTACTTATTCTAGGTTTGATAAAGGGGAAAATACCACTTAGAGGTGGTTGTTGTTGATCTTTTGGGATTGGAGTGCTATGTCCATTGGGACTTGGGTTGTTTTCACTATCTTTATGGTACTTATTTGATGTATTATTTAGGTTTTTTATACCTATTGACTTCTAGTACTGTCCCCTTTGTGAGTTTTCTTTGATCGTGTTGATATAGGTATATTTATTTTACTATGTTTTTGTGACAAAATTGTGACCACTCTATCTTGTTTGATTCTAGTTACTAGTCTCCAACCCATGGGGATTGAGAATGACCTTTGAGCTATGTAAGTGATGGATTGATTATTAGGGTACCAGGGTATCTAGGATGGTTTGTGACACCAGGGAGTATGAAAATACCAGAAACACCTGATTACCTAGAAGAACATTGAAATGGAAGCTAGATTCTGATGGTGTTTCTAATTACAAAAGTACCAGGATACTTATGGTTTATGGAATCTTGGGGGAGTGATTTAGGAGGAGATTATTTGGAATATTTTTTCTTGGAAATAGATTAATTATAGATTCAGATATGAAGATCAAGTAGGATTTGGATCAAAGTGAAAAGATATAGAAATGACCTGTAATACTAACTTCTCACATAAGATGGAGAACTTGAAATTTTGGAAGAGGCTACTAGTTTGAGTGACTTGGGATAGTGGGAGTTATCCATGAGGGATGAAATATATTCCTTACATGTTTTAGGACACGAGTGCAGACAAAATGACCTTATGTGAGGAGAGTTATTTAAAAAAAATATGTATTATTATTTGAAGGAAAAAAATAAATAGTAAAAATTAGCACAAGGAAAGGATCATTATAAAATGTTTTCAACAAACATAAATTATATAATTTTTTGAAATATTTTCACTAGTATTTAAACATACAAATGGTTTAGATTGTACTGAGAATGATTTCCATAGAAGTTTTATATATGGTGTAGTTATATAATAAAACTAAATTTCTTCATGGATATTTGGATGGGGATATTCACATAGTGTAACCAAAGGGTTTCATGGAGAAATATAACAAGAATATGGTGTGTTGGCTCAAACAAAGATTGTATCGGACAAAAAATGCTTATAAGAATTAGAATCAAAAGTTCAATGCATTTATGATGGAACATAATTTTTTCTAGAGTAATGTAGATTATTGATATTATTGGAAGGTGTTTGATGATGAGAGATTCATCACCCTTATTCTCTGCACCAATGATGTGCTCTTAATAGGACCAAGGAAGTATCAACCTGAGGAGATGAAGGTTGAATTTTCTAAAAGTTTTGAGATAATGGTACTCAGCCTAATAATTTTTTTGGGGATGTGGATTGTAAGAAAATTAAAGTTTGAAACTTTATTTCTAACTTGGTTTAAATACATCCAAAAGGTGGAGGAAAATTTCAAATTGATTAAAGTGAAGACAATCACTAATCCTATTTCTATAAACTTCATGTTGAGAAATTAAAAGGAACTTAGAACCCAATAAGAGGTTGAGTGCATGGTGAAGGTTCTATTTTCATCAACTATTAGAAGATTAATGTATGTAATAGTATTTATGAGGTCAAACATTACACATACACTAGGAGTAGTTAGTAGATTCATCATTAATCATAGAAGAGAATAATGAGAAGTGGTAAAGTGGATACTCCAGTTTCTTGATGGTTCCAAAAAAATTTCAATCTATTTTAGAATGAATGAACTATAAAGGGTTTTGTTAATTTGAACATTATAGGATATTAATACACTCAGAGGACCACCATTAGATATGTATTTACTTATAAAGGAACAATAGTGAGTTGGATGTTGAAACATTAAACTGTATTTTCACTTTCAACAAAAGAGGAAGAGTATGTCTCACTTTCAAAAGATAGGAAGGAATTGATTTGGTTGAAGGAGTTTTTGGAGGATCTTGGAAGAAGATAAGAGGTGTATATGATGTTATGTGACTCTTAGAGTGCGATCAACTTAGCTAAAAATATGATTCTTCACTCAAGTAATAAGTTTCTTGACCCAAACCCACTAAGAACCCATCCGAGTTCTGTAGTGAAGATGTGAGTGACTCCCACGACCCGCCTCCAATAGGCCCCATGTTGGAGACTAGACTTGAGTGTATAAAATATAAAAATGAGAGACATTACCCTCATATAACCCAAGAAAACATAAATAAACCACAAATAAACACCATAATATAAATAAACCAAGATCCAAGATAATACCATAATGCATGAATAATGTCAGGAAAATAGAGATCCCAAAATGAATACTAAAATAACTGCTAAGTAGTGACTCCACAAAAAAAACCCAATCTCCAAGTTATTACTGTCTATGTTAGTCACCGATCTCACCCTAAAAACCTAAAAATAGTTTTTATATATATGGGGTTATCATAACATGCATATTCAGTAGGATCATACTTAATACCTATCATGTTAATGTAGAAAGAGAATATTAATACATCAAAAAACGATAAATAAAACTAAAAATCACTTATCAGGTCAAATGTAGGATCGAAATAGTGTATATAGATACTCAATTACCAGAGGGGGGGGGGGTGGGTGAATTGTAAGTTTAAAAACTTTTATTTTTAACCTTAAGGAAAACTATGTTTAACAAAGTTAAACAAGGTAAATTCACAAAGCCTCTTTTAGTTCTACGAAACAAAATTTCTTAGGTTCCAGAAATATGAACCCGGAAATGAAACTTAAGAAAAAATTTCTTAAAGGAATATTCTACCTTAAATCATATAGAATCCTATTTATCAGAGTAAGTAAAGTATAATAAAGTATAATAAAGTTATACTTTATTCCTTTATCAAAATGCAACGGAAATAAAAAACTTGAAACAAAAACAAGTATCAAGTATGAAATATTTTAACCCAAAGAGTAGGGTATACAACAACCTTGGATAAAGGCCCCTTGAATTATACTTTCAAGAAAGTATGTCTTACCTAGACTAGGCTAATAACTTGATAGGAATATCAGAATCTATCTTTCTATCCCCACAATCCCTATATCTTTAAGGTAGTCAGAACCTCTGTCTTCCTATCCCCGAAAGCCCTCTATTGTACTCAGTAACAATCAAAGTCACACGAAGTAAGTTGAACAATATGTTCACGAATGAACAAGATGTTCATTAAAATGCACAAATCCTGAGAGTATTTATCTCTCTAGAAATAACTTCACAACATCACAACATGTAATCTCTAGGTTGATCAACTGATTGTGAGCTTGTTCAAATGAGATCCTATTTATAAGAAAAACTTCAACAGTCGGGTCCCTCCTCCAACAGTCATATTTTTTCTTGAATTTCGGAGGGACCTGTATACGTTTCACTGAACCAATGTTTGGTTAGAAAAAAAATTTATGACATCTTTTTATACTTACAAAAGAATGTGTTAGAAAAATAATGAATTGACTTAATCACTTATGAATATCCGGAGTATAAGAAAAAACTGAATTCAGAGTATAATCATATAAACAATCTGATTCTAGAAAACATGGATATTTGGATTCGGTTTTATAAAGAATTAAGAATCTGAATTTTATAGATTCTAGAGTCTGAATTACAATGAATTTGCAGTCTGAATTTGGAGGAATTTAGAGTCTGAATTCTAAGGAATTTGGAGTATGAATTCAGAGGAATTTAGAGTCTAAATTTTGAGGAATCTGAAGTCTAAATTCTGAGAATTTTGTTAGGTCCACTGGGCTAGATACCCTGAGAGGGGGGGGGGGGTGAATCAGGGTATAACCGATTAAAACAATTTCCCCGTTTGATCTTGTTTTTCTATTAGACAAAACCCTCTTCTCTCTCCTTCCTGATGCAGAGTATGAATAAAATATAAATCATGCACGGGACACAATGATTTTTACTTGGTTCACCCTCACTGAGCTACATCCAAGGATCATACACTTATAGTGTGACGATGTACCAATTCAACTATAAGTGCATTGCTATTTTCATGTTCTAAGTCGACTCACTATCCCTCTTGGTTTACAACCACTCACAATTTTAGAACTCACTGCTCTCTCAACTGAAATGAGCTTACTGCTTCTTCAGAAGATCCACTCACAGTTTATAGACCTGTAGGTCTCTTCATTATCACTAATGAATACATCCTCCATTGTATGTAAATGCTCTATTGAAGTCCAAATTTCATCCACTGATGAATAATGCTTTACCACAGATGTTATGGGAAATTTATAACTTTCACGCAACCCTAGGGTGACTTATGTTACCCTTTAACTAGTGCACAACCTCTGCCTTTGTTGCGGAAAAAACAACATGCATGCCACAATTGCGTGCCACACTAGCGCACCAAACTTTCACGCCACACAGATTGAACGACACACTTTCACAGTATACTTGCGCGGTACACTTGCGCAACACATTTGCGCCGCACACTTGTGCGGTACACTTGCGAGGTCCACTTGCGCGGTACACTTGTGCGGTACACTTGCGCGCCCCACATGCACGCCCACTAAACTTTTCACGTCACTTTCACTTACACAGTTAGAGATTATATTTTCTCTATGTGTTAAGCTCATTTATAAATGAGGAGAGGAGCTGTCTATTTATGGGCATTTTGAGGACTTGCACGCCACACTTGTACGCCACATGTGTGCGCCTCTTTCTTTCCTTTTTCTTATTTTGATATGATGATCTTTGAAATATGACTTGCGTGCCACACTTGTGCGCCTTACTGGCACGCCACACTCGTGCACCACTTTAGGACTTGCGCACCACACTTGCATGCCACTTTTGGACTTGCACGCCACACTTGAGTGTCACTTTTGGACTTGCGCGCCACACTAGAATGCCACTTTTGGACTTGTGCGCCACCTTTCCTCTTCCAAATTTTTGATGTTATTAATTCAAAAAATTTCTAGCATACAACATTGGAAATCTACTTAACAAAAGAGAAAAACTCCCTTTTCCAAAAATACTTTTCCCCATTCTCCAGGAAAACCCCCTTTGTCAATAGTTTGATTCGTTGAGACTCGCTTTGTCAACAAACACACCATGGAGTCCTGCATTATCAACAAACACAATCAACTCAAAAATGTTTCAATGATACCTTGAGGGATTTTTTTTCCAATAATCTTCCCCTTTGGGTTTGATGACAATTATTCTCAAAACAATTCTCCATTTTTTGATACCTCAATAAGGCTTCATTTATCTTCTGGCACCATTTGCCTCTTGTGATAAAGATAGCGATCAAAGATTTAATCAAAACATACTCTAAGCCCACATGAGAAATAATCAGCATGAGAAATAAGAGTATCATGAAAAGTTCATCTATGAGTCACTTCATTTCTGACACCACTGTTGTTACCAACCTGACATAAATTGAAATTTTCATACCAACCTGATACCAACCATACTTCTGCTTTTATCACGATCCTCAGCTGTCGTGATATATATTCTTTGATCGATCATATCTAGCATTGTCTAATTTAATTTTCTCCCCCTATCTCGCTGATCCACCTGTCAGCTTCTCCCTGTGTCTTGACTAAGACATTTTCTCCCCCTTGAACAATCACATTTTCTCACGTTTTCTCCTCCTTTGTCAATAAACTCAAAGGGCACTCTTTTATAGTCTACAGTAGGGTAAAAACACATATCAGAACATAAGGAAAAAACACACCATACCTCAGGGAGATGGGAGTGGTCCCACATCCACACTTTTCAAGTGCGGGGATTCGACTGGACTCCCAAAGCCAATCGATGACACTCAAAAGCTTCTTTGGGTAAGGACTTTGTCAGAATATCTGCAATCTGTAGCTCTATAGGCACATACTCCAACTTCACAAGCCCTTGATCCACCTTCTCCTTGATGAAATGATATTTTATACCAACGTTCTTTTTCCTTGAGTGATGAACTATATTTTTGCTAAGATTGATAGAACATGAGTTATCACACTGGATTCCGATCAGAGACTTCACTTCAACTCCCATATCTTCGAGCTGCTACTTCATCCACAATAACTGTGTGCATGCTTGAGTGGCCGCAATATACTCAGCCTCTGTAGTGCTCAGAGAAATGCAATCTTTCTTCTTTCTTAGACAAGAAATACACAATCTACCAAGATAGAATGCACATCCTGACATTGATTTTTTACCATCTACTGATCTAGCCCAATCTGTATCTGTATATCCCAATAACTCTAGATCAGATTTGTCATTATACATTAGACTGAAATACATGGTGCATTTGATATACCGAAGTATTATTTTTTTACTTCGAGCATGTGGATTTCCTTTGTATTTCTTTGGTAACGTGCTGCTTGGCATGTGCTGAAAACAATATCAGGTATTGTTGCTGTTAGGTATAGTAAACTACTGATAATCTGCCTGTATTTAGTGATATTAACTACCCTTCCACTGTCATCTTTTGATAATTTCATCTAGGAAGCAACCAGAGTCTTCATCTCCTTGTAATTCTCCATTCCAAACCTTCTCAGAACCTCCTTGGTTTATTTGGATTGAGAAATGAAAGTTCCATTACTTCTTTGTGTCACCTATAAACCAAGGAAAAATGTCAGCTCGCCAATCATGGACATTTCAAACTCACTTTTCATAAATTCAGAAAACTATTTGAACTAAGCTTCATCTGATCCACCAAATATTATGTCATCAACATGAACCAGCACCATTATCCTTTGATTACTGTTGTTGTTGAAGTAGAGATTGTAATCAACTCCACCACATTGAAATCCAAGCTTCTTCAAATACTAATCCAGCCTTGAGTACCATGCTCTTAGTGGTTGTTTCAACCCATATAGTGCTTTCTTCAACTGAAAAAATTTATTCTCATCTTCATGAATGAGAAAACCATATGGTTGCTCAATGTACACCTCTTCTTATAAAAACCCATTCAGAAATGCAGATTTGACGTCCATCTGAAACACTTTGAACTTTCTTTGCACTACTTTGTCTATGAATAATATGATTTCCTCTAGTCTTGCAACTGGGGAAAATGTCTCATCAATATTTATTCCCTTTATCTGGGAGTACCACTTTCACACTAGTCGTGATTTGTTCAAAATCACCGTGCCATCTTCATTCACCTTGTTGCGATAAAACCATTTATTCCCGATGACATTCTTATCTGTTAGCCTCAAAACAATCTCCCACATCCGATTCTTCTCAATTTGATCTAGATCTTCATTCATTGCCTGAATCCAGTTTCCATATTCAGCTACATCAACAAAGCATTTTGGCTCAACCTGTGATATTAAAGATGTCTTCTGCAGTGATTTTACTCTTCTTGTCTAAATTGGATCTGACTAATCACCAATGATATTCTGCCTGTCAATTTTGGCTCGAATTCTTGGCTTTTGTGAAGATAAAAATTTTACTTCCTCATGCTCATCATCAGTATCTTCTTCTGAATCAACATCATCCACTTCCTCTCCCCCTGCGTTTCTTTCTTCCTCGCCACTCTTATCAAGAAATTGTTCATTACACTATTGAATGATCTCCTCATTATCTACTACAATGACATAATTACTCTCAACTACTTTCCCCAACGTTTTGTTAAATCATTTATATGTCTTACTTTTTCCAGAGTAGCCAAGGAATACCCCTTTAACTCCTAGTGACTCATATTTCCTATGTTTTTCCTTATTGAGGATAAATAACTTACTTCCAAATATTCGAAAGTATTTCACCATTGGCTTCTTTCCATACCACATCTTGTACAGAGTCTTTCCTTCCTTCGGACACAACAAATCCCTGTTAGAAATTTAGACCGATGTCAAAACTGCTTCCTTCCAAAATTTCTCTGGTAGGTCTTTTTCAATGAGCATCATTCTAGCCATGTTATTGATGATACGATTTCTCCTTTCAACCACTCCATTATATTGGGAAGTTCTTACTGAGGAAACTTGATTCCTTATCCCATTTTTCTTGAGATAGATTTCCACATGACTGTTTGTGAATTCTGTTCCATTGTCAGTACGAAGCTTCAAAATTTTCTATCCAAGCATCCTTTCACACTCCCTCCGGTACTATTTTAAGCAGCTGAACACATCCGATTTATGGGAAATAAAAATACCCATGCCATTCTGCTATAGTCAACAATTAAAATAACATAGTACCTCTTTTCTTCAATTTCTCTTGGTGTGATAGGACCATAAACATCAGTATGCACCAATTCGAGAACACTTGTTGACTTCTTTTCCTTTTCCTTATATGTCTTTCTAATAAACTTCCCTTTTTGTAATGCATCGAACGTGTGAGTACGATCACGTGATATCTTAGGGAGGTATCTTGCTGTATCACACTTCAAAAGATCTTCCAGGGATGGTTGGAAAAGGTGAACAAGTCATTTATTCCACAACTTGTTTTCTTCCTCTCTGGAAAGATTACACATATCTTCTTCTCCACTTACCAGGTAGAGATTTCCCTTTGTTCTTTTTCCCTGTAGAACTACTACCCTATCTCTTCCTTTGACGACACACATCTTCTTAGTAAACCTTATAGAATGTCATGAGTCACACAGTAGACTGACACTGAGCAAATTGTGATTGAGGCCTTCTACTACTAAGACATCAGCACGTCTCATCTCTTTGCCTACAAAATTGGCCTTTCATGTGCCAATAATCTTCAGGCCTTCATCATTTCCAAACTTGAAAACTCCTTCTTTATCATATTTTATACCTGTAACAAATCCTTATTACCTGTCATGTGAGATGTGAAACCACTATCAAGGATGCAAAAACTAGATTGATATGACGATTTAAGGGAAATTTCTACCACCACGACCTTCTCACCCTTCTTCTTTTTGGTCCATATTTTTGCCTTCACAATTGGCATGGATTGAGACTTCTGTTCTTTCTCAGAGTATAATGGTCCAGCTTCATCTTGCAAAGCTACAAATCTATTTTGTATTTTAACTCACCTGTTGGTTTATTGATCTGATGCTTGAAAACATTTTGATTCTGCTTTGTCACATTCCTCTGTATGGTCGAAGTGAAGTACCTAGCTATGTGTCCAAATCCTCCACACCAAAAATAGTGTCCTTTGAAATATGTTCTGGAGAACCGTTCTCTATTTTTTTTCCACCTTTGTTCTTGTTCCCTGAGATATATCTTGGCTATGGAACACAAATACTGTGAATGCCCCATCTTTCCACAAAAATAACACCTAATATAAGATTCATTTCTTCGTGTTACTTCTACACTATGAGTATCCCCTTGGGATATCTAAATATTCTAATTCCTCTTTGTGCCCAAATCAACCTTCAATCTCAAAAAGGGTGCTTGTGGTCTGACTTCAATTTTCAAAAATTTTGTTTCTGATCAAGCCCTGAATCAGCTTTAATGTCTGAGCTCAATTTCTTCTTCTTTCCTACTGAACTACTAGGCTACTCTTTCATCTTTTTAGTCTTTGAAATGACCTTCTTTCCCAAGAATGTGTTGGGAATCAAAGTTTTTTCTTGGTCTTTAACTTTTCTCTGCAAACTGACAACTTACTCTTCAAGCTCTTCGATACGCTTGATGTGATCTTTACTTGTGTTTTAAAGCTATTGATCTCCCTTTTTTGTTCTTTAATCTTGATTTTATACTCACTAACTGATTTTGAGTTCTCTGGTGTTGATGACTTGAGTTTTTCAATTTCTTCCATCAACTCAGACTTCTCTTCGTCCTACTGCTGCATATAGAGTTTGGCATCATGAACAACTTTGTTAGATTTCTTTATTTTGTCTCTCCAAACATCTATCTCCTCAAGAGCAGCCTCTAACTCAGCTTGCATATCTATTCTTCCTTCAACTTATTCTTATTCATCATCAACTTCAGTTTCGTTCTTCTCCTAAGTACTACCAACAAATGCCACCATAGCATTTTCTCAACGATCTTTCCACATCTAAAACACGCCAGTGGAAGTTTTCCTTTAAACTTTTCTTTTCATCTTTGAATATTTGAGGAGAGGAATGACATCACCTCATCTGTCTCTTCTTCTTCCTAAGAATATTCAATGGAGATCTTCTTCATGGCCTTGAATGCCACTTCTTTAGATTTACCCTTTTCCACATCCTCGTTATCATCGTTTTTCATTTCATATACAACCAAGTTACTGTGAAAATTTCCCAATGTTATCTCCTTTGGATATTTATCTTCTAGTATTGAAACCTTCAGATTGAACCAAGGTGGAAGTTTCCTCAAGATGTGATTTATGATCTTTATTTCTTCAATGACTTCTCCCAGACCACGCATATCTTCCACAACAACATTTACCTTATCAATGAATCCATCAACAGACTCATTCGGGTTCATTCTTAGATCTTCATACTTGTTCCATAATACTTCCAGCTTTACTTCTCTGACCTTTGTATCTCTTTTATATATGTTCAAAAACTTTTCCCACATAGCATGTGATGTTTTTCATGACATCACCTTGGTATATATAGCATTGGATATGGCTCCTCCCAAAGCATTGATTCTCTTTGCACCATCATCCATTTCTATTCGCTCAGCTTTTGATAATGCACCACTATTAATATCAACTATGATACTATGCATTGCTGCTGTAAACACATCCATTCCCAAAGATTGGAAGTAGTGTTGCATCTGATTCTTCCATAGCTGAAAATTGTTCCCGTCGAAGATCGGAATCCCGTTATTATTAGTGACCTCCATTTGATAGAGAAACCCTGATATCAACCTTTCCCTATGATACCAATTGTAGGTCCACTAGGCTAGATACCTTGAGAGGGGGGGGGGGGGGGTGAATCAGAGTATGACATATTAAAACAACTGCCCTATTTGATCTTGTTTTTCTATTAGAAAAAACCATCTTCTCTCTCCTTCCTGATACAAAGTATGAATAAAATATAAAGTATGCACATGACACATAAATTTTGTCTTGGTTCACCCTCACTGGGCTACAAACAAGGAGCATACACCGACAATGTTCTGATGTATCATTTCCATTATAAGTGCACTGCTATTTACAAGTTTGAAGTGAACTCACTGTCCCTCCTGGTTTTAAACCACTCACAATTTGAGAGCTCACTGCTCTCTCAACTGAAGTGATCTCACTACTTCTTTAGAATATCCACTCATAGTTTATAGACCTATAGTTCTCTTCATTATCACTAATGAATACATCCTCCACTGTATGTAGATGCGCTGTTGAAGTCCAAATTTCATCCAATGATGAATACTTCTTTACCATAGATATTTTGGGAAATTTATAAATTTCACACAACCCTAGGGTGACTTGTGTGCCCCTTTAACTAGTGCACACCTATGACTTTGTTGCAGAAAAAAAACTTGCATGATACACTTGCGCGCCACCCTAGCGTGCCAAACTTTCATGCCACACAGCTTTCGCGACACACTTGTGTGGTACACTTGTGCGACACACTTGCACGGTACACTTGCGCGGTACACTTGCGCGGTCCACTTGCGCAGTACACTTGCGTTGCCCACTTGCGTGCCCACTGAACTTTGCATGTCTCTTTCACTTGCATGGTAAGATCTCAGATTTTCTCTAAGTGTTGAGCTCGTTTATAAATGAGGAGAGGAGCCTTCTATTTATAGGCATTTTTGAGGACTTGCGCACCACACTTGCATGCCACACTTGCACACCTCTTTCTTTCCTTTTTCATATTTTGATATGATGATCTTTGAAATATGACTTGAGCACCACACTTGCATGCCACTTTAGGACTTGCACGCCACTTTTGGACTTGCATGCCACACTTGCGTGCCACTTTTTGACTTGCGCGCCACACTTGCGCGCCACTTTTGGACTTGCGTGCCACTTTTCCTTTGAAATTTTTTTGATGTTTTGAATTAGAAAAATTCTTAGCATAGAACATTAGAAACCTACTTAACACAAGAAAACAACTCCCTTTTCCAAAAACACTTTTCCCCATTCTCCAGGAAAACCCCCTTTGTCAATAGTTTGAGTCATTGAGACTCTCTTTGTCAACAAACACAACATGGAGTCCTAAATTGTAAACAAACACAATCATCTCAAAAATGTTTCAATGATACCTTGAGGTATTTTTTCCCAAAAAATTTGGAGTTTTAATTTCAAAGAATTTAGAGTATGAATTTCAAAGAATTCAGAGCCTGAATTTCTAAGAATTTGGAGTCTTAATTTCAGAGAATTTGAAGTCTAAATTTTAGATAATTATGAGTCTAAATTTTAGAGAATTTAGAGTTTGAATTTTAAAAAATTCATAGTCTAAATTTCATAGAATTCGGAGTCTTATTTCTAGGGAATTTTATGTCTGAATTTTAGAGAATTTAGAGTCTCAATTTCAAAGAATTCCATGTCCGAATTTCAGAGAATTTAGAGTCTGAATTTTAGAGAATTTGGAGTCTAAAAATAGTAGACTCTATATACAAGGAACTATAAGATTCCTAGGTTTTTAATAAGGATCCAAATTTTATACTTAGTAAAAAAATGAATATGGTTTTTAGAGATTATAAAATGAGGCAATGAAAACAAAGGTAAGGATACAAATTTCCTTAGAGAAGGGAAATTTTCCTTAAGAAGATAATCCTTAGGTAAAGATAATTTTTATTAAGATAAAGTGTTTACAATTTTCAAAACATAGAGTAATGGAAAATTTATAAGGAAACCTTATTGACTCAATAATCTCCCCCTTTTTGGAAAGCACAAACAACCTTTAAAAAAAAAGAAATAAGAATTTTCTTTATGAACATTAAAAAAAAAATTATCTCCATTTACTTATGAACCATGATGAATATGACTAACTCCACCTTAGGTTTTGAAATCCTTAAGGACCGTATTCTTGACTTCTTTTAAGAAAATCTTCATTAATTAAACTCCTCCTTACTTAAACTTCCCCTTTCTTAGGGCATTATCTTCTTTTATACTTAGTATTATTTTGATCATTATTTTCTCCACCTTTGTGATTTTCAAAAAGGAATAGTGGGATTGGAAAAAAAATGGTGCCTGAAAGATTAGAATGATACAAAACAAAACAAATGAAGGATATAAAATTTTCATTATGATTGAAGAAATTCATACAGGGTAATACAAAAATAGATCATAATTGAATGAAAAAAATTATCCATCCTTCTTTTCCTTCCGCAAGATCTTCTTCATAATAGCCTTCAAATTCTTGAGTCCTTATGATCATCCTCAAACTGCTTGAGAAATAATTCCTGATCTTGATTTTTTTATCCAAATCCTTGATTTTTTCTTCCTGATAATTAAGAGTTTCTTCCTGAGACTTCGATATATCCTCTTAATGGTTGAACTTTTCTTCTAAATATTCTCTGAGTTCCCTCTCCCTCTTCAAATTTTGAGCAACTAAATTTAACTTTCTATACAGATCTGTATCTTCTAGCTTCCGGGATACTTGTTCAAGGTTTATCTTCTTTGTAAAACTTGTTTTAATATTTTTATCCAATCATCTGACTTATTGAAGGCATCTTTCACTGAGTCTTGGAAGTCATCAAATATTCTCAAGTCTTAAATTGTTCTTTTGGACCACTTTTTAATTTCATTACAAGATCTAATATGAGCATCATAATCAATATAAAAGGTTTTAAAGTCTACCTCAAGCTTGATGAATTTTTTCATGAGCATGCTTACTGAATCTATATTCTGATTAAAGGAGTGTTGAAGAAACTTACATCTTGAATCAATACTCGGAGACAAAGAAATAATCTATACTAACTTCTTCAGAGATTATACCATGAAATCCTAACCCATGGAAGATGATTTGGAATCTAATTTCCATGCAGGTGAAGATTCTTTTTCTATATCTACAACCTTCCTCTTTGATGATCCATCAACATCCTTCTCAACCATCACAACCTTCTCAAGTGTATCAACAATCACCTATTTTCCTTTTCCAACTTTGGAAATAGTCTTCACAGCCTTTGAATATTCATTCTCACTATTTGAAATTTGAACAATTTTATCTTCATCAACTTATTCTTTCTTAGCATCTTCCTTAAGATTATTAGGTTGGATGAAGTCATTATTGCCACTTTCATCATCATAAGGTTTTTTAACCTCTTCCTGACCTTCATCCTCTTTTACTTAAGAAATAATTTTAGTTGATTTAGCCTGGGAAGTCTAGATTTAAATCTTTTCAGAAGGAATTTTCTTCCCATGATATTCTTCAACTTGTTTTATAACATCATTACTCTCATCATCATATTCTTCTTTTAGTTATTCTTCTTGAACTATTTCTTCTTCCACTTAAGGTTATATAACTATGAATTTATTTCCCAGAGTCTCTATTGGTACTGATTCTTTGAGAAAGGATTATGGTAATTGAATATTTTCAAAGTCTTTCGCAATAGCCTTGATAAGTGCTTGAACAATATTAGCTTCAAACATTTTCTTCTTTTGTTTCTTAGCTCATCAGTATTTTTAATCTTTAGATCCTTTTCTTCAGTAGGGTCTAGGCCAAAACTAGGATCTCATTATTTTTTATCCTTCTTTTTTCCCTCCACTTTGCTTCTACTTCATCAGGAAAAGTCTTTTTCTTTTTTAGTTTTGGTGAAGATGACTGTGTTTCCCGAACTATAGAATTATCTTTGATTTATGTTTATTTTTTATTTCACTTATTCAGAGATTTATTAGAAGTCTCTTCTAATTCCACTTTCATAGATATATCTTCAATATAGCCTTTTAAAATATCATAAAATTCTCGGGACTTGGTATTGAAACAAACTTTCATTCTCCTCAAGGTATCATCACTTAGTAGTAAGATCATGAAATTTCTTGTCTTAGAGTTGTTGGTAATTTTGAACGATTCTAAGAATAACAATATGATCTTAGACAAAATTTATGGATACAAGATGTTTTGGGATTTGAGAGGTCCATTCTTGATTTTGGTGATTGTTAGAAGGATAAACTTTACCAGGTTTATCTTCCTTAGGTTAACCAAAAAATTCCATGACAAAGATGTCACTTTTCTTTATGGAGTCCTTTCATCCTTTTCTCGAAATGAGGAAACCATATAACCATAATTGTAGCATCTTGAAATTATTTGAAATATGGTTGATATTTGGTGTTTTTACTCATTTGAGTCCAAGGCACTCAATTGCCTTTTACTTCTCAAAACATCCTGACTGATCTGGAAACTTGTGAGTACAAAAAATTGCTTCCCCTTTATATGGAAGTCCAATGATATTTGCTGCCATATTGAATGATAGGGAATAGGTTTTCCCATAACTATTAAAGGAAATTTTTTCCCTTCCACCTTCTTTAAAACAAGTTACTGTATCATAAAACTCTATAAGAAACTCTAGATAAACCAGATCCTGACTTTTTGGATTTGCTACACAAAATCTCTCCCATCCATTCAGCTTAAAGTTTTGTGTAATCAAAGAATTATACTTAGAAAAAAATATAAAATCAACTAACCATTCCCTATATTTTTTTCATTCACTAAAGTCTTTGGTTGAAGACATATTTTATCTATAGGTAGGCTTCCAATGACATCCGTAGTCTATGAAAACATGGAAAAGTGGAACAATCTTTTTGAAGAGAGGCAGAGCTTCGATACAAAAATATTTAAAAACCAACATGGGATGATGAATAGTAGGGAATTTAAATTGGAATCGAGGTGATGGTTCAAATTCCCAATTTGATATAACAGTTTAAAAGAGCTCAAACTGATCTAATAGTTGATATGAAAGCTAAAGAAGGATTTGGTTGATTCTAATCTTTTGCGGTTTTAAAGAAAATTTTGGATTTAGGAAAAGTGAATCTGATAAAAAAATTATATACCAACAAGTAAAAAATTCAATTAAAAAAATTTAAGTAAGGAAAAACACCTTCCGGATTTCCAAATAAAATGTAATTAATGAAAAATAATCTTCTGGAAGAATTTTATATTTTGGAAAATTTTATTATGGAAATAAAATTTTGGTTATGGATTTTTGGGTTCTAAAAAATTTTGGTTACAAAAAAAATTTTATCAAGGAAAAATTTTGATTATGAATAATTTTATTAAGGAAACATTTTGATTACGAAAAAATTTGATTAGGGAAAAAATTTTTATTATGAAAAATTTGATTAAAGAAAAATTTTAATTACAAAAAAATTTGATTAATGAAAGAATTTTTTTTATGAAAAATTTGATTAAGGAAAAATTTTGATTAAAAAAATTTTGATTAATGAAAAAACTTTGATTATGAAAAATTTGATTAAGGAAAAAATTTTATTAACAAGAAAATGTACTCCCCCTATGAGAAGGAGTTACTTAATTTAAGGTGATAGGTTTCAACAAAAAATTAATATAGAAGATTACATTATGATTATCATTCATAACTTTTGTTTAATATATTCAACTATATTGGAGGGTAAAGATTTTGTAAAAATATCAGAAATTTGATCTTGCATTCTGATAAATTAAGGAATGATATATCCTTTAAGTGTGTGATCCCTAAGAAAGTGATGCCTAATATCTATGTGTTTTGCACAGGAGTGATGTGTAAGATTTTTTCTTAGGGAAATGGAACTAGTGTTATCACACAATATCTGTGTTTTGGTAAAACTCATTCCATAATCTGTGAGTGTGTGTTGGATCCACAATACTTGAGCACAAAAACTTCTAGATTCTACATATTTAGCTTTAGCAGTGGAAAGTACTACTGAGTGTTGCTTCTTACATGACCAAGAAACTAATGAATCTCTTAAGAAATGAAAAGTTCTAGATGTACTTTTTCTATCCATTCTACATCCACCAAAATCAACATCCAAAAATATTGAAAAAAAATCATTTCCAAATGTATAGAAAAGTCCTAAATCCATGGTTCCCTTTAAATTGAAAAAAATTATTTTCACTTATTTTAAATGATATTATTTTGGATTAGATTGATATCTTTCACATAAGCATACTGAAAACATTATGTCTGTATGACTAGCTATCAAGTATAGTAAACTTCCTATCATTTCTCTAAATGATGTTTGATCTATTGGTTTCCCAGCTTTATCAAGATCAATAGAATTTGAGGTACTTCTTGGAGTGTTTATACTTTTAGTGTTTTCATATCCATACATTTTAAGAATACCTTTAATATACTTATGTTGTGATATATAAGTTTCTTCTTGTTTTTGAGAAATTTTAAAACCTATGAAAAATGTTAATTTACCCATCATACTCATTTCAAAATTAGATTTCATTAGATTCACAAATGAATCAGTTAAAGATTACTGAGTTGAACCAAATATAATGTCATCAACATAAATTTGAACAATTAAAACATTTTTCTCTTCTTTCTTTATAAAAAGAGTTGGATCAACAATTCCCTTATCATAATTGTTTTGTAACAAAAATCTTATAAAATTATCTAAACTAGGAGGTAATTCAACATAAAATTCCTCTTGAACATATCCGTTAAGGAAAGAACACTTTACATCCATTTGAAAATGTTTAAAATTAAAGAATGTTGCAAAGGAAAGTAAAATGAGAATAGATTCAAGTCTAGCTATTGGAGCATAGGTTTCTTCATAGTCCGTTCCTTCTTGTTGATTATAGCCTTTAACAACTAATATAGATTTATTTCTTAATATGATTCCATTTTCATTGGAAGTTTTTTATCATTTTTAACTTGGGCTCTAAAAGTTTTTAAATAATAAAAATCTTTAGATTTATTTTCTAGAAAATAGACCCACATAGATCAAGTGTAATCATAACCAAAACAAATACATAGTATTTTCCTTTAATACTTCTAGTTTGTGTTGGACCAAAAAGAACCATATGCACTAATTGTAATTCATTAGAAGTTGAGACTTCACCAATTGACTTAAAACTTGATTTATGTTTCTTTCCATATTGAAAAGGATAAAAAACTTTTGAAGAATCGAATCTATGCTCTGGTAGATCCTTAACAAGTATTTTTTGAGGGTTTTCATAGGTTCCTAAGGTTACAGTGTCCTAAACTTCTATACCATAACCAATATTGATCTTCCATTGCACTAAGGCATGGTATATATTAGCTCCTAAGGTCTTCTAAGTTTAGTGTGTATACATTCTCATGTCTATGGGTAGAAAGAATAAACTCTTCCTTGGAATTGTGTACTAAGAATTTATCATTCTTAAAATTTACAAGGTAACCTTCATCACATAATTGACTTATGATATGAGGTTGTGCTTAAGACCCTTAACAAATAAAACATTTTAAATTAAAGTTTTTCTAAGAAGAACAATGTTACCTATACAAAAAATTTATCGCTAAGAATTATCTCTCAAAGTTACTTTTCATCCTTTCGTATTGATAATATTTTCACAGAAGTTATTGTTACCAGTCATATATCAGGAATATCTACTATCATGTACCATATGATGATGTTGTTACTTTCTTTATTCTCCTAAAAAAGAGTTATACATTCAGAATCTAAAAATTCTTGGATCTGGAAATTTCAGAAAGTAAAATTTGAGGAATCCACATTTTCTTGAAAAAATAGGCTTTATGAAAACCTAATGATTGGGTTTTATGTAAAGAAAAATTTCTTTCCCAATTTGCACCACACTGACATTTGGTGCAAAATGGATCACTTTGATGAACAAAATAATTATTACTAAAAATAGGTTTGGAATGAGTATAACCAATTCCTAAACTATTCCTTAGAGGATGAATTGGAGAATACATTTTTATCAAATTTATTCTTTCCTAAGGTAAAATTTGATAAAAGTTTCTTTAAGTAAAAAATTTCAGATTTTAGTTTAATAACTAAATTCTTATCCTCAAAGTTATTAGAACTAGAACTAGAGTTATCCTATAAAATATTTTTCTTAGAAATAACATTTTCAAGATCCTTAGAAAGTTCATCCTTCTAAGAATTAACTTCCTTAAGGTTTTTAGAAACACTTTCAAAAATAAATTTTTTTGATCAAGATCTTTAAAAATATCTGACACTTATTTAGTTAAAACATACATTCTTGAATTTTCCTTCTCTAACTTCTTTATTATCTTGAAATTTTCATTTTCAAGTAGTTTGGAAAACGTAAACACTTCTTCATAAGAAGGTAAAGAGTTATATTCATTAGAAGAAATTTATTCATCTGACGACTTATAATATTTATCATTAATATAATTTTAATTCAAATATACATTAGTGATAGATTCAGTATTGTGTAACCTGTCCATTAGACAATTATTTTCAATGGGTAGTTTGTCTAGTAGACCAAGATTTTTCTGACTAGAAGTTTCATACTATGAGGATTCATCAAATTATTCACCACCACTGGAACTCCATGTATCATTAGCCTTCAATACATTCTTATCATTATACTTGTAATGCTTCTTTATATTCCTCTCAGAGTGATTTTATTTTTTATCTTTTCTTTTAAGCATGGGAAAATCTCTCCTAATGTGTCCAACTCTTTTGCATTCATAACAAGTGACTTCTGAGTCTTTCTTGTATTTTCTTTCATTCTTATTATATATATACTAAAATTATTCTTTCCTACTATGTTGTTAATCCTTCGAGAGATATTAGAAAACTCATTTTTAGAATGTTCACTTTTACTAGACTCAGATAGAACAATGAATTTCTTAGACTTAGATCTTGTAACCCTTTCTGGAGTCTTGAATTTAGTAGTACTAAATGCTACACTTCCATTTCAATTATTCTTCTTATTCATATCAACATCAATATTCATTCTTGTCTCATGTTGAATAAGAGTTCCAAAAAGTTCATCAAGAGTAATATTGGAAACTTTCTTGTTCTCACAAATGGATGTTCTTTTTGATTCCCACTCATTGGGAATAATATCTATAAACTTTTCCACAAGAAATTCATCATCTACACCTTTTTATCCCCTAGATTAAAGACTGTTTACAATGGTCATAAATTTTTGTTTCATTTTTCACATAGGTTCTCCATAAAGAAATAAGAATCCATGATATTCAGCTCTCAACATAGCTCTTCTGGTTTTTATCACTTTGGAAGTCCCAAAATGTGTAACTCCAAGTTTCTTCTAAATACAGATGGCAGATTTAGAAGAAGATATTTGACTATATATGTTCTTTTCATAGAGCACAATAAATTAATGTGTACCTTGTAATTTAGTTGATATTATAATTTTTATTGGTTGGTTAAGGTTTTGACTTCCTTGTCTGGAATTTTGTAATCACCAGTAAGAATAACAAAATTGTATACTCTAGTGTTAATGACAAAGGTCTTCGTTCTATATCTCCAGTACACATAATCATTACCATAAAAAATGGTGGTCAGGTAGGATTAAGATTTTCAATGGAACCAACATTTATACCTGCCATTATATAATAAAATATATTTTCTAGAAAAACTTGTTAGTGGTAAGGGTTAAAATATTTGACCAAAACTAGAATAAGAAAAGTTCAACAATAAAATAAAACTTGAACAAGAAAAATTATATGTGAGTATAAGTATTTTAGAAACCTAGCTCTGATACCAATTATAGAATCAAAATAGTGTATGTAGATGCTCAATTACAAGAGGGTGGGGGGGGGGGGGGTGAATTGTAAGTTTAAAAACATTCATTTTTAACCTTAAGGAAAACTATGTTTAACAAAGATAAAGAAGGTAAATTCACAAAGCCACTTGTAGTTCTACAAAAGAAACTTGCTTAGGTTCTAGAAATATGAATATAGAAATTAAACTTAGGAACAATTTTTTTAAAGTAATTTTCTACCTAAAAGAATATAGAATCTTATTTATCAGAGTAAGTAAAGAAAATGAGCCTCAACCCAGTTGGTGAGGTATCCTTAAGTGCATACCTAACACCCAGGTTCAAAACTAGGAAGAGGCATATTTCTGGGCATTATAGCAGGTACTGTTGTAGCACTGTACACTGTGGGGGAACTGCAACAGTTACCATAGCAGGTACTGTTCAGTACTGTAGCAGCCAGAACTATTCACCTTATGCCACCAGTTTGGGCTTGGAGTCTTTAAGGCCTTCGGGCCACCTGGGCCTTTGGGCTAGTAAGGATTTCAGGCCACCTTTAAGGCCTTCAGGCCTCCTCAGGGCCTTTGGGACATATATAGTTTCCCAAGATAGACTCTACAAAAATGGAGTAGTCCTAGAGAAGGATTCAAAGCAGGAACACTCACTAGAGTAGAACCAATGATTTTGGAAGAATGTGAGGTTATGGATATGCCATAGGGACTAGCTTGTGCTTGTACGGGAAGCTTAACTAGATGACCATGCGAAGGTGGAAAGATACCATCATGATATAGATGCCATGGAGGGGCATTTCCTTGTAGTTATAGTCTAGTTGAATTCCCTAAGACCTTCTGGTCAAGTATTGTCTCTTAATCCTATGGACCATGTAATCACTAAGACTACGAGCCTTGTAAGGGTTCCCCCTATTCCCTTGAAAGGGGGGTTATCAAAAATCAATAAAAATAAAGGCCTTTGTGCCATTTGGGGTTAGAGTAAGTAAAGTAAAATAAAGTATAAGAAAGTTATAAATTATTCCTTTATTAAATTACAGGGGAAATAAAAACTTGAAACAAAAACAAGTAACAAGTAGTAAACATTTTAACCCAAAGAGTAGGGTATCCAACAACCTTGGATAAAGGTCCCTTTATTTATACTTTCAAGAAATTCTGTCTTACCCACACTAGGGTAAGCCCTCGATAGGAATATCGGAATCTCTCTTTCTATCCCTAAAATCCCTTGATCTTTAAGGTAGTCGGAACCTCTGTCTTCCTATCCTCAGAAGCCCCAGATTGTACTAAAAAATAATCAGAGTCGCACTGAGTAAGATGAACAAGATGTTCATGGATAAACAAGATGATCATTAAAACACACAAAGCTTGAGAGTCTTTATCTATCTAGAAATAACTTCATATCATCACAACATGTAATATCTAGGTCGATAAACTGATTTTGAGCTCATTTAAATGAGAATATATTTATAAGAAAAACTTCAACGGTCAGATCCATCATACAAAAGTCATATTTTTCCTTGAATTTTGGAGGGACCTTTACACATGTTACTCAACCAATGGTTGGTTAGAAACAAAATGTACGACATCGTTTTATACTTACAAAATCATGTGCAAGAAAAAGAATGAATTATATTAACCAATTATGAATATCTAGTGTCTAGGGAAAAATTGAATTCCGAGTCTAATCATATAAACAATCTGATTCTAGAAAACATGGATATTCAGATTCTGTTTTACAAAGAATTCAGAATCTAAATTGTATAGAATTCAAAGACTTAATTACCAAGAATTTGGAGTATGAATTATGAGGAATTCAGAGTATAAATTATAAGGAATTTGGAGTCTAAATTCTAAGAATTCAGAGTCTTAATTTCAAATAATTAAGAGTCTTAATTTTAGATAATTTAGATTCTGAATATTAGAAAATTCACAGTCTGAATTTCAGAGAATTTAGAGTCTGAATTTTAGAGAATTTAGAGTCTGAGTTTCAGAGAATTTGGAGTCTGAATTTTAGAGAATTTGGAGTCTGAATTTCAAAGAATCTGGAGTCTGATTTTTAGAGAATTCAGAGTCTGAATTTCAGAAAATTCATTGTCTGAATTTGAATGAATTCAGAGTCTGAATTTTAGAGAATTCAAAGTCTGAATTTCTGATAATTTGGAGTCTAAAAATAGAAGACTCTATATCCAAGGAACTATAAGATTCTAAGGTTTTTAATAAGGATCCAAATTTTATAATTATTAAAAAAATGAATTTGGTTTTGAGAGATTATGAAATGAGTCAATGAAAACAAAGGTAAGGATAGAAATTTCCTTAGAGAAGGAAAATTTTCCTTAAAAAGATAATCCTTAGGGAAAGATAATTTGCCTTAAGATAAAGTATTTGTGATTTTCAAAACATAGAGGAATGGAAAATTTACAAGAAACCATATTGACTCCACATAAACTACCACCAAGCCTCCCAAATGATCACTGATTAAATCTCATATCCAAGTATAATAAAATAGTATCGAATATTATAACAAGAGGTAACCCCAAAACTAATTCCCCCCCTAGGTTTTTCTCTCTCAAAACCCAACTTAAAATGTCATATTCTCAATCCCCTCTAAAATCATGCAACAACAAACCATATATCATATCAAGTGTATTAGGGTATCCTGAAAATGAAGTACATTAACCCCATGACATACTCTTACCATGAACGACCCCACCATGTAATATCATATCATACATTACCCCCAATGGGTCTTCTCATACACATGTACCATCTCATCAATTCCCTACAGAGTCTATCGGTACAATATCTCATCAACCTCATAGGGCCTACTGGTATGTTAGGTTCTACCTCATCGGTACCCCATAGGGTCTTCTAGAACACCACATACTCTAACTATATGGTTGTACCTAACTTTTGCCATCACAACCCATGATACACCTAGAAGGGAGAGTGTGGATGAGGAAGTAATCAAACAACCATTCCCTCACTAACCTAGATATTAGAGGGAAGAACCCAAAACCCAAAGCATGCTAGGCATAAAAATGGTATTAGACTTTGGTGGGGTGTTTATAGAAATCAAAAGAAAAAAAGAATAGTATTTCCACATCAAAGAACTATCTACAGTTCTATAGAAAATTTCACTACTATAGCCGAAAACGATTTCCTCACCACCAACAACAGAACCAAATAACTGTTCCCACATATTAGACTACCAAACTGGACCCATTAACCATGCATAATATCCACACCACAAATGTATAATTTCTAGCTATCATACCATTATTCCATTTCTAGAATTACCATTCACCAACTAAATTATATTCTTTAATCCACTCAATTCCATATTTAATGGAAAGCCACTTCAATCCAATTCCCACATTCATTCATGTATGATCATTTCATTTCCAACCCCTTAGTCCATTATAGCCCACATTAATTTACCATTTCATATTTAACATTGTATTTTGTTACTATCAAGAAACTATAAAATGATCCCACATGAACCACCCCTGTCACCACTCACAAAAATCAACCCAACCCCTCTTTCCAATCATGTAAAAGAAACTATAACCCCACTACCTAAACCACAGCCTCAAATGCAGCCCAATATACCACCCATGGCATCCACCATATCACCCATGTAATGTCCCTGACCTAGTTTTCCATCATGTGAATGAGATAGGTCACTATATTACCACATGATTTCCTCCTCATATGTCCAGGGTTTTCAAATAGTAGTGGGGGTATAATGAATATAGTGTGAAGACTATACCCAATGGAATATAGTTATAATAATAGTGGAAATAAAATAAATCAATCCAAACAAAAAACACATAGAGATAAAAAATAAAACCAAATATAAAAATATATAAAATAAACCATGTCATTACTACTTTGGGTCAACTAAATTTCACACTAAATTCATATAAGAATAAAAATAAAACTAATTCTAAAATAAAGACTCCAAAATATCATGGTGCTTAACCCCATGCTTGACCCCACCTAAAAGTTTCAATCACTTCTAGAAAAGCATCAATCAAGCACATGAAGCCTTTTTCTTATCCATACTTGCATCCATGAAGTATGTTTAGGTACCAAACAATTCCCAAACATGGTGTGAGTAAAGATCAATAGGCCGACACCCATGGTGTCTAAAAAATCCATTCTGAATAAATAGTTCATGAAATACTATGATAAATTGGGGAATTAATTCATAAATTAATACGTAACATAAGAAAAACTGCCAACCCTCAAGCTCTAAGTTGCAATATGAGGGTCATCCAAACTTGCTTCAGCACGATGTCAGATGGATTAATCCTTGAAATATAGTGCAATAATCAAAAGGAATGCCATGTCTAACCCATTATCAAGAACTGGGAAGGAACTACATGTCTAAACCAAAATCTAAACTGGTAAGGAACACCATGTCCATCCTATAATCTCATCTAGGGAGGAACACCATGTCCAACCTATAATATCAACTGGGAAGAAATTCTATGTCCAATCTATAATATCACCCTGGAAGGAATGCCATGTCCAACCTATAATCTCATTTGAGAAGGAATACAATTTCAAACCTATAATATCATTTGGTAAAGAATCCCATGTACAAATTATAATCTCATATAGGAAGGAACACTATGCGCAACCTCATCGAGGAAGGAACATCATGTACAACCTATAATCTCATCTAAGAAGGAACATAATTTCAAACCTATAAGCTCATCTAGGAAGGAATGTTATATCTAACCTATAATCTCATCTGGGATAGAACTCCATGTCTAACCTATAATATCATCCTCAATAATTAAGTTACCAAATATTCATAAAAAGTCAATATTCCAATAAATCCATTGATAATACCCAAACAACAAACATGCCAAACATGTTATTATTACCCATATAGGTTAATTAATCAAATTACGAATTAACAAAACTTATTCTATTTTTCCAAGTTGCTAGTTTTCATAATAAGTATAAAAATAATCAAAAATTTATTTCATCATTCCATGTTTCCAATTATTATAATAATATAACCATATTAAACCATTTACATGTAATAATTAAGCATAATTCCATTATCATTTTATTATATCCATAATCCATCATATTATCATGCCAAGGCATTTACATGTCATTTACCTAGTTTCAAGCCATGTAATTTTTTATCAAACAATTACATAAAATATAATACTAATACAATTAACATTGTTAATCCAATTCAAATAAAAAATTCCAATTCATAATAGGGCTCTAGGTTTAATCAATCCATGTTACAACCTAGGGTCAAGGGTTGACGCACCACTCAGGTGGCCACAAGTACCAGTATCAACACCAACATACCCAAGGGGATCCATGGGAGGTTAAGGTATAATTAGTTCATCAAAAAAGTGGATTTCCAATTAATATTAGATTTCATGCTTGATGTGTTGGTGTGATATCATATATGCATATACTATAAAAATAAATCAGACCTTATGGAGTTATTTTAAACCACCCACCTCAAGAAAAAAGAAGATGAGGTCCAAGATCAATCCCCATGTCAAAATGAAACAAAAATAAACCCTATGTAAAGTAGGTTAAACACACCATTAAGGCTAGAAGAAGAGGATCCAAGGAGGAACCAAGATAATTTTACCAAAGGCAATAGAGACTTACCAATTTTGAATACTAGATCAGAGAATAGTTCGAAGAACCAAATAGATGTGTCAAAGAATCCTTGAGAGCCTTATATAACCTTAAATATTCTATAATCACATATTATCATAAAATAAGGGGTTAATAGGTGTTTAAAAGAGGGTTTAGATCATAAAAAATAAAACTTTGACCCTTACTTCACTGATCCAACATGACACCACTGGGTAGCCGATGGACACCATTAACTAGCCAGTGGTGTCCTCTAGTGCAATTTCATGGTTGGGAACCCCACTAAGTGACTGGTGGGTCTTATATAGGAGTAACTTTTAAAGAGGTTCCCACTGTATAGCTAGTGGGACTCCAGTAGCTTTACCGAGCTACTAGACATGCCATTGGATGACCGGTGGCTATACCAGTTAACCAGTAGTGCTGCAATCTCTCCCTGGATTCACACCACCTCCAACCTCACGACAGATCATATCATAGAGTTAAAATACACCTCAAACACAATATTTTAAATGGGAAAAATATTATATTACAGAGTTTAAATATTTTAATAAAACTCAAAGAGGATTAACCAAAAACTCAAATAGGAATGTACCCAAAAAATGATGGGATATTACAACCTCCCCGACATATAATATCTCATCCATAAGATGAGATCTCGAGCATCACTTTAGGGTATCAATGAATAAGTTAGTATAAGATACCTTTATATCATAATTCCACTCAAAGTCATCCTCCTGAGCATGCCCATGTTTATATTACACTCGCACCAAATACACAATCTTCCCTTGGAGATTATTCTCACTACAATATATGATACCGACCAGACATTCCTCAAAGGATGCATCGATATCATGATCAAAATCATCAATTTATATTATATGAGATAGTTCAAGGTAATATCTAAAAATCCGTGACATGTGAAACACATCATTCATGGAACTGTGGCATTATGGAAGGGAAAATCTGTACACTATTGGACCGACCCTCTCTACTATCTCAAACATCCTAAAGAACATGAGTGTTATCTTTCTATACTTCTAGATGGAATGTTTTTTCAGCCAATAAGAATCCTAAATAAATACCTAATGACCAAACTTTAACTCTAGAGGCCATTTACAATTCTTAGCTTATGATTTATGTAGGCTCTGCATAGTTACCAACTGATTCCTAATCATCTGAACCTACTTTGATGTCTCTTGCATGAGATAGGCCCAATTAGAGCTGAATCCTTTACCTCTAACGAAAATAGAGGTTAATAGAATGAAATTCTATACAATTACTCAAAAGGTTCCATTTTTATAGATTCTTAGAATCTATTATTATAAGATAACTCCAAATGTTCCAGAAACAACTCCCAAGAACCACTGAAGTCCACAACATATGCTCTCAATATTTCCTCTAGAATATGAAACATCTGTTTAGATTGGCCATCAGTTTGAGGATGGTAGTCTATGATTAGAAGAACCTATGATTCCAGTGTCTTCTAAAATCCCTACCAGAACCATGACATGAAATATGGATCTTGTATTGAAACAATACTCCTTCGAACCCCATGCAATAAAAAAATATCCCACGTGTAGAGACTACCCAAATCATTGATGGTGAAAGTCTCCATGATAGGAAATAAGTGGTATATCTTAGTCAGTCGATCCAAAATCACTCAAAATACATCATTTTTCTAAGGTTTCCTAGGTAATCCTATCATGAATCCCATGGTGATATCATCCCACTTCCATTCCAAAATGGGAAAATGGTGTAGTAACCCAGAAGGATGCTGATGCTCAAAATTCACTTACTAATAAGTAAAGAATCATTCCATGAATCCCTATATCTCTTTCATCATATCTAGACAACATTATTAACTACAAATATAATGATATGTCTTTTTTAAACCTGGGATGTACATCCCATTTAGAAGAAAAAAAATTCCCTCATCAGCTTCTCATGTAAGCTCAGATGAACTTAGATATGTCTATGGAAAGGAATAACTCCATCACCTCCAAGAGACCGACCTAATAGTGGATACATACCATATATATTTTCCCCCAGAGCTAAGCTATATGGATTAGAAAACTTACCTCTCTTGATATAGTCTAGAAGAATGAGAACAAAAAATGTCCAAGTCATAGCCACCCTTCCTTAGGAATCATAAACATCCAGATTCATATCTATAAAGATTGATATCATCCAAAACTCATCCTAATATTCCCACAATTCTTCTATCTCTTTATTCCTACTCAATTCATCAAAAATGATGCCAACCTTTCCCAGGGTGGAATCCAAATCAATGTCAAAATACTACAGTTACTCAGCCCACCTCCTTCACAGAAGGTTCAGGTCCTATTGTGAAAATATGTACCTTAGGATATCATGATATGTGTATACAAAAAACCTATCACCCAAAAGATAATTCCTCCATAATCTTAGAGTGCATACCACCACAACCAACCTCAAATCATGAGTGGGATATTTCTTCTCTTGTGACCTCAAATTTCTAGATCCATAAACAACCACTCGATCCTCCTACACCAGAATTGTTCAAAATATGACTCCTGATTTGTTATAGTAAATGGTATATTTCATACCTTGATCGAATAAGGTGAGGATTAATGATGAGGTCTAGCCACTCTTTAACTTATAAAAAGGCTTCACATAATCATCTGACCAAAAAAAACATTACCCCTTTATTAATAAGTCTATAATTTGGTACTTTAAGATGGGATAAAACCTGGATGAAATGATGGAAAATAGCCTACTAGACATAGAAATATCTGAATCCCAAATATTTTCTGTGGTTGTTCCCAAGAAACCATGGCTACAACCTTCCCTAGGTCCACTGACACTCCAACCTATGAAATAACATGACCTAATAAGTTCACATTGTTATTTTATAAGTGACATTTATATAGCATGGTGTATAACTGATGCCCTATTAGCGCACTCAGGAGATGTCAAGATGTTGGGCATGATCATCTAAAAAATGGTATTACACTAATATTTTATCAATAAAAACACCACAAACTAATCAAGTAATAGATGAAAAATATGATTCATCAAGTCTCTGAATACTGTTGGTGTATTAAATAGACTAAAAAATATCACCATGAACTTGTACATGCCATACGTGCTTATAAAATCAGTTCAAGGTATGTATGATGGTCCCATCCTTAAATAATGGTACCCAAATATAAAGTGAATCTTGAAGAAAATACAAGCACCACCCATTTGATCGAAGAGTTTATTGATGTACGGAAGGGGATTCCATTTCATAACCATCATCTACTTTAGTATTCAATAATCTACACATAAGGATGAATTCCCATAACCCTTCTTGGAAAAAATCACAGGAGAACCCCATGTTGAACTCCTAGTCCTTATGAATCTTTTAGCCTCTAGATATTCCAATTTCATTTCAAAATCTTGAATCCTCCATGGTTTCATCATTTAAGGTGGGATATAAAATGGTTTGGCTATCAACACCAACTCAATAGTGAACTGGATCTCCCATTTGAGTGGTGAGATGAATAATTCTTTAGAAAAAAAAATCCTAAAAGTGGTCCAATACTAGAGGAAAAGAACTCTACTACAACTCACCTTCAGCCATAACAAGGCTTTCTATTTGGTCCATGAGTAAATCCAATATTTATTAAATTTTCTCTGTATGACCACCCTGAAGACTACATTCACCCCAATGGATATAGCTAACTCATTCTAGTGATAGAAAATTTACAATCCTCCCATAATAGTTAATACGAGTCTAGTACAGAACTAGGAAATCCATACCCAAAATCAAACCACACCATGTCATTTCCAATACAAATAGTTTCAAGAGAAAACATAGACATCAATTTAGATAAAAAATTCCCTAGATCATATAATTCCCTCTAACCACACCTTGTCGATGGTAATAAACTCATATTAGTTTTTCTATAACCAAACCCAATTCATTGGTAAGAAAGAGATAATATAAAGGAATATGATTCTCATGTTGTAAAAAAAATGCAGGAAATGGTTTATGATACAAGAATCATACCTTTGACAATGAAAGGTCCCACATCTAGATTAGCCAGGTTATATAATATATAATGCAACTGACTCTACCTTGTGCTCCAGACTAAATTCCCCCATGATGCTACCTCTGGCTGGTGCTAGTTCTCTTGCATTGAGTTGCCTCATCCCCTACCTCATACTGAGAATCCAATGGAACTCCAACTACCTGTCTGCTAAGGTAAAGATTTATCTTCATTAGAAGAAAATTATTCATCTGAATACTTATAATATTTATCATTAACATAATTTTCATTCAAGGATACATTATTTATAGATTCGTAATTTTGTACCTTTCCTATTAGATAATGATTTTTAATGGGTATTTTGTCTAGTAGACCAATATTTTTCTGACTAGAAGTTTCATACTCAGAAGATTAATTAGATGAGTCACCACCACTAGCACTCCATGTATCATTATCCTTCAATACACTCTTAGACTTACACTTGTAATAATTCTTTCTATTTTTCTTAAAATTATTTTCTTTTCTATATTTTATTTTAATCATGGGATAATCTCGCTTGATGTGTCCAGCTCTTTTGCATTCATATCAAGTGACTTATGATTCTTTCATGTCTTTTCTTTATTTCTTTTTATATCTATTATGAAAGTATTTCATTACTACTATCTTGTTAATCCTTTGAGTAAGATTATGTAACTCATTTTCAGAATGTTTGCTTTCACTAGACTTAGATAGAATAGTGAATTTCTTAGAATTAGATCTTGTAACCCTTTCCAGAGGCTTTAATTTAGTAGTAGTAAAGGATACTCTTCTATTTCCATTATTCTTATTATTAATATCTACATATCTTTTCATTCTTGTCTCATGTTGAATAAGAGTTCCAAAAAGTTCCTCAAAATTAATGTTGGAATCTTTCCTCTTCTCATCAATGACTGTTCTTTTGTATTCCCACTCATTGGGCATAATATATATAATCCTTTCCATATGAACTTCATTAAATAAAATTTTTTCTCCCATATATTGAAGACTGTTTACAATGGTCATAAATATTTGTTGCAATTTGCACACAAGTTATCCATAAGGAAATAAGAACACATGATATTCAGCTCTCAACATAGCTCTTTTGGTTTCTATCACTTTGGAAGTACCAAAATGTGTAACTTCAAGTTTCTTCCAAATATAGTTTGTAGATTCACAAGAATACATTTGACTTTATATGTTCCTGGCCATAGAACACAACAAAGTATTGTGTACCATGTAATTTAGTTGATATTCTGATTTTTCTTGGTTAGTGAAGGTTTTGACTTCCTTGTATGGAATTTTGTAATCACCAGTAAGAATAAAAAAATTGTCTAATCTAGTGTTAATGAAAAAGGCCTTAATTCTATCTGTCCAGTACTCATTATCATTACCATAAAAAATTGGTGGTCTTGTGGGATTAAGATTGTTAGTGGAACCAACATTTATACCTGTCATTCTATAAGAAAATATCTTTCCAGAAAAACTTGTTAGTGGTAAGGGATAAATCTTTGACCAAAACTAGAATAATAAAAGTTCAACAAGAAAATAAAACTTGAGAAAGAAAAATTATATGTGAGTATAAGTATTTTAGAAACCTGGATCTGATACCAATTTTAGGATCAAAATAGTGTATGTAGATGCTCAATTACAAGAGAGGGGGGGGGGGTGAATTGTAAGTTTAAAAAGTTTCATTTTTAACCATAAGGAAAACTAGGTTTAACAAAGTTAAACAAGGTAAATTCACAAAACCTATTTTAGTTTTATGAAACAAATTTTCTTACATTCCAGAAATATGAATCTAGAAATGAAACTTAGGAATAATTTTCTTAAAGGAATATTCTACCTTAAAGCATATAGAATCTTATTTATCAGAGTAACTAAATTACAAGAAAGTATAACAAAGTTATACTTTCTTCCTTTATCAAAATAAAGTGGGAATAAAAACTTGAAAAAAAACAATTAACAAGTAGGAAATATTTTAACCCAAAGATTAGGGTATACAACAAACTTGGATAAAGGTCCCTTGATTTATACTCTCAAGAAAGTTTGTTTTACCCGCACTAGGGTAAGCCCTTGATAGGAATATCGGAATCTGTCTTGCTATTTCTACAATCCCTTGATCTTTAAGGTAGTCAACACCTATGTATTCCTATCCCCATAATCCCTCGATTGTACTCATCAACAATCAAATTCACACAAAGAAAGCTGAAGAAGATGTTCACGGCTGAACATGATGTTCATTAAAACTCACAAAGCATGAGAGTCTTTATCTCTATAGAAATAACTTCACAGCATCACAACATGTAATATCTAGGTCGATTAACTAATTATGAGATCATTCAAATGAGATTTTATTTATAGGAAAAACTTCAACGGTAGGCTCCCTCCTCCAATAGTCATATTTTTCCTTGAATTTTGGAGGGACCTGTAGACGTGTCACTCAACCAACAGTTGGTTAGAAACAAAATGTATGATATTGTTTTATACTTAAAAAATCAAGTGTAATAATAATATTGAATTATCTTAACCAATTCTGAATATCCAGAGCCTAAGGAAAAACTGAACTTGGAGTCTAATCCTATTAACAATCTGATTCTAGAAAACATGGATATTTAGATTCTATTTAACAAAGATTTTGGAATCTGAATTATATAGATTCTGGATTCTGAATACCAATGAATTTGGAGTCTTAATTCTGAGGAATTTGGAGTCTAAATTCTAAGGAATTGGGAGTCTAAATTCTGAGGAATTCAGAGTCTGAATTTCAGATAATTCAAAGTCTGAATTTCAGAGAATTAAAAGTCTGAATTTCATAGAATTCAGAGTCTAAATTTTTGAGAATTTGGAGTCTGAATTTCAGAGAATTTGGGGTCTAAATTTCAAAGAATTAGGAGTCTGAATTTTATAGAATTTGGAGTATTAATTTCAAAGAATTAGAATTATAATTATTAGAGAATTTGGAGTCTAAATTTCAGAGAATTTAGAGTATGAATTTCAGAGAATTTGGAGTCTGAATTTCAGAGAATTCTGAGTCTAAATTTCTGAGAATTTGGAGTCTAAAGAGAGGAGACTATATATCCAAGTAAATATAAGATTACATGGTTTTTAATAAGGTTCTGAATTTTAGACTTAGTGAAATAATGAATTTGGTTTTTAGTGATCATAAAATAAAGCGATGAAAGCAATGGTAAGATAGAAATTTCTTTAGAGAAGGGAAATTTATCATAAGAAGATAATCCTTAGGGAAAGATAATTTTCCTTTAGATAAAGTGTTTGTGATTTTCAAAACATAGAGGATTGGAAAAGTCATAAGGAATCCTTATTGACTCAACATCAACTACCACCAGTCCTCCACACAGATCACCAACCAAATCTTGTATCCAAGTATAATAAAATAGTATCGAATATTTTAACAAGTGGTAACCCAGAAGCTACTTCTCCCCTAGGTTTCTCTCTCTCACACCCCAACTTTAAACGTCCTATTCTCAATCCCCACTGAAATCATGCTACAACACACCATATATCATATCAAGCGTAGTAGGGTATCCACAAAATGATGTACATTAATCTCGTGACATCCTCTTACCATGGATGATGCCACCATTTAATATCATCTCATCCAGTACCCCTAAGGGTTTTCCAGTACACATGTACCATCTCATCAATTCCTTGTAGAGTCTATCATAACGACATCTCATCAACCTTATATGGCCTGTTGGTATGTCATGTACTACCTCATCGGTACCCCATACGGTATTCTAGAACACGATATACTCTAACTATATGGTTGTACCTAACTTGGGCCATCACAACCCATGATACACCTAGATGGGAGAGTGTGGTAGAGGAAGTAATCAAACATCCATTCCCTCACTAACCTATATATTAGAGGAAAAAACCCAAAACCGAAATAACACTGGGCATAAAAAAGGTTATTCAACTTTTGTGGGGTGTTTATGAAATCAAAATAAAAAAAATCACAGTATAGACACATCAAATAACAATATACAATTCTATAGGAAATTCCACTACTATAACTGAAAAATATTTCCTCACTATCACCAACAAAACCAAATAACTGCTTCCATATAATAGACCACCAAAATGGCCGCATTACCCATGCATAATAGACACACCACACATGTATAATTTCTATTTGTCATACCATCATTCCATTTCTTGAATTACCTTTTACCAACTAATTTATATTATTTAATCCACTAAATTCCATATTTAATGACAAACCAATTCCATCCAATTCCCACATTCATTCATGTATGATGATTTCATTTCCAAACCCTTAGTCAATTCATTCCCACATTCATTTACCATTTCATATTTAACATTGTATTTTGATACTATTAGGATACTATAAAATGATTCCATGTGAACCACCCATGTCACCACTCACAAAAATCTACCCATCCCCTCTTTACAATCATGTAAAAGAAACTATAACCCCAATTCAAAAACCAAAACCTCAACTAAATCCCACTATACCACCCATAGAATCCACCACATCACCCATGCAATGTCCCAAACCTGGTTTTCCATTATGTGAATGAGATAGGTCACTACGTGACCTCAAGAACGCCTCCTCATATGTCCAAGGTTTTCAAATAGTAGTGGGGGTATATGGAATATAGTGTGGAGACTATACCCAATGGAATAGAGTTATAATAATAGTTAAAATAAAATAAATAATTCCAAAAAATACACACACAAATAAAAAATCAAACCAAATCAAACAATATATAAAATAAACCATGTCATTCCATACTTTAAGTTAACTAAATTTCATTCTGAACTCATATAAGAATAAAAACTAAAACAAACTCTAAAATAAAGACTCCAAAATATCTTGGTGATTAACCCCATTCTTAACCACATCTCCAAGATTCAATCACTTCCATAAAAGCATCAATCAAGCACATGAACCCTTTCCCTTGTCCATACCTGTATCCATGAAGTATGTTCCGGTACCAAACAACACCCAAACAAGGTGTGAGTAAAACTCAATAGGATAATACCCATGGTGTCTAAAAAATCTATTTTGAATAAATATTGCATGAAATAGTATGATAAATAGGGGAATTAATTCATAAATTAATGCGTAACATAAAAAACTGCCAACCCTTGAGCTCCAAGTTGTAATCTGAGGGCAGCGAAACTTGCTTCCACATGATGTTAGATGAATTTATCCTTGAAATATAGTGAAATAGTCAAAAGGAATTCCATTTCTAACCCATTATCATAAACTAGGAAGGAACTACATGTCCAAACCAAAATCTTAACTTGTAAAGAACACCATGTCCATCCTATAATCTCATTTTAGGAGAAAAAACATGTCCAACCTATAATATCAACTAGGAATAAATGCCAAGTCCAACCTATAATCTCATCCAAGAAGGAATGACATGTCCAACCAATAATCTCATCCAAGAAGGAATGCCCTATCCAACCTATAATCTCATCTGGGAAGGAATACCATTTCAAAACTATAATCTCATCTGGGAAGGAATTCCATGTACAAATTATAATCTCATATGGGAAGAAACTCCATGACCAACCTCATCTAGAAAGGAACATAATGTCCAACCTATAGTCTCATATGAGAAGGAACATAATGTCCAACCTATAATCTCATCTAGGAAGGAATGTTATATCTAACCTATAATCTCCTATAGGATAGAACTCAATGTCTAACCTATATTCTCATCCTTAATAATTAAGTTACCAAAGATTAATAGAAATACAATATTTCAATCAATACATTTATAATACCCAAACAACTAACATTGCAAACATGTTATTATTACCCATATTGGTTAATTAATCAAATTACTATTTGACAACACTTATTATATTTTTCCAAGTTACTAGTTATCTTAATAATTATAATAATAATAAAAAATTTATTTAATCATGCCAAGTTACCTATTATAATAATAATTATAAACATATTCAACCATTTATATGTCATAATTAAGCCTAATTCCATTAACATTTAATTATATCCATAATCCATCATATTATCATGCCAAGGAATATACATGTCATTTACCTAGTTACCAGCCAAGTAATTTTTTATCAAAAAATTACATCACATATCATTATAATACAATTCACATTGTTAATAAAATTTAAATAAAAAATTTCAATTCATCATAGGGATCTAGGTTTAAGGAATCCATGTTACAACCTAGGGTCAAGGGTTGGCACACCATTCGGGTGCCCACAAGTCCCATTCTCAACAATAACATACACAAGGGGATCAATGGGAGGTTTAGATATAATGAGTTCATCAAAAAATGGGATTTAAAATTAAGATTAGTTTTTATGTATGATGTGTTTGTGTGATCTCATATGTGGACATATTATAAAAATAAATTAGAGCTTAGGGAGTTATTTTAAACCACCCACCTTAAGAAGAAAAATAAGATGACGTCCAAGATCAAGATCAATATCAAAATGAAACACAAATATACCCTATGTAAAGTAGGTGAAACACACCATTAAGGATTGAAGAAGAGGATCCAAGGAGGAACCAAGAGAATTTTACCAAATGCAAGAGAGGCTTATCGATTTTGAATCACCGGATTAGAGAACAGTTCAAAGAACCAAAGAGAGGTGTCAAAAAATCCTTGAGAGACTTATAGAACCATGAAAATTATATAATACCATATTATCATAAAATTATAGGTTAATAGGTGTTTAAAAGAGTTTTTAGGCCATAAAAAATAAAACTTTGACCCTTACTTTTGCGACCCCACATGACACCATCAGGTAGCCAGTGGACACCACTGACTAGCTGGTGGTGTCCTCTAGTATACTTGCATGGTTGGGAACCCAAATAAGTGACCGATGGGTCTTCTATAGGATAACCAATTGAAACAGTTCTCACTGTATAGCTAGTGGGACTCTATTAGCTTTACCAAGCTACTAGACAACCCATTGGATGACCGGTGGCTGCACCGGTTAACCGGTGGTGCTGCAGTCTCTCCTTGGCTTCACACCACCTCCAACTTCACAATATATCATCTCGTTGAGTTACCAAAAACCTCATACAAAATATTTTACATGAAAAAAGTATATATTACTAAGTTTAAATATTTTAATAAAACCCAAAGAGGATTAACCAAAAACTCAAAGAGGAACGTACCCGAAAAATGATGGGATCTTACAACCTCCCCAAAATATAATAGATCATCCCTAAGATGAGATCTAGAGAATCAATTTAGGTTATAAATGAATAAGATAGTACAATATACCTTTATATTATAATTCCTTCCCAAGGAATCCTCCTGAACATGCCCATGTTTCCATTGCACTCGCACCAAAGACACAATCTTTCCTTAGAGATTCTTCTCACTACAATCTACGATATGGATCAGATGCTCCTAAAAGGATGAATCAATATCAAGATCAACACTATAAATTTCTATTATATGAGAAGGTTCAAGGTAATATCAATTAATCCATGACATTTGAAACACATCATTCATGGCACTATAGCGTTATTGAAGGACTAATCTATACATTATGGGACCGACCCTCTCTACTATCTCAAACTCACTAAAGAACCTGAGTGTTATCTTTCTCTACTTCCATATGAAATGTTTTCTCAGCCAATAGGAAACCTAAATAAATACCTCATTACAAACCTCAAACTCTAGAGGTCATTTCCAATGGTTATCTTACGATTTCTATAGGCTCTGCGTGGTAACCAACTGATTCCTAATCAACTGAACCTACTTCGATGTCTCCTACATGAGACTAGGCCCAATGAGAGTTGAATCCTTTACCTATACCCATAATAGAGGTTAATAGAATAAAATTATATATGAGGCCTCAAAATGTTCCATTTTTATCAATCCATGGAATCTATTATTATAAAATAACTTCACAAGTTCTAGAAACTACTCTCAAGAACCACTGATGTCCACAACATAGGCTCTCAACATTTCCTCTAAAATCTGAAGCATCTGTTTAGATTGGACATCAGTTTGAGGATGGTGGGAAATTCTTAAAAGAACCTATGATACTAGTGTCTTCTAAAGTCCTTATCACCCAAAAAGATAATGTCTCCATCATCTCAAAGTGTGTACCAACACAACCAACTTTAAATCACGAGTGGTATATTTTTTCTCTTGTGACCTCAAATTTCTAAAGCCATAAACAACCACTCGATCCTGCTGCATCAGAAATTTTCAAAATCTGACTCCGGATGTGTTATAATAAATGGTACATTACTTACCCATATTGGGAAAGGTGAAGATTAGTGATGAGGTCTGACCACTCTTTAAATCGTAAGAAGGCTTATCATAAGCTTCTAAACAAAAAACATTTTCCCATTTATTAATAATTCTATAAATCCTCACTTAAAGATGGGAGAAAACCTAGATGAAATGATGGAAATAGCCTAATAGACCCAGAAATATCTGAATCCCAAATATTTTCTTGGTTCTTTCCCAAGATACCATGGCTAAAACCTTATCTAGGTCCACTGACACTCCATACTATGAAATAACATGACCCAATAAGTGAACTTTGTTATTCCATAAGTTACATTTATATAGCATGGTGTATAGCTAATTCTCAATTAGCTCACTTAGGACGATGTTAAGATTTTGGGAATGATCATATAAAAAATGGTATTACACTAATATATCATCAATAAAAACACCAAAAACTAATCATGTAATGGATGGAAAATATGATTCATCAAGTCTATGAATACTTTTGGTGTATTCAAGAGACCAAAAAACATCACCACGAACTTTTATAGGTCATAACTACTTATAAAAGTAGTCTAAGGTATGTCTGATGGTCCTATCCTTAACTAATGGTACCCAAATATAAAGTGAATTTTAGAGAAAATCCAAGAAACTGTCATTTGTTTGAAAAGGTTGTTGATTCACAGAAGGGTATTCTATTTCTTAACCATCATTTACTTTAGTCTCCGATAATCCACACATAAGAAAAAATTCCCATAATCCTTCTTTGAAAGAATCAAAGGACAACCCCATGTTTAAGTCCAAGGACTTATTAATCCTTTAACCTCTAGATCATCCAAATTCACTTTAAAATCTTGAATCCTTGATTGTTCCACCATTTAAGGTGGGATATAAACTGGTTTGGCTCTTAACACCAGATCAATAGTGAACTGGATCTCCCATTTGAGTGGTAATATGAAGAATTATTTAGAAACTACATCCTGAAAGTGGTCCACTACTAGAGGAAAATAACTCTACTACAACTCACCTTCATCCATAACAAGGATTCCTATTTGGGCCATGAGACAATCCAATATGTATTAAATTTTCTCTGTATGACCATCCTGATGACTTCATTCGCCCCACTGGATATAGCTAACTCATTCTAGTGATATTAAAGTTACTCTCCTCCCATAATAGTCAATATGAGTTTAGTACATAACTAGGAAATTCATACCGAAAATCAAATTGAACCATGTCATTTCCAACACAAATAGTTCAAAGAGAAAACATAGCCATAAATTTCAATAAAACATTCCCTATAACATCTAATTCCCTCTAACCACAATTCTAAAGGTGTGTCGATGGTCATAAACCCATATTATTTTTCCATATCAAAACCCCATTCATTGGTAAGAAGGAGAAAATATAAAGGAATGTGATTCTAATGTACTAAAAAAATGTAGGAAAGGATATATTATACAAGAATCATACCTCTAACAATGGAAGGTCCCACATATAGATTGACCAGGTTATATTGTATATCATACAACTAAATCTACCTATACCTTGCACTCGAGACTAAATTCCCCCACGATGCTACCTCTAGCTGGTCCTATTGCTCTTACATTGAGTATCCTTATCCCCTATCTCATACTGAGCATCCAATGGAACTCCAACTACCTGTCTACTAAGGTGTAGCTGATTCCTTCCGAGACTATGGTGTCTTTTTTGATTTTATATCACCATTTTAATAATATGTTCTATTTTAGAGCCGTTATTGATGTCCAATCCTGCCACAAGTGATACACTCCACAATAGGGTAAGGACACGGAGGGTGATTATAGTTAGCCCTACCACACTGAAATCACTACACATATCCACAATCCTAATATGACCACCCACTCTCTTAGCTTCTCTACCCACCACTACCCTGGTAGTATCCATCATAGTGGTGCTTCTTTCCACATGAAGAAGAGATCCCATATCACCATGTTGAGACTATCTACCAACCACTAGGGGCCTCCTTCAGGTTCCCTTCCGTGATGAGAGCACGATTCATCACTTCAATGAAGTTTCTTAGGTGAAAGATGTTCACCAATGACTTTATCTCATAACAAAGCCCATATTGGAATATCTTCACCCTAGCAATCTCATCTGCCACCAAATTTGGAGAAATTTTTTGCATGTTAGTAAAACATCCAATGTAGTCCATCACTGAGATGCTCCCCTATAAATGGTGCATGAACTAGCTATCCCTCTCATCCCTTAGTGCCTTGGGATACAAGTGACTTGGGAAATTATCATTAAATTCTTATAGGAATGGTTCTCTTACTTACCTACTTTCTATAGGGTGCCCCACCAGTGATTGGATATCCCTCATATTATATAAGTATAAATCTTCACTATCTTGTCTATGAGTGTCTCAAGGTGCTTGAAGATTACTTGGATAGACTTAATATATAACTTAGCTGCCCGGGGTCCTCTATCCCCAGTGAACATGGGTGGATTCTACCGTTGATGCTCTCTAGCCAGATCATACATTAAAGTAATAGTATGAGAAACCTCCTTCTCCCTGGATCACATGGACCATATAAAATTCTCATGAATCTGATTGTCCACATGGTTCCTCAGATCTATAAGAAGTTTAGTCTCTACTGCATGAGGGGTGTTCTAAATACCACTATTATAAATCTCAAATAGAATATGAATCAAAGGAATTTCCTCTAAAATGTTCATCCTAATCCTTAGATCACAGGATACACAAAAATATCAACCTCAGATGGTCAAGACAGCTACATAGAACCACCAGTACAAGGTTACTCAAAAACTTGTATTAAAAATTGAACTGGCATGTCATAAAAGTTCCATTTATTCATTTTTATCAGACATGTCAAGGGATTTCATTTCAAAATTCTAATATGAAAATAAATTAAAGAGGTAAATATACCCCTAGAATGAACAATGCATGTCAATATTTTTTTCTTATATGCCTATCATGATTCATAATACTCACTTCGTGTCATACCAACCCAAAAGTAAATATCAATAAAAGTAGCATCATGAAAAAGGGAATCACCCAATGTGAAATTAAATTAAAACTATAATAAGATAACATTAAAAACAACAATCTCGTATCTATGTACTTGGGTTTTTTTCCCACACATGGGTTAGCTACTCCCATTCATGATCTCATTTCCAAGTTCCGATATATCCTAGTCTCTTATCTACCATCCCTAAATAGTAAAGAAATATAAAATACATGAGGCTCTGATACCACTTTATAACATCCTTGTCCCAGTTCTCCCTCATATAACTGAGACATGTCGCTATATGACCTTAGGCACACCTCCCCATATTCTATTGGTTGCTGACTAGCAGTGAGTGTGTAAGGAATACATTGGGGAGACTATGTCCTTTGGAACAAAATATCAATAATAGAGGATATAAAATAAAGTGATAAAAAAACAACACATATAGATAAATAGATGAACCAAATCAAACCATATATAAAATAAACCATGTCATTCCATACTACATGTCAAATAAATTTCATGTTAGAGTTATAAAAGAATAATAACTAAAAAAATATAGAATAAAGACTCCAAAATATCTTGATCTCAAACCCCATGCTCAATCCTGACTACAAGACCCAATCCCAACTAAAAAAGCATCAATCAAGCACATGACCCATTTCCCTTGTCCATAGGTGCATCCATGAATCCTTCTTGGGTACCAAATGACAATTGAAAAGGTGTGATTAAAATTTAGTAGACTAACACCCATGGTTTCTAAACAGTCTAGTTTGGATAAAGAGAACATGTAACAGTATGATAAAAAAGGGAATTAATTCAAAAATTAATGCATAACATAAAAAAACCTTACAACCCTCGAGATCTGAGTTGACACTCGGGGGTCATCCAAACCTAGTTTGACATAATTTCAGATGTCTATATCCTTAAGACATAGTGTAATAACTAAAAGGAATTCCATGTCTAACCCATAATTATGACCTAGAAAGGAACGCCATGTCGAACCCAAAATCTCAACCAGGAAGGAATGCCATGTCTAACCTATAATCTCATATAGGAAGTAACATCATGTCCAACCTATAATATTATCTAAGAAGGAACACCTTGTAAAACCTATAATCTCATCTTGGAATGAATGCCATGTCAAACTTATAATCTCATTTGGGAAAGAATGCCATGTCTAACTTATATTCTCATCTAGGAAGGAACACCTTGTCCAACCTATAATCTCATCTTGAAAGGAACACCATGACAAACCTATAATACCATTTAAGAAGGAATTCCATGTTCAACCCATAATCTCATCCTTAGAAATTACGTAACTAAAGAGTCATAATTAGACAATATAACAAGAAATCCATTTATAATACTCCAACACGAAACATTCCATACATATTATTATAATAAATATTGGTTAATTCATCAAATTATAAATTAATAACATTTATCCCATTATACCAAGTTACCAATTATCATAATAATCATAACAATGATAAAAAATTTATTTCGTCATGTCAAGTTACTAGTTATCATAATAACGGTAACCATATTAAACCATTCAAACATAACAATTTATCCCAATTCAATTAATATATCATTATATCCATAACCCATCTTGTTATCATGCCAAGGAATATATATGTCATTTACCTAATTATAAGACAAGTAATTATTTATTAACCAATTACATTACTTCTCATAATAATCCAATTCACATTCACTACTAAAAAACATGCATCTAACAACACTGGTATTTATCAATGCTAGAAAAAAAAACACTAATAAATGGAATCTTTATCAATGATAAAGAAAGAACTGATAAATTTAACCCTTCATCATAATTTTTTTGCGCTCAAAAAGGATTTATTTATCAATGATATATTTTTAACACTAATAAAGGGTACCCTTTATCAGTGCTTTATTTTTAGCACTGATAAAGGATACCCTTTATCAGTGCTTTATTTTTAGCATTGATAAAGGGTACCCTTTATCAACACTATATTTTTAGCACTAAAAAAAGAGTCCTTTATGAGTGATTTTTAACACTGATAAATGTTTGAATAAATAAAATTAAATATTGAAATAAATAAAAAATAAAAAATTATTTTATTAAAAAAAATATTACAATTTTTATTAATTAAATACTTTTTGATAAAAATGAACAAATTGATTATACTATATATAAATTATAAATACAAATAAATAGTATGTATTAAATATATAGATATGAAAAATGAAAATTAAACAAATTAAAATTAGAAATAAATAAATTGAGAAAAATATTAAACATTTTATTAATTAGATGATTATTGATAATGTTAATAAATAGAATATATTAAATATATATATATGTATTATTGTATATAAATATGATTTATATATTACAAAATATTTATGCACTTTACATTAAATAGTTATATATTTAGGGAATAATGGTTTATAATTAAAAATTAATATGAATTAAAAATACATATTAATTGCATAGAGTAGTGGACATATAATTGAATGTCATTTGATTTTTCAATTTAATACTAATCAAATGTGTGTTATATTTATTTCATATATACGTAATTAATTAACTTTTATATACAATGCACACATAAAGAACTTATCCACCTTTTCAATATTATTAAAGTGTACTTATTTTTAATTTATTCAATTTCACTCATTTTTAACACGTGTGCAATTAAAATTAGGTATCCATTAATAATGTTAAAAAAATATTTGAAAAAAAACAATTGTAAAAAATTATTTATAAATAAATATATTTAAAAAAGTATATACTATATCTATATAATTATATATTTATAATTATAAATAAATAATTTTTTTTAAAAGTATTTATATAATTATAAATAAATAATTATATATATTTAAATAATTATTAAATTTATAATAATTTTACTTAAATAATGAATATATTTATGATATTTATGTTTATATATATTTATTATATATATAAGTATATAAATATATATAATGATATAAATATTATTTTTTAAAAATATTTATAAAATTATAAATAAATAATTATAAAATTATAATAAATATATTTAAATAAGGTATATATTTACTATATTTATATTTATATATATTTATTAAGTATATATATATATTTACAATTTTTTTATTTATAATTACTTTATCAGCGCTTAAGTAATAATTGTTGATAAAATAAATCTTTATGAGTGCTTTTTTAGCACTGAAAAAGATTATGCTTTATAAGCACTAAAAAAGTGCTGATAAAAGTGTTCTAATCTATTTAAAAAAACCTGACCTGTTGTGAACCCGTCGTGATAATAGAATATTTCTGCAGAAGCCACCCATTGCCAATGCTCCTCCCGAGTGAATCAAAGAGCGAATCACACACACCCAGTCAAATCACACAAACCCATTACCTCTAGTTACTCGAACATCATCTTACATCCAGTGTTTGCTAGCAGTTAGGGTTTCCGAAGAAAACATCGAGATCAACATTTGAGGGCCTTAGATTTTATTCAACCTAGTGAGGTAGGCATGTGTTTTTCTTTATAGGTTCCAATTTTCTTTCTGTATTTGTTGTCTTGAGATTTTGATCCAAGGGTTTCTGATTTCCTTTGTAAGTTCTGTTTTTCTTTCGGTATTTGTGTTATAGTTGTTATTTACTATTTTTCTTTTGTTTATAATCCATTGGATACTTGAATACTATTTTGGATATCATGTTTTTGCCTTTTTAAATAATTTTTTTTTCAATCAATTTTATTCCCTATATACATCTATACCACAGCTTGCTCTACAAGCTTATTTTTGTTACTGTTTTGAAATATTATAGAATCACCTCTGGTCTGTAGATAAACCAATTAAATAAATATTTATTCCACTATATAAACAGTGGAGGTTTTGGATATAAAAACCATAAATGAACGAGAAAATTGATTCAGAAAACCAATTCTTAGTCTGATGATGGTGAGAAGCAGCAACAGAAGTTGATTTTATGCAATTAATGAAAGGGAATTTATTTATTTAAATTCCATTTTAATATTCTTGTGTAAGGGGTGTTCCTTAAAATTTTATTTTATCATAATTTTGTTTCTTTATTTTAAAATTAATCTTAGTAAGGGTGATAACATATTTATATATTTTAAATGGCTCTCTATTTTCAGAATTAGTATGGGGTTATATTTATTTTACTATGTTGTGATATTCTAGTGTAAGGGTTACATTTTTTTATCAATTTAAATTTACTTTATAAAGATATATATATATATATGTGTGTATATATATATATATGTATATATATACATTTATTTATATTTATATGAATTTCAGAATTTATTTTGTAAGGGTGATTTTATGATTATTTATTCCCAAATTATGGTTCTGGATTTACAAATTAGGAAGGGATTATATTTATTTTCATTAAAAATTATGTTTAAATGTCCATTTTTTTTTCAATTATGTGTATTATAAATTCCATGTTATATATATATATATATGCTTAAAAACGAGATTCTCCTATAAATATTGAATTCATAGAGTTCCCAAAGATTCATATATCATAACATGTCCTTATCTAAACCCATTAAATAACATACAAGAATGTTTATTCCCCTCAAAGATCACCTTCAATAGGCCCTGAGTTAATAACGAGTTCCAATGGTGTAATTCTCACAAATAGGAGGCATTTTCCCCTTTAGAGAACACAATGAAATAAAATTTTCATCACCCTCATGTTCATCTCCCAAATAGTTATTATTGCATTTTGTTGCCTTAAGACTCATCCCTAATCTCTTTTATATTTCTTTCACTTCTCTAAGCATTATTCATCCCATGGATGACTACTTCTTAGAGTATTTCAATAAACATAGGTGCATGTTCAAAAGAGAGGGAGAATGTGTTTCAAACCAAAAAATGTAACGATAAATGTTTGGGAGATGAGATGATGAGGATGATAGTTGTCTATAACTTTCACCTTTGAATGTATTTAGAGGATAACACCGACCATAGTAGATAAATTCCTTTCTTAAATTCAATTACATATTTTTTTCAAAGAATATTGAAATTATTTAAAACAATCAAACATTGGGTTACCCTTATTAGAATAATCTATAACTTTCACTTCTGATAATAAATATCTTATGTGTATTTATTCATTTATTGTAAAAAATAATATTTTATGAAGCCAATAGAATAGATATGAATCAAAAATGGATGAACACTAATCATTTGAGAAAATAGTATGAAGATGGAGTTAAATAGTTCATTAAGTTTTTAATAAAGCATGCATATGACCCTTATCAAATCCTTTTTCTATGTTTAAATTTTTTTTATTCAAGAAAAATTAGTTTGTAAGAGTTGGAAGAACTTTATATTTTTCCCAGAATATATTAGAGCTATAAATATTGGACTAAACATGAGGAAAAAATGAAGTAACTATTTATTTATTAAAGTGTTTTATCAATACATTTTTATATCTTCTAGTTGATTTAATGAGAGTTTGTTATTATTCTTTATAATGTTTTGGTTTATTATTACTCCTTAATTTCAAATATTATATTTTCATTTGTTTAGGAGATTTAAGAAAGACTTGATGTGTGTCAAAAAATAGTTACTATTTCAATTTTTTTCTTAAGAATCAACCCCATCTCTTTTATATAAAACTATTATCCTCATCACCTTCATATCCCAACAACCATTATTGTAATTTATTGCTTGAAACTCATCCCCCATATCTTTTATGTTTCTTGTACTACTCTAAGCATTAGTCATCCCATGTATGACTACTACTTCGAGTATTTTAATAAACATAGGTTCATGTCCAAAAGAGATGAAGGATGTGTCAAACAATAAAATGAAATGATAAATGTATGGGAGATGAGGTGATGAGGAAGAGTTGTTTATAACTTTCACCTTTGAATGAATTCATAGGATAAAACCTGCCATAGTGGAGTAATTATTTTCTTAAATTCAATTACCCATTTTCTTCAACATACTGAAATTATTTGAAATAATAAAATATTTATTTTACCTTATTATAATTGTCTATAACTTTCACCTTTGATAATGAATATCTTATGTGTTTATTTATTTATTATACAGAATTAATCTTTTATGAATACAATAGGATGTATATGAATCTAAAATGGATTCACACTAATCGTTTGACAAAATATTATGAATATGGAGTTAAAGGGTTCATCAAGTTTGAAAAAGAGCATACATATGACCCTTCTCAAATCCTCTTTCTATAGTTACATTGATTTTTTTTTGAAGAGAAATTAGTATGGAAGAGTTGGAAGAACATTTGATTTGTTACAGAATAGATCATAGCTATAAATTTTGGACTAAACATGGGGAACAACTGAATGTGGACATTGATTAGGATGATACTATGGTTTGTGGATCATTTGACATGAATACCAATGTAAATGATGATGGATATCACATGGAAGAAATGAAAATGGAAACTGAAGATGAGCTTCATTATTGTAAAAATTTGTTTGAGGAGTTAAATAGCTATGCCAAGAAACCATTGTATATCAGTTGTACTAAATAAAAAACATTTTCAGCTATATTAAAGTTATATAATTTGAAATCTGGAAACAGATTGAGTGACATCAACTTTACATAACTAATTGGTCTCCTGAGCTATATGCTACTAGAATAAAATGAACTAGTATGCCAGATATATGATGCTAAACAAATGTTATGTTCAATGGGCATGATCTCTAAAAAAATCATGCTTATCCAAATGATTTCATATTGTTTCTTAAGGACCATGAATCACTCATAAAATTCCCTAATCATGGCGTAGATCAATACAAGAAAAATGAATCAAGTACTTCAAAATATGTATGGTACTTTCCTGTTATTCCATGGTTTATAAGACTATATGGATGTTATGAAACCGTGATAAAATTATCATGGCATGCAGATGAAATAATTAAAGATGGAAATCAACGTCATCCAGAAAATTCTCCTCATCAAAAGAAAATTGATTATGAGTTTTCTAAATTTAGAAATGATCTGAGAAAACTTCATGTTTCATTATCTATAGATAGAATAAATCCTTTTGGTGTATGGAATAGTACTCACAGTACACGGATTCCCATGTTGATAAATTATTACTTGCCATCATGCTTATGCATGAAGCAAAAATACATTATGTTGTCTCTGCTTATATCTAGTCCAAAGAAAACCAGTAACGATATTGATGTCTATTTGGATCCATTGATCAAAGATATGAAATTGATGTGCGACACAAGTGTTATAATGTATGATGCTCATAGAAGTGAAGAATTCACATTGAGTCCCATGTTTTATAAAATGATAAATGACTTCCATGCTTATGGAAATTTATCAAGATATAGCATTAAAGGAATGTTGGGGTGTCCCATTTGTGAAAAACGCTAATACTCAATTTGGTTAAAACATTCCTCAAGGACTGTATTTTTAGGACATCATAAATTTTTACCCCAACGACATAAATACCAATCCTGGATGACATCATTCAATTGGAATATCGAACAAGGTACAACACCATCTCCAGTAACAGGTAATCAACTATACAATAAATTAAAAGATATTGACACTATTTTTGGTAAACAATTTTAAAAAAACCTTACAAAATCAGGTTGGAAGAAGAGATCAATTTTCTTTGAATTAATGTATTGTATTTTTTGTATGCCATACATTTTCTTGATGTTATTCATGTAGAAAAAAATGTATTTCATAGTTTTATTAGCACATTACTAAATGTTCCTGAAAAAAAAGATGGTATCAATGTTAGATCGGATTTGATTGAAATGGGGATAAGGGAAGAGTTGGATTTGGTGAAGGGTAAAAGGTGTAAATTTCTTCTTCCAGTAGCTTACACTCTATCGAGACAGAAAAAATTGCAATTTTTTCCTTTTATGTAATAGTGTAAAAGTTCTACAGGGGTATTAATAAAATATCAAGAATGTCATGTCAATGAATATTTTTAAGATACAAGGACTAAAATGACATGATTATCATGTTTTGATGTAAGATTTAATTTCTGTAGCTTTCTATTGCATTCTACGTCAAAATTTATGATATAAATTTACCAGAATTTTATTCTTTTTTAAATCCATATGCATTAAAGTTATAGACCCAGAGAAGTTTCCCATCATGAGTGAGGAGGTTTAAGTCATATTATGTGAATTAGATATGTTCTTCCCACCATTATTCTTTAATATAATGGTCCACCTGATGTTTCACTTTGTTAGAGATGTTTAACTATGTGGTACTATCCATTACAGATGGATATACCCCAATAAATATTGTATGAAGATTTTGAAAGGGTATGTCAAAAATCGAAGTCGAACAAAAGGTTGTATTGTAGAATGATATATTATTGAAGAGTATGTTTAATTTTTTTACTGATTACCTATCATATGTTGACATCATCATTCTCCCAAAGTCTCATCATAGAAAACGGATTATGGGAAAATGAATTTACAGAAGAGATGTTGCTACAATTACCTTGACAGAGCTGGAGAAAGTGAACCTTTACATTTTACATAACAGTGAAGATGTTGATCCATACATTGAAGCCTAAAAATAAATTATTAGAGATTTGAATCTATCAAGGGATGAAGTATTGATATCAAATACACATAATAAACAGTTTATAAGACGGTTCTGAGATCAAATTTATAAGGATTTATCAAAAAGTTTGAATTCAATTTCTGAACGACTTCAATGGATAGCTAGAGGACCGAATAAAAATGTTATATCTTAGACTAGTTTTGTAATAAATGGTTATATGTTATATACAAAAGAACATGATAACAATAGTACGATTAAAAAATGGTGTTAGACTTAGGGATGAAGCGATGCACATATCTGGTTCCAAGGATAGAAATATAATTTATGAAAATATGTCATATTTTGGAATTATCGAACAATTATACGAGTTGGATTATACAACATTTCAAGTGATGATTTTCCATTAAAATGGGTTTAAAAATATCATTATAGTGAAAGTTAATGAAATGGGCCTCGTGTAGTTGAATTTCAATGTGGAAGGGGAAAAAGAAAATCCGTTCATAATAGCATCACAATCAGTAAAAGTATTTTATGTATCTAATTGAACAAAAAAGAATTGGTCAATTGTCCTATTGGTGACTAAAACAAATGTTGGGTCAGATGGAAATTCAATTGAGGATGAACCTTTTATTGGGAGATCACAATCACCTCATGCCAATCCCAATGTAGACAATGTCTTGTACGTTAGTGGGGACCATGAAGAAAGGATTTAGATTCTCGATAGAGGAACCCAATCCCTAAAACCGTTAAAAAAAGAAAGAGAGTTTAATGAGAAGGTAAAAGTGTTTTTTAATATAATTTGTTTATACTCATAATATTATATGTTCTCTAGTTCATTAACATAATCTAAATTAAATGTTTGACTACTTATGCTGAAAATATCTTCTGCACATGATGATGTTACCAATCCCTTGGAAGACTAAACTATAATGAATGAAACCCTTTGGAAAGATGTAAAGGAAATGTTATGATATAATTTATCTATTTTACTAAAAAATTATATAATATATTGTTGATTTAATTTTCATTATTTTATATAGATTTTATTTATTTTACAAGATTCTTCTCAATATGTCATGCCTTTATAGGAAGAGAAACAACACTGTATCTACTCAATCACAGAGGTAATCTTGATGTTTGCATAGTAAAATAATTTTATATAAAATTATTATACTATTTTATATTTATTTTTAATTTATTTCTTTTTAGTATCACTCACATAATAATTGGTTTCTTATACTGGTGGATTCTTTTGTTCAAGTTGGGCTGGTCTTCCCATCTTTCATGCCTTTTTGCACAAACAATTCTATAGATTTATTCTCCCTAAAAAACTTTTCACCCCTAAAGTGTTGAATTTGTCACTTTCTTTAAAGTTCTCTCCACTGCCTTTGTAGTAAGTGCAACAACGCTGCCTATGCTCAATCAGAGAGGTAATATTGATGTTTTCATAGTAAAATCATTTTACATATAATTAATTCACTATTTTATATTTATGTTTAATTTATTTCTTTTTAGTATCACTAACATAATAATTAATTTATTATATAGGTGGATTATTTTATTTTATTTGGGGTGGTCTATCCATCTTTCATGCCTTTCTGCACCAAAAATTCCATAGACTTCTTCTCCCTCAAAAAAATTTCACCCCTATAGTGTCACATTTATCACTTTCTTTCAAGTTCTCTACACTTCCTTTTTAGAAGAGAAACAATGCTACCTATACTTAATCACAGAGGTAATATTGATGTTTTCATTGTAAAAACATTGTACATATAATTAATATATTGTTTCATATTTATGTTTAATTTATTTATTTTTAGTATCACTCACATAATAATAGTTTTCTTATACTTGTGGATTCTTTTGTTCGAGTTCGGGTGGTCTGTCCATCTTTCATGACTTTCTACACCAAAACTTCAACAAACTACTTATCCTTAAAGACCTTTTCTCCCTTGAAGTGTTTCAATTATAAAATTCTTTAAATCTTTTTCCACTTCCTTTGTAGGAAGAGAAACGATGACATATCTTCTCAATCACAAAGGTAATCTAAATGTTTTCATAGTAAAATAATTGTCCATAGTATTGGTATATGATTTCATATTTATGTTTAATTTATTTCATTTTAGTATCACTCACATAATAATTGTTTTCTTATACAGGTTGATGCTTTTGTTCAATTTGTGGTGGTATTCCCATCTTTAATGACTTTTTGCACCAAAACATTCACAAACTTATTATCCCTCAAAACCTTTAACCCTTACAATGTTGAAATTTATCACTTTCCTTCAAGTTCCCTCCACTACTCAATCACAAAGGTAATCTTGATGTTTCCATATTAAAACCTTTTTTCATAGAATTATTGTAATATTTTATATCTATGATTAATTTATTTCTTTTTATAATTACTTATATAATAATTGTTTCCTTATATAGGTGAATTCTTTTTTTTGAGAAGGGGTGGTTTTTTCGAAGCTGCTTATGCAGTGTTGACATTTCAAAAATTAAAGTCAATGAATATCATGATAACATTGACAGTTAGGCTTGTTTTGAGACTTTGGGATGTGTAGGAATCAGACACACCTCAATCTGACACACAGTGTGACTAGTATGACTCCAAGTACTTCTTTCTATTTGAAATTGACATTAATTTTAGTAAAATAGAAAACTAACATCCTCAAAAATGATAATACATATTTAGATTGTTTTGATACTTTAATACAATTATCTACAATTCATTTGTGACATGTAGGAATAATCCGTACCTCAATCTGACACACGATGTGTCTGGTATGACTCAATGTGTCCATTATCAGTTTAAAATCGTCATTTTAGTTCAAAATGTCTTAGTCACTGAAAATTGATCAAACGTTCTCATACATTCTTGATAATTTAAAAAATTATACACAAGTCATTTGTAACATGTAGGAATTAGTTTCATGTCAAACATATACATGATTTGATCAAAATGAGTGAAAATTATGTGTTTCGAGTCTAAAATGAAATTTTTGTAAAAAAGAAATTTTACGCACCCAAAACCAATAAAACACATTTGGATTGTTTTTATAAATTAATAAAATTATCCATAAGTAATTTTAGATATGTAGGAATAAACCTCACATCAATACAACCCACGGTGTGACCAATATTACTCAAAGTTCATATTTTTATTTAAAATTGACACCAATTTTAGTAAAATAGAAAACTAACCTATTCAAAACCAAGAAAACAAATTTATAATGTTTTGATAATTTAAAAAAATGATCCATAATTCATTTCTAATGTGTATGAATCAACCACACCTCAATCTGATACATGATGTGCCTAGTATGACTTAAAGTGTCCATTATCAATTTAAAATCAATATTTTAGTTAAAAAATATTCACTCAGTGAAAACCAATCAAACATGATTATATTTTCTTGAAAATTTAAGAAAATGATTCATAATTCATTTTTTATGTTTAGAAATTATTTTCACATCATCCAATGCACGATGTGATCGAAATGAGTCAAAAGTACGTGTTTCCAGTTTAAAATGACATTTTAGTAAAAAAGAAAACTGACGTACTCAAAACTGAGAAAAAACATTTATATTTTTTTTATACTTCAAGGCAAAAATCCAAAAGTAATTTGAGAGATGTTTTAATTGGCCGCACATCACTCCAACGCATGGTGAGATCGATATGACTTCAAGTGCATCTTTTTATTTAAAATTGACAACAATTTTAGTAAAATGGAAAACTGACCTACTCAAAACTATGAAAACACATTTGTATTGTTTTTATACTTTATGAAAATGTCCCATAAGTCATTTGTTATGTTTTGGAATCATCCAAACCTCAATTCAATACATGATGTTCCTGGTATGGCTTAAATTGTCCGTTATTAGTTTAAAATCAACATTTTAGTTCAAAAAGCATCACTCACTAAAAACCAATCAAACACACTTGAATTTTCTTCATAATTTTGGAAAATGATTCATAAGTAATTTGTTACATGTATTAATAATTTTCATGTAAAACCAATACACTATGTGATTATAATGAATCAAAATTTCATGTTTCTAGTTTAAAATGACATTTTAGTAAAAAAGACAACTGACATACTCAAAACCGAGAAAACACATTCAAATTGTTTGGATACTTTAGTAAAATGATCTAAAATCCATTTGAGACCTACTAGAATCAGTATAATCTCAATCCAACACACTGTGTGACTAGTATTACTCTAAGTGCTTCTTTTTATTTAAAATTTACATCAAATTGAGTAAAATTAAAAATTTCTATTAATTTATTTATTTATATTATTATTAACATAAGAATAATTTTCTTATATAAGAGAATTCTTTTTATCGATCAGGGGTGGTTTGTTTGTAAATAGTATGAGTTAGGTTCAGGATTAAAATATAAAGGAACATTGATGTTTTTGAATGTATGTAATAATTTATATTTATGTAATTGTATAAAACAATGTTTTAAATGTCTATAATATAGTTCCTTTTTTATATATGTGTTATAAATTTCATTTCATTTAAATTCTATATCGATACTTGTTTTTCTGATATAAGGTGTGTTTATGGTGCTACGGTGTTCTATTACATCACATTGTAGTAGTGCTACGGTGTCCTATTGTAGCACATTGTAGTATGGCCTTTTATCAGCTCATTTAAAAGCAAAATAAAGGACACATTTATCAGTGATTTTAAAAGCACTGATAAAAGATACATTTTCAATTATTTTTGAAGCACTCATAAATTTACACTGTATCATCACTTATAGAAGCACCGATAAAAGTTCCTATATTAGTGCTTCTATAAGGGCTGATAAAAGTTCATTTATCAGTCCTAAAAAAGCGCTGATTAAAGAAAAGGTATTTTAATCTTGCTCATGTATTTAGTTATTTTCTAGCACTAATAAAGGAAATTTATAGTGCTATTAAATTCCTATTTTGTAGTAGTGATTTTTAATACAGTTATAATAAAAAGTTCAATTCATTATAGGGCACCAGGTTTAATCAATCCATGTTACAACCAAGGGTCAAGGGTTGTTGCACCACTCAGGTGGCCACAAGTCTCAGTCTTAATGTCAATGGACCCAATGGGATCCATGAGAAGGCTAGGCATAATTATTTTATCAAGATAGTGGGTTAATAATTAGGAATAGGTTACATACATGGTGTGCCAGCACAATCACATATGTTCCCATATTATAAAACCAACTCAGACCTTGGGAAGTTGTTTTAGAGAACCCACCTCAAGAAATGAAGAAAAAGAGATCTAAGATCAAGTTCCATTTCAATATGAAACAAAATGATCCTTTATGGATAGTGGTTTAAACACAATATCAAGGTTGTATGAAGATAATACAAGGAGGATCCAAGAGGGTTTAATTAAATACAAGATATACTTATTGTTTTTCAATCACCAGATCGAAGAAACAAATAGAGATTTCATAGAAGCCTTAAGATCTAGGTAGAAGTTTAAAAATTTCCTAATCCCATATTAGGGTTTAATTATGGGTTAAGAGGTGTTTAAAAGATGCCTCATTTCATAAAAATATCACTTTGACCCATGCTTCACTGGCCCAGTCTAACACCACTTGGTGGGTGGGCACTACCAACTAGCAGGTGGTGTCTTCCAATGCACCTGCACAGATGGGAAACGCACTAGGTGGCCGGTGGGTCTTCTATAGGTGACAAACTATACCTAGTTACCATATTCTAACCAGTGGGAATCTAGTAGCTTCACCAAGCTACCGAACATCCCATCAGTTGGCTAGTGGTCCCTAACAGTTAGCCAGTGGTGCTGTAGTCTCTCCTTGGTTGTACACCACCTCAATCCTCCTGCTATATTGAATTTCAATGTTCCAACTAACTTTGATTTTTTTACATGGGAAACAAGGCTCGATTACCATGTTTTAAATGATTTAACAAAAATAAAATCGGTTTAACAAAAAAACATAAAGAGGAATGTACATGAAAAAGGACAGGATCTCACAACCCATTGCACTACCCTCATCTCAATCTCATCCCACTATGCCATCTGTGGTATCCACCACAACACATTCTATAAAACCAATATATCAATCATATCCCATTAATCCATCAATAATATCAACTAAAACACCTTCTTTCCAACCCTCATGAATAACCCCACAAAAATCAAACAAGCATAAACATAACCACAAGATTCATGATAACACACAACACCAATTTCAGTTTCAAGAACCATCACACTTTCTATATTAAATATTATCCTATATTAATTCCACATTTTTCAAATCTAATTCATCACTATATTTTTTTATTAACCTTTTATTAAAGGTGAAACGAAATCATAATCACAACAACAATACCCAAGGATCAATAAAAAATATGATTTTCACTAATAGTAGTGTGCAATGAAAGTAATATCATGAAATCAAGTAAACACATGAAAAATCACCACTTCCCATCAATTTCATTTAGGTATAGTTCATTATATTTATTAGGTAAATCCATAATACTCACCAAAGGTGAATAAATCATGATAATCCCATAATTTAAAAATAATAAGGGAAAGTTCTTGAATCCCCCACCTCAAATGGAGCTTCATAATCTTATTTTCAAGACAAAGAAAGGAAGAGATGATCCCAAGATCTAGATCACACCAAGTAATCTTTTAAAAACCTAAATCACAACACCCATCATCAACCACTTTCACTAACTCTCAAAATCTCACCATATCTCATAGGCACAACCTTCTCCATATTATGAATAGAGAGAAAACCAATAATGAAAGGGTATGAATCACCATATATAACCAAAACTCGATATCCCAAGTTAAGGATAATATTAAAGAAATAGGGGCCTGAAATACATCCTAGAAACACACTTGGGTCTCCTAAGAGTTAATATAATGAGTGGAAGAATGATTAGTTTTGAAGGATTTTCCAAATTTATACCCATATGAATTTTATAATACCATGACTCAATACTATTAGACATTCCATAATGAATAGGGGTTTTAACCAAAACTATAGCGCAAAATCCTTTACTATTATACAAGGTACTCGAATCAACTAACCTCCTGGATCTAAATTGTGGTCCTCAGGTAGATCCTACAAGCTAAAGTTGATACGACAACACAACCCAAGACCACACTATAGTAACCTATTAGGAAGCAGGGACACCAAAATTCTAATCCCAATCCTCCACACTGCAAAGTCCATGGCTAGGCCTGAAGTCCCATCTCTGAAACCACACCGCAACATAATCCACACCCCACACCATAGACACACCCATATTTATAGAACCACTAAAATCCACCCATCCAAAACTCCATGTCATATCTTAACTTCATGTCACATGCATGCTAAAACTGGAAGAGCAAAAAAATGTCACCCTAAACCTCTATTCCAAAAGTCCTTGACCATGATGTGATGGATTCCACTATGCCATAACTTGGAGCCCCATACCACAACCTCCTCTTATAGCTAAAAATTCAGGTCAACTGCACCAACCTCTCCTCTAACATCCTTCTAAAACCTCTTACTCCAAAAACATACAAAGTAATAGGCTAAGAAGGTTCTAACTATAACATTAGATACCACTCAGAGAATTATAATTCTCAAGAATTAGAACCAAACCCATAAGTTAAACCAAACACAAAAACCTCAAACAATCCCATGGAAGATAACTCTCAAATTGGACACCACCACCGCCAAAGCACATAAAACAAGGATAAACAAATCAATAAATATCTAAAAAAACTTCCTTCAAATTAACACAAGGTTAAACATTTCATCAAACAAGTAAAACAAGGATAAATGAATCTTGAGATACAAAGCACACATCTATGCCACATGTTCCCATGTACTCTCCTCCACACCACTATGACTTAACAAAAGTTAAAGCAAAGGAATTCCTCACCCACACATAACCTTTTCACAACATTCCTAGATCCCAAATGACTACTCTATTCACATATTCTTTGATATCCATATATTCTCAATTGATGAAAATAGAATCACCGTGAATATATTACTAGAGCTAAAACACATTGAAGAAGTCATAAAACCTAACCAACTATAGAGGAATCACCAATTTATACACCACTTTTCCAATGAGTTAAAACACCTCAAAAGGATCAATGAATTAGGGATAAAGATTACTCTCATAACCAAACCTACACAACCCATGACAAGGGGAAACTATCAAGAACACATGATAAACATCCTAGAACTCTATATTTTTCCTCCACTGATCTTCATATTACTTCTAATTGTACTTTTCTACCTTTATCTACTATTGAATAATTTGAATCTTCTCTATATTACTACATCTAACCAAATATTTCTAACTCCACAACCTCAATCCAAAAGAATAGTAAACAAAAAGGACACCCATACAATTCCATTAATAGATCTATGAGAATGGAAGAGTGGAATCTATTTTTATAAGCGAACTCAACTAAGTGAAATGATTCATCCATGATCCACGAAAGTCTATGATGAAATCTTGAAATATATCCTCCAATATCTAGATAGTTCACTCCACTTACCTATCCTTATGACTATATAAATTAGTACTAAGTAAAAACTAGGATAAAAAATCATATTGCAATCATCTCTAGTCTTGAAAGGTAAAACAAAGACCTGATTAGAAATTATGGTCCTAGATACCTCATAAAGTCGCACCACCTCATCCAAATACCGCCTTGATAAAGCCTCCGCAACACCTAACTCCCCAATCACCAATAGGTTATGACTTCATCATCCAATCCATGATCACCTATTTAGAACCACATCCTCTATGAGATTGTGGTATACCTATGATTAAATCTATCAATATGTCCACCCATTTCCACTTTGGTATGTCTAATGGATGTAACAACACACCTTAAACATGATTCCCCACTTTCACCTACTAACAGACTAAGCACCAGAATAAAAACTACAATGATAATAAATTCATGCTGGGACACTAAAGCTGAAAACTCAGGGCATTATACATCTTGGCCACACCAGTATGCATTTACACAACCAAGCAATGAAACTTGAAAAAAACCACCCCATGCACCATCTTTAGAACAATAAACATACCTTGAAACATCATCTGATGCTGATCATACTCTGAACATATCTCTGGAGCATCAACCTAGATAATAAGATCCCACATGACCTCTACCCACGAGTCTCCCCATTGAGACACCTCTTAACACAACATCAAGGATGGTCATAGTGTCATATGAAATAGGAAACTTTTCCCACCAGCCTTATCTACATAAATATACAACACTGAAAGATCATCCATCCCTATCTATAAATCTATAGATTCCTAAAAAATATATCCCCATAACTTAATACTCAGTAAATCTACAACTATATTGTTCTTCCTTTGGGTATAAGAGATCTCAAAATCAGAATCCTAGAGAAAATATATCAACCTATATTTTTACAGATTCAAGACTCACTAAGAGAAAACATACCTTAGAAACTTTTGGTCTATAATGACTATAAAGGTATCACCAATAAGGAAATGTCACCACAACATCAATAGAAAAACCACTACTTCCAAATCAAAATCATGGGTGGAATAGTTACGCTTGTGGGGATGCATCTTTCTGTACTGATATGAGATCACTTCTCACTACTACATCAATAAAAATCCCAAAATGAGATAGAAATCCACATGGGACACCTCAAACATCACCCCTCTGGAAAATGAAGCATGGGATAGCTGATCAACTTCTTCTTCATGTAGTTGGAAGATGTATGGAACTGACTAGTTCATAATAAGGATCAGTCCTTCTGAGCCAAGGTTGTCAATAGGGACACAAACTGAGAGAAAACATACATGAACCTCTGATAATATCTCAAAATACTAAGGAATCTATGAACCTCTACAACATTCCTAGGCACCTACAAAAAATAATGGCCTCAATCTTTGACAGTTCTACCTAAACACCTTATTGAGACACTACATGCCCAAGGAAGTGAACCTCCCATTCCCAAAACCTATACTTATACATATTATCATAAAGTTTATGGTGTTAGAGAAGTTTTAAAATATCTATAAGGTTATTAATATATTCCTCCTCTAACCTCGAGTATACAAGGATGTCATTAATAAACATGACCATAAATGATCTAGGAATTCATGGAACATTGATTTTATGTCTTCCATGAATATGGATGGGGTGTTCATGACACTGAACAACATGACCATGAAATCTAAGTGACCATATTAACACTTAAAAGTGTTATTCAAGAATTCCTCCTCCCTAAATCTCATATGACGATAGCCATGAAATGTGTTAACCTTTGAAAACTAGCTAGCTCTCTCCAATTAGTTGGATAAATATCCAATCCTTGGGAGATGGTAACTATTCTTGAACTTTACCTGATTCAACTAATGGTAGACTATACACAACCACATACCACTATTCACATTATTTACAAACAATATTAGAGAACCCCACAATGACACACTAGGTTATATGAAGCCCTTCTACAATAGATTTTCAATATGAATACTCAACTCTTGTATCTTAGAAGGTGTCATTTGATAACGAGGCATCAAAATTAGAGAAGAATTAGGATTCAATAGAACCCAAAACTTGATATTTAATTGATGGGTTAAAGTTGAAACCAACTTGGGAAAACATTAGGAAACTTTTTCACAGCTCTAGGAAACTCCACTGCCTGCACCTCCACCAAGAACAATGATAAAGATGATAATTGATATAGAAACTAATCTGAGCATCTATGACCCATCTGATGCTATTTCTCTATAACAAAGACCACACATAGGATCTCATTATCACAGAATACCATTGCACTCTAAAAATAATCAATAACAACAAAAATATAATACAACCAATCAATGCTGATAATGACATCATATGGATGGATCTGAAGTGGAAAGAGATCCCCAAACAACTGGTGCTACCCCATTATCATCTCTCAACCCCGAAACAAATCAAATAGACTCGTCTGACCTCCAACTGATGTAGTCAACATCAGGGGCACTGGAATATTCTCCAACTTGATTCCTAATGTATAGAATATGGTAGGTTAAAAAAGGACCGTGATTCTATAGAATAAAGAAATGCATAAACCAAGGTGAAATACAAACAAGTGGTACCTCAGACAATCTATAGTTCATCTGGATTTGGCACATCCTAGTATAAAATTGTCCACACGTGAATACCTTTCCTCACCACTGAACACAACGTCCATAACCACACTTATCCCCATATCCCAAAGGGAAAGGGACATCATAAGGTTATCCTATACTTGCTTTATCTCCCCTTACCAAGACATATTCTTGTTGTCCTTGCTAGTAATATGACCTCTAGGGTAACTACTCCTACTAGGGATGAAACTAAAACTGGACACCCACACCACACTAATCCACAAATATGGGCAGGCACTAAAACTAATGATGACTATACCTCTTACAAGCATAACATGTGGTCATAGAGCCCTCAGTAGAAACACACAAACTTATGGTCCTTGAGAAATGGGAGGAAGAAAATTTTTGGGGATGAATCCAAACTAACAAAAACCTAAGTTGTCCCAACATCTATGATCTACAACCAATAGTCCTACTCCTTTAGGATCCCTGATGTATCCTCTCTCGAGATGATCCCACCTGAGCATGAATCCTCTAAATCACCATAGACTTTTTCTATACCTACAATTCTGTTGGTAATGTAAATAGAGTTAATATATATTGGGTCAATGGGAACATCACATCCTCTAAACACTAAGCTCTATAATCCCCATCTAGGAAAAAATTATTATAAAAGTGAAGGATGTCCTTAAATTTTATCCTAAACTCATACACACTCAGGATCCCTTTCTAAAGGGAGAGTAGCTACCACCTCTTTTTCTCCCTCATCATTGACGATAGAAACTCAGTGTGAAACTGCCACTAAAAGTCATCCCAAGGAATATACTCCTCCTTTCACTCCCACATATATAGAATCCAACACTTCTACATTTCTCCCTACACTTGACTGATGGAAAATGGAGCCTAATACTCATATTTATCCCAGATCAAACTAAAGTCAATCATGATATCCTTCAACCAACTCTCTATATCTAGATAAGAGTTTCTCCCTTCATAATTATCCATACCTTTATACTAGAATTAACTAAGTTTCTTCCTCCATAGCTCATCCTTCTCAGCTGGTTCAACCCTCCTACAGTTGATCGGGTTAGCCTACTAAACCTCACCAACCTAAATCATGAATAGATGATGACTAAATGATATTTATATAAACAAGAAATAAAAATTCTAATCCCAGTAACATAAAATTCATTTAATCAAGTTTATTTAATTAGATCCATTTAATTTCTCTAAAATCAACCCATTTCAAATACAAGCACAACCAAGCCTGATGCTTGTACCTCTAGTGGGTATCTGCACTACAATAATCACTACTTCACTTTGTGATTAAGTAAACTTAGGGTCCTTGAATTAGATCAAAGGGGGCTCTAAAATCATATTTCCTAGCTGAACTCCCTAGTATATGTCACACAACAAGCTCAATAAGTACCATTACTATACCAACCTATAAAGTCCTCACTAGTTTCTAACTCCAATATCCACCCTAACTCTTAACCAAAAGCTTTGATACCAATATGTCGCAACCTTCCCTCACCGGGAACCCATTTTGGGTTTTCATTGAGGATGAGAGTGACCCCTGAGGCCCGACTCCAATAGGCCCTAGGTTTGTGACTAGCACCGAGTGTATAGAAAATAAAAATGGGAGGCATTTCCCTTATATGACCCAAAAACAAACAAATAAACCACCAATTGAAACCATAATATAAATAAAAACGTTCCAAAATAACCCCACAATGTATGAATAATGTCAGGAAAATAAAAATCCAAAAATAAAATACCAAAATAACTCCTAAGAAGTGACTCTGTATAAAACCCCAAGTTCCAAGCTAGAACTATCCATCTTAGATGCCAATCTCACCATGAAAACCTAAAAAACAAGTTTATATAAATATGAGGTAGAATAACATGTATACAAAGTAATATAAAATTCAATACCTCTTATGAAAATGTGTCAAGATCATACTAATGCATCAATGAACAAACAACAGAACCAACAAGCATATATTAGGTCAACTACTACCCAACCTCGCTAAGTCTCACTCTCCAAATATCATATCTAAGAATAATAAAATATTATTCAAGAATATAACAAGTGGAATAATATCTCATATACCCATTAGGGTATGCTGTTATATCATCTCTGTAGGGTTTGTTAGTACACCACATACTCTGATCGTATGATCTTACCTCCCTCGATCCATCACAACTCACTCTACACATAGAAGGGATAATGGTGAAAAGGGAGTATTAATCCATCTTTTCCCTCACAAACCTATATGTTAGGGGAAAACACCTGAAACCCAAATAATTTTGGGCATGAGTAATGATATCTAACTTAGGTGGGTAACAAATAAAAATAAAATGGAAATGAAATTATAGTTTAACCGTATCTAATCCCAACCTATATTTCCATACCAAATAATGTTATCCTTATTGAAACAACTTTACTCACCACCACCAACATAATATCACTACTTATTCTATATTCTATGCTACTAAACCATCCATATTACCCAGGTATAGCATTCAAACAACACATGTAGAATTTCCAGTTTTTATACTGTTATTCTATTTCTAGATTTATCATTCACAAACCAATTTATTCTATTTAATCCATTCAATTCCATATTTAATAAAAAACCAATTTCAGAAAATTCCAACATTCATCCACATATCATAATTTCATATTCATCACCTAAAATAGTCAATTCCATCCTGCATTCATTTACCATTTCATAGTTAACACCATATTCTATTACTATCAAGAAATTGAAAAATGATCCCACATCAAACAACCAAGTCACTGAGCACAAAAATCCAATCATTCCTTCTTTCCAATGATGGCAAGGTAATAAAAACCCTATTGTATGAACCACAACCTCCAATAGAATCCACTATACCACCCATGGAATCTACCGTAACACCTTCTGAAAAACTCTCATCTCAAAATCATCCCACTATGCAACTCGTGGCATCTTCAGGGATGCCTACTACCCAACCACTATCTCAATCATATCCCGCTATTCTACTCGTGGAATCTTCCTTAGCACCCACTACCCAACCATCACGAACGAATCCATGAAAATCACATAAAAATAGTTAAAACCACAATATTCACCAAAATACAAAACAACAATTTTAGTGTCAAACACCATAAAACTTTCTATATTCAACATGCTTCCATATTAATTTCTCTTTCCACTCAACTGATTAATTTCCATCTTTAAGTGATTAGTCTTTTGTGAAAAGTAAAACCACAACACAATCAAAAATAAAAGAAGTGGGAAAGCACTAATTATAAAAAAAATTCACGAAAGAATGTAAACACATGCATAATTATCCCTTCCTATCAATTTTATTTAGGTTAAGTTAATTATCTTTATTATAAAAATCCATACTGCTCTCTAAAATAAAACAAAATAATATTAATCCCATAATTTACAAAAAAAAATAATAGTTATTAAATCCCCTACCCCAATCGAAGCTTAATAATTCTTCATGAAAGAGAAGGAAAGTAATATATGATCCCAAGATTAATACCACCCCAAGGAAGCCTTGAAAAACTTAAAACACAACAACCATAATAAAAAACTCACCCTAACTCTCACAATCTGACCATATCTCATAGCCATAATCTTCTCTAAAATTTGAACAGAGAGAAAACTGATAAGGAAAGAGACCCAAATCATCTTAGATCACTAACACTCAATATTCTAAGATGAGGATCCAATCCAAGAAATAAAGGACTAAAAACCAACTAGATATTTTCTTAGGTTTCCTATGAGTTTAGATCATGGGGGAAAATGATGAGTTTTAAAGGAGTTTCCAAATTTATACCCACTATAAATTTAAAATACTATGGAATAATACTACTAGCTACACCATAAATAATACAGTTATCACCCAAAACTATGGTGCAACTTCTTTTTCTATGATGAAAGGTCCTTGAACTAAATGACCTCTATGATCTATTATGTGGTCCTCAGGTAGATCCTATATGCCCATTTGACACCATGATGATGCCCAAGACCACACTGCAAAAACCTCTCAAGAGGCAGGGAAACCAAAATACTCATCCCAATCCTCCATTACGCACGGTACACAACTACACCACAAGACCCATATCCCATACCACACCACATCATAGTTCACTACCTATGGCATAGCTTCATCTATATTGAAAAAAACACTAAAAGACACCCATCCCTAACTCCACATCACATATTTATTTCACACTAAAACCATTCAAAAACTGGTAGATCCACCAAAACCATCACCTCGAGCTTTTATACCACATGGTCTCAACTACACCACAATGGAATCCACTATTCCATAGCCTATAGAGTCTCACATAAACCTCCTATTATAGTTCAAAATTCAACTCAACTGCACCAAAATATCCTTGAACATCCTTAGCACCTATGAATCCCAAAAATCATTAATTAGCGGGATGTTTAGGTCCATACCATTACAAAAATAATATTTAATTAAAGTATTACTTCATTTAGAAGCTGTTAGAGGATAAAGTATTGTAACTCTAAAAGGTGGAAAGATTTCATAATCCCATAGATATGATGACTAAGTTTGTAGCCCCATATATTCTAGGGTAGTGATGTTACTCAGTATTACTGGGATAAACATAAAATTAATAGGGAAACCATGCATAAGTAAAGGAATATTCAGAGAAAAATGGATTTTTAAATTATTTAGAGGAACTGGTGATGAATCCTAGAAAATAATTCTCAAGTGGGATATTCTTAGTCTTGGATGGTGTGAGAACCATTTTCTATCTAAGCATTAGAACTATTAAAAGGATAAATTCTAGAATCCCGAGAGTATATGAGGGTCACAATGATGTAGTGGTAATAAATTTTAGAATTTCAAAAGCAGAGTTGAATGAAATCAGTAGATCACGAACTAATTTTGGAAGAATGTGGGGCTATGGAAAGAGAAAAAAAACCACATAATGAGTTATTGTGAAATTTATAAATTTGTGTAAGATTAATATGACCACCCATGAAAGATTAATCTGGATTGGAGAGTTCAAAACTCACACTATTCACTAAGAGAAGAAGTAAAGTTGGTGGTTTAATTTGACTGAGTGGAGGGATTCCCTTGAGTATTGGATCCATAAGGCATGTTATCCGTAGATATCAAAAGGTGGTGGGAATTGGTCGAATGGATGTTTTCAATAGATTTCACCTATAAATTCTTGAGCACTAGTTATTTTTTACCATGTTTTTACTTAATTGTGAACATCTTTCATTCCTTAATAAAAGTTTACAGTGTTCCCACCATGGAGTAAGACTAAGCCCGAACTATATAAATTTGGTTTACTGTTATTTAATTTGTTCATAGTTTATTATATTTCAAAATTTTGTGTCTAGATTATATTGGAGTTTTGGTTCATGTCTAGGGTGAATTTGTATTCGCAGTCTTGGGTACAATGTGTATGTGGTTTTGTTCTGAACCAAGAGTTTCAGAACTTTGTTATGTATTTTAAGATCTAGTGGGTTCTTATATTTTGGGAGGTTCTATACCGAACATACACAATGTTTCCTCTATAGATATGAGTAGATATAATGACAAAACCATAATACATCTGACCAAACTGTAATAGGGGAGTGATTTTATGGATCTATAATCAATATATTTCAGATCTGAATGTCATGCCACAACACACATATCCACACCATGATGTATGTAGGGTTTATAAATATTAATAGTATCTCTTGATGAATTTTGTAATGAAATTTTGATATAATTAACCACCCATTGTAAAGAAAATTTCAAGGATATTTTGGATGATATTAAGGAGAAGAACAAGGATGAACATGTGATTTAAATTCTAGATACACTTGTGGTGGGAAGGAAAGATTGATAAACTTATTAGCACTCATATTTATTTCTTGTAATTGGATTTTAAGGCCATATTCTTGATCCATTAATTATTATTGATAATAATAATATATTATTGTTCACAATAGTATTGAAACTATTTTTCACCAAAGATTAGCTGCTCGATAACAAGAGTGTGTGAACCTTGTAAGAAACCTTCTATCATGTGTGTTTTTTCTCACTCTATCTCACATCATTACATCATTTAATCCATTACCCTTTACATTAACTATAAATGTAAAAATTATTTTGAGATTTTAGGTTTTGGTAACCACTAATTCACCCTCATATTAGTGGTGGTCGACTCTCAATAGCGGAGGAGATTAATGAGATGGAAGTGGAGTTCACATAGAAGTTGGGACATCTCAATGTAGTTATTTAAGAAAGATACCACATTCTTGAGACCATCATAATAAAATTGTTTACTAATAATGAGGAGGTGAAGTCTATGGTGGTGAAGTTTTTCAACACTAAGAATTTCTTAAATAACACTCACTTTGAGTTTCAAAATTCTATCAAGGAAGTTGGTGAAATTCATAAATCAGCTAAGAAGGTTTTTCATTCTACTAAGAAACTTGGATATTGTCCCATAATACCATGAAATATTATCTTGGACACTTAAAATTGCAATCTAAATTATGGTAGTATTGATAAGAATGGTAAAAATGTGATTACTTTACCTAATAAGGAGAAAACAACCATTATAAACCCAACAGGTAGTTCTGAAAATACCAAGAAAAATGAGGTGTTGAAGAAGAATAATGTTGAAGCAAATAAAAAGGGAAAATACATGGGGAAAGAGGAAAATTATATTCTTGAGGAAGTAAAAAGGATGAAATAAATTTGTAAATTGAAAGGAAACATAATGAATAGATTTTGATGAACCTTATTTTTATCCATGGATATTTTATTTTGAAGGATGATGTTGGTACTAAAAGTTCCAGGACACAAAGTCTATGTGTACTAGTATAATATTTCACCCCTAAATCAAATAGAGGATATGAATCAAGGGTTATTTAACCTAAAGTTCTTGGATTCCATCCATGACAACATCCAAAAGATAAGTAACAATTTCATAACACTTTATTCTCTTAAGAAAACTTATGGGAGGTGTGATCAACTTATACACACTACCAAAAAGCACCTCACTATAATACTGGAGTAATTAATGAGGAATGATACCTAAACATCCATCAAGACAAGGAGTGATTATTAACAAAAACAATTGGTGGTTGAGGTGGATTTCAAATAAATGAATGGTTGAAAGCATTGCATATTTGTGTAATGCCTCATTCCCAAAACCCACTGATCCGGAGGACCACATTTCCTCAAGTGAACCTCCTTGTATTCTAATGGTTTCTGACTAGTGGTTATGTAATAATATTTACCGCGATGAGACTATTCCTTCAAATCAAAGTAAAAACAACAATGGGAATAACCAAGCATCATAGCCAAGCATAACTGTTAGAGTAAGAATAATAAACCATCCAATCACATACTATAATAAATGATGTTTCCATAAACAAATCCATACAATAATCTCCCACCAGGACAATCCCAAATAAAAATGAAGAAAGAAAATACAACACATGCACGTTGGCCCTACTACTATCCTTGAACCTCACAAACCCTATCTCCAAAACTTGTCGAGCTACCCTATCCTAATCCTCATTATTTCCTATACCCTGACATTAAATACAGACATAAGGTATACTCATGAATTAATATTCCCATGTAGGGTGTGAGAATAAAAATTAGTAGAGTCTCACCAAAAAACCCTAATATACAATGTCATATGTGTGTGTATTCATGAGGAAAATAAATCCAATAAATATGATCATTGATTCATTATGCACTAAACAAGCCTCCATGACACTCGATGAGGTACACATGCCCGTCAGATAATTGGGTGATAACCAGGTCACCCTGACCCTGACCATACCTACTTATGCACCATGCCATAATCCACCCATCACCTTATGAAATTATACCAATGCCCATCCCATACTAGAAGTCTCAGAGTAGGGTGGTGTCCAGTACCTTGATCTGATACTCAAAGACACTAGGTATAATCATATGTCTAAAATCCTCAACCTCAATTTCTCACTTAATGTAGGTTTATAGGTATCATATGAACCATGAACAAGACCCTAGGGTGGTCTTAGACCCAATCCTACTAAGGTAAGGTCATAATAATTCACACTAACCCAAACCATGTTTAGAAAGGTCCTTATCTCAAAACCTGAGCATGAGGGTATGTTCATCCACTGACCCAAGCCACGCATGGAAAGGTCCTCGACCCAATACTCAAAGGAACAAGGCACAACTATTCATTGACCTAAGCCTCTATGGAATGGTCACCAAGCCCAAAAACCCATCCTTGAAGACACTGGGTAGGTTCATCAGTACCCTGACCTATCCCTACAGACTCTAGGTCAGTCACCTGAAGCACTTCAAATCGAGCCTCCTCAAAGAAAGTTCCCTCAAGAATAAGAAAACATGGACACATATCATCACTCATATCTCTATATGATCTTAGGGAACTAGTTTCTTAATACCTATCACCTCATTGGAACATGTCTCAAATTTCCCGATAAGGAATCCACTTGGTCCTATAGACCTCTACAGTCTCTTCTCATCAATACCATCTGAGGACTATTACCCACTGGTGACATTATTTTCTAAAGGCTCAGATTGACCCCGACCTCAAGGTTAGATCCAACCTTTCCAAATTCCCTCAACACTCATTGTCTCATTACTTATGGACCATCCCAAACCATCACATTTTTCCTAACCCTAGTATTGTAGGCAAGACCCAAACTCCCAAGCCAAGCCCCCTTGGAATCCCGATACCAAGTCCCAAAAAATTCCCGAGACCCTAAATAGGGTCTTGTTTCACATATACTAAGATAGAAACCTTATATTTTCACCCAAAGGATACCCTCTCTTTCATATTATTCCAAGCCTTTAAGGACTTATCCTTTTCACCTCATACCCCAAAACTCACCTCCAACCTCAGGAGGGAGTTCCCAACACCCGTGAGATATACAATAGTCTCTCCTATTGATATATGGATGATAAAAAACATTTTTATCAAATATTTTATTGATAATAAATGAAATAGTTTCCTTATTTTTTTTAAAATATTTTTATTTATGAAATATTTTGGAATATATCATTCATTTTGAAATTTAATGAAAATTCTAGTTTTGACCCTTTTAAGTGCACTATTGTATTTTAGTCATAAATATTTTTATATATATTATTTGAACTTGAAATTTTGTGATAGAATTATTAAATCAATTTAATAAAACTTTCATTTAGATCAACTAAGTAATATTTGGAATTTTATGGGATTAAATGGGCCATGAAGTCAAAGATAGCTTGGACTCACCATATCGAACACTACTTCACCATTTACACCATATCTTGTACATATAGAATTGTATTGGGATAAAAATTGGAAAGTAGATACATGAAAAATTTTTGTAGACATAATACTCCTTTAAGGATATATGGTTCATGTAGTTTTTAGGACAAAAAGAAAGTGAATGTGGGATTAAAATATTTGGTTGAATTTTCCATCCAAAGTTGAAAATTCTTGAAATCGTAACCTCTACTCTACTCTATAAATGCGTGTTATTATCATTTGGAGGGGTTTTAAAGTTAATTAAGTAGTTTAGGTAATATTATAGGTGGTCAAACTCAAATTATTCAGGAATTTTAATAGGGTAATATCTTGAAGAAAGAATCCCTTAATCGAAGCCTTCTTCTTCTTCACATTGTAATGTTTGTATTTTTATAATAAACTATCATATTATTTTCAATTTATTATATTATTTTAAATTTATCTCTTCTATATTTTTCCTATTTTAGATATAAATAAATATTAGAAATTTTATTAGGTTAAAACCTTTCTATGAAATTTTCTAATGCAAATCGTTTCAACGATGACTACACCGGTCATGAAAGAGTAGTTTTTCTTAGTAATTGATCTACCTCTAACCTTATTAATTTATTTATTATGAATCAATGAAATAATTTAATTCGCATAATATGATCTATGATTTTTTTTCAAATAAATGAAATTAATAAATCAATTTAACAACTAACACAATATACGCAAGATCGTGCAATCTGTGAATTGTGAGAGTGCAATCTTAATCGGTAAAACAAGACTGCACAAGATCAATTTATTGAGTTAAAAAACATTACAAAAACTCAATTCATACTAATTTAAATAATGTATATGTTCCCCAATTTACCACTAACCATAATATATACTTAGAACAATAATCAAATCAGGGTGCTAAGATTGCATGTTCTGAAGCTAGCCTAGGGTTTAATTAATTTCTTCTTTGTGGTTAAGTTAACTACTGTAGGGTTAAAGGTTTAAAAAATTTGGGGGTCATAATTAAGTAGATTTTAATTTAAATTATAATTATTAATAATTAATTTAATAGGTATAGTTAGATGGGTTATTCCTTATAAAAACATTTTCTAAGAAAAATTATCGTTGTGTTTCATTAATCAAATTTAAAAAATAAAAAAAACAAAAAAAAAACAAAAAAAAAACAATATTATTCAAACATAAATATTATAGTTTTATAAATGTTAAAAAACCCCATATTTTTATGTAGTGAGTTTATTTTTTTTCAAAATACCTTTAATATATTTTTTTAATTAATTCTACCTTTGAGAGACAACCTTGGTCAGCCACTCTGCTACAACTTAATACCCAACAACCACTCATCATTTTGAGTGCTACCATGAAAATGACTTTAAAATTGGTTCTATTTTCAGGGAGGAAAGTAATTTATTCAAATAATTGTAGGTATGTTTTTTAATTTCCATTTTATTCACTTATTATCTTCTTTCTTATTTCTTTCTCCTTTCTTAAATTTTCATTTTTTGTATTTTTTTAGACCATCAACTCAAACTTCTTATATTTTTATTATGTTTCACCTTTATTCATTTAAATTTTCTTTGATTTATGGCACTTAATAATCTTTAGGATCTCCTAGATCTTGAACCTGAGATTGAATGTCTCCCTAGGTCTCAAATCAAACATTCTCATTATATGAGAAGTTTTAACATTCACCCAGTTGGGGAATTCCTCCATTATGGGAACATTGAAATTGTAATATCTTAAAAATAAACTTAAAAATAGAACCAATGACGTCAAATAATAATAATGAACTTAAAATAACCATATGATAATTGTATAAACTAAACATTAACTATCAACAAAATTGTATTGCACACCCAAAACCTGAATCAGAACCAGAATTAAAATTTTTATTGATACACCATCTTCAAAAAATTAATGGCCACTCCAGTGATGATAAAAATAAACATATAAAAGAATTTAATGTGGTTTTATCAACCCTGAAACCAAGAAATTTATCTTAAAATCAAATCAAACTAAGATCATTATCATTCTCACTTGATGAAGCTACAATAGATTAGATGTACTATTTGAAACCAAAAGATGGAACATGTTGGAATGATTTGAACATTCTTTTCTTGTAGATATTTTTCTAGTATCAAGGATGAGTTTCATTTGAAAATAGATACCATGAATCAATAAATACCAATGGGAGTCAATGTATGAGTATTGGGAGCAATTCAAGAAGTTGTGTGCAAGATGCACACATCACCAAATTAGTGAGAAAATCCTCATTTAATACTTCTATGAAGGCCTCATGCCTATAGAGAGGAGTATGGTGGATGCTATGAATAGAAGGGAATTGGTTGAAAAAACACTAGTAGATTCATGTGAATTAATTGAAAAGATGGCATAAAACTCCCAAAAATTTGAAGAATGAGATACACCACATGTTTGAGGAGTACATCTGGTAAGTATATCTTCTATTGAAAATCATTTAATAGATAAAAATTTAGATGAATTAACCAATATGGTGAGACATATTTATTTGGATCAAAATAAAATCCAACCTAAACCTATAAGTTCTTGTGGAATTTTCCATAAAAAAGACCACCCAACAGATTGTTTCCCCTAATTATAAGAGATAGAGGGTTGTGAATACGTATTTAATGGGAGACCATATCAGTAGCAACATAATACACATCCCTAAAACAAGTATGATTCCTTTGAAAAAAATATAAAATCCAGGGTAGAATGATCAATTAGATATCATGAATGGATCTGGACATCAAAAAAGGGATCATTTTCAACAAAACTTCATGTAGCCTCCACCTTACCAAAAGAGTTTTCGAAAAACCCAAAGAATATTTGAAACACAAGAATCAACAAGTAAACAAAAATAAGTGAATTATAAACCAAAGGTAGATTTTAGTACTTGTGAAATTTTGAAACAAAATTTTCTTAATTAAAAGAATGATATGAAGAGTCAAGAATTGGAGTTACGAGAGTTGAAAACGAAAATAAGCCAGATTACCACAGCCCACTATGAACTAGTAAGTAAGAAATCTTGAAATATTCATTCCCAAAATACTCCAAATCCCAAGGGTAATTTTAGTGCCATAACATTGAGAAGTGGGAAGAAAATGAGTGATACATCTAAATCTATCATTCTATCAGGATTTACCTCAGCCCTGAAGAAGCCCCATTCAAAACCAATTGATGAGAAGTCAAAAAATAAATAAGAAAGTAAGATCCAAACAAATGATGTTCCTCCTAAACCCATTCTATTTATGAATAGAGCTATAAAAACCTAGAAAATGGATGAAGACCTGATGAAAAAAGAGGTTTTGGATACATTCAAGTGTGTTGAGATCAAAATCCCTGTACTTTAATCAATCAAGAAAATTACAAGGTATGTAAAGTTTTTAAAAGAGATATATACAAATAAAAGAGGTCTAAAGGGAAATGAGTGGATAAACCTTGTTAGGAATGTATCTACACTCATCACACCAACTTTTGTGATGCTAAAAAAGTGAAAGGACCGTGATAGATTAACCATTCTATATACCCTATAGGAGTTTCATTTCTATGGATCTTTATGTGATTTGGGTGCCTCTATTAATTTTATGCCTCACTTTATTTTCATTTCCATGAATATTGAAGAACCGAAGATGGAAAGGGTGGTGGAAAAATTGGAAAATTGGGACACAACATACCAAATGTGAGACTATGATGATATCCTTATTTGAGTTATAGATATAAAATTTCTAGTAGAAATCTATGTTTTGAATATAGAGGATGATCGGGTGAGTTCCCATGATCCCATAATTATTGGTAACCCTTCTTCAAAACTTCTAATAAAATAATTAATGTTCATGAGGGTACACTTTATATGAATTTTGGAGATGATATCATACGATTTTATATTTTAGAATCCTTGAAGTATTCCTTAGAGGACCATTCTGCTTTCTTTATCACCCATTCTAACCTATCTTATGACGATTATCCAAATAATAATTTTCAATATTTTTAAAATGGGGATCATTCCATTCTTAGAGAGATACTGAGAACTGGTTCTAGTTTTATGTTGAAAAATACCATCACACTTATTTCTCATGATCAAACCACACTCATTTCGTATTTTGAGGTGGATTTTTATTTTGATTATGGGCATATACTTTCTTATTATAACATGATTTTTTATTTTTTAGATGAATTTGATTCATTATTCACTAATGATGATGATGTAAATTTATACTCTAAAATTCATTGTACACATATATCAGTTCCCACATAATTTCCATCAGTAAAAAACCCACCAAAACTAGAAATCAAACCATTTCCACCAAACTTAAAATATTCATACCTGTTGAATGTTAAAAAATTTCCCATGATAATTACTAATAATATCCAAACTAAACATGAAAAAAACATTTAAATATTTTAAGGGAGAATAATAGGGAAATTAGGTTGACCTCAGTAGACATACCAGACATTAACCCCTCTATTTTCTTGCATAGGATTCTTTTGGAGGATGGGGTTAAATCGGTTAGACAACCAAAAAAAAAGACTTAACCCCACATTATTAGAAGTTATAAAGAAAGAGGTGGAAAAATTTTATGAGGCCAATATTATTTACCCCATTTCTATCTCTCATTTGGTCATCCCAATCCATATTATACCAAAGAATAATGGGTTCACTATTATAAAGAAATAAAATGATGAGTTATTTCTTGTTAGAGTATAAAATAGTTGGTGAGTGTTCATATATTATAGGAAGATAAATTAATCCACTTGTAATTATTATTTACCAATTCTATTAATTAACCATATACTTGAGATGCATGAATGTAGGATAAAATATTGATTCTTGGATGGTTTCTCTAGTTATTTTAAGGTTCCCATTACAACACAATACTAGTATAAGATGACATTCACATGCACATTTAGTAAATTTTCTTATCGAATGATGCCATTTATAGTTTGTTATGACCCATGTACCTTCAAGAGATGCATGGTAAGTATATATTCTAATTTACATGAGATTTTGATGGAGGTATTTATGGATTATTTTAATATGTATAGTTCCTCATTTGATGAGTGTCTCTTGAGTTTGTGTAATGTGTTTCAACATTGCATTGAGAGATATTTGGTTTTGAAGTTTGAGAAATTTAATTTCATGGTATATAAGGGAATTTTACAAGGTCATGTCGTATCACAACATGGAATTGAGTTTTATATATCTAAGGTAGACATTATTTCATCATTTATATATCTTACGTGTGTGCGTTCTGTTTGATTATTCCTTGGACATGATGGTTTTTATAAAAAAATCATTAGATATTTTAGTAAGATGTCTAAAAACCTTATATTGATTACTTCAAAAAGATATTGAATTATTATTTTTATGACTCATGTAGGGTATCATTTTATGATATAAACAAGTGTTTTAACACTCCACAAATCATACAACCCCCACGATGGGAAATTCCATTCAAGATTATGTGTGACACTTACAACTTCGTAGTTGGAGATCTCTTATCATGGAGGGTGGAGGGATGTTCACATGTCATTTCCTATTATAAGAGGAAATTGGATTCATCCCAATAAAAATAAAAAACTATAGAAAAATAGTTTCTTACTATCATATTTTCTTTAGATAAATTCCATTTATATTTATTGGGATCTAAATTAGTTTTTTTTTCTGACCATGCAGCTCTGAGGTACCTCTTGAAGAAGCCAGATGAAAAGACTATATTTATCCAATGGATATTAATTCTTCAAGAATTTGATATTAAGACAAAGGACTTAAAGGTTTTAGAGAACTTAGTGGTGGACCATATAAGTAGGATTACTCACACACAAGATAATGAAAACTTGAACCATGTACCACTTTGAGATATATTTTGTTATGAGAATATTTATGCACTCTTAGGTAAATATCCTTGGTCTGATAATTTAGTTAACTACCATGTTGCCTATGAAATTATTGAAAATTTAATGAAACATAAATTCCAAAAATTAAAGAGTGATTATAGGTTTTATATGTGAGTTTATCCCTAACTATAATGCATGTTTAGTGATCATGTTATTTGGAGGTGTGTTCATGATCATGAGTTTGAGTCCTTTATTCATTTCTTCCATACATTTTCTTATGGAGGACACTTTTGAACTCAAAAAATAGATAGTAAAGTATTATAATCTAGATAATATTTTCCTATATTGTTCAATGATGTTCATGATTTTTTAAGTCATGCCCATGTTTCCAACACACTAGAAATATTTCTAAGAGATATGAGATACCTCAATATCCCATATTTTTCTGTGATATCATTAATGTATGGGAAATTTATTTTAAGGTTATTTTTTAAAATTTATTTTTTTTGTAAATTTTGGTTCCTATTTATTATATTATAAAATGGGGGGAGTGAAAGGAAACCAAGACAAATGATTCTCATGTTTTAATCTATTTTGTCAAGGCATAGATTTTTTGTAGGTTTAGAATACTAAAGGCCATCATCAGTGACCAACGGTTACCATTTTTCAATTAGGATTCATTTTCCCTACATCATAAGTATGGGGTGATTCATAAAAATTCTAATCCATACTAGAACTAGCCAAATGAATTGAACTGGGTTTCAAATTGGGAGTTGAAATAAAATTTGGATAAAACCGTGCGGTTGAATATGAAGGATTGGATCGGGTGATTGAATATTGTGCTATGGTATTATAGTATGACATTAAAAAATCCCATTTGTATGTACCCCTTACAAATAATTACTTGGAAATCATATCATTTTCCTATGGAGGTCAAACATCAGGCATATTGAGCTATAAATAAATTAAACATGGATTTAACCCAATATGAAGATCAAAAGAAGATGAAAATTCATGTTATTGAGGAGATTCAATTGAAATCATATGAGAACTAAAGGATCTATAAGGAAAGATAAAAAGTATATCTTGATATAATGATCCAAAAGGGAGTTTTATATAAGAGAAAAATTTCTTCTCTATGACTCATGATTGAAGCTGATGCCTTATAATTTTCATTCTAGATGGTTGGGACCTTCTGTTTTATCTCATGTTTTTCCTTATGGTGTAGTGGATGGAACTAAAGAGGCTACATGAAGTAGATTTAAAGTCAATGGAAAAAATTTGAATCAATACATTGAGGGACCTCCCACCCATGTAGTTTATTTCATCACACTACAAGACCCTAACATCAATTGAGAATATTAGGATGTCCCTAACCCATTCACTTTAATACTATTTTTCCTCTTTAAAATTATACACTTCTTGTACATTTATCATCTTATAGGTTCACATTGAGGAAAATGAAATATTTTAAGTGTGGGGTGGGGAATATTTTTGGGTCATCTTATTTAGGTTTTCATTTGTATGTTTTGTGTTAATTTAAAAAAAACTATGTAACATGATCATTTAGATGAGGAACATATGAAAAATTCATGATTTCAAAATTCATTGGAAGCATGATTATTATATAAAATATTTCACCAATTGAGGTTGTTTTTTATTTAAGGAAGTCCTAGATGATATGATGGTTGTGTCATTATAAAATAGTTTCGTTATTGAAACCATTATTTATGACATTTGTTCATGGTAAATTGTGTCATTTATTTATATATCCACACAATTTTTAAATAAAATATGACTTGTGAAATTTTTCCTACTCAATTGAAGGTATAAAAAGTTAGGTAAAAAATTAATCTTATATTAATGGTTGATCCATATGTTTTTTTCTCTTAAGATTAGTTTCATTACAATACCTAATTAACCTTTGTATGTGTACCTAATATCTGATAGTTGTTCACCCTAAAAAAATAAAAAAAAATATTATATTATTAAAGTGGTGAGTGATGAAATGTACAACATTTGGTGATATCTAGGTTAGGAGCTTATGTTTTGACTTTTGGGATTGCCAAAGTGAGTGGGTATTGTAATTTTATTGTGAATGAATTTTGAACATGTTTAGTGTAGTTAAACTGGGTAATAAGAAATGTTTTACTTTACTTGAATATAACGAATAAAGGGTGGATATATGAGCTTGAAATGGTTTTCACACTCACATATATAAAGAATTAATGGGATGTTAGACTCATAACTTGATTTTCTATGATTAATGTCATTAATATCACTATATTTTGTTTTGATACAATTAATGAGACAATTACTTTCATGTTTATTGAGATTTACTTATTTATGTGATTATCACTTTTCCTATATTTACATTATGTATTGGAAAATATCCATATGCATATCTTGTAACAATTTTTTGGATTACATGATATGAGGTTTTTACCAGGGTGCAAAAGGGTAAGTGTGGGGGAGTTGATAAATCACATTTTTATTGAATATTTTATTAATAATAAATGACATAATTTCTTCACATTGTGTTAAATTTTTATATTTATATAATATTTGGGATTAGATCATTCATTTGAAAATTTGATGAAAAGTATAGTTTTGACCCTTTAAATTGAACTGTTGTATTTCAGTTATAAATTTTTTTATATAGCTTATTTTAACTTGAAAATTTTTAAAATAAAATTTCACATAATTGTATACAACTTTTAGTTAGATCATACAAGAAGGATCATACATTTTATTTTAGTAAGTGGACCATGAAGTTAATGATGGTACATACTCTCCAAATTGGATACCACTTCACCATTTGGGATATATCTTCTACATACAAGATATTATTGGGCACAAATTTGGAAAGTATTTATAGGAACCAATTAATAACAAATAATCATTTTTGAAGGATATATAGTTTATGAGTTTTGAAGGTCAAAAAGTTTGTGCAAACTGGATTAAAATATTTGACCGAATTTCCTATTCATACTTGAAATGTCTTGAAACCCTATCTACCACTCCACTCTATAAATGTGTGTTTTTATCATTTGAATGGGTTTTATGTGAATTATTAAGTTTAGGGTATAGGATAAGTGGTACCACTATAACTATCCAATAATTTAAATAGGTTTATCTCTTGAAGTAAGTATCCATTCATTGAAGCCATGTTCTTCTTCTTTGAACTGTAATGTTTAAGTTTTTATAATAAACTATTATTTTATATTACATTTTTTCTATTATTTTAAATTTATTTGTTTTCTATTTTTCTAATTTTTTATGTAAATAAAGATTATAAATGTGAATGGGTTATACCCTTTATATGAACTTTTAAAATTCAAATCATTTCTAAGATGACTACACCACCCATGGAAGATTAGTTTTTCTTAGTAATTGATCTACCTCTAAACTTATTCATTTATTTGTTTTGAATTAATGAAATAGTGTAATTAACATAATATGATCTATTATTTTTTTTAACATATATTAAACTAATTAATATATTGAACAATTAACACAAAACACATGAGTTCAAGTAATGTGTGAATGGTGAGCGCGTGATCTTAATCGGTAAAGCAAAACAACACAATATCTATATTTAGTATTTAAAAAAATCCCAAAACTAAATTAATAATATTTTCCAGAATGGATATGTTCCCTAATTTACCAATGAACATAATATATACTTATAACAACAATCAAGTATGGGTTCCACAATTGCATGTTCCAAAGCTAGCCTAGAGTTTAATTAATTTCATCTTTTTGGTTAAGTTTACTCCCATAGCGTTCAAGGGTTAAAAAATTGGGGGATCATAGTTAAGTTAAGTTTAATTTAAATGATAATGAGGAATAATTAATTTAATAGGTATATTTATACCTATAATTACTTCTAAAAATATTTTCTAAAAATCTATTCTCATTGTGTTTTATCAATCAAATTTCAAAAATAAAAAAGATACAATCTTATTCCATTACACATATTATAATTTTATAAACATTAAAAAAACCCAAAATTTTAATTATAATGTTTATTTAATTTAATTTTATTTCCAAAATACCTTTAATAGGTTTTTTAATTACTTCCTCCATTGAGGAAAGACCTTGTTCAGCCACTCTGCTACACCTAAATACCCAAAAGACTACTCATATTTTGAGAGCACCCACAACAACGTTCAATGGTCCCAATATATATATTCATTACCACTTGATCTAGATAACCTAAACCTAGGTCCTACTCACTTCAACATTAACCCCTAGACCTTCCCAAGGTCTCATTTCATTTTAATGGCACCCTCACCCCTTGGCGACCAAGTCATTGGGCAATCCCAAAAACATTCAAGTGCTCAAGAGCACTTATTACAAGCATAAGAGGCCTAATTACATCATATATCATTTATATATGGAACTTAAAATCCCTAAAACCTACCCCCAGACCCATAAAACTATATAGTAATGCACTCTCATGTATATACATACATATGAAATTGTATTAAGGGGCCTCCTACCTCAAACTAGGAGTTAACCCCAAGCTGAGCTCCACTGAGACTCACCCATGCTTTTTACATCCTAAACCAATAAATCCCATGACCCTAAGAACCTAAATAAATATATAAATAAAAAATAACTAATTAAAAACATTTATAATTAATTATTTATCACCCAAAAATAGGCATAATGCCTAAATACTCACCGAGTGCTCTTGCAGTATTGGAACCGTGACCAATAGCCCACAAAAGGTCTGTCATACCTCCCTGATACCATTTAATGTGAAATACCTATCACTTTATTCTGATTCTATCATCAATTTAATTTAATTTAACTTAATTTATCCATTAAATTCATTTACAATAATACCTTCAGCAAACCGATTCCGAAGATGTGAAAACAACATCACAAAATTCCCTTATTGCAAGGAGAGTAAAAGCCCCATCAGACTTGGTTGATTTTACCATGAATAAGTGAAATCATCATCTAAAAACTAACCAAAATCAAGTGTATTTATATGAAATTGAATGGGGAATAAAAAAAGTTAATGGAAAAACTCACATTAGATCACCGCTAAAACAAATCAAAAAACCCCTTATTAAAGGAGGATCAAGGAGAGAAAAGGGGAGGGGAAATGAACCAATAAATGTCCATTCCCAAGAACACTACCTAAATAAAACATAATAGAATTGAAACTAAAAGTATAATAATTACCCCATTAAAAAATATTCTATTGGAATATCCACACTAACTAGTTGGTGGCTTCCACTGCCTAGCCAATGCACCAAGGTAGAACCCCTAGGTTCCATCCAGTTCGTCGACGAGCTGGTGGGTGCTCTTTCAGTGAAACATCCCTCTGGCATCCTCTCAACTCTCTTTGAAACTCTCATGATCTCCTTCAATTCCCATATGAGCCTCAAACCCCATCCAAAAATATTATTTAAGTACATTCAAACATTGAAAATCTCAATATGAGTCCCAGTTTTCAAAACAAAATGTCCACTAATAAGAAATTTAAATTCACTCTTAAACTAACAATATAAAATAAATGTGGAATTAAAAACTCCCAATACAATTTTTCTCATCCTTGATAATCCATGGTAAACCTTGAACCACATATCTATACCTAACATGTTCTTCATCTTCTAGAGAACTCATCTTGTTCAGTCCTTGAATACCCAATGCACTTCCACGGTGCAACTCCAATGCCAATCCTAGATAGATTGACCTCCTCTAAACCCCCTGATTTGATCCCTGAACTACAACCATTTTATCGAATATGATATTTTTAAAACTATTCTAACCCCCACTACATCTAATTATGCATCAAAACCCTAGTTAGACCCCCCACTGACTAACCTCTTCTGAAAATACTCATCCACATTCACCGACATGTTCTCACACCACCCAATAATAATGATTTAACTTTTAGAGGAATCATGGGATTATCCAAGTTCCCACACTAAAGTTCAAATCTAACTCCCAGTGTATTTACATGGTCGGATCACCAACCTCCTGCTCTAGTCACCATGCCCTCACCCTAAAAACTGGTATACCTCAGATCCAATATGTGATGGCCCAGACCATCATGACCCCTCCATTTTCCAATTTCTGACGCAACTGATCGGTGAGACCTATCGGCGGGACCGATCGGTGGGATCGATCGGCGAGACCGATCGGTGCGACCGATCAGCGCGACCGATCGGTGGGACTGATCAGTGGGATCGATCGGCGGGACCGATCGGTGCGACCGATCGACGCGACCGATCGACGAGACCAATCATAGAGATTTATTGGTGAGACCGATCGGCATGACCGATCGGTGAGACTGATCGGCGCAACCGATCGGCGACACCGATCGGCACGACCGATCGGTGTTATCCAGCCTTGGCGGGCTTTTCTTCTGAAGCCTCCCCCGTAACCCCACTTTTAGGCCTTTAGAACTTCTTGAAGAATTTCAAGGTCATTTTAAAGCCCATAATTAATACCTAAAAATCAAAGAAACCTCCCTACTAAATAAAAATTAATTCAGTCATGTGTAACCACCCAACCGTGTGGAAGAACCATGATCCGACATCCAAGGCATTCAAATTTCTTATCCTATAACATTGGGATATCATCTATTTATCATGCTTGTTTTTCTTCTCCTTCATTTTGGATATTCTCCTCTTCCTTTTGCGTTTGAAGTCCTTTTTTCCTGAGGCAAGTGGTGCACCTGTGCCAGATCCCTGCAAGTCACGCATCCCCTGTTCCAAGCAAATGGAGAAAAACGTCGATCCTTGATCAGTCAGGTAGGTGTTTCACCTTCGTCTCTCTTTTCTATATATCTTGCGGGGTGGGTACGCTACTGCTTCTATAAAATTGGATGAACCAAACTTTAATAAAGATAATAAATGTACTTTAAAGAATGAAGGGGAGGGGTGTGATCGATGATGCTTCTCTGTTTTTCTCCTCTTTCATGAATACTGATTTCTGAATTTTGCGAGCTTACACCTACTGAAAATCATGTCCATTGGTGGTCTTTCTCTGTGAATTAATAAACCCTTACCCCTTGTGATGTTTAAATGGCTTATAATTTGGTTGTGAACCTTTTTCTGTGTAAAGAATATTGTTTAATTACATGTATTCGGCTAAATAAATTGGAAGCACCAGGATCAACTCCTTTTCTATGATAACCCTAGTTTAAGCCCAGTGGAATTGAAACCATGGAGTGTGTTAAATCTTTTAAATCTGAAAATACCTACATGGGCCTTCCTTGTGTTGGTGGTAGTGGTTTGGTTGTTTTCATTCACATGCCATTTGTGGGTGACATTATGGTTTTCTTGGAGGAGGGCTTAGATTGATGGGGTGATGCGGGTGGGGATGGGATCCCCCGTTGTTATACTTTGCGGCTGTGTGATTACTCTTCTTACATCACGAATTGGGGTGGGATCCTCTGTTGTTGAGAAACCATTGAAACCTAGATTTTGGGGACATGGGGCTGTATCTTTGGGTTTTCTTTGGTTCCAGTACTTCGAGGGATCTCCCTTATCGCTTTGTTGTTGTGACTTTCAATAGAACTGGGTGTGAGTGCTTAAATTTCTATTGGCTGTAATGTTTTCCCTTGGTTTTTTCTTATGCTGTTAGTTTCCCAGTAGTGCAGAAACTTATTTAAACATTGTTACTAGACAAGAAAACAAGGATGGAAAAATGGGATTTTTGTTTGATGCGAGTTGTGACTTGGGCATGGATAATGTTCTCTTCTCTTATGAAAGAATATTAAGGATAGCGTTATTTAGGCTGGCTAAATAAAAACCAAGATAGGGTGAGTGCTTGTTACCTATACGTATAATTGTAGTTTTTTTGTTTCTTATTCGCGCCCCACCCAAGTTGAGAACTTAGGGCCGAACACTCCTATTTCATGGGGGAGGGTGTTTTCCCCACAATTCTATTAGTGGATGGTTATTAGTTCCTTTATGCTCCCTTTCCCGGATAGCCCAAGTATCTTTGGGTAGGCTGTGATGGCCTGAAGTCCATTATTAGCCCAAGAGTCTTTGGGCAGGGTAGTTTGGTGGTTGTCCCAGGTGTGTGTGGGCAGGTGGTTTCCCAAGTATCTTCGGGATGAGGCCCATGTGTCTTCAGGCGTGGCAGTAGTTCTTCAGGCCCAGGTGTCTTCGGGCATGGCAGTGGTGGTTCTGGCCTAGGTGTTTGCAGGTGTGGTTACGTGTGATAGTTATGGCCTAGGTGTCTACAGGCGGGTTAGTGGTTGTGGCCCAGATGTTTTCGGGCAGGATATGTGGTTGTGGCCAAGGTGTGTGAGGGCGGGGTGTGGCAGTGGGACTGCGATGATAATGGCAGGATTGGTCTGATTCATAGGATGTCTTTAATAACCAGTGGGAAAGCGATGCAGGGTACCCAAACATCAATGTGCTATTACTATACATTACTTGACTTGCGTTATTTGGGGAGTGTTCCTTGGTGAGGCTTGGGTGGTTAGTTTCTTTGCTAGGTGCTTGGTTATCTCTTTTCTCACAGGGAATTAGTATGCCTCCCCACTTGTGCATGAGAGTCTTTGGTTTTTCCCTACTGAGTATACTTGTATGCTCACCCTACGTATATGAAACTGCTTCCAGGTTTCCAGGAGGACTTCGGGGATTATTCTGGACCGTACTAGCTCAGACCTTGTGACAGATCTTTGGAGTTTTTGTTCTTCTTTCTTTAGGTATTTTGCTTTGTGGTATCCTTATACATTTTGGATTTTTACTTTTATAACATGCATTGGAAATGGTTCTTGACTTTACTTTTACTTCCAGTTTTGGTGTTGTGGGATTCACTATCTTATCTCTCGATCCTATTAAAATAAAAAGGGTAATGCCTTCCATTTAGTGTGTGATTTCATGACCTTGGTGTTGGTCACAACTCCGAGACCTATTGAAGGCAGGTTTCGGGGGTCATTATCTCTCCTTCAACTTAAATAAGGAAGGGCATGGAAATCTGCTGACCCTTCTCTCCTTTTGGTGAAGGCGGGTCATGACAGAATGGTATCAGAGGTGATAGTTGAGAGATAGGATAATGTCTGGAGTTAGGAACAGTGAGTATTGTATGGGATTCTAGGGAAACAGTGTTGGGTGAGCTCAGTGCGTGAATTAGTCTAGGGAAGACCGGCTAGGACATGGGATTTTAGGGCCCCCATGATCTGATGCAAGGACTATGGACCTACCGAACGACCAAGTGAGGCCACACTAATTGCAGGGTAGAGACCCTAGAAAAGGTACATGAATCATAATGACCTATGTTCTCATTTTTCTGGGGTGTTTTGGGAATTTGAAAAAAAAGAAGTTTAAGAAGTTTTAAGATAAATATTCTGCCCGACATGGGCTTAGGCATTCCTTATTTACCTTATAGATATGGCACCCGGGAGACGACCACGAGTTGTACGGGAGATCAAGGCCCATGAGGTCGATTTAGATGATCATTAGAGGGCTGACCGAGAGGAAAAAGACGAACAGTGGAAGAAGATGCTTCGAGATTTCCAGTGATAGACCCTCGAGAAGTACGAGGGAAGCACCTCTGACATGAAGATGGAGGGCTGGCTAGAGGAGATGGTGATAGCCTTCGGCTTGATCCAGGATCCGACCGAGTACTGGGTTCCTCTGGCCGTCAGCCAGATGCGGGGAGCAGCGCATCAGTGGTGGATGCTCTACCCGGGGGAGAGGAGAGAGGCTGAGGTGGCATGGGATGATTTCGAGAAGGAGTTCCAGGTGGAATTCCTCTCTTTTACAATGAATGCAGAGAAGAGGTAGGAGTTACTCTCACTCCAACAGTGGAGTATGTCGGTAAGGGAGTGGGGGATCAAGTTCAAGGACCTCCTCTGCTTTACTCCGGACCACTTTCCAGATGAGGAGTCTCGGTCGAGACTTTTAGAGGAGGCGCTCTGACCCTCCCTCCAGTACGCCGTTACCCCCATCACCTTGTCGACATACTTGGAGGTCCAGAAGAAGGCAGAGGTGGTGGAGAGGATGAACACGCTGGGTGGTGTGTCATGAAAGGGGATCCAACTGGGATTATCGAAGGGGAAGGCCATCAATACTACACCCCCAGCATTAGGACCCTCTAGGTTCTGACCAGCAGGGGGTATGCTGCAGTAGTTCTAGTTATGGTCCCTCGGCCCTCGGCCCTTCCCTTCGGGCCCAGGACCGAGGTGCTTCGTCTGTGGGATCCATGGACATCTCCAGAATCTGTGCCTGAACTGAGTTCAGTACGGCAGTGGCAGACAGGCCCAGTACCTGCCACAGCAGTAGCTTCCAGCTAGGCCCTTCTAGCAGCAGCAGCAGGGTCAGTGAGCTCCCACTCCTCCAAGGGAAAACATTGCAGGGGGAGGCCAACCTCAGTGTGCTCCTCAGGGACCTCAAACATGGAATGGTTGGGGAGGCGGCCGATAGCCGAGGGGCAGAGGAGCTGGGCATGGAAAGTTGCATGCAACGGAGGCAGCAGTTCCAGCGGGACCATAGGTTGTTCAAGGTACGATCAGTTTGTTCAGTACCCTTGATTATTCCTTGTTTGATATTAGAGCATCGCACTCCTTTGTTGCACCCAGTCTGGCCTGTGCTCTGGGTCCGGATGCCGAGAGACTTCCAGTGCCCCTGGTGCTGAGCACACCAGTCAGAGGTCAGACCGACCTGTTATATGTTTATAGAGGATGCAGACTGATGATATGGCCACATCATTTAGTGAGGGATCTAATACTACTATAGATACAACCATACGATGTCATCCTAGGCATCGACTGGCTATTCTCTATGTGTTCCATCATCGACTGCTTCTAAGAAAGGGTTGTGTTCTCAGATTTGGGTGGCCGATGTGTACTTTCACCGGCGATCGGAGTAGCCAGAAGGCCAGTAGGAGAGAGGAACCCCTCCTATCCATGTTAGCGGAGCTTTCAGTAGAGTCATTGGATGTTGAGATGGTGGAAGTACCAGGGATCGTCAATGAGTTTATGGACATCTTACCCGAGGAGGTGACGGCTCTACCCCCTCGACGTGATATCGAGTTTGGGATAGACTTACATCCTGGTGCTCGTCCGATTTTGATGGATCCCTACCGGATGGTGCCTTCGGAGCTACGGGAGTTGCGGATTCAGATCGACGATCTGATGAAGAAAGGTTTTGTTCGATCGAGTGCATCACTGTGGGGTGCTCTAGCCTTTTTCACAAATAAAGAAGATAGGGGGCTCAGGTTGTGCATAGACTATCGGAGGCTGAATCAGGTAACGATCAAGAATCGATACCCTCTTTCGAGGATAGACAATCTCTTTGATCAGATGAAAGGGGCATGATGGTTCTCGAAAGTCAACCTATGGTCTGGATATCACCAGTTGAGGGTAAATGAGGGAAACATCTCGAAGATGACCTTCAGGTGCAGATATGGGCACATCAAGTTTGTGGTCACGCCTTTCGGTGTTACGAATGCTACAGATGTGTTCATGGGGCTTATGAACTCTATCTTCCGGGAGTATCTAGATCGGTTCGTAGTTGTATTCATTGACGACATCCTGATCTATTCAAGATCAGAGGAGGACCACACAGAGCACCTGAGGATGGTTTTGGAGGTCCTCCGATAGCACCAGCTCTATGGGAAGTTGTCGAAGGGGAAGTTCTGGATGTGAGAAGTGCACTTCCTTGGGTAGGTAGTGTCCGAGAAAGGGTAGTGGTGGACCCATCAAAGGTTGAGGCAGTTGTTTAATGGGTAGCACCCAAGAATGTGGCAGAGGTTCGCAATTTTCTCGAGCTGGCAGGTTACTACCGGCGGTTCGTACCCAAATTTTTTCGAGTTGCGGCGCTTTTGACAACCTTGACCAAGAAGGACCAAGTTTTCATGTGGAGTGAGCAGTGGAAGGCAGCCTTTAGCTATCTGAAGGAGAAATTGGTTAGTTCCCCAGTGCTAATACAACCAGAAGACGGGGCATCATATGAAGTATTCTCTGATGCTTTGGGACAAGGCCTCAGGTGTGTGTTGATTCAGCGGCAAGGGGTGATATCCTATGGGTCTATGAAGTTACATCCCCATGAGTTTAATTATGCCACCCATGATCTAGATCATGCATTGGTTGTTTTCACACTAAATTTATGGCGGCATTACCTCATCAGAGAACGCTTTGTGGTCTTCATGGATCACAAAAGCTTGAGGTATGTCTTCTCCCAGCAAGACCTAAACTTACGATAGTGAAGGTGGATGGAGTTCCCCCAGGATTATGACTTCAAAATATCCTACACTTCGGGAAAAAGGAATGTAGTGGCCGATGCTTTGAGCAGGAGGTTGCAGAAGGATGCAGTCTGAGAGTCGGCAGACGCCTGGAAGGCAATGGAGGAGTTGGCTGCCTTGCACCTGGATGCGAGGATGGAGAGTGGTGGAGGTTTCCTGTATCAGATGACAGTGTAGCCTTCTCTTTTTCAGAAAGTGGAGGAGTCTCAGTGGGGAGACCCAGAGTGTGAAGTGATGCGTGACCGAGTTGACCAGGGCAATGCTCCGGAAGGGTGGATGGAGGATGGTCAGAACCAGATGTTTTTCCGAGGAAAGTTTTTTGTTCCAGAGGTGATGCATGGAAAGTTTCTTAGTGAGTTCCACAACTCACCCCTAGTGGTACACCCAGGAGTTTCCAAGATGTATCGGGGTCTGAGGAGATATCTTTGGTGGCCCAGCGTAAAGCGAGAAATGGCAGAGTTTGTGGCCAAGTGCCTAGTGTGTCAGTAGGTAAAGGCTGAACACCGTGTTCTAGGAAGATTGTTGCAACCTTTAGATGTCCTCGAGTGGATGTGGGATGACATCTCTATGGATTTCATCATGGGACTACCCAAGGTGTGAGGGGGTTGCAACGCCATCTGGGTAATGGTGAACTACTTGACGAAGTCGGCTCACTTTCTGGTGATTAAGGAGTCGAGTGGAGTGAACGCTCTAGTATGGAAGTATGTGGACAAGGTAGTGCGTTTGCATGGAGTTCCGAGTTCCATAGTCTTGGACAGGGATGCACGTTTTACCTCGCAAGTCTGGAGGGGATTGTAGAATGATTTTGGCACCCAGCTACGTCTTAGCACTGCTTTTCACCCCCAAACAGATGGGCAGACAGAGCGCACCATCCAGTCCTTGGAGGACATGCTGCGGGCATGTATTCTGGACATTAGGGGATCATGGGTGCTACAGCTGCTTCTGGTTGAGTCCACCTACAACAATAGCTACCACTCTACCATTGGCATGGCTCCATTTGAATCTTTGTACGGGAGGCCATGTCGCTCACTCATGTGATGGATTGAGGTTAGATAAGCAGGTGTTCTTGTCCTGGAGGTGGTGCAAAACACGATAGAAAAGGTTCAGCTTATACGAGAAAGGATGAAGGCGTCTTAGGACCGGAAGAAGTCATATACCGATGATAGGAGGAGACCCTTGAAGTTTTAGGTTGGGGACCACGTGTTCTTGAAGGTCTCACCTCGGCATGGACAATGGAGGTTCGACAGGGGAAGTAAGATTTCTCCCAGGTTCATCGGACCATTCGAAGTGTTGCGGCGGGTCGGTGAAGTGTCTTATCAGATAGCGCTACCACTGCCGATACTGAGGATACACGATGTATTCCATGTGTCCCAGCTCCGATGATATTTGCACGACGTTTCACACGTCCTCAACTGGGGAGATCTAGATATTGAAGACGATGCGACCTTCATAGAACAACTGATCAAGATAGAGGATCGTAAGGAGAAAGTGCTTCGTGGGAAAACCATTCCCTTGGTTCATGTGTTATGGAAACACGGTGGGCTTGAGGAAAGTACCTGGGAGAGGTAACTGCAGATGTGTGCCCAGTACCAAGAGTTGTTTTGAATTTTGTCCTGTTTGGTCAGTACTTGTTTACTGTGCGATGCTTACCTTGTTGGATATGGATGCACAATTTCCTTCTCTATGGATATGTGTGTGAAGTGTCCTAAATGATGGTGAGGGGAGGACCTGATTCCTATTTAGGACGCATTATAGTGGATGCGCCTAAACCCGTGCGGGCGAGTCAGTACCGCCCAAAGCGGATAGTATCTTAACATGGAGGAAGGGAAACCCCTCTCCCACCTGGCCGGATGGTTTAGTCTTTTATTTTACGTGGTTTCACGGGGAAAGGAGAAGCAGGGCGTCCGTGGTTGTGCAGGAGATAAGGTGTTTCTGTGTTAGAGAGGTCTACCCCTGAGAGGTATCTTTTGGGGTGGTTATTCGGACCTAACTCTTTCTTTTGGGTCTGGTTCTGGATTCTCGAGGGTGAGAATAGTTTGAGAGGTATTTGATGTAATGGACCAGATCCTAAGGACCCCTCCCTTTTCCAATTTGTGACGCAACTGATCAGGGCGACCGATCGACGCGACCGATCGGCGAGACCGGTCGGTGAGACCGATTGGCAAGACTGATCAGTGAGACTGACTGGTGAAACCAATCAGTGCGACCGATCAGTGAGACCGATCAGCACAACCGATCGGCGAGACCGATCAGTGCGACCGATCAGGGGGACCGATCGGTGTTATCCATCCTTGGTGGGCTTTTCTTCTGCAGCCTCCCTCATAACCCCACTTTTAGGCCTTTATAACATCTTGAATCATTTGAAGGCCATTTTTAAGCCCATAATTAATACCTAAAAATCAAAGAAACCTCCCTACAAAATAACAATTAATCTAGTCGTGTGTAACCACCCAACCGCGTGGAAGTACCACGATCCGACTCCAAGGCGTTCAAATTTCTTATCCCATAACATTGGGATCTCATCTATTTATCACGCTGGTTTTTCTTCTCCTTCCATTTTGTGAGTCTCCTCTTATTTGTGCATTTGAATTCCTTTTTTCCCGAGGCAAGTGGTTCACCTATGCCGGAGCCCTGCAATTCACGCATCCCATGTTCCTAGCGCATGAAAAAAAACATCGATCCTTGATCAGTCAGGTAGGGGTTCACCTTCATCTCTTCTTTCTGTGTATATTGTGGGGTGGGTACACTACTGCTTCTATAGAATTGGATGAACCAAACATTAATAAAGATAATAAACAGACTTTAAATAATGAAGGGGAGGGGTGTGATTGATAATTCTGCTCTGTTTTCTCCTCTTTCATGAATACTGATTTCTGAATTGTGCGAGCTTATGCCTACTGAAAATCATGGCCGTTGGTTGTCTTTCTCTGTGCATTAATAAACCCTTACCACTTGTGATGTTTAAATGGATTGTAATTTGGTTTTGAACCTTTTTCTGTGTAAAGAAAATTGGTTAATTACGTGTATTCGGATAAATAAATTGGAAGCACCAGGATCAACTCCTTTTCTATTATAACCCCGGTTTAAGCCCAGTGGAATTGAAACCATGGAGTGTGTTAAATATTTTAAATATAAAAATACATATATGGGCCTGCCTTGTGTTGGTGGTAGTGGTTTCATTGTTTTCCTTCACAGGCCGTTTGTGGGTGACCTTATGGTTTTCTTGGATGGGGGATTAGATTTATGGGGCGATGCGGGTGGGGATGGGATCCCCCATTGTTATACATTGAGGTTGTGTGATTACTCTGCTTACATCACGAATTGGGGTGGGATCCTCTGTTGTTGAGAAACCCTTGAAACCTAGATTTTGGGGACATGGGGATGTATCTTGGGGTTTTCATTGGTTCCAGTACTTTGAGAGATCTACCTTATCCCTTTGCTGTTGTGATTTGCAATAGAACCGGGTGTGAATGCTTAAACTGCTGTTGGCTGTAACTTTTTCCCTTGGTCTGTGCTTATGCTCTTAGTTACCCAATAGTGGAGAAACTTATTTAAACATTGTTACTGAACATGAAAACAAGGATGGACAAATGGGGTTTCGGTTTGATGTGAGTTGTGACTTGGGCATGGATAATGTTCTCTTATCTTATAAAAGAATAGTAATGATAGTGTTCTTTAGGCTGGCTGAAGAAAAACCTAGATTGGGTTAGTGCTTGTTACCTATACATATAATTTTAGTTTTTGTGTTTCTTATTCACGCCCCACCCAAGTTGAGCACTTAGTGCTGAACACTCCCATTTCATGGGGGAGGGTTTTTTTCCAACACTTCTATTAGTGGATGGTTATTAGCTCCTTTTTGATCCCTTTCCCAGATAGGCCAAGTATCTTTGGGCAGGCTGTGATGGCCTGAAGTCCATTATTAGCCCCAGAATCTTCGGGTAGGGTAGTGTGGTGGTTGGCCCAGGTGTGTGCGGGCAAGTGGTTTCCCAAGTATCTTCGGGATGAGGCCCAGGTGTCTTCGGGCGTGGCAGTGGTGGTTCTGGCCTAGGTGTTTGCAGGCATGGTTATGTGTGACAGTTATGGCCCAGGTGTCTGCGGACGGGTTAGTTGTTGTGGCCCAGGTGTCTGTGGGCGAGATATGTGGTTGTGGACCTGGTGTGTGCAGGCGGGGTGTGGCAGTGGGACTGCGATGAGAATGGAGGGATTGGTCCGATGTGTAGGATGTCTTCAATAACTTGTGGGAAAAGTGGCTTGGGGTACCCAAACATCGATGTGTTATTACTATACATTACTTGACTTGCGTTATTTGGGGAGGGTGCCTTGGTGAGGCTTGGGTGGTTAGTTTCCTTGCTAGGTTCCTAGTTATCTCTTTTCTCACAGGGCATTAGTATGCCTCCCCACTTGTGCATGAGAGTCTTTGGTTTTTCCCTACTGGATATACTTTTATGCTCACCCTACGTATAAAAAACTGCTTTCAGGTTTCCAGGAGGACTTCGAGGATCGTGCTGGACCGTACTAGCTTAGACCTTGCGACAGATCATTGCAGTTACTGTTGTTCTTTATTTTGGTATTTTGCTCTATAGTCTCCTTATACATTGTGGATTTTTACTTTTGTAACATGGATTGGGAATGGTTCTTGGCTTTACTTTTACTTCCAGTTTTGGTGTTGTGGGATTCACTATCTTATCTCCCGATAATATTAAAAGAAAAAGGGTAATGCCTTCCATTTAGTGTGTGATTTCATGCCCTTGGTGCTGGTCACCACTCTGGGACCTATTGAAGGCGGGTTTCAGGGGTCATTATCTCTCCTTCAACTTAAAGAAGGAAGGTCCTGACAATCTACTGACCCTTCCCTCCTTTTGGTGAAGGCGGTTCGTGACACAATACTTCCTCAAATCATTTTAAAATACCCCAAGACCAATTCCAATGCAATGAATCCAACTAAAATAAAATACAAGATTCAAATATGGTATTTATCAAGGAACCAATCTTACATATAATTTTCCACACACCAGCATCCTGATTCCACCCTGACTATCCATGATCGGTCTCACCACATCTATGACCCATCCAATACAAGAGTTATTCACCCATGATCTGTATGATGCTCCCCACCATAGAATAATCATTATCATCACCCACCATTACAACTACCTTAACTATATATCCCATGCTCAATCCATCACTACATGTAATGACTATATGTGGAAAACCCACTCATACTTAATCTCCATCTTCAAACGCTAACCATTGTCCATTCCCGATTCACCAGAAATTCATTATTAAAACACATCGATAATTAATCCAAAACAAGGGTCATACTCTCTAGCTATAAAATGGTCTACTTCCTATCAAATGGCTTCCCATATACTACCCTATGATTGAAAACCCTGACTTGGTGCCAACCCACACGCATGTTGCTCTACCCAAGCCACACTCTCTCATCCTGGATAACTCTTCTCAAGTACCAAGCTCTAATTTCCATACCAAGGTACGTAGATCAATTTCAAACATCACCTTTCATAGAAATAGATATATATAATTTCTTTCCAAAAACCTTGGGTAACCATGCCTACACAAGTCTTTTCAAACACACCAATCACCTCATCCTAGGAGTGACTCGAAACCAAAACCACGAGTGCGATACAGTCATAAAACTTCTCAAGTTCATACACAACCAGATCCATTTTCAATGGACCCTCACATGGCCTATCTCATTGATATGAAACCCAAATGGGAATATAGAATCACCCACACAAACCCAAACTCATACATCGAGACCTTTCCCAAAAGTCCACACAAACATTACTCTCCTCTAAGGTAGAGTGATTCACCAAGAACTCTATCACATGATCTTTCCAGCTATCTGCCTCAGTCTCAACTAAACCCAAAAACTGCACATACCTATCCAAACCTAATGAAAACCTCAGTCACACTCTCATGAGTCTCATCTTGATGAACCTAGGCTCAAACACCTATCCTGTTGATCATTCCTCACATGCATGTTAGAATCAACCAACTTAAAGTACCCTTGATGCCCCTCTTTAGAATATGGACATTTAACCATGCCTAGTCACAACACACAATCAACCTCCACCCATGAGTTCTTATAGAACCACAATAATCACCCACTCTCCCAACGTTCTAGCCTAATGTGCATCCCCAATCACTAGGTCATGCACCCAACCAGTCCTTCCCTCTAAAACTTTCCTTGATACTAGAACTCTCCAAGCATTTATCAACCAAAAGTCTTAAAGAATTTATATGTTTTTCTACCCCATCCACTAGTGTTCCACTCTCACAGTGAAATATGTGCTTATCCTTGATCCACTCCTCATACATCTCTACATTTATCGAGCCATTACTAGGGAATAAAATTCTTGAACCAACCCAAAAAGGGTCTCCACACATCCATGATTGAGGGAACTTCATTTACACCACCGAGACACCTCCCAATATAAGATCCACATAAACATCCATTCAAAGAAAATACATGTGGCGTAACTAAGTATAATTCCACCAAGAAGTTATATTGGAAAATTTCAAATACTTTTTTGCTGAAATTTTAAACATTTTAGAACTCTCATCAGTAAAAAACCATAGTATAACACATGTATGTCATGTGAATCCTACATGCCTTCTATGACACATGTGCATGACCTCTTGAAAATGGTCCAAGAGACAAACATGATCCTCTTTCCAATTGAAAAATATCTGAAACTACAATAAACCATAAACCTCAAAATCCATGTATGTCACCCAAGGTGAAATAATACAACTGTAACATTAGAAACTAGGAATAATAATCCCATGAACCTAGAAATTTAGACTTTGTACCAGAATATGTGATCTCAATGCACCGGGTTGATATCCATCACAGGCTCCGACACATCCTTTGACCACCTATCTACCATCCCCCAAATCATAAAACAAAAACCCTTTGATGTCACTTTGTAACTCCCCATCCCCAAAACCCATATGATCTAGAGTTCCACATTGCCATAAGAATTCCCCCCCATATGCAAAAGGCTACTGACTAGTGATGAGGACCCAATCTATTCCATAGGGAGACTATTCCATCTAATAAGAGTAGAAACAACAGTATAAATAATCAAGCATAATGAAAAAAATAATAACTATCAAATTACACATAATATACCATCCAATCACATACAATAAAAAATAATACTATCATAAAAACATCTATACATTAATCACCCACCAGACTAATACCAAATAAAAAATAAAATAGAAAATACAAAACATGAACACCGTATCTAGTACCATCCCTAGGACCCAAAAACCCTATCTCTAAAACCCATTTAGCTACCCTATTCTGATCATCATCTCACCCTCTTCCCTAACCTGAAATGTATACATAAGGTCTAAAAATAAACTAAGATTCCCATGCAGGTTGTGACCATAAAGATCAGTAGGGTCTCACTAAGAACCCCTAATATATTCTTCCACATTCATGTGTATGCATAAGGAAAATAAATATAATAAACATGATCATAGAGTGTTATAAAAAAAATCCCTAATAAGTCTTTTTGGGTCGTGTTTATTGACAAGTTTGATGAAGGATGCTTCAAAGAAAGTTGAAGGAATGTGTTTCTCATATTTGGTGAAGCAGGACTACAAAACAGATTAGACCACACCCTGGTGGTCCCTATAGAGGATCTCCAAGGAACTGATGGAAAACACCCGAGCAATATATGGGATTTTTTCTTGATCGTGGCAAGCGCAAAATGGCTAACTAATTTAGACCACACCATTTCTATGGGTATAGTGATCCAGGTGTTCACCTGTGAGCCATGGGCAGTTCCATATGAGTGTGAATCAAGGCATGAAAATGAGGCTAATCCATGCTTCATAGTGATATTTCCACATGATTTTGGTGGTGAATCAGGAGGGATAGTGTGGACACTCCAAATTTATACTCATAAAGCAATGACCTTTTGTTAGTTTTAGTGTACATGCACATTTTAATGCATAAAACTTGGATGTAGCCCAGTGTGGGTGAACCAAGTAAAATACCCGGTGTCATTTATTTCTCTCCTCACTCATTAAGAGGAAATTTAGAGAGAAATCAAAGTGTTCCTTAAGGTGAGAAAACAATATCCGTAATTGAGGAAGAATTTACTTTAACTTATATACCCTAATTCATCCCCCTCTCAGGTTTTAATCATAAATATGGGACTATAAAATGGTTTAAAAGGGGTGTTTTCATTCTCTCTCTCATAATCATGGTGATGATTCTCAACCACAAATGAATCCCCATTTTTGTAGGATGTAATTTCCAGTTATAAAAAATATGCATGTAAAATTATTTCAGATCATTAGTCATGGACATCTACAAAACATCCATTTTTGGAATCACTGCTAATATGAAGAGTGGATCCTTAATGGAGAAATATCATCAAAAATTTTATGCCAATGAAAAATCCATATATACCTTGGGAAGTTTTCTATCCAATCGCATATACACAAAGGTGATTCATTTTAATACTTATAATGTTATGTGTGAACAACTTATGAATACTAATGATAGAGATTCAAAGGTCCAAGAAGTGAATTTAAAAGTTCTATGGAGAAATTATGAATACTTGACAATAAATTCAAATGATATGGTTTATGCCTTATTTGATCATTTTAATGTTCTTATAGAAGATATATGAGGCCCCAGTGAAGATCTTGATGATTATAAGATCATGAAGATGATCATGAGCAGACTTCTTCCTTGTTTCAATGAAAAAGTTTAAGTTATAAAAAATAAGGATCCAAAATAAATATCACTTGGTAGTTTTTATTATACTATTGGGGCTTATGAGATGATGAATGAAGAAAAAGAGTCATGAATGAAAAAGAGTACAAAATAGGTGGCCTTAAATTCCATGAAAATTATCCCAATCAAGGAGAATCAAGAAGTTAACGATGTTGATGAGGTTATGTAATTATTTTCTTCTAATATTAAGAGAGGAAGAGGAAAGTTCAATAGAAATATTCTTTTTTATTGTTTCATATGTGGAAAGGTTGGAAATCTTATGGATAAATATTATAAGAATAATTAATAATTTGATGATTATTAAAGAAACCCAAGAAGGTAATAAGAGATATGGAAGGTACAGAGAACCTCTAATTGTGATCCTTTAAAAGAATACATTTTCTCTCTAAAGAAGAAGATTTATCTAGGGAAACAAAAGTTGATGTAGATAAATATTCCAAGGATGAAGGTGTATTGATGGATACTATAAAGAAGCCAAGTGATGATGATAGGGATGATGAGAATGAAGGATTTTTGGGAAATGTTGATTCATAGGAAAAAATTGAGTGAGACCATGAAGAACATGATTTATGGAGAGAAATGTAACAACTAGGTCCCGGTGACCGAATAGACACCCCGCCTTAACATGGTCTTCGTTTTTTGTCCCACCAGGTACCACCAGTTGCACCGCATACTTGTGATCCCCACCCAGAGTCCCACCCACGTGCCTGTACGGGTCATATGACTAATGATTTTCCCCACAGGTCAACACATGTAACAACCCAAAATTTTATAAGATATATTCTTTTTAATTTATTTCATATCTTTTGTTGAACGATACACCAATATTATCTTGCACTATACGCAACACCGTATTAGCTTGCAGTATACGCAACACAATTCTTGGATCGTGTTATACATAATTTCAAGTTCATTTGATAGAAGTTATTCTACGCAACATTGAGTGTGTATATATATATATATATATATATTCAATGTATAAATGAAATATGGTTGGATTTTTTTATATGAAACAACAAAGAAGTCTTGCACTACAGGCAACCCTGACTTGGTTTTCATTACACGCAATCACGACCTTTCCTCGATAGCGTGTGTTGTACACAATATCGGGTTTCACTAAACAACGTTATGTGGTTATAATATTATCACGAACTAGCCATTATGAATAGAATTAACCACATTTTGAATTTTATAACATTATTATTAATTTATAAATTTTCTAAAACATTTTATGTGAACAAAATAATTTTTTCGGGAAAAATAAGTATTTTTCAAAAAAATGTAGTTTTGCCGCTTTTTGATGGCGCACCCACATTAAATATACTTTTTGATATGTTTATAATTTCAATTTTCAAAATAACATTATTCTTTGGAATAGGGATATAAAATTTTACCTTGGATAAAATTTTCATGTTACTCTGATAACTTTCATATTTTAATGAATAGTAAAAACACGCTATATTTTAATTAAAAACAACTTTTTTATCGTAATAATTTATGTGGTTAAATTATAATATTCAATAGTATTAAAGTATAAATATAATATGTTTTTACCATTTAATATAATTTATTCCATTATCATTGATTTTACCTTGAATTCGTAGGTTAAATCAATTCAATCTTTTGTTATGTTTTAAAGAAAAACCCGTTTTATTTCGACAACGAGATTAATTTTAATTTAATTTCTACAACTTATGCGTATTGAATTTGGAAAAATGGATTCAATATTTGGAATTAGTGGGTCCAAATTATATTAATAGACTACTTTTTATTTTTTGGCATTATGAATAGTAACTATGGTAAATTTTATTTACCATAGTTAAAGGTAAATCGGGTAATTAAGGGTAAATATAAGATTATAAAATTACCCTAACACCTACCAAAATCCTATTGGATGACTAAAAGTTGATCCATATCACCTAAGGGTCAGATTAGAATCATTTAATGGACTTTTTTTCATGAAAATAACTTAATTATTATTAAAACCAAAGAAAGTGACAACATGTCACTCTCTTAAATCTTATAAGTATATTAATTTTAACTTAGTGATAAACTTCATGAAACTTCAAACATTAATAGTCTCCATAAATCTAATGAAATTATATCCATCATATGAATTTATTTATACTTTTTAGGGATTAAATAGTTATCATTAAATGTGACACAATAGTGATGCAGAAATTGTTTATCTAGTGAAAATCAAGAATACAGTTTTTAATAATCTAATATTGACCATAAAAGGCACAAAACCCTGACCAAAACTTATTTTTTATGAAAATTTGAACCATAATCATCCAATGGTCGAATATTTGACCATTTGGAGCCTTATAAAAGCAATTATGACACTTATATAATTTTATTTTAAATGATGTCAAAGTTCTCACCTTCATAATTTAATAAATATAACAATTTAAATATTGTGATTTTAAGATGATAAATTCGAGTGAAAGTATTATTGTGAAAGGTAATAGATTTATATTCATCATAGGATTTTATTTTTAATTTTTATGCAACAAATAAGTATATTAAATAATTATACAAAAATGATGTAGTAATTATTTTATTAAGAGATAAACCAAATAAATGGTTTTAAAAATAATAAAATAAATATTATATGAACTATTTAATGTGATCCACTAATTTTCTAGATATATATTACCTTTTATGAATCTATTAATGCTTTTATTTCGAACATATATTCTGTATATGTTTTATTTAAATTCAAATAAATGAATAGTGTCAAAATTGACACTATTGTTATTTTATAAAAATAACATATTTTAAAATTGTTTAAAAATCAAAAAAATATTTAAAAATTATAAATTTAAATTTATATGGTATATAATGTTATAATTTAACAAATTATGGAAAATTTACAACAAATAAGTAATTATTTTTCATAATTTAAAATTTAGAATGTCATTGCCACAAATAAAATTATATTGATTAAATAAGGATAAATCAAGTTGATAATGTTTAAAATAATTTCCCAACATGTCTAAATTTTATTAGTTGATTATATTACGACCCTATATCATCTAATATTCTAATATGAGTCATTTTTTGAGGTTTAAGTGGGGTTATATTTATTATAAATTAATATTTTTAAGATTTCCAAAGGTGCCCCTCTCCTCCCTTATAAAAGGGCACCTCCTCCCTCTCATCTTTACACAACTTTGAGACTTCATGATCGGCAAAACCCTGAAAAATTATCTTCTCCACTTCCCTAGAAACATCATAGAGGTCCTGGTCTTCTTAAAAGACCAATTTTAGTTCCCTAAGAGAACGTTTAAAGGAGGCACTTTGAGAAAGAGGTAATACCTTCTACCGTTTTCTTCAAGTTCCATTCTTCTTATACTACCTCTTCTTTAGTTTTTTCATTATTAAGTAATAACATTAGTATCCCTAATATACTGATATGTTATTATAAATATGAAACAACCCTATTTCACCTTCTATCCATCCTACGGAAAACATAATCACCGCGTGTGCGTACGTACAGAATACCGTCTCTACGCCGTGGTGTAATATGTTTTTCCACCAACACCTTACATGGATGGGTATAATGGTGAAATGAATAACTATATATGGTTATTATAACATCATACTGATTCTGATATATTATACCATCCACTCCAATTTTATAATTATGTGAACAATATCATCGCTCGTGCGTACGTAGGGACTACCGTCTCCATGATGCGATGAGATTCATTCTCCATGATTAACCATACATGAATGATCATAAAGTTTATATATGGAATAATAATGAAATATATGAAATAATAATGCTACTGGATTTATGTATATATATATATGTCATCTATTTAGTTTCATTCAATTCAATAAGGAAACGAAAACAACGTTCATGCGTACGTACGGCCTACCGTCTCCACGAACGATGTATTTCATTCCTTTTATCGATCTATAATATATATGTATATGATGAATATATATTATATATAAATCATGTTTTGAATTCTGGAATTATTTAAATCAGGATATAATTAATAATATCAAGAAATGACAAGTCCAAACACATACGATAAATGAAATGATTTTACCCAAAACGCTGCTTTTACATGGAATTTACAAAAGAACGGGTAATATAAAGTCATAAGTGAAACATATATGATATCATAACAATGAATATGATTATTTAATGAGTCAATGACATTATTTAAATCATTATACAGGAGGTTCAGATACATATGAAACATATGCATATCTCATTTTTATCCGAGATTGCTTATTCGTAAGTATTTACTAGGATTATTGTTATCATCCATTTCCATGTTTCGTAAAAATGGTTTCATGTATTTTTAAAGTCCTTTTTAACCATTTTGACTTTTATTCAATGGTATGGAAGGAATCTTTCTTTTATTTACCCTACAAGGTACTTTTTGACTTTTTCGACAAAAGTACGAGAAGAATGTTTTTTAACATATACGGCATGAAAGGATTTTTACGGTTTTATAAAGGCTTGTTTTCATGAATCTTCCTCCAAAATATTTCATGACTATTTTCAAAAAAATCTTTTTCTTTTAAAATTGCATGACATTTTGTGAAAAGAAAATGATTTTGAAGAAAAAGGGATATTTTCCCCAAGAATTAATTTCTAGTGTTTTATCAAAACCATTTTTCATCTAAGATGACATTATTTCATATGTGTATGTTTCAAGTATAATGTCTCTATGATTTACATGGTTTCACTTCTCTTATTATTAAATGATATCCATTTCTTTTATAAGGATTATGTGATGATGGGATGATGTTTATGAAACCCATTTTATTTATTGGGGTTTTATGAATGATGTATGTTTATTTTCTGGCACAAGTAAGAATGGTTTCATTATAAGATGGGTGAGACCTATATCTTTCTACAATTAATAGGGTAAAGATTTATATCTAATGAGATAGACATGGATGGAATGGTAAGTTAATCCGGTTCAGTGTTACAGGACTGAAACGAGGAGTGAACTCGATTCAGAAAGGGACTTTGTCGACTAAGATGGTCTTGGCAGCAATGCCTTGGCTACTATGGAAATCATAACATGTGCTGAATGGTTTCCACAATTACATGTTTTATTCCCATTATATTTTATCATGGTTGATGTTCCATTATGATATATTCCCTACGTACTTCCACGATTTATGTCCTTGCTCAAGATTTTGATGTTTAAATTTCATGTTCAAGTTTGTTCTTTCAAATGTTTATGGATTGTTGTATGTTATCTATGTTTGCCCATACTGAGAATTTGAGCTCACCCTTTTTATGCTTTATTTTCCCCAGGAAATAAATAAATTTTTTAGGTATGGAAACAAAAATGGGAAGATCGTTATGGGAGTTTTTGAAGATATTTCAACATGATTAGAAGTTTATATACCGAGTTTCCAAAGACACTAAACTATTACGATCCTTATGTGTCTGTTTTTGTTATGTATTAAGTATTCCGCAAAAGTAATGTAATGTATATGTACGTCACGCTTTGGGTCTCTACAGTTGGTATCAAAGGAAAGGTTCAGTCAACCTTTGGAAACTAGGATGCGAAAACGTTAGTGAGATCCCTAGAGATATTTCTAAGGTATGTCTAGGGATGTCCCTAAGGATACGTATACATATAGGATATAGTCCTAAAACTATGGTAATGATCTTAGAATTTAACCTAAGATGTTAGATATTGAGGGTACTCCCCCTTTACTATGTTGTTTTCTCTAGCATGATTTTTTCCTCTCAGAGAATTCTTTTTGTGTTTTAGTCAATGGAGGGAACCAGAAGGAATTCGGTTAACATTGAATCCAATGGAAAAATTGGTGACTATGAGAAACAAAATTGTGTAATTCCTAGAGAGAAAGATATTGTGATTATGCCGAATCAGTCATCGTGATATATGATTAACAAGGTGAAATTTAGTGGTATGCCTAATTCATAAAATAAGAGGAAGATAAACTTTTATACATGTTAGAATGTTGAGGAGCATAAAGAAAGGAAGATTGAGATTTCTAAAGAAGGGAAGAAGAACCTTGAGGAATACCTCAAATGGAGGGACATATGTTATCTGTGTGGAGAAAAGGGTCATAGAGTGACAGACTGTTATGGAGTTCAATGTCTTATTTGTGGAGAACATGGGCATTACCCAACCCAATTCCCTGACCTAAAAAGTTAATTCTAAATCAAGGAAGGAATTATTCCAGGAAAATCAATGAAGAATATGGATTGAAGTGTTTATGTATTGGTATTCAAGAATAATGTTGTTGAGGTACTTTTATGGTTTATTAGAATATTTTTGTATTAGTCTATTGTGGTTTTCAATAATTTTATGGTACCGGTAACCATGAAAAGTGATTCAAATATTTTGGAAAGCAGATGATATGCGCATAATGAAGGGATAAGAAGATAATGAGATGTTTGATTGTATTCATGAGCTCATGATTGATATAAGGACTAAGTGATATCATGGTTTGAGTATATATAATTTTGATGATTTTGGTATGTGGAAAGTGTTAACTTTTAACTGCATTCATGTTTTCACTATGGTTCAATGGGTATTCATTCTTCAAGAGAATAAATGATTAAGGTATTCACATGTTTTTAATTTGACCAACAAAATATATCTTATGATATATGGGGGATAAATGATGGCATTCACGTGATTGTTATGTGACATTTCAAGTAATCATTTTCTTTATACTATGAGCTTGGACCGATGTATTTTAGATAAGCCTAAAGATTGGAATGGATTATGTTGGACATAAGTTAGTATTGTTTAAGTATAGAACTTTTTTCGATATTATTGATGGGATGTTATAGTAATGTAGTTTTAGAAAAAGGAAAAACTGCAGGATGGGCGACAACCCATCGCGTCAGATAATGCTGTGGGAATCGAACCCACAACTGAAGTGCGACTGGCCTTTATTGCATATCAATGGCCTACAGGATGTCCCTAGTTAGTAGAAACTAGTTTTATTTTATTAAGCGGTATGATATATAATGTATATGTTCATTTTTGGAATCGTATATGATTAACCTCACTATAGATGGACTTATGTATATTTGATAACTTTTGCAAAACTTTTGTTTGAAATAGATGGAATGACTCATCATTCTATCACATGACCTATTAACACTTCACGAATAACAAATTCAACTTCATTTCTTTAAGATATGAAGTGGAAATTGTTCAAAGCACGAACAATAGTGAGATTGTACCAAAATCATGCAAGTATTTCTTCTAATTCAAAATTTTCAACTTTAGGGAAATGATATTGAAAACCAAAAATGTTGTCCTAGTGCTCTTATATCCGATGAATCAGATGGTACCTTAGATCATCACAAATTTATGACTTTGTGATTGATGGCTTTTTCATAGCCATGTTTTCTACCACTCTCCATCAGAACTTGATGGTTAGATTTTTCATCCATATCCATATTTTCATCTATGTTCTCCTATATGGAAACCCAGTGATGAGTTACTTTGGGTAATCATTAGGTTTCATACTTTAGTTTTTAAAATTAAGTTTTAGTATTCCTTTTTATGATGTGGGTTTCTATAAATAGTAAACGATTTATAACCCCGACGAATTTCGAGGGCGAAATTCATTTTAAGGGGGGTAGAATGTAACAACCCGAGATTTTATAAGATATATACTTTTTAATTTCTTTCATATCTTCTGTTGAACGATACAGCAAGATTATCTTGCACTATACACAACACCGTATTAGCTTGTAGTATACGCAACACAATTCTTGGATCGTGTTATACATAATTTCAAGTTCATTGGATAGAAGTTATTCTATGAAACAGTGAGTGTGTATATATATATATATATGCCATCTATTTAGTTTCATTCAATTCAATAAGGAAACGAAAACAGCGTTCATGCGTACGTACGGCCTACCGTCTCCATGAACGGTGTATTTCATTCCTTTTATCAATCTATAATATATATGTATATGATGAATATATATTATATATAAATCATGTTTTTCATTATGGAATTATGTAAATTAGGATATAAGTAATAACCTTCTTCCTGACCTGGGGAAAGAAAACATACAAAAGGGTGAGCTCAAATGCTCAGTAAGGGTAAACAAAAGAAATTTCAATTACATCAAATTCATAAGAACATAACATTTTGAAAATCTTACCCTGCAAAAGAGATCACAATTTCATAACATGGGATAAATAACAGTAGTGAAATGTAATCCCAATAATCATAACATAAAATGTGAAACATTGTGGAATACACACATAATCATAGAGAATCATTTCTTATTAGTCAAGACTCATTTCCAAGACTATCTTAGTTGACAAAGTCCATTTCTGAACCGAGTTCATTCCTCGTTTCAGTCCTGTTTCACTGAACCGGTTTAACCTACCATTCCAGCCATGTCTATCTCATGAGATATAAAATATTTACACAATGAATTGGAGGGAGATATAGGTCCCACCAATCTCATAATGATACCATTCTTATGTGTTCCACAAAATCATAAACCATACATCATAGCATAACCCATGTAATAAATATGGGAATCTTAAACATCGTGACATCAATTAATATAAGATAAAGGAATTCATAAAAATAATTCCATCACAAAATAATCAAATCTATGTAATAATATGGATAGAAACAGAACCCTTTATTATCTTAGATGGAAAATAATTTTGATAAAACACTTGAACTCCATTCTTTAAGAAAATATCATTTCTACTTCAAAAACACTTTTCCTTTATTAACATGTCATACAATTATAAACTAAAATAAGTTGATTAAAAATAAACTTGAAAAATTTTAAAGGAAGCTTCTTGGAAATAATGTTTTAAAAATCCATTCATGCCGTATAAGTTAAAAAAATATTCTTCTCATACTTTTGTCAGAAAAGTCAAAAAGTACATCGTACGAAAAACTAAAAAGATTCCTTTCATATCTTTTACTAAAAACTCACTGAAGGGTAAAATTGGATTTAAACAATTGTAGGTAGATGGAAATAATATTACATATTGAGGAAACATGGATGTGGATGATAAAATATTCCCCAGTAAATTCTGAAGTATAAAAAATCTCGGATAAAAATGAGATTGTGAGATTTTCCCTTACCTTAGGTCTGATTTGCTTCGTAAGTGTCCGAACCTTCTGTATAATGATTTAAATAATGTTATTAACTTATTCCAGAATCATACTTATTTTTATGATATCATATATGGTCATATTCTTAGCTTCTTATTAGTAATATTTCATTGTTACTTGTTATTCGGGTGTTTATTGCTTTTTGTTCTTATGCGTGTTTTGTCGAATAAATTCTTATTCTTCTTTTTAGGTTATAGATACCTCATTTACCATAGTTAAAGGTAAATCGGGTAATTAAGGATAAATATAAGATTATAAAATTACCCTAACACCTGCCAAAATCCTATTGGATGACTAAAAGGTGACCCATATCACCTAAGGGTCGGATTAGAATCATTTAATGGACTTTTGTCCATGAAAATAACATAATTATTATTAAAACCAAAGAAAGTGACAACATGTCACTCTCTTAAATCTTATAAATATATTAATTTAAATTTAGTGATAAACTTAATGAAGCTTCGAACATGAATAGTCTCCAGAAATCTAATGAAATTATATACATCATATGAATTTATTTATAATTTTTAGGAATTAAATAATTATCATTAATTGTGACATAATAGTGATGTAGAAATTGTTTATCTAGTGAAAATCAAGGATATAGTTTTTATTAATCTAATATTGACCATAAAAGGCACAAAACCCTGACCAAAACTTATTGGTAATGTAAATTTAAACCATAATCACCCAATGGGCTAATATTTGACCATTTGGAGCCTTATAAAAGCGATTGTGACACTTATATTATTTTATTTTAAATGATGCCAAAGTTGTCACCTTCATAATTTAATAAATATAACAATTTAAATATTGTGATTTTAAGATGATAAATTCGAGTAAAAGTATTATTGTGAAAGTTAATAGATTAATATTCATCATAGGATTTTATTTTTAATTTTTATGCAACAAATAAGTATATTAAATAATTATACAAAAATGATGTAGTAATTATTTTATTAAGAGATAAACCAAATAAATGGTTTTAAAAATAATAAAATAAATATTATATGAACTATTTAATGTCATCCACTAATTTTATAGATATATATGACCTTTTATGAAACTATTAAATCTTTTATTTCGAACATATCTTATGTATATATTTTATTTAAATTCAAATAAATGAATAGTGTCAAAATTGACACTATTGTTATTTTATAAAAATAACATATTATAAAATTGTTTAAAAATCACAAAAATATTTAAAAATTATAAATTTAAATTTATATGGTATATAATTTTATAAAGTAACCAATTATGGACAATTCACAACAAATAATTAATTATTTGTCATAATTTAAAATTTAGAATGTTATTACCACAAATAAAATTATATTGATTAAATAAGGATAAATCAAGTTGATAATGTTTAAAATAATTTGCTAACATGACTAAATTTTATTGGTTGTTGATATTAAAACCCTATATCATCTAATATGAGTCATTTTTGAAGGTTTTTAAGTGGGGTTATATTTATTATAAATTAATATTTTTAATATTTCCAAAGGTGCCCCTCTCCTCCCTTATAAAAGGGCACCTCCTCCCTCTCATATTTACACAACTTTGAGCCTTCAAGATCGTCCAAAACCTGCCAAATTCTCTTATCCACTTCCATAGAAACATCCTAGAGGTCCTGTTCTTCTTCAAAGACCAATTTTAGTACCCTAAGAGAACGTTTAAAGGAGGCACTTTGAGAAAGAGGTAATACCTTCTACCGTTTTCTTCAAGTTCTATTCTTCTTCTACTCCCTCTTCTTTAATTGTTTCATTATGAAGTAATAAAATCAGTATCCCTCATATACTTATATGTTATTATAAATATGAAACAACCATATTTCACCTTCTATCCATCCTACAGAAAACAAAATCACCGCGCGTGCGTACGTACGGAATACCGTCTCCACGCCGTGGTGTAATATGTTTTTCCACAAAAACCGTACATTGATGGGTATAATGGTGAAAAGAATAACTATATATGGTTATTATAACATCATACTGATTCTGATATATTATACCATCCACTCCAATTCTATAATTATGAGAACGATATCATCGCTCGTGCGTACGTACGGACTACCGTCTCCACGATGCGATGAGATTCATTCTCCATGATTAACCATACATGAATGATCATAAAGTTTATATAATGAATAATAATGAAATATATGAAATAATATTGCTACTGGATTTATGTATATATATATGTATGTCATCTATTTAGTTTCATTCAATTCAATAAGGAAACGAAAACAACGTTCATGCGTACGTACGGCCTACCGTCTCCATGAACAGTGTATTTCATTCCTTTTATCGATCTATAATATATATGTATATGATTAATATATATTATATATAAATCATGTTTTTCATTATGGAATTATGTAAATCAGGATATAAGTAATAATATCAAGAAACGACAAGTCGAAACACATACGATAAATGAAATGATTTTACCCAAAACGCTGCTTTTACATAGAATTTACAAAAGAACGGGTAATATAAAGTCATAAGTGAAACATATATGACATAAAAACAATGAATATGAGTATGTAATGAGTCAATGACATTATTTAAATAATTATACAGGAGGTTCGGATACGTACGAAGCATATCGGACCTAAGGTAAGGGATAATTTTGCAAATCTCATTTTTATCCGAGATTGCTTATTCGTAAGTATTTACTGGGGTTATTGTTATCATCCATGTCCATGTTTCCAAAAAATGGTTTCATGTATGTTTAAAGTCCTTTTTACCCATTTTGAATTTTACCCAATGGTATGGAAGGAATCTTTCTTTAATTTACCCTACAAGGCACTTTTTGACTTTTTCGACAAAAGTACGAGAAGAATGTTTTTTTAACATATACGGCATGAAAGGATTTTTACGGTTTTATAAAGCCTTGTTTTCATGAAGCTTCCTACAAAATATTTCATGACTATTTTCAACAAAATCTTTTTCTTTTAAAATTTCATGACATTTTGTGAAAAGAAAATGATTTTGAAGAAAAAAGGATATTTTCCTCAAGAATTCATTTCAAGTGTTTTATCAAAATCATTTTTCATCTAAGATGACATTATTTCATATTTGTTTGTTTCAAGTATAATGTATCTATGATTTACATGGTTTCACTTCTCTTATTATGAAATGATATCCATTTCTTTTATATGGATTATGTGATGATGGGGTGATGTTTATGAAACCCATTTTATTTATTGGGTTTTTATGAATGATGTATGTTTATTTTGTGGCACAAGTAAGAATGGTTTCATTATTAGATGGGTGGGACCTATATCTCCCTCCAATGCATTGGGTAAAGATTTTTATCTCATGAGATAGACATGGCTGGAACAGTAAGTTAATTCGGTTCAGTGTTACAGGACTGAAACGAGGAGTGAACTCGATTCAGAAAGGGACTTTGTCCACTAAGATGGTCTTGGAAGAAATAACTTGGCTACTATGGAAATCATAACATGTGCTGAATGGTTTCCACAATTACATGTTTTATTTCCATTATATGTTATCATGGTTGAAGTTCCATTATGATATATGCCTTATGTACTTCCACGATTTATGTCTTTGCTCAAGATTTTGATGTTTAAATTTCATGTTCAAGTTTTTGCTTTCAAATGTTTATGGATTGTTTTATGTTATCTATCTTTGCCCTTACTGAGTATTTGAGCTCACCCTTTTTATGTTTTATTTTCCCCAGGAAATAAAGAAATGTTTTAGGTAAGGAAACAAAAAGGGGAATATCGTTATGGGAGTTGTTGAAGATATTTCAACATGATTAGAATTTTATATACCGAGTTTCCAAAGACACTAAACTATTACGGTCCTTGTGTGTCTGTTTTTGTTATATATTAAGTATTCCTCAAAATTAATGTAATGTATATGTACGTCACGCTTCGGGTCTCTACAACATATGTCCTTTCTAGTGTGCTTTGTCCTCACTCACACACACCATATGAAACTTCCTAGATGGTCACCCATCTTGATCACTACTCAAGGCCAAGCATGCTTTACGGTGGAGTTTTAATCAGATATTCTCCCAAAAAGAAAGGTGCACCTTGATGATATGATCCATATCATTTAGTCATTTAAACCTTTATCATTTGGGGGTGTTACAATCACTCCCCCTTTAGAGCACAACATCCTAGTTGTGGGCCCTACATATCAAATTAGGAAGTACACCATAGTTAAGGCTGGGTACCACCTCTGATACCAAATGTGAAAACAAGGTCCCGATGACAGCACATACACCCACCTTAACATAGCCATATGGTCTTGGCCCGACAGGTACCACCAGTTTCCCTACAGACACATGGTCTCCAACCATGGGCCCACCCACATGCTCGCACGGGTCATCTGACTTATGATTTTCCCCACTGGTTAACACATGTCCTTTCTAGCGTGCTTTTTCCTCACTCACACACACCCTGGGAAACATCCAAGAAGGTCACCAATCTTGATCACAACTCCAGGACAAGCATGCTTAATTATGGAGTTCTAATCAGACAGGCTCTTGAAAAGGAAGGCGCACCTTGTTGACATGAGCCATATCATTTAGTCATTTAACCCTTTATCATTTGGGGATGTTACAAGAAAGGACTAAGAAGGCCAAAGTAGTGGTGCATGATTCTAAGCTCTACATGCATCAATAAAAAGAAGAAAATACAGAGATGAAGTATGATATTGAAAAAATTAAAATCTAGATTTTTTTTAATTTAGAAAATGAAGTTGAACTAAAACTTAATGTTGAATAAAATACCCCAATCATTGATGGTTATGATAAAACTATAAAATATAGAGTAAAAAAACGAATTATATTTAAAGGAAATTATTAATTGTAATTAGAAGTGTGAAGATCAAGAAATATTATTGATACATAGCATGATGATAGTGAATTAAAAGACACCACCATCAAGTAAAGCTAAAGGAGTTTCTAAGGAAGAGCGTATACCTATTTATTACATTCAAAAGATCAAATATAAAGGAAAATTCATTGTAAATAATGTTAAAGGAAGAATAAATCTATGGTTTTCTCAAAAGAGTAAGCATCAACTCCCTAGAATAAAGTAGATCTTCATAACACTGTAAATACTAAAAATAACGTGGCTAATAAAGATTCAAGTACATCAAGGGTCAGATGTTTTTTCTATAAAACGTTGAGACACACTTAAAATTTGTTCTCTATAACTAGGATATTTTTCTATTACAAATTCAAATAAAAATAGGTAAGAATAATTTAAAATCATTCTTTTACTTTTAATAGATTTTTCTTTTACCATTAAGGATTCAATTATAAAGAAATCAGTTGTGTTTCAAGAGATAAAAAATGGAAATAATAATGTATCAAATTGGAAGAAATAAAAAGTTGTAATCCTCATCGAGAAGGATAAAAACTCAGAATAAATTTTCATTATTGGAAAAAGAAGAACATTTATTGGATAAATATGTTGAGGTGTCACTCTTATCACTACTATGGGTAATGAAAGGATTTTTAGAAAAATATAATGTGTTTGAAATTTCCTTGTGGGAAATAGATAGGTAGAGTTTATAGATCTTGGAAAATGGATATATATTATACATGACCAGAAATAAATACCTCATTGTGAATTTAAAAAACTACCAAGATAGTGGCATTCATTTCAAGAACAGTTAGGGTCTTACAATTGTTGGTTCTGAAAAGGATAAAATTGAAGGAAAGGATCTCAGGTAGGCTGACATTATCTTGGTAGATAGGCTAAGTTATAATCTTTTCAAGGTTATCTAATTTTATGAATTCAGATATGTGGTGGACTTAAAAAACATATGTACTATTAAAGATTAATATGGTTCACTTATGAAATATGTAATAATAACCACAGGAAATCTATACCTTGTTAGAGAATAATTTTTTTTCATGTTTTATAAAGAGGAGGAGAACAAGATATGACATATGAAACTAGTCCATTTGCATAAAACATATCTGGAGAGATTGGAAAAGAGTGATGGATCACATGATATTCCACATCTCATGCACAATCACACTCACATGTGTGATTCATGTTAAAAATGGAATATTATCCAGAAGTCTTTCAAGACAAATAAGGTGAAGACACTAAGGTTTCTTGAGCTAGTGGACATGGATGTTTGCAGGATGATATCACACAAAGAGTTAAATAAAATAAAGGTATTATGTGTGGTTTGTTGATGATTTTAGTAGGATGACATTGATTGTTCCCATCACACACAAGAACGAGGTGTAAATATGTATTACTCTATTTTGGAGGAGATATGAAAAGATTATTTGTGTAATGATTTAGAAATTCTAAACTGAAGATGTGACTAAATTTAAAAATCATAAATTTGAGGAATATTTGGAGAAACATGGAATTCAACATCAGGGTTTTGAGGTGAGAACACCATAAAAATGGGGTATTATGGAGAAGAAATCAGATTATTAACAACATGGGTTATGAAATTCTCATAAAAAGTCCCTTATAGAATAGTATTGAAAAGTAGCTATTCTTTTAGCTATGTAAATATCATATAGAGTATTAGTTTTTGTAAATGAAGGGAGAAAACCAAATTAAATATGGTATTGAAATAAACCTTAACTAAAGTACTTCTAGAAGTTTGGAAGTAAGTGTTTTATTCTGAACTAGTAGAAGAGTAAAAAGTTTGAAGATTGGGATGATGAAGGAGAATTTGTTAGATACTCATCTACGAGTAAATCTTACAAGTTCTAAAAAAAGTGACATGAAAAAATGATTAAGATCAATGATGTTGTGGTGGTTTAATGTTAAAAAATGATAGCATTACATGAGTATATTTCATAGGAAAAACAACTGATTTTTGTATCTAAAAGTGATGAACAAACACAAGGTTCAGAGAAAGTATTAAGGAATGAAGAAAACATTAATGATTACTCATATGGAGAAGAAGATACAATAATTCCAGTATATTAAATAAGATTAATGATCATGGTTGAAATAACTAAATGAAACATTATTGGATACTGGATAGCCTCAATAGGATAATAAAGGCTCCGAAATAGGTTTCTCTCTTATCCTTGGTCAAACCAAAATAATTCAAAGAAGCTGCAAGATGAGAGTTGGGACAAGGATATGAATAGAGATCTTGATCAAATAGAGAACAATGATACATGGGAATTTGTTCGAAGTCAAAGTGATAATAATTTTATTGGAACTAAGTAGGTTTTATAGAATAAACTCAATGAAGACTGAAAGGTGATTTAGAACAAAGAAGAACTGTTGTGCAATTGGTATTCCCAAATTGAAGTAATTAAAGTTGAGAATACATTGTCACTAGAATTATGACTTGAAACAGTTAAATTATTCTTATCCATGGTGTTTTAAAAGGGGTTATAAGTATATCGAATAGACATCAAATAAACTTTATTGAATGGATTCCTCAAATAGGAAGTGTAAATTGAAAAACTAGATGGATTTATAATTGAATAATATGAAGGAAAAGTGCTATGATTGAAGAAGGATTTGTATGTCCTTAAACAACACCAAGATACAGGTATTCCATGTTATATTAATGTATAATGAAGCTCAATGTTCATAGTGGAGGGGTTGATGATAACCTCAACATATAGAAGGATAATGAGCTACAATTGGCATTGTTTTTCTATATTGACGTCATAATTTTTATAGGTTTGGATGATAACCAATGTAAGATCTATTGATGTATGAGTTTAAGATGTATATTTTTGGTTAGTTTTCATTTTTTATTATCTTTCATGTAATCTAAATAATGTATGAGATATGAATCTATCAAACTAAATATGCAAAGGAGGTTTTATAAAGATTTTAGATGGAGGATTTGAGGCCTATGTAAACTTGAATGAAGACAAGAATGAAATTGGAAAAAGATGAAGTGGGAAACAAGGTTTATGTGACTTCTTATTGAAAAATTATTTATAGTATGATTTATTTGAATTCCACTTGACCATACATTTTATTTGTCACCAGTCATGGTGTTCATTTTAAGAGCGATCTCAGATAAATCCACATGAAATATGTGATAATAATTCTTCAACAAATATATCACATGATGGAATATGGTATGTTATATTATAAGGATTCACATTATAATTTATTAGGATTTACTTATGTAGATTGGGTTGGTTCGTTCAATAATTGAAAGTCTATGTGAGGTGATTCATTATATCTTGAGATTTTATGCATATCATGGAAAAGTAAGAATAAAGATTTCATATACTTGTGAACCATGTATTTTGAATAAATTTTTGCCACTCAAGTATGCACTTAGTTAATATGGATGAATAAAAAACTTTATTACGTGGATGTAGATGTTATTTCTCCTATTCCAATCATGCGAGACAACTTTAGTGTAGTCAATATTAGAAAAAATCCCATATAACATTTAAAAATCTTGCATATTAAGATCAAATATAATTTTCATAAAGGAGAATGAAGAGAAAGGAATTGGGATATTTAATTAATTTTTAAATTAATATTATGGAGCATACATCATGAAAAAATGGTACTACCCATAGTGGTTTTTGAGAAGCATAGGTTGGATCTTGGTGTCTAACCACATCTATCCACTTAAAAGTTTTTAAGAAGGAACCCCCACTCCCCATAATTTCTCTCAGAAGTAATGTATGTTTTCTCACCTCTGATTCTTGGATTTATAATACCCTCTTGTGATAATTTCATAGAAGGTATCTCTTGGATTCATTAAAAAAAGGAGTCACTACTGGAAACCTGGGTTTTCCCAATGCTCCTATACCAACAGTTCATCAAAACCATTGGTATAGGAGGCATTTACCAATAGTTTCATAAAAACGTTGGTAAAGGAAGACATAGGTGATGATTTCCCAATGGTTTTATGAAAACTGTTGGGAAATAATTCCCTTTACCAAAAGTTTTACACAAACTGTTGGCAAAGGTTGGGAAAATTTTCCCTTTACCAATAGTTTAGATAAACCGTTGGTAAAGATAATGTTTTACCAACAATTTTTAAAACCCATTAGGAAAAGATACCCAGATTTAGACCAAATCAGGCGGTACTACTTGCATTGGGTAGTTCTCCCCCGATTTCAAAATCCCCTCTCCCCTAATTTGTAGAAGCCACGTGCGCGCCCTACTCCATCAAATCAGCTGCACCCCAACCAAGTTATAATTCCAAATCTTCATGTATTATTTCTCATTATCCACTTATCTTGAATATTTATCCATTTATGAAGGTGGAAACCCTAAATTTGATGTAAAAAACTTATCTTTTTTAATTGGGTATTTGGTTTGTTTTATTTGGGATTGGGTGTATGAGGCATTCCCCTTCTTATTATGGGTGATTTTAATCAAAAGTTATGATGTTGTAACGATTTATGATGTTGTTGTCTCTATTTAATCTCATTTTCCCTGACTTAACATTAAATTATATATCACATTTGGTTTATGTTTTTTAATTTTCAGTTGAGTTATTTGTGGTTGATTATTGTCCCATGTTAGTTGTTTTCAATGGTTTGGCGTTGAAATTGGGCATTTAATTTGACTTTTAGAAATGAGGGTTCCTTGAGAATACTCTAAATATTTTTAAAAAATGATCAAAGGGATTTTATTATTTAAATTGGATTTTGAAAGATATTTAATAAATGATTTAATCTTGAGGAAAGTGTTTTATTAAAATGAGATTTTTTTAATAAGGATTGTGTAATGTTATTTGTTATAGAACACTTGTTACGTGACTATGTTTGGTATTTCATAACACATGAGATAACTGGTGTGTGAGAATGTGTTGTGAAAGAGATTCTATGGTTGGTTCAAGATTATATTTACGTTTTGAGCCTATTAGTGAGTTGTTTTAAAGATATTTTGAGATATTTACCTTATGTTTATTGGTGAAAATTGGGATTTGTAGAGGTGGTTTATGATTAAGACATATAATTACTGATAAACATGTGGATAAACCATGCATAGTAGTGAATTATTGAAATGTTTTATGTTTTTAGTCTTTTTTTATTTGGAGTTTCTTTTGATGTTGATGCTTCTTATTGATACCTATGATGGGAATTTATTTTAGTTTCTAAATCGGCTGAGACTCCCCCACCATGCACATTGTATGCAACCTCTACCCTTATTTAATCATTATGTTTACACAACCTATGAAACCTCTACCCTCATTTAATCAGTGAACTCAAGTCATTAATTCAAGCCTTCATTCTCACTATTATGTAAGAAATTGAATGATGTATACCCATCCTCACATGATTTCTTACCTTAGATAGTGTCCAATATATGGAATACGAGATTTTGAATTCATCAGTTAACCCAGATCATATATTCCATTTCCCCCAAGATGATTGTACTAATATAACTTTAGGTTCAATTAAATATGGTTCTCATTGTACGTTGTATATTAGGTGTCCTTCTTGGCCAATAATCAATTTTATGAGGGTGGGGTGCTTTTCACTAGCCATGCTGGCATGTGTAGACATCCATAAAAATGTTAGATAAGTCACAAGTTTAATTCAGTAATGTTGTTATCATTGAAATACTTTATTATTAATCTCAAATTTAAAAATAAATGATTTTTTCTATACTTTATGAAATTAAATCTTTTTACAAGCCATGAACAACCTATTAGTGTAGAAGCCTAAAATTTATTCACCCATGGGGTGCGCTTGACTTGGGGAAGTAATTGGGTAATGAAAGGTATGCCCATAGAGGTTCCAGTAATGAGTTATTGAACATGAGTGAATGATTTGGGATACCTATAACACATAATGGGACCTGAGGCATGTGCCTATTATAGACCTAATGAAAATGAATATAAATAAATTTTAATTTAATTTTTGAGTACTTGTTCATTACATTGTTTTAATAGTTCACTACATCTACTAGAAACTTCTTCCTTTATCATTTATTTAAATGTATTTTTCTATTAAAGTTCAATCCTATTGATTTGTTTATGACAAAATGACTTATATAAATTCATTTTACAGAATGGATAGAAGTTGGATGTATGAAACTGATCAGATATCAAGTGATTTTCAAAACAAATTGGAGAGATTTATAGATTTTAAATTTCATAATGATTCAGATAGTGGTCGCATACACTGACCATGTTCCAATTGTGTTGGTAGACCTTGGTTGAGCCGTGAAGAAGTCAGCTACCACATAACCAAATATGGATATCAAGAAAACTACTTTGTGTGGTATCATAATGGGGAGAAAATTAAATATCAAATTGGTGATGATCGAAATGGAAGGACTGGAATGGAGAATTTGTTAGATGATCAGTTTCTGTTTATTCGTCATCATGAAAAAGAAAGGATTTCGACTCAAGGAGACTTCGATATGAGTATAGATGATGCATCTAGTGAAAATGATTATATTGATAGGGTGAAAAAAGTTGAATGATGTTGCCACTGCTCCAGTATATCGACAATGCGATAAAATGAAAAAGATGGAATTTTTAATCCGATCGTTTCATGGGAAAACTATGTATTTGATTTCTAATACAGCAATCGATTACATTCTTACCCTCTTGAAATATTTTTTTCTAGATGATGCAGATATTTCCTCAAACCACTATATGGAATAGAAGTTAGTTGAGGAAATTGGATTTTCAAGAAACAAAATTCTTGTTTTCCCGAAAGATTGCAGTTTATTATGGGAGGAAACCACTAAACGAAATGATTGTATAAAATGTGGCACATCCCGCTGGAAGTCAAAATCTAACGGAACACCATCCTGTGTTCCACAGAAAGTAATGTGGAACTTTCCATTGATCCCCAGACTCCATAATATTTTTATGTCTGATGACATATCAATAAAAATGAGATGGAATGATACCGAGAGAAAGAAGACTAATGATGAGTTGGTTCATCCTGTAGATGGATTTTCATGGAAGATATTTGATGTTCGACATCCTGATTTTTCAGTTGATGTGCGTAATGGGAGGCTGGGTGTTTCATGCGAGGATTTTAATCTCTTTGGGAAGATTCTTACTTCGCACAGCACATGGCCAGTTTTTATACACATTTATAATCTTCCCCCATGGCTATGTATGAAAAAACCTTTCACTTTCATGAGTATACTCATATCTGGCCCTTATGATCCCGACATTGATATTGATGTATACATGAAACCTTTAATAAAAGAGTTGAATCTTCTTTGGGATGTGGGTGTGCGCATATATGATGCATGTTCAAAAGTAATATTTTAGATGCGTGTTGCGCTTATGTAGATGATCAATGATTTTACGGATTATGAAATGATGTCTGGATGGAGAATGAAGGGAAAACTGTCATGTATTGTTTGTATGAAGAATACAATATCCAAAAGACTAAAACATCACTGTAGTTTCAGTTTTATGGGACATCGACGATTCTTGCCAATGGACCATCCATATAGAAATAATCGTCGAAGATTTGATAATACTATAGAGACTGATGATCCACCTCGTTGTATGTATAGAATTGATGTGCTTAATGAATTGAAATATTTTAGTTTTTCATTTGGGAAGGGTCAAATGAAATCTGGAAAGAGAAAGAATGTTTCCACTGAAACCTGTTACAATTGGAGGAAGAGGAGAATCTTTTTTTATTTTTCTTTATTGGTCAACCAATTTGTTACATAATTTCTAAGACGTAATGCATATTGAAAATAATATATGTGAAATGTTTTTTTTTCAATTCTTCTTAATATCAAGGGGATGAAAAAAGATGATTTATGATCTTGGCGTGACTTGGTGGATTGGGGCATCAGACCAGAATTGCATCCTATGCGTATCAGTGAAAATAAATGGAAACTTCCATGTGCTTCTTATGTGATGAAACCTACGGAAAAAAAATTTCTAGAATTATTAGATACTATTAGAGTTCCTGATGGCTATTCAAGCAACATAACTAAACGGGTCAACAGAAGAGAGTTGAAGCTAAAATCTTTGAAGACTCATGATTATCACGTTCTTATGCATGATTTGCTTCCAATAGAAATCCGTCATCTTTTTTCCAATAAGGTAAGGGTGAATTTTATTTGGTTGTGACATTTTTTTAGAGATCTTTGTGCTAAGAAGTTATCCAAGTATTTATTGCAAAAAATGTTGACAGATGCCCCATTAATTTTGTGTGAGTTAGAGAAAATATTTCCTCCATCATTTTTCACATGCATACTGCATCTGACTGTCCATATTCCCACTGAAATAATTCTCGGAGGACCTGTTTATTTTCGTTGGATGTATCCAACTGAAAAAAATATGTACACATTAAAGACTTATGTCCAAAATAGGAATCACCCCGAAGGTTCTATCATGAACAGTTACATGGCTCAAGAATGTATGGATTTCTGCTCAATGTATTTGTCTGATCTTACTACAAGAATGAATAGTCCAATGAGAAATGAAGAATAATAGTATGAGAAAATTGAACCCAGTTTTCTATCACTCCATCAAACAAGAGGAATTTCTGGATCATATACATTGAATACATTAAGCCATGAAGAGTGGGAGATGGAAAATCACACAGTTTTGTTCAACTGTGATTTGTTAGATGACTATATTAGGTAACTAAATTGAATATATACATCTTACATATATATATATATATATATATATATCTATTAAACTCTTCATATTTTTTATCTTTAGGGAACATAAAACAATAATAAATAAAAAGAATCGTTCTTTATCTTTGAGAAGGAGGGAGGATTTTCATAGAAAAGAGTTTTCTGCTTGGTTAAAATTGAAGGTAAAAATATTACTGTTTAAAATAATTAAATCAATATTTAATTAAATTTAATAATCATTTATATTCTAGGTATTGAGTTTTTCTGATGACTCTCTCTCTGAGGAAATAAGAGCTTTGGCTTTTGGTCATAATACCGTGGTTCATGACTTTAAATCAATTATTATCAATGGGTACAAATTTATTGTCACTGAACGAGAAAAGAACATGAGAACACAACATGATGGTGTTATGGTTACTGCCACAACAGATTTTTATGCCAGTGCATCAGATAGTAGACTGCAATTTGAAAATGTTGGTTATTATGGAGTCATTGAGAAAATAATAATATTGGATTATTACTCTCATAGACGAGTCCTAATTATGAAATTCCATTGGTTTGATTCGATGACGAGACAAGTCACATTTATTGATGATTGTGGATTTCGAGTAATTAATATGACTCACACTCTTGCTACCGAAGAACCATATGCATTGTCATCAATGGCTAAACAAGTTTTTTATGTCAACGACCAACTTCGACCTGAATTTGGTGTCATAGTTGAAGTAATTACAAGACATATTTTTGATGATGGTGATGAATGCTTTGGTTTCTATGTGAGGGCTACCAGGATGGTTTCTATTACTCATGAGTGATATTGGTTCCTTGAAGATAAACCGAGGACATTTCTGTTTGGTAAGTAGTTATACCATGCCTCAGATGATACCCGATCCCCTATGTGATATACTTGGCAAGCAAGGCCACCTAAATCTAAGGCGCGGTGTGGCCAACACCACTAAAAGTGACGTGTATGAGTCAACCCCGTCTAAATACAAGGAGCGGTGTGGCCGGGATTTTAATTGAAATGAAAAACTGGCATATAAAAAACTGACCAAATGCATTCGGATTCTGTTGATACTTTATCACAATGATCCATGGGTCATATGTGACGTGTACGAGTCAACCCCGACTCAATCCGAGTTGCGGTGTGGTCGGAATCACTCTAAGTGTCTCTCTTTTGTTTAAAATAGACAACATTTTAAGTACATACAGAAAACCAACCAAACAGATTATGATTGTGTTGATACTTTAGAACAACTATACATGAATCATATGTGATGTGTTCGAGTCAACCCCGCCTCAATCCGAGGCGCGGTGTGGCCGACCCCACTCAAAGTGTCTCTCTTTTGTTTCAAAAGGACATCATTTTAAGTGAAAACATCAACTGGCATACGGAAAACCAACCAAATGCATTTTTATTGTGTTGATACTTTAATAAAATGATCCATGGGTCATTTGAGACATGTAAGAGTCAACCCCATATAAATCTGAGGCGTGGTGTGGCCGGTACCACTCTAACTGTGTCTCTTTTGTTTAAAATGGACAGGAGTACAAGTGAAAAGAACAACTAGCATACGGAAAACTGACCAAACGCATTCGGATTCTGTTGATAATTTTTCAAAATGATCCATGGGTCATATGTGACGTGTATGAGCCAACCCAGGCTCAATCCAAGTCGCAGTGTGGCCTGAATCACTCTAAGTGTCTCTCTTTTGTTTAAAATGGACAACATTTTAAGTACATACGGAAAACCAACCAAACGCATTCTGTTTCTGTTGAAACTTTAGGATAACTATCAATGGGTCATATGTGACGTGTATGAGTCAACCTCGCCTCAATAAAAGGCGTGGTGTGGCCGACACCACTCAAAGTGTCTCTTTTTTTAAATGGACTTAATTTTAAGTGAAAACAAAAACTAGCATACGGAAAACAGATCAAATGGATTCTGATTGTGTTGATACTTTAGCACAACGATCCATGGTTCATATGTGACGTGTAAGAGTCAAACCCACCTCAATTAGAGGCATGGTGTGTCCAGTACCATTCATAATGTTTTTCTTTTGTTTAAAATGGACATCATTTTAAGTGAAAACAATAACTGAAATACGAAAAACTAACCAAATGAATTCGGAATGTGTTGATGCTTTAGGAAAATGATCCATGGGTCATATGGGACGTTTACGAGTCAAACCTAACTCAATCCAATGCACGGTGTGGCCAAGATCACTCTAAGTGTCTCTCTTTTGTTTAAAATGGACCACATTTTAAGTGCATATAGAAAACTAACCAAATGAATTCTGATTGTGTTGATACTTTAGAACAAAGATCCATGGGTCATATATGAAATGTATGAATCAACCCTGCCTCAATCTGAGGCTCAGTGTGGCCAAAACCACTCAAAGTGTCTCTCTTTTGTTTCCAAAGGAAATCATTTTAAGTGAAAACGTCAACTAGCATATAGAAAACCAACAAAACGCATTCAGATTGTGTTGATACTTTAGGAAAATGATCCATGAGTCATTTGATATGTGAACAAGTCAACCCTATCTAAATTTGAGGTGTGGTGTGGCTAGTACCACTCTAAAGATGTCTCTTTTCTTTAAAATGGACAAGATTATAAGTGAAAAGAACAACTGGCATACGAAAAACTGACCAAACAAGTTCGAAATCTATTGAAACTTTAGGGCAACGATCCATGGGTCATATGTGATATGTAAAAGTCAACTGGGCCTCAATCCGAGTCTTGGTGTGGCCATAACCACCCAAAGTGTCTCTCTTATGTTTAAAATGGACAACATTTTAAGTACATATGGAAAACCGACCAAACAAATTCTGATTGTGTTGATACTTTAGCATAACTATCCATGGGTCATTTGTGACATGTATGAGTCAAATCCGCCTCAATCCGAGGCGTGGTTTAGCTGGCACCACTCAAAGTGTCTCACTTTTATATTAAAAGCACTTCATTTTAAGTGAAAACAACAACTGACATACGGAAAATAGACCAAACGTGTTCACAATATGTTGATACTTTAGGAAAACGATCCATGGGTCATTTGAGACGTGTAAGAGTTAACCTCGCCTAAATATGAGGCACGGTGTGGCCGTTATCACTCTAGGTGTATGTATTTTGTTTAAAATGGACATCATTTCTCATAAAAACATCTGGTATATGAAAAACTGATCAAATTATGAATTGAATTCCAGATTCCACATATAATTGTCATCTAAATTTTAAATTTAATTCTAAATAAATTATGTATGTTTATAATTACGTTATGAATTATGATTTAATTCTGGATGTGTATAGTTCCAGGATGCATTATATGTTAAATGTGTATGAATTTATTCTATATATGTAGGTGTCAGTTGGTTATTACAGGTCCAGTAATTTTATATGTATGTGTTAGTTGATTATTCCAGGTACAATAATTGGAAATGAGAGGGAATTAGAAAGGAGAGGGAATGGACACCCTGCTTTGTGCCTGTTGTGCAAATTGCTGGCTGCTGTGTAATTTTCACAGCATAGGCTATGCCAATGGTTTCAAACCATTGGCATAGGATTCTCAGTATTTTTTACCAATAGTTTTCTATGAACCATTGGTAAAAAACCTTTCCCCACAGTTTAGAAACTGTTGGGAAATAACTCATATGGTTGGTTGTCCAAACGGTTCACGCCAAACTGTTGGAAAAAACTATCCCAACGGTTGTGCCAAACCATTGGGATAGGTTCATTTTTCTAACCTATCCCAACGATTCTATATAAACCATTGGGAAAATCATTCCCAATGACTTACTTAACAACAGTTTGCAGAACCATTGGTATAAGATATACCAACAGTTCTACAGGCTTTCCCAATAGTTTAAAACCGTTGGGAAATTGTCTATTTCCATTAGTGAGTATAAATTTCCAAGTGTGTTTGTAGGGGGGAGAAGTAATAAGAGGGTGAGTATGTCATTGGGGACAGATGTGTGTTTTTGAAATAATTAAAGGTATATGAACATGAAAAAAATTTCATTCAATTCTTGTTTTCAAATTGATCATGGATCACATGATCATATAATTAGTTATTGATGGATCATTGATACACATCTAGAAAATGGTGTTTTCCAAGGAATATGAATTATTTCTTGGAGTGTTTAAAGTTATATCCAGAAAACCAATTGGTGATATTTTTAGAAAAAATACAACATAAGAATTTTTTGGGTTTTTTTGACAATTTTGACTAAGGATGATTTATGGGAAGTTGAAGGAAGGAGTTTATCATGTTTGGGGAATTAATACTACAAAAAAGATAGGACTAAGTCCTGGTGGTCCAAATGGTGGATCTCAAGTACAATGATGGGAAACACCCATGATAACTATAAACATTTTATTTATCATGGAATCCATATAATGGCCATCAAAATTGTACCATTTCATTTCTCTAGGAATACGGATCTAAGAATTCACCTATGAGCCACAAGTAGCCTACTATAGGCATAAAACAAGGAGTGGTGGTCTAGGCATTTACCTGTGAGCTACGGGTAATCCACTATGGATGTGGAGTAAGAAATAGAGGTTTGGATAACTACTTATAAAAAACACCTTGAAGGTGGAGGATTTGAAATTGGTGGTTGGTGTGTTGAGGAAAATCAACCACGATTTTCGCACCATGTCATGGTTTTTGTTGTTTCAGCATTCAAATTTTCAGATCTGGAAAAAATTTATTGCAACTATCAATGAACCTTTATTTCAATTGTAACCAAAATTGAATGGGTTGTTTATGGTTTATTTTTTAAGTTCTTTATTTAATAATACATGGGGATGGAGGGAATGCAAATAATGAGGATATTTTAAAAGAAGAAGGATCTAGTTATAAACTGGAAGATATATAGGGAAGATATCTCTAAAAAAATCCTGAATAATATAAAGATAAAAATAATGGAGGGTTATTTAATATTTCATATTGAAGGTTAAAGGTCAAAGAAGGCATCTTTCTAAAATTACATTGTCTTGTTGTAAGTTTACAATTCATGTTCTAAAGAGAAACAACATATTTGGTGAATGTTTTTATCAACATTGTTTGGATAATAAGGATGCATAATAAAGAGTAGTGAGTTCTCTAATGTGATATAGAAATTAAATTTACAAACATTCATGTTATAGAACCAGGAGGGTTATTGAGGTTGCTCTAAATTTATACTTATAAAGCAATGAGATTATAATGATTTAAGTGCACATGCACATTACTATGAATGATCCTTAGATATATCCTAATGTAGGTGAACCAATTAAAATACTTAGTCTATTTACTGTTTTAATCGCTCATGAAGTGAAAAGAGAGAGATAAATCAAAGTGTTCCTCAAGGTGAGAGAAAAAGATCCATAATCGAGGAATAATCATTTTTAACATCTATACCATGATTCATACCTCTTTAAGGGTGTAATCCTATATAAGGGAATAACACCAAGTCATAATGAAATAACCAAGTTTCCATGATACCCAATAAGGTACACATTCCTGATAGGTCATTGGGTGATAACCAGGCCACCCTGACCCTAACCATACCTGCTTGGACACCATGGTTGTAATGACCTGACCCCAAAAACCCGAAGTCGATGTATTATTTTATTACATTGGAATGATTAAAATAAATAAAATCCTAAAGGAATGATCAGTTTAATATTCTTTAATAAACCATATGCATACATGGAACCCATTTTACATAGGGAGAAGAAAACAATATATAATACATAACAAAATCTAATAAATTGCACCCTTGAAAACATAATAAATGATCTCTTCTTCATAACCCGAGGAAGGAAAAAAATGAAAGGGGTGAGACATAATTGTCAGTAATGATTACATATATTGTAATCATGAAATTATAATAATCGAATCATAATCAATTATACATAATCAATATGGCATGGTGGATAATTGAAAATCACAGGCCATCAATAAACTGAGAATGAAAAAGCATCCATAGATTTTGTCATAGTGAAAACCTCATGGAAAGTAATAATTAAATTATGAATAAAGAGAATTTTATTATTTGGACTTCATGTATTTGTAACATGAACGATAATACCATAGAGATAGTTTAATTCTTTGGGTAAAAACCTGTCTGATTATGTTTTGGAAACAAACTCGAAGGGTTTGTCGCCAACTGTTTTGTCTCATAAGACCTATCGATGCATCGAGGGGCTATAGAGGGTCCCTCCCATTACCAAAATTCCAAATCATTTTATAAAAATATTTAATTCCATAAAAATATTCCTTATCAATTTCTGTATTGAGTAAACTAAATAGATTCATCAATATTTCCATAGTTAAAATAACATTCACAATAAACACCTTATGTAAAAGGGTAAATGAATAAGACAATAACAATATCCATTATAAAAGAATATGGATATTTAATAGGAATATAATTTCAAATGAAAAATTATCTGAAAGGTGTAGTAGATACACCAAATAAAAATGATTAGGTTCACAATACTAAGTAAGTCTCAAAGAAATGGAAATTGAGATGAAGTCCCTTACCACATTGTAATCAATCGAATCGCATGATACAAAATTAATAATTGTAAAATGAATCATTTCATACCATGAATAGAAATATTATAATGATATTATATATATAATGGTAGGATACATACAACAACTACAATAAATAAGTGGTGAACAATGGAAATCTCATAGAAATGAAAGTGAGATGAGAAACCCCTTACCTTATGCTGAGAGGTGTTCTTTACTTGATCTTAATGTCCTGAATAATCAGATTAAATTAATTAATTAATTAATTCAGAACATTATTTACATGTATTTTATTTATTATAATTTTATTAAGTTAATTTATGGCCTTTTTGATGAGTTATAAGATACAAATCTATCGCATGAGAGCGTTTATTTCCTTGGTTTTCACGATTAACATACTTGTGTATGAGTATAGAAGTTCATGTGGAATGGATATAATCATACAAAATTGAATTTATAAATTATTAATTTACATCCATAAGTTTAAATGGTTATTTATATCATTTTTTACATGGTATTAGGATGAATCATTAGATAATTCATTTAGTGATTCTTGTTTAGATTATTACGAGGGTTATTGATAATAACTAACTCATTTTGTTTTATCGATTAGTATTATATAAATATGTTACATACAAAACATAAAAGGGTTATATTATAAATTTTACAATATTTATCAACCATTAAAATGGTTTCATGAACATAATTTAAGAATAATTTAAAGAATGAAACTTCGTTGTCTATGAAGGTTGTAAATTGACACCTCCTAGACGATGATTTCATTTATAAAATAAAAGAAGGAGATTAAGAACATTGACAATGGTTATCAAATTAAAATGACATAATTATAGTATATAGATTATAATGGATTTTCCATGATCAATTGGATAGAGAAGGTTTGAATAAAATAAGAAAAGAAGATAAATTGAAATGAAATTAAATGAAAAAGGAATAGGATTTACCCTTTGAAATAACCTCATTGAGAACCTCTTTAAGGGAAAGGGTTTTGGTCTTTTGGAAAGACCAAGGGCTCATGTAGGTGGTTAGGTATTGGTAAAGAGTATTTGGGAAGAACATTGTGAATATTTTAGGCTAATAGAAGTGAAGAGAATAGGGAGAGAGGGATAGTTTTTAAAGTGGAGGAGAGGAGTGATTTCTCAATATTTTATTCTTTATTTTATTATTTTTCTCAACACAAGAAATAGTATTGATTATTGTTACCAAAAAAGTAATAAGTTCATGTGAATTAAATCCAATGGAAATTTACATCATCCATGAATCAAGAATGATGCTAACATTCATTTATTTAGCTTATTTCGCAAATTATCAAATTTCACTATTCACAAAAATTCAAGTATTTTAGAAAAATCCAAAAAATTAACTCTAAACATTTTTAGATGTGTAGAATCCAAAAATTAACTCTATTTTATGAAAATAAATTTCTAGAAATGAGAAATTTAATTTTTAATTAAAATCACCATTTTCTTGAAAAATAAGTTTTTAAAATTATAACTGATTTTATAATACAATGAAAAATTAACTAAGGTCTCATTAAGTTATCCAAAAATCATAGGAAAAAAAAATATTGATATATAAATAAATTTTAGGAAAATTAATTTTATTTTAAATAAATTTATTAATTATAAAATGATAATTAAATATTTATTTCTCAGAAAAATACCAACACTTAATTATTAATTTTTAAATTATTTACTTTCATTTATAAGGTGCCTAAATTTTATTCATACTTTCAGGGGTGAGGTTACTATTCATAAGGGTATATTACTATTCATAAGGGTAACATTACTATTCATAAGGGTAAGTTACTATTCTCTAAAAATTAAGTTGATCCCATCAGACTCTAAATATCTTACTGAACACAACTTTGTAGGTCTGTTTTTCAAAATTGAAATCATAGAAGTGGAAAAAAAAGTTTAACAACTAGGTTATAACTATATCCTATAACAACGTTTGGTTTCACAGAGGCTCAGTGTTTCATGAATAATAATCTATCTAATGAATTTAAATTTTTTATGAATAAACACACCATAAAATCTTGGGGTTTTATATTTTTCCATCCTTAAAAAAAATTCCTCAAAATTTTTCATGCATATAGCCTTCTATAAAGATGTGGGTGGTTCCTATTCATAACATACTTAGGTTCCAACATTGCTTCCTCCATTTTTTAGTTTCTCTAAAGAACCATTACTTGTCAAGTTTTCTGATTTCTCAATAATTGCTCTCTTGTGTTGAGAATCTTGATAGGATCTTCACAGTAATGCAAATCAGGTTCAAGTTCTATTTCATCATAGGTGAGTACGTGCATTGGGTCTGACATGTACTTATTTAATAATGACATGGGAAACACATCATGAAATTTGTATAGACTTGGGGGAATCCCTAAATGGTAAGCTACAACTCAAATTATTTCTAGAATTTCAAATAGTCTGAAGTATCTAGGGCTCACTTTCCCTTTCTTACCAAACCTTAAGATACCATTCCATGGAGATACTTTTAGAAAGACATGATATCCCACTTTAAATTCCAAATCCTTTCTCCAATTTTTAGCATAACTATTTTAACTATTTTGTGCTTCTTTAATATAGTATTGAATTATCTTAACCTTTATCGTTGTCTCTTCAATAAGTTCTAGGACTATAAGTATCCTCTTGTCAACTTCATCCCAACAAGTTGGAGTTCGACATATCTTACAATATAATGCTTCATATGACGCCATTTGAATACTATAATAGAAACTATTATTTTAGTAAAATTACACCAAAGTTAAGTAATGATCCCACATACCTTTAAAGTCAAGTGACCATGATCTCAACATGTCTTTCAGTGTTTGGATAGTCCTTCCAAACTGTCCATCGGTTTTGGGGTGATAAACAATACTCATATAAACCACGGTATCCAAAGCCTTCTTAATACTTTTCTATAATTTTGATGTAAATCAAGGATCTCAATCGAACACAATAAATAGTGGTGCACCATGAAGTCTTACAATTTCATTAATATAAAGTCATTCCAGGAACTCAAGTGATAAATATTCTCTTATAACAAGTAGATGTGCCGATTTTGTAATATGATCAATAATTAACCATATGACATCATTAGTTCTAGGTGTCATCAATAGTTCTATGACAAAGTCCATTGTAACTTCATCCCACTTCCACATAGGAATATTTAGAGTTTTCATGAATCCACTAGGATGCTCTCTCTCGACCTTTAAATTTTGAAAAACTAGACACCTTGACACATAGTCAGAAATTTCTCACTTCATGTTATCCCACAAAAAATGTTCCTTTAGATATCTATACATATTGGTGTTACCAGGGTTTATAGATAAATTTGAGCTATGTACATAATCTAATAGTTCCATTTTTAGCTCAGGAACTAATGAAACACATAACCTCTTTCCAAACTTCAGAACTCCATCCTCAAACATGAAGTCTTCCAATATTCCATCCTTAACAGATTTAATTTTCTATTTTATATTCTCATCATCAAATTGAGATTGTTTTATATTCTCTAGTAAAAATGGTTTAGAAGTATTTTGAAAAAGGAATGATGTTTACTCTTCTTCAATAATTCCTATATCCATATTTACTAGATCTATGAATATATGATCTCTCTAAATACTTATTTGGATCATAAGTCCATGATATTTCTTTCTAAATTCATCTACCACCTTATATTCTTTTCTTGGGTGACAGTGTATTGAACAATCATAATATTTGAGTAACTCGAGCCATCTCCTTTTCCTCATGTTGAGTTCTTTCTATGAATTTTTTTTTTCAAAATATTGTGTTACATATATATCTTATATATTTCACCATAGAGATAGTGTCTCTATATTTTCTAAGCAAAGATTAAGGTTTCTAACTCAAGATCATGAATTGGATAATTTTTTTCATGAGTCTTCAACTGAATTGATGCATAAGCAGTAATTTATCATTTTACATAAGGACCCAACCCAGTTCATTATTTGATGCATCACTGTATATCACAAACCCATCATTTCTAGATGGAAGATTCTAAATTGGAACATTAACCAATATTATTTTCAATTATTCAAAACATTATGTACATTTTTTTCCATACAAACTTAACCACTTTACATGTGAGTTTGGTTAGCGGGTTATCCAATCAGGAAAATTCTATACGAAATGTTGATAGTAACATGCTAATCCAATAAAACTACATACCTTTATTATGTTCATTGAAGTATGCCATTATTGTATTGCCTTTATCTTCATAGGATCAACTGAGATTTCATACTTAAAGACAATATGGCCAAGAAAAGAGACTTCTTGAAGCCATAATTTACATTTACCAAACTTACCATATAAATATTTTCTTATAAGAGTCCCCAGAATAACCCATAATTGGTTCTCATGGTCCTCATATATTTTATAATATATCAATATGTCATCAATAAATACCCCAAAAAAATCATTAAGATATTCTTTTAAAACTCTATTCATTAAGTCCATGAAAATAGAGGGTGGATTAGTCAGTCCAAAATACATTATTGTAAACTCTTAATTCCCATACCTGGTTTGAAATGTTGTCTCTAGAATATCTTCCTTTCTCACATGAAACAGATGATATCCAGACAGATTTTCAATCTTCAAAAAATATTTAGCTCTATGTATTCAATCAAATAGATCATCAATGAGAGGAAGATGATGGTTTTTCATTATTGTAATAACATTTATTTCTATATAATCAATGCATAGCCCATGGATCCATATTTTTTCTTAACAAAGAGAAAACGAGATCCCTATGTAGAAACACTAAGACAAATAAATCCATTGTCACTCAATTCCTCTAGTTGTTTCTTCAGTTCTACTAATTCCATAGAGTCCATTATATAGGGAGTCTTTAATATAGGTCTTGTACTGGGAATTAAATCAACAGAGAACCGAAATTCCTACTCTGGAGGATTTCCAGGTAAATACTTTGGAAATACATTAATATATTCTTGTACAATAGGTACCCCTTCAATTTGAATATCTATAGATGATGTTTTATCTTCCTCCCCAATAATTTCATTTATAAGAGCTATTGAAGGTTGATCTGGATAAGATCAAGATGATGATGTTTCTGCTCCAAAGGTAAGGTATTCTACATCATTCTCAAAAATTGTAACTTCCTTATTCTTGAAATATATTTTCACATCATATTTTGAAATCCAATTCATACCAAGAATTATTTTAAATTCAACCATAGGCATGATGATAAGTTCAAAAACTAATGTAATTTTATGTGTCACAAAGGGGACTGATTGACAGATCTTTATTGAAATGATACTTCCCTTAGGAGTTTTTACTGAAAAATAATTCATTAAATCAAATTGGAAATGTCTAATTTTCTTGGAAAACTGGGAAGATATAAAATAATGCGATGATACAAAATCAAAAAAATCATTGGCTAAATTCTAGGAAATGATTAAAGTACCTGCCACTGCATCATTAGGAACTTCAACCTCTATAGTTGTGATTGCATAAGCCTATATTTACTCCCGTGGGATTTTATGATGAATTTTTTATTTATGTTTAGGGAAATAATTTACATCATATCCCATCTACCTACAATTATTGAATTGAACACCATTGACTTGTCTCTTCCCCTGTCATTCATTATATTGGTTACCCTTTTATCCACACTTATAACAAATTGTCATTGATTTCAAGTATTTTTCTAGATGGTTTTTTTTCAAAGTTCTTTCATAATGGGAATTTATTCTTTCCCTTCTTATTATTTGGAGATTAACCTTTTATATGATTATTAGAAGACCTATTATTCTCATGATTTCCCTTAAATAAATTCAATCTAGAAAATTCTTTCTCAGTTTTGATAGAACTTAATATTATTTCATCATATGATGGAAATGTTTGAGTATCCATTTACCTTTGAAGACTTTTCTTAATAGGTTAAAATAAATGATCCAAATTGTCTTAAGAATCAAGTATGTAATATATATCGTACCTATCTAGTCTTGTAAAATCAATCTCATACTCCACAATACTATCTTCTTCCCTTTGTTTCAAGATATGAAATTTTATCTTCATTTCAGTCTGTTTCTCATGAAGGAAATATTGTTTGAAGAATAATTACTTAAAATTTATCAATTATATATCTTATATTTCATCTTCCTCTATGGTATTTTGGGTCAAAGACCACCATTGATCAGTATCACACTTGAGACAATATATTTTCAGTACTACCTTTTCATGTTAATTGCATATTAATGCCAAAGATATCTTTTCAATGGACTTGATCCACTGCTCAGCTACTAATGGATTAGTATTTCCTACTAAAATATGGGGGCTTCTATCACATGAAATGATCCAACATATGTGTAGCATGGTTATTCATCACATCCTGAGTAAGTTGTCCTAATATGGTCATGATCTTCTTAGCTCCAATGCTAACTGTGTTGACTTTCTCAATAGAGAAATACAAAAAATTTATGTAGGTATTGATTACCTTTCTTACATTAGGTGATATCACTAAACAATTACATACACTAAATTATGTTATAAATCATAATGCATAATTTCAAACTAGAAAATACATAACATAATCTGAAAATTTATTCACAACTAATCTCATAATTATAAATGTGGTTTATATTTACTTTTAAATCTGTCATAATGGTTTGTAAAGAAAATTGAATTATACTATGCAAATACCGTAGGAGTGTCAAACCAGGTGTGCAGTAAGGCATATTTTCATGTTCTAGGTTTCCCTAGTCCAAGCTCGAATCACATTATTGAATTTGTTACTCCTAGGAACATCTGTTCTAGAATCACATCCACTTGTAGTATCCTGATAAGGATTTATTTCTAGGAATACCTACATAATATATACTTTTCCAAAATTCTATTATGTTCTTATATACTTATCCTCAATGTCTATCGTATGGTTGTTCTACCTAATCAATGTTTTCCAAATCTAGTTCTTAAGGTTTCCACTAAACTTCATTTGATATCAACTATAATGCCTCGACCCCAGAAACCAGGAGCCGATGAATTATTTTATTACATTGGAATGATTACAATGAATCAAATTTTTGATGGTCAATTAGTTTAGTAGTCATGAAGAAACAATATGTATACATGGAACCCATTTTAGATAGGGAGAAGAAAACAACATATAATATATAACAAAAGCTAATAAACCACATCCTTGAAAACTCAATAAATGATCTCTTCTTCATAACCTAGGGAAGGAAAACCAATGAAAGGGGTGTGATCAAATGATCAATAAGGGTAACATATAGTGGAATCAGGAAACAATAATAATTAAATCATAATCAATTAGACATAATCAATATGTCATGGTGAATAATTGAAAATCACACACCATCAATAAACTGAGAATGAAAATGCATCCATAGATTTTATAATAGTGAAAACCTCATGGAAAGTAATAATTGAATTCTGAATAAAGATAATTCTTATTATTTGGACTTCATGTATCTGGAACAAGCAACATCATATTATTGATATGGTTTAAGTCTATGGGTAGAAACTCATCTGATCATGTTTTGGAAACCAACTCGAAGGGTTTGTCGCCAACTATTTTGTCTCATGAGACATGTTGATGCATCAAGGGGATATAGCAGTTCTTAACCATCATTGATATTACAAATAAATATTATACAAGTATTTAATTCCAAAACAATATTCCTTATAAATTTCTGTATTGAGTAGAGGATACAAATTCATTAATATTTCCATAGTTAAAATAAAATTCAAAATAAACACCATATGTAAAATGATATAAGACTAAGAAAATAATCATATCCAATATACAAGAATATGGATATTTAATAGGAATGTAATTTAAAATGAAAAATTATCTCTAATTGTTAGTAGATACACCACATAAAAATGATTAGGTTCACAATACCAAGTAAGTCTCAAAGAAATGGAAATCGATATGAAGTCCCTTGCACATTGTAATCAGTCGAATCGCATGACCAAAAATTAATAATCATCAAATGAATCATTGAATAAAATGAATATAAATTTAATCATGATATTATATATTAAATGTAATAATACATACACCACATACAATAAATAAGTGGAAAATAATAGAAATCTCACGGAAATAAAAGTGAGATGAGAAACCCCTTACCTTATGCCCAAATGTGTTCTTCACTTGATCTTCATGTCCTGAATAATCAGATTAAATTAATTAATTAATTCAGAATGTTATCTATAAGGATTTTATTTATTATAGTTTTATTAAGTTTATCTATGGCCTTTTTGGATGAGTTATAAGATACAAATTTATCGCTCGAGAGTGTTTATTTCCTTGGGTTTCACGATCAGTATACTTGTGTATGAGTATAGAAGTTCATTTGGGATTGATATAATTATACAGAATTGAATTTATAGACTATTAATGAACATATGGAAGTGTAAATGTTTATTTATATCATTTTGTTACATGGTATGAGGATGAATCATTAGATAAGTCATTTAGTGATACTCGTTTATATTATTACGACAATTATTGATCATAACAAACTAATTTTATTTTATCATTTAGTATTATGTAAATATGTTACTTATAGAACATAAAAAGGGTTATATTATAAATTTTAAAATCTTTATCAAGAATTAATATGGTTTCATTAATGGCTTTGAAGAATAATTTGAAGAATGAAACTTCATCATCAATGAATTTCGTAAATTGGCATCTCCTGGACAATGATTTTGTTTATAAAATAAAAGAGGGTGATTAAGGAGATTTATAATGGTCATTAAATTAAAATGACATATTTATAGTGTATATATGATACTAGAGTTATCATGATCAATTTTATAGAGGAGGTTAGGAGAGAATAATAAAAGAAGATAAATTGAAATGAAATTAAATGAAAAAGGAAAAGGATTTACCTCTAGAAATAACCTCCTTAAGGGAAAGGGTTTTGGTATTTCAGAAATACCAAGAGATCCTAAACGTGGGTATGGACTAGGGAAGAGTATTTTGGTAGAAATTTTAGAATCTTAAAGTCTTATAGTAGTGAATAAAATAGGGTGAATGGGGTGGGTTTTATAGTAGAGGAGAGGAGTGATTTCTTAATATTTTACTCATTATTTTATTATTTTCCTCAAGAAAATCAATAGTATTGATTCTTATGAACAAAAATATTAATAAGTTCACATGAGTTAGAACAAATGGCCATTTACATTATACATGACTCATGAATTATGCATAAATTCATTTATTTATCATATTTTGTAAATTATTGAATTTCAGTATTCACAAAAAATTCAAGTATTTGAGAAACATCCCAATAATTCACCCTAACAATTTTTTGTTGTGTATAATCCAAAAATTAACTCTATTTTATGAAAATAATTTTCTATATATCATAAATTTATTTTTTAATTAAAATCACCATTTTCTTGCAAATATGTTTTTAAAATTATATCAGATTTTATAATACCCTAAAAAATTAACCGAGGTCTCATTAAATTATCCCAAAATCATAGGAAAACAAAATATTTCTTTATGAACAAATTTTATGAAAATTTATTTTCCTTTAAATAAATTTATTTATTATAAAATTGTAATTAAATATTTATTTCTTAAAAAAATACACACTTAATTATTAATTTTTAAAATATTCACTTTCATTTATAAGGTACCTAAATTTATATTTATACTTTAATGGGTGAGGTTAATATTAATAAGGCTACATTACTAGTCATAAGGGTAACATTACTATTAATAAAGGTAAGTTACTATTCAACAAAAATCAAGTTGATCCTATCATTCTCTAAATATCTTACTGAACGCAACCATGTATGTCCGTTTTTCGAAATTCAAATTATAGAAGTGGGAAAATAGAGTTTAATGTCCAGGTTATAACTATATCTGATAAAAAAAGTTTTTTTGTAGAGACCCAATGTTGCATGAGTAATAAGCTATCTAATGAATTGAAATTATTTAAGAATAAACAAACCATAAAATCTTAGGGAGTTGTAATGTTATAACCCACCTGTAATGTCTTTGATTTTTCCTTATATTATTTCAGTATTATATGGGAATTATTTCGAGACCAGGCTTTGAGACGACATACAGTTCCAAGGCTCGGTGAGCCTGGAAAAATGTTTGAATTTAATTAAATAATTAAATTATGCATGCGTATGGTTTTCCTTAAAAAGTGGAATAACTCATGAACGAGTGCTTGGATCAAAAATCTGAGGACACTGTTGTATTCAGAGTAGCGAGTTTACCTTAGGCGAGACCTAACATCAGTTGGCACTGGTCGGTGGTGAAATCTAGTTTTTGGACGTAACCATAATAAAATATTTAATAAAAATATTTTATAAAATCTTTCTGCAGTGAAAGCTTTTTAATCTTTTAAGTAAAGATTTCATAGGGGATCAGGATTATAGATCTCATAACCCTGAATTTCCCCTGGAGGCCCTGGAAACATCTGGAGGAAACCCCCAACGATGCGACGACGTTCTTGACGAGTTTCACCGGTGACGACGACGTAACGGCCAGATCATCGTCTGCAAACACCTCGGATCTAGGTAGGATTTTTGATATTATTTTCTTTTCCTATTCTTGAAGACCTATGATGAACAGAGACTAATATAAAAACCGATTATCCCTCAGATCGATCGTTATGTGGGGCGGGTGTGATTTGAGGATTTATCAGCAGATCCAAATATTCATGATTATAACTATGCAATTGATTTGGTTTTGTTCTAACAATGATGAAACTATATCATCATGAACAATGATCGAGGTTCGTCCCTCTCATTTAATTTGCGATTCGTTCCCCAATTTCCCGTTCTTCGTTGTAATTTCTTGTCTTTCCTCGCACTCGACTTTCCCGGATGAATCGATTGTTGCACATTAGTTTGTTGGATCAAGGATATAATATTATAGATCCAACCTCAGAATGATCCTATGGATCTACAATGATGATTTCAGTAGATTATTCCAAGCGGATAGAGAAATATGAATTTTTGGGTGTTTTTCTTTGGACGGATCGTTGATGGTTTTTCGAATCGATCGGAGGCCCGAAAACACCCGATTGGGTGTTAACATGATGAGACGAGTGAGGATATGAAGTCTTGGGGAAAAAGGTTGATAGAACATAAATCTAGAGATCAAGCCATGGCGCATGGAGGAAGATGACGATTATGGAGAAATCCTGACTACAAGACTTGTAGTATGGGCTACACGATGTGTGTTCGTCAGCGGACCACCTGGTGTGTACTACAGGAGTACACAGACACAGGTTGGGTACACGGACATGGACAAGGCTGTATACCCTTCCCTGACCAGACCTGGCCAGATACACGGGATACCCTATGTACTGGTACACAAGTAGGGCGACACGGGTTGAGGCCGTGTACGAGCACATGGCTAGTGTACACAGAGCGAACCCCGGACACTCAGACACGGCATGTAATCCTTCTACAAACTGTGTAGTTACTTTATATATGAAAATACTTAAGACATGGGCCATTTTACACGGGCAGTACCCGGAGTCAAGGAACATGAAGTGTGACCCTACTACATGTCGTGTAACCTGTTTTAGATGGCTTGAGCCATTTTTCTTCCATGACTTGGGCTAGTTTTCTTAGGGTTCGTACCCTTGGTATTTACCTTGAAGGTTTCTGGTATCATTTCCTATGTACAAGAGTATGATCCCTTTAGTAGGACTTCCTCAATAGAGTTATGGGAATCCCCTCTGTGATACTGAGATCCAGATCCTCTATTCCTTCCTGGAAACCTAGGTAGAGTTCTTGGTATCGATGTGACCTACCTTACCCGGGCACCGATCCTCTGTTTAGTGGATTAGTTTAGACTGAGTTGTTGGAATCACCCTGTAACTATTGGTTGTGATTCTCATCTGAGTATCATATTCTTAAGTACTTGTGGATTGAGTTCTCTCGGAACGAGTGCTTTATATCTCTCTCTTCAGACCTAGGAGTGTGTTCTCCCTGTTACGTGCTTAGTGGAATCTTCCAGTTGGATCTTAGTGGTGGTTTCGCGATAGTCGATTGGGTATGAGTATATCTACATATTCTTGTTATATGTTCTGTAAACATATACTGTGTAGAGATGACCATATCATTCATTTTTGTTATTTCCTTTGTTGTATTACTTTGTGGTTTTCGGGGGTTTCCTACTGGGTATTGTTATACTCACCCCTACATGGGATTTTCCCGCACGTGTCGTGTCTTGTGAAGATGAGCGAGACTTCGATAGAATTCTAGGTGGTCCAGGACCAGAGGGTTCTCAGTGAGATCAGGGAAGCTGAGGTGTGTTCCTATGACTATGGATTGCAGTCCCAGTACCTTTCTTTACAGGTTGGACTTTGCTGCAGACTTTGTTTTGCTGGGCTTGTAATTTTGGCCTAGGTTTTTACATTACTATAATTTTCATTCCTATTGTACTATGTTGGTTGGGATTTTAGTGTATGCATGCATTTCCTCTTTTTGTAGTTTTTTCTTTTTAGCTTTGTGGGCTTGAAGATTTGTGTGTATGTGTATAGGTTTATAGGAAATTCCTCCCATGTTAGTGACATTCCAACCCTGTGCTAGTCACCAGCCCCTGGCCTATTGGAGGCGGGTTTGGGGAGTTGAAGCACAGGCCTCACTGGGACGGGTCATGATAGAGTGGTATCAGAGGTGGTTGGTTCTACCTTAGGACCAAGAGTCTGTGAGTTGGTTTGGGGCAACAGTGTTAAGTGTTTCGAGTTTGACTTTCTGACCAGGGACCCTAGTCTTGGTACGGGTGGCTGACGTATCCATACTACAGGACTCTGATAACTTTCTTTTTGACTCGGAACATGAGAACACTTGTTGTAGTGGAAAATAATGGTACATGAATCATATAGGAATGGGTTGTGGTTTCCATTTCCTTCCCGATTCAGCTCCCCAGGTATACTCACTGACTATGATACATCTTGTTTATTTTCAAGATGCCTCCGCGACATGCACCCGCTAGGATCTAGTAGCTCGATCACGAGGATGACCTCCTCAATGATGAATCTTCGATATAGGGACCAAATCCCCGAGTTTTACCTTTGGGTGGTGTGCCAGCTATTCTACCACCTATGGAGCAGTTTTTAGTGCCTTCTGTACCAGTAGAGGAAGAGCGCAGGCTGAGCACACTCCACGAGTTTCAAAGACATAGACCCCTCAGGTTTCGAGGAGAGCCTAACCTTCAGGAAGAAGAGGAATGGCTTGAGGCAGTGTCTATAGTCTTCTATTTGGTCAAGACACTAGAAGACCAAATAGTGATCCTGACAGCGTGCCTTCTGCAGGGCTCAGCAAGGCGATGGTGGCGTTTGGTTATCCAGACTCATGACGAGGTGAATCTTGCATGGTCAGAGTTTGAGCATCTCTTCAGAGAGGAGTTTTCACCGGTTACCCTGAGAGAAGTACATATACAGGAGCTTCTTCAGCTTCAACAGGGAACCATAACGGTGGATGATTATTCATCAAGGTTTACCGACCTCTCACGGTACTCGATGGATATGGTCCGGGATCAATACTTTAGAGCTTGGACTTTTGAGCGAGTCTTGCATAGAGAAATCTGATCTAGCATCATCCATATGAGAAATATTACTTATGCTGGGGTGCTCGAGTGAGTTTTGGTGGTCGAGAGCTTCTTGGAAGAGAAGAGACAGCCAATAGATTTCAATAGTGAGTGAGCTGGAGTAGAGACCTCTTCAGCAAGGAGCCAACGTCAGGGACCCAGGCATGGGATACGTTTTTAGAGGAGATCCCAGGATAGAGGATATGTCATACAGGGTTCTTAGGGCGCATCCAGCCAGCCTTGAGAGAGGCGATGCTACTCATGGGATGGAAGGGGACATCTCGCTCAAGATTTTCCAACCTGCCATACTACTAACATGGGAGCAGTGGATGGACCACCGAAGCAGAGGCAACATGTGGAGCAGATAGATCCGTAGGGTGGCAGATGTGGTAGAGGAGCTGGGAGAGCAGCTGGAGGTGGTCGATGTTTTGACCCTTTACCACCACCACCCCCATGAGGTCCACCCCAGGTTCAGGGATCTGGTGAATAGAGGTAGGGACAGCTGCAGGCAGCAGAGGTTTATGACCCAGGTACTCCTGGAATGATTATAGGTAAAATCTGTGTCTTTTCTACTTTGGTTTCTGTACTGATAGACACAAGTTCTAGTCATTCTTTTCTTACTGCTTATCTTGTTCGAGACCTTTAGATTCCAGTTTAGCCATTGACTCGACCCTTAAACATAGAAACACCAACTGGAGAAGATTCAGATATCACACACCTTTACAGACAGTGTGACCTGACCCTTGGAGGCGAGAGTTTCGGTTAGAACATCTTGGTGGTAGCATCGAGGCCTTACGATGTCATTCTTGGTATGGATTGGCTATCCACAGTTCATGCCTAGATTGAATGTTTTAGGTGAAGGGTGCGGTGTGTCCGTAGTGATGGAACGAGGTTCTCCTTCATCAGTGAAAAGGAGACCCAGGAAGTGTAGGATGGACTCATGCATAGGAAGGTACAACCGATTTCACATTAGTCGGCTAGCCTAGCCCTTGGTGCAACAAATGTTATGAGTTTCCAGTTTCCAGCAGTAGTGGCTGAGTATGAGGACATCTTTCCGGAGGATGTCCTCGGACTAGCTCCCCATTAGGAGATAGATTTCAGCAATGATATGCAACCCGATATGACACCGATATCATCATCAACATATTGGATGGCTCTTGTAGAGCCTCATGAGCTAAGAGTGTAGCTGGAAGACTTTCAAAGGAAGGTCTTTGTGAGACCCATTGTTTCACCCTAGGTGGCCCCAGTGTTGTTTTCCAAGAAGGCAGATGGGATCTTGAGGCTATGTATAGATTACCGGTGCTAGAATCAGGTGACTGTGAAGAACCGATATCCACTACCAAGGATCGATGACCTCTTCGACCAGTTAATAGGGGCACGATGGTTCTCGATGGTTGATCTATGATCAGGCTATCACTAGTTGCGAGTATGAGATGAGGGTATACTGAAGACGGCTTTCACATGTCACTATAGTAACTATGAATACTTGGTGATGCCCTTCGATGTGATAAACGCCCCAACAGTGGTTATGGGACTCATGAACTGGATCTTTTAGCCCTATCTAGATCAGTTTGTGGTGGTCTTCATCAACGATATCCTTTTGTACTCTACGTTCGAGGAGGAGCACGCGAGGCACCTAAGGATGGTTCTGGACACACTCCTAGAGCACCAATTGTATGAGAAACTCTCAAAGTTTCAATTTTGGATACTGGAGGTTTACTTTCTAGGACACGTTATCTCAGCAGATGGTGTAGCAGTGGACCCAGCCAAGGTAGAGGCAGTGTTAGCATGGGAACCACCCCGAAGCGTGATAGAGGTGTGATGTTTCCTTGGGTTGGCAGGCTACTATCAGAGATTCATTCCTGATTTCTCTAGGATTTCAGCACCCATGAAAGCTTTGACCTGAAAGGGGAAGCCTTTTGTGTGGACTGAGAGATTCCAGTAAGCTTTTCAGTAGTTGAGAAAGAGTCTAACGAGCACCCTGATCTTGAGACTACCAAGAGAGGGTGTCAGGTACGTAGTGTTCGGAAACGCATCAGGAACCGGGCTTGGTTTTGTCTTGATGCAGAGGTAAGCAGTGATTGCCTATGGCTCATGTCTGTTGAGGCCACACAAGCAGAACTACGCAACCCATGATCTTGAGTTGGTAGCGGTAGTCTTCTCATTGCAGATGTGGCGACACTACTTGATGGGTGAGCGGTTTATCATCTACTATGATCATGAGAGTCTCAGATATATATTTTCTCAGAAGTATTTGAATTTGAGATAGAGTTGGTGGCTTGAGTTCCTCCAGGATTATGACTTTGAGATCGTTTATACTCCTGGGAAGGGGAAAGTTATGGTAGATGCTCCCAATATGAAATCCAGTTCGCAGTTGCTGGATGAGGGGACGAGGCAGTTGGCCTCTTTACAATTATACTTCATGGATAGAGATGAGGGGGATTACCTTCTGTTGATAGTTGTTACCCCTCCACTCTTACATCGAGTCAGGGAAGCACAACTCGAGGATGCTATCTATGAGACTCTACATGCTCAGATATCCGCATGTGATGCTACTGATGGATATTCAAAATATGGGGAGCACGTGTTCTTTTCAGAGGGCACACAGTAGTACCAGTGACATTGCAGGAGGAGGTTCTGATGGATTCCATACATCTCTTTTGGTGGTGCATCCAGGCATGGAAAAGATGTACCATGACCTCTGACGTCAGTTCTAGTGTCCAAGAATGAAGAAGAGTGTGGCAGAGTTTGTTTCTCGGTGGTTTACTTGTCAGCAAGTAAAGAATTTGCACTAGGTTCCAGCAGGTTTGACTCAGCCCCTTGAGCTTCCAGAGTGGAAGTGGTATGGGTTATCTATGGACTTTCTTACGGGTTTACCATGTATGTCCAGGGGACACGATGCCATCTGGGTGATCGTTGACCGACTCTCCAAGTCTGCCCACATTCTAGCCATATGAGAGCAGAGTTTAGTAGAGAGCTTGGGAAGCCTCTACGTGCATGAGATAGTTTGAATTCATGGAGTTCCATCAATGATCGTCTTAGATCGTGATGCTTGATTCACATCCTGTTTGCGGAAGGGATTATAGGAAGCTTTTGGGACTCAGTTACACTTAAGAACAACATTTCATCCTCAGACTGTTGGACATACAGAGAAGACTGTCTAAGTTATGGAGGATATGCTACGAGCTTGCATACTTAACTTTGGTCGTAGCTGGGAGGATCACCTACCACTGGTGAAATTTTCTTATAACAACAGTTATCATTCCACTATTGTTATGACACTATTCGAGGCTTTTTACGGGTGACCTTGCAGGTCACCACTTTGTTGGAATGACCCAGGAGAGCCAGCACTCATGTGCACAGAGATGGTGTGAGCTACAATAGAGAAGGTGCACGTTATCCAAGAGTAGATGAAGACTGCATAGAGTCGGAAAAATTCTTCTTTTGACAGGAGACGAAGGCCCTTGGAGTTTGAGAAGGGAGACTATGTGTTCCTTTGGGTCTCACCTCGATAGGGATTGCGAAGATTTGGATAGGGCATAAATCTATCTCTGAGGTTCATCAATCCATTTTAGATTCTGAGTAGAGTTGGCAAGGTAGTGTACCACTTGGCTCTACCTCCTTAGATGGACCGGGTACACAACGTCTTCAATGTGTCGCAGCTACAGAGGTACGTGCATGATCCATCGCACGTTATCGACTAGGGCGAGCTGGAAATTGATGATGGAGAGACCTTTGTAGAGTACCTAGTGGAGATCAAGGATCAGAAAGAGAATATCCTTCATTGGCGAGCTATTCCCTTGGTGCGTGTCCGATGGCAGCACGAGAATCTCTAACAGAGAACGTGAGAGCAGGAGGCTCAGATCCGTGCGTAGTACCCACATATTTTTGAGTAGCCTTTGTTTTGGCTTTTCAGAGATGTAAATCCCTAAGGTGGGGAGAATGTAATGTCTCATATTTTTTCTTATATTATTTTAGTATTATATTGGAATTATTTCGAGACCAGGCTTTGAGACGGCGTGCAGTTCCGTGGCCCGGTGAGCCCGGAACAAATGATTGAGTTTAATTAAATAACTAAATTATGCATGCATATGGTTTTCCTGAAAAAGAGGAAAAACTCTTGAATGGGTGCTCGTATTAGAAATCAGAGGGCACCATTTTGTTCAAAGTAGCGAGTTTACCTTAGGTGAGGCCTAACATCGGTTGGTGCAGGTCGGTGGTGAAATCTAGTTTTTGGACGTAACCGTAATAAAATATTTAATAAAAATATTTTATAAAAACATTCTGTAGTGAAATATTTTTAATCTTTTAAGTAAATATTTCATAGGGGATCAGGGTTACAGATCTCATAACCCTGAATTTCCCATGGAGGGCCTGGAAAGCTCTAAAGGAAACCCCCAACGTGGCGACAACATTCTTGACGAGTTTTGCCGGTGACGATCATATCATCATCTGTGAATGCCTCAGATCCAGGTAGGGTGTTTGATATTGTTTTATTTTCCCATTCTTGAAGACCTAGGATGAACACATACTAATCTACGAACCGATTAGCCCTCAGATCGATAGTTATGCGGGGCGGGTGTGATTTGGAGATTTTTCGGGAGATCCAAATATTCATGATTATAATCTGTGAAATTGATTTTGTTTTGTTCTAATGGAGACAAACCCATATCATCACGAAAAACAATCGAGGTTCATCCATCACATTTTATTTGTGATTCATTCCTCGATTTCCCATTCTTTGTGGTAATTTATCATCTTTCCCCACACTCGACTTTCCCAGAAGAATCGATCGTTGCACATTAGTTTGTTAGAGAAACGATATGAGATTATAGATCCAAACTCGGAATGATCCTATGGAGTTGTGACAACGATTTCAGCAGATGATTCAAAGTGGATCGAGAGATATGAATTTTTTGGCGTTTTTCTTTGGACGGATTGTGGATGGTTTCTCGAACCGATGGGAGACCCGAAAACACCCGATTGGGTGTTAACCTGATCAGATGAGTGAGGATATGATGTCTTGGGACAAAAAGATTATATAACATAGATCTAGAGATCAAGCCATGGCATGTGGAGGAAGATGAGGATTCTAGAGAAATCCCGACTACACGACGTGAAGTATGGGCTACACGGCGTGTGTTTGTCGGTGGACCACCTGGCATGTACTCTGGGAGTACACGAACACGGGTTGGGTACAAGGCCAAGGACACGACGTGTATACCATTCCCCAGCCAGACCTGACCAGATACACGGGATACCCTGTGTACTGGTACACTGGAAGGGCGACACGGGTTGAGGTCGTGTACGGGCACATGGCCAACGTACACGGAGTGAACCCCGGACACTTGGACATGGCGTGTAATCCTTCAACATGCCGTGTAGTTACTTTTTTTATAAGAAAAGAATTAAGAAATGGGCCGTTTTACATGGGTAGTACCTAAAGTCAAGGAACATGGCGTGTGACCCTACTACATGTCGTGTAACCTATTTTACATGGATTGAGACATTTACCTTCCACGACATGGGATAGTTTTCTTAGGGTTGTACCCTTGGTCTTTCCCATGAAGGCTTCTAGTATCATTTCCTACGTACATGAGTATGATACCTTCAGTAGGACTTCCTGAATAGAGTTGTTGGAATCCCCTCTATGAGACTGAGAGCCAGATCTTCTATTCCTTTCTGGTACCCAAGGTAGATCTCTTGGTATTGACATGACCTACCTTACTTGGGTGCCAATACTCTACTTAGCTAATTAGTTCAGACTTAGTTGTTGGAATCACCCCATAGCTATTGGTTGTGATCCTCATCTGAGTATCGTATTCTTAAGTACTTGTGGAGTGAGTTCTCCTAGAACGAGTGCTTCGTATGTATCTCTTTAGACCTAGGAGTGTGTTCTCCATGTTACATGCTTATTGGAATCTTTGAGCTGGATCTTAGTGGTGGTTTCATGATATTCGATCGTGTATGAGTATATCTAGATATTCTTGTTATAAGTTTTGTAAAAATATAATCTGTAGAGCTGATTATATAATTCATTTGTGGTATTTCCTTTGTTGTATTACTTTGTGGTTTTTGGGGTGTCCTACTGGGTATTGTTATACTCACCCCTATACGGGCTTTGTCCGCACGTGTCGTGTCTTGTGCAGATGAGTGAGCCTTCGACAGGATTCTAGATGGGTCGGGACCGGATGGTGCTCAGTGAGATCAGGCAGGACGAGGTGTGTTCCTATGACTATGGATTGTAGTCCCATTACCTTTCTTTATAGGTTGGACTTTGTTTCAGAATTTCTTTTGGTGGGCTTGTACTTTTTCCCCAGGGTTTTACATTACTGTACTTTACTTTCCTGTTGTACTATGTTGGTTGGGATTTTAGTGTATGCATGCATTTCCTCTTTTAGTAGTTTTTACTTTTCTTCTTTTTGGGATTGGAGATGTGTGTGTGTGTGTGTGTGTGTACTGGTTTATAGGAAATTCCTCCCATGTTAGTGAGTGCATACCCGGTTCTAGTCACCAGCCCCTGGCCTATTGGAGGCGGGCTTGGGGAGTTGCGGCACGGGCCCCACTAGGACAGGTCGTGACACCACCCATTGCCTCATTCCATCATATGGATTCCCAACCCATACTCAAGGAATATAGGTAGGGTTCTATCCAAAATCATGACTCAATTCGTATTGAAATTGGGTGTGGTCATACATCCAAAAGCGTCAACCCATCCCTTCTCACTAAAGGGATATCTGCCAGTCTCATATGAACCACGACCCATCTCACATGGTTGTCCTTGAACCAAGTCTATTAAGGAAAGGTTGTAATTGTGTAGTTTGACCTAAGAAACATATATAAAGGTCCTCGATCTAATACCTGAGCATCATGACATGGTGATCCACCAACTCAATCCACACCTGGAAAGGTCCTCAATCCAATACACAAAGGAACAAGTTAAGATCATCCAATGATCCAAGCCTATAGAGAAAAGTCACTAAGAAGACACACCAATCCCCAAATACATTGGGGAAGCCCATCAACACCCAGACCTATCCATGTAGACTCTATAGAATTCACCTCAAGAAATAAAAACCAAGCCACCTAAAGGAAAGGTTCTTCAAATGATATAATATAGGGCTATAACTAATCACTCAGCTTTCCAAATAGTCTCAAGGTACTAGTCACTCGAGATCTAACCCCTTACTAAAACACATATCCACTCACCCAACAGGAAATCCACTTAATCTTATAGACCATCAAAATATTGTTATCATTAATACCCCCTCAAGACCATCACCCATTGATGACATCATTTCCTGAAGGATCACCCTAACCTAAACCTTGAGGTCTAGTCCAACCTCACTAAAGTCCCTTCGAATTCCCAGTACCTCTACCTAGGAACAATCCCAAACCATTATGTTCTACCCTACCCTGGAATTATAGGAGGGGTCCAAATTCCCAATTCAATTTCCCCTTTCATATTGATACAATGTCATTAACAACCCCTAAGACCCTGAATAGGGTCTCATCTTGTATCAATTAATAGAGATCTGATAGCACGTCTCTTAAAAGAACCCACTTCATCATCCTACCCCAATACCCAAAGGACTTATCCCACTCAACTCATATACCAAGACTCACCTCTAACATTAGGAGGGAGTTCCCAACATCCATGATACATTCGATGGTCTCACCAATGTCTATATGACCTCAATCCACCCATTCCTGACAACTAGGTCTAGGTAAACCGACCTAGGCCATACACATCTCAATATTCACCCAAAGACCTTCCCAAGGTATCATGTTAGATCAACGGTACTTAATCCCCTTAGAGACCAAGTCTCTAGGTGATCTCAAAACATTCAAGTGCCCAACTAGGTCACTTTAGATCCCTAAAACCCATTACTAAACCCATAAAATTATGTATTCATGCACTCTCATGTATATACATACATATGAAATTGTATTAAAGGGGAAACCTACCTCAAACATGGAGTTAACCCCTCAATGAGTTCTATCAAGACTCACCCAAGCTCCACACATCTCAACCAGTACAATCCATGCGCATGAGAACCTAACTTAAGTTATACATCACAAATAATTAATTATAAACATTTCTAATTAATTAATTAATTAATTTCCAAAATATTCATAATTATTAAATACTCATAGAGTGCTCTCATCATATTAAAATCACAACCAACCACCCATAGAAGGTCCATCAAACCTCCCCGAAACCATTCCGGTAGAAAAAACTTTCAATTTGTACCGTTTCCATTTTCAATTTAATTTAAATTGTCAAAATAAATTTTTTGAGAAACATAACATCAAAAAATTCACATTTTAAGTCATACAAACAATATCTTTGGTCTCCCTCTTTGTAAGCCCTATAAAAACCCCATGAAGCTCAAATGATTTCACCATGATATGGTGAAATCATCACCAAAACCCAAACTAAAAAAGACCCGATTAAGAGTGGATTGAAGGGGGATGGAAAAAAAGAAATATAAACAATAACCTTATATTTTCACTAAAATGCATCTAAAAACTATCCCTATTGAAGGAGGATAATGGAGAGAAAGGGGGAGAAAAATTATCCAAGAAATGGCCATTCTTGAGCCCCCTACATAGCTAATACCAAAGATCCCCACAAAAATATGGTAATGTCCCTCTTAAAAAAATTATCTTGAACCAACCCCACTAGATAGATGGTGAGCCCATGTAGAACCCATGGGTTTAGTCCAGCCCACTGACTAGCTAGTGTGGATTACAGGTTATCTGGTGGGACCTAAAACAATGTGGAAGCTCTCCATCCACCTATTTTCTTCCTTTGAAACTCTCATGAGAGCCAAAAACACCCGTTTGAATCTCAAATACCATAAAAAAATATTATCTAAGGATGTTAAAACTCTATGAATCTCATTTTGATTATCTCTTTTCAAAACAAATCATCCACCAATCAGAAATTAAAATTTCATCTCAAACCTAACAACCCAAAATCCATGGGGCATTACAACATGATATTATTTTCACATCGTATATGAATTTACACAAGAAATTATTGAAATATATACAATGTTATGGTATAAGGGGTATTTTCTTTTGCAAATTATGGATCACTCAATGTAAAATGAGTTATAAGTGCTGAAATTAGTGAGAACAAACTTAAATCCAATGATATTATCTTTGTTGATGGGTTGAGGCATAATCTATTGAGTGTTTCTCAACTTTGTAAAAATGGGAATTATGGAATCTTTCACTATAATGAACGTGTCATTAGGATATTAAAGGATTTCATAGTCATCCTGATGGGAAAATGAATAAGGGATATTAAATTGGAAATATAAAATGCTTAAAATATTTTCTTCATGAGTGTGAAGGAGGTGACTAATCATTGGCATATAATACTTGGCCATTTAGTTCAAAAAACATGGTTAATTTTTTTAAATATAATGTTTTAAATAATCTACTAAAGTAAAATCCTGAAAGACTCAATGCTTGTAACAAATTACACAAATGGAAAAAGGTGAGCAAGAGTCACAAGGAATTAGAGATAAAAATAAATAAACCTCTTGAGTTGATATATTAATATGTGTGTAGACATATTAACATGAATTAAACTAGTAGATATAAGAATCTTATTATTTTTATTAATGATTTTATTCAAATGGATTATTTATATTTTATTTCAAGTAGATTATATGCTCTTGACATGTTTAATAGTTTTTTAAGGCATGTTGGAAAAAAATGGATATATTATTAAAATATTTAAATCAAAAAATGGATATAAATATAAAATTTAGACATTGAAACATATATTGGGAAGTATACAAGCATGAATATAGTGTTTCTTACATGACCTAAAAAATGGATTAGTCGAGTGAAAGAATCAAAGTTTAGTACACGTGGGGAGAGATATGTTGTCATTTCATAACACCCCAAATTACTTTTATAGACAAGATGAAATTGTGGTTGTTTATATTCTAAACAAATGTTTACTATGTCCAAATTCTGTTAAAATGACTTATAAAATGTGAATTATCAAGAAAATAAACATTAAAAATCTTAAATTATTCAATTTTTCATGTTTTATTAATATTAAAGGAAGATATTTGGGAAAGTTTTATGAAAGAGTCGATGATGGGACAATCCTTGTATATACACCCGGTGGAAGGAGTTACTAGGGTCACAACAAAAATATGAGGAAAATAAATGATAACTATGATGTTATTGTCTTGAAAAATAAAAATTTCTTAAAAAAACCATTACTTTTTGATGCTGATATTGAATAAGTTCAAGAATAAAGTGTTGGGAATAATGGGATAGACTTGAATGTTGAAGTATATTTTCAAAACTCTCAAGATTATTTTGAAATTTATATTGATGGGGAAGATTTGGATATCTATGTTTAGAAGACTTAGAAAATACTTTGATCCCGAAGACATCCTTAGAGATAAATCATGGGTGTTAAAGCCCAAAGAAGTTTGATAATTTCCAATCACACAAACTTTCTTTCACAAGTTAAACTAAAAAGTATTCAAGATGCAATGAAACATGATGATTAGATAACATCAATGGAATATGTGCTGAATTATATTGGGAATAATGAAACTTAGGAACTGGAATCATATCCTTTAGACAATAATGTTTCAAGTATGAAGTTCAATTTAAAAAATAGTCTAAATGGTTTGAGATATTTGGAATGAAACAAATATATTCTTGTATACAATGGATACTCTAATATTTAGGGTATAGACTTTGATGTGAATTTTTTATTAAATAAAAAGGATTTAAATAATCTAAATATTTCTTGTGATATTTTATAAAATTAAATTTAAATATCTCCAAATTGATGTGAGGCCAATTTTCTTGAATGGTGAAGTTGAGGAAGAGGTATACATTGAAAAACCAAAAGTATTTGTACTTAATAGAGATGGTTGTCAAGATTTTAAGATTAAGAAATCATTTTATTGGATGAAAAAGTCCCCCAATCATGGTATTTAAAGTTATATGACAACTTAAGGAGAATTAAATTCATGAAATTCAAGGTGGATAACAATATCTATGTCAAGGTAGATGACACAAACTCACTCATTCTGATTGTATATTTAAATGAAATTAGTTTTACAAAAAACAATGAAGAAACTTATGGGGACTTTGATAGATGAATAAGGATATAATTAGAGATACCAATGATTAGTGATATGAAATTATTTTTGGGTTTTAATTCAAAAATATAATTGGTTATATCATTATCTCAGAAGAAAGGTATTCTCATGGGTTATTAAATAAGTTCTAAATGGAATAATCAAAAGAGGCATCCACTCCTATAGAAATTAGGACCTATATATCCTTGGATTAAGATGGAATGAGTGTTGATAAAATATATTTATTATGTATTATTGTTATCCTTCTCTACTTGAAAATGTCTAGACGAGATACCATGTTTGGGGTTACCCTTTGCGAAAGATTACAAAGCAGTTTTATGGAGTCATATCTTATGGAAGTTAAATAGATCTTTTTCTATATCAAAGGAATTATTGATTATAGATTGAGGTATTAAAATAAAAATTATATATATATATATATATTATGACAATAATTAGGTTGATGATGATGGTGATCAAAAGTTAATTTTTGAAGGTGAATTTTTTATTGTAGGATGATATATTGGTTTTCACTCCAATAAGAATAAATCAATAACTATAAAAAAAATGAATGTTGTGTATGTTGTGGAAACCTGATCAACAACAAAAATTATGTGAATTAATTCACAACTTGAATAAATTAAGGTGAATGTTTCCAAACCATTGATTATTGGGTTTTATAATCAAAGTGTAATCAACATGTCAATGAATCTGTTACAATATTCAAGGTCTAGAAATATTTATATCAAGTAACACTTCGTTAAGTAGATAGTATAACAAGGAGATATTTCATAATAATATGTATAAATTAAGGACCAAGTTATAAAAATCTTTAAAAATACCCTATCAAAGGATTCCTTCTAGAACTTGAGAATATTTTTCAGAGTGAATTCTATCCTATATTACTTGTAATAATTTTGGTTTAATTTTACACTTATTATTTTTCATTTGTTGAAAAAGGTAATGAATATTGAGGATATATTATTAAAAAGTGGGGTAGAATGTATTTTTTTAATAGGTGATGATTAAGTGATAGAAAATGAACTTTTATTATAGGGGGATATATATAGTGTTGGCAGATGATGTTTGGAGAATATCTCTTGTGCTATTTTTCATGTTTCTAAAAAATCAAAAAGTTGAGATCAGATAGCCCTTGGTGATTGTGTTGCTGTGTTGGAGATTGAAGTTCCCCCATGAAGTGAATTTAAAAACGTATATTTTTGAGTTGATCTAAATTAATACATGGTCAATGTAGAATTGATCTTTACACTAAGAGTTAGATTATTCTCAATAGAATCACTATATTCTATGATTTAGTGTTTAATTAATTTCTATATTGGGTGAACTCTATAACATGTTTCTTAAGGAAATTCATTCATGAGTTTGGAAGGTGAATTCATGTAGTATTTATAATAAAAATTCTCATGGATGGGTTGGAATCCAATTTGATCTGAGATGATACAAATGAATTATAATTTTATAATTTATAGAAAATCATGGCATGGATGAGGTAATTGTGTTGTGATTAGTTGAATTAGAGGATTTTTCTACTCTTATATTGAGGAATCACACTATAGTTCATGATTTTGTGTCATTAATGGTTTAATATGAGGAATTTTGGGGTCCTGTGTTATTAGTGCACAAAAATGGGTATATCATATTATACGATACACCCTAAGTAATAACTAATGATATGGGCATGAAGATGCTTATATCATAGCTTATGACTAGAATCTATCATAGTGTATGATAGATAAGTGATATACAATATCTAGTGCATTTCCCCTACCACATCATCTATAAAATTTCATTTTGATATGGATAAATGTGTTGATTCATTCATGGCTATGAATTCATGATATAATCATCAAAACATTTGATGATTATCTAAACCCAAAAGGCATATGCTATTATAATTTATGTCAACTATCAAGTGTTTATATATTATTTTTGATTCCCATCATTAAATGAAGGGAGTCTATATAAAGATATATGATCCCCCAATTAGACATACACATGGTACTATATAGCCTAAGTTGATACTCTCTTCTTCTCAGTTATCCTTTTGTCTTTGTAGAGAATGTTCTAGAACACCATAGGAGATCAAAGGGTGTCTCTTTATGAAGTAGGATTTTAGAGGTTGGTGACATCCCTATAGAGGAAAGATTATATTGGATATCACTAGGTGATTATAATAATGAAAAACCTTTTTAGTTTATTAGGAATAGATCTTACAACATTCCAGGTATGCTAGGTATTTTATGTTCTACATATGACATATTGGTTCTGTTGATGATGGATGGGAATTATTATGGGTTTCCTTTGCTATGTTGATCATATGATGAACCTAAAAAACTGATCATCTATATCAGTGGAATATATATTACCTAAAACCTATATATATATATATGATATATATATATATTAGTTATGTCACAAGGCATGGTATAACCAAGTTATAAAATATGACTTGCATGCATTATGTGTTATACATACATTATGGGTTATCATTAATATTGATATATTGTAACATGGAATGAAATGTATTTTCATTCATACTACATTGTATGATCATAAGGTACGATTGGGATATTTTATAAGCTTCTATAGACTATGAATTTAATGTTATATTTCTAATTAACATAGAATTGAGCATACATTGAAGGAAACATAATATGATATACATAGAATACATACCTTTAGATTAAATCATTTACAATGTATCAAAGTCTTACAATAGTGGAGGGAAAGTGATAAATAGTTATCATTTGAGTGATCATCCCATAAAATCTATCATTTAAAGGATCGTTGAAAGTGTTTTAACCCAAGGGTTCTTATTCTATTCATGAATTCAATGAATAAAAAGGAAATGAATCAACTCATGCATTATAACACATGCGTTAATTCATGAATCAATGAGGTGTATCCTCAAGGGATATATAAATCCATTACCATGTGATGGAAGATATATATTGATGCTTTCCTAAAACTCCCAGATGCTCGATTCTATCTTATTCTTCCTTATTTAAACTTGAGGAAGTGACATGTTATAAAGGAAGGAATAATCCCATCAGTGAAACAGATGATTCAACTTATCCCATGGATACATCATAGAGAGAGGATTCCATTTTTATTCCCTTGGTGATCATCTTCAAGCCTATATGATGGCGATTAAGGAGATTTTGTGGATTGATGGGGGTAATTTACACATTTATAGTGTTTTCATTTCCATTACACATGTTTTCTTATATCCATGTGTGGTGATCTTGGAATTTGGGATTTAATGTATTAAATTACTTCTATTAAGGTTTAATAGACCCTTATAAATCCTAATAGTGGTATTAAAGAAATCCATGTTCTTAGATTTATAAAATTTTATGGGATATAATGGGTTTTTATATCATATACCATATCAATTGATATTCATTAATTATGAAAAGAGGGTTTATTCTTATAGGTTTTATATCATGGAATATGATAAGGGATATTGTAAGTCATGGAATAGTTGAATTATATTAAATTACATTAGTTTTATATTTTAACTTATGTTGATCATAAAATATGATTTTACTTCATGTTTTGAAGAAAATAGAGTATCATATTGCAAATATGATTACTCATTTTATCATAAAATACATTTCAACAAAAACCTTAAAATTAAGGTATATTTTATTTGATAATATATTTTTATTTTATAGATCATGAAAGGAAAGAAACCTTAAGTATAAGGCATGTCATATTTTATGATAGAATCATCCATCATAGAATACAATAAATAATGCATAAAGGGTTCATGCATAAATACCCATCAATCATAATTTACGATTGAAGTTGAATCATAAAATAAAATAGAGAGGAAAAATATTATTTTTCTTTATATTCAATTATTAATTGAATTAATTACTTATAAATAATAATAAAATTAATTTTAGAGATATTTATTCATTTATAAAGAGTTTAAAATTAATTAATGAATTTCTATGAAAAATTCATTAATATACATTTCTTAATATTAAATATTAATATTAAAAATACATTTTATAAAATTATATGGAATGAATAAGATTTAAATAAATAGTTTATTTATAAATCATATAGAAAATTTATAAAGTTTTTTATAAATTAAAAAGTAAGACCTAAATATAAAGTGTTTATATTTAAAGATTATAAATTATTTATAAAACCAGATTGGAATGGTTCAAATTAATGGGATTTATTTAGGAAATAATTTAAGAATATTTTGGAGGCAATGTTTGAACAAGGTTTAATTAATGTTAAGTATATGATATATATATATATTATAGAAAATGTTTACATGTTAGTGATTGAAATATATATTTTTTATAATTAATAAAATATTATATATTTAAAGTATAAAATAAATAGAAAAAATAACATGAAAATTTAATATTATGTATATAAAGAGTTTATATTCAAAATTATGTAATTTCAGTAATAAATAAGATAAAAATTATAAAGTAATTATAATAAAAAAATTTTATGAATATTTTATAAATTATTATCTCCTGTATAAATATTTTAAATATTCATTTATTTAAAGGATATTCCCAACTTTATTCATAATTTTAAATATTTTATATATTTCAAATAAGTGTATTTTATAGTTTATATTGTTAAACTGCTTCTTATAAAATAATCAAGCCCTAAATTACATTCTAGGAATGTTAACATTAGATTTAGTTTTCATCTAACATGACCTCAGTTTGTAGTTGAAGTTATTAGATTGAATTTGTCTATTGAAAATAGCTTCTACATATTAGGTTTTAGATTTATGATAAATTGGATTCTCTCTGGAGTAAATTATCCCTGGGAAGATGGACATGGGGTTAGACATCCCAATATCCTAGAGGATAAGCCATATTTTAGAAAGGATGGAGTGGTATATCTATTGTTTTGGGATTACTCATATAGATATTTTCAATATCATATAATTCTAGGCCTTTAAATGAAGAGTTTATATATCTTATACATGAAATGATTTTTTATATGTGTAAATATGTTTGGATTCTATATTTACGGGACTGACACAAACTTTAGGTCAGTAATGGGTAACACATCAATATGGTCTAAACATATTGATTTGGTAGAGGGAAGAATATTCAAAATTAAATTTTTATAAGCTTACATACATAAAGGAAATAACATGAAATATAATGGTGTAATTAAATACCCTTAAAATACTAAGTGTTAAACTCCTTCCAATTTTTCACTTTTTAAGACATAAATATTTTAGTATAGGTGACCCTATTGGTTATGTTCCCATGAATTATCTTGTGTAAGGAAATTAAGTAATGAGGTGACCCTAGTGGTTAAGTTCCTTATTCTTGTAATTTTATTTGAGTTACACTTTTATGTAAATCCCTAATAGTAAGGATACTAGAGGAAAATAATTGGTTTTATCCACTTTATGGATTGGACAAGGAGTTTCCCACTTGACTATCCAAGAGTCAGATATGATATGATTGACAAGTGTTATCTACTAGATACAATCATAGATTATTTTTGTTCACAAAATAGTGTAATTGATGATGAAATATAGATCTTGGATCAATAATAGATATGATTAGTTTAAAAGGAGTCATAATTTTAGCAAGATCATTTTTAATAAAAAACCTTATTAAATAAAAATAAAACATGATACTCATATGATAAAATATTTAATTACAGATAGAAGAACCATCATTATCAAACTTAGTCCTGAGATAAATAATTAGGAAATGTAATCTTAATGTATGAAACTACTTGGAATAGTAACTTAAGAAGAGATATTATGTAAAGCAAAATTATATTTGTTAAAGAAACACCTTCATAAGAAACCAAGTATTTAATATTTTCTACAGTTGGATCTATATGATTATAAAGTATAGAATTAATCACTTTGGGTTTTAAAGGCATTAAATGAAAAATTATATAATTAATTTTTGTCTCATATACTCAATATGATTGGGTATGATACTCAATATAATGAGATTAAATGTTTCAATAAGGCTTGTTCTAGATAAAAAATTCATCCTATTATCATCGATGGAATGTTTTTGAAAAATGAATGAATTAAACACAAGTTTACTCAATATTCTCATGTATTTAGAATATATGAACTAGACATGTGATATTTACATTTAGGTGATGCATAGATAGTATGAGTGGGTAAAAAGTTTAAACTAAAGAGAAAAAAATTAATTGAAGAGTCCAATGATGTATCTTAGGGTACCAAGTTAAGGTTTTCAAAATCTGAAGGTGATATTATGAAGGAGTAATGAATATATAGGATAAAATTATTCAAGATACTTGAAGGGTTTTTAAAAATCCATAGAATTTTAATTTTAGCTATCAGTGTTATAGAAATAAATTCTATTATTTTTAAGGGTATCTGATAACAAATGTATGCTTTACATGTATTTAAAATATATATATGTTAAAAATAAATGGAATAATATATTGAGATTATAGTTTTCATTCAATTGATGAAGAAAATATTTTGTACATAAAATATTTGAATATAAAGTAATTTATCAGGATCATATGGATCTAAACAATGGATGTGAATCTTCATTTGAGTTCTCTTATATAATAAGAGAAGTTATTCTTAAAAAAATATTTATTATGAAAAAATGAGATGATTAATTTTATACACATGGTTTACGATTAATTAGGGTTATATAAGATTTTTATCAGATAATAAATAGATAGGAATGTTTTATCCAGGATAATGTGTTCATCCAAATTTTTATTAAAATATTAGTGAATATGTTCCAACCACTCATCAGTGGTATATTTTAATAAAGCATTATTTTCTTAGTAACATACTTTAAACACAGATAATAACATATATGATATAGAATCAATAGTTTATTTTTAAATACTCCTACTAAAAGGTAATAAGATTTATTTCTCATTCAATGGAGTTTGTGTATCTTAGCATGATTTTCTTAAAATAATACAGTGTCTAATAGGTTAGTGGGTGCATGTTTGAGCCTATATAAGTTTAAATTTTAAAAATAAATTATTATAACAATATAAAACTAATTTTTTTCACTAAATATCCTAAAGAGTTTGGGATATATGGTGGTAAATAAAAATCTAAAGGTTATATATAGTTACCGTGAAGAGTGAATATCATTGTTTTCTAAAGGATTGCGAAAATTAAAAGAAAGTTAATTTCACATTATCATAAAAGTATTTAGGATGTGTTGTAGGGTAATAATGTAAATAGAAATAATATTTTAAAGTAATTTTTATGGAAATTGTTCCAAGTATTCTGATATTAGTTTTATAAATAATTCTAAGTATACAATAAAATTTACCATCAAAACATTTGAGGCTGTAATGTTAATGATTTTGAATACGTTCAAAGATTTAAACATTAGGAATATGATTCTTAAATCTAACCATTAATCAAATTTGTTTTCTTTATATATGTTAGTTATTAAAAAGTTTAGTGGGAGGGTTTTATTATATGGTCTCATAGAGATATGTTAGGAATTATATATATATGTAATGAGTTAACTAAACCTCACAAAGTGCAGAAAACATAAGGCTAATCTGGTAGTTTATCATATATGATATGATTTACTGGTTCTTATGTTATATTTTTTTAATTATTCTTAAAATAATTTTAATAATATAAAATGTATTTTATAAAATATAGTCTCCATTATATCATTATTTCATGTTGGATACATATATGTATATATAAATATACACTTCTGGAAGTTTAATGATAATTAACCACAAAAAGTATGACTTTGATTTATCTCTAACCAATGTTCATCAAGGATTATTACAAGTTATGAATAAAACATAATGTTATCATGAGTAAGATTCTTTTATGAGATACATAATATACCCATGAGGCACAAAAAGTGTTTTTGTGCACTAAATGACTCACTAAGTATTCCACATGGAGTGTTATACAATGTGTATTTAGTATAATAGGGTTTCATAGATCATATATGAGTCCCCATTACCAAAGTTTATCAAGATAACTACTATGAGAAAATTTATACTTTGACACATTTCTTATGAAAGCTATTACAAATTGGATAATCAGGGGTTGGTTAGGTATGTTGTTGATCATGTCGTCAGTTAAATCATAATTAATATGGGGTTTTTACTATCATACAAAGAGTATGAAATCCAAACATTTGATTGAGCTAAATTGGGTAGTGTGTAAACACACCTAGATAGTACATATGATGTGCTTATATATTCAGGTGAGGGGCATGTGTTGTGCTCATCCATAAATATGAATGACGTGTGATGTATTCATTGAATTGGTTACTTTATACTTTGAGAATAAAGAACATATAAATTGTCTATATGGGATTGATAGACTCTATGTCCCATGGAAACTTGATTTCTTAGATAAAGGTAACATATTAGAATGCATACTAGTATGAGTTAAGGATAGTGGACATAGGTATAATGATAGATATGTATGTGATAGCCCGTAGGGTGTCATTAAAAACCTACAAGGCTACAAAAGATTAATAAAAAAAGAAATTAGAAAAACTAACTACAAAAGTGTGGAACTTGGGAAGTCTGAGTGTCTAACCCACAAGGATAGTTCGTATGTTCTAAATTAACTAAAGAAATTGAATTTTAAATAGAATTATTGATTGGATAAAGAGAAAGTATAAAAAAAGACTATTTTTGATATAAAGATATGAGGTATGATAGGTTTTGTGATTTTTAGGTTTGTGCACTAGAAATTCAACTTATTATGAGTTCATTCATATTTGGTGTCAGAATTGGGTCAGTAGGGATCCTTGGTCTGGGTACCCTACAGTAATCCTATGATTTCACCTTTGGAATAGTCATCTCCTATGTGAAACCAAAAACTAGGTGACCCAAAACCATATTTAAAAATAAATAACCTATATTTCACATTGGTCATACAAAAAATAGGGAAATCAATTGATGTAATAAAATAATACTCCTTGAATCAAAAGAAAAAGTCATGAAATTGAAAAAAGAAGAAGAATAGAATTGATAATCAGAGTTTCAACAAGACAAAACATGAATAATAAATAGAAATAATCCCTAAAATCACCCCCTACAATCACATCACTTGGAACAAAAAAGACTACTCACTAATTCTAGGCATAGTGTGAATGAACAAAATGGACACCTGAGAAGGAATGACAGTGAATAATCGTGTCGAAGTAGGGATTCACAGTGTTGCTTTGTTCATTGGAAATCATTTGTCGAGTCTCCATGGTCCTAGTTTCCCTTGATGTGTGTCTAAGGGCATGGTTTTATAATGTTATTCATCGAAACCTCTGCCCTTGGTGTGTTTATTTTTCAATTTTCTAAAATTTTCATGATGTGAAAATCTACATGCTTGGTAATCCACATATGTAGTGAATTCTTTGCATCTTTCTTTGTCCCAAAATTTCACAGTGTGTAAAGTGTACACAACATGTAATGGATTTTCAAAGCATGTATTATTTCATGAATTTTACTAAGAGGTAGTTTCTATCAATGAGATCACATTGTGTAATGAAATACATGATTTGTAAATGTCCTTCTCCAGTTCCACAGCTCCGCTTCATCCTTAATTTTCCATAATCGCACCGCTTTATGGTGAAAAGTGTCTTTTAGCTTCTAAATTCATTTCTTTTTGCTCGTATTCCAAATATAATTTGTATCCTTCCATAAAAACTAAAAAAATCAAATCTTTTACAGATTTGAAAGATTTATAATTTATTTATATAAATCAATGTATTAAAATAACATAAAATACATTCATGAAATACACATATCAGTATGAGAGAGATCACAAAAAATACCTTTATTGATTGAGTATAATTAAAGCATTGATAGAGGTCTTTACTTGCATACATTTATAGATATAGTGATTCACATTTTTTTAAATTCTATAAAGCATCATCAAGTCATACTTTGTCATTTACTATAAAAGGATTGAGTTTGACCCAAAGAACTTATCTAATTTTTTTAGAGTTAATCTAAAATAGTTTTGGATGGGTATTTATAGGGTATTACATATGGCATGATACAAGGTGATGTTTTGATGATATCATTCCAAAAAATTATTTTTAAGATATCCAAAATAGTTTTGGATACGCTTTCACAAGTTATTATACATGACACAATATAAGGTGAAATGGAACAAAGTCTTCTAGCCTTTAGGTAAATTGGGAGATTGAAGTAGATATTACATATTTCCTATATATATATATATGATATATATAGTAGATACATTTATGGTATGATATAAATGACCCATATAATATTACTTTCATGAATTATGGGTTATAAATAAATTATGGATGGATCATTATTTATGATATATATTCTATCATAAAGGGGCATGATAAGGGTTTTTATGCCTACTACGTTGGATGATCGTGTGGTGTGATTGGGCCATATTGTAAGCATACATAGCCTATGACCTTAAGGTTACATTTCTAGTGAACATAGCCTTGAGAAGATGCTTGAACATACATTGAATACAATGTAATATGATATGAATGTGATTCATACCCAAAGTTTACATTGATTCTAACATATCATGGGCATATAATAGTGGTGATTGAGTGAGATTTGATTATCATTTGAGTGATCATCCCACATAAGCTATCATTTAATAGACCGTTACAATAGTTTTAGTGAAAAGTAGTTTATTGAATTCATGCATGTGAAGCATGAAATGACTGAAACATTAGATCATGTGTTATAAAACATGTTTTAATGTGTGAATCACTAAGGAACATCCTCAGGGGCTATATAAAGCCACCTCCATGTGATGGAGGATATATATTTATTCTTTTCCAAGACTCCCAGATGCCCAAAACTATTGTCTTCATCCTTATTTTTACTCAATGCACTTGTATTCTATGAAGAAAGGAAGAATCTCATATGTTTTATGGACGATTTAGATCGACCCATGAATAAGACATGAAGAAGGGATTTCATTTGGATGCCCTTGGTGATCTTATTAAAATACATGTGATGTTGATTAAGGATATTCATTGTCTCAATGGAGTAAGGTACAAATTTATTGTGTTATTCATTTCTGGTATGAATGTTTTAATATATTTATTCATGGTGATCCTGGAATTTTGGATTTTAATGGATTTTATTGCTTCTATGAAGTGTTAATAAACCTCTAGAATCCAAAACAATCAAATCTAGATTCATCAATGAATCAAAACGTTCTTGTATTATGTTCACGGAGAACAAGTTTATCATAATCTACTTGAGGCCATAACATAGAATATGATATTTCATGGATGAATATTAGTTGTTGGATCACTCCATCTGGATTTACTATATAGGATTTCATAACGCATGATTCTTTTTTCTTAGTCTTAGGGTATGACTGATATGTATCATAAAGTATAATATGTTTAAAACCCATGGTTTGATCAAAACTACAAACTATGACGTGGATTATGTCATTTTCTATGATATAAACCAAGGTTTTGAGAAAATAGAGAATCAAATCTTAATGTATATATATTTTATGTCACATATTACAATTGGCCCATATGTAATAAGTTTTCCTATACATAAGATATTTTAATTTTCCACAAAATAGAATATATAGTACACATTAGGGTTTCTTGATATGTATAATCTATAAGTAAAAAACTTTCCTATACATAAGATGTTTTCCTTATCCATAGAAGTATATATATATGACACAAAAGGTTTTTCTCATCATAAGAAATTTGTTAATACATAAGAAAATTTTATGATGCATAATTTTTTCCTTTGTGGGATAAATTCTATTACATATGTGTTACTCAACATGTGAGGTTTTTTCCTTTGTGTAATAACTCTTATCATAAGCACCAGATGATCCATATTTTTTGATAGATAATTCCTATTATCAATCTTAAAATAAAACAGAATATAAAAATGATAAAATTTAATATTTTGGATAAAAATGATTATAGTTTATAAATTATTTATAAATGATAAGTGTTAAGCCATGTAAATAAGAGTTTTTTCATACCTATATTAAATATGAAATGTTCATATTTATATTTCATTTTTGGAAAAGAAATAATTTATTTATTCATTTATTTATTCATTTTTAATATTCATGTTTATAATTTTTTAATGAAATGTTACTATTATGTATACTTTAATTTATGGGATAAATTGATTCCTATAAATTATCATTCTATACATTTTATGCTAGGTATGACAATATAAGTTTTAAATTTTTTAAACATTGAAATAAATTTAGAATTTAAGTTATTAACTTGAATTTTGTTATTGAATATAGTTTATAAATTTTAGTTATTACAATTATGATGAATTGGAATATATATGGAGTAAAATATCCATGGGTAACGGGACTTTATGTCAAACTTCCAACTATATTGGAGGATTATACATTATTATTGAAAGGTGGGGGTTGGCTATTTGTATCTCTAGGCTTACTCATATGATTATTAATAATTTCATATAATTCTAAACCTTTACATGGATATTTCATATACCTTATCCATATGATGAATTTGGATATGCGTATTTATTATTGGAATCTATTTTTGGATGATTAACAAAAACTGTGGCCATGTAAAGAGTGACACATTAATATGGTTTGAACATACTAATTTAGAGTATGGAATAGGGATTCCAAAACTAAATCATTAGAAGCATGCATACATAAAGGAATAAAACATGTGATAATAATGATTACATGATATATGATAGTTATGTATTTAGTATGAAAGACATGTATATTACATTGGTGAGACTTTGAAAGAAAACCCATCGAATAATAAGTGTAAGATTATCTCCAAAGAAAACACATATCAAGACCTTGATCATCTAACCTATTAGTTTCACACTAATGTGGCGTGCCCATGGATTCTATTATTAAATTCATGGTGGAAATGAATAACCCTAAGAGTTAGGTATCCAAATCACATTGTGAGACTTGGGTGATAATTAGTTGGGAAATAATAAAATTTAGGATACAAGAAGAATAAAGTTGTGTTTATATCTATATGACTCATTTAGGAAAATAGTTTACCACTCAATTGTCCAAGAGTCATATATGATATGATTGGAAAAGTATCCCACCCAAATAACTAAATTGATGAGGTTCACCCCAAATAGGGGTCATTATATAGTAAAATGCAGATATTGGATCACTAAATGGATTTGATGTATGGGATAATCTATAGATAACCTTTCTTAACAAACATTAACATTACATCATTTTTTCATAATACTTAATACATTAAAAAAATAGGCGCCCAAAGACCGTATTAGTTTAGAGCCTTTTAAAACATGGAAATATAAACACTGGTATATAAGTGAGATACATTATATCTACCGGGTTCTCTAGGACTACCATCCTTCTCATACAAATCATACATAATACATATCTTTATAACCTAGGGAAAGGAAACAGAAAAAGGGGTGAGCTCTGATGCTTAGTAAGGGTAAACAAGGGAGATATGTAAGCATAAGCATAAGAATATGAGAACATGATAATAACATTATAATACCATACCATTGAAATATGAGATCAGAAACATGAATAATGGAATAAGTATTTAAAGTTAATAATAAATGAATCATAATGGAATCAGTACCATAATCCATGAAAGAATAACATAAGAATAATACATAGAATTTTAGTAGACACATAAGCATATAAAATGATTTCTATAGTAGTCAAGGATTACTAAAAAGAGAATATTTTTAGAATGTGTTCACTCCAAAAACAACCTTAGTAGTAATTTGCACTCCCATTACCATATTAGTAGTCAAGGTTCACTCCCAAGACCATCTTAGAGGACAAATTCCTTTTCTGAACTGAGTTCACTCCCAATTCCAGCCATGTATATCTCACAAGATATAAATATTTACCCAAAAATTGGAGAGCGATAATGGTACCATCCATATCATAATAAAATATTACATACATGTTCCATAATATCTTAAAAAATCATACCATAACCCATTCAATGAAATGGGTAGCATAAATATTTCATCATATCATAACCTATAGAAAAGAGACTAGTTTCACAACCATTTCATCAAATAATAACCTGTGAAAATAAGAATTTTACATAAGAATATAACCCATAAAATAGAAAAAAGTATCATAAACATATAAATCATGAAAGAGAAATAGGTAACATAAATATATAACCCATGAAATAGGAATGATTTTCATAAACACATAACCCATAAAAGAGAAATGTGTTTCATAAACATCATGCCATCAAAACATAAACCATTTAGAGAAATATTATGAATGAAAAAATTGGAAAATATCCCAAATAAGGCATGAATAAAACCTATATATTTCATATTAGATTTAAAATAATTTCGAAATATCTTTTAAAAACATTTCTTGGGGAAAATATCATTTCTGCATTAAAAATGATTTTTAAAACATAAAACATTTTTGAAAACCTTTTTTTCTTTAAAAATAGTTTGAAAACTTTTAAATGATGATTTTAAAACCATTAAAAAAATTTAAAATCATTATTCCTTGAAAATTATCTTAATATAAAATTTTTAAAACATTTTTTAAAACATGATTTTTTGAATAAAATATATTTTCGACCGAAGAGAGAAACAAGGTAATATTTTATTAAAAACACTTTATTAGTTATCTTAAGTACCAATGAGTGGAAAATGGTACTAATACATGAATATATCTTGAATAAACATATTATAAGAAAATTCATGAGTTTTATTGAGATACTGATTATAAGATTTCATCAATGGAATCATAACCATAAAAATCCTAATAAACAATGAGATTGTTGTAATAAACTCACACCAGTTTGGTAACTTGGAATAAAAATACCCATATAATAAAATGAAATTAAACGAAGAAAAAAATATCCTGAAATGAATGAGGTTAATGATATAACATTTCAAATGGTAGTACATACACCTCATAAAATAATATAGGTGCATAACAAAACTTGTGTCTCAAAGAAGGAAAATTGAGACAAAACTACCTTAGTGATTTTGTAACTTTTGAACCATAAAACACAATGAAATAGAGGTCATAAAGTGAATATGTAAATAAAAATACATTTATGGAAAATAATCATAGAATAAATTTAGGGGAATTATATACACCACAAAAAATAAATGAGTGGTGAATAAGGCATATGTCTTGTAGAAATAAAAGTGAGACTAGGAATCCACTTACCTCATGTATTAACCCTCTTTGTACTCATTAAAAACACATTTACAATAAATATAGGTTTTTTATAAATCTATCATAGAACCATATTAATTTATATAATACCATATATTATTTTTTTATGAAATTTTATTACCCGTTTATTAACACTTCCATGTTAAAGTTGCGTTTCGGGTAATAATCGCTTTGTTTTTTTGCATGTGTTTTGATTTGTTATATTTTTTGTTTCTCTAAATTATATAATGAATTAAAAATATAAATAATTATAACCATGACACAAATATAATTTATATTAAGAATAAATTCATGCATAATAATCTATAAATATATAAACAAAAAATGAAATACACTGTTAATGGAGATAATAGACCGTACATACACATGAACACTATTTCCATTTTCTTATCGTATTGAAAGAAATAAAGTAAATTATGAATATATTATATTTAAAGTAGAATATTTATTTCATATATATCACATAAATTCACTAAACCCATCCTTAATACATTCCATGTAAAGTATGAATGAATCACATCACTTTGAGGGGCGGTAGTCCACATGTCCACAAACAAAGTTACCGTATTTCCAAAAAATGAAAATCATGATGGTATGTGTTATATAATAATTAAAAAATAATAAATAAAGAATAAATATAATAAATATAATATAAAAATATAAATTCAATCATTATTTAAAAAAAAGGTGGCAACAGAAGAACAATCGACATCAATTCACGAGGTTGTAGTCTGCTGTACACACGAACGATAATTGCGTATCCCATTTTATGGAAGTGTGTGTGAGTGTAGGTATAAACCTTAACATAAAAACATATAAGTATATTTTGGATTATTATTATATTATATATTCATGTAATAATAGGAGTTTAGTGGGTGGATATTGAAAATAAATCAAAAGAGCTTATGGAAGGATGTTACCTCTTATTTGGGTAACTCCTTTTGGTTTTCACCAAATGGATTCCTCGGTTGGATTTATTCCCAAATTAAGGCCTCTAAGATGAAGGTAGGGAATTTGGGAGTATATTTTTATAGGTTTTTTATGATCCAAATGAATTTATTGGTGTGAATAATTGAGGGGGGTGAGTTCCCTTTTATAGTGGAGGAGGAGTGACATTCTTGTAAATATAAAATCGTAAACACCATTGAGAGGTCTACCTTACATCATGTGATAAAATATTTTAAATTTTTTATCCAATATGATACTTGGTATATATAAGTCCGTAAAATTTATTTTGGACATATTTTTAGGTTATTTTCTCCTTAAATCAATGTTTACCTACCAAGTAAACTTGTTTTTACCTTAATCGTTGTAATTAATTTTAATTTATTTTACTAATATTTTTGGTCAAAAACTAAGTTGAACTTATTATAAATTATAAATTATTCGAATACAAAATATTAAATCCATTTTTTCCAAATTATAATCTCATAATTGGCATAAATTAATTGATCCTACAGATGCGTCGCAACAACGAGGATTTAAAGAGAATTTTTTTAAAAGTTTGAAATGTTTTTATATTCAATTTAATTGTAAAATTGGTTCAAATTGTAAGAACTCAGATCTTCTTTTCTGGTACACCTTTCCTTTTTCTGGAGTTTTTAAGAAAAATGAACTTTTTGGAAAATTTCGAAGTACACACCGTGTAATTTCTAAGTACATGTCGTATAATCTTCTCCGGCTTGAAGCTGTGTTCTGGCCATGCTCGGGACAAACACACGGTGTTTAGGGGTGACGTAGAGGCCTATTTTGGCGGAGTACGGAAAGACCTAGTACACACCGTGTACTCTAAAAGTACACGCTGTGTACTTTTCTTTTTTTTCACTAAACGCACCGGGATCATGCTTGACAGATAGAACCCACCCCTTCTCCAGGTTCTTCGTCCAAGAGCGACCCGTACAGCTAGATCTTCCCTGAGTCCCCACCTCTTCGTCCATTCTATGATTCGAGCATAGTCGATTGTGTTGGAAGCGCAGCGATGAGTTATTCCTTCTTCTTGTGCCTTCTTTCCCAATTCCTCCTCTTTTCCATGTTATCGTGGTTTATGTTTTTTGGATGTTTTCTCAGATCTACGACGTTCTAAGGAGAATCTGTCATCGCTGTTCATGTATATCGATCTCCTAGGATCTAGGTAGGTGGTTTGTGCCTTTCTGTAGAAAGTCGATGAGTATTTTGTGCAAATTCCACCAATACCCATGAACGGGGTATTGCGTGTTCCTATTTTTCCCTTGTAGTATTTCCTACTTTGCTTGATTTCTAGAGTAGATGTTTTTCCTGTGATTATGGTAGTATTTACTATACTCTGGATGTTTTTCATGCTTGTTTTGATTGTTTGGCGTTTTTCCGGTTTCCATGCCTAGTTGTAGGATAGTGGAACTGTTGCTTTGATTATGATGTTGTGCTTAGAATGAAATCCAAGTAGTTCTTGAGGTTTACATGGGCAATACACGCATGCTGAGCATGTTAGTTTCATACAGGACTGTGAGAACCTAGTGTAGTAGACCACATGGAGAATAGACGTAAGGGATTCTCCAGAGTGTCTTTTAATACGATGTGAGACCACAGGTGGAATAGACGATGAGTGCTTCCTCAGAGATTCTATAGTTCCTCAACGCGGGCCACAGGGTGAATGAGACGTTGAGTGCTTCCCCAGAGAGGCTTTAGCATGATACGAGACTATAGGGTGAATTGACGGTGAGTGTTTTCTCAGAGAGTCTATTATTAGATGAATAAGAGGAGTGTGACTATGTGTGCCTCTTAGAGGGTTGATAGTTCCTATAAGTTGAACCATAGGGGTTATGGTATGAGAGCTACCCAGAGGGTTACCTGTTTCCTGCTTGTTTTTTTGTGTACTTTATATGCTAAAATTATGGATTGTAGCTGTTGTGTGATTTTCTGTTTACTACTTCTGCACTTTTACTTTCCTTGTATTCATTGACTGTTAGGCACAAAGCTTTGGGTGATTGCCTACTGGGATTGTTTCTCACACCCTGTTTGGGCCATGCTTTTGGGCCCAAGCAGACTATGCTGTTGCAGGTATAGATAAGGGCAAGTGACCTTCTACTTCAGGTACCTAACTTGCTGGAGCTGTAGAGCATGGGACCGAGCTGAGGCTTGAGATGATGAGGATTTTCTCATCTATTTTTCTTTTTCTGTTGCTTTAGTACTTGTGTTCAGTTGTATTTAAGCACATTGTTGTGTTTTCTGCTTTCTTTAGATACTTGAACTTACTGAATCATTATTATTTTATACATTACTTCCGTTGTTTATTATTGTTTCCTTACCTTGTATACCATACCGAATGAGGGCATAGTTTCCCCAATAACTTACCAAGACCCTCACTGCTAGTCGGTAGCCTCTGGAATTTGGGGAAATGCGCTTGAGGTCATGTGGAGAACCGGGTACGGGGCACCAGTGGAGGGGCTCCGGATTCGGGTCGTTACAAAGTGATATCAGAGGAGTTATTTTCTCTTATTTTTCTGTTTGGAGACTTTAGCCAGGGATAGGACATATTCGGTACTTGGCATTAAGCTATGCTCGGGAGTAGCTAACCCGTGAACAGGGAAAATCCATACTACCTCATTGATTACAGTTTTCTGGTTTTTAGATTTTACAATTGATATGATTTCACCTAGAGTGATTCACATGCTTTGTGTTGTTATTTCCTTGACGATTGTAGTTATATTTCTGTTGCAACCCGATGAGATGAGGGTATTCCATCTCATGCATCATATAGGCACTTGTATAATCACATGCAATGCATTCTTGCCATGACATCTAGGGAGAATTAGCAATTGCATGCTGTTGTGATAGACTTTGTGTAGATTATGCATGCTTTCATGATAGATGCTTGATATAATCTTTGATACTTTGTTAGAGGATTGTTTTTTCCTACCTTGCTTAAACAAACAACATGTTTTGATTCACGGGGAGTATGGGACCTCACGAATCATAATTTTCCACTTCCTTGACTTGTTTTCCGTGTTTTCTGGGCTTCTGTGCAGTTTCTGAGCTACTTCCCAGAAAAACCCAGAATACACGGCGTGTACTTTTGACTACACACCGTGTAGTTTTTAGGCTGTGTCACTGACCGTGTGAGAAGGACATGCTATTGTAGAAGTAACTTCAGGAACATGCCATGTACGATATGTACACACCGTGTAGTTCGGAGCCGTGTACCCGGTCATGTCACTAACAACATGGGTCAGGGAAGCTCAAGTAGAACACGCCGTGTTGTAAAAGAACATGCTGTGTAGTCCCGTCCAAGTACCCAGCCGTGTCATGAACAACATGGGCTGGCATGACCTTCTCTTCAACATGTCGTGTTGTCTTCAGATCACGCCGTGTAGTCTTGTTCAGGTACCCAGCCGTGTCACAAAAAACATGGGATAGTGTCACCTCCACCTATACACGCCGTGTTTGTTTGGAACACGCTGTGTAAGGTTCAACCATGTAGACGGCCATGTATTTAACAACACGGGCTGCCAAATCATTTTCTGGTACAAGCTTTGTTGGATCAGAACACGCCATGTAGTCTCGGGTTAAGTCAGACCGTGTGGGTTAGCCGTGTAAGGAGACTCGAGCAGGGGGATAGTTTTCGAGTACACGTCGTGTGTTGGGTCAACACGCCGTGTAGTTTGAGGTGTTACACGACCTGTAGGGTAGGGTTACATGCCCATGTCAGTGGCTTAAGAAGACACTCCATGTAGTTTTTATACACGCCGTGTAGTCGTGTTGTAAACTTGTGTGTTTTCCTTCCCCTGTTCCTGTTTTGTACTCTTGTGTTTCCTATACATGTTTTTCTGATCTAAGGTGTGTTATTGATCTTTCAGAGCTATGCCTCTGAGACGTCCTCTGGTTGTACGTCTGTTCTCAAGCAGTGATCAGACACTGGATATGGCTGATCAGGGACTTCCTATCGATCCTCCAGTCAGGCCAGCCTTGGCACCAGCCATCATACTAGTTGCAGGCGCTGATGCGCAGTTCAGGGAATGTTTTCTGAGGATGATGCAGACCTTTTAGGGAGCACCGCCTCCGGCCATGACTATGACAGACTTGACGCGGGTTTTCCAGCAGTAGCATCCTCCTACTTTCTCAGGGGAAGGAGGACCTCAGGCTATAGAGTCATGGCTGGAAGACATGCTGACTATCTTCGAGCATCTAGAGACACCTCCAGATAGGCAAGTCAAGCTCGCTACCTACATTCTCTAAGAATCCGCCAATAGGTGGTGGGACGTGATCTCACAGGCGGGTCATCAGCAGGCTACGGCTTGGGAGGAGTTTCAGTGCGTATTTTATGACTATATCTATACGGAGACCCTGAGGGCCGACCGAGCCGGAGAATTCATGAGCTTAGAGTAGGGTACTCTTTCTGTCATGGAGTATTCATCTCGTTTCACCAAGCTATAGTGTTTTACACCCCTTCGGGATGGGAGTGGGGGTGTTCTTGGCAAGGAAGTTCAAGGATGGTCTCAGGTGGGAGATCTGCTCATAGGTGAATATCTTCTAGTTGACTTCCATCACATCCATCATCAACCAGGCACTGATTGCAGAGTGCAATCTGAGGGACTCTAGAGCTGCGAACCAGGGCGGTTCTACTTCCAGATCAATTTTTCCTCCATATGATAGCAAGAAGCACCGTAGGAAGTCTACGCGCGGTGATATGAGGAAGCGAGATCCATCGTCAGGCAGCCAGGTGGTATGCTACCAGTGTGGCCGATCAGGGCACATGAGGCCGCAGTGCCAGAGAGACCCCGTGGAGTGTTGATCTTGCGGCAAGATTGGTCACCTTCAGCATTTCTGCCAGGTTTTCTCACCAGCAACTGGTGACTAGGGTTCTTCCATGAATCCTCGTTCCGGAGCAGCCCCACCAGTTTCTCACCAGTCGGGGAACTAGAGTTCTTCTAGCCGTTCGGGCCGAGGTGGAGGTCGAGGCCATGGCGGTCAACCACCAGTTCCTCTGCACCAGTAGGGTGGATCAGCTCAAAGTGGTTAGCCAGGGGAGCAGGGATGCAGTGCAAGACAATATTTCTCCATGGAGTAGACCTATCAGGAGCAGGATCCCGACCCATCAACAGTTTGAGGTACGATTTTAGTACCTCAGTTTTATCTTCAGCACTTTTCGATACTGGTGCTACGCATAGTTTTATCTCTGTTTCTGCTGTGGAGAGAATTAGGCTCTGTGTCTTTTCTTCTACCGACTCGTTGACACTAGACACACCTTTGGGGACGAGGACATCTTGTGTATGCCAGTGTAGAGAGTGCCCTCTCGAGGTTGCCGAGTATCATTTATTATGGGATCTCTATGTCCTAGAGATGACAGGCTATGATTTCATCCTTGGGATGGACTGGTTGGTTCCCTTCCAGGTAGTCGTTGACTGTTATCACCGTAGAGTGAATTTCGTTTCACCAGAGGGTGAATATTTTCTTCATAGAGGTGAAAGGGACGTTCAGGCGAGTTGAGCAAGACTCGAGCATCATGGGCTAGGAAGGGTTACAGCCCAGATTTCTAGTCTTTATCTGGATGATCAGGGGATTTCGTAGTTGGACTTTCCTCCAGTAGTGGATCATTTCAGGGATGTCTTTCCAGAGGACTTTTCAGGTCTGCCTCCGGAGCGTGAGGTAGACTTCTCGATTGAGCTCATGCAAAGAGTGGCACCGGTGTCCATTCCTCCTTATAGGATAGCTACACCTGAGTTGCAGGAGCTCAAGAAGTAGTTGGAGGATTTGCAGGTGAAGGGTTTCATCCAACCTAGTACTTCTCCTTGGGATTCGCCTATCCTGTTTGCGAAGCAGGCAGATGGTACCCTTCAACTTTGTGTGGATTATCAGAAGCTGAACCAGTTTTCGGTCAAGAACCGATATCCTTTTCCGAGGATCGATGACCTATTTGATCAGCTTCAAGGAGCTCGAGTGTTAACAAAGATAAAATTGAGGTCCGGTTATCATCAGTTGCGCGTTAGACCATCAGATATACCTCTGACAGCCTTCAGGAGCAGGTATGGTCTATACGAGTATACAGTCATGCTGTTCGGTCTCACGAACGTGCCTGCAGTTTTCATGGCTTTGATGAACCGAGTGTTCCATCCTTACCTGGATTCCTTTATCATGGTCTTCATGGACGATATCTTAGTGTACTCTCACACTCGACACGACTATGCTACCGACCTTGACATCATTTTGAGTACACTGATAGAGCATCATCTTTATGATAAACTCTCGAAGTGACATTTCTGGATGGATCGGATTCACTTCTTGGGTCACGTAATCTTAGAGGTAGGAGTATCTGTGGACCCAGAGAAAGTGAGAGCTGTAGTTTCCTGGGAGCATCCGAAGAACATTTTTGAGATATGGAGTTTCCTAGGGATGGCTGGATACTACAGACGCTTCATTTAGGACTTCTCATACCTAGAAGCACCTTTGACAGGACTGAACAAGAAGGAGGAGAAGTTATTATGGTCAGAGTCTTGTGATTCAGCCTTTCATGAGATGAAGGGAAGGTTGACATCGGCACTGCTACTAGTCTTGCCAGAGCTAGGAAAGAACTACACCATCTATTATGATGCTTTAGGTATCGGGCTAGGAGATATGCTTATGCAGGGAGATGGATTCGTTGCGTACGAGTCTTGGCAGTTGAGGACGCATGACAGGAACTACCCTACGCATGATCTAGAGTTGGCAGCTGTTGTTCATGCCTTATGCTGTTTGAGACACTATCTTCTGGGAGAGCACTTTGTTGTCTTCACCGACCACAAGAGTATCAAGTATATCTTCACTCAGCGTGATCTGAATCTGAGGTAGCATAGGTGGGTCAAGTATCTTCAATATTTTGATTTCAATCTTGCCTATACGCTGGGAAATGGAAATGCAGTGGAAGATGTGTTGAGAAGGAGAACTCAGATTCAGGGAGTTCAGGAGGCCAGAAGTGAGTGGAAGCTGATGGATCTGTTCTCCGAGATGCATCTGGAGGTGAACGACAGACATGGACATACCTTCCTATCTTCTGTAGATGTTACCTGGACACTACTTGATCGGGTGTGGATGAGGCAGCTATCAGACTCAGAAACCTTACTCCTACGGGAGAGTGTGTTAGGAGAGGACCCTCTTCTTGGATGGACAGTGGGCATGGATGAGATCTCGCATTTCTAAGGACGTGTATGGGTTCCAGTAGACATACACGAGGAGCTGATGCACGATTTTCATTCCTCAGTTTGGGCAGTTCATCCTGGCACCACCAAGATGTATCGAGATCTTCATCTCCAGTACTGATGGACAGGTATGAAGAAAGATGTTGCTGGTTTTGTCATGAGATGCTTTACTTGTCAGCAGGTGAAGGAGGAACATCATAGACCAGCAGGCCTTTTACAGTAGTTACCCATTTTGGAGTGTAAGTGGAACGATGTTGCGATGGACTTCGTGACCAGGTTGCCGAGGTCACCTCTGGGGAACAATACTATTTGGGTTGTCATCAACAGGTTCACGAAGGTTGCTCACTTCTTGCCGATCAAGGAGACCTTCAGTGTCGATGATCTGGGATGAATTTACATTAGATATATTGTGCGTTTTCATGGAGTTACACTCTCTATTGTTTTAGACATGGATGCACGCTTTACTTCCCGGTTCTAGCAAGGACTTCAGAAGGCTTTGGGTACACATGTACTTTTGAGTACGGCATACCATCCCCAGACTGATGGACAATCCGAGCGTATGATCTTGGTGCTAGAAGATATGCTCAGAGCTTGCATTTTGGACTTTGGCGGTTCTTGGGAGAATTATATACCTCTTGTGGAGTTCTCCTACAACAACAGTTTTCAAGTGACTATTCAGATGACAGCTTATGAGGCTTTGTAAGGTAGGCCATGCCAATCACCCTTATGCTGGCTGGAGGCAGGAGAGGCAGCTTTGCTGGGACCTTGTCTTGATCAAGAAACCTTAGAACAGATAGAGTTGATTCAGGAAAGGATGGATACAACATAGTCTCAGTAGAAGTTTTATGCTGATCAGCAGAGACGACCTCTAGAATTTGAGGTCGGGGATTGGGTTTTCCTACGTGTCGCACCGAGGTTGGGAGAAAAAAGGATTCGGAGGCAGGGTAAGATTTCACCGCGGTTTGTCGTGCCGTTTGAGGTTTTGGAAAGAGTTGGGCTAGTCGCCTATCAGTTTCATCTACCCCAGAGGTACCAGGCCATGCACGACGTCTCCCACATCTCTCAACTCCGACGTTATTTTCAGACCCATCTCATGTCTTTCAGCCCGAGGAAGTTGAGCTCGAAGCAGATGCATCATTTGAGGAGCATCCCATCCGGATTGTTGATCGTAGTACGAAGGTTCTCCATGGGCAGTCTGTCCCTCTTGTATGTGTGTTATGGCAGCATGGGCGAGTACAGGACGAGACATGGGAGAGGGAGGCCGATATACGATCGCAGTGGCTGGAGCTGTTCGGGGTTTCTTCTTCTACGCCTTGCTAGGGAAATTCAGGGATGAATTTATTTAAGGGGGGAAGTTTGTAAGAACCCAGATCTTCATTTCTAGTACGCCTTGCCTTTTTCTGGAGTTTTTAAGAAAAATGAACTTTCTGGAAAATTTCGATGTACACGTCGTGTACTTTCTGAGTACACGCCATGTACTCTTCTCCGGCTCGAAGCCGTGTGTTGGTCGTGCCCGGGTCACACACACGGTGTGTAGTGGTGACGTGGAGGCTGATTTTGGTGGAGTATGGAAAGACCTAGTACATGCCGTGTACACTAAAATTACATGCCGTTTACTTTTCTTTTTTTCACTAAACACACCGGGGTCGCGCCTGACAGTCAGAACACACCCCTTCTCCAAGTTCTTCATCCGTGAGCGACCCGTACGACCAGATCTTCCTCGAGTCCCCACATCTCCATCCATTCTCTGATTTGAGCACGGTCGATTGCGTCGGAAGCGCAGTGGTGAGTTCTTCCTTCCTCTTAAGCCTTGTTTTCCAATTCTTCCTCTTTTCCATTTTATTGTGGTTTATGTTTTTTGGACATTTTCTCAGGTCTACGACGTTCTAAGGAGAATCTGTCTTCGTTGTTCACGTATATCGATCTCCTAGGATTGAGGTAGGTGGTTTGTGCATTTTTTGTAGAAAGTCGATGAGTATTTTGTGAAAATTACACAAATACCCTTGAACGGGGTATTGCATGCTCCTATTTTTCCCTTGTAGTATTGCCTGATTTGCTTGATTACTAGTGTAGATGTTTTTCCTGTGATTATGGTAGTTTTTACTTTACTCTGGATGTTTTCCATACTTGTTTTGCTTGTTTGGCGTTTTTCCGGTTGCCATTCCTAGTTGTTGGATAGTGGAACTGTTGCTTTGATTATGCTATTGTTCTTAGAATGAAATCCAAGTAGTTCCTGAGGTTTACTTGGGAGATACACGCGCGCTGAGCATGTTAGTTTCACACAGGATTGTGAGAACCTAGTGTAGTAGACCACATGAAGAATAGACGCAAGGGCTTCTCCAGAGTGTCTTTTGATACAATGCGAGACTAAAGGGGGAATTTATGATGAGTGATTCCTCAGAGAGTCTGTAGTTCCTCGATGCGGGACACAGGGGGAATGAGACGTTGAGTGCTTCCCCAGAGAGCCTTTAGCACGATTCGAGACTATAGGGGGGAATTGACGGTGAGTTCTTTCTCAGAGAGTCTATTCTTAGCTGAACCAGAGGGGTGTGATTGTTTGTGCCTTATAGAGGGTTTCTAGTTCTTGTAGGTTGAACCATAGAGGTTTGGCTGTGAGAGCTACCCAGAGGGTTACCTGTTTCTGGCTTATTGTTGGTTGTTTACTGTGTACTTTATATGCTAGAATTATGGATTGTAGCTGCTGTGTGCTTTTCTGTTTACTACTTCCGAACTTTTAATTTCCTTGTATTCATTGACTGTTAGGCACAGATATTTGGGTGATTTTCTACTGGGATTGTTTCTCACACCCTGTTTGGGCCATGATTTTCGGCCCAAGAAGACTATGTTGTTGTAGGTATAGATAAGGGCAAGTGCCCTTCTACTTCATGTACCTGACGTGCTGGAGCAGGAGAGCATGGGACCGAGCCGAGGATTGCGATGCTGAAGAGTTGCTCATATGTTTTTCTTTTTCTATTGCTTTAGTACTTGTGTTCAATTGTATTTCAGCATGTTATTGTGTTTGTTGCTTTTTTAGATACTTGTACTTGCTACATCATTATTATTTTATACATTTCTTCCGCCATTTATTGTTGTTTCCTTACCTTGTATACCTTACCGAATGAGGGCATAGTTTCCCCAATAACTTACCAAGACCCTCGCTGCTAGTCGGTAGCCTCTGGCGTTTGGGGAAATGCGCTTGAGGTTATGTGGCGAACCTGGTACGGGGCACCAGTGGAGGGGCTCTAGATTCGGGTTGTTACACAAATGAACTAAATTAGATTAATTTATGTAAAATTTATATAGTTATACTTAAAAAATAAAATATAATTTAAAAAATTAAATAAATTATATGAAAATGCATTTTTGAATTAAAATTCATTATTTTTTCACTATTCGTCAAAAAATTATGTTTTTTAGAAAATACCAAAAATATACCCTAAAATAATTTTGAAATTCTAAATTCAAAAAAGAAGTTTAATTTATCAAATTAATTTTCTAAAATAATATAAAATTATAATTTTTTATTTTTCATATAAGGGCATAAGAAACAATTCATTTGAGAAAATAATATTTTCAAGCATATAAAGACTCTACCCAAAATTATATGTTTATTTATATAAAACCATTATAAATAAAATTTAAAATTTATTTATTAATATTCATATTAATTAGTTTAACGAGTATGTTATAACTGTCTCATTTGAATAATTATAATAATAAAATTCAATTTCATAGAAACTCAGTGTTGCATGTAACGTAGGACAAGTTGGTGTTGCATGTAGCATAAGTTTATATTGGTGTTTCATATAATGAATTATTAAATGGGTGTAAAATGAAACATATGACATCAAAGAAAATTAATATATTCAAAAAAAAGTTTTATAAAAACTTAAGGTGTTTCATTAAACCCCCGTTAAAATGAATTTAGCCCTCAAAATTCATCACTCTGATACATAAAAATGAGGGTACTTCTACCACATTATATCCTAAAGTTCCCATGAATATTCCTATAACAAGTGATTTTTAAACAAAACATTGAAAAGGTGAGTGGTCTTGTTTCATAGAAATATCTCTATTTGATCTGTAATTTCAATTGGTTGCTCCTTGTAAGAAGGATCCTACTTCAGTGGTATGAACTTTCAGTTCAATACATGTTAAGGGTTATGTATGTACTTACTTAGGAGAGATACATGGAACACATCATGGAATTGAGACATATTTGGAGGAAGTAACAATAAATATACTACCATACCTATACGATCAAGAATATCAAAGGGACCAATATTACTAGGGATTATTTTCCCTTTCATCCCAAATCTCAGAACGTTCAATTTGGGGAAAGATTTATAAAAACACCTTATTTACAACTTCAAATTCTATATCACTCCAAAAATTATCAACATAAATTTTATGCTGACTTTGATCAACTATGATATGATTCTGAATGGTTCTAATATTCTCGACCATTTCTTATGTGATGTCAAGTCCCAATAGCTTTCTTTCTCCAAATTCATCTTAGCATGTTAGCTCGAATGGCCCGAAGGGATTATTTTATTTATTTATTTTTGATAACCATTCATTAAATGAAAAAGTTGGAACCCTTACAAGGCTTTTATGCTCATATATTATAAGGGTCGTAGGCTTTGGATATTACTTGACCCGAAGGCCTTAGGGAATTCAACCAGATTATCTACAAGGAACTGCCCCTCCCTAGCATCTGCATCGTGATAGTAGCTCTCCACCTTTTCATGGTCATCTGGCTAGGCTTTCCGTGAAAGAATAGGCTGGTCCTGATGGCATAGTCATACCCTCTCATTCTGAAAATCCATTTGGCTCTACTTTAGTGAGTGCACCTGCTCTGAATCCTCTTCTAGGATTGTTACTTTTTTGTCGAGTCTGTTTGGGGAAACTGCATGTGGACCGAAGGCCTTGAGGTGGCTTGAAGGCCTTAAAGGTGGCTTGAGAGCTCTACTAACCTAAATGAATGGGTTTCCCAAAATCATTAAGGACTCCAAGCCCAAACTGATGGCCCAAGGTGAATAGTTTCAGCTGCTACAGTACCAAACAATACCTGCTACAATAACTGCTACAATGCCTGCTACAACACCCGCAGAGTGTACAGTCTGCTACAGTACCTTCACAGTGTATAGTCTGCTATAACATATGCACAATGTATAGTCCTACTACAGTACTTCTATAGTGCCTGCTACAGTACTACTACAGTACCAGAAATATCCCTCTACTTGGTTTTGAACTTGGGTCTCGTAGATGCACTTAAGGATACCTCACCAACTGGGTTGAGGCCCATGTGCCCTAGTATGTTGTATCTCTACATTTATCCCCATATAAGGCTTTATAAAATTACATATGAATGATTTAGTGATATATATTGTTGTGGGAAAACTAAACTAGAGGAAGGTGTTGATCCCAACCACCTTTAAAATCCAAAGACCAAGATCTCAATATTCCTCTAGGGTTTTAATTTTTCTTTTAGACTAAACATATGTCTGCGGATGATAAGTAGTGATAATACTCAATTCCATATCAATGGTTTTCTTAAGAATTCACTATAACTTTGAGGTAATCCTTTGATCTAGATCAGATACGATGGAATGTGGTAATCTATGAAACCATACCACTTCTTTAATGTATATCCTGGAAAGTTGATCTAGTGAGAAGTCATCTCTGATAGTAATGAAGTGTGCTAACATAGTAATGTGATTTATTAACACCCATATATAATTAAACCCTTTAGAGTTTATGGGGAGTCCAATGAAAAAATCCATAGTGATGTTCTCCCATTTTCATTCTGGTATGGGTAATAAATTCATCATCCCCTTAGACTTTTGTCTTTTAGCCTTAACTTTCTAGCATACCAAGAACCAAGATACAAACTCTAAAATATCCCTCTTTATATCATCCCACCAGAATTATTCCTTCAAGTCTCTCTCTATATATATATTTGTGCTTATAGGATGAATAGAAAATGATGAACTATGAGCTTACACTAATAGTTCCTTTATCAAATTATGCATAGATAAATCACATACACAGTTCTTGAACATTATCACTTAATCATGATCAAGGTTAAACATAGAAGAATTTATTGCATTCTTATTCAATTATACATCTTCCTTATGTGCCTCTTTAATCTTCACATGGATAGTGTCTTGGGAATTAAATTGAGAAAGATGATATTTTATCCTTCCTTCACGATTTCTAGATCTATCCTTTACAAATCCATAAATATTTCTTCTTTTGAGATCCGCATCATGGATAAGCTAGAAAGATCATTTCGACTCAAACCATTGACCACCTTGTTCGATTTTCTAGGATGGTAATGTATTGATTAGTCATAATACTTTATTATATCTAACCATATTCTCTAGAACATGTTAAACTCCTTCTATGTGAATATATATTTTAGACTTTTATGATTGGTATATATATCACACTTTTCTCCATAAAGATAATTCCTCTATATATTTAATGAAACAGTTGTTGTATCTACCTTTGAATCATGATTTGGGTAATTTTTATCTCGAATCTTCAATTTTTGTGAGGTATAGGCTATAACCATGCTATTAAACATAAGAAAAAAATCTCAATCTCTTCTTAGATATATCACTATTGATTAGAATACCTTCTCCACTATAGGGTAATGTAAGAACAAGGTCACTCACTAACCTTCTCTTCAGTTCCTTGAAATCTTCATCACATTCATCTGTATAGAGAAACTTGGCACCCTTCTGAGTTATCTTGGTCAGAGGATTAAATATTCACAAGAAATTATCCACAAACCTTAAATAATATCTAGATAAACCAAGAAAAATATAGATCTCAGTCACCCTTATTGGTCTAGGGAAACATTCAATAGGCTCAATCTTTGATATATCTACTACTATACCTTCTCAAGAGTTTATATGAATAAAATGAAACATTTTGCAGCCAAAATTTACACTTTTTAATTTTTTCATATAGTTTCTCATTCCTTATGGTTTTTAGTACAATTCTCAAGTAGTATTCATGCTCTTATTTTCTATTTTAATAGATGAGAATATCATCTATAAATACCACTACAAACTGATTAAGATAATCTCTAAAGACTCTATTCATCAAATCCATAAAGGTAGTAGGGTAATTAGTAAGCCCAAAAGGCATCACTATATATTCTGAGTGTCCATACCTTGTATGGAATTTCTTCTTGGGTATACCCTCGTTCTTGAACCTCAATTTATCATATATAGAATAAAGGTATATCTTGGAAAAGTATTTAGCTCCAAGAATTTGATAAAAAAAATTAATCAATATGGGGAAGATGATACCTGTTCTTGATATTGTTCAAATCCCAATAATCAATTTATAGTCACATTGATCCATCTTTATTTTCACAAAAAATAAAAGGTGTACCCCAAGGTGACACACTTGTACAAATGAATCCATTATTAAGGTTTTATTGGAGTCTATTCTCCAATTCTTGAAACTAAATTGGGTCTATTTTATAGAGAAACTTTGAAATTTTTGTGGAACGAGGTATGAGTTGTATCGAGAAATAAACTTCATGTTTTGGTGGAAGTTTAAGAGAGTCTTTTGAAAAGGCATCCAAAAATTCACAAAACATTTTCCTATATTCGATGTTGATCCCACCCTCCCCATCCTTTTGAGATAAATAGAACTTATGAATGGTAATTAAGAGCCATACATTGTATTTAATCTCCATATAATTTTTATACTTATCATAACATTGATAGATGATATTAGGTTGCTTTGGAATACCAAATATAAATTCCCTTCCTTGAAAATTGATGTGAGATTTATGCAGAGAAATCCAATCCATGCCAAAGATGATATAAAACTCAACCATATGAAGAATGGAATAATTTTATTGAATTGCATTCCCACAAACATCAATAGGAGAGGAATCATACACTTGATATGCAATAATCATACAATTAGGGGTTTACACTATTAACTCCACATCTTATCATTTTGGTGGAATATTTATACCCTTATAAAATTATTTAGATATGAATGAGTGTTTAGATACATAATGAAATAATACATTAGAAGTTCTATAGTGGATGGTAATTGTACCTTTCACCACATCATTATCACACCCCTCATCAGAAACAATGATCCCATGATATTTCCCCTATCCCTCGACATAAGGGGTTGGTGAAGTTTATAATAATCATTAACCCTATGGTTTGGGAAATGGTTAGAATAATGCACATTCTCCTTACACATGTAACACTAATTTGGGTGAGGTTCATTATGTGTGTCTTTCTATCCATTCACATTGTTAGATAACTTCTTCCCATCACTTCAGTAATAAAATGCCTGATGAACTTACCTTCCTTACTTATAAAAACTTATTAAACACCTAAAGAAAATTTCCTTCATGATTATTCCTATAAATAGAGCATAAATGAAATATAATATTTTTCACTCTATGATTTTTAGATTTTCCTTTGAACTACACCTTCCGTTTATTGTCAAAACTATGAGTTTGATACGTAATTATAACATCCATTTCAACCTTGATTGCACAATGTGAAATCTATTTTTTGCTACTAAATTCTCCTATGACCAATTCCCTTTTGAGGTGTGGCTTTAAGCCATTTAAGAACCTATCAAATTTACTTTTGTGTTTTATGATAATACCAAAAGAGTACCTCACAAGTCTTGTAAAATTTCCCTTGTATGTACCAAAATATTCATCATTCATTTTCTTTAACTCAATAAACTCTATATAAATATTTGTAAAAATAATAATAGGAAATTACTTACTAAAAAATTAGTTATTAAACTCATAATAATCCATGGATTCAATTTTATCTTGCTGCCACATATTCTTTATTAGATTCCACTACTGGCCTGATTTGCCTTGTAACTGATAAAAAGACAGAATGAATTTTTCATGCACTGAAAAATGGAGAAGTAAGGATATAATTTCAATGGTAATGTTTTATTGTTTAGTAAAAAGTGTATTATAAGACCATATTAAATAAGGTATGTGTTTCCTAATGAAGGAATCAATATAATTTTTTCCCTCCTTTGCAAATTTGGAATTTAGTATTATTCATAACTTGAGAAAGTTGGGCAAGCATAGCGACAATATTTTTCATTCCAACTCCCATAACATTTGGATTCTTAAGAAATAAAGCATTAAATTTCCTATCACACTATGTATTGATGTTGTTCCTTCAGGTTCCATCCATTGACTAAAAGAAAAAAGTATAGATTAAGAAACAATAATCATAGCGGGGAACCACATAACCATGAAAAAACACTTATAGGATGTGTAAATTATGACACATTATTTAATCTATGACACATTAGGTTTATCCTAGGTAATTCATATCAAACTTATATTTAAATATTTCATGATTTTTTGTGAACTTGTTTAATATCCAAAGAATAACCCTAGAGTGTATCAAACCAGATGTGCAGTAAGGCCTATTGTTGTGCCCCAATTATCGATCAATTAAAGTTCAATACAGTGTTTTCAGGGTTGATACCACTATGTACACCTATTACTGAGCCACATATACTAGTAATATCCAAATAGGGATTCATTTCTAGGGAACCACTCACTCTATCATTTTCCAAAATTCCAGGAAATTTTCCTATACATTGAATCATCCTTAGAGTTATCCTAAAAAATGTTATTAGGGATCTCACTATGATTTTTACATCCTAGCTTCATATGTTTGATATTTTTTTCTGATACTAACTATATCAACCCTCTCTTAACATACATTAATTTTACATCATTTATTTGAATACATAACACATTATAAAAATAATTTCCCAAAGATCGTATTAGTTTAGTGCCTTTGGAAATATCAAAACATAAACACAGGTAAATAAGTGAGATGCATTATCTATAATAGGTTCTCCATGCCCAGAACACTTCTTAGAAACATAATAAATAATATATATCTTCCTAACCCGGGGAAAGGAAACATAAAAAGGGGTGAGATCTGATGCTCAATAATGGTAAACAAGGGATATATCTAATAATAAACATGATCATAAGGGTATGAGAACGTGATCATAAAATTATAAGATCAAAAATTTAATATCAATGATTATAAACATGAAACATGAAATAAATATTTATAGTTTATAAGACATGAATCATAAGGGGATCAAGATCATAATACATGAAAGTATAACATAGGAATAAGACATGTAATTGTGTCATACATGTAAGTATATAAAATTATTTCCATAGTAGTCAAGGATTATTAAAAAGGACATATTAGTTGAATGGGTTCAATCCCAAACTATCTTGGTAGTCATGGTTCAATCCCATGGCCATATTAGTAGTCATGGTTAATTTCTAAGACCATATTAGTGGACAATTTCTTTATTGAACCGAGTTCATTCCCTGTTCTAGCCATGTCTATATTATGAAATATAAATATTTACCCAATGAATCGGAGGGGGATATAGGTCCCAACCATCTAATAATGAAATCATATATATATGTTCCACAATATAATATACTATAATATCATAAACCATTAAATTAAATGGGTATCATAAATATATCATAATATCACAACTTGTGGAAAATATATAGGTTTCATAACCATTTCATCAAAGCATAACCCATGAAAAGAGGTGGGTTTAAAAATCATATAAACTAAGAAATAATAACTTGTATCCTTAAAATATAACCCATGAAATATAAATGGGTATCATAAATATATAACATGTGAAAGAAAAATTTATTTCATAAACACATAACCCGTGAAAGAGAAACAAGTTTCATAAACATCATGCCATCAAAACATAAACCATTCAGAGAAAGAATATTAATGGAAACATTGAATCATATCACAATTAAGTCATGAGTAACACCATAAGATGTCATATTATATGTAAAATAGTTTTTAATGATCTTTTAAAAAAATTTCTTGAGGAAAATATCCTTTCTGTTTGAAAAACGTTTTTTAAAATGTAAAACATTTTTGAAAACCATTTTTTCTTTGAAAATAAATTTGAAAACTTATATATGAAGATTTAAAAACCATAAAACATTTTTAAATTTTTTTTAATTGAGAATTATATTAATATAATTTTAGAAACAATTATGGAAACATTTTTGAAAACATAAATTTTTAAATAAAAAAGATTCCTGACCGAAGAGAGAAATAAAGTTAGATTTTATTAAATACATTTTATTATTTTTATTAAGTACCAAAGAGTGAAAAAATGGTACTAATACTTGAATATATATTTAATAAACATAGTATAATAAAATTAATGAGTATTCTTGATATATGGATCATATGATTTCATCAATGGAAGCATACTCATAAACAACACTAATAAACAATGAGATTGTTGCAATAAACTCTTTCCACTTTAGTAACTTTGAATAAAACTACCCATGTAATAAACTTAAATTAAATAAAGAATAAAATATCCTTAATAGAAGAAATTTTATGATACAAAATTTAAAATTTCAGTATATGAACCTCATAAACGAATATGGGTGCATAAAAAAACATGTGTCTCAAAGAAGTATACTGAGACAAAACTACCTTACTGATTTGGTAACGTTTGAACTATAAGACCCCATGAAATAGATAATGAAAAATGGAAATGTAAATATCCAAATATTTAATTATAATAATAATTTAATAAATTAATTTTTAGTATATACACCACAAAAAATAAACAAGTGGTGAATATGGTATAAGAATCATAGAAATAAAAGTGAGACTATAAATCCCCTTACCTTATATCCTGAATCTCTTTATACTCATTCAAACCTAGTTTATAATAAATATATTTTTAGTATAAATATATCAAATAAAAATATTAATTTTTATAATACCATATATAATTTTATTATAACCTTTTATTACCCATTTATTAACACTTCTATGCTAAAGTTACGTTTCGGGTAATAACCGCTTTGTTTTTCACATGTGTTTTGATCTGTTATATTTTTTAGTAATATTAATTATATAATTATTTCATAATATATATAATTATAAACATGAAATAAATATCATATATATGCAGTATAAATTTATTCATAATAATCTATAAAAAATAGAAATATAAAATGAAACACATCATTCATTGAGACGGTAGGTTGTACGTATGCATGAACATTGTTTCCATTTTCTTATCATATTTAAAGAATGAAAGTAAATGATACATAAATTATAAATATAGTATAATTATTATTTCATATATATCCTCTAAGTTCCCTAAAACCATGTTTAATTAATTCCATGTTAAGTATGAACAAATCACATCGCTTTGAGGTGGCGGTAGTCGACAGGTCCACAAATGAAGTTATCATATTTCGAAAAAATAGAAATAATGAAGGTATGCGTTATATAATAATTAAATAAGAATAAATAAATCATAAAAATCATATATATCATAGAAATATATAAATTACATCATTATTTTTAACCTTGAATGTTTTAAATGGAAGAATGATCGACATTGGTTCATGAGGTGGTAGTCTGTCGTACACACGAACGATGATTGCGAATCCCATTTGATGGAAGTGTGTCTGTGTGTAGGAAAAATACTTAATATAACCAAATATTAGTATATTTAGAATTATAAGGTTATTATATACGTATGTGATAATTATAGTTGAGGGGGTGGATAATGAAAACAAAACAAAAGAGTTTATGGAAGGATGATACCTCTTCTTTGGGTAACTCATTTTTTTTTCAGCAAATGGATTTATTGGATGGATTTATTCCAAAGGTTAGGCCTCTAGGATATATTAAGGGAAGGTAGTAGGAGATTTGGAAGGTGTTGGTTGAGAAAAATAGATTTATAGGTGTGAAAAAGTGAGGGGGTTGAGTGTCCTTTTATAGTGGAGAAGGAGTGACATTCTTGTAAATATAAAAAGGTAAACACTATCGAGAGGCCCCCTTATATCATGTGCCACTAATATTTTTTAATTTTTGATAAAATATATTAATTTGTCTAAATATGTCCATAAAATGGATTTTTATTTCATTCTAGGTTATTCAGACCCCTAAATTAAAGTTTAACTACAAAGTAATCTTGTTTTTACCTTAATCATTGTAATTAATTTTAATTAATCTCACTAATATTTTTGGTAAAAAACTAATTTTAACATATTATAAATTATAAAATAATATTATTAAAAATATGGAATCAATTTTTCCAACTTCTAATCACATTATTGGTAGAAATTAATTTAAAATTAATCCCACAGACGTGTCACGACAACAAGTTTTTTAAGCCAAAATGTTTAAACGTTTGAAATGTTTTTATATCCAATTTCATTGTAAAATTAGTCAAAGTTACTTAAATTGATTTAATTGATGTAATATTTATATAATTACACTTTAAAACTAAATTAAAATATAATTCATCAATATAAATAAATTAGATGAAAAAACAATTTTGAATTAAAATTCAGTGTTTTTCAATATTCATTCAAAAATGATGTTTTTTAAAAAAAACCCCCAAAAAACCCAAATATAATTTTTAAATTATGAATTAAAAAAATATTTTTATTTTATAAATTTCAATTTCTAAAAGTGTCTAAAATTAATTTTATTATTGTTCATAGGACATAAAAAGCAGTTCATTTGAGAAAATAATATTTTAAAACATATAACGACGTCACAAAAAATTAAATGTTTTATTATAAATTTGTTTTATTTGTATAAAAAAATTATAAATAATATTTAAAAATTATTTATTAATATTCATATTACTATGTTTAATGGCTATGTTATAACTATATCATTTAAATAATCATAATAATAAAATATTGTTTCGTAGAAACTCAGTGTTGGATGTAACAAAAGCCAAGTCAGTATTGCATGTTGAACAAGATTATATTGGTGTAGCATATAATGAAAGATTAACTTTGTGTATCATGCAATTTAAGACATCAAATAAAATTAAATTTTTTTGAAAAAATATTCCTAAAAACTCAGGGTGTTACATCATCACTTTTAGTGAGAGTAATTTCATTAAAAGTCTTTGAGGAAAGGTATAAAACTTGATACTCATAAATTAATATGTATTTATTATAGATTATGACATGCATCATGTTTATCGTTTTGAGATATCTTATAGGAATGAACTATATAACTATTCCTAATTGGTATCTAAGGTTGATAAGTGTTCTCAAAGATAATAATCATGATCATTTGAATGTGAATATTATGAAGATAAATTTCTCAAACTTAAACTCATTGGTATTAGATAATATTTGTTCATAACACATTTTTTATAAAAAAATAGATTCAAAGATCAAATTTAATTGAAAAAAAGGTCAAGTAGATCAATATAATGAAAAAGGAGATACATTTGTTTCATTGAAGGTCAGCACTTATGATTTGAGTCTATATAGTGGATTTGTTATGGAATTTGAAAAACTATTATTATGTTCACACCATAAAAAAAATTGATTTCTGTATCATGTTTAGACAAGATGGGATTTTTATTCATTATTAAGAACAATATTTTTTTGTAACGATCCAACTCGGGACACCCTCACAAACTAATATCCAACCTAATATACCACATACTAGAAGGGCGTTCCCATTCCACATGGAATGAAGACTACAACCTCGAGATAAATAACAACCATAGGGAATTATTTTTCCCAACCTAAAGTAGACAACATGAAATATATACATATTTAGAAGAAATTAACTGGGAAATAATAACCAAAATAAATATATTCCCTAACTGACAGAAGACAACAGAAGAAATATAACTAAAATTAGTCATAACAAACTCAAAGTATGAGTCCAATATGAAAGAACAACTAAAAAAAGATGACCTCTCTATATGATAATGTGGGAAACGTCCCACCATCTCACCAATATCTATCCATAACCAACTAATATAAAACCTTCCTGCCTCACTGGAGTACCTTGTATTTTCCAATATTAAAAGACATAACTTGGTCTACACACTCCCGAAGGGGTTTTCACAGTGTAATATAATCATTCTCTATAGGATTCCATCTAGGTATTCCATATCAAGTCTCTATACAAACAATCAAGATATGTTTATTTAAAAAAACATGACATGATAAGCAATAATTAATGTTATATGAAAGCATAGTAAATATTTAACTTTTTCCACAGTTCTATACATTCCATGTAAAACAGTTTCAAATTATAATATATATAAAAATTTATCAAATTAAAAGTTGGAATATAAAATCCAAAACAATAAAAAGCCAAAGAACAATGGTAAACCGACAAAGGAAAACTATAAGGTTGGCTAATAGACTATTCATAACATAATCAAAGACTAGTGCGCACTTAATCCCATGGAATAACAGTCCTAGGGAGCAAGAAAAACACTCCATGAGTGAACCCCCTGATAGTTTCAAATCTATTCCCTGGAACTATGGGCCTAGGGAGTAGATGAACATCCCTTGAGTGAACCCCAATCTCAATGTGCTAAATTTATCAAATCAATTTCAAAATGTATTTTCAAAATCAATCTCAAATAACCTTTTTTTAATCAAATCCGATTTGAAAACCCATTTCCCAATTCTTTGAAAACAATAATTTTTCTTTACACAAAACCAAGGGAAAAAACATATTTTACCACAATTCCATTTATCCACACAAAAATATCATTCCAATTTATTAATAAGTAAATTTATAAAATAAAAGTAATCATGAATTATTCAACAAAGGCTAGAGATGAAACCACCAACAAAATACTTCTGATGCACACATTCACAATGGGATCCATGCACCATAAGAAAGGAACATATAACAAACAAAGGCCCTAGAATTGATTCACACATCTTAAAATCAATTACATATATAAAAATAATTCAATACAAAAAAATGTCATATACCAACAGAATTTTTTTGACAGATGATATATTTGTTGGTAAAAATGAAAAATTCCAACAGATATTAAATTTTATTGGTATAAATTTTAAGTACCAAAATTTGTTTTTACCAATAGTTATATCTATTGATATTTATCATTTAACCCCAATAAATCTTTTACCGATAGTTGAATCTTTTTCTTTATCATATAAATACTAACATTTTTTACGAACAATTGAATCTATCACTACTAATTGTTATTACCAAATTTTTTTTACCATTATAAAATTCCGTTGAAATAAATTATCCAATAACATAAAATATTATACAAAAAAAGAATATATATATATATATATATATTATTTTCAATAAATGTTATAAATTATAAATATTTAAATAAAATCATAAAATCATATGTTTTCATTGACACATTATATGTTTTTGATATAATATATATAAAATTGATGATATATGAATATAATTTTTTGAAATATGAATAAAATAAAATGTAGTAAAAACTGAAAAAATAATGTCATGTATGTATAATTTCATTTCATGTATATAATATAATTTTTTATTCACAATATATATAAATTTAAAACTTTTTTAATTATATATAAATTATATATAAAAATATTATACATAATGAACTTTTTTTTAATATTATACCAATAATATGACAGTCTTCCTTAAATAAAAATTCTCAAGCCGTAGTGATCAGATCACCGTTACCGTGTCTTCCAATTTCACACTCCACCCGGTTAATTTAATTTTATTGTAAAAAATATGTTGTTGTTGTTGTTGTTGTTATTATTATTATATTTTGTTTTTAATTTTCACATTTCCATTCCTTTCTCCCCTACATCATCCCACCCCCTCCCTTTCCTGGCTATGTTAAACACCCCAAGTGGAAACCTATCGGCACACCTCCCTCCTCTGGCCATTGAAGTTGGCCATTTCTCCTTCCAATTTTGCATGCGGTATCCTACGGTGAGAATCACTTCTCCTCCCCTCTATTATTTTTATCTTTTAATTGTGGGTGCGCATAAACCATCAAAACCCAAACTGATTTTGGGAATATTAATTATTGATTCTTGACAGTTACAGTTTGTAAGCCCCAATTTTTATCCGTTTTAGCTGCCGTTGTGTAAGGAATTTTAGCCACGATTCATGAGGCTGGATTATTTATCGATTATTGATTTTAACTCGGGTCTCACTCTTGGGGTCTCCCTTATCTGCACTAGGGTATTTGGTGGCATGTTTCACTCTCTTTTATCTTAGATGAATGAATGAATAGTAGTTTTTCATTTCAGTATTTGTTTGATCTGAGTTTCCCATTGGAATCACCTTCTCTTTTGGTCTTGTATCATCTTCTCCCTGCTTGACTGATTTCATCATCATATTTTGCATCAACTGTGTTTGTTTTTATTGTTTTGTTTCTGGTTTAGTGGTATTCTTTAAGTGGAGTCCTCAGTCCTGGGTCGTTTCAAGTGTTGACCCTGGTGGTTCCTCTAGTCTAGGGAAGTGTCCATCCAGCCCAAAGTGGCATTGGACTATAACCCTAGACCTAATGATGTACAAGAGTTTTAGTGATCTTAGACCCTCTCTAGAGTAGAATAGAGGTTTGGATTCTTTGGATAGTTATTTTTCCTTATTCTCATGTGATTGTGGCTCTATTTTTTTCTAGATTCTCACTCTATTTTCTCAGTGGTGGTTATTTATCTAAATTTGATAATCAAACATTGCAGGTTGAAAAAGTTGAGTATGCTGGGCTGTTTTGGTTTACATGTGAGTTTTCTATAGTCATCTGACTGGTTCTTTTTTCAACCACTCTTCAAGTACTAAACAAGTGAATCTCTATTTCAAGCTTTATATTTAAACTGTCTAGAACTCAGATCTAAATTTGAATTTCCTTATGAATTTGAATCCAAGTTTGCTACGTATTTCCCTTATTGACAAATGAATGTCTCATTAAAACATCTATACCGTATTAATGAAATTTATTTTGATTAACAACTATAACCATAACATTTTCTTATAAGTGATATTATTTCTCTAGTTTCCAAATTTAAAACTTTTTCATGCATCTGTGTGTTCTTTCCTTTATATAGACAATTCCATTAATAGCAGTGAATCTTAGACTTATGATTTCTGGTCACTCCCAATTAGAAAGAATAATGATAAAAGAGTAGTCCATGTCTTTTAAAGCCAATTAATACCCTAATTTTATTGAAACAGTTGATAATTAATGCATGAAAGGGCTATAATACTTGGAATCTTTTTGATATGGGTATCAACTATAAGAATTTGGGTCTATTTGGTAGAACTTATTGAAAAATTCTCATTGCACTCATCACTTGTTATACTCAGATTGAAAAATATGTCTTATTTGTTACGTTTTCAAGAAAACACTTGCATGTAGGGTCGGTTTGATACCACTTATTGAAATTTCTTATAGTATTTACCATTTATGATAAATAGGTTCAAAAAATATGTACAATGTGTTTTTTTATTACTTATATGAAACATCAAAAATAAATAAAAAATTATTGAGTTCCTTGTTTCTACAAATTTGAAATACTTAAATACCAAAAGAATACCACTCAAGTGGCTAGAAATATTTTTTTTTCAATTAGCAATATAGAAATGTTATGTACCATCAATCCAACCTAAATCACTTGATATTTATTATGGATGTAGAGTCCGTTAATTAATGAATTTTATTAAACAATGATTATTTTATCAATTACATCATCAATTTATTTTCATTACAACTCCAATACAAAGTGATTTTATATTTTTCATCTGTAAAAAGTTATGTATAGAAGTTATAATGATCATACGAAGATATGAATTTCTATGATGATTCACCCCTTTTATATTTGGTTCCAAGTCTTTAAGGCATTTTTGTATCTCTTTGTATTGTTATTTAGCTCTCTAGTGAAATTATTCTTCTTCTTAATTCATGTAAAAGAGAATATTAATGTTGTGTTCATTTTTAAAATATTTTTTTATAAAAAAATATTAGATTGTATTATAAAATAATAATGTGATGTATGTCTCATTTTTTATAGTATATGAAACATAAAATTATTTTTTTATTTTCTAAACATGTATCATTTTTACATTCTATAAAGGTAATTTTCTTTTTTTTTTCAAACCTGTATCATTTTCACTATTTTTTTCATGACTTTACATATTCCAATATCAATGTGTTGGGTATTTTATCATTATGTTAACTATTCATATATGGAATTTGGTGAACCTAATTTTTTAAAGAACACATATGATCAAATGATTTCCATTGGAATCATTCCAATTCGTATTGCTATTAAGATGCATAAATCTTGTTATTGTTGAATCCTTTATTATTGTCTAATATGTTATCAAGTGTCTATTTTATTTGTTCTTTATGCCCAGTAGGAATCCAATTTTTTTAGACTACTTTTCATTAGTGAAAAGTGATGAGGATTTCATATTGGTCATTGAAAATTTTGTTTACAGGTTACATATTCAAGTTACTTTCTTCTAAAATTTAAGTGCATGTGTTATTTCAGAATCAAAATGGTCATCACATATTTTTTTCATTCTTTTTATATGTAGTTTTAAAACTAATTATTAAAAGGCATCCATTTCATACTAATTGATAAATACTATGACATTAATAAAAGTATATGTTTTCCATATAATTAAAACTCTAAAATCTATTGTTTTTCTTTTCACCACTTTGGTATTCTATATTTTTTCAAAATTCAAACTGCATTTTGAAAAGTACTTTTAGAAATTCTAATTACTTAACTGCATATGCATATTTGTTTTTAGTTATCTTGTTTAAAGTATTTTTATTCTACTTATTTGATTGTTATTTTCTTGGAATTTAAGTGTAAGTGATTTTTTAGACATAGAACAATGATCACATATTTGTTTAAAGTTCATATGTGATATGGATTATAAGTACATAATCTACAATGTTTCTTCTCATTTCTACTGTTTACCTTTGAATTTTCAATTTTTTTGTAAGAGATGAATTTTTATTCTTTTGTATTCTCAATTAATTTATCTACAGTCATGTGATTCTTTTTTAGGATAGCCTTTTTGAGAATTTTTTTGAAATCAATGGCTATGTATGCCTCTTCTCCAACCTACTCCCAACAAATGGAATTATGAATAGTATTCAACTTTATTCATATTCTATTTCCATATGACTATTCATTTTTTATTTTCCGCCTCTAATGTTAGGGTTTTATTAGCCTTTATACATTTATTTTGTTTCGAGACCTTTAATAGATGAATATTATTTCTTTTAATAGTGGATTCATCCAGAATACGGGTTTTCTGCAATCTTAATTGTTGGAATTATATTTTTCCTCATGAAGATATTATCTATAAGTCTTTTGAAGTAAAAACCCAAAAATATGAAAACTCCTACTAAATTTTAAGAGTACTTACTGCATCATTATAATTCCTGAAAACTCTTATTAGTTGGCTTCTACCTCATCGCCACTTCCTACCTCCCTGCCCCTATGATGCATCACTGAGGTAAAATTCAAACCCAATCCTATGTTTGTCTCTCACTTTATATTGAAATTGATCATAATTGTTGTTATTTATTTCTCAATTAGAATTTATATTATGTTTTGTGTTCTCTCTGTTTCTCTTGTGTTACACTTGAAGGATTATATTGTAATATATTTATTGTGGGTTGCTTTTATGAACTTGAAGGGAAAACATTTTCATGTTTTTCCTTGGGCAACGATACTTCTAGGACTTTCCATGAGTTATATATTCTTGTTGTTGTGGATGAATAATCTTCTAGATGTATAGAGAAGAAAAGATGGATTGTGTCCACTTGATAAGCTGGAAGTAGTGCACAAGTGGTTGGGATCCCCAAGTAAGGTGCATGTGATCGAGGGAGGTGATCAATCTTCAAGGGTTCCAAGAAGAATTTTTAATTGTAGGTATCAACACAAAATGATGTTATAGATGGTGTAAATATTACTATTGAGGCCATAACATCATTTATTTCCATGTTTTTTAAAAGCTGGTAACACCTCCTCTGCTCGTTTGTGGCTTGTTTCTCTAGGGAATTTTTTCTTTTTAGAGACCCTTCCTTCCCCTATTTTTGACATTAACTATGAGATACTTTGTGTGATTTGATATTTCTCTGAAATATTTCTTTTTAATTGGTTCAAAATATCAATTTAAATGAATTTTGGAAGTGAAGTTAATCTTCTGGTCTTTTTGGTCTCTATTTAGATCATCTTATGGTTATTTTTTCCATTTGTTAGATAATCCTCTTGTTCTCATTAGATGATATTTTTATATCATGTGTTATTATTTTTATATCATGTGTTTTGTGTGATTAGAATGTTGCTCAAGATGGTGTGGGTATAAAGTGGAGGGTGCCGGTATAGTTGATACTTCCAATATAGAAGGGTGCTCCACTACAATTAATTAAAGAGATGATGAAGTTTTGCATGCCCCGATGATGGGGATTCCACGATAGTGATGTCAGATATTTTGCACTGATTTGAGGTGGATCTGGATTTTTGGTCCTGGGACATGGATGAGTTTCTGGTGCTCACTCATTCTAGTGTGGCAAGGATGGGCTATTATTGGGTGGGTGTGGATTGGTGGGGTGTGTGATGGATCTTGTTGGGGGATGGATTTTGTATTGATTCATTTTGTATTAAATTTAATTGTTAATATAATTTTTTTTTAATTTTGAACTTGTGTGAAAATATTTATCTTTAATAATTCAAATAGATGTGTTATATATGATAAATTAATAAATATAATATGATTTTTTACTAGATATAAAAATTTATAATTTTTATTCAAATGTAATTTATAAACAAATATTATATGTTGGTAATATTTTTACCAACAGAAAAATTTATCATTAGAATCTGTTGCTAAACATTTTAACCAATATATATATATATTATCTATTGGTATTATTATAATTGTAATAGAATGATTTTATCTGTCGTAAAATAATTTAGCGTAATGTTTTTACCGATAGTTTTTTATAGGGACATATATGTTGGTAAAAAGTTTTACCAACATAAAATTTAATTTTTCCAATAGATATGCCTCCATTAGAAAAAGTGAAATATTTTGTAGTGATTAGCGGAGAAGAAAAATCAACACAAACCTCAATGACATTTTATACTGCACCACAACCCACATGAGGTTCAGAATATAAAATTTTATCATTGAATAGATCTATAAGGATAAAAAAAGAATCAAGGTCACATGATCAACCGATCCATGAAGGAAACCTAATGTCGCAACCAAAATGATCACATCACAAGCCACTACTTTATTTCACCCTTACATCACTTGTTACATTATTTTGTATTTAAAATTAAAAGTATTATATCAATTTTCAGATCCAATTTTATTAAATTATTAATTTTTTTATCACTTTTAAAAAGGTAAATTTTACTTGTTTCGGTAATTTTGCTGTAGGAGGAGGTGATTTGGAAGGTCGTAGGTGATTCAGAAAGAAAATGGGCCAAACTGCATGGAAGCCCAAGGAAATATGGACACTATTTTGAACATTATGAGAAATATTCATATATAAATTGGAAAAAATTTTGTGGGATTATCCAAAATTAAGTTTATTACAAATCATCTCAAGAAACACAAACAAAATTATGCCATCTTAAAGCCCATCGAAACTGATCTATCTAGGGGACCGAATCTATTTGAAGTCAAAGATTTGTTTGTGTATTTTTTCTATATATCATGATGTAATCCTCCATTGGACTAAATATTTGACATGGAGATAGTAAATATTACATAATAAAACTTTTTTCTATTTTTAAAGTTGATATAAGTCCATTTAGTAACCCAAAACCAAGACATAATTGGTATCTCTAAATCTAGGTGCCCAAAACCACTTCCCGTTTTAGCTATCAATTGGCACCTTCGGCACACCATTTGAATGTTCGACCAAGGAGTGAAGTGCTTATATTATAGAGTTATATAGGTTTCCTCTAATCACCTTTGAGGTTCTCTAACTCCCTATACTCTTATAGAGAGCTCTTGAATCAAGGATCCCTTCATTGAAGCCTTCCTCTCTCCTCATGTTGTAATATTTGTGTTTGTATAATAAACTTCTTAGTCCCTCTTATATTTATTCTATATTATTATATTTTCTTCTATTTTATTCAATTATATTATCTTTTAATCATCCTATTTGGTCTATAAATCAATTTTAGAAATGATATTAGGTTATACCATTTCTAAACCTTTTCACTTGTAATACGTTTCTATGATGACCACATCACACATGGAAGAGTAGTTCATTTTAGTAATCGATCTACCTCTTAAATTATTCATTAATTTTTTTTGAATCAATGCGCAAAGATAATTAACATAATATGATATATTAATTTATTTTTTAATTTAAATTAAACTAATTAATTAATTGAACAATTAACACAAAACATGCGAGGTCAAGTATTGTGGGAATTGTGAGAGCGCAATCATAATAGGTAATACAAAACCACACAAGATCTATTTAAAGAGTTAAAATATAATCTATAAAGTAAATTAATCCTTATTTATAGAATTTATATGGTCCCTAATTAACCACTGACCATATTTTATCCTTAAAATTACAATCAATGTAGGGTGCTACAATTTCATGTTCGAAGTTAGCCTAGGGTTAAATTAATTTCATCTTTGTGGTTAAGTTAACTCATATAGGGTTTGAGGGTTAAAAAATTAGAAGATCATAATTAAGTGGATATTAATTTACATGATAAATATTTATAAGTGAATTAAGAATTAGAGTTAGATCAATTTTTCCTTTTAAAAATAGTTTTCTATAAAAACATCTTCTCGTTGCGTTTTCTCAATCACATTTCAAAACAAAAATACATTCTTCTTCCAGCATAATTCATATAGATTTATAAATAAAAACCCCATCCTTTTAAGTATTGTTTATTTATTTTATCATTATTTTCAAAGTAACTTTAATATTTTGTTTTAATTTTTTTTCCTTTGGGAGATGACCTTGGTCATCCACTCTGCTACACCTAAATAATCTGAAACTGAACATCATTTGAGAGCCCCCAAGAAAGTGCCTTTAAAATTAGATCTATTTCCTATTATTCAAGTATTTTATTAAACTAATTAGAGGTATTTTTTTACTATTATTTTATCCATTTGTTTTAACTTCATTCTTCCTTCTTCTTTCCCCTTTATCAATTTTTTGTTTGTTTTTCTCTATCTTTCTACTTCCTCTATCTTTTCTTCTCTATTAGACCATTAATTAAAACATATTATTTTGATATTATGGTCTAATTTTTTCAACTTCTATAATTTATGATATGATCCCCTCTTAATGATCTCTTTGTTCTAGAACCAAAGATTGAAAGCAGCCTTAGGGATCAAATTAGATAATCTCGGTCTATGGGAAGTGTCAACATTTACCCTATTAGGGAATTAATCCACTATAAGAATATTGAAATTGGAAACAATTATAATTCCAATGTAGAAAAACCAATATTTGAAAGTAATAATAATGAACTTAATATAACCATTCTATAATTGGATGCACCATATATTAACTATCAAACAAATTGTATTGCATACCCAAATCATGAATTAGACTTTGAATTGAAATCTGGGTTAATTCACCTACTTGAAAAATTTCATGGATTATATGGAAAGGTTCCAAAGAAACATTTAAAATAATTTAAAGTGTTTTTTAAAAAAATTAAACCAAGAAATGTCTCTGAAGATCAAATAAAACTGAGAGAATTCCCATTTTCATTTGATGGAGCTGCAAAATATTGGATGTATTATTTACAACTTGAAGATGTAAAATGTTAGAACAATTTGAAATATCTTTTCTTATAGAGATTTTTTCCAGAATCAAGGAACAATTACATCCATAAGGATATCTCAGGGATCAAGAAAGCACAAGGAGATTCAATGTATGAGTACTAAGAGCATTTCAAGAAGTTTTTGGAAATATATCCACATCACCAAATCAGTGAGCAACTTACCATCCAATACTTATATAAAGGACTCGCACCTATTAATAGGAGCATGATGGATGTCGTAGTTGGAGGAGAATTGGTGAAAAAACACCATTATCTGCACGTGTATTGATTGAAAATATGACACAAAACTGCCAACATTTTGGTGATCAAGGTACACCACATGCCAGAGGAGTAAATCAGGTAACTGAATATTCTCTCTAAAGTCATTTAATTGATTCCAAGTTGGAATAATTGACCACTATGGTGAGGAAAATTTCTTTTGATAAAACAACATCCCAAACCACTCCTATGATGCCCTGTGGAATTTGCACAGAAACAGACCACCTAACCGACTGTTTCCCCCAATTACTGGAGACAGAGGATGGAACTTCCATATTCTAGGGGAGACCATATCAATAGGAACAACAAACACATTCCTGGAAGAAGTACAATTAATTTTCACTAACATACAACTAAGGGTGTAAGGATCAATCGGACATGAGGAATACCACTATATAACAAAGAAGGCCCCCTTTTCAACAAAATTTCTAGTAGCCTCCTCCTTACCAATAGGGTTTCCAATAACCCTAAAGGAGATTTGAAACCCAAGAATCAACAATTCAACAAAAAGTGAATTCTAAACAAAAGGAATATTCTAATACTTATGATATTTGGAAACAAATTATTTTTAATCAATATAATGAGCTGAAGAGTCAAGGTTCAGAATTGAGAGAATTGAAGATGAAAATGAGCCAGGTTTCCACCTCCCTCTATGAACTGGTATGTAAGAACATTGGAAATATTACTTCCCAACCAAATCCAAATACCAAGAGGAATGCCAGTTCGATCACATTGAGAAGTGGGAAGCAAACAAAAGATATATCTGCACCTACCATTCCACCAGGATTCACCTCATCCTTGGAGAAGCCTCATTTCATACCAACTAATGAGAAACCCAAGGAGAAAGATATTGGTAAGAAAATGATTGATTATTTTCCTCCTAAACCCCTTCCTTTTCCAAATAGATTTGTTCAAACAAAAAATATGTCTGAAGAGGAAATGCAAAAGGAGGTTTTGGACACATTTAAGCATGTGGAGATAAACACCCCCTTATTGTAGCAATTAAGAAAATCCAAAGGAATGCCAAATTCTTAAAATAACATTGTAGCAATTGAAGAGGGCTCAAGGGAAATAAGAGGATCAATCTTGAAAGGAATCTGTCCGTACTCATTACACCAACTCTAGAAATACCAAAAAAGTGCAAGGATCCAAGGACATTCACCATACCATGAACCATAAGGGAGTTACACTTTTTTGATGCTTTATGTTATTTAAGTGCTTCCATAAATGTGATGCCTCACTCTGTATTATCTTCTTTATAGGATGGTGGGTTGATGCCGATTATAGTAGTGGTGTAGTTGGCGAACAGAGCTGCAACATATCTAGTGGGAGTCTTTGAGGATTTACTTGTTTAGGTAAGAGACACGATCTTTTTAGAATATTTCTACATGGATAAAATAGAGGATGATTAGGTAAGTTCTCATGCTCCCATTATCTTAGGTAGGACCTTCCTTAAAACTAAAAAACGATCATAAATGTCAATGAGGGTACACTTTCCATGGAGTTTGGAGATTAAGTTGTGATATTTAATGTTATGGACTCCATGAAGTACCCATCAGAGGACCATTTTACTTTTGTTATCTCCCATTTTGAACCACCAAATAAAAACCCCCTGTAATTTTATTGTCCTATTCTTAGATATATTATGAGCATTGGTTTAAGTATAATGTATAAGATCACTTCCAAACCTATTTGTAATGCACAAAACTATATTAGATTTAATTTTGAAATGGATTCATATTCTAATTTGGATCATATTCACTATGATTATGAATTGGATATTGAGTATGCTGATGGTTTTGATGCATTATTATCTGATTTTGGTGATTTTTATTCTGGTACTGATGTTTATTGTACACATATTTTAGTTCTTTCAATGTCTCCATCCATACTACACCACATTGATTGGAACTCAAGCCATTACCACTAAATATCAAATACTCATAATTATTGAGTGCTGATAGATTAACTATTATAATTGCTAACAACATCCCATTTGAACATGAAGAAAAACTTTTGAATCTTTTGAGGGAGAACATCAAGGAAATTTAGTGGAATTTGGCTGACATATCAGGTATTATCCATTCTATTTTCATACATAGGATTCTTCTAGAGGATGGGGTAAACCGGTGAGGCAGACACAAAGGAGACTAAATCCAACTCTTCTAGAAGTTGTTAAAAATAATTTGAAAAATTGTTGAGATAGATATAATTTATACCCTTTAATATTCCTAGTGGGTGAGTCCTATTCAGGTTGTTCCTAATAAAAGTTGTCTTACTGTTGTTAGAAATGATAGAGAGGATTTAGTTACAATGAGGGTACAAAATTGTTGGTGTTTGTGTATGGATTATATGAAACTAAATCAATCCACTCACAAGGACAATTTACCCCTCTTATTTATTGATCAAATGATTGAGAGTCTAGCTAGGAAAACACACTATTGTTTCTTGGATAAATTTTTTGGATATTTTTAGGTTTCTATAGCTTCATAGGATCAAGAGAAAACAACATTCACTTGTCCATTCGATAAATTTTCCTACCAAAGGATTCCATTTGGACTATGCAATGCCTCGGGTACCTTTAGAGATATATAGTGAGTATTTTTTATCAGATTTCATTGAGACATGAATGGAGGTATTTATGGATGATTTTATAGTGTATAGATCTTCATTTTATGAATGTACATTTTGTTTGTGAAAGGTGTTGAATAGTTTTATTGAGAATAATCTTGTATTAAACTTTAAAAAGTGCCATTTCATCATAACATAGAACTGTATTAGGAAATGAAGTGTCTAAACATGGGATAAAGGTTGATTAATCTAAGGTAGATATTATTTCTTCCTTACCCTATAATTTACGTGTGCACTATATTGGATATTTCCTAGGTCATGCCATATTTTATCGGCGCTTCATCAAATATTTCAATAAGATTTCTCTTCCTATGTCACAATTACTTCAAAAGGATTCTAACTTTATGTTTGACGATTCTTGTAGGACTTCATTTGATGAGTAAAATAATCATCTTACCACTCCACCAATCATACAACCCCCATGGTGGGAGCTCCATTTTGATCTTATGTGTGATGCATCAAACCTCTTGTTTGGAGATGTCTTATCATAGAGGGTGGAGGGACATTCACATGTGATTGACTATGCATTGATGACATTGGATTTAGCCCAATCAAACTACACAACCATACAAAATGAGTTTCTTTCTATGATATTTTCTTTAGATAAATTCCATTCAGATTTATTGGGCTCTAAAGTTGTCATTTTTTCTAACCATGCAGCTCTGAGGTACCTATTGAAGAAGCCAGATGAAAATCCTAGACTCATCCAATGGATGATCCTTCTTCAAGAATTTTATATTGAGATAATGGAAAAGAAGGGGTTATAAAACCTCATGTAATACCACATTATTAGGATTTCTCACACATTGGAGGCTAACCCCTTGAACCATGAACCACTTTAGAACAATTTTCCCCATGATCATCTTTATTCCATCTCAAGAACACATCCTTAGTATGCTAATTTAGTTAATTACCTTATTTCCTATGAAATTCACACAAATTTAAAGAAAATTCAAGTCCAAAAATTAAAGAGTGAGTTAGATTTTATGTGTGGGATAACCCCTACCATTGGATCATGTTTAGTGATCAAGTTATTAGGATTTGTGTTTCTAATCACGAGTTTTAGTCTATTTTTCATTTCTATCATACACTTTCATGTTGAGGACACATTGGACCCCAATGAATAGCTAAGAATGTTTTAAACTCTAGATTATATTTTCTTAGCTTATTCCATGATGCTCATCTATTTTTTAAGTCATTCTCTCATTTACAACACATTGGGAACATTTCTAGGTGACACGAGATGCCCCAATGACCCATACTATTCTATGAGATTTTTGATGTATGGGGAATTGATTTTGTCAGTACCTTTCTATGTTTATTTTGGTTTTTGTACATTTTGGTTTCTGTTGATTATGTGAGTAAAGGGGTGGAGGAAAAGGCCGCCATGAATTATGATTCTCATGTTGTAGTGGATTTTTTCAAGGCACAAATTGTTCGTAGGTTTGGAGTACTAGAGGATATCATCAGTGATCAGGGGAACACTTTTTTAATCAGATTTTTTCTTCCATCCTTTGGAAGTATGGGGTGACACACAAAATATAAACAAAATACCACCCCCAAAAAAAATTTCTAGGTTGAGGTTTCAAATCATTAGTTGAAACGAATTTTAGAGAAAACCGTGCAGTGGAATAGGAAGGATTAGAGAAAGCACTTGGATGGTACACTTTGGGATTAAAAAAAACATACAAGACACACATCAGTTTGTCTTTATTTTGGATTATTTTTGGGAAATCATGTCACCTACTAGTGGAAGTCGGGAATCGGGAATATTAGGCTATAAAGAAATGCAACATGGATTTGGACCAGACTAGAATTAAAAGAATGATACACATTAAAGATCTTGAGGAGATTCAATTGTTATCATATGAGAACTCCAGGATCTATGAGGAAAAATCAAAAGCATCTCATGATAGAATGACCCAACAAAGGGAGTTTTATGTTAGAGAGAATGTCATACTCTGCAGTTCACGACTGAAGCTGATGCTCATGGATATCATACAAGAGGACACTAAAAGGACATTAACAGTTAATGGGAAATTATTGAAGAAAAAAATTGAGGTAATTTATACTGATGTAGTGGATTACATCACACTACATGACCCCATCATCAATCGAGAATATCAGGATTTTTCTAACCCTTTCACTTTTATATTATTTTTCATATTTAAATTTTTTCATTTCATGTGCACATATCATCTCATGGGTTCACATTAAGGAAAATAAAATATTTTATGTGTGGGGGAGGGGATTACATTTTGGGGTAGTTATTCCAGATTTTCATTTGTTTGTTTTTTGTGTGTTTTCTATTAAGAATTTGGTTAAAATTAAAAAAATAAAATAAAACATATCATGTAACACGTTCATTTAGATATATAATGTATGGAAAATTCATGTTTTAAAGATCTATTAGTGGAATGATATGCATGAGAAATATTTTTTCATCAAAGGGTTGATTTTTATAAAAACTGAAGTTGTTGATGATCTGATTGGTTATTTCATTATAAACCTTTTAGATTTTGAAACCATTATTTGTGATATTTGTTCATGGTAATTTGTGACATTGATTTATGCACAAAACTTTTCACTCAACCATGAATTGAGAAATTTTTCCTACTCAATTGAAGGTATAGTAAAGTAAGGTAAAACAAATTCATCTTATATTAATGGTCGATCCATACGTTCATTTCTCTTACGATCAGTTTCATTACTATACCGAATTGACCTATGCCTGTGTATTTGTTATCCGAATGTTGTGTGCCCTCAAAAATAAAAACAAAAAAAAATAATAAAAAATAAATAAAACAAAAACAAAAATATGGGTTGTTTCTTGGGAAAGTCAAAACCCACTCTTCCTTTACCTATGACCTTATTATAAATTTTACAATTAGTGTTTTGAGGAGATCAAAAAAGGGTTAATAGATGATAGTGAGATTTTTTCCAAGTGAAACTTATGAAAAAAATAACAAAAATAATAAATGATGGGTGTGATGAAATGTAAAACATGTTGGGATATCCTGGTCGGGAGCTTATGGTTTTAATTTTAGGAATAATTAAGTGATTGGGTCTTGAAATTTGATTTCAAAGGAATGTACAATATGTTTAGTGGATTAAATTAGTTAAAAAATTATTTTACTTGACCTGAATATAATGAATAAATGGTGAAGATATGTACTTGGAATGATCGGCCCCACACATGTGGGGAACTATTGGCATGGTAGACCCATGACTTGTTTTTCTATGATTAGTTTTAACCTCGCTAGATTTTGTTTTGACACAATTTATGAGACAATAACTTTAAAATTTATTAATATTGACCCTTGAGGGGATTATTACATCACTTATACTTCCACTGTGGATTAAGGAATATGAACATGCATATACTATCACAATGTTTTGGAATATGTTATATGGAGTTTTTCCCAAGAGTAAAAAAAGGTAAGTGTGGGGGTTTGATGGCATCACGATTCACTGCTTTATTTCACCCTTACATCACTTTTTAGCTTGTTTTATATTTAAAATTACAAATATTATATCAAATTGAATGTCCCATTATATTTAATTATTAAATTTCTATCACTATTAAAAAGAGATTTTTTTTTATGATTTTTTTGTAGGAGGAGGTGATTTGGAGGGTCGGAGATGATCCAAAATAAAAATGATCCCAACTACATGGAAGCCTAAGGACATATGTCCACTATTTTGAAAATTACGAGAAATTCATGGATCAAAATTGTTTAAAATTTTGTGGTATGATCATAAATTAACTGGAATAAAAATAGTACAAAGAAACCCAAGTACAATTGGACCATTTTAGGTCCTATCAGAATTGATATGTCCAGGGGATGAAATCTAGATGAAGTCAAAGATCTGGTTCTGTATTTCAGCCATATCTCACAATTTATTCCTCCATTAGCCTCCAAATTTGACATGGAGACATTAAATATTCATGATACAAATTTTAACATTTTTCTATGTTGGTATAAGGAAATATATTAATGCAAAATCGAGACACAATTGGTATCTCTATGTCTATGTGCCCAAAACCACTTCCCATTTTGGCTATAAATTGACACCTTGGGCACCCCATTTTCAAGTTCAACCAAGAAGTGAAGTAATGAAATTTTGGAGTTATATAAGATTTATCTAGTTGAATTTGTGATTCTGTAACTCCCAATACTCATAGGGGGAACTCTTGAAGCAAATATCCCTTCATCGAAGCCTTCATCTCCTTCTCATGTTGTAATATTTGTGTTTGTCTAATAAACTTCTTAGTTCCTCTTATTTTTATTCTATATTATTCTATTTTATTATGTTTTTTTCAATTATATTATACTTTACTCTTCCTATTTGGTCTATAAATCATGATTAGAAATGATATTGGGTTTACGATTTCCAAACCATTGCACATGCAATACATTTCTACAATGGCTACACTATCCATGGAAGAGTTGTTCTTTTTAGTAATCAATCTACCTCTTAACTTATTAATTTATTTTTTTTGAATCAATGAGATATTGTAATTTTCATAATATTATATATTAATTGATTCTTTAATTTAAATGAAACTAAGTAATAAATTTAACAATTTACAAAAACCACATGAAGTCGATTATTGTGTGAATTGTGAGAGCACGATCTTTATTGAAAATACAAAACCACACGAGATAAATTTTTAGAGTTCAAATGTAATACCTAAACTCAATTAATACTTATTTCTAGAGTTTCTATGTTACCTAATTTACCAATGACCATAATATATCCTTGGAGATACAATCAAAGTAGGGTGCTATGATTTCATGTTCCGAAGCTAGCCTAGGGTTAAATTCATTTCATCTTTGTGGTAAGTTAACTCCCGTAGGGTTATAGGGTTAAAATATTTTTGATTATAATTAAGTGGATATTAATTTAAATTTTAATGATTAATAAGTGAATGAATAATTAGTGTTAGATCAATTATTAATTTTAAAAATATTTTTCTAAAAAAACATCTTCTCGTTGCGTTTTCTAAATCACATTTCAAAAACAAAAAAGTACAATCTTATTCCAAAATACTTATTCTAGATTTATAAATAGAAACCCCAATCATTTTAATTAGTTTTTATTTATTTTATAATTATTTTCAAAGTACATTTAATATTCTGTTTTAAATTACTTCCTCCTTTGAGAGATGACCTTGGTTAGCCACTCTGCTGCACCTAAATAACCCGAAACCAAACATCATTTGAGAGTGCCCATGACATCACATTTCAGAAGACTAATGTCAACAAAGAAGTATAAATTATTATTATAGAGAGAGATTAAAAACAAACACCACTGAGATCAAACACTAAACGAAGTGATCTGAAAGGAGAAGAGATTACCAAAACACTCTTGAAAAAACAGGGGTTCATGGATGAGGAGAAAAAAAGTGAATGACATAATCACTTGGAAAGATTCATGATAAAACCTATGGGTCATGAATGATTCACATCGTGAATTCAATATTCATGGTTTTAATCCTTTGAGTTGAAAATAAGTCAAAAAATTAATTTCCTGATCTTTAAAAACTTGATTGACCATTTCATGATGTGAACATATTTCAGGTCCTAAACCATTTTCACAACCTGTATAGAATTTTTAGAATATTCATGGTGATAGATTCAAATCATGATTTATATTCACAATGTGAATGTGTCTTATACGTAGCACCTAATATAGGCCCTATAGAAACTCCCAAGAAGGCCCTGATTCTCCTAAAACCCTAAAGTAAAACCCTTTAACACAAAAGAGAGCATACCTTTTAACTATGATTATACAATCTCTACACCATAGAAATTTATGTCCTTGGGAAGTCATGTGGGGGAAGAAGGCTCCATACAGAAGTGAGGACACTACTCCCTCCCCAATGATTCATGCTCCCAAGTATCATGAGAACCAAATATATGTTTTCATAACACTCTGCCTAATGAAAATGAATTCACATACAAGACATTCACTTGAGAATCTATGATCTCTAATAGTTTCTACAGAACAGAAACATCTGTCAACAAATAGATATCATCCCAACTCAAAAAATGAGAGGTAATGAGATGATACTTCCTGAGTTGAGATATGTGAAATACAAATTGTATACCCACAAACTGAACTAGGAATAACAAATGATAAATAACCTTTCCAGTCTTCTCAGTGACCTCAAATGGTATGGCATATCTCAGATCTATTTTCCCTTATTTACCAATATGACAATGAACCAACCAAGAAGAAAATTTATCTAAAATATGTCCACCTAGAAAAAACTACAAAGGAATACATCTAATATCTTCATATGAATTTTTTCGACCTTGTGTTATAACTAGACACCAAATGATACCCTAAATTCTTTCGGATATATTCTGAATGAGACTCAGTCCTACAAGAGATTCCTCACCCACCTATACCCAAAAAGAAGGTGATTTTCCTAGGTGGACATAAAATTCCTCTAATGGCGCCATTTTGATCATCAACTAGTACCCTTTATTATAAGAAAACTGAACTAGTCCCCAATATTTATCCCATGATCCACCCAAATCCAAGATTCAAACATAGAGCATATCCTCTAGGATCTAAATAGCATGCTCTATATAACTATCCATATATAGATGATAATTTTTACTCATCCTCAACTAGGTACCCATTTCCTCTTGGAGACTCTTTGAGAACTGGGTGGTAAACCTAGGATCCCTATATGAAACAATGGTAGAAGTAACCCCATGTAACCTCACAACCTCTTATACATACATCTTACCCTAAAATTCAACCTTAGTGTGTCTCTAATTATAATGAAATGAGTTGATTTAATCAACTAATCAATCCCCACCCAAATATAATTCTTCCCTCAGGGAGTCCATGGAAATCCAACAACTAATCCATGGACACCTCATCCCATTTTCAGACCGACACCAGAAGATGTTGGAGAAACCCATAAGGTTTCATGTTCTTTGACTTTGTCTGTTGGTAGGTATTACATAGGGAAATATAATTAGAAAATTAATTCTTCATATTAGGATAATAAAATCATTTCTTCATTTCATAACACATCTACATAGTTCCCGGATGAACAAACCATAAAGAAATATAATAGTCATATAAAAAAATCTCATCATAGATTATAAGATGAAAAACTAATCCCCAAAGTAGAGAATTCCATCATATGGGAGAGGATAACCTGAAATGGTCTTACAACCATAAATGGATTCTTTTATTCCTTTAAAATCATCATCCTTCTACTGAACCTACATAATAGACACAAGGGAAGTTTATGAAAACATATCACTGGCTAGAACTATACCCAAATTATAAAAACACTTCTCCTTATTTCACATAAATAAATGATTTATTACAAAATAATAAACTTAATAAAACAAAATTTTTTGATAAGTATAGTGTCTTAGGGAATTATTTACATTACATAACAACTTAAAATAATAAATATTTCATCTTTATTGAAAACTTCCTTAACATGATCATAACATTCCATGAATTTTAAAATATTTCAAGATTACCTGGGGAAGTACCTAAGAAAGGGGTGAGATATAAATAAAAAAGGGAATAATCATGGAATAAGGTAAAACATGTTAAAAAATAGGCATATCAATTGGGAATAAAATGAACATAAATAATAAGGCATGATATAGCATTATAATCAAAACATGAGAAATTTGGAAATAACATAAATCACTGCATCATAAACACAGGTCAAGGATAACTTCCCAGACATCATGATGAAAAAATTCCCATAAAAAATTAGGTTCACTCTCTATCCCAACATGACATATCATGATACTAAACATTCCCCAATACATTGGAGTGGTATATAATTATGGGCTCACTCGTTACTTTTATTTAATTCTCATGCTTAAATGTGCCACATAGATCATAAAACATGGATTCATTCATCATAATAATTTATTAAAATATCAAGGTGTGGGGAAAAAATATATTTAAGTCCCAAATAAAACATATATCTTCATAAACATGAACGCCCTTTATTGTAAACGGGAATGGTATTCACTATATAATTGTTTTGACATGGAAAAATCATGGTGAAATTTTGGCAGCAAAACAACGTCACATAAAGATTCATGAAAATTGGTTGATGATATATAATGGGGTATATCATTAGTTTTAAATCAAATAGGAATTAATATGTACATGGGAAAACATATCCCAACATTATAAATTGGAATTTTAAGGCATAATTTAATGAAGATACATGATTAAAGAAAAGAATCTTAACTATATTTCGGCATGGTAAGGAGGGTACATGAAGGATTATGGTAGGCTTAATGAGAGTGAAATGGGGATCTCATAATTTATACATTAAATGGATAATAATTGGGATATGTAAGAACATATCAAAACATAATAAAATGGAATTCAAGAGACATAACATAAAAGAAGTGCTTGAATGGAAATGAGAAGAGAGTAATCCATACTTGAGTGTGAGAATTCAAATGACTAGGAGGGGCTTTTTGAGAGATTGGGGGAACCTTTTAAGTATGCTAGAGATTGGAGGGAAGATTAGAGATATTATACAAGGAGTTTTAGAGAAAAATTGGATCTTCGGTGGGTTTATATAGGAAATGAGGGGGATTTCATTGTTATTTAGGTTTTGGAATCTACATAATAAAATAACCAAAACCACAAACCATACCTGGGTTTTTACCAATGGTTTCATCCAAATAGTAGTGGATCTAATCATTTTATAATACCAAGGGATTAAATTAATAAAATAATTTTCTTTGTTATGTAGAGGTGATTCACTCTTAAATAAATAATTTAAAAACCTCAAAATATATTATAAGTTTTCGAGGGTTCATAATAGCTTTATAAAATAAATAAAATAAACCCAAAACCACATTATTTTAAATTAAAAACATATATATGTCTGTGGATACCATTTATAGTATTTATTACATCACTTTCATGTCATTATGTTATCATAATACACAAAGTATATTTATATGGTATTTAATTTTTACCTGAAAATTCGATTGTCTCAAAAAATTATAAAAAATTGAAAATTGGATAATTTAAACATTATAATTCCAAAAATAATAATCATTTACTCTAAATAATTTTCTAAATATGTGAATTTTAACTTTTAAAATTAAATCGACATTTATTATGAAATGCTGGGTTTTTTTGACAATAATAGTTTTTGAACCCTGATAAAAATTATATTTTACTTCATAAAAATTACATGATAATTTATTTTTAATAGAAATTATTAAATAATAATATTTTATTAAAAAAAATTATTTCAAAAATCCATTAATTCGTAAAAATAATTAAATTAATTGAATTTGAATATTATCTGAAAATACTATTTGTGTTTTATTGTATCAAAATAAAAATCATTTAAGTAGTAACAATAATAGGATGAAAATATATCCATTATTATATAAAAAATAATATAAATATAAATATCTATAAGGTCTTGATACATATCACTTTAATACGCCTATAAACACCCTATGGGTAAGGTGTGCAATGGTGGGACTTTCATGGGGTGGTTCAACCAATAGGGTTTGGGCCATGATATAAATGAGCTTGAACTTTTCCCGTAAATGGTTTATCTCATGATTAAGTTGTTGGATATCATTTTTGTATTACTCAATGTAAAATACTTGAGATGATATCTCCCTTGAAATATCAGATAAATGGGATTTATAGGGTATGATCCTATTAGTTGAGCTCATCACTTAATTTGTTTTTGTTAATTGGATTTGTTAAAACCCTATATTTATACTAATTATATGATCAATATTCAATGACTATATTATCAATGGTAATGATTCTTAACATTAAATTAAATCCAATTTAATATAATAATAAAAAGTGAATGTGTCTTCTATAACAATATTATATAATAAGAAATTTAATTAAATTACAAGGGGAATTTTATTTATAACAATTCTATTTGTTATAATATTACCCCATTTATAAATTTTTCCATTGAAATTTTCTTTTACCACATTAAAATCGATGAGGGTAAATCTGTTTCATCACCTCCTCTGGTTCCCACATTTCTTCTTCAAACATATAGTTTCTCCACAAAAGTTTTACAAGGTTCATTTCCTTATTTCATAGAACCTTTTCTATACAATCTAATATCCTCACCAGCTTATCTTCATAGGAAATATAATTATATAATGGTACCATATCTATATTGAGTACATGTGATGGTTATGGTATGTTCTTCTTGAAGAGAGACACATGGAATACATCATTTACTTGAGATAGGTTCAGAGAGAGTTCTAGTTGATTGGACATCACTACGATGTGATAAAGGATATCTAAGGGGCCGATGTATCATAGACTAAGCTTTACATTTTTCAAAAATCTCATAAATTTCTTCCATGGATATTTGAGGAGGGATTCCAGGTCTCCAAGATCAAACTATAGGTCCTGTAAATGATTTTCATCATAGTTATTTTTTCGACTTTGTAAAACCTTGATGTGCTTCTTGAATGGTATTAACCTTTTAAACCATTTCCTCAAAAATTCCAGGACCTAGTAGTTTTCATTCCCCAACTTCTTCCCAACACAAAGGTGCTTTGTACCTCTTCCCCTAAAGAGCTTTTTAGGAAGCCAATTGGATGATCGAGTAGAAACTATTATTGTAAGAGAACTCAAACTGAGGAATATGTTGGTAACATCCTCCTTTAATGTCAATTAAGAATTACCTCATCATGTACTGAAGTTTTTGGATAGTCTTCTAAAATTGGACATCAGTTTGAGGGTGATAATCCATGCTAATGTTTAGCTTAGTGTTTAGAGAATATTGGAGAATCTTCCAGAACATAGAGGTTAATATTGGATCTCAATCAGATATAATTGATAGTGGTACTTTATGCAGCCTTACCACCTATATGATGCATATCCTTGAAATTTGATCTAGTAAAAAATCATCTTGAATCATAATGATGTGTGCATCCTTTGTAAGATGATCCACCACAACACAAATATCATTGTTTTCTCTTGATGTATTCAGAAGTATGGTGAAGAAAGTCCATGGTGATGTTTTCCTATTTCCATGTTGGTATGGGTAATGGTTACATTATTCCCTTAGAATTATTCCTTTTATCCTTAACTCACTGACATACCAATCACTTTGATGTATATTCAGTGATCTCCTTATTTATATTGTTATACCAATAGTTCTCTTGGATATATTGATAAATCATTTTGCTTCATGGGTGAATGGAGAAAGTTGAACTATGTGCATCACCCAATAGTTACTTCCTTAAGTCAGTATTGGATGGTACACATAGTCTTGACCCAAATCTCACAACTCCTTATTCATTAACATTGAACTCCAAGGATTTATATTTATTTATATTTACCACTTTCTTCTGAATTACTATATTATCCCTTTGAGCATCTTTTAACCTCTCCATAAAAAATAGTTGAGAAATAATTTGTAAAAAGATTGATGATATTCCTTCCTTTATGATTCCCATGTCCATCTTTTATAAATCTAAGAAGATTATATACCTCTCAATTCTCATAAATTATAGAATTTATGAGTCTTTCCACTTAGAGAATCTTCCACTTTATTCTCTTTCCTAGGATGGTAGTGAATCGAGCATTCATAGTCCTCGATCAAATCAAACCATCTTCATTGGTGCATATTAGGCTCGTTTTGTGTTAATATATACATAAATCCTTTTTATCCATATATATTTCACACTTCTCCCCAAATAGATAATTCTACCATATTTTCAAGGCAAATATAACTACATATATTCCTTATCATGCATTAGGTAGTTTTTTTTTGAACTTTAAGATTCCTTGAAGCATAGGCTATGACTTTATCATTATACACTAACACACATCCCAATCCCTTCTTTGAAGCATCGTTGAATACCATGAAAATATCTCCACTTATGGGTAGTGTGAGAAAAGATTCTATGATAATCATCATTTTCAACTCCTTGAATATCTCTTCAAAATCATCATTCTAAGAGAATATGACTCCATTCCAAGTTAACATGGAAAAAGGGTTAGAAAATCTCGAGAAATTTCTCACAAATCAGCAACAATACCTAGCTAATACAAAGAAACTATAGAAATATCTCAAGGATGCTTTCCTCAAGTAGCCTTCAATTGCTTATATATTTGAAGGGTCTATAGATATCCCATTTCTTATGATTATATGCACCAATAATGATACTTTCTTCAACCATAACTCACATTTGTTGTACTTGGTATAAAAATTCACCTTTTACAAGGTATTTAGCATAGTTCTCAGATGCTCCTCATACTCCTCCTTGGTTTTGTATTATATTAGAATGTCATCTATAAAGACTTCCAAAAATTGGTTGAGTTAATCTCTAAAGACTCTATTAATCAAGCCCATGAATATTTTTGGAGCATTAGTATGCCTAGATGGAATTATTATGAACACATAGTGCCCAAACCTTGTATGAAAAAAATCTTGGGCATATCCTCCTTCTTTACCCTAACTTGGTAATATCTAGACTGCAGATCCACCTTGGAGAAGTATTGTGCTCCATATAGCTGATCAAACAATTCATCAATCCATGGAAGATGATATTTGTTCTTTATCAAGATCATATTATGTTCATGATAATAAATGCAAATGAGCATTGACCCATCCTTCTTCTTGACAAAGAGGTTTGGCGCACCCCATGTTTAAGAACATGGGAATATGAACCCTTTATCTAGATTCTCCTATATTTTTTTTATTCAAATCATCATGTTTTACAACCGCCATTATATATGGAGTCATGGATAATGGAAAAAACCTAGGTATAAGATCAATTGGAAATTCAACCTTCTTCCTAGGAGGAAGACTAGTTAATTCCTCAGGAGACACATCCTCATATTACCTCACAATAGGCATTTCTTCATGGATGGTTCTTTCCTTAGACTCAATCACTTGATCAATATATTATTTCTCATATGGAAATAATATGAATTCTTGAGAGGTTGGTGCCAAATAATATTCACCCTCATCCTTGATCTTGTATAGAATTAGGGGTCAATTCATAATATGGAGAGTGATTTCATTCATGTAGAAATTTATGTTGGCTCTATACATGGAAATACAATCCATGCTTAGTATTACATAAAATTACACCAAAGTTAAACTTATATTATTTTCAAGAAGAAAATTCTCACAAACATAAACATGGGATACATAATCATATAATTTTTACCTAATGATATAAAATCATTTCAGGTGGTGACTCGATGTTCTTAGAACACATACAAGATATACTAATAGGGAATGAATTGAAATAAAACCTGGCATCCAAAATTACTAATTAGAGGTTACATTTACTTAAATCATCATGATCCATCTCAGCATAAGACTTTCCTTGTTCCTTTGTTCTTGGAAATTTTTGATTCTCATCATGCTTCAGAATCTTTTGAATAGAGAATTGTCTTGGATAATGCCCAAATTCTCCACACTTATGACATAGAACTGTATAAGGTATAATAGATTGAACATTATTTCCATCTATCACCTTATCCATTTTCCATGGAAATTGGATACTTTATTCCCTACCTTTCCACACTTAAAACATATTATAGTCCCTTTGTTATATTTCTCTTGGTGCCTCTTTCCACACTTTTTTTACAAAGGGAATTGGGTCTTCATTCCCTTTTCACCTTTATCCAATGAACTCCCTTGAGAAGTTGTCTTCCTTGTCCTTGACATATTTGGGCATTAAAAAACGTTCCAGTTGTAAATTTTAAATTTTGATAACTAGTTTGGAATAATCATAATATGTAAAACTTGATCTCCCATTCGATTGGGCATCTCATTTGGGAAGTCATCACATTTCCCTTTACATTGGTTATTCACTCGATTCCTACTATTTCTAGAAATTCTTTAGAATAAAGGAAAACTAGGGATAAATGTTTTTAAACTATTAAATGCTTAAAATGGAATCCAATGACATTAAATAGATAACTTATAAATTTCACGTGTTTTATTAACTTATGAATTTTTAGGCTTCAATATATGTTATCAATGATCTATTTTCTAGCATATATTTTATGGGAATTTTTTCTTATTCCATTGATAATGGTTCATAATGATCTTGTGAATTTACCAAATCATATACGTTAAGAGGATCAAACTAGGTGTGTAGTAAGGTCTATTTTCAGGTACTAGGTTACACTGAGCCATGCCTAACACACCTTGTCAGAGTTGTCACCCCTAGGTACATCTATTCTAGAACCACGTCCACTTGTAGTATCCTGAAAAGGGTGTATTTTATTAATAAACCAATTAATCAATATGTACCAAAATTTAGGGATGTTTTCATATACTTATTATTATACCAAATTCTTTCTCTAGAGTTTTCTAATTATAATCCCAAAAACAACTAAACTTTTCCTCTAATACCAAATTTAACAACCCTACTCTATATTTCAAATTAAAAAATGATTTATTACATAATATTAAACTAAATACAACACAGAATATCTGAAGTTATAGTGTCTTTGGGAATTAGGTACATTACATAACAAATTAAAACATAAAATACATCAGCTTTATTGAAAACTTATTTAACATGATTATAATATTCCATGGATTTTAAAACTGCACCGGATAACCTGGGGACATAAATAAGAAAGGGGTGATTTATAAATACCTTTAAGGAAATAATTATGGAATAATGTAAAAAATTTAGACAATAGGCATATCAATGAAGAATAAAATGAACATGAACAATAAGACATGATATAGAATGATAATCATAACATGAGAAAAGTGGAAAAAACTTAAAACACCGCATCATAAACATAGGTCAAAGATAAATATCAATAAATCATAATGAAAAGGTCCAATAAAGGAATTAGGTTCACTCCCTATCCTAACATGACATCTCATGAGAATAAACATTACCCAATGCATTGGAGCGCCATATAATTACAGGTGTACCTGTCACTTTCATTTCACGTTCACGCTTAAGTGTGCCTCATAGATCATACAACATGGATTCATTAATTATAAAAACTCATTAAAAGATAAGAAGTGTTAAATAAATATATTTATGTCTAAAATAAAAAGTATATGTACATAAATGTGAACAACCTTGATAAAAAATGGGTATGGTTTTCACTACACAATTTTTTTACATAGAAAAATCGTAGTGAAATTTTTGCAGTATTAAAACATCACATAAAGATTCATAAATTTTTTTTGATGCGAGATAATGGTTCTATCATCACTTATAAATAAATGGAAAGTAATAGGGACATGTAAAAACATATCCCAACAATATAAATTGGAAATTGAATGCATAAGTTAATGAAGAAACTTGAATAAAGAAAAGAATCCTAACTATATTTCAGCATAATAATGGGGGTTTATAAAGGATCATGGGAGGATTAATGAAAGTGAAAGTGGTATCATAATTTATAAATTAAATGGGATGTAAGGGGAATATTTAAGAACATATCCCAACATAAGAAAATGGAGTTTAAGATACATAACATAAAATAAGTGCTCGAATGGAAATGAGAATAGAGAAATCCCTTACTTGAGTGTGTGGAAAAAAATGACTGGGATGGGATTCTTGGGATATTTGGGGTACATTAAGAGTACTATATAGAGGGGAAGGTAGAGTAAGTATGTGATCCAATGATTTTAAGTGATGATAAATGGGAGTTTAGGTGATTTTATATATGAAATGAGGGAAATTTGTTTATTATTTAGGTTTTGGACTCAATATAATAAAATAAACAAAACCACAAACCATACCATGGTTTTTTACCATGGTTTATTCCAAATTGGTGTGGTTATCATTATATTATAAGTACAATGGCCTAAATTAATAAAATAATTCCCTTGATTATGTGTAGGCGAGTCACACTCTTAAATAAATGATTTAAGAACCTTAAAATATATTATAAATTTGGGAGGATTCATAATGTATTTATAAAATGAATAAAATAAACATAAAACCATATTATTTTAAATTAAAATAATATATTTTTCTATGGATACATTTTATATTATTTATTACATCACTTTTCGGTCATTATGATTTCATAATACACATAATATATTTATATGGTATTTAATTTTTACATGAAAATTGGACAGTCTCAGAAAATTATGAAACATTTACCATTAGATAATTAAAATGTTATGATTCAAAAAATATTATTCATTTTATCTAAATAATTTTATAAATATGTTAATTTTTACTTTTAAAATAAAATCAAAATTTAATAATAAATACTGTGTTTTTTGACAATAATAGTTTTTGAACTCTTATAAAAATTACATTTGACTTCATAAAAATTATATGATAAATTATATTTAATAATAATATTTTATTAAGAAATTATTTATTTCAAAAATAAATTAATTCACAAAAATAAAGTCCTTGATCGAATTTGAATATTATCCAAAAATACTATTTGTGTTTCATTGTACCGAAATAAAAATTATTTATGAAGTAAAAATAATAGGATGAAAATATTTACATTGTTCTATAAAAAATAATGAAATTAGTCATATTTCTAGGGTATTGATACATATCCCTTTAATACACTAGAAAATTCCCTTACAGTAAGGTGCAAGATGGCGGGACTTTCATGGGGTGGTTCAACAAACATGGTTTGGGTTGTAATCTTAATGAGCTTGAACTTCTCCTATAAACGGTTTCACTCATTCTTAAGTTATTGGATCACAACATGGGCTTGGTCAAGGGAAAATCCCAATGATGATATCTCCCTAATAAGCTCTAATAAATGGGATTCATAGGTTCTGATCTTATGGTTGAGGTCATCACTTCTGTTTTCTGTGTTAATTGGATTTGATAAAACCCTATATTTATACAAATCATGTGATCACTATTTAAAGGCAATATTATAAATGGTAATGATTATTAATGGTAAATTAAATCAAATTGAATATAATAAAACAAAATAAGTGAATGTGTTTTCTATAACCATATTATATAATAATACATTTAATTAAATTTCAATAGGAATTTTATTTATAACATTTCAGGTCTTTAGAAAAATCATCCTCTTGAGAATGTAGATTCAAATAAGAAAAGTTCCTTATCAGTTTCCACTCTTCCTTAGATTTCAAGACATCCTTTAATGAAACTTTCCTACTAAGAGTTTCCATAATGATATCCCCCTTCCTTAGGGTATAGGTGATGTTAAATTTGAAAATTTGAAGGTATTTTAACCAGAACCTCTATTTGAGATTCATGTCATTCAGGGAAAAGATACAGATCAAACACTTATAGTAAAAAAATAATGTAAATCTCTCCTCAAAAATATAATTATTCCAACACTTAATCACATTCATAACTATAGAAAGTTCTAAATCATGAGTGGTGTAATTATTCTCATGTGTATGAAGTTTTTGAGAACCATAGGACACCGCATGACCATCCTTTATAATAAGGAAACCCAGAACAACACTAGAAGCATCAAATTAATCTAGATACCCCTTAAATAGATTAGGTAAGATCAAAATAGATGCTGACATTAGAATTCATTTCATATCATTGAAAAAATATTAACACTTTTCATCCCATATGAATTTCACCCCTTTCCGAGTAAGATTAGTCATAGGTGATACCAACTTCGAGAAATACATGAAAAACCATTAATAGTATCTAGAAATACCATTGAAGATCTATATCTCAAAGATATTTCATGTATCCTCCCATGACAATACAAACATCACCTTCTGAGGATCAACTAACAATCCATGCTTAGAAATCTCATGTCCCAGAAACATTACTTCTTGGATCTAGAAACTACATTGAAAAATATTTCCATACATATGGTGACTCCTTGGGATATCCAAATCCAAACGTAGATAATTCACATTCTCACACAAAAACCTCAAATGAACCAATATATTTTCTAAAAACACAACAAAAAATGTGTTATGATACTGATGGAATATCTAATTCATCATATCTATAAAAATGTTGGAACATTAGTTTGAAAAAAGGCATCAAAAAATATTTATAATGGATATACTTACTCTTAAAAGCCATATTTGGTAAATCAGAATCTTGAACCCTAAGATGATGATAATTTTAATCAAGACTGATCTTAGAAAACCACTTTTTATTCTATAAATAATCAAGAAAATGATTCGTACCGGGAAAATGATATCTATTCTTAATTTTTACCCAATCCAACTTTCATTAATCTAAAAATAATTGATGTGAAACATCTACCATTTTGGAAAGATGAAATGGGGCTACCCACCGTGAAACCCTAAGATGAACAGAGACATTTTAAATCAGATCATACAATTGGATATTGATTCTGATAGTGTTAAACAATAAGAGGTTATTGATATTGGTTGCATACCCAACACTAGATCAATTGTAAACTTTACCTTACTCTCTAGAGGAATATTGGAGAAGTCATCCAGAAAAATACCAGGAATGTCTTGAAAAATTGTGGTAAGAATGATGGGAGAAGAAATCACAAGTAGATTAAATTAAACAACAACTAAAACTCCTAAGATCTGTGTTAGAAGGTCTTGCATGACTAGACCTAAGATCTTTCTCTCAAAAAACCCCTAGATATCCCATCACCAGTAGAGAAAAATACTTGGTGATAGTAATAATAAATCTTAGTATGATGATAAAAAATCTAATCCATCCAGACGATGATGTAAAATAGATCTATATCATGAATAAGGAAATACTATACTATCTCTATGCCAACTATCGATAGAGAATAATAGAGAAACTAAAACCCCTACTCTTTCCTATTTACAAGAGGTGTCACTAACTCCATGATAAAGTACATGAGATTCAGTGGAAGTTTCAACATATAAAAAAGGGTAGATATAAATGATTGGGAGGTAGCATTGTCAAATAAAGTAGTTACTATACACTACTAGAAGTTTAGGCTATAGACACGGTTCCAAACACCGACTATAATCCAAAAAACTGTGGCTATAGGTTATAGCCATGGTATAATGAACCGTGGATAGTGTTGGCATGGATATAGAGAAAAACCAATATCCACGGTTTTAAACCATGGCTAAATCCCTATAGTCACAGTTTAAACTATGGCTAAAGCCCTGTATCCATGGTTCAAACCATAGATAAAGCATTATATCCACAGTTTGAAACCATGGATAATGATTTATTCACATATGGGATATATCCATGGTTTGAAATGGTGGCTATATCCCTTCAAATTTCATAAAAAACACCCCCTGGACAGACTTCCCTCCACCCCCCGGACAGACCCCCCTCCCTGGATAGACCCACCATACACCCTCCCTGGAAAAACTCCCTCCCCCCCCACACAAACCCTTCCCCCTACAGACCCCCTTCCACCCCCTGGATAGCCCCTATCCCTCTTGGTCACCCCCTAGATAGCACCCCCTCCTGGACACCCTATGAATAGGCCCTCCCTCTTGGAAAACACTCTTAGATAACCCCACCCCCCCTTCTTGACACCCCCTGGACAAGCCCCCTATATCCTGCATAGCACCCCTGGACAACCCCCCCTCCTAGACACCCCCTCCCGGACATCCCCCTCCCCTATATATCACAATGCACCCCCTAGAAAGCACCCCCTCTCCTAGACACCCCTGGACATCCCCTCTCTCTTAGACACCCACTGAATAGTCCCCTCCCTCCTAGATAGCCCCCTCCCCTCTTTAGACCCCCTTGCACCCCTATACATCCCCCATCCCTCTTGGACACCCCCCGAGATAGTACTCCACATCCTGTAAACCCCCTGGATAGCCCCCCTCCATCCTGGACACCCCCCTCGACAACCCCCTCAATTTGGGACAACCGCCTGGGACAACCCCCCTCCCTCCTGTGCACCCCCTCTAGGACAGCCCCCTCCCCCTTGCAGACCCCCTGGACAACACCCCATCGTGGAAAATCCCCTACCTCATAGACAACCCCCATCCCTCCTTAACACCCCCTAGATAGCCCCCCTCCGGAACACCCCCATGGACAATCACCCCCCTCCCCTCAATACTGGACACCCCCTTCTAGAAATCACCCCCTCTTAGAGAGCCCCCATCCCCCTAAAGACCCCCTAGAGACCCCCCCCCCCCTCTTGAACACCCCCTGGATAGCCCCTCCCTCCTAGACACCCCCAAATATCCCCCTCCTTCTTGGAAAACCCCCATGGACAACCCCACTCCCTCCTAGATAACCCCTCCTCCTGTAGACCCCCTTGCACCCCCCTGGATAGCCCCCATCCCTCCCGGACACCCCCTTGACACCCCCTAGATAGCACCCCCTCCTAAACACCCCCTGGACAGCCCCTCCCTCTTAGACACCCCCTGGACAACCCCCCCTCTTGGACACCCCCGGGACACCCCCTCCTGGACACCTATTGAAGGACATCCCTATACAATACAAGTAGACCCCTAAAATACATTCCCAATGATATAAAAAGAATCCAACGATCAAAATTTATTTTCAGTGTGCACATGCATTAATTCATTGAAAACTCAAAATGATTTCCAATCAAACATGCATAACAACATGTAAAGAAACTCTTTTCAGTAGTATAAGAGACAAATACAGTGAAAATTTAATGTTAAAATCACAATGAAAACATTTTATAAATTACCAGTCAACCCTCATTAATGAATATTTAACATATTTTGAACAAACAAATCATGACATATAAATTTCAAAATAAAAATCATCATACATTAAAATTCAACACTAAGAATGTTTTACCATAAGCAAGAATATTTTCAATAACCATCCTTAATATATTCTGTTCAATAACATCAATATGAACAGAATTCAACAGTTTGAGCACAAACACTCAACAAGTATAACATCCAAAAATCAAGAATTTCAAAAGAGTTCCAATAAGTGGAAGCATGAATGAAGTTTTCTAAACAAGTAAAAACAAAATCAAGTACTATCCTATAATGATATGATGGAGTTTTCTTATTTTTAATGATCCAACCATCCTCTTATATTTTTCACTCAAACTAGATATTCTCATTGTAGTACCTAAAAAGAAACAAAATCAATATCAGATTCCCATAACTCTATTCCTCATTAGATAACATTAGATAATTAGAAACGAAATTGAAAATTACTATGTTTCAAAGGAAATATTCAAGAAGACACCCTCCTCCACACCCCCTCCTTCTTAGAAAACCCCCACCCACCCCCTCCCTAGATAGACCCCCCTGCACACAGCCTCGGATAGACCCCACCCACTTGACAACACCCCCCCCCCCCCCACACCGATAGACCCCCCTGCCCATCTCCCTAGATATCCCCCATCCCTCTTAGACACCCCTAGACCACCCCCACCCCTAGATAGACCCCCTCCTGGATCCCCTGAACAAGCCCCCTCCTTCGTAGACAGACCCCCTCCCTGACAGACCCCCCCTGAACAACCACCCATCCCTTCTAGACACCCCTTGGACAACCCCCATAGCCCTGGACAACCCCCCTCCTGGACACCCCTCCCTCATGGACACCCCCTTGACAGACCCCCTTCTGGACACCCCCATCCTAGACAGACCCCTTTACACCCTTCCCCTCCTTCCTAGACAGAACCCCACCCTACACCCCCCTCATTTCTTAACTAATCTATTTCCACTTTTAAATTCAAGGATTTTTGACATATTACTAGGACATTCTTCATTATAGAAACTTATTAAAGGGAGGGGCCATGGTATACTGGGTATGTTTGTCCTGTCATTAATTTTTGTTGGATATATAGTGTGTTGGGATCTAAGAGCCAACATGGTGATCCAAATTCAACATATACAATAATCAGGACATCATTCTAGAGTTTCTTAGAAATTGGACACCGGGACCAAAAAATTTCTCCTACATCATTTGAAGGTTAGAAATGGTATATGGGACCTCTACTAATTCATGAGAATATATATCTAGGAAGATACGTATGATGAGATCCAACTGGATAAGGACATCTGTGATGAGAAGGAGGAGATTCCAATGATCACATGGGTGTCACAACACTTGTCCAAGGGAAGAGTGACCAAAAAGTATGGATGATGGACATCCATTTCACATAATGTTTTGGGTATTTTTAGAATGAATAAATGGACATACATACAGGGAAGCTATTTCATTATCCAAAGGATACTTAACAGGACAAGGAGAACTCATTTTATAAAATACTAGAGGAGAACTGTTGACACTCCTTTCGTCAGAGAATCTAAATATCAGAAAAGGGGAATATCTGAGCTCAAAGTGATTCAACCTTTGATGAAAATATCAAAATTCGACAAAGGCATGAACAAAGGATCAAAAACACCTGTGCCGCGCAAGTTCTATCACTATCGCGCAAGTCCACTTGCGCGACGCCCAAGTCACGCAAGTGACTTGCGCGACCTAAGTGATAACCGCTCGGTAACCGCCCAGGGTCTTCTCTTGCCTATAAATAGACCCTGTGGGCCCCCCATTCGAGAGGATCTTTTTCCAGAAACTCGGATTGAATCTCCTGACACCCAAGTCTCTTCTCAAAGCTTCCGGAACACTTCTAAGGTAATTTCTTACCTATAACGGAAGATATAAAGAGAGGGAGTAAGGCCTAAGTGTTGAAACTCATCAACACTTGCGCGCCTGAGTGGTCAGCCCTTAAGGGAAGTGGTCACACTTGCGCGCCCCCTTACTCCTTCGATAGAAATTGTGCGTCCCTTTTTTGGAAGAACCTCAAGAGTATTCTAAAGGCTTTAATAAAGAGTCGCTCAAGTATTTCAATGCTGGTTGAATATCGCGCAAGTACCCACAATGTCGCGCAAGTATACCTGCGCGACCAATACTTGCGCGCCCCCGTAGTACCTGCGCGCCTTACAAGACATGCATGCCCCTTCCTTTTTGGGTGCCTTTCTTGCCCATTTCACCCCTATTAAGTCATTACACCTTTCCTATCCAAGATTCAGTCTTCAAGACACTCTTCAAATCCATTTCATGGCATGATTTCTTGATTTTACTTCCTTATCTGAAAGGAATTTTGTGGAATATCTCTCAAAACATAGTGATTTACACATCTTTATGTCACTAAAGATTGAGATTTCATTCATTCAACCTCATCCTTTAATATGAGAGAATCCTTAACCTGGGTCTCCTTTTCAGGAATAATCCCCAGTCATAAGTCCTCTAATATGGGAATCCTCTTTAGGAGTAAGCCCCAAGTCCCTTATTTATTGGGCATCCTCTTTTGGAGTAAGCCCTAAGTCCCTTAATATTTGGGCATCCTTCTTAGGAGTAAGCCTCAGATCTTCTAATTTGGGATTCCTTTTCAGGAGTAATCCCCAGTTTCAAATATGGGCATCCTCTTTAGGAGTAAGCCCCAGATCCTCTAATTTGGGCTTCCTTTTCAGGAGTAAGTCCCAGTCATAATCTTGGGCTTCCTTTTCAGGATTAATCCCCAAGTCCCTTAAATTCTCTTTAACCAGTCCTAATTTACGTTTAATCTGGGATTCCTTCTCAGGAGTAAAACCCAATTATCAATCCTCTCCTGATTTGGGTTTCCTTTTCAGGAATAAGTCCCAAGTTAGAGTATTCAAATCTCCATAAAGCACATATACCTTTATGGACCCTGTTCCTGGATTTTCTCCCTAAAGTAAATCCTAAACTTCATTTATCTGGGCAGTCATACATACATAAGACCCACATTATTTTTTATGATTGCATCTTTCATGGAACAATTGTCTAATTTTTTACCAATACCTCTTGTTTCTCACACCGATCATGACTCACGTGAGCATAGAGCGTAAAAGTAATTGTGACATCCTTCTTTGATCCATCAATAATAAACATCATACTCCCTTACTCGAACTACGTGGGTTCTGATTCCTTTTCCAAAACAAAGGATACATAGGTAGCCCATCTATGGGTTCGATCCCAACTCTGAAATAATTCATGTCCTTCTAAATGACAATAAACTTCAAGTGCCCCACTGAGTGGCTTTAAAACCAATCTAGTCATCATAATGACCAAGAGACTTTTATATAAATATTTTGAAGGATACCATTGACCAAGAATCTCTAAATAGATATAGATGATTATCTATCGATGAAGAACCTCAAATACATATAAAAGAATCTCTAAATTTCATACATATTTAATCATTGATTGTTAAACTGATGGAAAGCTCATTTTATACTTGGTAATATAATAAGGATTCACGAACATAACTTAAATCTATAAAGAGAGTCTCGGAATAGACAATAATTCCCCTCAGAAAGGTGTGATGAGTCCGACCTCCCATCCTCTTGACCAATGAAAATTCCTAAGCCTCATCAGTCCACAAGCTAATGAGTTCCTACCTTTGTAAAGTAGGTCCAAATGGATATGGAATCATTGGATGTTTCCGGTTCTACGAAAAAACCCGTTAGAAACCGATCGGAACATTTGAATCTCCCATACAGGAGGTCATCCCTGAATTCCGAGGGAAACAAAAAATGGTGAACCCGACGTGAATCCTTAACCAAGTTAAAATGATGTTTTTCATATTTGTTAAGCCCCTATTTAAAACTCAATAAGAGGGATAACAAAAAAAATCATTGACATGTGTGCTCATCCAAAGGATGAAGTGGCTGAATTTTATCTTGATTACGTCTGTTATATCAAACAGGCACTGTTTTCCAAGATCTTCTGTATTTCCATAATGGCTGCTCTCAAATTCAAATCTGTGAATACTGCTACTGCAAATACCAATGCTGCTATTCCTACTAGATCGTCATCCGCTCTGAGGATGACATCACCTACTTAGCGTCTTCAATGCTGGGTATCAAATGCGCTGGTTAAGGAGTACCGTCAACACAGTACCATCCCAACTCTGGAGGCTGCCCGACAGGCCCTCCAAGTGAACAACTCACACAGGTCGTCCGGACCACGATGACCAGTGATAAAGAGGCAGGCGGTGCTGACTACCGTCTCCAACCGTTTCGGGTCGTTATCCCCGGAACGCAATTTCTATTCGCTCCCTTACTCTGAGGAAGTGAATGAGAAGGTCCCTCAGGGCCTTAATTAAAAAAGACAGGAGTCCTTCTCGAGGGATCCCATCAACAATCGCCGCCAGACTCGTGCGACAATGTGCCCTCAACATGATGAGGATACCGACTCCAGGCATTCAACTCAGGTTCCTCGAACCCGAGCAGGCAAGAAGAACCACCAGAGACGGAATCCGGTTAACAATGGGCAGGTTTTCATCCCTGCCATCTCCGGAGAAGTCCACCAACCTAACTTGGTGGCGAACAACGAACAGGCACACACACCTGTCCGTTTTAATTTCGCTGTCCAGCAGACTCATCTGGCAGCATCAAGCCAATCCCACCAAGCAATTCCGGCAGAGTACTATAGGAAAGAACATACACCTTCTTATACATCATCAGTTAGTCAGCAGGCTCGCCTGACTACATATGATGGATCTCATCAACCGCGTTTGGCGAAGTGTAATCAGAAGGCACATACACCTGCTAGTACTAATTAAGCCTACCAACAGTCTCGCTTGGTAGCGCACGGAGAAGTCAGTCGGAAAGCTCCGACGACAAACAGAAGGCAGACTCAACTCTCTGCCTCCAAACTTGAGTACTGTCAGGATTCACTGACAAGAAAAGGAGGACAGGAGCAGACACATACGCCTACTCCAAGCCCGGAATGGACATATATCCCCGTTCCGGCAACTGAAGTCACCAAACATATTTTGTCAATGGTGAAAGAGCAGAAGAAAATTCCTACTCGTATTCTGAATGCTTGCCAGGATATCATAACAGCTTCAACATCATCTCAGGGAAAGACACGTAAATCTATCCCTAGAAGTTGAGCGACACATCAATGATTCACTCCGGAACAGACACACACATCTGTTCCAGTCTAAGAGGGTTATGGGGAAGACTCCCTTATATCATACGGACAACCAAGTTAGGCACATACACCTGATTTGAGTGGATATCGTTAGCCTAACCTGACCATATTTCCTGATCAGGCACATACACCTGCTCAGAGTAACCACTTTCGTCAACAAGTGGTTTCCAAAGCGAGTAAGAAGGCATTTAAGAAAAAGATCTGCCCCGCACAGTCAGGAGATCAAAGGCCAATCTGTAACAAGGCCTTTCTCGATGCTGGATTTCTTGAAGCCCTTAGACATTTATCTGTTGGAATTCAAGATTATACTCCCTCAGTTCCCAATAACGGGAACATTAATTCAGAAAGTCTTTAACAGACACTTCCTCATGAAGTCTTGCTTCATGAAAATTCGGTCAATCTTGAAGTTTCTTCTTCAGATGAGAGCCATAGGAACCCTCTGTGTGGTCAGAAGACCAAGGAGCAAGAGATCTCATATTTTACTGTAACCCATTATGGTGGTCCTCCCCATGATGATGAATTTCTCTGCGAAAGTCCTCTCCACAATAGTGATTCACATTGCCTGGAAAATACTCCAGTGGACAATGTAGTGCCGAGAAAGCCCTCTTATCTTGAGGCACTTGCAAATGTGAAACCAGTCATGTATGATGCTTTATCGCTAGAAAGTGAAATACTTTCTCAATCAGAAGATAGCCCAGGGTGTAGGTCGTTCTCCGAACCACCCCTAAGTCATGAATATTCTAGTTTGATCAATGATCTCTCTACCAATCTTGTTGAATCCGATGAAGAAACAAGGAAACAACAACTCTGGTCAAAACAAGTAGAAGAATATTCATTTAATGATAAAGAGGAAATGCTGAACATGAGGAAAAAACTGGCGAAAAGTGAGGTACCAGTCATGTTTTGGCCTTTGGCTGACTCCTAGTATGACATTCCAAAGATGTTGACGGAAGATGGAGTCCATGATATTCGTCTCAACATATGGAAAAATCTTTGTCAATTGAAGAAGAAGGTATTATCTTATGATGAATATGAAAATCATCTTAAGATAATAGAAGGGCTACAACGTCAGATTGATTTGGCATCTCTATTAGTCTCTTGGTATCTGAAGGCTGAAAAGCAACAGAGAACCCTTCAACGTTCATGCCTTGGCGCACTAAGAAAATTGTGTCAGTTAATTACCAATGCTCCATCTGGTGTTCATATCAGAGGATGGGGTGTTCACGGAGTACTACATTTCACAATTCTTTCCATTCAGCAAAGCCCGCCAAAAATTGTCTCATGCAATGTTTTTCCCATGGCCGTCCATAGTCAATGGGCTTTGTTCATAATCAAAAGCTTGCTCAAGAACAGGCTTCAACTAGTTCCTCTCAAAATAAAGCATATAGAGAACAAGTTGTTGAATTTCTCCTACATCAAGCAGGCGAGAATATTGCACAAGCCTCTCGTATGGAGCAAACACATCATCAGATGACAGAAGTTTCGGAAATCATCCAACGGTCTGTTAAACCAGGTGATAAAAGTGGATACAGGCTAATGCATCCAGCTAATTTCCGAACTAAGATTCGCAAGATCAAGAGAGCTTTTAAGAAGGTCTCAGACATAGCATGTCAAGAGCCACCCCAGCTTGTCAGACTGGGGACTCCTTTAACCCAACCCTCAGAGTCAACAAATGGGATTCGAGAAGTTGAGCGGAAGGAGCAAGAACATCCCCAGTTCTCGAGCCTGGGGACTCTTTCAAATCATCAATCCCCTTCTCAGAGAATATCGGTCTTTTATCGACTGGGGAAGAATCCCCAAGAGGAACGAAGAGCCAAATTATCAGGAGATTCCCTCCATGTTATAGCTTGTCAAGAAGTTCCTAAAAGATTAAATCAACAAAAGGCAATGTCTCATCAAAGACATGAAAGAAGACAATATCACAGAAATGTTGATAGAAGGGATGAGATGCATTATACATCAATCAATGTCATCAATGCCGTTGTTTCTAATCCACCAGAGGAGACTCACTCAGGGGACTCAGATGAAGAGCATCCTGCTCAAGAAAATGTACGCGCCGATACAAATGAAGAAGGTGTGCGTACACGAAGTCAAAGGACTACTCAGAACCTAGGTAATCCACTTCCTTCTCTCCAAAAAGTATCCAACAAAGGGAGGGGAAAGAATCAGGTTACATATCTTTCCTCTGGAGAAGGTCAATCACTCTCATTAGAGAAAAGGTTTGCACAACAAGAGGAAGAAATGAAAGAATTAAGAAGGTTGAATGCAGAACTACTTCAGAGTAGTCTTCTTCTTAAGAATGCTGAAGTCTGACGGCTGAAGGAATTTGTTGTAACTACTGAGATGGATCAGGAATATCCTCCTTTATCAGTACACCCTCAGAGGTCTAATCCTATGGGTCAAACGCAACAACGGTTGGCAGTGCTACCATCAGTTGCAGCACCAGTCACCACGTCTGTCCAAGCTCCATTCATTGCACCTACCTAAGACTAAATTCAACCTGATGTTTCTCAAAAGTTAATAACTACTATTGAGTCATTAACATCTCGGTTAGAAACTATGGAAGGTAAACGGGTGCAAGTTCAACCAGAAAAGAAAGTTTACCCTGAATGGGTAGATTCAATTTCTCCTCCATCTAGTTTTGGAAACCCCGTTTTCCCTACTTTCAATGGATCAGTCGACCCTGAACAACATTTGACGCATTACGTGTTTTGTTGTGATCCTATTATGGGAACTCCAGAGCAGAAAGAAGCAGTGAAACTCAGATGCTTCGTGTGAACCTTGCAAGGAATAGCTTTTGTCTAGTATACAAGCTTGCAATCCCGGTCAATCATCGGATGGGAGGATCTTCGTCAAAAATTCCTTCTTCAGTTCAGCTCAACTTTTCCAAAAACGACAGTATTCGATCTTACAAACTGCAAGAAAAGGGAGAATGAAAGAGTCTTTGATTTCATTGCTCACTGGAAGGGATTAACATATTCCCTGAGTTTAGCACTCCCTCAGGAAGAGCTATTGCCAATCTCTGTGGAAAATTTGCGTGACGAATTACGCACGCCATTGATCCCTGTGAAATACACAGGAGGGTTTCGAGACATTACTTTAATTGCTCAGCAGATTGAAGATTCCCTTATACAGGCTAAGGTTAAATCTCGTGTAATTCCATCAGCTTTAGGAAGGAGAATGGGTAAAGAAGAAACTGCTACAGTTATGCTTAAACAAGCGCCTGTACCTATTTATACTTCAAAACCTTCATCTTCTCGAAGGGCTCCACCTCCTAAACTCCAACAAAAAAGGCTGTTTCGTCCAATTGATCAAAAATATCAACGACAAAAAATTTTTGAGGATTTGAAGAGTAAAACATAATCTTTCCGAAATGAGAAAGTTCCTGGTTACTTCATTTCAGATCTGGAAAATAATTTGGTTCAATTACCAGTGCCCAAGAGGCCAAACAAGGAAGGAGATGAAGACCGTCCCAATTATTGTCCCTTTCATAAAATGTTGGGTCATCCTATCCAGGAGCGTTTTGTCTTTAAATACCTCCTGCAAAAGATGGTCGACTTGGGACAAGTCAAGTTGAAAGGTTCTTCGACTCAGGTGGCATGTGTTACTGCTAAAGTTCCAGAGGAGGAAGATGAATGACAAGAAGTCAAAAGAAGAAATGCACAGAAGTATGATGATTGGATGGTTAGAAAGACAATCAACTGGACTCATTCCATTTTGCGAACACAATTAAAGAAACCAATTGTGTCTTCTTCCATGAATATTGCGGTAAAACCCTCTTCGTCAGAGGTAAAGTCCTCAAAGAAACGGTTTGATTCAAAGAAGAAAAAAGAATCAGAAGAAGATGAGTATGTGTCAAAGCCTAAATTGTCTTTGATTCTGGCAGAATTTATGCCATCTACTTCAAAACCACGGGCACCGCCCCATCAAACGGCACAGCCTAAACAAGCTAGTCAGGCAGAGTCTTTATTAGACGAAGAGTTAATCTTTGGTTTTGTTAATATGATTCAATTAACAGATCCGTATTCTAGTCATAATTTCAATTTTTATGAGCCTGAATTCCCTGTATCAAATAAGGGAATCCGAGGAAGTTCCCGAGGTTCAGGATACAGGGGAAGACGTGGATCTTTCCGAAGCCACTACTCCAATTCTACCCCTGCTAGCACTGTGTATGCAGCAGAAACTTGTGGTAGAGCCCTTCAGCAAGCTCAAAAAGAACAAGCAGGTTTTTCTGCTAATAGCCAACTCAGTCTTGGCACAGTTATTTTAGAAGACTGATTGAAGGTTACATCTTCTTTATCTCAGCAAGTAAATGGATCTAATTGGTCTAATCTTTCAAAACCTAGGATGTTGCCAACTTCTATCCCAATACAAGATGCATCAGCTTCCAAAACATCTTCTTAAAAGGTACCTGCTAAACCGCATATTCCTGTCGGGAAATGCAGACCTTTAGATCAAAAGTATGATATATTGAAACACTTGGCCCAAGTACCAGCCAAGTTATCAATTTTGGATGATTTGAATCTATCAAAAGATCTTCGGGAAGCACTCATCGAAGCTTTGTCAAGTCCTCAGGAGTTTGAAGCTGAAATTTCTGCAGCTGAAGTCTATCACATAGAGAATAATCCTGCAGAATACCATGCAGTGATATCTTTTACTGATAAAGATGAAGATGATGTTGTGCATGGGCAAATAAAACCTCTGTACTTATCTGGAAAATTCAATGGTGTAGATATCCGAAGAGCATTCATTGACAATGGTTCAGGAGTCAACTTCATGCCCATTCGTACACTTCGTCGATTGGGCCTCACAGAATCTGATTTATCACCTTCTACCATGATGTTACAAGGATATGATAAAAATGAACAAGAACCACTGGGCGAAGTTACACTCAGAACTCAGTTTGGAAATATTGTATCCAATTCGGATTTCATGATTGTTGACCAAGACCCAGCTTTCAACGTCTTCCTTGGAAGACCCTGGCTACATCAGCATGCGGTTATCACTTCATCATACCATCAATGTCTCAAATACTGTTTCAATGGTCAAGTTGGAACGTTGTATGGTGATAAGAACCCATTCAAGACATGTGAATCTCAGTACATTGAGGAGGAATTTTATCACATGAAGGGAAGAGAGAAATCTACAATGAAGGAAATTACCAAAGTTAATGCTCCATATGGTTTGGAGAAAATTCCAATAAATCCATTTACACATGTGAGTACAGATTATATGTAACCTATCAATAAAATTGAAAAAATAGGCCCAAATCAAAATACTCTTATGGAAAGATCCATAATGTCAATTATGGCAATTGAGCCAGACAACATGGGAGAAATTGGTAACCTACCAAACAGTGATGAAAGCACAAGTGGTAACATCTTCATTTCATCTACTGAAATCCAACAGGTCTATACTTTTCCAATCAGGCCAGAAGAAGTTATAGCAAAATCGGAGGTGAATAATGATGTCAATTCTCAATCCATCATCTCCTCTTTATTTCCCAAAGAAGGCCCTTTATCATTAATAGGGTCAGAAATGGAAGCTTCTTCTTCAAAATGTGCAAATTTTGACATCTCTTCTGATCATGAAAATTTTGTTTTGTCATCTACTATGCAAGTAGAAACGGAAGAAATAGCACATGATGAAGAGGAAGAGGAAGATCTTAGAGATGCTCCTCCAACATTTGAAGAAGGTATCTCTACCATTGTGGATTAACTCAGAGAAATAAATCTGGGTACAGAGAAAGATCCACGCCCCACTTTAATTAGTGCGACCATGACCCTTGAAGAGAAAGAAATGTATACTTCTTTTCTAAAGCAAAATAAAGATATTTTTTCTTGGAACTATACAGAAATTCCTAGGCTTAATCCTGATATTGCTACTCATCATTTGGGTTTACCAAAAGAACATCGAGGATTTAAGCAAGCCGCGAGAAGAAAACACCCAACTTATGCTTCCAAAATTGAAGCTGAAGTGGATAAGATAATCAAAGATAACTTCGTCAGATAAGTTCTGTATTCCAAGTGGTTGGCTAATATTGTCCCTGTAAAGAAGAAAAACGGACAAATTAGGGTTTTCATTGATTTCAGAGATCTTAATCGGTATTGTCCTAAAGATGATTTCCCAGTTCCGATTACAGAACTCTTAATTGATGCAACTGCTGGCTATGAAGTACTTTCCTTCATGGATGGATATTCTGGATATAATCAGATCCGAATGGCCCCAGAAGATGAGGAATCTACAGCCTTTAGAGCCCCTCAAGGTGTGTTTTGTTACCGGGTGATGCCCTTTGGTTTAAAGAATGCAGGTGCAACATATCAACGCGTCATGCATCGTATCTTCAAACCTTTCTTATGGAAGTTTGTTGAATGCTATGTAGACGATTTGGTGGTTAAATACAAACAACGTTCTAATCACTTGGATGATTTGGAAGTCATATTCCACAAGCTTCGACAACATAATTTGAAGATGAACCCCTTAAAATGTGCTTTTGGGGTAACCTCAGGAAAATTCCTCGGCTTTGTTGTATGCCATCGTGGTATTGAACTCGATCCTGAGAAGACCAAATCAATCCTTGGTATGTCACCTCCTCATAATTTGAAAGAATTAAGAGGACTTCAAGGACACTTAGCCTATATTCGGCGTTTCATCACCAATTTGGCAGGCAAAAGTTTACCCTTTACCAAATTATTGAAAAAAGGAGTCACTTACCAGTGGACTGAAGAATGTCAAGAAGCGTTTGATGTTCTCAAGAAATACCTATTGAGTCCACCAGTACTCATGCCACCTGTTGAAGGTAGACCACTTATCGTCTATGTGACAGCTCTAGAGCGATCATTGGGTGCCTTTCTCGCTCAAAAGAATGATGCTGGGAATGAAAATAGCCTCTACTATCTCAGTAGAACTATGCTTGAAGCAGAAACCCGGTATTCAAGTATTGAGAAGTGCTGCCTGGCATTAATATTTGCAGTTCAGAAACTGAGACACTACCTGCAACATCACGAGATCCAATTGGTATCTCGCAATAATCCGCTTAAATTCATCCTTAGTCGTCCAATGATTACAGTACGTCTAGCAAGGTGGGCATTTATTTTGCAGCAGTTCGACATTCAGTATGTATCTCAAAAGGCAATAAAGGGCCAAGCTCTGGCTGATTTCCTGGCTGAACATCCTTTAGTGGAAGAAACGTCTTCAGATATTGATCTCCCTAATGAGGAAGTTTTTTCTATTCAAGAGTGTCCTTAAACATGGTAAATGTATTTTGATGGTGCTTCCAGAAGTCCAACAGGGAAGAAAATGGAAAATCCTAAATTCAACAAAGTTGGTTTAGGAATTGTACTCATTTCTCTAGATAAGGCATTGTTACCTTATTCCTTTTTATTATGGGAAGGTGGTACCAATAATGAATCCGAATACCAAGCTCTTATCACAGGCTTGGAGTTAGCGCTTCAAGAACAAGTGAATCACTTAAAGGTGAAAGGTGATTCAGACTTGGTAATCAAACAAGTCAATGGGGATTATGCCATCAAAAAAGAAGAGTTAATCCCTTTGTATGATTACATCAGAAAGTTAATGGTGGAATTCCCTTCAGAACCGACATTTTATTATGTCCCAAGATCACAAAATGCTCTAGCTGATGCACTGGATAATATAGCCATAGCTCTAGCAGATCCAAATCGGGACGAGAAAACCATCGGTATTGCCCACCGTCGTGCAATTTCACCTTATGTTCAAGCCAGAACAGAGGAAATTAATGAAATTAGTCCCATTCCTGAACCATGTGGTCATACTACAGGATAGATGTCACCTATCAGGGAATACCTTCAAAATGGAACACTTCCACCTGATAGAGTCGAGAAAGAACAAATCCGGCGACGTGTGGTCAATTTTACTCTTTATGATGGCCCAAACCACTTAGAGAAAATTCTCTACAAACGTGGTTTTGATGGAGTTCTCTTCAGATGCATTGATGGTGAAGAGACAATGGTTGTCATGAAAGAAGTGCAAGCAAGAGTCTATGGTGCCCACCAGTCTGGACATAGATTGTCTGATCAAATTCAAAGGCTTGGATACTTTTGGCCTTCAATGATACAAGATTGTGTTGATTTCACAAAGAAGTGTCATACATGTCAAGTACATGCCAACTTCATTCATCAACCTCCAGAGTTTCTTCATACAGCTAAATACTCATGGCCATTTGCCACATGGGGAATGGATGTGGTGGGACCTTACCCTTCAACTACGGCCAAGCAGTTTAAGTACATTCTTACTACTACAGATTTCTTTTCCAAATGGGAAGAGGTAGTACCTCTCAAAGAAGTCAGTTCTAAATGCATTGTTAGCTTCATCAAGTCTAACATCATTACTAGATTTGGTGTCCCTCATACCATATTGATGGACAACGACACCAACTTCTGTTCTTCTGAGGTGAAAAAATTGTATCAAGAATACAACATTAAATCCAACCATTCATCTCGGTATCATGTGGCAGCCAATGGCCAAATAGAAGCCTTTAACAAGACTCTTTCAAATATACTGCAAAATATGGTGGATAAAGATAAGAGGTCATGGCCTGATAAACTCTTTCATGCTTTATGGGCTTATCGGACTACCACCCGCAATGCAATGCGGTCAACTCCATATTCGTTGGTATATTGAACAGAAGCAGTATTTCCAATTGAAGTTCAATTAACCTCACTCAGAGTAGCCATTTTTGATCAGTTATCTACAGATAAGCAATCCCAAAAGAGATTGAATGAATTGAAACGATTAGATGAGAAAAGATTGTGCACTTTTCACCACTTGAAAATCTATCAGAATCGAATAGCACGAGCTTTTAACAAAAAAGTTCGTCTTCGTTCATTTATTCAGGGATAATTGGTATTAGTTCTCAGAACTCCAATGATACTAGGAAAGAAACCTCCCAAGCTTGAGACAAAATGGGAAGGACCTTATTCAATACATAGGGTCTACTCTAATGGAGCTTATTCATTAATCTCGATGGATGGAGAACTCATTACTACTCCAACTAATGCCAGATTTTTGAAGAAATATTTTGTATAAAATACAAAGTATTCACAAGATGTCCCCGCAACATGACACTAAACTGTACAGCACCAGTTCGTCCTTGCTATATGATGTTAAACTATACAGCAACGGTCCAAGCATATTACCCTAAACTATTTTGCACATACGTCCAACATGACATTAAACTGTGTCACCTTCATCGTCCTTGCTATATGACGTTAAACTATACAGCAATGGTCCAGTATGACCTTAAACTGCAACTTCGTCCCACACAACATTAAACTGTGAAAAAGTTCCCTAAAAAGTCCTGTATGACTTTAAACTACACCACCGTCCAAAAAGACATTAAACTGCACCATCCATGGTCCTTTTATATGACCATAAACTATTTGCCTTTTTTTTCCAACATGACACTAAACTGTAGAAAAAATCCCCAATGCATCCAACATGATGTAAATGGTGTGTTATTTTGTCCTTACTGCATGACATTAAACTGCGCAGTCCCCCTTTTTTTTCCAACATGACGTTAAACTTTATTGTCCCCACCGTCCTAACTACATGACACTAAACTGTACAGAAAGTCCTTGATATGTCCTACATGACATTAAACTGTATTTTGTCCCTACTACATGACACTAAACTGTGCAGCACCAATAGTCCTAACTGCAAGACTTTAAACTACATAGTCCCTTTATATGTCCTACATGACATTAAACTATGCCTCGTTAAGGTTGTTGTTACCTCTTGTTTCTCACACCGAGTATGACTCACGTGAGCTTAGAGAAAACCTCAACCGTAACACTCTCTTTGGGCCGCTAACCATGTATAAGTCCCAACAACATTTTTTTTATTAGGTCATTGTCCCCAAGAACAACTTGATCATTAATTCATTCTTTAATTGAACTACAAGGACTTTGATCCTTGCCTTCTAGGCTGGGTACATAGGAAACCTCCCAAGGTTCAAGCCCAAAAACAATCTCTTCACTTCGGTTCACCTTCATCTCATACGATGTTGATTTCTGAAACCTCCCTTAGAATCAATATATTTACATTTGATTCACTTTTGTCCTTGTTATACGACGTTAAACTATACAACACTTTTGTCCGGTACGACAATAAACTAAAATACTCTTAGATTTCCTCATTTAAGAGGGAACCATTATTTACATTGATTTTTCAATCATGTTTCATTTCAAAAGACTACGTGCATACATGGTAATGCCTAAACTTTTTATCTCGGGTTAAACCATCATTGCACTAAATTCCCCTTTCACCCTTCACATGTACGAACCAAATTTTTACAAAGGGTAGTTCTAGAACTACGTGGGCTTGATTCCCATCCTTATGGGATACGTAGGAACATTCGAGTATCCCTCGAATCCAGCCCCAAGTCTTTTGGGCCTAACCCCAAATTTCACTTTCAGTCCCTTGGCTGAAAAGTCCTTATGAAAACACACACTGTGTATTAATTATTATGGTCCAAACTCTATGAACCTAAACTAAGATCTCTCATAATTTCGTCCTGCACGACGTTAAACTGCATTTCAAGAACTACGTATGGCTTTATTCTCATTCTTATGAGATACGTAGTGAAGTCCAAAATTTCTGACCCATCCACAATATGATTATGGTTATTATTGACCTATGTATCTCTATATACATTGGACAATACCCATCTTTATGTGTTATAATCCTAACCTTAAATATTTTCAGATCTTCATAACCCTTTTCATGACTTTTAGTCACAAAAATGTCAAACTTCTGAGAATTCTTTTTGCCTGACTATGCAGTACGTGCCCATAGGTGGCCTTGCATAAACAGTCCACATAACAGACTTGTTAGCCAAAAGATACTATTTTATTTAACTATGCAGCCAATGCCCTTAGGTGGCCCTGCATAATTCAACCCCCCTAACGGGTTTGTTAAATGATGATAACTTCATTCATGGGAAGAATGCCTTTTTTGTCCTTATTTGTCTTAAACGATAGTATGTAGGGTTCCTCAAAAAAAATAGCCATCCTTAACATATTTTTCCCATATCCTTTTTCATGATCTGAAAGTATTCAAGTCTATGGTTTATTCTTCTTCCCTACGTTTGGGTCAGACCTTCATAGGAGTGATATTCATCCAGTTCTTCGATAATCTTGTCTGGAAATATCTTCTCCATATTCAAGTACCTCTTTCCATACAGAAAACTCTATACTTTAGAAAATTTGAATCTCCATAAACTTTCACTGGCTTTTAGCACTAGGAAAGTAAATTTCTGAGAGTTCTTTTTTCCTGACTATGCAGCACGTGCCTATAGGTGGCCTTGCATAAACAGTCTACATAACAGACTTGTTAGCCAAAAGATACTATTTTATTTAACTATGCAGCCAATGCCCTTAGGTGGCCCTGCATAATTCAACCCCCTAACGGGTTTGTTAAATAATGGTAACTTCATTCTTGGAAACTACTTCTTCTAATGCATTTTAGCTCTTTTTCATATCATTCCTCAGATTCAAATATTCTTAAGTCATAGCTTACATATTTTCCCTCATACTTGAGTATGGTAATATGTTTTCAGATAAATTTTCAAGGAATTGAATCAATTTTAATCCATTTTGGTCAAAGCTATTTTGACCTTAAACATTAGTCCCTTTATGTCCGACACGCATGACTTTAAACTGCCCACAAAAGACAAAGGAACTCTGAATAAAAGTCAAGTCCCAGCTCACTAAATATACATTTTAGTATGATTTAGGTAATATTGAGCAATTAAAAGGTTCAAAGTTTGTAGGGTTATTTGTAATAATCCTAGTAAAAATCAAACTATTCTTACTAGGCCCATTGGTTTAAGTAAATTTTAAGCAGGTAGTGAAAGAATGCAGGTACAAATGATTGAAGATGAAAGTGTTTTTCATTGATACACAAGAGTTAGAAGGACATCCACAGACTGGAGACTCTTCTCTTTTTCAAGAATTACAAGAGGCTTTCAACATAACACTTCATTTGATTTACGGCATCCCGAGCTTCATCAGCAACCACCTGGAATTCATTCATTCAGCTGGATACAATAAGAGATGCAATGATACCAGCTCTCCTTGGAACAATTGTAAAAGGATGTTCTTGAGTGCGGTTTGAGAAAATTTTATGCTGATCAAACAGTGACTCTGTTTCTGTCCAAGAGACTTGGAAGATGGATACATGGATTTGAGAATGGAGCATTGGAAGTAAAGAGCCATTTAGAGAGAGTACTCTTATCAGATATTGCTCTAATACCTTGTTTGTCTTCTCTCCACCAATCGGCAGTGGAAAACATTTCAGCCCATGGGTTCGCCATTTTCATATCTGTAAGGAAATGACATGGAGGAAGAATTTGAAAATTCACACCATTGTTGTTGCCCTTAATGCACAGTATAACCGAAATGAAGGAGTAGTAGTGCAGCTTCATTTTAGGTGTATAGTTCTTTTCATCTGAAACATTGACTTCTTGCAGATGACCATGACCATATAGAGGCAGGTAGATGCTCTGTGGGAAATTAAGATGATATCTCTTCAAGTACATAGCCAAATCTGGGAGAGTACTATCGTAGATATCATAGTAATCATGTACAATGATATTCATCATGTCATCAATCTGCTTGCTATCCAGTTCATCAGACGTTTTAATTCCCTTAGGAGCCATTGAATTTGCCCAAAAATTGAATAAATTAAACTCTTAAATGGGTTTATTATTTTCATAATATTTGTCAAAGAATTCGAAAAAATGGATAAGGCATTAAGGCGCGTAAGTCTAAACATGGCGCGCAAGTATTCGTGTGCCGCGCTAGTTTTTGACGCGCAAGTATAAACCGCGCAAGTACAAATACCTTTACAGTAGCGTGACATCAAGGAAAACAGTGGAAAACAGAGCAACCTGTGCGACAAGAGCTCAAAGGTATGAAGTCTGGAAATCCGGATGCTTGTACGGAAGTGAGGCCCTCTATTTATAGACGCGGTCGGGACCCTACGCGCCGTACCCTACACGATCGAGGGCCGTATCCCTGTGCGATGCGCACTTGAGCGCCGCCTCTGCGCCATCAAGACTTGCGCGCCCCCCTTTTCCTTTGGATGTATTCGATTTCCTCAGAGTCAAATCCTCTATTTTTCTCCAGATCCAACTCTGAGGGGGGACTTTTGTTGACGCTCCTTTCATCACAGAATCTAAAGATCAGAAAAGGGGAATATCTGAGCTCAAAGTTATTCAACCTTTGAAGAAAATATCAAAATTCAACAAAGGCATGAACAAAGGATAAAAAACACCTGTGCCGCGAAAGTTCTATCACTATCGTGCAAGTCCACTTGCGCGACGCCCAAGTCGCGCAAGTGACTTGTGCGACCTAAGTGATAACCGCCCGGTAACCGCCCAGGGTCTTCTCCTGCCTATAAATAGACCCTGTGGGCCCCCCATTCGAGAGGATCTTTTTCCAGAAACTCGGATTGAAGCTCCCGATGCCTAAGTCTCTTCTCAAAGCTTCCGGAACACTTCTAAGGTAATTTCTTACCTAGAACAGAAGATCTAAAGAGAGGGAGTAAGGCCTAAGTGTTGAAACTCATCAACACTTGCGCGCCTGAGTGGTCAGCCCTTAAGGGAAGTGGTCACACTTGCGCACCGCCTTACTCCTTCGATAGAACTTTCATGTCCCTTTTTTGGAAGAACCTCAAGATGATTCTAAAGGCTTTAATAAAGAGTTGCTCAAGTATTTCAATGCTGGTTGAATATCGTGAAAGTACCCACAATGTCGTGCAGGTATACCTGCGTGACCAATACTTGCGCGCCCCCGCAGTACCTGCGTGCCTTACAAGACTTGCGCGCCCCTTCCTTTTTGGGTGACTTTCTTGACCATTTCACCCCTCTTAAGTCATTACACCTTTCCTATCCAAGATTCAGTCCTTAAGACACTCTTCAAAGCCATTTCATGGCATGATTTCTTGATTTGACTTCCTTATCTGAAAGGAATTTTGTGGAATATCTCTCAAAACTTAGTGATTTACACATCTTTATGTCACTAAAGATTGAGATTTCATTCATTCAACCTCATCCTTTAAGATGAGAGAATCCTTAACCTGGGTCTCCTTTTCAGGAATAATCCCCAGTCATAAGTCCTCTAATATGGGCATCCTCTTTAGGAGTAAGCCCCAAGTCCCTTAATTATTGGGAATCCTTTTTAGGAGTAAGCCCTAAGTCCCTTAATTTTTGGGCATCCTTCTTAGGATTAAGCCCCAGATCTTCTAATTTGGGCTTCCTTTTCAGGAGTAAGCCCCAGTCTCAAATATGGGAATCCTCTTTAGGAGTAAGCCCCAGATCCTCTAATTTGGGCTTCCTTTTCAGGAGTAAGTCCCAATCATAATTATGGGATTCCTTTTCAGGAGTAAGCCCCAAGTCCCTTAAATTCTCTTTAACCAGTCCTAATTTACGTTTAATCTAGGATTCCTTCTCAGGAGTAAAACCCAATTATCAATCCTCTCCTGATTTGGGTTTCCTTTTCAGGAATAAGTCCCAAGTTAGAGTATTCAAATCTCCATAAAGCACATATACCTTTATGGACCCTGTTCCTGGATATTCTCCCTAAAGTAAATCCTAAACTTCATTTATCTGGGCAGTCATACATACATAAGCCCCACATTATTTTTTATGATTGCATCTTTCATGGCACAATTGTATAATTTTTTACCAATACTTCTTGTTTCTCACACCGATCATGACGCATGTGATCTTAGAGTGTAAAAGTAATTGTGACATCCTTCTTTGAGCCATCAATCATAAACATAATACTCCCTTACTCGAACTACGTGGGTTATGATTCCTTTTCCAAAACAAAGGAAACATAGGTAGCCCATCTATGGGTTTGATCCCAACTCTGAAATAATTCATGTCCTTCTGAATGACAATAAACTTCAAGTGCCCCACTGAGTGGATTTAAAACCAGTCTAGTCATCATAATGACCAAGAGACTTTTATATAAATATTTTTAAGGATACCATTGACCAAGAATCTCTAAATAGATATAGATGATTCTCTATCGATGAAGAACCTCGAATACATATAAAATAATCTCTAAATTTCTTACATATTTAATCATTGATTGTTAAACTGATGGAAAGATCATTTTATACTTGGTAATATAATAAGGATTCATGAACATAACTTAAATCTATAAAGAGAGTCCCAAAATAGACAATAATTCCCCTCAAAAAGGTGTGATGAGTCCGACCTCCCATCCTCTCGACCAATGAAAATTCCTAAGCCTCATCAGTCCACAAGCTAATGAGCACCTACCTTTGGAAAGTAGGTCCAAATGGATGTGGAATCATTGGATGTTTCCGGTTCTACGAACAAACCCGTTAGAAACCGATCGGAAATTTTGAATCTCCCATCCAGGAGGTCATCCCCGAATTCCGAGGGAAACAAGAACAAATGGTAGTTGTGGGGATAATACACGAAGCTCAAAGATCACATGGTCAGGTTAACCGTATGTATTACTATTATGATTTGTAGGTGGAAGATATTGATTTGGGATTCACACATGTGGGCGTGACCATGTGAACTTATCATGGAAGAGATACTAGAGATGAGGTAGTGAAAAAACCTAGTATTCCCAATCCAGGTGAAGCTATATAACTCATTCCTTTTATCAGCCAAAATAAGACTCTCTTCTATGTGTGCTTCCCAGTCCACTTCCTTTATAGTTGGATTTCCAAACACATGGGGTTATATGAAAATAAAAACCAAATATCTCATACCAAAAATGAATTTTGGTCATCAATCAGAAACATCACTAAGACTCATCCTATCAACCTAGTCTTAGTTCTAATTGGGTTTAGGATATGACGTTGTTGACTTACAGGAGAAAATATTTATTAGTTTTGATACCAGTAAGGGGAAGAATTCACTTGGAATTATGAATGATTATTCACCTATTGAAACTACCTTTATTTGGGATGAAAATAGGGATAAATATATAAAGTCTACCTTTATTTAAATTTTGAAGGAGTTTAAAAATAACCGCTACATTAAAGGAAAATCCAAGGTTATTATCTCTAAAGATAATATCTTTTTTAAAATTGATGTTTATGGATTTAATAAGGATGATACAAGGAATGAGGATGATCAAAGTATGGAATTGGATGGTGGTACTACTAGTAGTGACACTAATAGCATATTTTAATCTAGGAAGGCTTGGAATGATGCTTTAACATTGGTTAATGTAGGTGAATATGGGAAGAAGGATGGGGACTCTTCTTTATATGTTCAATTTTGGAAGGCTAAGTATCCTGATTCCTTGCAAATGGAAGTAGTGGAATGCCCCATTTTGAGGGATACCATCATAATTTCTCCTTATAAGGATCAAAAAACAACATTTAATGCTATGGAGAGGCTAATTGAGGGAATAGTTGATCCAAAATCTATAGATGTGATTTTCGATCCTACTATCAACACTCTTAGCCAGATCACTAATACACAGAAGGCTGAGTGAAAATCCATTGGCAAGCCTAATACTGCTAGGAGAAGAACTTCTATCCTCATTAAATCGGCCTATAAAGGTTCCTATAATGAGTGTTTTACTCTTTTTAAGGACGAAGAAGGAATATTCAGTCCTAATGTTGAGTACTCCAACACCAGTGGAACTATCAAGGCTTTTCAAGTCAGTGATAAATTCAAGAAGGCAGTGGGTACTATACATTGCTCAAATTAAATAAATCATCCACTGCTCAATAAGAGTACATGAAGTATAAAAATTGAGTCACAATTCATATTTAATAAAATTAATGGAAAATAATAACTGAAACAAAATAATATGACCCACTGCTTGGAAATATATCGTTTCTCAAATCTTTCATGATGATTTATTTCTCCAAAATTGAGTGTCATTCCACCCTATCACCTTGTATGCAGGATCGAAACCATGCATGAATATTGATTATACATAATATATTGAAAACATACATTTTTGGTATATACTATTGCAATAAAAGTGGATTAAACATGAGTAAGCATCATAAGTTATAAAAAATTTAAATTTGAATTCTTGGAAAAAAATATCACCAAATGTAAGAATCAATTTATGACAGGGAACATGTTTACTAAATACACCATGTGGATATAAATTAATTGTAACATAGGAGATATGTCATGTATTTGTACACGGATAGAAAATCTGTGCACATAGAGTGCACAAGCATATGTGAGAATACACAAGCATTGATTGGAGTACACAATCATACCCCTGGGAAGATAAGATACTCTGTGTTCCACATTTAAATGCCATGTAATTTCACAAGGATTACCATGACAGTTCTAGAGGAGAACATTACAGGGTGTACAGGCATAGACACAAATCATGTGAAACTATGTAAACATCATATAAATTTCTATGATACAAACAACCTATGAATATATTTATTTGATACTCACATTTAGGCCTTTGAGTTTATTATCCTAAGTAGTTTACCATGAATTAAATAATGGAGGCACTCATTTTTATAGGTGATATATGGTAAAATGTGATGAAAATGGGGCATGCCTCTTAGTGATTCATAGATAATAGAAGAAATCAGGTTTGAGATAAAACATTTAAGCAATTAAAAATCATTTTTTATGTAATACAATTAATGATACTAACATTTTCCTTGAACAATCAAAAGTAATGATCAATTTTGTTAGATATCCATCATTGTCAGCAAGCCAAGTGGTAGGTGTGGTAAATTATAACATCCATTTTGGGTAAAAATATATTTCTTCAAAATACCCACACTTTAAAAAGAATTATGAAAACTCGTTTCAAAAAGAAAATAACATTTAAAATAATCTCACTTTCTTAAAAAAATACAAAATCTATTTTATAGGGTAAGATTATAACTTCCAAGGTATAGAGTTTTAAAGAATATAAACAATATATTTGATAATCATGAACTTATTTAAAATAAAATCTCACTCAAACTTCATAAATTTCTCTATTTTCAAAACACCTCATGAATTTCATCATAAGACCAAAAAAATTCATAAAATACCATTTGGTTTTAAATCATTTCCCAAATTATATAATGTAATAAAACACATTCAAAGAATCATGTGAAAGTCAAAACAAATCACAAAACATTTTTTTCTACTCCAAAACATCCATGAGTCCCATTTTCAAATTAATCATAGAAAAGGTTTTGAATTAAAACACTTAATGAAATGTATTTTAATTTTAAATCATTTCCCAATTTCTTTTTAAACCTTACCACTATTGAAAAAATTATACATGATAATCAAAATAATTTACAAATAATCCCCAAAAGGTTGTTTTAGAATCAAATTTTTTTAATAAATGTACTTATATACCAAAAAATAGAAGCACCAAACATAAGCAAACCATAACGTGGCACCAAATAGAAAATCCACTACAATAACACCAAAAAAGCACTAAAACATCATTTAATCCATCTCCCAGGGTGTAAATTTCCTTAGTATCCATTAGAAATAAAAAAAGGTTTATAAAATAAATCCAAAATTGATTCAAATTTGTGCATGAATTGGCCACATGGTTTAGCTGACCATACAATAATCATAAAATATCATCTGATTTTTTTTGAGACCACATGCATATGCTCCGTATTTTTTTCAGACCATGTAAGATGATGATGATACTTTGGATCCTTCATAATTTCATCCCAAATCTTAAAGAAATCCCCCAAAGTATATTATATAAATCAATGGGGATCTAATCAAAATTATCAAAATAATTAAAATTAGAATTCAAATCGAAGATTGAAATAACAACTACCCATTGAAACCCAAGTTTTGTTATGAAACATTATGATAAATAAAATACTAGTGACATACCTATTGTGTCCTGATGAAGATAATATCTTCTTTATACTAATACGCACTCTAAATAATAAGAGGATCCTCTAATACCATTTTTAATGAACTGGACCATATCGACCTGACATGTCACCCAAATCGGATCTCCACAAGGCCCAAATAATGTCTCTAATTGTTGTTAGACGGTGACTAGTGTTGGGGTATCAAAGTATAACCATTGGTAATGGTTTCACCCTCCAAATATAAATAACCACATCAAGGACTCTACCTATAAATCCAACATTACTCATCTATACATCGGGCACTCATGCACAAAAAAAATATTTTCAATATAAATGAAACAATAAAACATAGTATGATATTTTAGAAATAATAAAAGGTCATAAATCACATCATCAAATCATCACATAATAAAGTAATAAGAATAATCCCATGTATATAATAAACTCAAAGAAATATCAGGGCCAACAAGGATTATATATAAACATATAAGAATATGACCAAACCAAGATCACTACTAACTACCTTCTTTTGACTCACAATCCCCCATACCATCCTATACCATGTATCATCAAACCTACTCGAAAAATAACCATGGTAAAAGAACATAACCTGGGCTCTTAAAAGTAAACATGAAATTTTTATACACCCATTTGTGTATTCACGGTGTGAACTAAACTATTCGTAGTAGTATTTCACTAATGAGTTTGTATAATTCCTTTGAAAAGAGATTTTATTAATGATATTTTAAAATATAAGTAGTGAATATGTTTTTTAAAAGTGGTTGTAAAGAAAAAGTGTAACATGCGATGACTTCTTTTATAATAAAACTTCAATTTTCCTTTTTAAAGGAAATGATTTCAAACTAAGGAAAGAATGAGTTTCAAATCCATTAAAAGATAACTAGTACTTTTCCTTTTTTTTCCAAATCCATATCTCAAATCCACACCATTAAATCAAACATCATTCTTTTCTTTAATAATATACTTTCAAAACTATTTTTTAATTCAGTTTGAATATAAAACTAAACCATAACTAAAATGGAATATAGAAACATAACATGCACCATGATATCAATGGGAAATTGATAATAAGAAATAACATAAGTAATAGTGGGGATACAAATAAGTCATGGTATGAGATCCTATAATAAATATTCAATGAATTATAGACATCATCAGAAACTCATTAGGCTCTAGAATGGGTGATACTAGACCTAGTTCATCATATTTCTCATTGAGACCCTATGTGAAATCAGATCATCCCATTCATCTTCCCTTTTCAGGTCTCTCCACGTATATAATAGACCCCTGGTAGGGTGATAATCTCATAAGGCACTATCCAAATAACATACACTAATCTAGCATCACGTGCTACTATGCCTTTCATTATTTACCTAAGTTCCCATGATAAATCAATCTAGTGGAGGTGTAAAATCAAAATAATCACAAGAATCGATAAAAATTATTTTAAATAAATCTCATCTCATCTCCAAATCCAGACCCCTTATAAGAAATAACCCCTTTCACTTCATCCATATCAAAAATGGAATACAACATCCCTCCTCAGGGGCTATAATTTAAATCGGGCATAATAAAAATAAGGGGAATAATAGATGGTTAATACTCTTTATAAAAATATCATATATAAAGTGAAATTATGCCTTTTCAGAAATCAATTAAGAATTCCAAGTCATTTTAACCATTTAAAAACTGACTATATCACCTTCTTTAGAACTATTCTATGTGAAACCACACTTAAATTAATTTGTAAAACCACCTACCATTTCATCCAAGTCATTTTAAAATCCATTAAACCAATTATATTTCAAAAAATCCTTGAAAATCATACCAATACCCAAATTGGTTCAAATTTCTTTTGTTATATAAATTATTTTAAAACAAGACATATAGGCATTCCCACAAATGATTTTCATTTAAAAAAATTAATTAAAATTTAGAAAACTATTATAAAACCGTTATTACAAGAGAAAAAACATTTATAACACTTTTTAAACCCACTATATCTATTAAATATTGATTTACATTGATAAAAGACGTTTTAGAAAACACCAATCACAAAATGACATGCTAATTAAAGTAAATAAATAAAACTACCTACCTCAATCCATGAATAACTAGTTGTGAAAGAGATATTAATGGTGTAATTTTATGAAATGTCAAAAAAATCATATAGATTTGATACAAAATAACTATGAATAACTGATAAAAAATAATAAAAACATTATTGTTCATAACATGGAAGAGGATGATCACAGGGAGGGGGTTGGTAACATCAGAGGAGGTGGGGAGGCCACATAGGAGCATCTTCCGTGGGTGTGGGGGGGGGGGGGGGGGTTGAGGTGTCCCACATTTGGTGGAAGCGTCGGGGGAGGAGAATTGATGGTGAGAACTCACAATGGGGTTTCCTCATTTAGTGACAGTGAGGGAAATTTTCATGAGGTTCACCATTGCGAGGGGCACTATTAGTGGAGGGGGATAGGGGAGAAGAGAGGTCATGATGGGCACCATTGGGGAAGGAGTTTGGTAGGTAGAGGATATCAGGGAGGAGGGGATCGCCATGAAGGTTAGTGGGTATCAAGGATGAGGGCACCACCAAGAAGGTTGAGGTTTTAGAGGGTCTCACACAGAGGGTATCAGGGAGGTGGGAAGAGGATCCCAACAAGTATTGACGAAAAAAAGAGGGCACATTTTTTCCACTCCCCTATCATTCAATCGTTGCTATAAACAAGCTATATCCATGAACAAATAAAATAGTTACTATAGGTCCGTGGCTATAGTCTAAATTTCTAGTAGTTATAAAATACAAAACAAAGATGGTAATTATCATTTTCGATGAAAACATGCCAAACTCCAATGGAAACTTATCCACTGAATGATGGTTCTTCTTTTCTGAGGCCTATGATTGGATCCCTTTGAACTTTGAATCTTATAAATTCACTATAATAGCCTTTAGAACCAAAAATCCCTGACCATATTGAGGCATAAACATAGACTGAAAAAAATCATTGTAGATAGTGGCCAAAACTATTTCACATATTTGTAGGCATGGAACAAGAATGTTGGGTGTGCCAGACCTTTCCACACTAATAGTACGTTCATAGAAAACTTCTAGCTATAACTGATGATGCAATGAAGGCCCATTACTGAGAACCACCTCAACCACTGTTTCAATGATTGTGAAACTTCCTCTTACTTATTTTTCACTAAATATTATATTTGGTGGAATGTAAGGGGAAGAATAACCAATATTTCCCACTATATCCACATCTTCTAAAATTTCCCTATCTATCATCACAACACTGGTAGAAATTTTTAGAATAAATACCTGTGATATAATATCCATTCACAAACCCTATATGCACTTCTACATTTTCAACTGATCATTATTTACTACCTCCATTAAAAAATGAACCATATCTTTAATACAATTAGTTTACTCCAATAACAAACACTCTCCCAAATACAAATAAAGGAACTCTAGAGACTCTTCCATCATCAAAGACTCTGGTCAGAACTGTTGGAATAAGAGTGTTTGGAAACCCTTCAAATATAAACCCATGTACCTATCTACTTGTAAAATAGAATGCCACTATAGTTTGTTAGTATCCTCTAGCTTGAATGATGCACACTTCACCTTTATGGTGAAAAGTGTACCGAATAATTTGAAGACCAAATCGATATTTTCTAGCTAGTCCTCCACCTCTTGAGGTTCATTCATAACTATAAAGGATGGGAGTTTCTCCTATAAGAACTCTTGAGATTGATCCCTATATCCTGCAACTCCTAGATGTACTTAAAAAAAATTCACTCTAGACTTGTGGTACATTTTGGTCCATGAAACAAACTACTCACACAATATCCTCTATATAATTTTGATCCAAAGAAAGATTCCCTTGAGGATAATTCACTGCACCCTCCTGTATAACTAATGTAAGGAATTTTAGAGGAATGTTTTTGAAAATTAAAAATAGGATAAAATATCCAAAAAATAGGATAATATATTTTTAAACCAGAAAACCATAATAAAAAGATGATATTAATATCAAGAAGTCAATATAAGAGACACACATCCCAACATACCATGGAAACTTGAGTCTCATCATGGAAATATTTGGTCATGAACTCATCGAAATCTACCTATCAAGTCTTGAAAACCCTTTCTTCTATGCACAAAAGATCCCAAAACAAGGAATCCTAAGGAAAAACTATACATTTCATACCAATTTGTAACAAATAAACATAGTACACGCTCATAAACTTGTACCTGACTTGATCCGCCACATGCTTAAAGGTCATTCTCAATCCCCACAGGCTGATGACTAGAACCCTGACATAAAAAAGGGGGGAATTATTTCACCCATCATGAAGTATAAAACATGACATATATGTATACATAGTAGAAAATAACATTGGAATAATAACCAGAAGAAATATATTTCATAACTGAAAGAAGACACCAGAAGCAATATAACTCAAAGTATTCAGAACAAATCGAATGTAAGAGTCTAACCAAAAAGGAAAAATAAAAAAATATGACTAATCCATGTGATAAAGTGGGAAATGTCAAACCATATCACCACCATCTATCCATACCCATCTTACATAAAACCTCACTACCTTATTACGGTGCCTTGTTTTTTCCTACATCAAAAGATATAACCAGACCTACACAACGTTGAAGAGGTGTACAAGGTGTGAGCTAAATAGGCTTGGTTGGATCCCACCCTAGTGTTCTAAAACCAGGACGATTGTTTTAATCCATAAATGGATTTTTGTAATTTTCAAACCTTGTTAGCATCCTTTAGAGTCACAAAAACTTCTTGTTTTTTCATAAAGACATCTTCTTGATGGTTTCTGTTAATCAAGGATATTTTAACATCCATTTACCAAATCTCATAATCATGGAAATCCATAATGGAAAATAGAATTTTTATGGACTTTATCATATAAATAGGTGAAAATGTTTTGTCATAATCAACTCCATGATGTTGTTTAATCCCAATTGATACTAGTCACACTTTATAGGTACTAAATTATCCTTCCATGTCTAGTTTTTTGTTGAATACCCATTTTTAACCAAAAGGATTTAAATTCACCAAAGGATATTCTAAAATACATACATGGTTTTGGTACAAGGAATCCATTTTATAATTCATGGCTTCATGCCACTTGGTAAAATCTATGCCACTTACTTCCTCTTTATAGGTTATAGGATCATTATTATCAACTAATAATGATTCACCATCCCTAGTGACTAGAAAACCACACCCTTATAGTTCTCTAACCTATCTAATACTTCTACACAGTACTTATGTCTCTTGTATAAACTTTTATTCCATTGATCTTGATGTAATTTTTTCATGTGACAACTCTTATGCATCTTGATCCCATACTTCATCCAGATATACATCACTCCCACCATCCCTTTAAGATATATGATCCCTCTCAAGGAATGTGGGACATATTTCAGCCACAAACTTCTTGTTTGAAGGATTGTATAGGCATTATCCATTTTTTATTTGGTATGTCCTATAAAGATACACTTTGTTCCTCAGGGTACAATCTTGTTACCTAAGGAGGCCTTAGAAAATACCTCACACCCCCACAGGTAAATAAGACAACATGAGTTTCTTTCAATTCAATATTTGGTATAGTATACCATCTTTCACTTTATTTGGAACTCACTTTAGTATGTATGATTTTGTTAATAACAAATATCTACAAAAGGATAATGGAAGACTCATATGACTCATTATTGATCTCACCATGTACAATAAGGTGTAGTTCCTTCTTTCATCTACACTTTTCCTCTTGGGTGTATAAGGAGGAGTGATTTGTGATAGGATCTCACACTCCCATAATTAATCAATAAATAATTGATTAAAATATTCTCCACTATGGTCTAAATAGATATTATTAATCTTCTTAGCAAGATGGTTCTCAACCTCATTTTTTCCCTTAAATTTAACCTCATTTTTTCCCTTAAATTTGTTAAAGGAATATGACTTATATATCATCAATTAGACATGTCCATATCTACTGAAATAATCATTAAAAGTTATGAAGTATGATTACCAACCAATTACTTCAACTAGAAATAGTCCACACACATCGGTATAAATTAATTCAAGAACCTATTTAGCCCTTTTACATTTTCCACTAAATTGAAATTTTGTTATCCTACCCTATAAATATGCATGACATAAACCAGGTTTTGTTAGTTCAAAAGAATATAAATATCCATATTTGTGAAATTTAGTCAAATTCTTTTCATTTACATGGCATATCAAGTGATTCCATAGTGGGGTGTGGCATGATTCATATGATGATTTTTTTTATCAATTACCATTACTTGGTTCATATAATCCAATACACATAGAGAATTATTTAAATGAGACTTACCATAAAAATTATATTTTTATAAAAGAAGCAACATTAATTTCCAAACAAGAAAATAAATCCATGTATATCAAGTATGGATATAGAAATACTGTTCATAGTAACTACAGGTAGATAATAACAACCCTTTAAAATCAAGATCATTATAGATAGAAATGTGAGGTGGTAGTCCTAGATAGCTTTTACAACAAGTTTTTCTCTATTAGATGCTCATAGATCAACTTCCCCTTGGTCAATTATTCCTAATATACTCGGTTCTTATATTTGAATATATATGTGATCCCCAAAAGTTATATCTAATACCCAATTTATAGAAACAAAAAAATTACACTCTATAATAGACTCACATGATGCTTCCCCTTGCTTCTTTGGATGGGTGAAATTTTTCTTCTAGTGCTCCTTCTTTCCAGATGAAAAATAAACAACATTATGTTCCGTTACTTTCCCCTTTTATCCTCTTCTTCTTGGAAGGGCATAAAGAAGCTTTGAGATTAGATCTATTCTCTTACCATTTCCTTTTATTCACCAAACAGATGAAGAGATTTTCATACTTCATTTCCTAATACACTTAGAAAGGAAGAGTGAGAAGATCTGGAAAATAAATCTCAATGTAGTTAATATTAAAATTAATAATAAAAATAGACAATCTCTAAGGGAGTGATTTCATAATGTAATCAGTGTACAGTTCATTGGGGGAGTTTAGAACATATAACTTCTATAAGCTCAATTTAGCCAATGATATTGACGATGTTAGGGCCAACTGGAGAACCCTTTGCACACTCTTAGAAATAGTGATTTGGAAATATCAATCCTTTCTTGACTACATCTCTCCTTCTATAATATTTGGAGGTGCTCAAGCATTCTATACACATCCATATTTTTGTAAGACTTCACGAGTTTACTATAAATAGATTAACGCATCAAATATTGAACACCAACCATGTTTCTCATATGTTTTTTATAGAAAAGGAACTCTTCATCACCCGCCTCCTTAGATGGAGTATCGAAAAGTGAGGATTATAGAAACATAAGATTATCGTTTATTTTGCAACACAACCTGGAGGCATATGAACGATTCCTGGAAGTTGATGCTAGTGAGGATACTATCTTTCTACAATATAGACTTTATTGATAGCGTGGATTATGAACTTTACATTTTTTTAATTATTAAAGAGCATATTGTTATCACTTTTCTTTATTACAAATTATGTGAGAAATAATAAATTAATTGATTTTAATAAATATCCCACTATTTTATCAAGTGTGAATATCCCACACCATTAAACTCAGAATTTATAATTTCTAGAATATTATAGTGGCAGATATTCATTTGAAATTTCATAAGGATCTGGATTTTGGACATGAAATCCATAAGAAGGTTTTAGTTTGGTGGTATTTCCAACTATGGGCTTGCAGGTCCTTGGTCCATTGACTGGACTCCCAAATCCTGAAATCCTGACTTGTATTTCCTTAACTCTTCCATCCAATTTTTTATTGAAAAAACTTTGGTCATTAAATTCAATAAAATTTTGGTTATGTCAACCAAAAACCCTCATGAGAAATCCCCAATAAAAGTAAGTGTCTAGACATTTTCCATGAAAACACTTAGTTATATGGTTGCATTTGTAATAAACTAATGGTAGGTGTAGTGTGACTTAATATTAAGTTAATGGATTTTAATTTATTATGCATAAATTTTATCTTGTTTTATCTTTAAATTTATTTTTAATATTAAGTGTATATTACTCAATTAATTAACAATTTTAGATAAAACATTTACGCAAAATCCATTTTTTTAATTATTTCTTTTCACATTTATTATTTTATTTTTGTTTTTCGCTGTCATGACCCGACCCAATGGGGATCGAGCCGTAACGAACCCAATCCCACCACCATAGTCTAGAGACTAGAAACATGTGATGAAAGACCTAACAAATATGGGAGGCATTTTACTAAGTACCTATATGCACACACTCAACCATATCAATGTAGAAGTGTAGAGGAATAATAATAATAAATGAAACCTTTATAGAATATACCATGTATCTAAAACCTATATAGTGTACAAGAGTATGAAAACATAATGAAAAATGGAAAAGGGGAATATACATACCCAACCAGAAAAATTTACCAACCTAACAAAAGTGGAAAAGTAATGTGATGAGAGAGCTTGATTCACTATCTCCTAGACCTAACCATTGTATGTAGTCTAATGCACTTGGGTATACATATGATCATATATAATCACTTCCAAACTATCTGTTGTCTTTATAATACATGACACGAGTGAGAAAATACCATGTATGGATGAGTATATACATACCCAGTAGGACACCTCTAAAGCTGAAGTGGTTGTAGTAAGATACATAATAGTAATAGATTACTCAAACCAGAGAAAGAGAGTAACAAAATCCATGAACATGGACACACAGACACACACACACACACACAAAGATATATATATTGAGATATTCCAAAAACAAAGAACCCCAAATGATATATAAAGGGGATCACCATCTCATAGGCCATCTGAGGAAAGAGTTCTAATAGTTACAAAGGGTCCATCAATGATGCCCAGTATCTTGCACGTCTGTCTAGTAGAAACATCAATGCCAAGATACACCTCAAAACTATGCTTCAGAGTAGAGAGGAGAAATATCTAGGTAGAGGACCCATGCCATGGTACATCAGAAGGGTTCCACTCATAAGGTAGATAAAGGACCCATGCCATATCCTGATAGGAGGGTGAAACTCTAAAAATTGATTTAGGATCCATTCCCTGACATCATAAGAGGGTGTTGCTTGGATAGTTAGTATATGAACCATTCCCTATTATATCAGGAGGGTGCCACTCAGATAGTATATAGAGGAATCATGTCCTACCTAGTAGAAGGGTGACACTTTAATGGTTGAGGAACCATTCCCTGTCTCTACAGGAGGGTGCCACTCTGATGGTCGATCAAGGACCCATGACCTACCCAACAGAAGGGTGACACTAAAATATTATATAGAGGACCCTTTCCCTTACCATTAGTAGTATTCTACTCTAATAATAGATGGAAGACCCATTCCCAACCCATCAGGAGGGCACCACTCTAATCTCACTAATGATCATGCCAGATCACTACTGTCATCAAGTTCCACTTAAAGAAGAGACACACTCACAACATCTCACATTGTATCTCAAAACCCACTATGAAGGAAACCATCACATTCTACATGAAAAAATATAGGATATGATACTCATGGTTAAAAATTTAATTCAAACTGAAGGAGATATGAGAGATAGAAGTTTCTTAAAATAAGAAGTAGGGTACACGACGTGTAAGGGGGCCCACACAATGTGTTTTTCCACCCCAGTAATTTGTTGTGTACCTTCTAGTACATAGATTACTACCCATATATCCCTAAACGGTATGTATGGTCACTACTGTCATGACCCCTCTCACCAAATATTCCCCTCCTGAGCAGGAAATGGTGAAAGAGAGATAATGACCCCCCGTGTCCCGCCTCCAGTAGGCCCCGGGGTGGCGATTGGCACCAAGGGTATGAGTTTTCACAAATATGGGAGTCACTACACTTTTTATTATTTAGGATCGGGAAATAGGACAATTCAACCACCAAAAAGGAAAAGAACAAGTGTATAGAAATAAAACCAAACCAAGACCACATGCATGTTTTAATAATTTTATAACAAGGTACAAGTACAAGAAAGCTCAAAAGTACAATACCAAAATAAAACAAGAGTATAAAAACTGAAATAACTCCAACTGTCCAACTAGTAGTGTCCCGCACGGCCCTGGTAGTCCTCCTGGAAACTTGAAAGTAAACGTAGGGTGAGCATACAAGTATACTCAGTAGGGAAACCTAAAGCTCTCATGCACAAGTGGGGAGACATCCTAATGCCCCGTGAGAAAACAGAAGAACCAAAACCTAAAAAGGAATTCTATCCACCCAACCTCACCAGCCACACTCACAAAAAACAGAACACAACAGGTAGTAGTATATAAGAATAAGAATATTGGGTACCCTACACCATTTCCCTTGAGTTAGCTGCTCTTCCTAACGATGAACGTCCTGACGTTGCCACACTCTCCCCACTCGCACACACCTGGGCCTCACAAACCACACATCCCGCCCGCACACACCTGGGCCTCACAACCACGTATCCCGCCCGCACACACCTGGGCCTCAAAACCACTTATCCCTCCCGCACACACATGGGCCTCATCCCGAAGATTCTAGAGAAACAGTAGAACCTGACCGAAGAGTCTTGGGCTAAAACCACCCCAATCAAAACCTACCCGAAGAGTCTTAGGTGTAAGGTCACCTCAAGCCATCACAGCCTAGGGGAGAAGGAGCAGGAAGGAGCTAGTAACTAAGGGAAAACACCCTCTCCCATGAAATGGGAGTGTTCGACACTAAGTGCTCAACATGGGTGGGGTGTGATAAAACACAAAAGATACGGATATATATATATATATGTACCAAACACTCAGCCCAACCTATGTCTTTTAAATAGAGAAACTGAGCAAGTGCCTCAGCACTGCTACCACGAAGCATGCATACAACAAACAACCCCAACCCCACTTAGGTTTTCACATTTCAGCAGAATTAGTTTATTTAATTCCTTAACTACTGGGAAACTATCGACAACCAACCACAACGATCATTCGTAAAAAATATCCCTAACATCCACAAATCAAGTTAGGAGAACACAAGCAGCACAACAAAGTCTTTCTTAATAACCAACCAACCCCATCGATTATTAATATATTCCATTACCATGACCAACCATTTAGATCTTACACTTTTTATTTATTATTCAAAACCCATAGCCCGTTCACATTTAAACCCATCCCTGCATCCCCACTACTAACCACCATAACCATAACCACAAAAAATCCCATACGTCATTATCCCTTTAATACCATTTATCGTAGCCCCGCTGCCCATCACCATCATAGCATTCACCCCAACCCACAACCAAGTCAACCGCAGCCCCGCTGCTCACCCGATCCACAACAACCCACAAAACACCCCCATCACATGCCATGTAACCAAGCCAACACCCACATGTTCATTATTCCATTTTGTTCAACCGGGGTGATCACACAAGGGTTCCATATTTTCATTTAATTATCCAACTTTATGTGATTAACCAATTTCCACATTCCACAAAGTTCCATTCACATAAACGGTCTAGAAAGATAGGGCAACATTTAATTTCTCAAGAAAATTCCCCCAATGACCATTATTTTCAGTAGGCATAAGCCTATTCATTTCACAACATAATCACAGGATATAAAAAGTAAAGTAACGGAAATCAAAAAGTTTCCAACCCCGTTCTTTAACCAGTTATTATCTTTATTTAAAGGTTCAACTGTTTCTCATTAAAACAAGAGGATACCCACCCCGCAAGATTCACAAATTAAAGAGATGGATGTAAGATCCCTACCTCAATAGGTTCTGATCGCAATGCTCCCACAGATCAACCTTAGAAGACGTCCATCGGCATCCGTCACTTCTGTCGGGTCCCGGAAAAACCTCCTCAGGTGTAAGTCGGAACGGAAAGGCTGAAGGAAAGTAAAAAGTTCCAATCTCGGAAGTTCCGCCTCATTGTTATGATCCCGTGGCCACTGACAGATCGTAAATCGGAGCTCGGACGAAGAAGTTATGGAAAGAAGAGCCTTCGAGTCTCTTGAGAGAGCTCTACTCAGAGGAGAGGAGAGGAGAGGTGTGTGTTGAAAAGGAGGAGGGGACCCCTCCTTTTATAGGTGTGAAAATAAAAATTACATGGCGTGTACTTTATGGTACACGATGTGTACTCGGTTCTTTCACATGGTCTCCACGCGGCTTCCAACACGGCTCAGCGGCCGTTGACTGGTCAACACACGGTTTGAGGGTAACACATACGTGGGGAAGGACTACACGGCATGTAGTTTGGACACATGGAGTGTACTCATTTATTTCATGCGGCAAGGACACGACCTCAACATGACACATGGCCGTTGACTGGGAACGCGTACGGGGGGAGGGACTACACGGCGTGTAATTTAGGGTACACGGTGTGTACCCATTTACTTCACACTACAAGGACATGGCCTTCAGCATGAGGTATACCCAGCAAGGGGGTACACGGCGTGTACTCAAACCACATGGCGTGTAGTTTCAAAAATTCTGGAAATTGTTGGAAAAGTCCATTCTACCCTCCAAAACACTTCGTGGCCTTCTTTTTGACAAAGGAATGGGCCGGAGAGGTCTGGGCCATTACATTAGATACCTCTTAAAACATTCTCGTCCACAAGAATTCAAAAACCAACCCATAGGAACCCAAAAAGATACCTCTTAGGGTTCTCGTTATAACAGGAACCCAACCGACAACCCTAATTACAGGTGTTAGGAATTTCCTCTCCTATGTCAAGATATTATCCACTTTAGGCGACACTGACTCGCCTGCACGGGTTTAATCACATCCGCATTAATGCGTCTTGATTAAGTATTGGGCCCTCCCAATTCCGTTGATTAGGATTTTTCAACTCACACTGCCCCCAACACGGAAAAAACCACACACTACCTGAACACGTGGTTTGGGGAAAATTCCTTTTCCTATGTAGAGATATTATCCGCTTTAGGCAGCACTGACTCGCCTGCACGGGTTCAATCGCATCCGCATTAATGAGTCTCGATTAAGGAACATTTTTTCCCCTTTTTCCCACACATCCAGACATGCTACAGACTTCCAGCGTAGAAGGAAACAAAAGGTCTCACAACCTAACAAGCCAAACATTCCATAGATCAAAGGTACAGAGTACAACATCAACACAAAGCTCAGAAGAACAAGGGAAAAAACAAGTCAAAACAACTCCGGGTACTGAGTGTGTATCTGGGTCTCCCGCTCCCAAGTGCTCTCCTCGAGGCCGCCATGTCTCCAAGACACACGAACCAACAGAATGGTTCGTCCATGGAGCACCTTCTCTTTACGATCCTCGATTCTGACTGGTCATTCCTCGAAGGTCGTGTCGTCTACCATATCTAGCTCTCCCTAGTCGATAACGTGAGAGTCGTCATGCAAGTACTGACGAAGCTGGGAGACGTGGAAGACGTCATGAAATTTCTCCAACTGATGTGGAAAGGCCAGCTGATATGCCACCTCACCGACTCGCCTCAGCACCTCAAAAGGTCCAATGAACCTAGGTGAGAGCTTGATCCCTTTCCCAAACCTCTGTTTCCCCCATCGAGGGGAAACCTTCAAGAACACATGATCTCCCACCTCGAACTCTAAGGGACTTCTCTGACGATTAGCATAAGACTTTTTTCGGTCCTGAGCCGCCTTCATCCTCTCACGTACAAGCTGTACTTTCTCCATGGTGCTCTTCACTACCTCTGGCCCAAGAACACCTGTCTCACCAACCTCTGCCCAGCAAATGGGTGAACGACATGGCCTTCCATACAAAGCCTCAAACGGTGCCATGCCAATAGTAGAGTGGAATCTCTTGTTGTGGGTGAACTCTTCTAAAGGCAAGTGTCATACCCATGATCCTCCGAAATCCATAACGCATGCTCACATCATGTCCTCTAGCGTCTGGATAGTCCGCTCCATCTACACATCGGTCTAGGGGTGGAAAGCAGTGCTAAGGTGTAGTTGGGTGGCAAAAGCATGCTATAACCCCCTCCAGACTTGTGAGGTAAACAGTACCCCGATCTGAGACGATAGTCTTTGGGACTCCATGCAACCACACAACCTCATATACGTACCTCTATGCTAAGGTAATCACCGGGCCTGACACCTTGATTTCTAAGAAGTGAGCCGATTTCGTCAGACGATCCACCACCACCCAGATAGCATCATAACCACCCTGAGCTTTGGGTAGTCCTATGAAGAAGTCCATTGAGATGTCATCACACTTCCACTCAGGGACATCTAAATGATGCAACAAACCACTGGGAACACGGTGTTCATCCTTCACTTGCTGACACACTAGGAATTTAGCCACAACTCTGCCACTTCCCGTTTCATCCCGGGCCACCAAAACTGTTTCCTCAGGCCTCGGTACATTTTTGAAACTACTGGATGTACCGCCAAGGCTGAGCTATGGAACTCATGGAGAAATCCCTCACACATCGCCTCTGGAACAAACAACCTTCCATGGAAAAGTATCCAATGTCTCATGTCCTCTGACCATCCTTCTGGAGCGTTCCCCTGATCGACACGATCCCGCATCACTTCCACATTGGAGTCCCCCCATTGAGACTCTTCTACCTACTGAAACAATGAGGAATGCACCGTCATCTGAAACAAACAGCCTCTAACACCTTCTACCCTAGCATCTAAGTGCAAGGCAGCCAACTCTCCCATCGCCTTCCAAGCATAAGTGGATTCATGAACTACTTCCTAATGTGAATTCCTGCTCAGGGTGTCAGCCACAACATTTCCCTTACCTTCAATGTAAGAGATCTCAAAGTCATAGTCTTTGAGAAACTCGACCCATCTCTGCTGCTGTAAGTTCAAGTCACGTGGGGAGAAGATATAACATAGGCTCTTGTGATTTGAGAAGACCAAAAAGCGCTACCCAAAGAGGTAATACTGCCACAAATTTAGTGTGAACACTACTGCTGTAATCTCTAGGTCATGGGTGTCATAGTTACGCTCGTGAGGGCGTAACAGCCTAGACCCATAACAGATCACTCCCTTCTTCTGCATTAGCACACACCCCAGACCAAGGCCAAAAGCATCAAAAAACACCTCATACAACAACTCTTCCTCTAGAAACCAGAGCAAGGGAGCACTGACCAACTTCTCCTTTAGGTAGTTGAAAGCCTTCTGACATTTCTCGCTCCATAGGAAGACCTGGTTCTTCCTAGTCAAAGCTGTCAATGGAGCAGAAACTCGAGAGAAGTCCGAAACGAACCTCCGATAGTAACCTGATAATCCCAGGAAACTACGAACTTCTTCCATGCTCTTGGGTGCTGCCCAAGAAACAACTGCCTCCACCTTCAATGGGTCCACTGACACTCCATGCTGAGACACTACGTGCCCAAGGAAGTGTACTTCTTGCATCAAGAACTTACACTTCGACAATTTCCCGTAAAGCTGGTGGTGTCGAAGGACTTCCAAGACTGCCCTGAGATGATCAATGTGCTCCTCCTCTGATCTTGAGTAGATCAGAATGTCATAGATAAACACAACGACGAACCGGTCCAGAAACTTTCGGAAGACAAAGTTCATAAGTCCCATGAACAAATCTGGTGCATTTGTAACTCCAAACGGCATCACTAGAAACTCGAAGTGCCCATACCTACACCTGAAATCCGTCTTCGAGATGTCACTGTCCTTCACCCTCAGTTGATGATATCCAGATCGTAGATCAATCTTGGAAAACCAACCTTCTCCCCTTAGCTGGTCAAAGAGATCATCTATCCTTGGGAGTGGGTAACGGTTCTTGACCGTTACCTGGTTCAACCATAGGTAGTCTATGCATATCCTGAGACCACCATCTGCATTCTTCACGAACAAAACTGGAGCACCCCATGGCAGCACTCTAGGTGGAACAAAACCCTTCTGAATTAGATCGTCAATCTGAATCTGTAACTCCCGCAGCTCTGAAGGTAACATCTGATAAGGGGCCATCGAAATTGGACGGGCACCAGGCTGTAAGTCTTTCCTGAACTCAACATCACATTGGGGGGGGGGGGGGGGTAGAGTCACAAACTCCTTGGGAAAAACGTCGAGGAACTCCCCAACAACCCCTGGGATATCCATCATCTCTGTATCAGCTGGAACCACTGATAACCCACCTAACAAAGAAAGGAGAGGCTCCACATGCCGGCTTCCCACCTGATAGCTCCTCTCACCAAAAAAAGATACACACTTCCCATCCACGTTGGAGAACATGACTCTTCTCCAGAAGCAGTCGATAACGACACTAACAAAAAACAACCATTCGATGCCTAGGATGACATAGTATGGCTGCATCTGTAATAGAAGAAGGTCCCCGCTAGATCGATGTGGTCCCAACGTCAGCCCACATCCCCGGAAAACACAAGATACGCTGGTCTGGCCTCCAACTGGTGTTCACAGCACTAGTGGTACGAAAAGTCTCTCTATGTCTAGTCCCAAAGCATGGGATAGACCAGGTGCAAAAAAAGAATGCGAAGCATCTGAATCGAACAAAGCAGAAGAAAGAGTGCTGAACAAACAAATCGTACCTCGCACCACCTCTGGTCCTGCCGGAGCTTCCAACTCTGTTGCGTGCAACTGTACATGCCCAGCTCCTCTGCCTCTCTGATGTCGTCCACCTCCCCAACCATGCCCTGGTCGAGGTCCCTGAGGAGCGTCCTGAGGTCGGCCTCCTCCCACGAAGTCTGCCCTCAGAGGAGCATGGTCTTGCTGCTTCTGGAAGGGCCTCGTTGGCAACTGGTGCTGCTGAGGTGGGTGTGGAACCTGCCCACCACCACCGTACTGAGCTCGGGTCGGGCACCGACTCTGAACGTTCCTGAAACCTCCACATGAATAACACTTTGGTCCTAGGCTCGTGAAAAAGGGGTGAGGACCTAAAGATCTGAACTGGAACTACTGGGGCCTACTCCCCACTGGCGTGAACCTGGAAGGTCTCGTCGCAAGAGACCTGCTGCTAACTGCCTTCCCCTTCGACGAACCTGGCTGAAACCCCTCACGTGGTGCACCTCCCAGCGAGTGCATCCTCTCTAAAACCTCTTCATTCTTCTGTAATGCCAAGTACGTCGGATGGGTGAAGGGGGTGAAAACATACTGGAGCGAAGGAAAAATCACCTCCTCCAAAAGTCTCACCTGAGACTCCTCATCCAGAAAGAGATCCAGAGCAAAGCACAGGAGATCCTTGAACTTGATCCCCAACTCTCGTACTGACATACTCCCCTACTGAATGGAGAGTTATTCCTACAGATTCTCCGCCTTGATCATCGAAGAAAGGAATTACTCTCAGAATTCCTTCTCGAAGTCAGCCCACAGAACCTCTGCCTCTATCCTCTCTCCGAGGTAGAGCGTCCACCACTGTCGCGCCGCACCTCTCAGCTGAATGACTGCTAGGGGAACCCAGTACTCCCTCAGAGCACGAATGAAGGTAAAAGCGATCCCCAGCTCCTCAAGCCACCCCTCCGTCTCCGTATCCGAAGTACTACCCTCGTAGTTCTTGAGGTTCTGCCGCTGGAAAGAACGGAGAGTCTTCTGCCACTGGCTATCTTCCTTCTCTCGGTCGATCCTCAACTGATCGACCGCCTGGATCTGCTGGGCCTCGGCTGTCTAAGCCACCCGGGGATGATGTCCAGGTTCCATAGCTGTACGGTAAACAAGGATTGCCTAAGCCCAAGTAGTAAGGAAGTTTCTCAGGGTTTTATTTTATCACATTATTTCAATTTCTTTCCCAGAACACCCAAATCAAGTAAAACACAATCATGATGATGCATGATCCTTTCCTAGGGTCTCTACCCTGCAATAAATGTGGTCTCACTTGGTCATTAGGTAGGCTCAGAGTCCTTGCATCGGATCACGGGGGGGGGGGGGGGGGGGGCTAAAATCCCATGTCCTAGCCGGTATTCCCTGGCCTATGTCACGCACCAAGATTAACTAACACTATTGCCCTACCATCCCATGAAATCCTCACAATGCCTAACTCCAGACTCTATCCTATCTCTCAACCTACCTCTGATACCATTCTTTTACAGCCCACTCCCACCAAAGATGCCCCTCCTATGCTGGAAATGGTGAAAGAGAGATAATGACCCCCGAGTCCCACCTCCAGTAGGCCCCAGGGTGGTGACTAGCACCAAGGGTATGAGTTTTAACAAATATGGGAGGCATTAACCTTTTTATTATTTAGGACCGGGAAATAGGACAAGTCAACCACCGGAAAGGAAAAGAACAAGTGTATAGAAATAAACCCAAACCAAGCCCACATGCATGTTTAAACAATTTTATAACAAATTACAAGTACAAGAAAGCTCAAAATTACAATACCAAAAGAAAACAAGAGTACAAAAACTGCAACAACTCCAACTGTCCGACTAGTAGGGTCCCGCAGGGCCCTGGTAGTCCTACTGGAAACCTAAAAGTAAACGTAGGGTGAGCACACATGTATACTCAGTAGGGAAATCTAAATCTCTCGTGCACAAGTGGGGAGACATCCTCATGCCCCGTGAGAAAACAGAAGAACCAAAACCTAGCAAGGAATTCTATCCACCCAACCTCACCAGCCACACTCACCAAAAACACAACACAACAGGTAGTAGTATATAAGAACAAGAATATTGGGTACCCCACACCATTTGCCTTGAGTTAGTTGCTCTTCCTAATGATGAACATCCTGATGCTGCCACACTCTCCCCACCTGCACACACCTGAGCCTCACAAACCCCACATCCTGCCCGCACACACCTGGGCCTCACAACCACGTATCCCGCCCGCACACACCTGGGCCTCACAACTACGTATCTCACCCGCACACACCTGTGACTCATCCTGAAGATTCTTGCGAAATAGTAGAACCTTCCCGAAGAGTCTTGGGCTAAAACCACCCCAATCGAAACCTACCCTAAAGTTCTTAGGTGTAAGGTCACCTCAAGCCATCACAGCCTAGGGGAGAAGGAGAAGGAAGGATCTAGTAACTAAGGGAAAACACCCTCTCCCATGAAATGGGAGTGTTCGACACTAATTGATAAACATGGGTGGGGTGCGATAAAACATAAAATATACAGATATATATATATATATATATATATATATATGTACCAAACACTCAGCCCAACCTATGGCTTCTAAACAGAGAAACTGAGCAATTACCTCGGCACTGCTACCACGAAGCATGCATACAACAATCAACCCCAACCCCATTTAGGTTTTCACGTTTCAGCAGAATTAGTTTATTTAATTCCTTAACTACTGGGAAACTATCCACAACCAACCACAAAGATCATATGTAAAACATATACCTTCCATCCACAAATCAAGTTAGGAGAACACAAGCAGCATGACAAAGTCCTTCTTAACAACCAACCAACCCGATCTATTATTAATCTGTTCCATTACCATGACCCACCATTTAACTCTTCCACTTTTTATTTTTTATTCAAAACCCATATCCCGTTCACATTTAAATCCATCCATGTAGCCTCACTTCCAACCACCATAACCATAACCACACCAAATCCCGTACGTCATTATCCCTTTAATACCATTTATTGCAGCCCCACTGCCCATCACCATCATAGCATTCACACCAACCCACAACCAAGTCAACCGAAGCCCCGCTGCTCACCTGATCCAAAACAACCCACAAAACACACCCATCACATGCCACGTAACCAATCCAACACCCACATGTTCATTATTCCATTTTTTTCAACTGGGGTGATCACATAATGGTTCCATATTTTCATTTAATCAGCCAACATTATGTGATTAACCAATTTCCACACTCCACAAAGTTCCATTCACATAAATGGTCTAGAAAGATAGGGAAACATTTAATTACGCAAGCAAAGGCCCCCAACGGCCGTTATTTTCAGTATGCATAAGCCTACTTATTTCAAAACATAATCACTGGATATAAAAAGTAAAGTAACAGCAATCACAAACTTCCCAACCCCGTTCTTTAACCAGTTATTATCTTTATTTAAAGTTTCAACTGTTTCTCATTAAAACAAGAGGATACCCACCCCGCAAGATCCAAAAATTAGAGAGACGAAGGTAAGATCTCTACCTCAACAGTTTCCGATCGCAACGCTCCCACGGATCAACCTTAGAAGACATATGTCGGCGTCCGTCACTTCTTTCAGGTCCCGGCAAAACCTCCTCGGGTGGAAGTCGAAAAGTAATGGCTGAGGCAAAGTCAAAGGATCCAAGCTCAGAAGTTCCACCTCGTTGTTATGATCTCGTGGCCGCTGACGGCTCATAAATCGGAGCTCGGACGAAGAAGTTATGGAAGGAAGAACCTTCGAGTCTCTTGAGACAGCTTTGCTCAGAGGAGAGGAGAGGAGAGGTGTGTGTTGAAAAGGAGGAGGGGAACCCTCCTTTTATAGGCGTGAAAAGAAAAAGTACATGGCTTGTACTTTATGGTACACTACGTGTACTTGGTTCTTTCACATCGTCTCCACGCAGCTTCCAACACGGCTCTGCGACCGTTGACTGGTCAACACACAGTTTGAGGGTAACGCATACGCGGGGAAGGACTACACGACGTGTAGTTTGGACACATAGTGTGTACTCATTTATTTCACGCGGCAAGGACACGACCTCAACATGGAACACAACCGTTGACTGGGAACGCGTACGCGGGGAGGGACTACACGACGTGTAATTTAGGGTACACGACGTGTACCCATTTACTTCACATGGCAAGGACACAGTCTTCAGCACGGGGTATACCCGACAAGGGGGTACACGGCGTGTACTCAAACCACATGGCATGTAGTTTCAAAAATTCTGGAAAGTGTGGGAAAAGTCCATTTTACCCTCCAGAACACTTCGTGGCCTTCTTTTTGACAAAGGAATGGGCCGGAGAGGTCCGGGCCGTTACAACTACACAGTGTGCCTCAACCACCTGGGGTCTTTCTGGTGCTCATGGTCGTGTCTGTGTAACCTTGAACATGCCCATGTACTTTGGGACATGGAATGTCCTTCCACACGGGTCTTGCATGTGTTCTTATGTCACATGACCTGGTTACCCAAGGAGGGTCACATGGTGTGTGTCTCAACCACACAATGTGTGATTATTAAATTTTCCAAAACCTTAGCACCGTAGTCGTAGTGGTACTAGATGGCAGGTGATCGTCATCCTATACACTGTGTAGTCTAGTTTTTCATATAAAGTCATATTTCCTCTGAGGATTCCGAATATATCCGCTCTTCTACTGAAAATCTCATATAATTCACCCGAAATTGAATTGGTGAGGCTTAGTTGATCATTTCTAGCAATATGGTGGCTGAAAATTGGACTTCTATTGATCTATCCAACGCTCGTATGTGCCTCACACATCTCTTATGCTGTGCAAGCTCCGCTTTGGATCCAAAATCCATGAAAAAATCACTCTCAACCAACAAATCATCACAATCCATTCTTTATTAATTGAACTATTCACCGCCTGTGGACATGCCGCCTATTCGGGGGTCTAATCATGCTCGATCCCACCCTATAATGTCAAACCATGGTTCCCAGATCCCAATGGAGAATATTTTGAAGAATGATGGTGGGAAATCACCAAAAACCGAGGTGAAAAATGGTATTCCATGATTTCTTGGCCAGAAAATAAAATTTGGGAATATTGAGTGAGAAACAATTGAATAAACAATTTAAATCTGATGTCCCGACACATGCAGAGGCTCAATTATCATAGATCAAAGGAATACAAACAATCATTATAAATATTTTTAATCAAATTTGGCCAAATAAAAAATTGATGGGTCCTAAATAGATCAATATAATTAATAAATAATTAATTTACTCTCCAATGAAAGAGATTAGTTGTTTCATTTGCTACACCTTGATTCATCTAAATTTGGTGGCTCATTGTTGTCTGATCTCGATTCACCAACAAGAGGTGGTATAAATCACCTCTAAAGGGTCCCATGGTTATGTGTATAACCACATAGATCCTCCATAATGGTGAATTTATATAGGTAACATAATTAGGTCATTTAAATTAATTAATTATATTAATTAATTAGTTTAATTTAAACACACCCTCCAACAGTCGCCATATTTGAATGCCCCATGCTGACCAACTTTAGGTCACACCTAGGGTAAACCTTACATTCTAGATTCAAACACGGTCTTGTATTTTTGACCCAAGAATTAATTTTACAGTTATCCCATTATTTTTGAAAAACCGTGTGTGTGTATATAATATATATTTAATATTTTTATAAAATTAATTCTGTGCACACTGGGCCATTGAATTGCACGTCGTCTCAGTGCTTGACTCCAAAAATATTTATAGAGATATTTAAAAGTTTTAAAGGAAAAAAACTAGGTCTCTAAATTATTCCCTCCTTCAAGATTTTTTTCCCAAAAATCAAAATATAAATAAAGAATCTTTGGATAATGGTTACAGATTTAGCTATCTCGCTCCCAGGAACTATTCTACATGATCCCGTATAGCTAAAACACATAAATCATGGTAATGGACCATCCATGAAGGGTCCTCTCCTGTTGATTCTCGATTGACATTGAGTGATCCAAGATTGTGGATCCATATTCAATTTATCGCTCACCATAGTCAATAACATGCATAGAGTCATGCATATATCTCTTCATCTACAACACATGGAATATTTCTTGCACCCTCTTAAACTATGGGGGTAGGTAGAGGTGGTAAGAAAGCTCAAAAACCCTCTGTATATCTCAAATCGATTAATAAGACTCAGGGATAAATTTCAACCTCGATCGAATCTCCACAATCCTCATCAGAGGTAGACTCTCAGGAAAATGTAGATGACCTAATTGAAATTCAAATTCCTAAGATGTAATTTTGAAAAATATTTCTACCTGCTCTAGGATGTCCTCATATGCTTGTTGTTGATTTTGACTTTCTTCATCATTTATGACACCATCCCTATCCCAAAAAGAGATGCCTTCACAATCTGAGTCTAGAACAAGAGTGACTTGCATGGTCTCCCATATAGGGACAGAAAAGGTGCCATTCCAATAGTAGAGAAGTAGTTATTATTGTATGAAAACAATAATAATGGAAAGTGATCATTTCATCTCCAAAAAAAGGATAACATGAAAGACCTCAACATATCATCCAACACATGGATAATGCCCTTGGTTTTCCCTTATTTCTTCGGATGGAAGGCTATACTCATCCTCATCTAGGTCCTAAAAGCCTCCTGCAGGCCTCTCCACAACCGTGATGTAAACCACACATCATGAAATGATAAAATAGTTGAGGCCACCCCATGAATGCAGTTGACCTATCATACATAAAACCACTCCAATTATCTAACAAAATATACTCCCTAATACCAAGGAGGTGCAATGAATTTTTGAGTTAGTGAAATACCACCCAGATGAAATAATTGTCTTTCACTATTTTTGAAATCCCAATCACAAATACCATGAATATGCCATCCCATTTCCACTCCAGGATCTCACAAGGCTGCAAAAAACCTCTGGAATCTGGTGCTCATCCATCACCTATTGATAGGTGAGGCACCAAGAGATGAACTCAGGCATGCTCCATCTCATGAGAGCCCACCAAAAATACCACATAATCTCTTTATACATCATCCCAATACTGGGATGTATAGTCAAAGGATATGTGTAAAAATATTTCATAAACCCCTCACACATCGTGGATTGGACCACCATCCATCCTTAGAAAAGGATGACATGATTCCCTATTTCAGAAAATCCATCTCTTTTTGAAGATATATATTTATGTAAGACCACACAGTCAATGTCTCCCAACTAGTACTCACTCACATGATGGAGGAGTGGAGGATTCAATACTATCAACTGAATAAAAACTGCACCCTCCTCCTCAAACGGGGTTAACTGCAGGGAAGCCAACTCCTCTGGCACCTCATCCACAAAACAAGCCTGGGAATTCCAACTAAGGGAATCTGCCATTATGTATCCCCTCCCAAGAGTATAGAATATATAAAATTCATAGTCCTGTAGGAATTATAACAATAACCTTTTCCTTAGATTCAAGTAACACTTCATGAAGTCATACATGAGGCTCTGATGGGTTGAGTAAACAACAAAGTGATCTCTTAGAAGGTTGTGTACCTATAACTTTAGAGTGAAGACTAACTCTTCCAGATCTAGGTCCCGATTCATGTAGTTTTTCTCATGATTTCTTAAATACCTTTACCCATATGCAATAACTACTTATATCTATGTCAACACATAGGTGAGCCCATCTCTTGAGGCATCATAATACACTATGTACTCCACACCCTCCCCTAGTATTCTCAAAATAGGATTAATCGTTAGCCTCAACCTCAACTCCTCAATGGCTATATGGAACTTCTTCATCTAGGTACATAGATACCCTTTTCATTTCAGGGATGTCCAAGGGGTTAAATCCTATATACGTTTTCATGAAACCTCATATAATACTCCACCAAACCAAGAAAACACCACTTCTCTAACATGATCTTGGGTGGCTCCCAAGAAATCACTACATCAATCTTCACTGGGTCTATAGATAATCCATGTTTATATATGACATTCCTTAGGAAGTGAACCTCATGGATCCATAAATATAAATTCAAGAGTTTGCCATAATGTTGGTGCCACTAAAAAAATATTGGACCATCCTCAAGTGCTCTGTATTCTCCTCCTATGATACAGAGTACATGAGTAAGTCAATGATGAGGACAATAAGAAATTAGTCTATGTACGGTAGGAAGATTAAGTTTATAAAATGTAACACCCCAAGAATTTACAAATAAATTTAATATCGAATTCATGAAACACTTAGTCTCTACAAAACACCACTTAGTTAAAACCTAGCCATTAAACTTAAATTTCTTAGCTCTATGATTTGAATTTTGAAAATCTGACATATATGGTTGTGATCTATAAGTTATTTAGAGTCTCATGGAATTAACTTAATTTTAGGTAAATAGTAACCTAAACTTATGAATAATAAACTACACTTATGGATAGTAACTTAACCTTATGAATAGTAATATGACTCTTATGAATGGTATCCATACCTATGAATGTATAAATAAACTTAGGCTCCTTTAAAATAATGATGAATATTTTAAGAGTTTATATTTTAAAATTAAATAATGATTTAATTTATATATTTAATCAATCATATATAGAAAATTATTTTTAAAAAATGGACTTCATTTTTGGATTCTAAATGTCGAAAAATGGTTTGGGAGAATTTTTGGTATTTTTCTGAAATATATGAATTTTTTATTAATAGTGAAATACCATAATTTACAAAATAAGCTAAATACACTAATTATCGAGTCATGTATGACGTTTTGCTGATGTAAGCCTAATTTATTCAGATTAACATGATAAAATTACTATTATTAGTCATGGAAGACTCACTATTCCTTGTCTTGTGGAGAGAAAATAAATTTATGATTATAATATAGGGAAATCCCCTCTCCCCTCCACTATATAAACCACCCCTCACCCCTCTTCCTCCCACGCCAATCATGCTTCAAGACATGACTAAATTCTGCTCAAATAGATCCCTAACCTCCTTCCACACATCCAAGACCTGTTGGTATCACAGAAATGCCCAAAACAAAGGCCTTAAGGAGATTCTCAAGGAGGAGTATTCAAGAGTTGAACCTCTCTACTCTTTTCTTTCAATTTCTTTTACAAGTTTCATTCTTTTGATTCTCTATCCTAACCTACCCTCATCCAAATTCCATTATAATTATAGCACCTTAAATGTACTGTATTTTCATTATGATAATGGAATATTTCATCATAATATCTTTTTCCCTTCCTTTCATACTATAAATGCAAACATTGCCCAAGATGTGTTAATTTATCACACTCAAGGAAGACGGGTTTTCAATTGTCATTACTATCTCCAAGTCTGGTCATGAAACATTTTAAATGGTTTAAAAAGACAATAATATATGTATTTTATATTGTTTAATGTTATGAAATCCTTAAACACTCATAATATGGAATAATAATACAAAACAAGTTTATTGTGCACAAAACCACCAAGCCAAATCCAAGCGTTTATCAATAACTCATCGAATGGGTAATCCTCATGGTATATAACCAGAATAATTATAATATAATTAATATCTATTAAATTTTACTAATAATATATATTAAAAATTATGGATGTTTAACCACATTTCAAACTAACTTCCATTAATTAATACATGTAAACGGATCATGAAAACCAAGGAAGAAAGTGATTCCAAAACAATAAAATTGAATCTCTTAAGAACCATAAAAAGGTAATGAATGAACCAAATAAGGTTATACCATATAAATTAAATTTCTATGAGGTTCAATAATTATTAATTAATTAATATAAATTTGATTATTCATGTCGTTAAGAATAATCAGGAACACCTTCGAGCTTAAGGTAAGGGATTACTTAACTCAATTTTTATTCTTTGAGTTAAACATTTATTTCATTGGTTACATTATTCCAAGAATATGTGTGAATTAACTCTGATTGTTTTATAGTATATATACACTTTTTTTTCACACATAAATATTTCATCGATTTATCCTCACTCTAATGATACAATATTTGTAAGGGATTCTTTAACTCAATTTTCATTCTTTGAGTTAAACATATATTTCATTGGTTAAATTGTTACAAGAATATGTGTTAATGAACTATTATTGTTTTATAATATATATACACTTATATTTATTGTATTTTTATTATTCACACATAAATATTTTATTGATTTATCTCCACTCTAATGATACAATCTTTATAAGGGATATCTTAACTCTATTTCCATTCGTTGAGTTAAAAACCAATTTCATTGGTTTTGTATTTTCCCTTAATATGTGTGAATGAACTAATATTTTTTTATTCTACCTATCCAATTTATTGGGTGGGTTTTTGTTTTTCACACATAATTATGTCATTTATTTTCCCTCAATCTAATAATACATTCTTTGTAAGGGATCATCTCTCTCATTTTTGTTCAAGAATTTACCCTATGTTGTGCCATTTTATTTTTAATTCCTAAGGATGGGGTATGTTTCCACACCTCCCCCATATGGCCCTTATGATATATAAATAATGGGATACCCATTTACCACTCATTAAACCCCCACAAGAACACCCGTTACAACACTGAAATGTTTGGATGAGGTTTTCTCATCTCACCTTCATTTCCGTGTGATTTCTAATGTTCTCCACTTATTTATTGAATGTGGCGTATTTTTAATAAATTTTTTCATATAATATCATTATTATATTTATATTCTTGGAAGTAAATTATTCATTTTACGATTATTATGTTTTGGTCATATGATTCAACTGATTACACTGTGGTAAGGGACTTTGCCTCAATTTTCTATTTCGTTGTGACTTTGTATAGTGCACCTAATAATTCTTATGTGGAATACCTACTTCCCATTTGAGATCAAATTTCATTTAAAATTATAATTATATTAAATATTTATATTCTCATATCATGGATATGATTATTGTCTAATCCATACACCATTTTACATACGGTATTTATTTTGAATGTTTTTTTAACTGTGGAAGTGTTGATGAATCTATATCCTCTATTCTATACGAATAATGTAAATGAATATTTCCATTTTATTGAATCTATGTATAAAAAATGATTTGGACATGCAGTGATAGGTGGGGCCCACTATATCGCCTCGATACATCGACAGGTCTCATGAGACAATCAGTTTGGCAACGAACCCTTTGACTTTGTTTCAAAAAATCAGACGAGTTTCTACCCACAGAACTAAACCGTTTTAACAGTATTATAGTATCATGTGCCAGATACATAACATCCAATTAATAAGAATTTTCTTTATTGACTATCAGTTATTACTATCTAGGAGGTTTTCACTATGACAAAATCTATGGATGCAGTTTCATTCTCAGTTTAGTAATAGCGTCAGTTTTTCATTTATTCCCCATTCCATATTGACTATGCCAAGTTGTTTATGATTCAGTTATTATTGATTCATGATTCTTATATTTTTAACCATTACTGAGAGTTTGATATTACCCCTTTTATTTGTTTACCTCCAACTGGTTATGAAGAGGAGATCACTTATTGAGTTTCTATGGAAGAATTTTTTAATTTTTGTTATGTGTTGTATTTTGTTACCTTTCCAATGTAATTTGAGTTACAACTATGTATCTAGTTTCTTCAAGACTACTAAACTGATCAGTCATTCGTACTTTCATTCCCTCTAACCATGCCAATGTAAAAATTAATACACCATCTCTAGTCTAGATGGTTTGGAGAGTTATAATGGGTATCAAAGGAAGTTTAGTAGGAACCTTTGAAACTAGATTAGAAAATGTAGATTAGGGAACAAACCCCTAAGGTAGTATTTGAGGATAAACGTACAAGAATATCATTGTATTTTGACAAGGAATAGATTTTGTGAATATTTCTATAAAATACATCTCTATCTAGATACAAACAGATAGAGGTAGCTCTGGAAAAGATGTTCCTAGGAGTGAAAACTATGACAAGGAGTTTCGGGCTTGACCTGGGGTATCTTGGTACATAACAATGGGCCTTGATGCAATCTTGGTATTGAAACTCCCAGGGGATATTAAAAGGATAATTCATATTTTCTTTACAATCCATTATAAAGGATGTTAATATAAAATTTTCCTTAGGAAAACCATGTTTATAAGTTTATCTATATATAGAATTTTAGTCTATGTTATGCGATTTTAAATTTTAGATTCATAAGCTAATCTAGTGTCTTCCATTATTTAGAAACGACACCTAATGTAAGAAATGGAATCAATACTCATAGAAATATTTAGGGATTATGAGTTTTTGTTAAACATATGGTCAGTCTCTAGGTTTGTTCTTTAAGTTAAATCCTTGTTTTATAACTTTTTAGATCAAGGAAAGTCTCTTACAAATGGAAGAAGGAGGATCTCAAATGACATTTCTATCCCTTCCAGATGAATTGCTTGTAATAATTATTAAAAATTAATGTCCCCACAATTCTGAAACATTTTCTAACATACAACTCACTTGCAAGAAATTGTTTGAGATATCAAACACCTCCACTATACCTCAATACCATCGTGGATCATTGGATGTATTTAATAAAATCATATTTTCTCAATATTCTCATATTTTTAATAAAGGTAAATTTTATCAAGGCATTTTCAAATATTTTACCTTATCATAAGATTTTGAAGCATATTATGATTTTGAAAAAGGTGCAGAAGAAGAAGAACCTTATGAAACTTATTTATATTTTCATTTGAAATATAATATTTCAGCACATACTTATGGAGTTTTAAAAGGACCGTTGATTGAAAGTTTCAACTCAAATTCGGTCTGACTGTTTTATAAAAATAGATTTTTATCAGATCTTTTGAAATTATATGTCATACATAATTATTTTCCGAAACTATTTTTTTGTGAAAACCCATATGACTCAAGTTATACAAGGTGTATCTGGATGAAGAGAGAAAATGATTTTGAAGGATCTCTAAATCATTTTTTCAATGAATGTACCTTCTATTTATGTGAGAAAGATGATGATGAAACCATATGGACACCATGATCAAGGTACCCTAACTTTTTTTAATAAGTAAATAAAATTGCGAGGACACATGTAACACCCGATATTTTTATGAGAAATATTTTGTTTTTATGTTATATACATCATCAAAGGAATCTTTCACTACACACAACACTATTTTGGCTTGCTTTACATGCAATCATGACCTTCCTTGATAGCCTGCGTTGTACGTAATACCGAGTTTCCCTAAACAACAATATGCTATTAAAATATTATTAAAACTGGCCGTTAAGAATAGTAATACCCAATTTTTGAAATTTCCTTTTTCAAAATGGGATTATTTTTTGGATTTTGAATAGCGAAATTATCCTAGGGTGAATTTTTGGTATTTTTCTAAAATCATTCAATTTTTGATGAATAGTGAAAACACTGGGTTACTATTTAAAAAACTGAACTTTTATTTAAATAATTATTTATTTTATTTAAATTTATTTTAGGTAAAAATTGATACATAATACCTATATAAGTTCAATTTAATTCAATGGACTCATTTTATAATAATTTCCAATATATAAAAATTTTATTGAACTTTTCACCGTCTTTTACCTACCTCCCAGGAGATTTTTGCAAACTTACATAAAACATAATTTTACAGCTTCTGTGAGTGGAATTTCAAAAATCCGAGAGCCATGGTTAATATCAAGGAGTAAAGTGTGGTTAAATAAGATAAAATAATTTTTGGTGAATAGTAACATTTTACTTTTATTTACCACGGTTAAAAGTAAATAGGGTAATTAAGGGTAAAAATGATATTATTATTACCCTAACACATGTCCTAATTCTATTGGATAAGTGTAATTTAACCAAAAACAACCTTAGGAATAAAATATCTCCCTTTAGGTCCAATTGGATTATATTAGGACATTTATTATTATTTTATTTAAAGAAGAGTAAAAATAGTTAAAATCAATGTTTAATAACTAAAACATATTTAATATAGGGTTATAAATAATATAAATTAGACTATAAATATTAATTAGAAATATAAAAATATTTCCTACATAATGGTATTTTATTTATAATATTTATACATTAAATAATTAATTTTATTTATGACACAATGATGATGCAATAATTACAATATTAATGAAAAATTAACATAATTGATGTTATAAATACCCAAATAAATTTAATTTGAGACTTTTTATGAATTCCACAAATTTTCTAGGTTAATATGATATCTTAGAATTGATTTAAGTAACTTTTTGAACTAATAATGTTGTTATTAATTTTACAAAAATCAATTACCAAATAGTTTCAAAATTGACATAAAATAGTTTTTAAAACAAATATTATATTATTAACTGATATTTTATTCCTAAAAGTCTAAGGTTCGAAAAAATGACTTAGATAAGGATATATATATTAATAATGAACCACTTGTGGTTATTTTGGCTTGTTATAGTAAGTTTATTAACCATATAGTGTAAGAAAACAAGAAGACACAGTAAAAGATAAATTATTTAACTTAGTGTTAAATATAAATGATAAGGTTAAAATAGTAATCTAAACTTGTCTAAAACCTATGTTTTGAGAGTATTGCGACCCAAACCCACTTTAGATTCAAAATAAATCAATTTGGAGCTATTATAAACCGAATATGACTTTATTATAAAATAATATTTTATGTTTTTCCAAAGGTGCCCCTCTCCTCCCTTATAAAAAGGGCACCCCTTCCCTCTTCTCTTCACACCATTTTGAGCGTTGATGCTTGGACAAACCCTAAAAATTCCTCTTCTAAACCTCTCTAGTTACATCATAGAGGTTTTGGTCTTCTTGAAAGACCAACTCTAGTGCCCTAAGAAGAAGTTTAAAGGAGGTGCGCTGAGGAAGAGGTAATCTCTTCTACCAACTCTTTCAAGTTTCTTTCTTCTTCTACTTCCTCTTATTTAGTTTTTTAATTATAAATTAATAACATAAGTATTAAATATATACTTATATGTTATTAAAAAAATTAAACAACCCTATTTAACCTTCTATCCATCCTACAGAATATGAAATCACCGCGCGTGCGTACGTCCAGAATACCGTCTCCATGTCGTGGTGTAATCCGTTTTTCAACCACCACCTTACTTGGATGGGTATAATGGTGTAAAGAATAACTATATATAATTATTATAACATCATACTGATTCTATGATATTATATCATCCACTCCAATACCATTCAATAAATATGGGAATGATATCATCGCTCGTGCGTATGTACGGATTACCGTCTCCATAACACGATAAGATTCATTTTCCATGTTAACAATTCAAGAATGATTATAAATTATATATAATAAGTAATCATGAAATATATTAAATAATAATGCTATTGGATTTATGTATATATATATGTATGTCATCTACTTAATTCCATTCAATTCAATAAGGAAACAAAAAATAGCGTTCATGCATACATACGACCTACCGTCTCCATGAACGGTGTATTTATTTCCATTTATAAATCTATTATATATATGTATATTATAAATATATATTATATATAAATAATGGTTTAAATTATGGAAATAATTAAATCAGGATATAATTAATAATATCAAGAACAACAAGTCGAAACACGTATGATAAATGAAACAATTTTACCAAAACGCTGCTTTAACATGGAATTTACAAAAGAACAGGTAATATAAAGTCAAAAGTGAACCATATATGATATCATAAAAATTAATATGATTATTTAATAAGTCAATGAAATTATTTAAATCATTATATAGTATGTTCAGATACATACGATTCTTATCGGACATAAGGTAAGGGATAACTTTTCCAATCTCGTTTTTATCTGAGATTGTTTATTCGTAAGTATTTACTGGGGTTATATTTATTATCCATGTGCCTGTTTTCTAAAAATGGTTTCATGTATTTTTAAAGTCATTTTTACCCATTTTTTAATTTTACTACATGGTATGTAAATAATATTTGTTTTGATTACCATACGAGGTACTTTTTGAATTTTCTGACAAAAGTACGAGAAGAATGTTATTTTTAACGTATACGGCGTGAATGGATTTTTACGGTTTCATAATGACTTATTTAAATGAATTTTCCTCTAAAAAATATTATGACTATTTTCAAAAAAATACTTTTATTTTAAAATTTCATGGCATTTTTTGAATAGAAAATGATTTTGAAGAAGAAAGGATATTTTCCTCAAGAATTCATTTCAAGTGTTTTATCAAAACTATTTTCCATCTAAGATGAAATTAATTAGCATGTTTATGTTTCAAGTATAATGACTCTATTATTTAAATGGTGTTATTTTTATTATGATGAAATGATATCCATTTTTTTAAAATGGATTATGTGATGATGGGATGATGTTTATGAAACCCATTTTATTCTTTGGGTTATGATGAATGTTTTATGTTTATTTTGTTGTAAAAGTAAGAATTCTTTCAGTATGAGATGGGAGGGACCTATATCTCCCGCAAATGTATTGGGTAAAGATTTATATCTCATGAGATAGACATCGATGGAATGGTAAGTTAATCCAGTTCAGTGATATAGGACTAGAACGAGGAGTGAACTCGATTCAGAAAGGGACTTTGTCCACTAAGATGGTCTTGGAAGCAATGTCTTGGATACTATGGAAATAATATCATGTGATTGATGGTTTTCCATAATTACATGTTTTATTCCCATTCTATTTTATCATGATTGATGTTCCTTTATGATATACACCTTACGTACTTCAAATATTTATGTCTTTGCTCAAGATTTTGATGTTTAGATTTTGTGTTCATGTTTTTTCATTCAAATGTTTATGGATTGTTTTATGTTCTCTATGTTTACCCTTACTAATCATTTGAGCTCACCATTTTTATGTTTTCTTTTCCCCAGGATAAAAAGAAAGGTTTTAGGTAAGAAAACCAAAAGGGGAATATCTTTAGGGGAGATGTTGAAGACCTTTCACCATGATTAAAAGATTACATTCAGAGTTTCCAAATACACTAAACTAATACTGTCTTTGGGAATCTATTTTTGTCATGTATTATGTATTCCACAAAAGTAATGTAATGTCCATGTATTTCAATCTTTGGGTCTCTACAGTTGGTATCCAAGCGAAGGTCTAGTTAACCTTTTGAAACTAGGATGCGAAAAAATTAGTGAAATCCTTAGAGATATTTCTAAGGTATGTCTAGGGATGTCCTTAAAGATAAGTATTCATATAGGTTATGGTCCTAGAATTACCGTAACGATATTATAATTTAAACTAAGATGTTATATATTGATGGTACTCCCCCTTGATTATGATTATTTCCTCTCACACTATTCTTCTTGGGTTTTAGAAAATGGATTGAAACAGGAAGATTCACGATAATGGAGGATATGATGGACAATGGAATGATATTCTTCATGAGCAACCAAATGAAATGGTATTTGGAATTCCAAAAATCATTATTATGCCTAATAATAAATCTCATAATATGATCAATAATCTCAACTTTGGTAAGTTTCTTGACTCAGCTAATAATAGAAATATGGAGTTTCATGATGATCATAGAGGAAAGAAAGTTCAATTTCTCTCATGTAAATCATGTGGGAAGAGGCATCAAGGAGAATGTTTCAAAGGAACTAGAATATGATTTGGGTGTGTAAAAGAAGGAAACAAATCTAGTAAGTGCAAAGGAAAAGGTTCGGTTAACACCATGGAGAATGATAATGGTATTGCTACGACATCAACAATGATTAGATTTTTTAAATGTGGAATGTATGGGCATTATGCAAACCAATTACCTAAGGGAAAATCTCATGAAGAGAATCAGCATGGTCATATGGGTAGTATTTATGTGGATGATGATGAGGAGACTACAAATGATATATGAGATGAAATAAGTGTCGATGCTTGGTCAATGGTTTAAGAAGGTAGTGGAATGATTGTATGTTTATCAAGAGTTATGTTTTATAGGTAATTTAATGGTACTATGGAATAAAGAAACATACAAGTATTGTTACACTATTGTTTTTTCTAAAGTATTTGAAAGTATATGTTGAATGGTACTGGTAACCATGAAAGGTTATTCAAATATTTTTGGAAAGAAGATGATATGCACATAATGAAGGGATAAAGAGAAAATGAAATTTTGATAGTATTCATGAACTCATGACTGATATAAGGACAAAGTGATATCATGGTTTGAGTATATATAAATTTTGGGATTTTGGTATGTGGAATGAGTTAACTTTTGATAGAATTCATGTTTTCACTAAGGTTCTATGGTAATTTATGTTTCAAGAGAATACATGATTAAGGTATTCACATGTTTGGAATGAGATCAACAAGATATATCTTATGATATATGGGGGATAAATGATGGTATTCACGTGCTTGTTATGTGACCTTTCAAGTAACCATTTTCTTTATACTATGAGATTGGACAGATGTATTTTGGATAAGACTAAAGATTAGAATGGATTATGTTGGACATAAGATAGTATTATTTAAGGATAAAACTTGTTTTTCGATATTATTTCTTGAATGTTATAATATTATAGTTTTAGAAAAAGGACAACCCATAGGACGAGCGACAACCCATCACGTCGGACAAGGCTATGGGAATTGAACCCACAACTGATGTGTGACAGGCCTTTATCACATAAGACTGGCCTACAAGAAGTCCCTGGTTAGTATAAACTAGTTTTATTTTATTAAGCGCTATGATAGATGAAGTATAAGTCCATTTTAGCAACCATATATGATTAATATCAAGATATATGGACTTATGTATATTTAATAAATCGTGCTAAGCTTTTTTGCAATAGAAATAGATGGAATGACCTATCATTCTATCGCATGATCATCTAACACTTCACGAATGGAAAATTCAACTTCATTTCTTTAAGAGATGAAGTGGAAATTGTTCAAGGCATGAACAACGGTGAGATTGTATCAAAATCAAGTAAGTATATCTTTTAATTCAACAATTCTTCAACATTAGGGAAATGATATTGAGAACTAAAAATGTTGTCCTAGTACCCTCATACCTGAGGAATTAGATGGTACCTTAAATCATCACAAATTTATGACTTTGTGATTGTTGGATTTTTCATATCCATGTTCTCTACCACTCTCCACTAGAACTTGATGGTTAGATTTCTTTTCCATATCCATATCTTCACCTATGTTCTCCTATGTGGAAACCCATAGATAAGTTAATTTAGGTAACCATTTTTTTTTCATACATTAGTTTTTAAATTAAGCTCTAGTATTCCTTTTTTACAATGTTGGTTTCTATTAAAGATGCTTTCAAGTAGTAAACGATTTATTATCCCGACGAATTTTGAGGGTGAAATTAATTTTAAGGGGGGTAGAATGTAACACCCAAGATTTTTATGAGAAATATTTTGTTTTTATGTTATATACATCATCAAATAAATCTTTCACTACACACAACACTAGATTGTCTTGCTTTACATGAAATCACGACCTTCCTCGATAGCTTGCGTTGTACGCAATACCGAGTTTCACTAAACCATGATATGCTATTAAAATATTATTAAAACTAGTCGTTATGAATAGTAATACCCACTTTTTGAAATTTTATTTTTGAAAATGGAATTTATTTTTGGATTCAGAATATCAAAATTAGCTTAGGGTTAATTTTTGGTACTTTTCTGAAAACTTTCTATTTTTGATGAATAGTGAAAACACTAGGTTACTATTTAAAAACCGACTTTTATTTAAATAATTATTTATTTTTTAAATTTATTTTAGGTAAAAATTGAAACATAATACCTATATAAGTTCAATTTAATTCATTGGAGTCATTTTATAATAATTTTCGACATAAAAAAATTTTATTGAACTTTTGACCGTCTTTTACCTACCTCCTAGGAGCTTTTTGCAAACTTACATAAAACTTAATTTTACCGCTTTTGTGAGTGGAATTTAATAAATTTGAGAGACACGGTTAATATCAAGGAGTAAAATGTGGTTCAATAAGATAAAATTAATTTTTGGTGAATAGTAACTTTTTACTTTTATTTAACATGGTTAAAAGTAAATAGGGTAATTAAGGGTAAAAATGATATTATTATTATTATCATAACACATGTACTAATTATATTGGATAATTTTAATTTGACCAAAAACAACCTTAGGAATAAAATATTTCCCTTTAGGTCCATTTGGATTAGATTAGGACATTTATTATTATTTTATTTAAAGAAGAGTTAAAATAGTTAAAATCAAATTTTAATAACTAAAACATATTTAGTATAGGGTTATACATAAGATAAATTCGACTATAAATATTAATTAAAAATATAAAATGATTTCCTACATAATGGTGTTTTATTTATAATTTTTAGACATTAAATAATTTATTTTATTTTTGACACAATGATGATGTAGTACTTACCTTATTAATGAAATATTAACATAATTGATGTTATAAATACCCAAATAAATGTAATTAGAGACTTTTTATGAATTAAAATAAATTTATAGGTTAATATGACATTTTAGTATTGATTTAAGTAACATTTTTAGAACTAATAATTCTATTATGATTTTCAAAAAAATCATTTACCAAATAGTTTCAAAATTGACATAAAATAGTTTTTAAAAAAAATATTATATTATTAATTGTTATTTTATTTATAAAAATCTAAGGTTCATCCAAATTACTTATATAAAGATATATATATTAATAATGAACCACTTGGGGTTCTTTTGGCTTGTTATAATAAGTTTATTAACCATATAGTGTAAGAAAACAGGAATACATGGTAAAAGTTAAATTATTTAACTTAGTGTTAAATCTAAATGATAAGGTTAAAATAGTGACCTAAACTTGTCTAAAGCTTATTGGTTGAGAGTATTTAGACCCATACCCACTTTATCTTAAAAATAAATCAATTTGGATCTATTATAAACTGAATATGACTTTATTATAAAATAATATTTTATGTTTTTCCAAAGGTACCCCTCTCCTCCCTTATAAAAAGGGCACCCCTTACCTCTTCTCTTCACACCCTTTTGAGCCTTGAAGCTCGGAAAAACCCTGAAAATTACTCTTCGAAACCTCCCTAGTTACATCATATAGGTTCCAGTCTTCTCAAAAGTCCAATTCTAGTGCCCTAACAAGAAGTTTAAAGGAGGTGCGTCGAGGAAGAGGTAATCTCTTCTACCGACTCTTTCAAGTTTCTTTCTTCTTCTACTTTCTCTTATTTAGTTGTTTCCTTATAAAGTAATAACATAAGTATTACTTATATACTAATATGTTATTATAAATATGAAACAACCCTATTTCACCTTCTATCCATCCTACGGAAAATGAAATCACCGCGCGTGGGTACATACGAAATACCGTCTCCACGCCACGGTGTAATCAGTTTTTCCACCACCACCTTACTTGGATGGGTATAATGGTTTAAAGAATAACAATATATAATTATTATAACTTCATACTTATTCTATGATATTATAGCATCCACACCAATACCATTCAATAAATATGGGAATGATATCATCGCTAATGCGTACGTACGGATTACCGTCTCCACGACGCGATGAGATTCATTTTCCATGTTAACAATTCAAGAATGATTATAAAGTATATATAATAAGTTATCATGAAATATATTACATAATAATACTACTGGATATATATATATATATATATGTATGTATTTCATCTACTTAATTCCATTCAATTCAATAAGGAAATGAAAAACAGCGTTCATGCGTACATACGACCTACCGTCTCCATGAATGGTGTATTTTTTTTCCATTTATCGATATATTATATATATGTATATTCTGAATATATATTATATATAAATCATGTTTTAAATTCTATAATTATGTAAATCAGAATATAAGTAATAATATCAAGAACAACAAGTCGAAACACATACGATAAATGAAACGATTTTACCAAAACGATGCTTTAACATGGAATTTAAAAAAGTACGGGTAATATAAAGTCATAAGTGAACCATATATGATATAATAACAATTAATATGATTATTTAATAAGTAAATAAAATTATTTAAATCATTATACAGGAGGTTCGGATACATACGAAGCATATCGGACATAAGGTAAGGGATAACGTTTCCAATCTCGTTTTTATTCGAGATTTTTTATTCGTAAGTATTTACTGGGGTTATATTTATTATCCATGTGCATGTTTTCTAAAAATGGTTCCATGTATGTTTAAAGTCATTTTTACCCATTTTCTACTTTTACTACATGGTATGTAAGGAATCTTTGTTTTGGTTACCATACGAGGTACTTTCTGACTTTTCTGACAAAAGTACGAGAAGAATGTTGTTTTTAACTTATAAGGCGTGAATGGATTTTTACGATTTCATAAAAACTTATTTCAATGTAGTTTACTCTAAAAAATTTTATGACTATTTTCAACAAAATACTTTTCTTTTAAAATTTCATGGCATTTTGTGAAAATAAAATGAATTTGAAGAAGAAAGGATATTTTCCTCAAGAATTCATTTCAAGTGTTTTATGAAAACTATTTTCCATCTAAGATGACATTATTTAGCATGTTTATGTTTAAATTATAATGTCTCTATTATTTACAAGATGCGATTTTTCTTATGATGAAATGATATCCATTTTTTTAATATGGATTATGTGATGAAGGGATGATGTTTATGAAACCCATTTTATTCTTTGGGTTATGATAAATGTTTTATGTTTATTTTGTGGAACAAGTAAGAATGATTTAATTATGAGATGGGTGGGACCTATATCTCCCTCAAATTCATTGGTTAAAGATTTATATCTCATGAGATATACATGGTTGGAACAGTAAGTTAGTCAGGTTCAGTGATATAGGACTGGAACGAGGAGTGAACTCGATTCAAAAAGGGACTTTTTCCACTAAGATGGTCTTGGCAGCAATGACTTGGAGACTATGGAAATAATATCATGTGATTAATGGTTTCCCACAATTCCATGTTTTATTCCCATGCTATTTTATCATGATTGATGTTCCTTTTTGATATATGCCTTACGTACTTCCAAGATTTATGTCTTTTCTCAAGATTTTGATGTTTAGATTTTATGTTCAAGTTTTTACATTCAAATGATTGTGGATTGTTTTATGTTCTCTATGTTTACCCTTACTGAGCATTTGAGCTCACCCTTTTTATGTTTTCCTTTCCCCAGAATATAAATAAAGGTTTTAGGTAAGAAAAACAAAAGGGAAAGATATTTATGGGATATGTTGAAGACCTTTCACCATTATTAGAAGATTATGTTCCGAGTTTCCAAAGACACTAAACTAATACGATCATTGGGAATCTGTTTTTGTCATGTATTAAGTATTCCACAAAAGTAATGTAATGTCCATGTACGCTGAGCTTTGGGTCTATACAACGCAATTTTTCGAAGGTGGGGATAATGTAACACCCAGAGAATTTAAAAATAAATTTAATATATAAAGAATGAAACATTGAGTCTCTACAAAACACTAATTTGTTATAACCTAGCCATTAAACTAAAATTTTCCAGCTCTGTGATTTGAATTTTGAAAATCTGACATACACGGTTGCAATCAGTAAGTTATTTAGAGTCTAATGGAATTAACTTAATTTTCAGTGAATAGTAACCTACCATTTTGAATAGTAACCTACCATTATAAATAGTAACTTACCCTTATGAATAGTAATATAACTCTTGTGAATGTTATCTATACCCATGAATGTATAAATAAATTTAGCCACCTTTAAAATAAAGATGAATATTTTAAGTGTTTATATTTTTTGATAAAATAAGGATTTTAATTAAATATTTAAATAATAATATTTAGAAACTAATTTCTGAAAAATGGACTTCTTTTTTCGATTCTACTTGTTGAAAAATTGTTAGGGTGAATTTTTGGTATTTTTCTAAAATACTTGAATTTTTTATGAATAGTGAAATACCATAATTTACAAAATAAGCTAAATACACTAATTATAGAGTCATGTATGATGTTATGTAGATGTAAGCCCAATTTATTCAGATTCACATGATAAAATTACTATTCAGGGTCATGGAAGACTCACTATTACTTGTCTTGTTGAGAGATAATAAATTGATGAATATAATATAGAGAAATCCCCTCTCCCCTCCACTATATAAACCACCCCTCGCCCCCTCCTCCTACCACACCACTCCAGCTTTAGGCCTTGCCTAAATTCAACTCAAATAGCTACCTAACCTCCTTCCCCATCTCCAAGACCCATTGGTCTCACCAAAAGGCCAAAATCAAATGCCTTAAGGAAATTCTCATGGAGGAGTATTCAAGAGGTGAACCTCTCTTGTCTTCTCTTTCAATTTCTTTTACAAGTTCCATTCATTTGATGCTATATCCTAACCTCACCTCATACAAATGACATGATAATTAAATTAACTTACATTTAATGTATTTTCATTATTATAAGGGAATATTTCAACATAATATCTCTTTTCCCATCCTTTTATACTATAAATACAAACACCATCCGAGATGTGTTAATTTTTTACACTCTAGAAAGATGAGATTTCAATTTGCATTAATATCTTCAATACTGGTCATGAAAATTTTCCAATTGTTGAACCAGATTATAATATATGTATTTTATCATGTTTAATTTTCTAAAATCCTTATAAACTCATAATATGGAATAATAATACAAAACTAGTTCATTGTGCACAAAACCACCAAGCCAAATCCAAGTGTTTATCATTAACTCATCGAATGAGTCATCCTCATGGTATATAACCAGAATCATTATAAGATAATTTATATCTCTTTAATTTCACTAAAAATATATATTAACTATTCTGTATGTTTAACCATTTTTCAAAGAACTTCCATTAATGAATACAAGTAAACGGATCATGAAAACCAAGGAAAAAAGTGCTTCAAAAACAATAAAATTGAATCTCTTAAGAACCATCAAAAAAGGACATGAATGAACCTAATAAGGTTATACCGTATCAATTAATTTTTTTGAGGTTTGGGACTTATTTATTAATGAAGTTAAATTTGATTATTTAGGTCGTTATGAACCATCAAGAACACCTTTGAGCTTATGGTAAGGGATTGTTTAACTCAATTTTAATTCTTTGAGTTAAACATCTATTTAATTGGTTACATTGTTCCAAGAATATGTGTAAATGAAATATGATTGTTTTATACTGTATATACACATATATGTTTTGTACTTATATTATTAACACATAAATATTTCATTGATTTATCCTCACTCTAATGATACAATCTTTATAAGGGATATCTTAACTCAATCTTCATTCTTTGAGTTAAGCATCTATTTCATTGGTTACATTGTTCCAAGAATATGTGTGAGTGAACTTTTATTGTATTATAATGTATATCCCATTATATTCTTTGTATTTTTATTTTTCACACATAAATATTTCATTGATTTATCCTCAGTCTAATGATAAAATATTTGTAAGGGATATCTTAACTCAATTTCTATTCGTTGAGTTAAACATCAATGTAATTGGTTTGGTATTTTCCCATAATATGTGTGAATAACATAAGATTGTTTTATTCTACATATCTAATTTATTTTTTGAGTTTATGTGTTTCACAAATAATTATGTCATTGATTTCCCTCAATCTAATGATACTCTCTTGGTAAGGGATCCTCTCTCTCACTTTTGTTCAAGAATTTCCCCTATGTTGTGCCCTTTTATTTTTAATTCCTAATGATGGGGTTTGTTTTTGCATCTCCCCCATACTGACCTTATTATGTATAAATAATGGGATACCCATTTATCTCTCATTAATCCCTCACAAGAACACCCATTACAATGATGAAATGTTTGTAAGGGGTTTTCTCATCTCACCTTCATTTCTGTGAGATTTCTAATGTTCGCCACTTATTTCTTGAATGTGGTGTATGTGTACTAACATTTGTAATATAATATCACTATTATCTTTATATTCATGGTATAAAATGATTAATTTTATGGTATTATGTTTTGGTCATATGATTCGACTGATTACATTGTGGTAAGGTACTTAGTCTCAATTTTCTATTTCGTTGTGACTTACTTTGTATTGTGCACCTAATAATTCTTATGTGGTGTACCTATTGTCAATTTGATATCACATTTCATTTCATATTATAATTCTATTAAAAATCCATATTCTCATATCATGGATATGATTATTGTCTAAGCCATATACCATTTTACATAAGGTATTTATTTTGAATGTTGTTTCAACTGTGGAAGTGTTGATGAATCGGTATCCTCTATTATATATAGATAATGTAAATACATATTTCTATTTTATTGAATCTATGTATAAAAATTGATTTAGAAATGCAGTGATGGGTGGGGCCTGCTATATCCCCTCGATGCATCGACATGTCTCAAGAGACAATCAGTTTGGCGACAAACCCTTCCAGTTTGTTTCAAAAAATTAGACAGGTTTCTACCCATAGAACTAAACTGTTTTAATGTTATTATGGTATCATGTGCCCGATACATGACGTCCAATTAATAATCATTATCTTTATTAATTTTCATTTATTACTATCCATAAGGTTTTCACTATGAAAAAATCAATGGATGCAATTTCATTCTCAGTTTATTAATGGCGTGAGTTTTTCATTTATTCAGCATGCTATATTGACTATGCCAAGTTGTTTATGATTTGGTTATTATTAATTCATGATTCTTCTATTTTTAACCCTTACTGACCATTTGAGCTCACCCCTTTCATTTTTTACCTCCAATAGGTTATGAGTAGGAGATCACTTATTGAGTTTCTATGGAAGCAATTTTTAGTTTTTTTATGTGTTGTATTTTGTTACCTTCACAATGTAATTTGAGTTAAATATATGTATCTAGTTTATTCAAGAAAACTAATGTAATTGTTCCTTCAGACTTTCATTCCTTCTAACCATGCCAATGTAATAATTAATTCACCGGCTCTGGTCTAGAGGGGTCGGGGAGTTACTGTTGGTATCAAAGGAAGTTTACCAGGAACCTTAGAAACTAGAATAGAAAATGTAGATTAGGGAACAAAAACCTAAGGTTTTATTTGAGGATAAACATAAAATAATGTCCTTATATTTTGGTAAGGAATATATTATGTGAATCATTCTAGAAAATACATCCCTATCTGGATACAAATAGGTAGATGTGGCTCTGGAACAGATGTACCTAGGAGTGAAAACTCTGACAAGGAGTTTTGGGCTTGACACAGGGTATATAGGTACACAACAACAGGCCTTGTCGCAGTCTTGGTATTGACACTCCCATGAGATATTATTAGGATAATTCATATTTTCTTTAAAAGCCATTATGAAGGATCTTAATGTAAATTTTTCCTCAGAGAAACCATGTTTATGAGTTTAGCTATGAATAGAATTTCAGTCTATGTTATGTGATTTTCAATTTGAGATTCATAATTAACCTAGAGTATTCCATTATTTAGAAATTATACTTAATGGTAGAAACATAATCAATGCTCATAGACAACTTTAGGGATTATGAGTTTTTCTTAAACATATGGTTAGTCTCTATGTCTATTCATTAAGTTAAATCCTTGTTTTATAACTTTTCAGATCAATGAAATTCAGTTACAAATGGAAGGTGGAGGATCCCAAACGACATTTCTATCCCTTTTTGATGAATTTTTTGCAATAATTATTGCAAAGTCATGTCCTAACAATTCTGAAACATTTTCTAACAAACAACTCACTTGCAAGAAATTGTTTGAGATATCAACCACCACCACTATACCTTGATACCATCGTGGATCATGGTTTTTATTTAATCAAATACTATTTTCTAAATATTCTCAAATTTTCAAAAAAGGTAAAAAATTTCAAGGTGTTTTCAAATATTTTACATTATCACAAGATTTTGAAGCATATTATGATTTTGGAAAAGGTGTTGAAGAAGGAGACCCTTATGAAACTTATTTATATTTTCTTTTGAAATATAATATTTCAGAACAAAATTATTGAATTTTAAATGTACCATTGATTGAAATTTTCAACTCAAATTTATTTTGATGGTTTTATAAAAATAAATTTTTATCAGATGTTTTGAAATAATATGTCATACATAATTATTTTCTAATTTTTTTTCTGTAAACACCCATATGACCCAAGTTGTACAAGGTGTATCTGAATGAAGGAAGAAAAAGATTTTGAAGGATCTCTAAATCATTGTTTCAATGCATGGACCTTCTATTTATGTGAGAAATATGGTGATGAAACCAGATGGACACCATGATCAAGGTACCCTCACTTTTTTTAATAAGTAAATAAAATTGCGAGGATGCAATTTCCCAAAGGCGGGGATAATGTAACACCCCATGGATTTACAAATAAATTTAATATAGAATTCATGAAACACTACGTCTCTACAAAACACCACTTTGTGATAACCTAGCCATTAAACTAAAATTTTCCAACTCTGTGATTTGAATTTTGAAAATATGACATACACGGTTGTGATTATTAAGTTATTTAGAGTGCGATAGAATTAACAGAATTTTTAATGAATAACAACCTATCCTTATGAATACTAACCTACCCATATGAATATTAAATTACCATTATGATTAGTAATATTACTCTTATGAATGGTATCCATACCCATGATTGTATAAATAAATTTAAGCACCTTTAAAATAAAGATGAATATTTTAAGTGTTTATATTTTTTGATTAAATAATGATTACATATTTAATTAATCATATTTAGAAAAATATTTTTAAAAAATGGATTTTATTTTTTGATACTACACATTGAAAAATGGTTAGGATGAATTCTTGGCATTTTTCTGAAATACATGAATTTTTTATGAATAGTGAAATTCCATAATTTACAAAATAAGCTAAATACACTAATTATAGACCCATGTATGATGTTCTGATGTTGTAAGACCAATTTATTCGGATTCACACGATACAATTACTATTCCTAGTCATGGAAGATTAAATATTCCTTGTCTTGTGGAGAGATAATAAATTAAGGAATATAATATAGAAAAATCCCCTCTCCCCTCCACTATATAAACCACCCTCTCCCCCTCTTCCTCCCACACCACTAATTCTTCAATACATGCCTAAATTCTGCTCAAATAGCTACCTAACCTCCTTCCCCACGTCCAAGACCCATTAGTCTCACCAAAAGGCCAAAAACAAAGTCCTTAAGGATATTCTCAAGGAGAAGTTTTCAAGAGGTGAACCTCTCTTCTCTTTTCTTTCAATTTCTTTTACAAGTTCCATTATATTAATGCCTTGTCCTAACCTCCCCTCATCCAAATGCCATGATAATTTCAGTATCATAGATGTACTGTATTTTCATTATGATAATGGAATATTTCATCATATTCTCTCTTTTTTCCCTTCCTTTTATACTATAAATACAAACACTGTCCGAGATGTGTTAATTTATCACACTCAAGGAAGACGAGATTTGAATTTGCATTACTATCTTTAATATTGGTCATGAAACTTTTTCAATGATTGAACCAGATCATAATATATGTATTTCATCTTGTTTAATGTTCTGTAATCCTTACACACTCATATTATTGAATAACAATACAAAGCAAGTTCATTGTGCACAAAACCTCCAAGCCAAATCCAAGCGTTTATCATTAACTCATCGAATGAGTCATCCTCATGGTATATAACCAGAATCATTATAAGATAATTTATATCTTTTTAATTTTAATAATAATATATATTAACAATTTTGGATGTTTAACCACATTTCAAACAAACTTCTATTAATGAATACAAGTAAATAGATCATGAAAACCAAGGAAGAAAGTGCTTCTAAAACAATAAAATTGAATATCTTAAGAACCCTCAATAAGGTCATGATTGAACCTAATAAGGTTATACCATATCAATTACATGTTTATTAGGTTATTTAATTATTAATTATTGAATCAAAATTTGATTATTCAGGTCATTAAGAACAATCAATAACACCTTCGAGCTTAAGGTAAGGGATTGCTTAACTCAATTTTCATTCTTTGAGTTAAACATCTATTTCATTGGTTACATTGTTCCAAGAATATGTGTGAATGAGCTATGATTGTTTTATACTGTATATCCACTTATATGTTTTGTATTTTTATTGTTCACACATAAATATTTCATTTATTTTTCCTCACTCTAATGATACAATCTTTGTAAGGGATTGCTTAACTCAATTTTCATTCTTTGAGTTAAACATCTATTTCATTGGTAACATTGTTCCAAGAATATGTGTGAATGAACTATGATTGTTTTATAATGTATATACACTTATATTTTTTGTATTTTTTATTTTTCACACATAAATATTTCATTGATTTACCCTCATTCTAATGATACAATCATTGTAAGGGATATCTTATCTCAATTTCCATTCATTGAGTTAAACATCAATATCATTGGTTTTGTGTTTTCCCATAATATGTGTGAATGAACTAAGATTGTTTTATTCTGAATATCCAATTTATTTTCTGGTTTTATGTTTTTCACACAAAATTATTTCATTGATTTTCCCTCAATCTAATGATACATTCTTGGTAAGGGATCTTCTCTCTCACTTTTGTTCAAGAATTTCTCCTATGTTGTGCCTTTTTATTTTTTATTCCTAATGATGGGGTATGTTTTCTCACCTCCCCCTAATGAAATTATGATATATAAATAATGGGATACCCCTTCACCTCTCCTTAATCCTGTTAGGACCAATAGGGGCCTATATACCTTGAGAGGGGGGTGAATCAGGGTATGGATATTATTTTTGAAAACTCTTCCTGCCCCACTGGATCTTGACCTCTTTATTAAAAGGGTAACTTTCTTTGCACTTGTGTGTTTATTATGATCACTTATCTTCTTATTTATATGATTATGATGCTTTGAATGTAATGCAGGGAAGCATGCAGGCAGACACAAAGATTTTTACTTGGTTCACTCTCACTGGGCTACGTCCAAGGAGCATACACCAACGATTTGTTAATGTACCAAATCCACTAACGCACACTTATATTTACAAGGTTCTGGATAAATCAATTATATTCCCAGGATCACAGCCTTTACAATGTTTAGGGTCAGCTTACTGCTTTCCCAAGGGTCACTCCCTATCTCTCTCTCTCTCTGGCTCACTACCGGTGGAGAGGATCACCTTCTTCCTCTTCCTTTGCTTACTGATCTGGAAAGGATCCACTCACAGTTTATAGACCTATAGGTCTCTTCATTATTAATAATGAATACATCCTCTGTTGTAATTAGATTCTCTGTTAAAGTCCAACATTCACTTGTAGATGAAATTCACTTTGCACTGAGGGTATCGGGAAATATTCTAGCTTCCACGTAGCCCTGAATCTCTGCCATGAATCTACCTTACTTGGAGCCCTTCTCTAAGTCAGCGCACAAGTCAAATCTGGCGTGCAAGTCCCTTTTCCAAAAACCACTTTTCATAATTTTCCAATTTTCAGGCCCAAAAATTTGGCAAACACTGGAAAATGGAACCACCTTGTATCTGCTCTTTTTGTACCTCCTCTAGATCATCCATTCCTTTGTCAACATTATTGAATCAAACATGAATCGTTAACCATAACCCTTGAAATCGACATTCCACCATGAAATCTCCTTTGTCAACAAATTTTTATGTCATGGCTTTCTTTTTCAACAATCACAACACAGATGTCCACTTTTTCAACAAACACAATCACCTCAAAAATACATCAATGATACCTTGAGGGATTTTTCCCCAACAAATCCCTCACAAGAACACCCCTTACAGTGCTGAAACGTTCTTAATGGGTTTTCTCATCTCACCTTCATTTCTGTGAGATTTATAATGTTAACCACTTATTTCTTGAATGTGGTGTATGTGTACGACCATTTGTCATATAATATCATGGTTCTATTTATATTCATGGTATTAAATGATTCATTTGATGGTTATTATTTTTTGTTCATATGATTCGACTGATTACATTGTGGTAAGAGACATTGTCTCAATTTTCTATTTCGTTGTGACTTACCTTGTATTGTGAACCTAATAATTCTTATGTCATGTTCCTACTACCCATTTGAGATCACATTTAATTTGAAATTATAATTATATTAAATTCCCATATTCTCATATCACGGATAAGATTATTGTCTAATCCATATACCATTTTTCATACGGTATTTATTTTGAATGTTCTTTTAATTGTTGAAGTGTTGATGAATCGGTATCCTCTATTCTATATGGATAATGTAAATTCATATTGATTTTTTATTTAATCTATGTATAAAGAATCATTTGGAAATGAAGTGATAGGCAGGGCCTGATATAGCCCCTTGATGCATCGACATGTCTCATGAGATAATCAGTTTGGTGACAAACCCTTCAAGTTTTTTTCAAAAAATCATATGGGCTTGTAGCCAAAGAACAAAACTATTTTAATGGTAATATGATATCATGTTCCAAATACATTATGTCCAATTAATAAGCCTTCTTTTTATTCATTATCAGTTATTACTATCCATGAGGTTGTCACTATGAAAAAAATATATGGTTATATTTTCATTATTAGTTTATTAATGGCATGATTTTTTCATTTATTCACCATGCCATATTGAATATGACATGTTTTTTATGTTTCAGTTATTATTGATTCATGCTTATTCTATTTTTAACCATTACTGAGCATTTGACCCCCGTTTCATTTGTTTACCTCCAACAGGTTATGAAGAGGATATAACTTATTGAGTTTCAATGGAATCAGTTTTTAGTTTTTTTATGTGTTTTATCTTGTCACCTTTCCAATGTAATTTGAGTTACATCTATGTATCTAGTTTCTTCAAGACTACTAAAATGATCACTCTGTCATACATTCATTCCTTCTAACCATTCCAATGTGACAGGTAATGCACTAGATCTGGTCTAGAGGGGTGAGGGGATTACAGAAAATCTATAAACACAATTGTTGAATTCATCACACCAAAATGCATCACTAGAAACTCATAGTAACCATAGGGACACAAAAATGTAATATTTAGAATATCAGCCTTGAAAACTCTAAACTAGTGGAATCTATACCTAAGATAAATCTTAAAGAACCATGTCATGCATCACAACTGATTAATGTAGTCATCAATCATAGACAAGGGATGTATTTTATTTATCATAACTTGGTTCAGATGATGATAATCCTCACAAAGCTGTAAGACCCCATCCTCTTTTTTCATGAACAACACTGGAGATGCTTAGAGAGACACACTAGGTCTAATAAAACATTTATCTCAAAGGATCTCCAACTAAAATTGCAGCTCCTACAACTCATTAGGGGATATATGATATACCTTATAAGATATCTATGTTGTCCCATGGTGAAAATTAATAAAAAAATCCATCTCCCATCTCGAAGGTAGTTCTGAAACATACTCAAGGAAGACATCCATAAATTCCTCCATGACTGAAGGAATCAAGATACTTGAAGATCATGATACACCAAGGAACATGCTCTCCAATTTATGGATAACGGTTCATAGACTCTTACTCCCAAAACCCACCCATACCACCATGATATCTCTCTTATCCCTAAAGTAGAATCTTGTCCCGTCAGTGTGATGAAATTTGACTCAACTATAGTGATAATAAATATATGCTCAGTCTGTAAAAAAAAAATACATTCCTAAGATGATGTTATAGGGTTCCATTGTGAATACCAAAAGGTCCCATGAGAGCCTCCCTCCACCAAGTGATAGCTCACACTGCTGGTAGATAAAAGATATTGAATAAGTGTTCCTCTTAATAAACTCAAGAAAAAGATACTAGGAAACAACCTCAACTGGGTGCTCCATATATCACACAAGGAGTAAATAGATAATGTAATGACTCAAAACCATGTATACTAACACTAAATGAAGAGTATAATAAATAGATATCGTAACTATAATCATATGTTGCGATGATGTTCCATACTCATCGATATCCTATAGCTATCTGTGACCCTGACCACCAGATCCCTGAGCCATATGTGGGATTCTTGGTGGTAGTGGTGGAAGGATCCCATAACATCATCCACCACCAATATATTCTCCTCATAGAGCCCAACTTTCTCCTTTTCTAGATCCAACTCTCTAGGGTCATCCTTCCCTCACCTAAGAGATCTATGATCACAGTGTTGCCTCTACTGTAGTAGTCTATTCGCTATCTGATTGAGCTTCTGAGCATATTGGATCTGGAAATCATGCACCATGTGACTACACCTATCACATGAATTACACAACCCATATCTGGGTTTACCTAGTCCTCTTTGTTTTCATTTACCATGTTCTCAATTCTAATCTTGGGAATATCTCTTGCATCGATATCCTACCAATTGGAACCTTCTAGCTGCTGTAGATGACGTAGACCCATAACACCCACTTGCAACTCTATTTTTCTGGAGTACCTATGACAAGAAGCTTTGTGTCACCCGCGTCCTCTCCAACACTCTATAATAAGTTGGAATTCATAGGGCTACCACATTGTCACATATGTCTCTACATATACCCTACATAAACTTCCAAAACCAAAAGTATCCATCCCGGATCATATCAAGGGAGTACTGCATAAGGTCTGTGAACCTCACAGTATACTCAACCACTATAATCCCTCCCTACTACAACTATAAAAGCTCTTGAATCCAAACTGATTTCATGAATGAGGGTAGTAATCCTCATGAAACATATACTGGAAGTCTGGACATCAGAGCATCAACTCATCATGCATTTGTGTAACTATACTCTACCAGCACCCAACTGCTAAATGGAAAAGGCTATCTTATATTGAAACCACCTAATCATTCAGTGTCTATATAATATTAAAAACATATATCTCCAACACTATCTAGTACTCCATTTCATGTGGATATGGCTCACTATGGAACCTCAATGGGCTCTAGGATTGGAACTCATAGAGTGTGCTAAGCTTGCATGCATCCTTACCCTTCTCTACTGGTATGATCTGCTGCTCAAAAGGTATGGGTGCTACTACCTATCCACCTATAGAAAGGTCCTCATAGGATAGCATCTGAATTGAGGCCTCAACACTCATCATATCATAATCACAATCTAAAATGGATAACCTAGCTAGTTATCTTCATGGAGTGATCCTGAGAATTTAATCAAGATGTACCACAGTCAGGTGAGCTTAAAGATATGGGGATATGACTCAAGAAGGTTATTAAAAATACTTAATCCTATATGATTCATGTTCTAATGTTCCCTGAAACCAATTTATTATTATTTATAGTCAACAAGAATGTTATTAGAGTCTTGATGTATGAATATGCTGGATGCCACCCCAACACTGGTTTCCCTAGCCTAAGAGACACACTTGAGAAACTTTGACAGTCTTTTACTAATCCCCAACCAAATTCCCATTAGAAGACCACTCTAAACACTATAAAAAGAAATAAACTAGCTATAATACCAATATATCATGAATTGAACCAATGGGGCTCAAGACAAAACTACCCCAATCCTGCCTCTATAGTTCAGGGGCTAGAGACAGACATCAAAAGGAATAATTAACATGGGAGGCCTTTTCCTATGTACCCGTATGCACAAACCTAACCATATTGATACAGAAGTGCAGAGGAATACTGATAAAATATAAAAATTCTATAGAATATATCATGCATGTAAAACTTCTAGGGACTACAAGAGTAAAACAACATAATATGAAACAGAAAAGGGAAAAAATACCCCAATTAGAAAGATTTCATAACCTAAAAAAACTTGAAAAGTAAATTGCTGAGAGACACAAACTCTAGATATAAAATCCCCGACCATTGTATGTGGTAGAATTGACCAGGGTATCTATATGTTCCTCTTTAATCACCACCGACCTATCCATCATATGTATAAGACATGAAACATGCAGGAAAAGCCCATCAAGGGGTGATTATATACATACCCAATAGGATTCCTTGAAAGATGAAGGGGGAGAAGTAAGAGATATGATAAGAATAAATAGCTCAAGACATAATAAGAGGGTAAAAAAATATAATAACACACACACATATTCTCAATAAAAGATGCCCAAATGAGAGAGAAAGTGGATCTCCATCTCACATCCTATCCCATGAAAGAGTGAAAACATTTCCGAAGGGTTCATCAATAATTTCTAGAATCTTTCATGTCAGTCAAGTAGAAACATCCATGCCAAGACACACCTCACCACTATGTCACATAGTTGAGGGAAAATAACTATAGGTAAAGGATCCATGCCCTGGTATAATAGGAGGTTTTCATTCAGAAGGTAGATAGAGGACCCATTACCTATCCTAGAAGTAGGGTTCCACTCAAATAGTTGATCGAGGACCCATGACTTGACACCATAGTAGTGAACCACTTAGGTAGTTAGTAGATGAACAATTACATGTCCTAGTAGGAGGGTTCCACTCTAATGGTCAACGAACGATTCCCTATTCAGTAGGAGGGTGCCACTTGAATATTAGATATAGGGCCCTTGCTCTACCCTACAGGAGGGTTCCAATCTAGTATTCAAGGACCCATGCACTATCTCTGTAAGAGGTTGCCAATCTGATGGTTGATTGAGGAACCATGCCTTAGAAAGTAGGAGGGTTCCAAACAGATAGCATATAGTGGACCCATGCCCTGCCCAGTAGTAGGGTACCACTCTAATAACAGGTACACGACTCTTTCCCTTCCTAGTATGAGGGTGCCACTCTAATCTCTCTGATGATCCTTCTCGATCACTGCCATAGTCAATCATCACCTAAAGAATAATATTACTTGGAACACCACACATAATATATCAAAATCAACTATTAAGTCTACCATCGTGTTCTACATAAAAAAAACACTGGATAGGCTACTAGTAGGATAAAATATGAATCTAAAATGAGATACGAGGGGTAGAAGTTTCTTCACAAAGGAAGTAGGGGTACACAATGTGCAAGGGGACCCACACGACACATGTTCTTTCTCTTTTTCTTGTTCATGTCCCTACATTTACATGGAATACATTCCATGTATCCCTACACAACTTTTAAGTGAACTACACAGTGTGCCTCATCCACCCGAGGTTCTGCCCGTGATCCTCGTCATGTCTTTGTAACCTTTCTCATGACTGTGTACTTAGGTACATGGTGTTTCCTCCCGAATGGGGTCCCAACCATGTGCTTATATCACAAAACATGTCTAATAAGGAAGGGTTACATGATATGTGGCCCAACCACATGTCATGTTATCCTTAAATTTTCCAAAACCCTAGCATTTTAGCCAGAGGGGTAATACACGACATGTGTTCATCATCCCACACACCATGTAGTCTTGTTTTTTTTATAAAAAGATATATATGTTTCATGTATTACTAATCCATCCTCTGTTTCTGAAAACAACCTAGTGTTCTCCTAAAATTGAAGGGGGAAGGCCCAGTTTGTCTTTTTTGGCCATCTAGTGGCCAAAATTCAGACATCTGTCGATCCGTCCAATGCCCGTATGCACCTCATAAATCTCATGTTTCACACCAACAATGCCTAGTATCTTATATCCAAGAAATGATATTTTTAAAACTGAAAATGATATTGATACATTCTCTATTATTCAATCTATTTTCCACCCACGAATCTTCCTTGTATCCGAGGGTCCGATCATGATCAATACCACCCGACGATATCAAACCATGGTCCCCATAGCCCAACAACAAGGATCATGAAGATCAATGTGTGAAAATTACAAGAAATAGAGGTAAAAAAATCATTTTCTAAGTGATCTTGGCCAAAAAATATAATTGGGGAAGATCAGGTGATAAACAATTGAATAAAAAATTTAAATCTGATACGCGTGCATATGCAGAGGCTCAATGATGAAAGGAACAATAATGATCATGCTAAATATTTTTAATAAAATGGGGAAGCGTCCAAATTTGATAGTCCCTACCTGAATTTATATCATTTTTCAATGAATAACATGCTCACCAAAAAAAGGAGATATGCTTTTTCATTCACAGTGCCTTGATTCATCTCGATCCGGAGGCTCGTTGTGATCTGATCTCGATTCGCCAATGATAGGTGATAGAACTTTCCTCTCAATGATCCCAGGGTTATGTGGATAACCCTCTAGATCCTCAATAATGGGTTAATTATAGAGGAAATAGAATTAGGTCATTTAAATTAATTAATTTAACTTAAATTCACCCACCAATAGTTTTCATATCTAAACACCCAGTGCCGACAAAATTTAGGTCACAACTAGGGTAATACTCACATTCCAGATTTAACCACAGTATCATATTTTCGATCCAAGACTCTCTTTTATAATTATCCCATTATTTATAAAAAAACTTTTATCATGTATATAAAATATATTTCATATTTTTATAAAATTAATTCTGGGTGCATCGAGTGTACGAATCGCACATCGTCTCTATGACTATCTACAAATAATATTCCTAGATATATTTCAAAGTATTACAAGGGAAAAAAGGGTCACTAAAATCACATTTTCTTAACCATAAAATAAATAATTAATTAAATAACCCACTCATGAAAATATCTAATTGTTTATTTAATGAATGGACATTAAATCAATCCATGACCCAGGGAAAATTACTTATATTTCTGATCTTGTAATGAGTTACAATAACCCACCTATCCATATGTGTAACACTTGGGTTGAGATCATTATGGTTTTATCTTGAAGTGCCTCCACATGCCTTGAGAAACTCCATTAATTACAAGTAATTATAACTCACTCGTAGGTTATGGGAATAAAATTATTAGTTAAAGGGAGATTATATAAATTCGACTGAACACATAGGTCATGCATAATAATGGATGGAGGGTTGACACATAGGGAATAAAATTAATTTAATAATTAATATTTCAAACCCATGTAATAAATGAAATTAAATAAATTTCAACACATATACCGGTCTTGTCTAAGCTCATGGATAATTATACATTCAATGCATACAGAAAAGTAAATTGGTTAACATTCATTTATTATTCAATATTTATTTTTAAGATAAACACTCTTTCATTAATTAATTAATTAATTAATTACCTTTCATATTAATGACCATACAAATCCTCTTGGAGATAACCATCATAAAGGCATTGATAAAAAATAAATGGAATAACATATTATTCTAATAAATCAATTGAGAATTTAAAATTCTTTAAAACGATTATTAAATTTTTAAACAGAACTGCTTCCAATCAATAAAAAAATGTTTAAAGCTATAGTTTTCAATTTAACATATTTTAATTCTTCCATTAATTTGGTGACTACATTGCATGTACAATCCAGCTACACATTGTGTGCCTTGGTTGTCATGTATCCAAGTTATATGTTTGGGGACTCAGTGTTGTAAATAATCTTTAGTACATGACATGTACATGATAGCTACACTAAACCTATCCAATTGACATGTTACCGGGATAAAAGCCTTGGCTTAGGCATGTATATCGAATAGACTACAAGACATGTACATTCAATCTACATGTTGTGTATCTCTTATACCATATGTCCGCTTTTCTTTTCAAATGGATCAATTTGAATTTTGGATGCTGGAAATGATGAACTACATGTTGCATACCCCACATACACATTGGCTATACTTTAAATTATTTAGGATACAAGTCTCATATGGTTTGACCATGTATAATGACCACAAATATTACGTGAGTTACATAGCTAACACGTGTAGACTACACGACGTGTATACCAAATACACAGTGTGTAATTCAACATCCCTTGTGCCAGGTTGGCTTGGTCTACATATGGTGTGAAATAAATTAATTGTATATAATTAACTGCTTTTCATTTCATGTATCCCCTAACACATCCAGGTGCAGCGCACATGCATACACAACATGTACTCTGACTACATGTCATGTAACCCAGGTTTACTGAAAAAATTTAGCACTTCGTGATGGAATCTCTTGTCATTCTTCATCTATTCTTAGACCTTTAGAAAATGAAAAACTGAATGAACATGATGAATATATCAATAACATGTTAATTAAAAATGAATTAAATAATGAATAATATTAAATGAAACTTTCAACCATGATTGTGTATAGAACAAAAACCAAATAAATTATTATAAATTTAAAACAAGATCCCTTTGATACTAGTTATTGGTTCTAGGCATATTAGAAGCATATAATAGCGGGGGTTATATTTAATTTCTTTTCATATAAAATGTTTTGAAACCCCAATAGAGGATCTTTGAACATTGAATTTATAATTAGTTTATTTATATCTTAAAGAGAATAAATACGTCAACTTTGGATCCTCTCTTCGTTGATTACATTGATCTTCTAAATGACCCTTTTTAGGTTTCCTTCACTGTGATGTGAGGATCTAGGGGTAGAATTCCTCTAATGTTTATCCACACATGATCCTTTCAAATTTGAGTAATACCAATCGATTTCTAGGTGCTCATGTGTTGAATCATCTGTCTTTTGTTATTCGTGTTGATCACTCATCCTTCAATCTTGAATAATTCTATCTTTCATTTATTGTTCTTGAGAGCGAGAGAGAAAGAGGATTCAAGATAGAATTTTATTGTGCACAGCGACTTTTTATTTTCATATGGCCCCACATAATAGACATAAATATATATTTATAGAGACATATTTTACCTTAAAATATTATTTAATTACATGTTGACCATTACACAATATTATAACCTTTAATAATGCCCATATCATATAATAATAAAAACAATATTATTATTATTTTGCGGTGCATTAAAACTTGCACAATAATAAATATTTTTTAACTTGATTGTTAATTAATATATTTCACTAGAAACAGTCTTTCTCCATTAAAAGTACTCTAGAATTTATTGAACACATAAATAAATATTAAATATTTTAATTATCAATAATTATTTTCAATTGATAAAATGTTAATAAAATTATTCCCTGGTCTTGAGAATAATATTTATTATATTAATTAAATTCAAATATAATTTAATCAATATCAATGAAAACCCTTAGTGTGTGACCTAATAGGATTATTTCTCATTGGCATTAGGCAGACTTGCCTAAAGTCCAATATTACTATCTTTAAATAGTTCAAGGATCCCAAGATAATGAACTTAATGTCACAATGATGGCAGCCACATATGAACGCTCACTATGTAATATAATCCCCTTTTCATAATATCTCATCAAGAAGGTTGTATATCTTTTCCACCAACCTCTATGCTTGATACAATTTTCTTTGATGATATAAAATAAATGCATCGATACACCATGAACGTTAATTCTAATGGGACAATTATATTCAAATCAAAGGGATGAGATATCTAATTCAATAAATATGGAAGGGAAAAATCTTTACGTGAATTTTTCATCGATAACATGTTAATCATGATGCACGCAACGTGCCCTACCTTACTACGGACATATGTCGTCATGGTTTTCATCAATAAAATCTAATGCACGAGTGATGACATGCATTAATGGTAAAATTAATTTTTAAAGACCATTGCACATGATCATAGATAAGAATATCTAATGACACCAAATCATTTTGAATTACTACTGACATGTCTTTTCTCATAATATCTTTTCTTCAAGATTACCAAGTGTGAACTTCATGAAAATAAGGCTCATCTGCTTATGAGTACTCACACCCAGCGGTCATGTTTTAGGTGTCCCTTCATAGAACATTATCTATTCATAAAACTATATTTAAGAATATCATTATAACACTTCAAGGTTCTCATCATAGTGGGTAACTTCTAAGAACATATCAATATGAAAGATACCCTAGGAAAATTGTTACATTAAAGTCATGTAGAACAATGAAAAATATGTAATAAGATGTTATCAATATTAAAATTATTAAATATACATGTAATCAAAGTAAAAATAGTTATTAATAGGACACTGACTCCTTAAAAATTCTGAATTATGTCTACATTAAACAACTAGAAGTTTGTTAGCTTATGGGATGAAAAAAAACCCAAGCATGTTATTAAAACCTAGATAGTAGCTTAATGAGCATGTAATTCAATAAATTCAAGGAGGATAAAAATATATATGTCAATTGAGATTCAAAAAACTCACTCATTGTGATTTTATATTTCAATGAAATTATTTTTATTGAAAACAAGGACGAAACTTGTGATGACTTTGCTACCTGATTGAAAATTTGAATTTTTATTATCGATGAAATAGAATAAAAAACATATAAATTATCGAGGTATAAATTTGTGTAACCCTAAGGTTTTCCAACAAAAAATAATGTTACAATTCAATAGTAAAGACCCAATGCTCATGTAAATGATCAAATCCTCCATTGAGTTAGCTTTGGATGATAAATAGTCCATTAAAAAATTACCCTTATGCCACGAATAAAGAATCCCTATTCCTTATTGTATTATCCACCTAAATGTCCTAATAAAGTGGGAGACATTTTCTATGAAAATAAATAAACACTTCAATATTTCAAGGATTTATGATATGACATTATTTTTGGTTTTACAAGTCAAAGACACATACAGTTTTATGATTATCTCACAAGGAAAGTATGTTCTTCAGTTACTGAAGAATTTTGGAATGGAATAATCAAGAGAGTTATTTAAAATATCTCTTTAGACCAAGATATACATGGATGAATAAGGGAGGAGTGTTAATAAAAAAATTTCCAAATGATTATTTCTAACCTACTCTAATGGATAACGTCCAGAATAGATATAATGTTTATTTTTATTCTTTGTGAAATATTCCAATGAAATCCAAAGGATTTAAATATTATGAAAATAAAATAGATATTTTGATACATAAAATGCGTTCTTTATTATATATTTATTTATTAAAAATACATAACATTTCATATTAATGGATATTATGATGTGGATTTGGCATGTGATATTATTGATCAAAATCTATCTTTTGGAGGTTCATTTTACATTAGAGAAAACTTCATTGCTTGGAACTCAAAAAAGAAAAATTCAGTCACTATGAGAACAATTAAAACTGAGTATATTGTGTTATAACAAGACACATCCCAAATTATGTGGATGATGTCAGAACATGAAGACATGAGGGAAAATGTTTCATAGAAACTAATGATTAGGTGTGATAATCAAAGTGTAATCTAAATTTCAAATAATACAATACAAAATTCTAGGTCAAATCATACTGATATCAAGTGCCGCTTCATCAAAAATAAGGTTTAATGTTGAAATTTTTCATTATAATGTATTTAAATGAAGTATTTAGTTATAGATACCTTGAAAAATCCCTTAATGAAAGATACTTTACAGCACTTGAAAAAGTTGTTGAGAGTGCATTACATCCCCAAATCCTTAATATTTTTTTATTTTCTCTATTTTATTAGCTTGTATTTATCTAAAAAGGGATAGAATATGAAATAGTAATTATTAAAAATGGGGAGAGTTTAATTTCTTTTCCCAAGTGATTATTAAGGGGGAGAACATAAGTTTTTCTTATAGGGTGATACATGGTATGTTGGTAGCCAAATTTTGTAGAAGAGATCATGTGTTGCAATTAATATTTTAAAAAATTATAAAGGGGGATATTGAATATCCCTTGGTGATTAGGTTGTTGATTTAGAGATTGAAGATTAATTATGATGTGCATTGATAAAGGGGTAGTTTTGAGTTGATTTCAATGGATACTTGGTAAATGTAGTGTTGATCTTTACATCAAGAGTTATAGATTTATCAAAAATATCATTATATCCCATGATGCAATGTTTAGATAACTTTCACATAGGAGAATGATATGAATTTTTTATTGAGACAATTAATTCATCCATTTTGAAGGTTGATTTATATTATATTTATTATCAATATTCCCATGTATGTGTTAGAAGGTAATTATAGTTGAGATGATGTAAAGAACTGAAGATTCTCAATGTTAGATAAAATCATAGCATGAAGGAGATCATTGCACCATGATTGTTTGAATTAGATGAGTATTATACTCTTAAATAGATGCATCAAACCACATTCCGAGTTGTTGAATCATAAAGGTATTACTATAAGGAATTGTGGGATTAGGTTCACACCATAATGAGAAGTCAGGAAATTTTAGTGTGGGTTTGTCTATGGGATCTGAATTTAGTCATGATACAAGTAGACACAACAAAACAAAACATAATAGTTCATACTAAAAATTATGTGGCCAAAAAATATTTTTATTAAACTATCTTGAAAGATAGAAATTTCAAGCTATAAGTCTTGGGGTCATGCCTTAACGTGTCCTCTCTGGATATGAGTAGATACATTGACCATATCCAAATGTAGTAGGCTATTTCCCAAGGGAGTATTTATTTTTTTGGATCTATAATCAATATATTTTTGATATGACAATCACACTAAAAAATATCACCATTTCTTGATGTATCTAGGTTGTATAAATATGATTTTTAAATCCTGAGGAACTGTGTGATGAAACTTTGAGATAACTAGTCACCCATTCTAAGAAGAATTCTAAGGAGATTTTTTCTTAGATTGAGGAGAAGAATAAGAGATAATACATGATCCAAATTCCCTAGGAACATTAGGTGGGAAGTGAATATTTATTTACTTGTTGATGTCCATATTTCATTATTTTTCCTAGAGTTCATGATTGTCTTCCTACACTATTAATTTTTCTAGTTGATAATAAGATAACAATGTGCATAAAAGGATCAAAACAATTTTTCACCAAGGATTATCCCCTATATAAAGAGTGTGTGTGAATCTTGTATAAACCTTGTAACATGTTTATTATTTCTTTCTTTATCTTATATCATTGTACTATTTTTATTGAAATCCTTCACACTAACCAGTGAAGGGAAAAAAAATTTTAGAGTTGGTGTCTTGGTAACCAGTGACTCACCTATTTCAATGGTTGTATACTCTCACTTAGGCCTAATAATGTTGATATGGGTATTAGTGCTTCAAATTTGGAATAATAAACTTCTCAACCAACCCATTACATTAATGTTTATGCATATTTATCCATTGATAATCAAACTATATATCTTCTCTTAGATTTTAAAACATGTATGGAAAATTTATTCTCTTCACTCCTTTTCCCAACCATTATTTTCACCAAGAACTATTATAGTGATAAAGAGATCATATTCTTATAAAAATTCCCCATCACTTATTTTTTGGGGATAATATTATTCTTCCTCAGTGGTCTCTCTGTCAATATCCCATTTCAAAAATATATTTATTGTCTCAATCTATAAAATTGTTCAATTTCTAGAAGTGCATCCTTTTACTTAACATTTAAAATAATGAATACCCTGATTTCTTATTGGATTAACATTTATAATAATTTTTTTAAGTTTAATAATTACCTTTTAATTCTTTTGATCAACCAGTTATTTTAGATTTGGTCTTCCTTTAATATATTTTTACATACTTTTACATGAAGTGAAAGGAATGGTAGTATGGGTGATGGCACCCCATGATAAAATTTTCCAAGAGGTTTTTTTTTTAAAATTTAATGGGGGTAGTTTTTTTATGTGGGAAAAGGGTGTTGGTAGCTCCAGTTGACTTTACACTATTCAAAAAAATGATAAAAGTGCCACTTCATGTGGCGCTTTTAAAGAATTTCAATAACACCACTTTATATGGCACACTTACCCTAATAGAGCTCCCTATGGGTGCCACTTCAAGTAGTTCCCTACTGGTGGCCTCCCTAAAAAAGGGAATGTCCCACACTATCCCTCTTCATTCCAATGAAGACCAACACCAGATGCCCCCCTCTAAATCCCTAGCGACGCCCCCTCCCAAGCACCGACGACACCCCCTCCCTCATTTTCAAGCGCCACCCTCACGTGGAACCCCTTACTCCCAACAAATTTTGAGGTAATTATATTTATATTTCATTTTTTAAATATTTTAATTAATTTATTCAATTGTTTAGTAGTTAGTTTATAATTATTAAATAGTTAATTTATTATAGTTAGAACCTAATTATTATATAATTGCAATTAGCAATTAATTTAGTAATAATTAAGTTTAAATAAATTAATAATAATTTTTAAATAAATATTAAAAATTAATAACTACTAATTAATTATAAGTTGTAATTAGTTTTTTTAAAATGATTAGCAATTCTTAAAATTATCACTATGAGTAATAAATAACAAGAATAATTAATAATTAATTAGTAATTATTTAGTAATTAGTAAATATTTTTAACAAGTAATATGAATAATAATTGAAAATTAAAAATATGATTAAATATAAAGACTAATTAATTTTGTATTTATTTGAAATTATAAATTACATAATTAATAATTAGTTATAATTAATAATCAAATAATAATTATTTGAATGTTATTAATAATTAATAATTAATAACTTTATAATAAATATACTAATTAAATAATAATAATTTGTAAATATCAATTAATTATGATTAATTAAGTATGAAATAAAATAATTAAATTAAATTAATTAATAATTGATTACTAATTAATGGTAATTAATAACAAATGATGATTACAAAACATAATTAATAATTAATTATAATTACTAATTTCTTATTAATTTATGAATCATAATTATTGAATATAAATTAATTAAATAATTATAATTAATTAATTTTCATTTGTGATTATTAATTAAATATCTATAATTTGTAATTAAGTATTTTTAATAAGTAATTATATATTTGAAATTAGTAATTAATAAATTATTAATTTTAATTATTAATTAATTAATAGTTATTATTTATTATTTAAGTTTATTTAGTAATTAATTAATTTTAATTTGTAAATAAGTAAATGTAATGTCACGAACCATCCCCCGGGGCCCGCATCGTGACTACCCCAAGCCCGCTTTCCACTGGACAGGGGCTGGCGACTAGCACCAAAGGCGTAATTCCCTAGAACTGGGAAGGCATTGCCATTATAAAACATAAACACACACAGCCAGAGAACAAGCGGAAGGAAACACTAAGTAAATCAGTATAACAGGTTTATTGAAAAATACATAGGGGCCAGAAATATAAGCCTAACAGAAAGGTACAACTACAACTGAAATGAATTACAACTGAAAAGATAAACAACTGGAAGATGGAAGCAGCTCATGGATCATCCTCTAGGTTCCTACCTGAAGGGTAGGTACAGATGTCCTCCTCAGCACTCCACGTCCGTCCGTCTCCTCCGGGTACCAGATCGTCATGTGGTCCACCTCCGGGTACCATCACACCAAGTGTCCACCTCCGGGTACCGTCCAGTCCTCGTACACTCTGCCTCGGTCAGCGCTATCCGTCATCTGCATCCAACACAACGAGGTGTAGGCATATCCCTTTCAGGGGTGAGTATAATGATACTCAGTAGGGACCCCGAGACCCTCAAGGTCTCACAAAATCCAATAAGGATAAACCAGAAAAAAAAATATCTCAATAGATAACCTTTACTTAGGTATATTCCCATACATATACCTAAGGTATCAAGTAACCCATCTCAATCATGAGGTAACCACCAAGGTCAACGACTCAGCTCAAACCAGGGTTTTCATTATTGAAACCACAACTGCTAGAGAAATCCTTCTATGTTGAGTACAATGGCCCTGTTGCGACTCTAAGGAGCCACTCTCTAACCTTAGACTGCTGAGGTACTTGTTCTATCGAGTACCGTGGGTCTGCTACCAAACCGAGAGCTCCTCTGCTGTGGGTCTGCTGCCAAACCAGGCGCTCCCCCTAATAGCCATCAGAGGTACTCCTCCTGTCGAGTACCGTGGGACTGCTTCCAAACCAGGAGCTCCGTCCGCCATGGGTCTGCCGCCAAACTGAGCGCTCTATCCACTGGGCTAGTCGAATCACTCCGAGTCAAATCGGTCAAGCAGTCGTCAGGTCTACACCTACTAGGTCTCCGCACTCTGTCAGCTCATCTCCGGGAGGATCTGCTCCTTGAGATACTGGTCGATACTCCAAGTGTCACGAGTCTCACATAGAAGTATCAAAAAGGACCTCTATGTCAAAGGGGTCTCAACGCAACAGACGGTGCATCAAATGGACGTCTGGTCTGAGAGTTATTAGCCTTTTTGTCCTGGGGGACCGGTTGGTTTCATGTAAAAACCAACCTGAACGTATCTTAACCGTACCCCGAACTCCCATGGGGTATACTCAAGGGAACCGTTTATCAATGATATTACCAACGCCACTGAAGGTTCATCAAACGGACATCCGGTCTGAGAGTTATTGGATTTTCAGTTCCAGGGGCGCGGTTGGTTTCTAAGATAAACCAACCCAACCAAACTCCAACTGAGTCCAAACCTCAATTGGAGTATGCCAAAAAAACCGTCTCAAAAAAAAAATAATCCAACGTAGTTAACGGCACGTCAATCAGGTGTCTGGTCCTTAAGTTATAAGCGTTTCCACTCCGAGGGTCCGGTTGGTTTTGGGTTCGAACCAACCTGGACATAAAAAACTTCTCCAAAACCTTGATTGTAATATAAAAAAATGAGTGTCTCGATCCGAGGAATCCTACGTAACTGACAGTGCGTCAATCGGAGGTCTGTAGCTCAAGTTATGAGCAATTAACCGAAAACGGCCCAAAAGGGGGGGTCTGGGCACGGTCTGACCCGACCCAACCCACCCTGGGTCGGCTCGAACTGGGGTGACCTAACCCGAGCCCGGGTCCGACCCGGTTGGGTGCGGCCTGGCCCGCGGTTGGCACGACCTGGCCCAGTCCTCGTGACGCTGTGGCCCAAACGCGTGGCTGGGGTGGTGAAGCCCGCCCGGTCACACTGACCAAGCGGCAGCGGTGCTCTGTGGGGCCCTCCCTAATGAAATAAGGGGGTGGTTTTCTTTCCCCCTGTCTCCCATAACAGAACCAGCGAGCGTCGGTTCCTCTCCACGGAACCCGCTGGGTTCCGCCCTGGCACACCCTCACCGGCGGCCGGCTCATCCGGTCGCCTCCTACCATACCGCCGCGGCCCAGCCGTGGATTCCCCTTCCGGCATGGCGCAGCGGCGCCGTGCCCTCTCCAACTGCTGCAACCCGCATGGCAGCGACCCTTGTACCGCACGGCGCGACATCGACATGCTTTCTTCCGACCGCCGCGACCCTCCTGACCGTGGCCCTCTTCCTCTGGCACGATGCGACGACACCGCGCCCCTCCGGTATGGTCATGGCCCAAGGTGGCCACGGTCCCATTCTTCGCGCAACTCCGGCGACCCGGGTTTCCTGTACCAGTGGCAACGTTGCGCCACCGCCGTCGTCAATCCAATAAAAACCATTGGAGGGACGTCGGGCCATGTTTGTTCGGCCCGCGCCCTCCGCGTTAGATGGTAATATCAGCTAACAATGTACCAAAATAAAAGATGAGGTTTGAGGATTTAAATTAATCAATAACAACCCCTACCTCGATTCAAGGGTGTTGTCGAAGTTGCGGAAGATGGCGTCGCAGAATTCAGACGTCGTTCTGTCAATGTTGAAGAAAAAGACATTGTTTTTGGCGATGGAGGCGTATTCTCCCTTGACGTGGAGGAAGAAGAAAGATGACGGTGTTCCTTGAGGAGTCGCCTCGCGTTCTTTACCCGGTTGAAGAAGGTAGGAGAAGACGTGTCGTTGTTATTCGGTGGAATCAGCGTCCTTCGTCGAAGAGGACATCGTTCCTTGTGTTCTTCATTGGAGAAGGTGAATTCTCCCAAGCCTTTCCCACAAAAATAATAGCCAACCCCAAAAGAAAGAATAGGCTCTCTAAAAATATAATGATGCCATGAAAATTCAAAAATAAAGTCATGAAACCACATATAATTAATTAATTGAGGAGCTCAAATCATTAAATATAAGTGTTGGCATGTTAAAAGAGAGATATGAAGGTGGAAGGTTTAACCTTAATGAGGGAAGGTGTTAAGAATTAAACAAGGGGTTTAAGGAAGTTTGAGGGGAGTTATGGGGAGATGAAAGGTTGGGGCTCATGTGGGCCCCACCTCACAAATTTCTACACATGGGAATTTGTGTGGGTGTGGGCCCCACTAATAACATCCCCATGTAGGATTTAAACTACAAAAGATAAATAAAATTGTTCCCAACAATTTTTTTAATTTTTTTATTAAACCTCAAAAATTAACTTTCAACCCGCATAAAACGCAACTATGGTAAAGGTGCCCATAAGCGAATATCGGCGCTATGAGTTTATCGCTGTCCTGAAATTTCAATTCCGAGCACCGGTTCAAAATATAGAAAAACCCACACGTACGTTTACTGAACGTACCCGAACAAAACTTGATAAATTGATTCCGGGCACACCGGGCCTCGGAATCAGGCACCGTTAGAAACTGTAGACTCGTAAAATTCCAAAGAATTTATGAAAAAAAACTTTCCTTGAAATTTCTGGGTCTTTAGATTACTCCCACCTCAGGGATTTATGTCCCCATAAAGCTAAAACACATATTAAGAAAACAATATAGGTACTGAGCACGCATTAGAGCCTTCCGCTCCCATGCGCTCTCCTAGAGGTTCCAATGCTGCCAGCGAATGCGCACCAGAGGAATCGATCGTTCTCATAGGACCCTCTCCTATAGATCCTCAATCGCTACTATAACCTCTGTGGAAGTCACCCCGTCATCGATATCTAGCTTCCCAGGGTCGATGATGTGTGAAGGGTCGAGCACGTGTCTCCTCAGCTGAGATATGTGAAAGACACCATGCACCCGGTTCAATTAAGGTGGAAGAGACAAGTGGTAAACCACCTCACCTATCCTTATGAGGACCTAGAAAGGTCTGATGAACCTCAGAGATAACTTTCTGCCTCAGATAAATCTCCGTAGACCTCATCGAGGTGAGACCCATAGGAAGACGTGGTCTCCATCCTCGAACTCCAAAGGTCTATGTATCCTATCAGCTTAAGAATTTTTCCTACTCTATGTAGTATTTATACACTTCTAGATGATCTGCACATTATCTGTTGAAGCTCATACCATCTATGGTCGGTAGGAAGTTGGACGACTTGGTAAGTCAGTCGATGTTCACCCTTCTTCACCTACGATCTGTAAAAGCTGCTAAGATTTCACCTTTGATAAAAAGATAAATTCGGTCGCATCCCCTGGATGAAACACTTATTTTGCCTAATACTGTCAATCATGACATGAAAAATACTAATTCATATCATGGACGACGTCATAAGGCCTCGATGCTACTACCAAGATATCCAACCGTTACTCTCACCTCCAAGGGTTGAGTCACACTGTCGGCATCAGTGTGTGGTTACTGGGTATCCTCTAGTAGAAATCTCAAAAGTGAGGGTCAAGTCAATAGTTTAAACTGGAACCTCTTAGTATTAACCAGAAAATAAGGTAGAAAAGAAAATGTCACAAGGACTAGTGTCTTTTATTAATGTAGCTCAAAGTACAAAGACACAAGGAAACCACAACAGAAACATTAATGAAGCTAGAAGCATCATGATCAAAGGCCTATATGCCTTGAACTAGTCCAACTCCTATCCACATGCTTCCGGAGCTCGAGGTGAACCGCCTCGGGGTGGGAGTAGTAGTGCTTGATGACTCTGACCACCATCTGCTAAAGGACCTGCTCCACTACCTTGTCCACTACTCGGCTGATGCTCGAGCTCTTGCTACTACCTCTATATCGGTGGCTCCTCCATCGCCTGCTGATCAACTGTGCAGGAAGTCGGACAGTCACATGCTCTGTGACCCCATTCCTTGCAGGAATAATAGACTCTTCTCCGTTCAGGTCTCCCTTGGTGTCATGTTCCCATAACCTCATTGCCACATCTTAGGGTCATCTGTCAATAGGTCTAACCCACTAGTGCCCCTGTGTCATCTGTCTAATGCCTGCAACAGATTACTCAGCTACTGACGGAAATCCCTGTGGTAAGAGTAGTATCTCCTGAGCACACACAGAGTGTAGAGTCGCTGGTATAAAATCCACCCTGAAAAGACCCTCGAAGTTTCCCAGGGTGAGGGTCGCCTCAACTTAAAACTCGAGCATCAGGCTCCACCACCTCTCAGTTGCTCCCTGAAGGAGACTAACAGCTAGGTACACCATCAAGTCTGCGGGTGTCCCAACTGTGTAGAAAACTCGTGCTACAAACCCCAGCCAGTATGCAGCCATCTGTAAATCCATCTCGCCACAAAACCTTGGAGGCCTCTGTCACAGTAATCCGTGCAATGCATTCAAGCGGCGTGCACCCTCTATAGCTAGGGCTGGTGGTAACGGTAGCCCAGCGGGTAATGGTACCACTATTGAATCTGCTATAATGGGGCCCTGCACCGTGGCCTCGCTGCTCGGTGGGCTACCATCACACTCTCCACTCAGAACCCGCACTTATCCACTAGATGAAGATATTCTAAAAAGAAACAGGTTTGACATGGTCAAAAGACTATACTTGGTGAGTTGACCTGGTTTGAGCAGACTTAAAGAAAAATTTTAAAAACACACACACAATCAGTGTTTTCATGCACTCAGTCAGAAATCAGAAGTCAAAGTCTTGGTGTATGGATACGTTGGCCGCCGCACCGACACTGGAATCCCTGAACGGAAAACCACACTTAGTACGCTTAACACTATTGCTTCACTGAAAAGAAAATATCAGAGTCCTAAGTTCTGCGGTAAAAGTGACTCCTATGATACCAATTTGTCACGACCCATCCCCCGGGGCCCGCATCGTGACTACCCTAAGCCCGCCTTCTATAGGCCTGGGGATGGAGACTAGCACCAAAGGTGTAATTACCTAGAACTGGGAAGACATTTCCTTTATAAAACATAAACACACACAACCAGAGAACAAGCAGAAGAAAACACTAAGTAAAAAAGTATAACAAGTGTACTGAAAAATACAAAGGGACCAGAAATACAAGCCCAACAGAAAGGTACAACTAAAAATTAAAGAAAGTACAACTGAAAAGAAAAACAATTGGAAGATGGAAGCAGCTCCTGGATCATCCTCTGGGTTCCTACCTGAAGGGTAGGTACATATGTCATCCTCAGCACTCCACGTATGTCTGTCTCCTCTGGGTACCGACTCGTCATGAGGTCCACCTCCGGGAACAATCATGCCGAGTTTCCACCTCTGGGTACCGTCCAGTTCTTATACACTCTGCCTTGGTCAGCGTTGTCCATCATTTGCATCCAACACAACAAGGTGCGGGCATAGCCCGTGTAGGGGTGAGTATAACGATGCTCGGTAGGGACCCCGAGAACCTCAAGGTCTCACAAAATCCAACAAGGATAAACCACAAATAAAGATCTCAATAGATAACCTTTACTTAGGTATATGACCATACATATACTTAAGTTATCAAGTAACCCATCTCAGTCATGAGGAAAACACAAAGGTCAATGACTCAGATCAAACCAAGATTTTCATTATCAAAACCACAACTGTTGGAGAACTCCTCCTCTGATGAGGAGATTGGACCTATCATGACTTCAAGGCACCACTCACTATCCTTAGACTACTGAGGTACTCCTCCTGTCGAGTACCGCGGGTCTGCTGCCAAACCGGGTGCTCTTCTTCTTTGGGTCTGCCACCAAACCGGGTGCTCCACCTAATAGCCATCAGAGGTACTCATCCTGTCAAGTATCATGGGTCTTCTTCCAAACCAGGCACTCCGTTCGCCATTGGTTGGCTGCCAAATTGGGTGCTCCTTCCACTGGGCTTCTCGAATCACTCCGAGTCGAATCGGTCAAGCAGTCGTCAGGTCTACAGCTACTAGGTCTCCGCACTCTGTTAGATTGTCTCTGGGAGGATCTGCTCCACAAGCTACTGGTCGATAATCCAAGTTTCACGAGTCTCACGTAAAAGTATCAAAAAGTACTGCCACGTCAATGGGGTCTCAATGCAATAGACGGTGCGTCAAACAGACGTCCGGTCTAAGAGTTATTATCATTTTTGTCCCGAGGGCCCAGTTGGTTTCGTGTACGAACAATCCCAACCATTTCTTAACTATACCCCTAACTCCCATGGGTTATACTCAAGGGAACCTTTTCTCAATGGGATTACCAACGCCGCTGACGGTTCCTCAAACGGACGTCCGGTCTGAGAGTTATTTGATTTTCCGTTCCAGGTTCCCAATTGGTTTCTAAGATAAACCAATCCAACCATACTCCAAATATATCCAAACCTCAAGTGGAGTATTCCAAAAGAACCATCTCAACAAAAGTAATCCAACGTAGTTGACGGCACGTCAATCAGACGTCCGGTCCTTAAGTTATAAGTGTTTCCGCTCCGAGGGCCCGATTGGTTTCGGGTTCAAACCAACCCGCCTATACCCAAACATCGCCAAAACCTTGTGTGTAATAAACCGAAACGACCATCTTGATCCAAGGAATCCTATGCCACTGATCGTGCGTCAATTGGAGGTCTATACCTCATGTTATGGGCAGTTAACTGAAAACGGTCTAAAAAGGGGGTCTCAGCCCTGTCCGACCCGGCCCAACCCACCTTGGGTCTGCCCGAAACGGGTCGATCCGACCCGGGCCTGGGTGCAGCTCGGTTGGGCGCAGCCCGACCCGGTTGGGCGTGGCCCGGCCCGGTTGGGCGCGGCCCGGACCAGCTGGTGCGGCCCGGCCCAGTCCGCGTGACGCGGTGGCCTAGTCGCGTGGCTGGGGGGGTGAAGCCCGCCTGGTCACACTGAATAGGTGGCGGCGGTGCCTTGCAGGGCCCACACCAATGAAACAAGGGGGAATTTTTATGCCCCTGTCTCTCGTAACGGAACCAGAGAGCACTAGTTTCTCTCCATGGAACCCGCTGGGTTCTGCCCTGGCGCACCCTCGCCGGTGGCCGGCTCAGCCGACCGCCTCCTGTCTACCCGCCGCAGCCCAGCCACAGCTTCCCCTTTAGGTGCGGCGCGACGGCGCCGAACTATCGTCGACTATCGTGGCCGGCATGTCCACGACCCCTTTACCGTGCGACGTGATAGAACCACACTTTCTTCCGACCGTCGTGGCCCTTCTGGACGCAGCCCTCTCCCTCTGGCATGGTGCGACGACATCATGCCCCTCTGGCTTGGCAGCGGCCTGTGGTGGCCGCGGTCCCACTCTTCACACAACTCCGACGACCCGATTTTCCTCTACCGGTGGCGCCGTTGCACCACCACTGTCATCAATCCAATAAGAACCATCAGAGGGACGTCGGGCTATGTTTTTTTGGACCGCGCCCTCCGCGTTAGATGATAATATCGACTAACAGTGTACCATAATAAAAGATGAGGGTTGAGGATTTAAATTAATCAATAACGACCCCCACCTCCATTCAAGGGTGTTGTAGAAGTCATAGAAGATGGCATCGCAAAAGTCAGACGTCGTTCCATCAAAGTTGGAGAAAAAGATGTTGTCATTGGCGACGACGACGTCTTCTCTGTTGACGTGGAGGAAGAGGAAACATGACAGTGTTCCTTGAGGCGTCTCCTCGTGTTCTTGCCCCAGTTGAAGAAGGTAGGAGAAGAAGTGTCATCGTTCTTCGGTGGAATCATTTTCCTTCATTGAAGAGGACGTCGTTCCTCGTGTTCTTCGTTGGAGAAGGTGAATTCTCCCAAGCCTTTCTCCACAAAAATAATAGCCAACCCCAAAAGAAATAATAGGCTCTCTAAAAATATAATGATTACATGAAAATTAAAAAATGAATTCAAGAAACCACATATAATTAATTAATTGAGGAGATAGACACATTAATTAGAAGTGTTGGAATATTAAAAGAGATAGAGGAAGGTGGAAGGTTTAACCTTAATGAGGGCAGGTGTTAAGAATTAAACAAGGGGTTTAAGGGAGTTTGAGGGGAGTTATGGGGAGATGAAAGGTTGGAACTCATGTGGGTCCCACCTCAAAAATATCCAAACATGGGAAGTTATGTGGATGTGGTCCCCACCAACAACTTCCCTATGTAGGATTTAAACTACCAAAGATAAATAAAATTGTTCACAACAATTTTATTTAACTTTTTTATTAAACCTCAAAAATTAACTTTCAACCCGCATAAAACACAACTACGGCAAAGGTCCCCTTAAGTGAATACCGGTGCTACATGTTCATAGGATTCCTTGGATTTCAATTCCGAGAACTGGTTCAAAATATAGAAAAACCAGCACGTACGTTTACTAAACGTACCCAAACAGAACTTCATAAATTCATTCCGGGAACACCGGGCCTCGAAATCAAGAGCTGTCAGAAACTGCGAACTCGTAAAATTCCAAATAATTTAAGAAAAAAAATTTCTTTGAAATTAATTATTTTTATAAATTGTAATTAGTAATTAACTAATTAAGTAATTAATTGTAATTAGTAATTAAATAACTGTAATTATAAATTAAATTTCTAGAATTAGTATTAAATTTAATATTAATTAACTGTAATCGATAATTAGTTAATTTTAATTAGTAATTTATCCATTCAAATTAGTCTAATAAATAATTAATAATTAATTACTACTTAATTTGAATTAAGAATTAATTAAAAATTAATTAATATGTAAATAAGATATTAGTGAATAGTCAAGGAATGATTAACCTAGGATTTACTAATTCTGAACTACTAAGTAATTATTATTTACTAATTAACTTAGGATTAACTTAGGATTAATTGGGGATTAATTAATGAATAACTATTGATTAACTTCATATTAACATTGGATTAAATATTGACCTAAGATGGATAATTTCATGATAATTAGGCCTAACTGCACACCTTATTTGCCACTCTCATGGTATTTTCTTTGGATGATTCATAATTTTAGGAATAATAAAATTTGGAAGTCAAAATGTTACTATCATTATTGAGGATATAAGAAATTTTTGGAAATTTCATTAAAATGAAGATTGTGTGGTTATCTGAGAAATAGAATCACTGTCTGGATACTACAAGTGGACGTGACTCAGGCACATATGTACCGTGGGGTGACAAACTTGAAAACACCATATTGATCTAGAATTTATTGGTAACTTGTACATAACAATGGGCCATGTAGAACACCTAGTTTTACACTCTTGAGGGATATGATTTAGATGATTCACATTCTCTTTATAAACTACTGAACATACCTTTAGGAAGATTAAAAATTTTACTAAGTAACATTAGTGTCATCTTTAAGGATTGACATAGGCACTCTAAAATTTTAGTAAAGTGAAGATTGTGTGGTTATCTGAGCAGTGAAATCCTTATCTAGATATTACAAGTGGATGTGCCTCCCAAAAAATGTACCTAGGGGTAACAACCCTAAAAACAACATATCGTGCTTGACTCGATTGGGAATTGGTGAAGGATAACAAGCCTTACTGCACACCTAGTTTGACACTCCCAGGAGATATGTTTTATATGACTCACATTCTCATTATAAAATATTGAACATACCTTTATGAATATTAAAAATTTTACTATGAAAAATTAGTGTTATCTTTGATCATATAAGAAAACATTCTAAAATTTTAGTAATGTGGATATTTTGTGGATATCTGAGAAATGAAATCCATGTATGGATAGTAAAGTTGATTTGGATTTGGAATAGATGTACATAGGGGTAAAAATCCATAAAACACTAAATTGATATAGAATCTATCGAGAACTGGTGCAAAAAACAGGTCTTGCTACACACATGGTTTGACACTATTAGGGGATATGATTTAATGATCGAAACTATCATTATAAACTATTGAACATACCTTGAGGAAGAAAATTTTTTTTACTATGAAACATTAGTGTCAACTTTGAGGATATAAGAAGACATTCTAAAATTTTAATAAAGTGATGATTTTGTGAGATTCCTTAGAAATGCTGAAAAATTTGAAATTCATATTTTTTATGAGTATATTTAATTAATAATGATGTTTTATCTTAGATAGAATATATATTCCTGTATTTATATCAATTGTCAAATAATCAAGACTATACAAGGATGTAGTTATAGTAAAAGACTATAAAGAGTTGCGATGCTTGGAGAGTGTAATAATTTGGATTCCGTTTAAAGAAAAATTCCCCAAAGGTTAAAATTGATGGAAAATCAAGTGATAGAGTCCATCATATATAAACATATACAACTTAAAGATAGGTTGTGAAATATAGCCTATCTAGTAACTGATGATGATTACTGGGAACACATGTTGGCATTGGTTAATTATCAACCTGATGATCAAATGGAGTTGTATATCACCATAACTACAATGGAAGTTCCATCAATATTGGAAGTTGTTCAATAAAAACTTAATAATACATAGTCACATCCTCATGCTATAATGCCTCGATAAGTTCAATCAGAAATTTTTGTTGTTCTTTCATATCCCCAGGTCGTAGTTTTATATCTTCAAGTTGTGACATCTTATAGAGGAAATGGTTTTTACATGGATAAACTTCCACATAATTTAGATATGTTGTTTAATAATTTTGAGGATGATGAAAATTAAAAAAAATAAGGTGATGAGGTATTTTAAGATGAACATGATGTCAAAGAACATTATATTCCCACTAATGTGAGGATCAATCGACCATTGAACTATTATCCACCATTTGTATCATGATCAAATGAAGTCATAAAACGCTTTCCACAATTTTATTGGTCAATTATTACTCCTAGTAAATAATTTACAAGAATTATTGGTGGCACAAATCAAGTGTTAGATAAAGGTGTTACATATATTAGAATAGAGTTTGATTGTAATTAAACAATGAAAAATGTGCTAAATCAATATCACATTGAAAGAAATTATAATTATGTTGTAGAATAGTCAAAGTGATACCATTATTTGATCTGATGTGACAAATATGATTCATAATATCCAATGTGTTTTTGAGATATAATTGATAAAATTTTTCATTATTGGCACATTACTATATTTACTCCACAAAAATGTGTGAACCCAAACTTTTCGCAAGATTAATCTTCATTATATACTAATTTTGTTTCAAATATTATTGTTTAAATGATAAGAGTATATAAATATGTTCCTTTTGTTCTGGTGGTGGATAGAATCAAATAGTTTTTTGGGTATCAAATATCTTATTGGAAGGTATGGGAGGCATGAAAGAAGGACATTTTGAATGTTTATGGTGATTGGGATGACTCTTATCAATCTTTACCATAACATATAGAGATTTTATGCCACAACAATCAAGTTATCTATCAATTACATACTATTGAATATATTGACCAACACAAACAACATGATCAATTGAAGGTTGTTTTTGATAGATTATTTTGGACATTTTTACCATGTGTGGTGGATTTTAGAAATTTCAAGAAGTTTATATAGACTGATGGACCATTTATATATAGAGATTATACTAGAAATTTATAGATTACTGCCATAAAGTATTCTAATCGATCCCCTGTATCTTTGGAATTTTCTATTATCAATAAGGAGGAATTCTCATCTTAGAGATAGTTCCAAGATTTACTTATAGAGTTTTTGATGCGCTCAGAATGGATTTGTCTTATTTCAGATCATTATCAAGCAGTCAATGAGGTAGTATAGTTTGAGGTCCTACCATAAAGACCACACTATTCCCATCATTGATATTGTATTTGGCACATTGCCAAAAATCTGTGAAAGAAGCTAAAGGATGAGTCTATGAATAAAAATCATAAAAATTTGTATTAGTATCCTTTAAAAAAAGTAATTTTCATAGTTATTGTCATATATGTTCAGATTAGTTCTTATTTGTTAGCATACGAGCCTCAACAACAATGGATGGAAGAGTATCTCAATGGTATTCACAAATTTATTATGTATGTTTTTTGTTACATGATACAAATTCCAAATCATAAATGGTCATTATCATATCATGATGGTAAGAGATATGAACATATGACAAACAATATTTTATAATGTATAAATGGAGTTTTCAAGGGAGTTTGAAAATTAAACATCACATGTAATTTAGGATATTAGATTATATGTTAATTATAAAAGCTATAATTATAATTATAATATAATTATAATTTATTAAATGTAAATTATATGTTTTTTTCTAGATACCTTATATCAAACTATAAATTATTTTTTTGGAAGAACGAAATTAGGTTGTAGGGGGTCTGAATAGAGGGAAGCAATATTGTTACCATTTATAGTGCGAGATAGATAATGTTATTCAGGAGGCTGAAAATTTTCATTTATATTAATTTGATCATGAAGAGCATAGTTTTGAGCTCACTGATCCCCATAAACCTATGACTAATAGTAGTGGTCATGTGACAGTCGTTTTACTAGAGAAACATTAGTGTGATTGTGGAAACTTTCATGAATTATGATATCCTTGTAGACATGTGATCACAACATGCACTTCTTTATGCATATCTAGGGAGTAGGTAAATGATCCATTTTATTGACTAGGGAGTGTTAATAAATTCAAAAATTCGTAGTATATTCTTATTAGGGAATATCAAAATTTAGGTCTCTCTGATGGTACACCCATGATTTTACCAAACATGATTAGGATGCATCCAAAAGGGTGCCCAAAGTAGGCATGTATTCTAAATGAGATGAATTGTCCAAGTGAGTGGGGACCTTGATATAGGTGAGACATATGAAACTAGGAAGGTCACACATAGAAATGTTTCCCTTTATGTGACACATATGAATGCACCCTACATCATGTGTTATTGCTGTGGAAATATGGGACATTCACAGAATGTATGTTTCATAACCAAAAGCTACTGGAGGGCACAAGAGAAACAATGGAAACCAAATAGAGCCTAATATTATAGAACATATTTTGAGGGACATTGTTTTTGGTGTATAGGATTTGGGAACATGGTAAGATACTATACAACAATCATTCGGAGGAACGTTCCAAAACAGAACTCGAGTGGTCGCATGAAGAAAATCAGAGAATCAAGGAATGAGCTAAAAACACCAAACCAATTTTTATATCTTTAGGATTAATCTAGTCCATCATACTCCGAGAAAGCTAATTATTTCCAATTCTTCTATGTATGAAGTCAAAAACATTAATCAAGAAAAAGAAACTTGGGAAGGTAGTGGTTTCAGAAATTTCCCTTAAAGCATGAGACTGTTCTACTGTATGGATCGTTGATAGCAGATTCACATATCACATGACAGAAAATAAGGATCTTGAAACATGAATAAAATATGATGAAGAAGGAGTTTTCAAGTTGGTAAATGATGAAGGATTGAAAATTATTGTCTCCAGAAAGGAAAAGTTTGGAGGAAAAGAAATAATACATGTTGATGTCTTAGTAGTAGACGGTCTCAGACACAATTTTCTCACCGTCAGTCAATTGTGTGACTCCGGGCATTCTATAAGGTTTACTAAGAAGATGTGTATCATCAAAGGAAGATATATTGTAGTGATTCTACAAAGAAAAAGTATAAAGGGAAATATTTACCATGTAAGTGGTGATGAAGATGTGTGCTTTTTATCCATAGAGGAGTAAAATTAGTTATTTAATAAATGACTTGGTTATCTATTCTAACCTTCCCTATAAGATCTGGTAAAGTGTGATGCAGCTAAATATCTCCCCAATCTATCACATGATTATACACATACATGAGATTCTTTTCAATAGGGGAATATCATCAGAAAGGCGTACAAAGCGAAGGAAATGAAGTCAACAAGAGTGCTCAAATTCGTGTATACTTATGTTTGTTGTCCTATCTCAAAAAGATATATTGACGAAAATAGATATTACTTTATGTTCATTAATCATTATATCATAATGGAATGGGTATTCATCATTGCCCATAATTTTGATGTGTTCAGTTGCCTAAAATAGCATTGGAGGGAATCTGAAAGGATGGTTGGGTAGAAAATTATGAATTTCCATATTAAAAATGGTATAAAATTCACAAACTTTTAGGTGGAAGACTATCTTGAGAAACACAGGATAAGGAATCTTGTTTCTTCAGTGAGAACTTCCCAATAGAATGAAGTGGTTGAAAGGAGAAACCAAATCATAAACAACATGGAGAATATGATGCTTACAGAAAAAGACCTACTAGAGAAATTTTGGAAGGAAGTAGTATTTACATCGGTCTACATTTCTATCACGACTCTATTGTGTCTGAAGGAAGGAAAGACTCTATATGAGTTGTGGTTGGAAAAGAATCCAACTGTGAAATACTTTAAAATATTTTTAAGTAAGTGCTTTATTCTCAACAAAAAAAAACATATGATATTTGAGTCATTTGGAGATGAGGGTATATTCCTTGGATACTTTGGAAAAATAAAAGCATACCAATGCTTTAACAAGAGGGTGGGAAAAGTAGTTGAGATAAATGATGTCACTATTTTTGAAAATGAAGAGAATACTCAAAAACACAGTGAATACTTTCTTGAGGAAAGTGATGAAGAGGAAAGTTACACAGGGGGTGTGGAAGTTGAAGATTCTGAATCAGAAGAATATAACGATGATGAACAAGAACAATTAAAGTCTGTATCTACAAAGAATCCAAAGAGTTGAGCTGAAATTGACTGGCAGAATATCATTGGTGATTAGACAACACTAGTTCAAACCAGAATAATGAAGTCAATGCATCAGGCATCGCTCTTATGTCAAGTTTAACCTAAATGTTTTTCTAAAGAAGTTGAAGATGAAAACTAGGTTCATGTGATGAATGAAGAGCTAGATTATATTGAGAAGAACAAAAAATGGGAGGTTGTTTAGAGGCCACCAAATAAGAATGTCATTAGGACTAAATGGGTCTATCGCAACAATATGAATGCAGATGAAATAATGATTCAAAATAAGGCACGAATAGTGTGAAAAGGATACTCCCAAATATAGGGTATAGATGTTTATGAGACATTCAACCCGGTTGCAAGGCTGGGAACAATCATATTATTCCAATCCATTGTAGTAAAATGAAAGTTCAAAGTGTTTTAGATGGAATTAAAATATACATTTTTTTGAATGGGGTTCTGGAAGAAGAAGTTTATATTGAGAATCCAGATGCTTTTCTCATTTATGAAGATGAGAAAATAGTTTTTTGGTTGAATAAAGCATTATATGGGATGAAATAAGAACCAAGATCATAGTACTCAAGGATTGATCAATATTTGAAGAAACTTGGATTTAAGTGTAGTGGAGTTGATTATAATCTCTATTTCAACAATGACCTAAATCAAATGATGATGGTTATGGTTTATGTCGATGAAATAATATTTGGAGGATCAGATGAAGCTAATTTTAGAAACTTTTCCAAATTCATGAAATGTGAGTTTGAAATGTCCATGATTGGAGAGATGAAATTTTTACTTGGTTTATAGGTGACATAGGAAGGAATGGAACCTTCATTTCTCAATCCAAATATTCCAAGGTGGTTCTGAGAATATTTGGAATGGAAAATTCCTAGTAGATGAAGACTCTGGTTGCTACCATGATGAAATTATCAAAATATAATTATGGCAAGGAAGTAAATATAACAGAATACAATCATATTATTTGGAGTTTACTATAACTGATAGGGAAAACACCTGATATTATTTTCATCACATGCCTAGTACCACGATATCAATGCGGCATCAAGGAAATCAAAATTCTTACTGTGAAAAGAATACTTTGTAAAATCAAAGAACTATGTAATTTTTTTTGAATTATAATAGAAAATCTCATCCAGATCTGTTGGGACATACAAATGTAGATTGGGTTGGTTTAATATATGATAGAAAATCAACATTAAGAGGTTATTTCTATATTGGTGGATTGTGTATTTCATGGATAAGAAAGAAGCAAGATTGCATTTCATTGAGAACTATAGAAGATGTGTATATTGCGGCCAATAAAGCATGAACATATTTATTGTGGATGAAGAACTAGATTTATGGTATGAGGGTTGAAGTGAAGTCTCCAATAAGAATCCAGTGTGATAATTAGATTCCTATCAATCATAGAAAAAATTCATTCCATCACTCAAGTACAAATCATATTGAGATCAAATATCATTTTATCCAGGAGAAGGTGTAGAAAGGGCTAGTGAATTTGGAGTATATACCTACAAAGTTACATTTTACCAACATTCTAACAAATACCTTACCCAACAATGTGTTTGAGATACATAGAATGGCTCTGGGAGTCTAGTCGACTCCCTATGCTTGAAAAATTGTGGATGTGCCTCCCTCCCTGAGGTATGGTGTGTTTTTTCTACTATATTGATTTATGTTCTCTAATATATTTAAGACCAAAAAATAGTTTCCTTTGGGTTTGTTGACAGATGGGGAGAAAGAGTAATTCTTAAATGGGGAAAAACTATGGCTAAATAAGGGAGAAAATGTCTTAGTCAAGGACATAGGGATAAGCTGACGGGTGGAGCAGTGAGATAGTGGGGAGCAATAAGATTGAGGGAGTGGGATTATTAAATCTGATGATGTAATAAGTGATCAATCAAAGGATATATATCATGACATATGTGGTTCATAATGAAAGTAGTTCATTGGAATTAGTTTTGTGTAAAGAATTGGTGTGTGAAATGAAGTGATTCATTGATTAAGTTTTCATTTACTCTTGTTTCTCACGGTGAGCATTTCTCATGTGGGATTAGAGTATATGGTGAGTGAATCTCTAGTCGCTATCTAAATCACAAGAGGTGAATGATGGAATATGATGGAAGGAGATTTAGTGAGGTATCAAAGTGCATATACTTGTTATGAGAAGAGTTGTCAACAAACCCATATGGGGAGATTTTTGGGAAAAAATCTATCAACGTAACATTGAAACATTTTTTAGGTGTTTGTGTTTGTTGAAAAAGTGGGTTTGCTTGTTGACAAAGAGGGTTTCCCTTGTCAATTGTGGTGTTATAGATATATTTTTGAAAACCCATGTTGACAAAGAACTATGAAAAAGGAATGGTCGATCTGGAGGTTGTACAAAAAGAATATATTTAAGGTTGTGCCATTTTACAGTGTTTTCCAAATTTTTGGGCCTTAAAATCAAAAAAAAGAGAAACGTGTTTTTGGAAAAGGTAGTGGCACACAAAATTGAAAGTGTTTTGTAAACTTTCCCACAAGGCATGATTTGGTATCAGGATGTAGAAGACTAGAAAAGTCATGAAGTGTGTGGAAGATTTGGAAATGTGCGTGAAATATGAGGCTATGCAGAAGAAACTTGCACCCCCAATGTGATGTCAAATGGGGTTTTGTGCACTTGAAGAGGATCTTGCACATCATGGTGAATCTTCTACATAGGGGTCGATGATGCCTATAAATAAGTGGTGACCCCACTCATTTGATGTATCTAAAAACTTAGAGAGAATCTGAGCTCTGGATCGTGTAAGAATTTCATACAAAGGGAGTTGTGAGAAATATTTTGAGTTGTGTGCAAGCTAAGAAAGTTGTGTATAAGATTTTAGTTGCACATATGATAGAAGTTGTGTGTAATGGGTGTTTTGTGACAAAAGTGGAATCTTATGATCAAGGCATTAAAGATTGTGTGCAAGACATAGTAAGGGTTGTACGAAATATTTCGAGTTTCCCAGTAGTACTCTGGTATAGTGCTATTCATCAGTGGATGAAAGTGGGAAATCAATAGAGAATCTATAAATAGTGGAGGATGCATTCATTTGTGACAATGAAGGGACCTAAAATTCTATAAACTATGAGTGGATATTTTTAAGAAGCAATGAGCACACTTCAATTGAGAGATCAGTGAGCTTTCAAATTGTGATTGGTTTTAAACCTGGAGGGAAAATGAGTCCGCTCCGAATATTTTAAATAGCCATGAATCTTTAGAGGATTTGGTACATCGGTCCATCGCTGGTGTTTAGTCCTTCGACATAGCCGAGTGAGGGTAAATCAATTAAATTTTTTGTGTCATGTGCTTTCTTTATGATTTGTTCATACTCGGAAATGGTAAATAGAGAGTAGAGATTTTTGTCTAACAATGAAACAAAGTCAATATAGGAAGTTATTTTAATATGTCATACCCTGATTAACGCCCCTCTTAGGATATCTAACCTAGTGGACCTAACAATTGATATCATAGGAGGTTGATATCCAGGTCTCTCTCTCAAATAGAGGTCACCAATCATAAATGGATTATAATCTTCGATGGGAACAATTTTCATCTATGAAAGAATTATATGCAACACTACTTCTGATCTTTGGGAATGGTTGTGTTTACAGCACCAATGTGTGGTATAACAACTGATATTAACAGTGGTTAATTATCAGAATCTGAGAGAATAGAATTGGATGCTGATGAAAAGGGAATAAATGTTTTATGGGGATCCCTATCAAATACTATCTATATGAAGGTGATGTCATGAAAAACATCACATTCCATGCAGGAAAAACTTTTGAACATATATGAAGGAGATTGAAAAGTTAGATAAGAAAAGATGCAAGTGTTGAGGAACAAGTATGAAGATCCTATAATGAAACCGAATGAGTTTTTTGGTGCATTATTAGATAGGGTAAATGTTGTACTGGAAGAAATGTGAGCTCTTGGTGAATCCATTGAAGACATAATTATTTTGAAGCGCATCCTGAGGAAACATCCACTAATCGTTAATCCAAATGTTTTTGTATTAGAAGACCAGGATCTGAAAGAGTTAACCCTAGATAACATTCATAGTACCCTTGTAGCATATGAAATGTGAAATGATGAAAATGATGCTGTTGAAAAGGGGAAATCCATATAGGTGGCATTCAAATCCACCAAGAAGCTCACTATTGAATATTATCATGAAAAGGAAGGGATATATAAGGTTATTTTATTCCTTTCCTCAAATATTTAAAGAGGAAAATGAAATTTTAAAAGGAAACTTCCACTTTCCTGCTTTAGATTTAGAAATGTTGGTCAATGTGTGGCAAGGTTCCCCAAAAAGTTCCATGAATATGATGATTTTGATGAAGTTGAAATTACCATGAAGATGTCTTCAACCTATATGAAAGGGAAGAAACAGTTCAAGAGAAATTTCTTCAAGAAGAATAATCTTCTTCAAAAGAATGTGATAGTTCAGATGAATCTGAGGTTGAAGAGGTCGGAAAGATAGAGAACTAAAAAGATCTTGAAGAGAATTCTATGGTTTCTACTGTTGGTAGTGCTTAGGAAATGGAAGAAACCTAAATTGATGAAGAAGAATAATTTAATGGAAGAATTGATATGAAAGCTGAGTCAGAATCTGATCTTGAAGAGATAGATGTTTGGAGAGAAAAAAATGAAGAAATCCAACAAAGTGGTTCATGATGCCAAACTCTACAAGTATAAGTAAGAAGAAGAGAAATATGAGTTAATGGAAGAAATTGAGAAACACAATTTGGGATCACCAGAGGAATTAGATTCAGTTAGGGAGTATAAAATCAAGGTTGAAGAACAGAAGAGGGAGATCTATGGATTAAATATCAAATTGAAATATCACTTCAATATTATTAAAGAACTTGAAGAGGAAGTTGTCATTCTGTGACAAAAAGTGATGGACCAAGAAATTTTTTTCATTACAAACATGTTATTAGGAAAGAAGATCATTCAGAAGACATGAATGTTGAATGGGGAGCATAGTGGTCCAGCATAAAATAAGAAATAATCATGTTTAGGTGTTATGGTTGATGTGGGGCTTGATCAAAAATAAAAAGTTGTCAGTATTCAAGTCAAACATCAAGCACCTTCTTCGAAATTGATGATTTATTTGGGTATAAACCAAAATGAGAAGATTCAGAGGACCTAAGGGGAAATTAGAAGTGCAGAAGTGGTACACAGGAATGCACCCTACCTAAGGTGTTATTGATGTGGAAAGATGGGACATTCAGAGAATGTTTGTTCCATATCCAAGATATACCAAAGGGAACAAGAGAAACAATGGAATCCAAATAGAGAACATTATTATAGAACATATTTTGAGGTACATTGTTTTTGGTGAGGATGATTTGGGCACATGGATAGATACTATACTTAAATCATTTAGTGGAATGTGCCAAAACAAAACTCAAGAGGTCACAAGCAGAAAATCATAGAAAAAATGAATGAGATGAAAACACAAAAACAATTTTTAGCTCTACTGGATGAAGATAGTCCATTATAATCCAAGAAAGATCATGATTTACAATCCATTCCAATTATGAAGTAAAAAAACATGTGTCTAGAAGAAGAGAGCTGATAAGGCAGTGGTTGCGGAAATTTTCCTTAAAGCATTAGACTGTTTTGGTGTATAGATCCTTAAATGTGGTTTCACATCTCCCACGATAGGAAATAAGGGTCTTGTTATAGGAATAAATATATTTCAAATAAAGATTTTTCATGTTTGTAAATAATGAAGGCCTAAAGATTATTGGCTTAGGAAAGGCCAGGTTTCGGGGAAAAGAAATAAGATGTGTTGATGTCTTATTAATAGAAGGCCTCATTCTCAATTTTCTCAGCATCAGTCAACTATGGGAATCAAGGAATTATATATGGTTTATTAATAAGACCTCTATTGTCCAAGGAAGAGATGGTGTAGTGATTATACAAGGGAAAAAGACAAAGGTAAATCTTTATCATGTAAGTGGTGATGAAGTCGTGTGCTTTTTAATCTAGAGAGGGGGAAAAAGTTATGGCCTAAATGACTTGGTAATCTACGAAAACCTTCCCTGGAAGATCAGGTAAAGTGTGATGTAGCTAGAAATCTCCCCAAGATATCATGTGATTGTACACATACATGCGATGCTTTTCAATAGAGGAAGATCATTATAAATATGTACAAAGCGAAGGAAATGAAGTCAATAAGAGTGCTCAAATTGGTGCATACTGATGTTTGTGGACCTATATAACTGAGATACATTGATGGAAAGAGATATTATGTTATTTTTAATAATGATTATAGCATAATGGAATGGGTATTTATAATTTCCCATAAGCATGATGTGTTCAGTTTCCTAAAACAGTATCAGAGGGAATCATAACGGATGCTTGGGGGGAAAATTATAAAGTTTTGTACTGACAATGGTATAAAATTTACAAATAGTAAGGTGGAATACTATCCTGAGAAACAATGGATAAGGCCTCAAGTTATTTAATTGAGAACTCCCCAATAGAATGGAGTGGTTGAAAGGAGAAACCTGATCATCAAAAACATAGATACAATGATGCTTATAAAAAAAGTCCTACCAAAGATATTTTGGAATGAAGAATTATTGACATCGGTCTAAATTTATAATAGGGATATGTTGTTTCCGAAGGAAGGAAAGACTCCATATGCGTTGTGGTACATAAAGAATCCTACAGTGAAATGATTTCAAATCATTGGAAGTAAGTGCTTCATTATCAACAATGAAAAACACAGGAAATTTGAGTCATGTAGAGATGAGGGTATATTTCTTGGCTACTCAAGAAAAAGAAAAGCATATAGTTTCTTTAAAAAGAGGTTGGGAAAATTAGTTAAGAGCAATGATATCACTGTTGTGGAATATGAAAAGAATACTCAATAGCACAGTGAAAAATTTCTTGAGGAAAGTGATGAAGAGGAAAGTAACACAGGAAGTGTACAAGTAGCAGATGCTGACTCAGAAGAAGATATTAATGATTAGAAAGAAGAAGTAAAGTCTGTATCTCGCAAGGAAGCCAAAGAGTCAAGTTAAAATTGACAAGTATAATATTATTGGTGACCAGACAACACTGGTTGAAAAAATTAAAATGAATTCACTGCAGTAGACATCTCTCTTATCTCAATTTGAACATAAATGTTTTTCTGATATAGCTGAAGATAAAAATTGGTTTTAGGTGATTAATGAAGAGCTAGACTAGATTGAGAAGAATCAGACTTTGGAGGTTGTTTCGAGGCCATAAGGTAAGAATGGCATCAGGACTAAATGGGTCTATCACAACTCGATTAATGAAGATGACATAGTGATTCAAAACAAAGCATGACTAGGGTATAAATGTTACTCCTAGATAGAGGGTATAGATATTGATGAAACATTTTCATGGGTTGCAAGGCTAGAGACAATCTGATTATTCCTAGAAATTTTAGTGCAACATAAGTTCAAAGCTCTCTAGATGGATGTGAAAACTACATTTTTGAATGGGATTCTAGAAGAAGAAGTTAATATTGGGAATCTAGATAATCTTATCATTTATGAATATGAGAAAAAAGTTTTTCGGTTGAATAAAGCATTATATGGGCTAAAAAATTACCAAGATCATGGTACTCGAGGCCTGATCAGTATTTGAAGAAGCTTAGATTACAGCTTGGTGGATATGATTACAATCTCTATTTCAACAACGATAGTAATCAAAGGATGATGGTGCTGGTTTATGACACTAACCTAATATTTGTCATATTAGATGATGATCAGTGTAGATAGTTTTCCGAATTCATGAAAAGTGAGTTTGAAATGTCAATGATTACAGAGTTGACATTTTTCCTTGGTTCACAGGTGACACAAGGATGGAATAACACTTTCATTTCTCAATCCAAATATGTCAAAAAGGTTTTGAGGAGATTTTTAATGGAAAATACCAAGGAGATGAAGACTCTGATTTCTACCTAGATGAAATTATCAAAAGATAATGATGTCAAGGTTTTTAATATAACAAAATACATGCAGATTATTGAGAGTTTACTATACTCGATAGTGACAAGACCTAATATTGTTTTCACCACATTCCAAGCAGCACGATATCAAAGTAATCCCAAAGAAATACACATGATTATAGTGAAAATAATACTTTGGTATATTAAAGAAACTATGGAATTCAGTTTTAAGTATAATGAAAAATATTAGCTAGAGTTGCTGGGATATAGAGATGCAAATTGGGCCGGTTCAAAAGATGACCAAAAATCAAAAATCAAGAAGTTCTCTTTATATTGGTGGATTGTGTATTTCTTGGATAAGAAAGATGAAATATTATATTTCATTGTTCACCATAGAAGATGAGTATATTGTGGCCACTCAAGCATGAACACAATTATTGTGGATGAAGCAGGAGCTTGATGATATGAAAGTTGAAGTGAAGTCTCTGATTGGAATCTAGTGTGATAATTCAAGTGCTATCATTCTTAGTAATAATCTATTTCATCACTCAATGAAAAAGAACATTGAGATCAATTATAATTTTATGAAGGAGAACTTTGAGAAAGGGATAGTGATGTTGGAGTATGTGCCTATAGAGTTACAGGTTCCTGACATTCTGACAAATTCCTTACCCAAGAAACCATTTGAGAGACATTGACTGACATGAGGATTCTAGTTGACTCCCCTCACTTGAAAAAGTTTTTATGTGCCCCCCTCTCTAAGGTATGGTGTGTTTCCCCTACCGTATTGATTTGGGATCTCCAATATATTTCATACCATAGAGGAGTGATTGGGTTCATTGACAAAGGGGGAGAAAGAGTGACTCATAAAGGGGAGAAACTATGTCTAAATAAGGGAGAAAATGTCTTAGTCAAGGACATAGGGAGAAGTTGACATGTGGAGTAGTGAAATAGGGGGAGACAAAAAAAATTGGGGGAGTAGGATTATTAAATATGACAATGCAAGAAGTGATCGATCAGTGGAGATATATCATGAGAGATGAAGTTTGTGATGAAAACAGTTCATTAATATTAGTTTACTGTTAAGAATTAGTGTCTGAAATGAAGTGATTCATTTATTAATATGTCATTTAATCTTGTTTCTCACGATGAGTACTGATCATGTGGGCTTACACTATGTGGTGACTGAATCTCTGGTCACTATATGATCGCCAGAGGTGAATGATAGAAGATGATCGAAGGAGCTTCAGTGACGTATCATAGTGCAGATAATTGTTATGAAAATATTTTTCAACAAACCCAAAGGGGGAGATTATTTGGAAAAAATCTATCAAGGTAACATTGAAACATTTGTGATTTGTTGAAAAAGTTTGGTTTTTTTGTTGAAAAAGAGGGGTTCCTTGGTCAGTTTTAGTGTTCTTGATATATTTTTGACAACACATGTTGATAATGAATCATTAAAAAGGAATGGTAGATCTGGGGGTGGTACAAAAATAAAATATCAAAGGTTGCACTGTTTTCCAGTGTTTGCCAAATTTTTGGACCTTAAAATCAGAAAATGGATAAATGTGTTTTTGAAAAAGGAATTTGCGCACAAAATTGAAAGTGTTTTGGAAAATTGCGTGCAAGGTATGATTTGGGATCAAAACATTGAAAACTGAAAAAGGAATGAACTGTGTGAAATATTTGGAAATGTGCAAGAAAGATGAGGCTACATAGAAGAAACTTGCACGCCCAATGTGATTACTAATGTGGTTTTGCGTGCTCGAAGAGGATATTGGGTTACATGGTGAAACTTCCATGTAGGGGTCGATGATACCTATAAATAAGAGGTTCTCCCCTTATTTGAAGTAGATAAACACTTAGAGAGAATCCAAGTTCTGGATCGCGTAATAATTTCATGCAATGGGATTTTCGTGAAAGATTTTTATTTCATGCAATCTAAGAAAGTTGCACATAATATTTGAGATACGCATAAGATTGAAGTTGTGTGTAAGGGGTATTTTGTGAATAAAGTGGAATATTCTGTATAAGGAATTAAATATTTCACGCAAGACACAGTAAGGGTTCCACAAAATATTTGGTGTTACCTAGTAGTACTGTGGTAAAGTGGTATTCATCATTGGATGAAAGTGGAACATTAATAGATCATCTACATACAGTGGAGGATGAATTCATTTTTGATAATGAAGGGACCTACAAGTCTATAAACTGTGGGTGGATCTTATGAAGAAGCAGTGAGCACACTTTAGTTGAGAGAGCAGTGAGATTTCAAATTGTGATTTGTTGTAAATGAGGAGGGACAATGATTCCACTCAGAACTTTATAAAAAACAGTGCATTTTTAGTGGATTTGGTACATCATCCCATCACCGGTGTATGCACCTTCGACGTATCCCAGTGAGGGTGAACCAAGTAAAATTGTTGCATCTTGTTCTTTATTTATGATTTTTTCATACTATTCAATAGTAAAGAGAGAAAAGGGATTTTTGTCTAATAATGAAATAAGATCAATAGGGGCAGTTTTTTAATCTATCATACCCTAATTCTCCCCCATTAGGGTATCTAACCTAGTGGAAATAACAATTGGTATCAGAGGAGGTTGATATCAGTGTATCTCTCTTAAATGGAGGTCACCAATCGTAATGGTATTCCGATATTAAACGGGAAATTTTTTTAGCTATAGATGAATCAAATGCAACAATACTTCCGATCTTTGGGAATGAATGTTTTTACAAAATAAATTATTGATATAACAACTGATATTAATAGTGGTGCATTATTGGAAGCTGAGTGAATAGAATTTTATACTGGCACTATGGGGATCAATGCTTTAGGGGGAGACCTATGCAATGCTATCTATACAAAGGTGACGTCATGAAAAACATCACAATCCATGTGGGAAAAACTTTTGAACATATATAAAGAAGATTAAAAGGTCATAGAAGAAAAGCTGCAAGTGTTTTGGAACATGTACAAAGATCTTAAAATGAAACCAAATGAGTATTTGGATGTATTATTTGACAGGGTAAATTTTGTAGTGTAAGGAATGCAAGGTCTTAGTGAATCCATTGAAGACATAAATATTTTAATGCACATCCTGAGGAAACTTCCACCTCAATCCAATCTAAAGGTTTCAGTATTGGAAGACAAGGATTTGAAAGATCTGACATTGGATAACTTCCATAATACCCTTGTAGCATATGAAATAAGAAATGATGATAATGATGCTATGTAAAAGGGGAAATCCAAAGAGGTGGAATTCAAATCCATGAAGAAGCTCACTATAGAAGATTCTTAGAAAGAAGGAGAGACAAACGAGGTGATGTCACTCCTTTCCCCAAATCATCAAAGAGGAAAAGGAAATTTAAAAGGGAAAATTCCACTTGTCTGCTTTAGTTGTGAAAAGGTTGTATATATTGTGGAAAGGTTCCCTAAAAGGTTCCAATAAGATGATAATACTGATGAATATTAAATTCCTATGAAGAAGTCTTCAGCGTATGTGAAAGGTATGAAATATTTTTAGAGAAATTTATTCAAGAAGAATAATATTCTTTCTCAAGAACATGATATTTCAGATTAATATGAGGTTGAATAGGTCATATAGATAGAGAAATGTAAAGATCTTGGAGAGAATACTATGTTGGATGTTGTCAGTAGTGCTCAAGAAAAGTAAGATACTAACATTGATAAAGAAGAATAAGTTTATGGAGGAATTGATATACAAGCTGAGTTAGAATATTCTCTTGAAGATACAGATGTTTGGAGAGGTAAAAAATTAAATCCAACAAAGTGGTTTGTGATGCCAAACTCTACATGCAGTAGTAAGAAGAACAAAAGTATGAGTTAATATAAGAAATTGAGAAAATAAATTCATCATCACTAGAGGAATTAGTATCAGTTAGTGAGTGTAAAATCATATTTTAAGAATAGAAGAGGGAGAAATATTACTTGAATAACATAGTGAAAGATCAAGTCAAGTGTATCGAATAACTTGAAGAGGAAGTTGTCGGTCTGTGATGAAAAGTGAAGGAACAAGAAATTTTTTTCATTCCTAACATGTTATTAGGAACGTAGACCATTCATAAGACTGAAAAGAAGAAAGGGAAGCATATTGGTCCAATAGAAAAGAATTAAGAATCATGTTTAGGTGTTAAGACTTATGTAGAGATTGATCAAAAATAGAAAGTAGGTAGGATTGAAGTCAGACAGCAAGCACCCGCTCTGAAAGTGAGGATTTATTTGGGTACGAAACAAAATCAAAAGATTCAGAGAACCCAAGGGGAAATTAGAAGTGAATAAGTGACACAAAGGAATGAACCCTACATCATTTGTTATTGCTGAGGAAATATGAGACATTCACAGAATATATGTTCCAAAGCCAAGAGATGCCGAAGGGAACAAGAGCAATAATGGATTCCAAAAAGAGCACAATATTATAGAACATCTTTTGAGGGACATTTTTTTTGGTGAAGATTATTTTAGCACAAGGATAGATACTATAAAACAATAATTCATAGGAATGTGCCAAAATAGAACATGAGCAGTCACATGTAGCAAATCAGAGAATCAATGAATGAGATGAAAACAAAACATCAATTTGAAGCTCCGTAGGATGAAGCTGGTCTATAATACTCCAAGGAGTCTCATGATTTCCAATCCATTCCAAGTATGAAGACAAAAATATGGATCAAGAATAAGAGATAAGATAATCAAGTCATTTTAGAAATTCCCTTAAAGTATTAGACTATTCTGGTGAAATATTACATGCAAGGCATTAATGTTGTGTGCAAGATGTTGTAAGTGTTACATGAATGATTTGAGGTTTCCCATTAATACTGTGATAAAGTGGTATTTATCAGTGGATAAAAGTGGGACATCAATAGAGAATCTACATAAAGTGGTGGATGAATTCATTTGTGATAATGAAGGGACCTACAAGTCTATAAACTATGAGTGGATCTCCTAAAGAAGCAGCGAACACACATCAATTGAGAGAGCAGTGAGCTTTCAAATTGTGATTGGTTGTAAATAAGAAGGGATAGTGAGTCCACTCCAAACAATATAAACCACATTGCATTTTAGAGGATTTTGTACATCGGCACATTGCTGGTGTATGATACTTGAATGTAGCCCAGTGAGGGCGAACCAAGTAAAATTGTTGTGTCCTATGCTTTCTTTATGATGTGTTCATACTCTACAAGAGGAAGGATAGAGAAGAAAGTTTTGTCTAATAATGAAACAAGATCAATAGGGGCAGTTGTTTTAATCTATCATACCCTGATTCATCCCCTCTTAGGGTATCTAACCTAGCAGACCTAACAGGTTCTTTATCCCTTTATAATACCCCTAGTTCTATTTAGAACCTATTATCTTGAAACTTTAGGAAAAATGAGAATTTCCATCTTTCTTCATGGTATACACTTTCTTATGCAACTTCAATTTTTCATCATAACACATAGAATAAAAACTCACTATATCATTACACTATTCTCAATTAATCAACTCCCCTATATATAGGCATTGGTTCTATGAATTTTCAAGGTGATTCCCATACTTCAAATTTTAACTTCTTTCTTCCTCTTTGAAAATCCCACTCAAATATTTCATCATTTAAATGACTTCAGACTTCCTAAAATATTGGATTCACCCAATATTCATAGGAAACTTCTCAGTGTCTATGATCTTATTCAATCCTCATAAAATATCTTATGGAATCAAAAACTTCCCTTAAATATTATTGAAGCATTTATTGTCTACATCAATATCACCACAATTAATATCTTTATGAAAAAATCATAAATTATGTTGAACATTATGTAAGATAAAAATCCATTTAACTCATTCCATCCAATGAAACCTTGTATGGTGTTCCTCCACAACTTCATAAGAACATAACAAAATACATTTTCAAGAATCTTCTTTTATAAGATGACTTTTTATCTGATGACTCTATCAGATCTTCCTTAAAAATTATTTCCATCATAAATTCACATGGATCTCCCTTCATCTAATGGTTTCTAAAATCTTTTTTAGTTTTCCTCCATCTAATGAACCCTCATAGATCTTATATTCTCCTTTTGTTAGATGAATTCATAGAACTCTTTCAGATCATATTGAAATACTCATCCCGGTCTCTTTATAACACTTTTTCTAATGACATCACTCCAAAAAATCTATCAAATATAACTATTAGGAAATATTAGAGACCTTTATCTAATGACATTTCATGGAAACTTCATTAGGTTGAACAATGATTTTAAGCCTCTATCTAATGAAATAATAAAGATATTTCTTTATTCTATGAACTTCACATACTTCCTCTAACTATTGTATTAATTAGGAAACTAATTCTCTATCATTTGAGAACTTATATATGATAGGATTTGTTCTATCACTCACCAAGCTCATACAATAGAATTATAATTCATTTATTCCATTGAAACCCAATCATCAATTTAATCATCTATTCATTTCATCATATTGACTTTGCATCTTGATGTTTGTAAAATTCCATACGATGGAATTTTTATAGATATTCTATCAACTTAAATAAGTACATCACAATGTATAGAAACTGTAGTTCCACTAATTTATACAAAAACCATTAATATAAAATTGAATTGAACATTAAACAATGACTCCTAAATATACCCTTTTGAATTATGCTAATATAAATATCTTTTAATAGACTTTTCTATTCATTTAAATTTCATCTTGAATCACAACCACATGGAATTGAGATGTTTTATCAATAAGGAACACATCGATTAGAAATGTCTGATGTTGTTTTTCTAATAAATATATATCCGATATACCCATAAATGTAATCAGTCAAGAATTTATTTTCACCATTTGGCTAACTAACTTAGTCTATTAACATTATCTTGATGTGATTTTAAATATTATTTCGGTGATACCCGAATATTTTCTAGGATTTATGGACATTAAATCTTGGTCCATATGATTGTACCTTCTTTTGTAATGAATAATTCTTAAAAACTCACCCATTGGAAACATTATCATATGAAATAGTTCAAAAACCTCTATCTAATGTGCTACTTAGAAACCTTTATCTGATTGCCTCAATCTAATAGACTTTATAATGTTGATAAAAACATGCTTCTCCAAACATCAAGGACATTTTTGAGACATTAATATTAGCTCACCAATAATCATAAGTAAACTAAAAATATTAAAATAGCTTACACCTATAAAGTAATGAATAATCACTATCTATTATAAAGAAAAGAACACCATTTATATGTTTCAAAATATAATAATACTTGAGAACTACCTTTCATCTTCATCAACTCATCCAAGCTACATCATCTTTATTACCAAGCTTGAAGACCTCAATTAAAATTTTTAGTATCTTCTTCTTCATAAATTATTCTATATATTTACATCAATGAAATCATTATTTTTTATTGAAAACCATTGAAAACTAAGGAAATCCATTAAAAACAAATAAAACTCACACACAAAGTGGGATCTCCAATCTCCCCCTTTTTTATTTTTTGGAAATACCTTCAAATTAATTTTCAAATGCATATATAAAAAATGTGAATATTTCTCTAACTTTCTTCTCAAAATTTCTCACCCCTTTACTTTTCAAAGATTAATTTTATTTCACTTTATCCCCCCTTATCGATAAGACATAAAATTTTCAGAGGAAGAGGGTATAAATTTATTCTTAAGATATGTGTATTCCATCATTTTACTATATGTATATATTATCTATGATCAATTTTGAAAATAAAAGGATTTGATTTGTGAAAAAATTTATCCATTTCCAACATATCTTGATAACTCCTGGAATAAAGAACTCATGAAATTTTATTAAAGATCTATACAATTTTATTATAGGATGAATACAATAATTAATATATGAAAGACTTATATGAAATATAAACTTAAAACTCTTACTCTCACTTCAACAAATAGATTAAAAAAATTCAAGTATAGATGGAAGGATTATATTCCTTATACTAATTTACATATTTTCAGTATTCTAATGAAATTTCTTAATTTAATTTATCGCCCATTTTATTAATATTTTATCTTTTGTAATCAAGGATGAGAGATTATGAAAAGAAATATTTTTGGAGGAAATTACTTCAGGAAAATTACAGATTAATTATATGTTTATAAGATAATGATTCTAGAATCAACTTCATCATAATACATTTTTATACCTTTGAAGGATACTTTTAGTACTATCATCATATTGAATAACATATTCAATATATATTATTTAGAATATTTATGTTGAGAAATAAATAAAATGGATATTTTAATGTGTATTTCTAGACTTTTGATAATTTCCACATATTCACCAAAGATTATATTTTTCAATGTATTCCTTTAGAATTCAAAATGTATGATCGAATATAGATGGAACATTCTTTCACTTTTTTCTTATTTGTTAACATAAACCACTTTAATTTTATCAATTATTAATCTCTAATAAATTTTTTTATTAAAACAGCATAGGAAACATTCTGGGATGAAAAACTTACTTATCTTAGATATTCAAAGTCGACATCCATTTCACTATCTCAGGTTCCCCCCTTAGAACACACCTCACCTTTAATTCAAAATTTTCAAATAGAAAACAGAAAACACAAATATTAATGGAATAAGGTGGTTTATACTTGCTTCTTAATCTAAACAGCAAGGTTGAGATAGATTCCTCAACCATATTTCTCGATTTCCTTCAATATACATATGGGCACATTTGAACTTAAATTAAATCTTATCTTTAGGGAAGCATGGATCTTTTCACATTATCTTATGTTTTGTGTGGATAAATTTTCTTCTTAACAACCTCCATGTATGATACATTCTCAATTATTTTAAGGAATACTTATTGTTCAAGTATAAGTTTTAAACTACCTACTACACTATATCCAACTTTTTTATATACCTCAGATATAACATATTTAGACATGGAATAGTATATTTTTGAAAACCTATAATGTACTTCAACTTTATCATGTGGAATATTTTTTTCTTATATAGTATCCTTTTCTTCTGCCTATACCATTTTCTTCATTTAATCTAAATCTTCTTCCAAATAACTAAAATACCATTTAAAAAATTGGATGAATGTTTGGGTTGTCCACATGTCTTTTTCTGAGTTCCATTATTTTAATTAGTTCTTTTGAATGATGCACTTTTCTTCAAATTCTTGGATTTTTAATCTAATGGATTCTTACATTTCCTATATGAAATCTTCTTGGGAGAATTTTTGTTTACGAAATTCTTCTACTTACTTCCAAATGATTCTTCTTATTTCTTAATCATCTTTTATGGTCTCATTCTATTATAAAATTTTGATACATGTCAGGATGATAATATAACAACCTTGTAACTACTAATATTGCATAAATCAAAGATAATTTAAAACTGTCAACATCTATTTGAAGTATATAACTTTTTATTAACATGTGGATGTTACTTCACATCTATGTCTTACTACCCCATGAAATGGTATTCCATTGTGCATTTTCATATAGAGGATTTTAATAAAAATATAATTCACAATGCTCGAATATGTTAAAACATAAACATTGACCTCCAAACCATTATCTTATTATATCTTATGTATGATTTTTTTGGTCTTCTTTATAACTTGTTGGGATATTTATGGGGAACTAGATTCCAAACTATTTTTCCTATATACTCTAGTCACGGTGGAAGGCTTTTTATCACCCTTTACTCATCCATATTTATAGTTATTTATATATATATTGTTTTATGATCTTAACTTTTCATGATAATAGATTTACAAAAAATATTAAAAGATGGTATTGACGATACCAATTTCTTTACAAGTACTTGAGATAGATCATTGAATGAAGTTATTATCTTTTTATCACATGTTGGAGGTATTTTAACATTATAATCCTATAATGGGAATTTTTTTATCATAAAATTTAAATTTATTTTATGAAGATTCAATATATGTCTTTTCAAGATTAATAATCGTGACTTATAATTTTAGAAATCTCATGTTAATGGTGTTTTTTGATCTTTAGTCATAATAACTTTCCCATCACAAACCATATTTGTTATTTCACCTTCTTCTTCATGAAATAATTTTTTTATAACTAAGAGTAAAGTTCCTTGATCTTATTGAATTTTACTTCCAATTGAAACTCCATGAACTCGATACTATTTTTAAACCTTTCTTCAAGTGCATGGATATTTATTACAGGGCCTTCTTGACTCTTTCTTTCTCTTTGACTTCATTGATCAATTTTTATTTGAACTTTGAGAAACTTATTTCAAGATCCACATTTACTAAATCAAATTCTCTAACTATATTATAGATATTTAGAAATACTCAAAATTTTTCTTATAAACCCTTCTCCATATTATCTAGTTCTTCTTCCGGTATGGTTATATCTTCCTGCATACTTTGATTGACTCCAAAAACTAGTGTGTCTATTTCTTTGGGAATTATGTAATGCCCCGACCCTAGTTACCTAGAGTCAGTGCATTATTACTTAACATTGTAATGATCACAAAATATCAAGTCTCGAATTACTTGTTAGTTTAGTAGCTTTGGAAACACTAAATACATTCATAAAGTTTACATTGAATCATAAAATGAAAAACTACAACAAAACCTTGTCTCCCTAGAACACACTCATATCCCATCATACTATCCCTGTAGGTCATTCATAAAATACTTCTTCACATTCTAGGAAAAATAAAACATAGAAAGGGGTGAGCTCAGATGCCCAGTAAGGATAACAATATAGTGGAAACATTCGTAAATAATCATAAACATTTAAGGAAATGTATAACTAAAACAAAAGCATTTTAAAATTGAAATTCAAAATAATATGGAAGAAATAAAATGAAATAATTCGATTTAATTGTTCACATGTATATTCTACTAATCATATAATCACATGAAATATCAATAACCACTTTCATAATGATGGAATGCATAATGGCAGACAATCAAAACCACAAAGTCAAGGCCTTGTTCCATGATTACAAATATGATTTTGTCAAGGACATGTCCCAAGACACTAGTTTATCTCATGATACCTACCGATTCATCGAGAAGCTATAGAGGGCTCCACCCGTCACTTATTAAGTCCAATGCATTCCTCATATGAATAGGTTTAAACATAACATAAAAATTCATATTAATACTAGCATACGAAATGTCAATACATTATCCATAAACCATGAATGATATAAAAATAACATATTCATAGTCAAACATATCCCAAAATCTTAAATACAATATGGAAGTTTTGTATTATAATAAATCAACATCAAATAAGCTTAAAATCCATCAAAGGATGTTGACATAGATGAAAACAAAACTATTTGAGAAAAATATCTATTTTTTTAAATCATTTAAAAGTCACATAATTATAAAAGGAAAAATTTACTTTGAAAATATTTTTATAAGATTTTAATGGAAGCTTAGATGATTTTATAATGGCGGAAAATATCCACACTCGCTGTATATGTTAAAAAGACATTCTTACCTTAATTATATCGAAAAGGTTAAAAAGGACCTTATTTGGAAAACGACAGAAATATTCCTTTATAAACATCTTATATAAAGTCAAAAAATGTTATAAATGACTTTAACCCTTAGTCTATAAAATGCTAAGAATGTTTTGAAATACATTTTAAATAAACATGGATTTGGATGATAAAGAGGTCCCAGTAGATACTTACATAAAAACAACCTGGAATAATAAACAGATTGTAGAATTAAACATTACCTTGTACTTTTCCTTGGTCGAGGGTAGGTTAAACTCATTTATAATGGTTAAATAATTTTTATTAAATTATACAAGAATCATATACAGAAATATGATATCATATATGATCTTTTAATATTTCTTTGTTAATAATATTTTAGTATTATCGTCGTTTTGGGTGTTCACTTACTCATTTTCTTTTATATGTTTTGTTACATAAGCCATGATTTTTATCCATATGTTGTATATTATTCATATCCATAATTATATCAAGTCCATATAGATTATTGTTTATCATCAAATGAAAATTAGTCTTGAATTGATACGATGGGGAATGAATCTCATCACGTTCGTGGAGACGGTAATCCGTACGTACGCATGAGTGACAATATCATTATTTTGATATTAAAATAATATATAATTGGATAGTGTATCATATATAAAGAATAATTATCATGTTATATTTATTATTTACATTAATTACACATCATTATTATACCCATCCAAATAATAATGTATTGAATAACAATTACACAACGACGTGGAGACGGTAAGCCATACGTACGCACGTATGTTGACATGTCATTCAAGGGATGGATAGAATAATGAATTTGGTTGTTCCATATTTGAAATAACATCATAGTATATAGAAGATAGTGGATTTATTATTTTATAATGGAAACAACAAAGAAAAATGAAGTGGAAGAAGAAAGGAACTTGAAAGAGGTGGTGTGATTTTTACATCTTCTTCGGGCTTTTTCTTTTTGATTTTATCAAAAGGACTCTTTAAGTTGGATTTCTGTCTAAATTAATGCCTATAGGATAAATTTAGGGAAGTGTAGAGGATATTTGGGAAGGGTTTGTCCGAACCAAAAGGATTTGAAGGTATGAATCTGAGAGAAGGGGGAGTGCCCTTTTATAAGAGGGGTGAGGGGCACCTTAGAAAAAACTTAAAATATTATTTTATAATAAATTCATATTTGGTTTATAATGGATCCAAAGTGACTTATTTGGAGGATAAGGTGGGTATGGGTTGAAATCATTTCAACCAATATATTTTATACAGGTTTGGGTCACTATATTAACCTTATCATTTATATTTAACTCTTAGTTAAATAGTTTGACATTTACCATGTCTCTTTGTATTTATATATTATATTGTTAATAAACTTACTATAACAAGCCAAGAGAACCCCAAGTTGTTCATTATTAATATATATAACCTTATCTAAGTCATTTGGACTATCCTTACATTTTTAGGAATATAATATCAATTAATAATATAATATTTTTTTTTAAATACTCCTTTATGTCAATTTTGACACTATTTGATAATTGATTTTTGATAAAGTCCTAAAATATTTATTAATTTGAAATAAATTCATTAAATCAATAATAACATGTCATATTAACCTATAAAATTAGTTTATGTCATAAAAACTTTCAAATTATATTTATGTTAACATTTATAATACCATTTATTTGATTCTTTCATTAATAAGGAAAATACTGCATCATCATCGTATCATTAATAAATTTAATTATTAAATGTATAAAATTTATAAATAAAATATAATTATGTAGGAAATATTTTTATATTTATAATGAATATTTATAGTCTAAGAGATAAAATATAAAACCCTATGTAAAAATTGTTTTACTAAAATATATATGCTTATGCCATTTCTGTATTTACTTTAACTTAATTAATATAAAGAGTTATTATCACATAAAAGTGGCTCCATGGAGTCCCAAAATCGACCTAGGGATTACCATGGTCTAATATTCATCATCCAATAGGGTTAGGGGACGTGTTAGGGTAATTTAATATTATTCTAATATTATTTTTTACCCTTATTTACCGGGTTTACCATTTAATCATGGTAAATAAAATATTTACCGAAGTAATTATTCAAAATGTATAAAAATAAGTGTTACCTATTTAAAAAATTTGGACCTCATATTTATAAATATGAAATCCATTTTTCTAAATTCAAACCACAAAAGTGGTAGAAATTAATTTAAAATTAATTCCCATTTTTAAAACAAAAAGCGTGTTTTTAAGAAATAATAACTATCAATAGATTGACACGTGTTTATGTCTAGTTTAAATGTGAAATTATGTCCAATGACCCACATTGGATTATATTGAAAAAATATATTCTGATTATACTTTAAAACCACTCAATATTATAATTTATCACTATAAATTATTTTGATTAAAAAAGCTGTTTTTAATTAATTTTTATATTTTTAACTATTCATAAAAAAATGGATGTTTTCAAAAAAATAACAAAAATTCATCCTTGGATAATTTCTATATTCCAAATCAAAAAATGAAGTCCATTTTGAAAGATAAAATTTATATAATTTCAAAAATTGGGTATTACTATTCATAACGACCAGTTTGATTGGTTGTGGTGTGTTAGAACTCGAAGTTGCGTACAACACACGCTATTGTATTATTCAAAGAGAAGCATAGTGTGGAAGATTGGGGTGTTAAATTCTCTTCTCCTTCAAAAAATTTCGTCCTTGAAATTTCTAGAATATTACTGCATAAAAAGACTCAGCTGGTTCTTCATCATAAGTTCCTCTGGTTCCCACTTTGCCTCTTCCATCTTATGGTTTTTCCATAGAACTTTTACCAGACGAGTCGTATGGTTTCTCAGCACTTGTTCTCTCGTATCAAGAATCCTAACGGGCTCTTCACAATATGATAGATTGGGTTCTATTTCTAATTCATCATAGGAGAGTACATGCTTTGGGTTAGGAATGTATTTTCTCAACAGTGATATGTGGAACTCATCATGGACTTTGGAGAGTTTTGGTAGCATTTCGAAATGATAAGCTACAGCCCCAATTCGTTCTAGAATTTCGAAAGGTCCTATGTACCTAGTAAACAATTTACCCTTCTTAAAAAAACATATAACACCCTTTCATGGAGATACCTTCAAGAAAAATGATTTCTTAACTGAAATTCCAAATCCTTCCTTCAGTTATCGATATAGCTCTTCTGCCTACTTTGAGATTCTTTGATGTGGTTTTGGATTACCTTCACCTTTTCCATCATTTCCTCCACCAATTTTGGGCCTACGATTTTTCTTTCACCAACATCATCCCAACTAGTTGGTGTGCGGCATCTCTTTCCATATAACGCTTCATATGGTGCCAGCTAAATACTCGAATGGAAGCTACTTTTATAGGAAAATTCTACCAGAGGTAAATATTGATCCCACATACCCTGAAAGTCAAGTGAGAAAGATCTCAACATGTATTCTATGGTTTGAATAGTCTGTTCTGATTGTCCATCTATTTGAGGGTGGTAGGCAGTGCTCAAACGAAGTTCAGTATCCAAAGCCTTCTGAATAATCTTCCATAATCTTGAAGTAAAATAGGGATCACAATCAAAAAGAATCGATCGAGGTACTCCATGAAGCCTAAAAACCTCATTAATATATAGTCTTTCAAGACGTTCAAGTGGTAAATCTTCCCTTATATCAAGAAAATATGCTGTCTTGGTAAGATGATCAACAATGACCCATATTGCATCGTTCCTTCTGAGAGTCTTTGGTTGTCCCATGACAAATTTCATTGTGATATTATCCCATTTCCACTCAGGTATGGGAAGAGGTTGCATGAATCCTTCAGGCTATTGCCTTCCAGCTTTCACTTGTTGACAAACCATAAATCTTGACATAAAATCAGCAATCTCCCTCTTCATGTTGTCCCACAAAAAATGTTCCTTCAAATATCTATATATTTTGGTGTTCCTAGGGTGTATAGAGAAATTGGAACTATGAGCATCGTCCAACAATTCCCTTTTTAGATCAGGTATATCGGGAACACAAAGTCTCTTCCCAAATTTCAAAATTCTATCTTCACACACAAAGTCATTCAATCTCCCATCATTCACAGCTTTAATATTCTTTTTAAATTCTTCATCATCGATCTGATAACTCTTTATCCTTTCTAGTAAAGATGGTTTTAAAACCATTTGAAAAAGTATCAATGTTTCACCTTCCATGGTTATTCCCATATCAAACATTACTAGATCCATGAAAATTGGATCCCTTTCAACTCTCATCTTGTTCAAAACTCCACGATCCTTTATTCTCAAAGCATCTTCCACCATATTTTCCTTCCCTGGGTAGTAGTGTATCGTGCCATCATAATCCTTGAGTAGTTCAAGACATCTCTTTTGCCTCATGTTGAGTTCTTTCTGTGAGAAAATATACTTCAAACTCTTGTGATCAATTTATATCTCACATTTTTCACCATAGATATATTGTCTCAATATATTCAAAGAAAGAATACAACAGCTAACCCAAGATCATGAGTAGTATAGTTTTTCTCATGAATTTTCAGCTGTCGTGATGCATAGGTAATAACCCTACAATTCTATATAAGGACACAACCAAGTCCTTTCTCTGAAAAATCACTGTAAATAACAAACCCTTCAACAAGGAGTACTAGTACATTTAAAAATTTCTCTAACCATTTATTTCAAAATATCTTCTTCTTTGATGAAGAAAATATCCTATAAAATAGAGCATTCAATCGGGTAATGTCCAGGTCCACAAAATTTACGGCAAATGACTGTAAATGGATTCTTGGGACCATTTTTATTTTCTTCCATAGTAATCTTCATTTTTTCTCGACAATTCTTCACTTTATGTCATTCTTTCCCACACATAAAGCATTTATTTGTTCTATTGAGACACTTTCATTGGTGTCTCCTTCTACATTTCTTGCATTATGGAAATTGAAGATTCTTTTTCCTACGGTCTCCACTGCTGGAGCTCTTGTCATTCATCACCTTTCTATTCTTTGTTGATTCTGGGAGTTGGTTAATATATATGTTATTGATCATATTTTTGGAAAACTGATTTGGCATGAACATGATATCTTTTATTCCTATAAAAATTTTATTTTTTTCTCATTTCTACTACTGTTCCCACCTTGTACATCATTCTCAAAGTTACTATGACTTCCTTGGAATCCAGCCATTGACTAAAACCAGAAAGCATTGTGTGAGTAACAGTAGTCATAAAACCATTTAGAGAATATCCTGACACAATATTCTCAATTTGAAACACCATAGGATTAAACAGGGTCATTTATTCTCATATTATATTAAAATACTTCAAATCGGTTTGTAAAGAAAATGTAAATTATCATAAGCATATCCCTCGGGAGTGTCGTAACCAAGAGTGATGCAAGGCCCGTTGTCGTGCACAAGTTCCCGTTTGATTCTAGCTCAAAGAGGTGTTTTCAGGTTTTACCCCTAGATACTTCTGTGCCAGAGCAGCCTCTACCTGCTCATATCCAGACAGGGATGTATTGCTCATGAAACTCGCAAAATCTATACAATACCAAAATTCTAGGAAGTTATTCTATACTAAGCCTCAAAGTCCATCTTAGGTCTATGTGATCTAATCAGAGTTTATCTAAATCTAGCTTCCAAGGTTTGTACTAAACTTCATCTGATACCAACTATAACACCCCGACCCTAGTTACCCAGAGTCGGTGCATTACTACTTAACATTGGCATGATCACAAAAGATCACGTCTTGAATGACCGATTAGTTTAGTAGTGTTGGAATCACTAGATACATTCATAAACATTACATTACATCATAAAATGAAAAACTACAAAAATATCTCGTCTCCATAGACCACACTCGTATCCCCTCATACTATCCCTGTAGGTCATTCATAAAATACTTCTTCACATCCTGGAAAAAATGAAACATAGAAAGGGGCGAGCTCAGATGCCCAATAAGGATAACAATATAGCAGAAACTTTTATAAATAATCATAATCATTTAAGGCAATGTATAACTAAAACAAAAGCCTTTTAAATTTGAACTTCAACATAATATGGTAGAAATAAAATGATATAATTACATTTACTTACTCACATGGATATTCTACTAATCGAATAATCACATGCAATATCAATAACCACTTTCATAATGATGGAATGCACAATGCCAGACTATCATAACCACATAGTCAAGGAATTGTTCCAAGACTACAAATAAGATTTTATCAAGGCCTTGTTACAAGACACTAGTTTGTCTTAGGAGACCTACTGATGAATCGAGGAGCTATAACGGGCTCCACCTGTCACTTTTTAAGTCCAATTCATTCCTCAAATGAACAGGTTTAAACATAACATAAACATTCGTATTAGAACTAGCGTATGAAATGTCAATACTTTCTTCATAAACCATGAATGGTATAAAAATAGCACATCCAAAGTCAAACATTTCACAAAACCTTCAATACAATATTGAAGTTTTGTATCATAATAAAGCAACTTCAAATAAGCTTAAAATCCATCAAAGGATGTTGACATAGATGAAAACAAAACTATTTGAGAGAAATATATCTTTTTTTTAAATCATTTAAAAGTCACATAATTATAAAAGGAAATGTTTACTTTGAAAATATTCTTAAATCTTGTAAGGTAAGCTTCAACGATTTTATAACAGTTAAAAATAGTTGTACCGAATAAGTTAAAAAAGACATTCTTACCTTAATTCTATCGAAAAGGAAAAAAAGAACCTTGTTTGGAAAACAACAGAAAGATTCCTTTATAAACATATTATAAAAATTAAAAAAATGGTATAAATGAATTTAAACCATAGTCTATAAAATAGTAAGAATGTTTTGAAATACATTTTTAAGAAACATGAATGTGGATGATAAAGAAGTCCTGTTAGATACTTACGTAAAAACAACATTGGATAATAAAGAGATTGTAAAATTAACCCTTACCTTGTAATTTTCCTTGGTCAAGGGTAGGTTAACATCCTGTATAATGGTGAAATAATTGTTATTAAATTATACAATAATCATATACATAAATATGATATCATATATGATCTTTTAATATTTCTTTGTTAATAATATTTTAGTATTATCGTCGTTTTGGGTGTTCACTTACTCATTTTCTTTTATATGTTTTATTACAGAAGCCATGATTTCTATCTATAGGTTGTATATTATTCATATCCAGAATGATATCAAGTAGTTAAACATTATTTTTAATCATAAAATGAAAATTATTCTTGAATTGATACGATGGGGAAGGAATCTCATAGCGTTCGTGGAGACAGTAATCCGTACGTACGCACGAGCGACAATATCATTATTTTGATATTAAAATAATATATAATTGGATGGTGTATCATATATACAGAATCATTATCATTTTATATTTATTATTTACATGAATTACACATCATTATTATACCCATCCAAATAATAATGTATTGAATAACAATTACACCACGACGTGGAGGCGGTAAGACGTACGTACGCACGTATGGTGACATGTAATTTAAGGGATGGATAGAATAATGAAATTGGTTGTTCCATATTTATAATAACATCATAGTATATATAAAATACTGGAGCTATTTTTTTTATAATGTAAACAACAAAGAAAAAGATGTGGAAGAAGAAAGGAACTTGAAAGAGGTTGTGAGATTTTTACATCTTCTTCGGGTTTTTCCTATTGATTTGATCAAAAGGGCTCCTTAAGTTGGATTTATTACGAAAGTAAGGCCTCTAGGATGAAGTTAGGAAAGTTTATAGGATATTTGGGCAGGTTTTGGCCGATCCACAAGGCTTTGAAGGTATGAATTTGAGAGAAGGGGAGTGCCCTTTAATAAGAGGGGTGTGGGGGACCTTAGAAAAAACACAAAATATTATTTTATAATAAATTCATAATTGGTTTATAATGACTGAAAAGTGGCTAATTTAAAGGATAATATGGGTAGGGGTCGAAATACTTTAAACCAATAGATTTTAGACAGGTTTGTGTCACTATATTAACCTTATCATTTATATTTAACTCTTAGTTAAATAGTTTGACATTTACTATGTCTCTTTCTATTTTTATATCATATGGTTAATAAACATACAATAACAAGACAAGCGACCCCAAATGGTTAATTATTAATATATATAACCTTATCTAAGTCATTTGGCCGAACCTTATATTTTTAAGAATATAATATCAATTAATAATATATTATTTGTTTTGAATACTCCTTTATGTCAATTTTGACACTATTTAATAATTGATTTTTGATAAAGTCCTAAAAACTTTATTAATTATATATAAATTTATTTAATAAATTATAACATGTCATATTAACCGATATTATTAGTTTATGGCATCCAAACTTAAGATTATATTTATTTTAACATTTATAATACTATTTATTTGATTCATTCATTAATAAGGAAAATAATGCATCATCATTGTATCATAAATAAATTCAATTATTAAATGCCTAAAAATTATAAAAAATATATCATTATGTATGAAATATTTTTATCTTTATAATTAATATTTATAGTCTAAGAGATAAAATATATAACCCTATGTAAATTTTTTTTTCTAAAAGATATATGCTTATGTCATTTTTGTATTTACTTTAACTTAATTAATATAAAGTATCATTATCACATACAAGTGGCTACATGGGGTCCCAAAATCAACCCAAGGATTCCCATGGTTGAACATTCATCATCCAATAGGGTTAGGGCACGTGTTAGGGTAATTTAATATTATAATAATAATATTTTTTACCCTTATTTACCATATTTACCCTTTAATCATGGTAAATAAAATATTTCACAAAGTAATTATTCAAAATGCCTAAAAATAAAATTTACCTATTGAAAAAATTTGTAACTACTGATTCTAAATATGAAATAAATTTTTCTAAATTCAAACCAAAGAAGTGGCATAAATTAATTTAAAATTAATTACTATTGTTAAAACAAAAAGCGTGTTTTTAAGAAATAATAACTATCAAAAGATTGACACTTGTTTATGTCTAGTTTAAATGTGAAATTACATCCAATGAAAAACATTGGATTAAATGGTAAAAATTTATTCTAATTATAATTTAAAACCACTAAATATTATAATTTATCACTATAACTTATTTTGATTAAAAAAGTTGTTTTTAATTAAATTTTATATTTTTTACTATTCATAAAAAATTAGAAGTTCTCAGAAAAATACTAAAAATTCATCCTAGGATAATTTTGATATTTCGAATACAAAAATGAAGTCCATTTTAAAAGTTAAAATTTATATAATTTCAAAAAGTGGGTATTACTATTCCTAATGGCTAGTTTGATTGGTTTGGGTGTGTTAGAACTCGAAGTTACGTACAACACACACTATTGTATTATTTAAAGAGAAGCATACCGTGGAAGCTTGGGGTGTTAAAAATTAAATGCATAATATCATTAAATATACTAACTGATATATCGTGAGAAGTTATATATATATCATCATCACCAATTAAGATAGGTTATTCTATGTTAAGATAATTTATAGAATAATGTTTACATACCTCATAATCACTTAACATTATTGAATCACATGAGGTAAGAATGTTTTAATTATCCAAAATGGTAAGTTGAACCTACTATTCATTAATTTCCAATCAAAATATATAATTTTTGTTATCAAGGTATGGTGAAACTCATAATTCCTCTTCTTTAGATAAGAGGGATATCTTCTTCAACTTAATTTTTTCTTTCTTTCTTATGTTCATTATAGTCTTGGTAGAAATAGAAATATGCTCATAGATAAATTAATTTTCACTAAAAATATACATAATTGTTAACACTAGAAAGAAAATTAAATATTTTAAAAATAATAACTTTTTTTTGAAAAGGTGGAGCTTTGGTCAAAAGACCAAAACAATTTTATTTTCAAAAAAAATAAAGGATACAAGAGTCAAAAAAACAGAATCAAATTACAATATTTAACATGCAAAGGAATCATGTTTTCTGGGAGCTCCTCCAACCAGGGTATGGATTGAGCAACTACTTTATTGGCGAGAGCATCCACAACCATATTTTCTTCTCGATAAGTATGAGTTGAAATGTAGTTGATGTCATGGTGTGATTGAATACAATTCATACAGCGCGTAGTTAGCGGCCAAGCTAGATGAAACTCCCCCTTTCAAATGGACTACACTACAGTAGTAGAATAAATTTCAATCCACAAGTTTTTATAGCCTTAGCGTAAAGTGAAAGATATGGCATGAATCAAAATCAGCATCTCAGCTTCTAGAGAGGTTGCAGTACCACAACCTCCCAAAAAGCACCAAACGATGTGACCAAGATGATTTCTGAAGACGAAGCCACACCTAGTTAGTCCTGGATTTCCTTTAAAGGCTCCATCCACGTTGATTTTAATCAACCTGGAAGTGGAGGTCTCTAGAAAACCACAAAAATATGTTTCAGTTGTATGAAAATGGCATTAACCCAAAGACGTCTCATGATCATAAAGTATTCAACAAAGTTGTTTCCATTTCCTTTATGAATCAACTAAACTTCCCAAATAGAAATGAGAATTATTATTTTTCCTGCATTAATTTAGTGAGACCAATTATTATGAAGAATTGTATTTCTATCATACCAAATCACATGAAGCAACTCTGCAATCCCAGCAAGGAACAAGTTTCTGATTTGTTGTGAGTTATCCATAGCAACACAATGATTAAGCTGCTCATCAATAGAGTTATGAATCAGCCATCTGCAATCAAAAGTGTCAAAAATATAGTTCCAGAGAGTAGAGTCAGTAGCACAAGATAGAAATAAGTGATTAGTATCTCCTCTATGTTTATTAAAAAAAATTACATTTTGAACAAAGATGAATTCCAAAAATTTAAAAACAAGAGTCAGTGGGAGTCCTATTGTAGGTGAGATGGCAAATAAGAGTGAGTCATGAGGGTTTAATCTAGGGTTCGAAAAAATATTTAATCCATTTTAGGTCATTTTTGGGGTTATATAAAGAGTTATTATAGAACTTTTTGGAATTTAGAATCCTATTAAGAGCAGGATCCCAAATCAAAAGATCACACAAGGTGGAAAAGTGGTAAGAATCAATAATATGAATAATATTGTTAGGAAGGGTATCAATGTGAGAATTAAGCACATTACTAACAGTGGAGTTGATGTTATCAAGGATGTGGTCAGTAGGAGTCAAAGAAATAAGAGGAGAGCCAGTCCAGTTGTCCAACCAAAATCTCTTGGAAGAATTTCAAGAGACCATCCATCTAGCGTTGTGCATAATACTGTCGTACATGTTTCTAATAGAGGGCCAAATGGAAGAAGTCATGAAATTCTTGTTACCTATTTTGAATCTGTCAATGAACCTATTTTTGATGAAAGCAATGGAGGGGGAGTCATTGTGAATCAGGTTCCAAGATAATCTGGCTTGAAGAGCCTCATTAAAGAGTTTAATGTTTTTAATTCCAAGCCCACCCATGCCTAATGGTTTACAACATTTAGTCCAAGGAATAGTCACAAGTTTCCTGTCCAAGGTTCTTCTAGTCTAGACAAAATTTTTAATCTGAACATTTATTTTTTTATGAGGCTAGTTGTCCAGTTCTAGACTATAATCAAGTTTTAAAAATAATAATTTCAATTTATAGAATCTAATAGAGATGAACCAATCCTCAGATACAAATTAAGAGGATGATTTCAAGATATACTCAATACTATACAGGGGGGTCAATTGGTGTTGGGAAATTTTTAAACAATTTTAAATTTTTACCGCATTACCTCTTAGACATGTTAGGATCTTGATTATCCTATTATATTTTCCTTATCATATGCAAGTATATAAATTATATTAAAATATGTAACATGATAATTTTATAAGGTTCACTACTCAATAGTAGTATCTAGTCCTTTTCATGTACACTGATGACTAGTATATGAATTCTCTACTATAATGAGATACCTATTTTAGTGGTTTGTCTTGAAAAAACTCGTTAACCTAAGTGTGGTTCCCTATAATTCAGGATGGGGATGGAAATAATACAAGAAAGTTAGATTGGAGATGACCTCATCCAACTTTAACCTCCTTACCGGTTCTTTATAATACCTGTGTTGATAGTCTGCAACCTATTAAAGTTACTTTGAAACACTAAGTATTCACTCCTTTGAGACTTTTTCTAGATGTCACAATGCTACTTTATTATTCACTTACTTATTTTTTAATTTTTACTCAAAAAACTATGGGAAAATAACGTTCCTTAATATTCATTCATTTAGAACATATTTGTATGTTACTTTGTCTTATCCTGTCTGTCTGATCATGTCTATCTGATCATGTACATCTGATGACGTTCGTCCAATGATGGTTAAATAGATGATAGTTCATTCAATCCCTTTTTCTTCACTCTATTCATCTAAAACCAATATAGAGAAAAAACTTATCAAATATCACTTTATCTAGTACCTATTGTTCAGATGATGATGCTCTGACCGATATACCCTTATTCATCCAGTGCCTTATTTTCTGATCAATTATTACCTTCTTCATCTGGTTCTTTATTGTTTCGTCCAGTGCTTTAGCCATATTTGGTACCAATTTCTTTGTATGACACCTCTTCTCTTGAAACATAATCCCAAATGAGAATTTTTATCATGCTTCATGGCCTACACATTCTTACGACACATCAATTATTTAGAATTACACACAACTTTGTGACTCTCTATATCATCATTCTATTTTCAATGAATCAATACTCCTTTATATTGGAATTGTTTCCCCAATTTTCTATTGTAAGGCCCTTATTTCAAATTCAAACTTCCCACTTAATCATTGAGAATCCTGACCAAATATTTCATTATTTGACCACTTTAAACATCCTAAAAGATAGGATTCAACCAATCCTTATAGGAAAAATCCTTAGATATCAACATCAAAAATCATATTCTATCATCATAAAATCTCATATAGAATCATGAACTTCCCTTCATTATTATTGAAGCATTGAACATCTAACTCAGCCACACCAAAATTAATATCTTTATGAAAACATCATAAATATCTTCAAAAATTCCATCTAGTAAAACATAAATGATATTATTATGTCTGGTGAAACTTCTTATGATTTTTATTTACAACTTCATAAGAAAATCATGAAATTTTTTAACATGACTCTTCTTTTTTAATATGACTTATTTTTTTGATGAATCTATTCGATCTTCAATTGAAAGTATTTCATATATACTTTCACAAGGATCATCCTCCATATGATGGGTTCTCAAATGTTTTTTATTTTTCCTCTATCTGATGAAACCATATAGATATTATCTACTCCTTCTATCTGATAACTGTATAAAACTCTTTTTGATGACTTGTAATACTCATCCCAATGTCTTTGTAACACATTTCTTAGTCTCACTTTAATTGGAAAATTTTTCGAATGAAACTATTTAAAAATATATGGCACATTTTTATGATATTTTACATGGAAATTTTATTCCAATGAACATCACTTAGAAACCCATGTCTAATAACTTCATATAGAGTCTTATTCATTTGATTATCTTTATATGTTCCCCTTAAGTGTTTACTTTGTTAAGAAACCTATGCTCGATCATTTTTGAACTTCTATTTGATAGATCTTGTCTAAGGAATCACTAAAATCATACGATATAATTTATAATTCATTTCATCATCTAAAACCATGTGAACACAAACTTCATTCTTTTTTTAAACTTATTATCTTTACATATCTATATTTATATAATTCTATTTTATAAACTTCATAAAACGCTTCATTAAACATAAATGAGAACTTCACAAAGTTAGGGAACAATAGTTCCATTGAGTTCTGCCACAACATTAATATCTTCATGACTTGAACATTTAAAAACCACTCCTCAATAACCCCCTTATACATAAGCTAATTTAACTCTATTTCATAAACTTTTCTCTTCTTTAAAATTTCATCTTGAATCATATCCACAAGGCATTGCGATATTTGTTCAATGAAGAACGTGTTACTTAACAATGTATTGTATAATTTGTGTGATCATTATCTATATAATGTAACTATGAATGTAATTGATAAATTTTTTATTTCCACTAGTTATCTGATAAAGTTAGTTAATTCACATCAGTTTGATGTCACTGTGAACATTCCATCGGTGGTCTCCCAACCTTTCCTCTAACCAATAGACTTTACATCTTAGTCCACCTGAATAGACATTCCATTATAATGGAGACTTTATAAAAACCTATCCATTGGGCACTCTATTAGATTAAATAATTTAGAAACCTTTGTTTGATGGTTTTACTTAGAAACTGTCATCTGATTACCTTGGTTTGATAGACTTCATCTGAACACCTCAGTATGCTCGCCTCTGGACAATCATCATCGTTATCTTCATATGTTCATATTCACAAAATTATTAAACAATGTCTTTAGGGAAACTTCATAATGTTGATAGCAAAAATGCTTCTCTAAAAATCTCAAAAATGTTTGATACATTAAGATTAGCTCACCAATCATCAAAGGTTAACTAAAAATCTTCTAATAACATTAAAATTTCATGTAATGAATAATATCCATTTCCACTAAAGGTAAGAAAAAAAATTATATGCTTATTAAAATAATAATATTTTAGACCATAATTTATTTAAAACCATTAAATATAAGTTACATCAACTTTGTTACAAAGAGTTGATACTTCAACCAAATTTTTTAACTGGTTATTCTTTATAAATTATTAAATATATTGACATCAATGAAATCATTTTATTTCATTGAAAACCATTGAAAACCAGTGACATCCATTTAAGAAAATACAACTCACACACAAATTAGGGTCTTTAGTAAGATCATGATGTCTTGGATTTGGGTAAGGAATTAGCAGTTCAACATTAAACTTTTCATCACTAAGAAATTATTTATTGTTATATATGAGATATTTTCAATTCTAGTGTTATATATTGGAATATTATGATATCAATTTCATTAAAAAATGGATTTTTTGTTTTCTATTCCTTACATATTATTTACTCTCATCTTATACAAAATTGTGGTATTTTATTATTATCACTTATGTTTACCCTTACTAAGTGATTAATATAACCCCTTATTATGTTTATATTTCCACATGTTAGGAAGAGAATTATTATACATGATATGTCTAATAGGATAGTTTGTGTAGAGAATATATGGGAGATTTTGAAGACTTATTATGGATGAAGTATTTTCTTTTATAGTATAAGAATATCCATTAGTTGAGAAATACATAGAATTTATTAGTTTATTATTTGTCCAAATTATGTAAATTTATAAACGTAAAAGGATATCATAATGTTTGTGTTGAAATATTTGTGTTTTTTCATGTGATTTCTGGATAGTTACGTCTAGGAAACTATAGTTTTTAGAAAATCCAGTATGTAAAGTAAGTGATTTCGGCACCAGATCTTGGAGCGTGAGTCTAGGGAATTAATCATGATTTGTCATAGGGAAGGTCAAATGAATTAATTTTCCTAGGAATTGTCTTATGGTTAAAACTAGGTAGTATCCTAATAAGAATTCAAACAAAAAATTTTGTCACTTTCTTAGTTATTTTAATGAAAATTCATTTGATTTGATTTTGAGAAATTGGGTTTTTAAGAAAGAAGACTAAACGATTGATTACTTTTTTTATGAATAATGATGATTAAGTTAGACATCGATAGACCTAGTGTAGTGCCATCATGGTATTCAAATTTTTATATAATCTTCTTTTACTAGATGACTAGAGAGATATTCTTATATCTATTCCTCTCTCTCCCTTAGAAAGATGGTGATGTTGAGGATATCCATAATTGAGATATTAAGTTGGTACACTCTCCTTCATATGTGTGTAAGGTTATAGTGGGTCTTATTGATTATTCAAGGAAATATTTAATCAAGTATTTTCATTCTTTAATAAACAATATTTTGAACATACAATTCCACACATTTGTTCACAATCATTGAACACTCACCACCCGACCCTAATTTGTTCCATAATATACATATCAGAATTGGGTGGAGGGAGATATGGATCATCAACCATGGTAATAGAAATTATTAGACTCAAAACCTAGCATAATCACATTCAGCAGTGAAAACTAAATATACATAATTGAAACCAGAATGAATAAGAAAGAAATGATTTTATTCTTTAAAAGCATAGAAAGTAAAAAATTACATAATAAATCTAACACACCCCATTTCCCAATAACTCAAAGTCTTTAACCCTAGATGGATAGATTAAGAGAGTTAATATAGAATAAGGAAAACATCTTGAAAATTAAAAAAAATATAATAAAAGAGAGAAAAATATAAAAGTAGAGTAACAACTATCCTTCATCCAAAAATTCTTCTTGCCAAGTGATCCCCAGAATTATCCCTAGGTCTATTTATTTATTGGTATAATTGATTCAATAACATAATTAATTATCCTCATAAATGTTTCAATTCATCCTATGCGATAATGGAATCTTCACATGTTGTCCAGACATTAGGTTAGTCAAAACAAGTCATTTTCATATCCCGTGTTACTGGTTTATGCCTGTGTGATAGTGGGGTATTCACATGTGTTACCGACATTAAATTAAACAAAACATATTTTTTCATTGTCCCATATGGATAGTTTATGCCATAAAAATGGATTCATGGTGTAAAATTGTCAAGGAAGTACCCAAGATGATATTTTATAGATAAAAATTATGTCATGAAAATATTAGGGTCACGTCATGGTATAGTACTTATGTTCCACACCATGACATATTTTTTCATCATCCATAATATATTTTTTCATTTATGATTAGATTTATTCTTTGAAATAATCAAATTTTATGTCATAAATGACTGATTTACGATGAAAACCATCAATTTATGGCAGTTTTGGCTCTATTTATAGTTGAATATTTAGTTTTGGGCAACATTATTATAACTTCAATTGTGTTTTGTCACATGGAATAATCTTAATGTGAAATTCATAGTTTTTATCCCATTTCTAGAAATTTATTTTATGCTTCCATAAAATACAAAAAACAGTTAAATATTAACACGATTAGGCAATTAATAAGAATAATAAATACATTTTATATCAAAAATACACATTTATAAAATGAATCTGTCAATTCCCCCATACATATAAATTACTTTTAATCATACATGTAATCTCAACATGAATTAAAGAGGATAACCATTTTACAATATTTAAATTTCAAAGTAATTAAATCAAATTAATATCAATGGTGGATTAACCTTTCAAGTTCCACATCAATCATCAATTAAACTCCACACTCATAAAACAGACTAATCGTCCCAAGTATTTTACTTTCTCACATTGATAAATGGTGATTCTTTTCCTCTCATTCATCCATATATCAAAATTCATTATTATCAGGAATTCTATGTCATGAGTTATCTCATAATTAATTATTTTCTCTCATCACTCATGATACAAATTTAAGTGGGGTTAAGATCATACCATGAGTACATGATCCTTTTCAATATTATTGGAAAGGATCTAAATTATCTAATTTGTAATGAAAAAAATCCATAAAGTCCCGAGGGCTTTGGAAAAAAAGTTATGTTGAATCTGAGGCATAAGGTTGGTAGGGATTGATATTCAAAAATTAAGGCTAAAAAGGAGGTTTATCGCTAAAGCATAATGAATGATATCAAAATCTAAGTTCACTCAAAATATACACTAGAAATATGACAACTCCCACTTCCCATAACTCAAAGTAAATTCATGATCCATGTATATATAATGAAAGAATTAAACCCTCTTTAATTTTTCTCTACTTATTTTTTTTCTTTTTCAAAAGTTATGCCTGGAACCAATCACACATTCAATACCTAATCCCACATGATAAAATCATTTTTATGGTAATTTTGATTATTAATTTTTCCAAAAATACAACCCATTATTTTTTTTCATAATAATTTTTTCAAGAAGGCAAACCAATAGAAGTAAAATGAATTTAATAGTATCATTTCCCAATACCAAAATTATCACACCAAAACTTTTTCCTTACAGTGTAATACATCCCTTCTTCTAAGACTTCCATCATCCCAACACTTAAACATTCAAATATCATGCCATATAAACAGTGTAGGGTAGGAATGGTTATAAAAGGATTGTAAGGTGGTTAATTCCTAGTGAGGAAATTCAATTCTTATAAAGGATACGTAAGCATTGATGTAAACATTGTTTTCAAGGATTAGGGCTTAATAATAAAAATTCCCTCAATCAATTTAAATGTTATTTTGCACTGTTATAGGTTTTAAAAGTTCCAATGCAAGTTCTAGCTAATGGAATTCCCCAAAATCATTAAAGAAATATACTCAAGATAATATATAAAGTTTTTTTCTATAAATAATATTGGGAATAGAAAATATGAATTTGGGACAATCCCTCAAGGCATAAAATATTAATAATGAATCAATCCACATTAATTTTAATAATTCAACGAATGAAAAATGGTTGGGAAATTTATTTACCTAAATAAATTAATCCCATTAAATCAAAATTTATAAAAATTAACATCCTAACATTCCATATAATTAGTAAATTCCCAATTTTACTCATTAAATATTATTAATTAAGTAATCTAAAACATGAAATCATGAGATTTTAAAGAAATTCATGTATCCTAGACCAGTGAGGTGAAGAAAGAAGACTAAATATGGGTATGAAATTTTATTTTAAATCCAAAAAATATATTTTTAAATAGGAATATATATAGTTTAAAATATAATTAATCTAAATTAACACTCTCCTTAGAAATGTTTCTTCAGTCGAGTTGTGCAAGTTTTATTCCTTCAGCTCTATTCTATAGCATTTACAACATATGCACTCTTTTTACAATGTAAGATTTAGTTTTATAATGTAAGAACTATAAATATTATTCATGGTAACTTGTGAAATGTTAATATTCCTAAAAATAAGAATAAAAAAATGATAGTGCAGGTCTATTCATTAAATCTAAAATATGGCTTAGGGGAAGAGTGAACAATGGAAAAAATGCGGATAGCCTCCCAAAAGAACTTTTTTAAATCGTTGGATTGACTCAAAATAAATTTTGTTAAAATAAATCCAAGAATATAATAGTACCTCCCCAACACTTAATTTTTGTGGCTTTCTCAATTTATTCAAATTGATTATTTTGGAATTTATATTTAAAATGGAAATAACACATTAAATCAAATGTAAAGGAGAGTAATATCCTAGAAGGTATTAATTGATAATCAGTTTAAATGTGTGAAATATCCACCACTAGTTTATTAATATTTATTAGTAAATAGATATTATACCAATAATAATAGGATTTGTGCCAATTGTTTCCATATAGATAGCTAAACCGTTGATTTTTTTTGTTCCTGATTGGTTCCTAAATTTTTTAGATTGGTGTTATTTCTATCATACTGCGACATAAACATCACTTTACTTAAGGGGTTGAAGAATACTTGTAAAATTCATCACTTATCTTGATATATAATACTTTACCTTAGTTTTCTTGACCCACATGTCCTTATTTTTTGTTTTCATATCTAAAGTATTAAATAAAATAAGTCTAATTTTCAATTTATTGTGTATAGATTTAACAATTTCTTGTGATCTTTTCATCTCATTAGTTTGATAAGATCCTCCACTTAACATTGTAGTTTTAATTAAATTTTGTATGAATTTTTTAAACTCATTTTGTACAGTGAGACATATGAACTGAATCTCAACTAATTCTTTTTCAAGATTTATGGAAATATTTTCATGTTCATCTTCTTTATCCTTGTATTTCTTGATCTCATCATCTGAGTTTAAAAATTATTCATCTTTTTATAATAATATATCAAAATATTAAGATGTTATCTCTTCATAAAAAATGAAATTATAATTTATGGATATATGGTCACTTGATGATTTTGTGGTATTTTTACTGATAAATGATCTTCTAAGTACAAGAATTTTCAAGGCATACCTGATTCTCCAATTGTTTCTATACCTTCTTTTTGGGAGATTTTATTTAGTGTATTATTACTTAATAGATTCTTCATAGAGTCAAGTATGACAAAACACAATATATTATCTCCAAGTTCTATTGAAAGTGTACCTTCATGGACATTGATGATGGTTTTTACTTCTTTTGGAATGGACCCCATAGAATGATGAGTGAGCATGATGAACTCCTATATTATTCCATGTTCAGTATGTATAAATGAGCTGGGAAAATGAGTCCTATAACAACCCTGCTCTTTATTACAGACTTAAGCATGATTTATTACATAATATCTTCACTTGATACAACATGGAAGATCAAGAGGTCTAGTGTCATTGGGGATTAGGAACATTACATAATAACATAAAATATAAAATGAAACATCTTATTGAAAGATTCCTTTACATGACAACTACATTACCTCATACTTAGCATTGCATGGGATAACCTGAGGACATTCATAAGAAAAGGGTGGGATATAAAGACTAGTAAGGGAATAAACATGGAATAAAATGAGGAATACAATACATGTTTGTAAATAGGCATATCAATGGAGCACAAGATAAACACAAACATAAAGTTTTGATAAATCATGATAATCATAACATGGAGAAGTGGCAAAAACACTTAACATGGAATTAGCATGAGCGAAGGCTCATTGCACATGGAGCATGAGTAAACCCTCATTAAACATGAAGCACAATTAAACCCTTGTTGCACATGAAGCACGAGTAAAACATAATTGCACTTGAATTATAATGAGTCAAAACCCATTTCACATGATTTATTATGATACTATACTTTACCCAATGCATTGGAGTGCTATCAGGGTTCACCCTTCTTAAACATTTCATTTCATGCATAAGTGTGGAACATATATAATACAACATGGATTCATTAACATCATAATTAATTACACGGACAAGAGATGTGGAATACATAAATTTAAGTCCTAAATCAACATGTACATGTACATAAATGTGAATACCCATGATAGAGGAGTGGGTATGGTATTCACTACACAATGATTTTGGCATGAAAAGTTTGGTGTAATTTCGGCAACATAATGATGTCAAATAGAAATTTTTAAGATGCGTTGAAGAGAGTGAAAGGGGTCTACCATAATTTATAAATTAAATTAACATTAATGAGATCATATATATACATGTCCCAATACATGTAATGTAATTTATATTCATAATACTAAATATTTTCTTGAATGTAAATGAAGAGAGGAAAATTCCTTACTGAATTTCAGCATAGTAACAGGTGTACATGGAAGAAATTAATGAGAGATAAATGGGTCCCCCATCATTCAAACATAAATAGGAATGTATGGTGGATGTGATAAATCATACCCCAAAATTTATAATTTAAAATAAAAGGACATAACAATATTAAGAAACTTGGATAAAAAGAGGAAGGAAGGAATCCCTTACTTGGAAGTGCAATCCTAGAAGCATGGGATAGGCTTGAGAGAGGCTTCTTGGGAGCTTAGGGTACCTTGGGAGGATTCTAGAGAGATAAGGGCTGGATTTTGTCAAACATAGAAGTATTTGAGTGAGGAGGAAGTGGAATCTTGGGTAGGTTTATATAGGAATGGAGAGGGAATTCTTTATTATTTTGGTTTGGGACACCACACATTAAACTAATCAAAACCACAAACCAGCCCATGGCTTTTTTCCATGTTTTTTTCCCAAAGGGGAGTGGAAAACAATATGTTATAAGTCAAATGGAATAACTTCTTTAAATAATAGAGTTTCTTATGCGGAGGTGAGTCACACTCTCAAGGAAAAAAATTGAAAAATAAAATGTTTTATAAGTCTTGAAGGGTCCACTAAAGCTTTGTAAAATAAATCAAACAAACCCAAAATGACACTATTTTAATGGTAAAACGTATATTGGCCAAACATAATGTTTATAGTATTTTATTACATCCCTGTTGGGTCATTATGATGTCATAAAACCGATTATATATTTAAATGGTATTTAATTTTTACCCAAAAATTCGTCTGTCTCAGAAAATTATGAAAGATTCACTTTTGGATAATTTCAATGTCCTGATTCTAAAAATTAATATTCATTTTATCTAAATAATTTTCTAAATATGTGAATTTTTACTTTTAAAATAAAAACTGACATTTATTGAAAATTCAGAGGTAAAAATAGCTTTCAAACATTAATAAAAATTACAATTGCATTTATAAAATTACATGATCATTTATATTTAATAAAAAGAAATTTAATAATAATAATATTTTATTAAAATATTCTTTAATTCAAAAATAAATTAATTAATCAAAATATATTTCTTAGTTGAATATTAACTAAAAATACTATTTGTGCTTTAAAAACTATTTACAATGTAATAATAATTAAAAGAATTTATATTCTCTATACAAGAATAATGTATATAATCATAGTACTTGGGGATAGTTAAATAACCCCATAAAAACCCACATAAGGCCTTATGATAAGGTGCACAATGGTGACACACTCATGGGGTGGCACAGATAACATTGCTCGGGTGGTAATCTATATCAACTTACGCTTCTTTCATAGGTGGTTTTTCTTGAGCTTAACATATTCAAGTTTGGCTTGGGCTTGGACAAGATCGAAGCCCAATGACGCCACCTCCTTTCTGAGCTCTGAAGAATGGGCTTCGTATGGGGAAAGTCAACTAGATGAGGCCATCACTTCCTTTTTCTGAGTTAATTGGATTTGTTAAAGCCCTATACTTATACTAATCATGTGATCACTATTCAATGACTATATTATCAATGGTCACAATTATTAATGGTATTTTAAATTACAAAACATATAACCAAATAAGTGCATACGTTTTACATAACCATAAGAAGATATTTAAATAGACCAAGATGAATTTTCATTAATAATTTTTTTGGGTCGTTACAAGTCCTCTAACTCATATGAGTACATATTATATAAATACATCTTGAAATGTGATGGATCTATTTTTTTTTATTTTTAAACACCACTCTTATTGGCGTCAATTTTCCAATCTGTAAATAGAATAACACTAAATGTGGGATAACATTTATTGAAGCAAATAGATTACATAAAAACTTAATAAAATTTAATGAACCAATAGTGTATAGAATAGAGAGTGTATCTAGATCTTGAATTTTTTTTGAAAAGGAGGTGGGATCATTGATGAGATGCTTTACCCTATACTAGTTCATCCATTTCCATCAAGATTTATTCTTTTTACAAACATCTACTAGAGAAAATTTTCATATTTAGGGATTTTTCTAATGTATTATAGAATTATGATATATATTTATACTTTTTTAATGGTCTCCCAAATCTCTCTTTGAAGTTGATATTATAATACATTATTTAAATCGATCATCCCAGAAGGGAATGGTGGCTAGATGTCATTTTTTTCCATTTTTTGTTTTTTTCAATGGAGTTATGGCCTTTATTTTCTAAATATTTTTCATACTTATTTTTAATTATTTATCTATCATCTTGAATGACTGGGTGGGTCTTCATAATTATGCTCAAAATTGCCAACATTACTTTCTTCATATGGCTGGATATCTTTTACACTTCATGTTTTAATCATTCTTATACTCTCTTAAGGACTCAAAACTATTTGGTATGATAGTTTTCCTAGATTCTTGGTCAGAAATTATATAAGACTAGCAAGATTATTGTTGAAAACTTTTACCAGGTGCTTCAACTCTTTAATATATACTCCTTGGGGGGATTTTGAGAACTTTTTGATGCATTTTTATGTGATTATTAATGTAAAGGTGGTGTTTGAATGTATTGAAACTGAAAATTAGGCTTATAGAGTTATTAAAAAAGTGGCAGGTTCTGGTATTGTTGTCGCTGGAAGGGATGTTGATTTTGAAATTGATTTTTAAAATGGGTTTTAGTCAGATTTGTTTGGAATTTCCTTGGTTGGAATGCAGTGGCACAATTTTCCATCACTTTCACTTTATCACACTATTAAATGAAATGATGAGGTGAAGAACATAAACCACACGTCTGAGGTGGGTCTTATTTTCCATTTACTTGATTCACAACAATTTTCCTTAAAAAATTTCATTTATTCAATTTTGGTTATAAGTAAAGCTGACGAATTATAAATTTTACCTCATGGATCCATCTGGTTCCTATAGCTCTAGTGCCAAATTTCTATGAGTTCTACAAAGTATTTTCAATTAATCCTCAAGATTTTTATAATGATGTATAGATCAAGGATCCTCCAGATGAGGCATTGAGAAAATTATGATCATTGTCAAGATGTCCTTGGTAAATGAACATGAGTAAGTGGTGATCCTCTATATCTTGATTTGGGAAGCTAGTGTAGAGCTTCTTTAACCATTCCCAATAATCATAGAGTGTCTCTATAGTTGATTTTTGGATGCCATAGATCTCTTTCTAATTACAATACTTCTGGATGTGGTAAAATATATCTACATGAATCATATTTTGTGATTTTTATAGTCATTTAATTCTCATGGTTTGAGGTTATAAAACCATTCCTTTGAAGCATCTCTTATTTTAAAGGTGAATTCCATCCACTTAACTTTCTCTTTAGCTACACATTGGTGAATCATTCTTGAGAACATGTAGGTAAATTATTGAATGTTTTAATTCGGTTCTTCACCTGCAAGACAATAAAATTTTGAAAGAACATGAAACATGTTAAAGTTCAATTAAAAATCATTTTCTAAGGCATGTATAACTATTTGGTTATTTTGATTTGAAACATAAGGTGCACACACGTCTCTAAGAATTAATTTGGGATTAGAATTCATATTTATAGGTTTATAGTGAACACTAAGAGTGTTACTTGAATATATGTGGTTAATTACATAAAATACTATTTTCTCTTTTATTTTCATTAAATGGGCCAGTGTTTGTTCAATTTACAAATCAAAATAAATTAAATGGTTAGTTAAACTATGATTTATTCAATGTTAATTTATCTTTTTAGTAATTTTTTTACTCCATCCCCATAAATAGGACCATGTTTAATGAAATACTTGTCTTGAAACATGTAATAATAATTAATTTTCATAGGTTTATTCTAGTGTTTAATGCTAGGTAGTCTCCCAAGAGGAGTGAAAACAAAACAATTTTTCACTTTTTAGTTGATTTACAGATAATTTATTTGATTTTGATTTTGATGAATTGTGTTTTTATGGAATATGATGAAATGATTTATTTAAAATAATTTATAATGAAATGTGATTAGGTTAGTCTTGGTTAAGGTTAGTGCAATTCTATCATGGTTTTCCAATTTTTATCTAATATTTTTCTACTAGGTGAAAGGAGAGACATTCCACTCTTGATTCTTCTCTCTCCCTCGGATAATTGGTGATGTTGAGGATATCCCTAATTGATATTTCAAGTCATCCTACCCTACTTCCAATGTGTACGACATAGTAGCGGGTCCCCTTGATTAATTAGTGAAATTTCCTATCAATTTTTTTGTTCCTTAATAAACCTATATTTCTAACTTTCAATTCTACAAACGTGCTAACAATCATTAAAAACACACAACCCAACCCTAATTTGTTCCATTTTATATAGACCATAATTGGGAGGAGGGTGATATGGATCATTGACTAAGAAAATTGAAATTGACAAATTCAAACCCTTACACAATCACATTTAGTATTAAAAATGAAAATAAATAAATGAAACCCAAAAAAAGAAGAAATAAAGGATTTTATTCATTAAATCATAGAACTCAAATGTAGAACAACAAATCCAGCCCCCTCTTAAACACTCAATGTTTTTACCCTTCCATGGATAGGGTATAAAAGTTGATACAATATAAGGAAAACATCTTGAGAAAGAAATAAATTAAAAGGAATGAAATGATAAAAAATAAAAGTATATCTACAGTAGGCCATCATTAAGAGATTCCCATTTTCTAAGTGATCTCTTAAATTTTCCTCAAGACCATCTATTTATAGGCCTAAATGATTCATAGGTGTTATTAATCATTCTCATAATGCCTCAAAATTTATCCTTGGTGATAGTGGGATTTTCACGTGTAGTGTCAACATTAAAATCATAAAAACCTATCATTTATATGTCTCGTATAGCGGTTTTCACCATTAAAAGGGGTTTTATGATTTAAAATTATCAATGTATTACCTTGGATGATATTTTATGACTTGAAGTTATATCTTGAAAATACCGGGGTGTTTCATTACATGGCACATGTGTTCATCCCCCATAATACTTTTTTGTTACTATATGGTTTGAATTACACAGTGAAATATTAAAATTTTAAATCTTAAAAGACTTATCTATGATGAAAATCAAAAATTCACATCATTTTTTTCTATGATTCCACCTTGATATTTAGTTTTTAGCTTCGGTCTTGGTCCTTCACTAGTCCTTTTTCATGGGAAAATATCTTCTTGTGGATTTCATATTTTTTTGCTCGTTTCTATAAATTTATTGTATCTTACCATGAAATAAAAAATAGTAAAATATATTCAAGATTAACCAATTAATAATCCTAAAAAAATACATTTTATATAAGAAAAATGCATAAAATGGTTCCTTCATGATTCTATATAACTTAAATCCCTAAAATGTTATTTAGTATATGTGTAATTTTTTTAATATATTCATTATAACACCCCAATTTTTTTTTATGTTTTTAAGTTATTTTTTTTATGGGGAAAATGTGAGGAAAGTTAGAAATTTTCCTTTAAGGTTTAGAGAACATTTTTTTGAGATTAAGTTGTGTATTGAGTAAAAAAAGATGCATGGAAAATCCTTGAAGTGATATATTTATAAAAAAGCAGGGGAAAAATTTTTATTAGATTATACTATTAGCCACCAAAACTTATATTACGATCCACTATATTGTATATTAGATAGAAAGTGGAATATTACCATAACTTCTACCATTAAAAGTCTATTTTTGGTTTATATAAACTCTAGTGGATCACCCAAACTTTTATAAATAAAATTACCTTTGTGGTTAAAATGAATTACCTGTTATGTATTATGATTATTGAAAAGTAATGAAATTTATTGTTTTATTATATCCTATCAGATTTAAATGACCATTAAGTCATCTTTACTGCTGATAATATATCCATTAAATAGTGATAAAATGCATTGTATAAATATAGGGTTTTGACAAATCTAATTCACACAGACAAAGGATGTGATGTCCTAAACAATTTGGATAGTACCCTATGAATCCCATTTATTGGTGATTATAAGTGAGATAAAATCACTGGGATTTTCCCTTGACCAATCCTAAATTGATATCCAATAACTTAATCATGAGTGAAACTATTTATAGAAGAAGTTCAAGCTCATCGAGATCACGACCCCAACCATGTATAGTAAACCACTCAATGAAAGTCTCATAATTGCGCACCTTACCCTTAAAGAATTTTATAGTGTAATAAAGGGATATGTATCAATATAATAATAATATAAATATTTAAATTTTATTTTCTATACTATAATGTTTATATTCACTTATTATTGTTTCTAATTTAAATATAATCTTGATTTTGATACAATAAAACACAAAGGTTATTATTTTTGTAATATTCATATTGAATTAAAGAATTTATTTTAATTAATTAATTGATTTTTGAAATAAATAAAATTTTAACAAAATATTATTATTAAATAATATTTATTAAATTTATATGATCATACAATTTTTATGAATTCAAATGTAATTTTTATAAGGGTTCGAAAAATTTTATTGTAAAAAAACCAATATTTCTTAGTAAATGTTGATTATTATTTTAAAAGTAAAAATTCACATAAATAGAGAATTATTTAGAAAAAATAGAAATTATTTTTTTGAATCAGAACAACTAAATTATCCAATGGTTAATTTTTCATAATTTTTTGACATAACCAATTTTTTGGGTAAAAATTAAATATTGTATGAATATACAGTGAGAATTGTGAGATCATATGAACAAAAAATGATGTAATAGATACTATAAATTGTATCCCTAAAAAAAATATATGTTTACACTTTAAAAAAATTCAATTTTAAGAATATTATGTTAATTTTATGTATCCTTTATGAATCCTCCAAAACCTATAAAATATTTTAATGTTTTAAAATCATTTATTTAAGGACTTGAGTAACTTCCACTTCAAAAAGGTCAATATTTTAAAATTTTCAGAACCTGGAATTATAAAATAATGAAAAACACTCCCATTTTCTAGAAAACATGGGCAAAACCCAAGTTAAGTTTTGTGATTTTGATTACTTTATTATATAGAGTCCAAAACCTATAATTCAAAAATAATAAATAATTCCACACTATTTTTGTATATAAACACACCCAAACTACCATTTCTCTTCACTAAAAAACCTTGGATAACATCCTTAATATTCCCCATCTCTCTATAGTCCTCCTTTGGATCCCAAAATCTCTCAATAATCCCCTTACAAGCCTTTGTAATCACACTCTAATGGTAAGGGATCCTCTCCATCTTCTTATTCAAGAATATTCATTATATTATTCCTTTATTCTCCAATTCCAAATATTGGAATATGTTCTTACCTATACATATTAATTTACTTTTGAATCATAAAATATGGTATACCCTTTTCACTCTCATCAACCCCTCCCATGTATATTTATGTGCCCCCATTATGCCGCTGAAATTTCACTGCGATTTTCCATGCCAAACAATTGTGTAGTGAAAACCCGTACCTATTTCGTATCAAGGGTGTTCAAATTTATGTACTTAAAATTATTTAATTGAGTAATTACATGAATTTATTCCATACTCCTTTGTTATGGAATAAAATAAAATTAAAAATGTTTTCATGTTGCATGATCTATGTGGCACACTTATGCATGTGAATAAAATGAAAGTGATGGGTGCACCTAGATTTATATTGTGTTCCAATGCATTGGGTAATGTTTTAGTCTCATGAGATGTAATTAAAGGTATTAAAAAGTGTACCAAATACAAAATTATACTTTTTCCATCATGATCTCTTGGAAATTATACTTGACCTATATTTATGATTTCAAGTTTAAAGTTGTTGGCCCATTTCCCATGTTACCTTTATGTTATCAGGCTATATCATGCCTCATTATTCATGTTTTTGATTCTCACCCATTTTATGTCTCATTGATATTACTATTTTATAACATGTAATACTTCCTTCATGTTATTCCATGTTCACTCCCTTACCAGCCTTTATAGCTCACCAATTTCTTAAGTATGACCCCAGGTTATCCCATACAATTTTAAGTACGATGGAATGTTATGATCACGTTAAGAATTTTTTCAAAAATTGAGATCTACACCCTATTTTAAGTTGTTATTTAATGTACCAAATTTATAAATTCACTAGAATTATTGATATTTTGGATTTTATTTGGTGTAATGTTATATAATAAATCGTGAATTAATGTCTAATAAGAAGTAGAGTTGACATAGTTGGTATCAAAGTAATGTTTAGTTTTTTGGATTATGATTAGAAAACATTAACGAAAACCTTAGTGATAAGACTAAGAATAATAAGTAATCTCAAAATTTTAGTAAAGTATAGAGTAAGTGGATTCCAAGAAAAAAATCTATGTCTGGATACTACAAGTGGATGTGGCTTTGGCATAGATGTACCAACGGGTTAAACATAGAAACATTACATTGTGCTAGAGTCAATAAGGAACTAGTGCATGAAAATGGGCCTTACCACACCTAGTTTTAAACTCTTGGGTGATAAAAATTGTTAAATCCACAATCTCATTATGAACAATAATTATTGGAAACAAATTCCAATAAATGTATATGTTATAAAATAGATCATTGATAACATAGATTGAAGCTTAGAAATTCATAAGTTAAGGAATAAAAGTCACTTATAAGTTATACATTTAATGATATTGGATTTCCTTTTATGTGCTTAATAGTTAAACATACTCATCCCTAATTTTTTCATTCATTCTAGCTAATGGACAGATATAGGAGGAACCGAGTAAATAACCAGTGTGAAGGGAAATGTGACGAATTCCCAAATGAGATTCCCAATCCAATGGTATAAAGAATTGAAAATTTTTCAATGATAATTTCTCAATTGATTCGGTTTCTGAATAGAAACCTAGATTAGGAGGATCTCCCAAACCCTCTAAGAAAGAACAAGTTGCAATTGAGAACTTTATGCGACAAAGGACTCTGAATTTCAATGGATCGTCCAATCCATTAATCAAAGAACAATGGATCAACTCCATTGAGAATATAATATATATTATTCAATGTTATGATAAAGAGAAGGTTATACTAGATATTTATCATATGGATAGATAAGCTGATTAGTGGTGTACATTTATTAAGAATATGAAGCCCAAGGAATAGATTGAACTGATGGGGTGGAAGGAGTTCCAGAAAATGTTTTTTGAAAAATATTTTTCTCACAATATTTGAATTAAAGTGGAAGGGTATTTCCTTTCGCTAAATAAAAAGGACAATGAATCCATCATGGTGTACTAGGAAGACATCACAAGACTTGAATGACATGCCTCCAATTTTTTTCTACCACTGAATCAAATATTTATGGAATCTTTTGTGGGATAAAAACTAGTCCACAAAAATCCCTAGTGATATAAGAAATTGATAGCTATGATGAAACTGTCTGATGTTCCCTCAATGTAAAAATAGAGATAAGTGAATCTCAAGTGTATCATATGGATAATAATTGGAAAGTGGGAATTAATTATAATAGTGAAATGGGTAATTCTAATGGTTCCATGAAATTCCAACATTCCACTTTTTAAAAGTGTAGAGAGAAGAACCCTAGAAATTTTCTAAGGGGGACGAGGAAATGGTTTAGGTGCTAGAAGGAAAGACACCTAGATATCTATTTATGATAAGAGAAACACACTAACAAGTTGGAGGAAAGTAATTCTCCATTAAAATCTCAACATATAGCTCATTTTTTCAGTTATAAGAAGAAAGGAACCTTTTAAAATGAATGTACTAATTCAAGGGTTTTTAGTGACAACCCAAAGCCTCCACGGAAGAAAGGAAAATATTATGACATCACAACCACTGAGGTGGATCCCAAAAATGAAATGGTCATAGGTACTATTTATTCATTAAAGAATAAAAAACATACTTTTTTATTCTGGTTCTACACATTCATTAATATCGCAAAAGTTAAGTAGAACTATTGAAATAACACCCCCAATCATGGAAGTAGAGTTATCGATGAAAACATAAAATGGAGAAATTATTGAATCCCATGTATACAACTCATACCCTATTAAATTTTTTGGGAGGAACTTCCTAGAAAACCATTAAATAGTACCTTTAGTGAAATTTTATGTAATTATGGTTATGGATTGTATTTCCATTATAGGAAATTTAACCTATAACCATTTATTGAAACCGTGGGTATAACCTCCAAAACTATGGGTAAAAGCTATACCCTTACTTTCAAGGAACTGTGGGTAACCAAGACATTGGTATAGCCCTGATCTATACTGAAGTCTTGAAATAACTATACCCACGGTTCATAAAACCATGGGTTCTCAAAGTGTGGGGTATAAAAATGACTTATACCCACAATTTAAAAATTCAATACCCACAGTTCTGAAACCATGATTATAGTATTAAAAAAATGTTGGATGTGGGTTTTGAACCCTCACCGCCTCTACAAAAATGAAGTCCTTTACCACTACACCATTTAAAATTATGTTTGTATATATATATATATATATATATATATATATATATATATTTAAACCATGTTCATAGGTAAAAAAAACTATGGCAGTAGGTTTTCTTGCCCGATTTGTTTCCCACAAGAACATAGGGGAACCTATACCCACAGTTTTAATGAACCGTGGGGATAACATTCAAGACTAAAACCTATACCCACTATTTTGGAAGAAATTTGGGTATAATTTTTAGTCCCGAAGGTTCTCCCCATGATTCATTGTAAACTATGGGTATAGGTTTTACCACGAAATTCCCACACAAATTTTTCTCTTTCTGTGCTTACAAAGGGATCCTATTTCCATATTTTATAAAGAACCATGGGTATAGACCTATTTTCCAGTAGTGTTCCTTATATAGAGCCAACATAAATTTCTGTGTGAAAAAAATCACTCTTCATATCATGAATTTCCCCCTGATTCTTTAAAAGTGAAAGGAAGAGGATGAATATTATTTAGTACCAACATATCAAGAATGGATATTATTTTCCTAAGAGGAAGGATATCTAGCTTAATGGATTGAGTATAAGGAAAATAAAATCCATAAATACATTCCCATTGTGATGGAATACACTTATATGTTTCCCGAAGAATTTCGTAGTCTTCCACCTAGCTGAGAGGTTGAATTTTCCATCGAGCTTATACTTAGGGCATTACAATTATCCAAGACTCTGTATAGAATGGATGTTGTGTAATATGAGGAGATGAAGAAACAACTAAATTTGAATATAGATAAAAGTTTCATATTCCCAAGTTCTCCACCTTGGGGTGCACCATTACTCTTCTATAAGAAGAATTATGGCTCAACGTGACTTTAAATTAATTATTGTGACCTCAACAAGATAATGATAAAGAACAAGTATCCTCTTCCATGGATTTATGACCTGTTCAAATAGCAACATGGATAATAATACTTATCCAAGGTGGATCTTTGGTTGGTGTATTATCATGTAAGGCCAAATAAAGAGGATATAACCAAGAAAATTTTCTGAACAAGGTATGGTACCAATGAGTTCAAGTAATTCCATTCGGACTCATTAATTCTCCATCAATTTTCATGAACTTGATAAATGGAGTATTTAGATATTACCTTGAAAATTTCATTGTAGAATTTATAGATTATTTTCTAATATAATCCCAAAGAAAGGAGGAGCATGATAAGAATATGATCGCTATACCAAAGAACATAAAAAACTAGATGCTTTATGAATAGTACAAAAAATGTGAGTTTTAGTTAAAGGAAGTATCATTCATAGGGAATATTATCCCATGTAATGGGATATCTATGGAACCTTCAAATATAGAATCAATTAAATAATGAATGAGGACAACATATGTGACAGAAATTCGTATTTTTCTTTGAATTAGTTGGGTATCATCATCGGTTTGTGAGAAATTTATAATTATTTTCAAACCCTCTAACTAAACAAAATCAGATGAAAGATAAGTTTGTTTGGAATGATGAATGTGAAGAGAGCTTTAGGGATTTGAAAAAGAGGTTTATTACTGCACCTGTACTTTCTCTACCCACAAGTGGAGAATATATTTTTCTATACAATGATGCTCCGAAGAAGGTCTTAGACTACGTGTTAATAAAAAATGACAAAGTGATATTCTTTGATTCAAGGAAATTGAAGATTTTGAAACATAAGTACCCAATACATGATCCAGAGTTAGCTATAGTGATCTTCACAGTGAAAATTAGGCAGCATTATCTTTTTGTGGAGAAGTGTGAAATATATATGTATCACATGAGCATCAAGTATATATTTACACAAAAATATATGAATATGCCCTGGTGATGGTGGTGAAATATGACTAAGGATCATCAACTCAATCCACTACCATATTGGTAAAGTGAATAAAGTGGCATATTTTCTAAGTATAATAGATCCAACAATTTTATCATTCATGATAATTGACAAGGATATGATACTCATAGAATTGAAAAGGATGGACATGGAAATCATAAAGGAAGGAACATCATCAATACTTTCACAAATTATTTCTAAATCATCCCTTATAGAGATGATAAAGGATTCTCAAAGAGATGATGTGAGAACTTATAATAAAGTGGAAGCTACAAGAAAAGTAAAATCCCCAAAGATAAATGTTAATAAAGAAATAGTTCTTAAATTTGGGTCAGGAATTTGTATACCATAAAATCATGAGTTAAAGATGGATCTGTTGGATGAAGTTCATAACTGAACCTTCTCTGACTATCCAATGATCACAAAGATGCATTGAGTGCTTTAATAGCACTATTGGTGGGAAAATATATAGAGGGAGGTAGAAGAATATATATCAAGGTGTCATGTATATCATCAAGTGAAGAATATTAGGATAAAATACAAGGGTATGATGAAACCATTACCCATACCTACATGGAAATAAGAAAACATAACAATAGGCTTTGTCACTAGTATTAAAAAGACATCAAGAGGAAATAATGCTATATGGGTTATGGTGTATCGTCTTACAAATTCTTCTCACTTAATTGAAATTTGAGAGTATTTATCACTTGATAAACTTGTATGGAAATAAATTAGAGAATTGGTGAGACTACATGGAACACAACTATCGATTATATCTGATCGAGATCCAATATATACCTTCAGGTTTTGGAAGTGTCACAAACATGCTCTAAATATTGAGTTAAACTTTAGTATGTCTTATCATCCTCAAACTGATGGCCAATATGAGAAGATTACACAAACACTTGAGGATATTTTTAAAGAATTCTTAGTTGACTTAAAAGGAGTTTGGGATCAACATATTTCTATGGTTGAGTTCTCGTTTAATAATAGTATCTACTCAAGAATCTAAAAGTAGTTTATTTTATATTAAATAAATATGTTTGTATTGTGTTATATGTAACAAGAAGTTAATTATGCACTACACACAATATAAATTTTATCTTTCTCTACACAGAACACCAAGGTTAGCTTACACAACATGAAAGACTGACTTTCCAGGGTGGCTTGCATAACATGTAAGAACAAGTGTTACTGAACAATAATTCATTATTAAAATATTATTATTTAATATGATATAACATGTATATTAAATTTTAGATTATAAGATTAAATAACTTATGAATATATATATATTTATATTTTTTAATTCATTGGTTACATATTAATCATAAAATAATGTATAAACCAAATGAATATAAAGTGATTGATTTGGTAAAAGATGTTTTATGTGAAAAATATGATTTATATTAATAAGTTAAATTAATTATTAACAGTGAAAGATATTACTTCAATTTTTATGATATAAATTCAAACAATTTTATTGATAATCATCCAATAGATTTGATAGATATAAGATAAGAATAAACCCAGTTTTATGCATAAAAACTTATATTTTTTATAAAGGTAGTTTTACTGACTTTTAATAGAGAACCCATTTTAAATAAAACCTTTTACAAATTTTCAGAAATAATAAGTCCAAATAAACTTTATATTTTAAATAGAAACATAAAAATTAGGTTAGGATAATTTTTTGGTATTTTTCGGTAAGGATTCATTTTTTATGAATAATTAAAAATGTTGAATTTTTTTATTCAAAATCGATTTTTCATCTAATTCATTTATAATGTTAAATTATATTTTAAATTAGTTGTAATTTTTAATTAGACAATAAATAAATAAATTAATCCAGTTTTGGTCATTGTAATAAAATTCACATTAAAATTGAGTATAAAAACATAACACATTTTTGGACATTTTTTCTTTTAAAACCCGCAGTGTCGTCCCTTCAGCATGATTATTTTTAAATTAATTTCTGACACTTATGTGATTTGAATTTGGAAAAATGATTCCATATTGGGAATAATAATAATTTATAATTTCTACTGAATTCAACTTTTTTTGGACAAAAAATTTATGTGAAAGTGATTAAAATTAATTACAACGATTAAGAGAAACATTAGGTTAACAAAGTACTAAACCTTAAATTTAAGACAAAAAATGACCTATAAACCGGTCAAAAACCAATTTATGGAAATTATTCATCCATTAAAATTAAATTATTTCGTTTTATTGGTTTTATTTGACTTTTTTTAGAAAAAAAATGGGTACACCTAACTTATTTTAAAAATTCCCAAGTGTGTTTTTTCCCTTCCCTATAAAAGGACTCCATCTCTCACTCTTCCTCACACCTCACAAACCAATTAGTTTAATTAAATATATAACAAATAAAATTACCAAAATCCTTAATTTTCTCATATAATCCCTCCCTTTGGAATAAAGTAATCCAAGGAATCTATTTGGCACAAACCAAAAGGTGTTTCCCGATTAAGAGGTAACGCCTTCTCTCAAACTCCTTTATTTTTTATTTCTCCACACCCACACTCTCTTTGTTACATGATTTTATAAAAACACCAGTATATTTAATATACTATGATGTTTTTATGCTATGTTTTCTACCTACACTTACAGACACCTCCATCTAATGCGTAACAAATATATTGTTTATGTGTACGTCGAACTACCGCCTCACAAAATTATGATTGTTTATTTTTTTCTTCACCACCTCTCATGGTGGAAATTATGATCAAAAATATATTTATATATGTTATATATTATATTTATTATGTATTTAATCTTATGAAATCCTTTTACCACAAATATCTTAATACTTTCCATTTGGTGTAAATACAATAATATCGTTTGAGGAAGTGTGGACTACCGCCTCCTCAAAGCAATGTGATTCATTCACACACTACATGGAATGTATTACGGATGAGTTTAGTGAAATTATATTATATATATGAAGTAATAATTCTACTATAAATATAATACACACACACACACACACATATATATATGTGTGTGCTTTATTTCCTTTCATTCTTTCAATACGACAATAAAAATGGAAATAGTGTTCATGCATACATACAAATTACCATCTCCGTGAATGGTGTATTCCATTTCATAATTATATATTCTACAGATTATTATAATAAAAATATATATAATAAAAATTATTTCTATATCATTATTTACATTCTATAAATCATGATATAAGTATAAGGAGCAAATATATTACAAATCAAGACAAATGCAAAGAACAAAGAGGATATTACCTGAAGTGAAACCATAACATTTAATTGTTAACAAATGAGTAATAAAAAGTCATAATAAAATCATATAAGATATTATATATAAGAATATAGTTCTGTGATATATTTATAATAAACTTATATTTATTATAAATGATGTTTTATGAGTTCTATGAGAGTCAAGACATAAGGTTAGGGGATTCCATCTCAGTTTTTATTCCTATGACTGACTGAATGGCCTGAAGGCCTTCATTTTTTATTCATTTTTGATAATCCCCCCCCTTTTATTGGTTGAAGGGGAACCCTTAAATTTCCTATATTCTTCATGACATTATAGGATCTCAAGGTCATAAAGGAATACATCATAGACTATAACTACTTGAAATTTCCCCTCCATAACATCTGCATCATGATAAGATCTCTACCATTGAATGGATGATAAGCTATATGTATTATGAATATATTCACATGCCTAGTACCAGTTTCAAATTACATACCCTCTCATTATTCTAAATCTGATAGCTCTGCTACGGTGAATGCTCCTTCTCTGTGAGATACCATATTTATTCACCACCCATTCCATTTGTGTGGTTTGTATACTTATCATGAATGTATTGAATGATTATAATACATAAATTTATGTGTATTTACATATCCATTATATAATATTTATTTCATGGGTTTTAGGTTTCAAATGTTACCAAATCGAAAGAATAGTTTTGTCTCAATTATTGTTATTCGAGACTCATGTTTTGTTATTCACCTAAATTCTTTTTGAGGTGTATATAATTCCAGTTTATATGCTATATCATGAATCTAATTATTTTAATAATATTTTATGCATTATTTAATTTCATTTTATTAAATTTATATTATGATCCCAAGTTACGAATTTAAAAGAGTTTATTTAAACAATCTCACTGCTTTTCAAGATTGTTTATGTTTATTCTTCCTTTAATGAAATCATATGATCCATATCTCAAAGAACAATCATGAAATTTATTCTCCTTGGTTATTCACATTATATTCATGTATTGGTAAAATTTTTCCACTTATTTGTACATAATATAGTTAGTAAAGTGTTTTTAAGAAAGCCCGACCTTACCCTCTCTTTGGTCGGAAATATTTGTTCTTTCAAAACCACGGTTTATAAAATGGTTTTCAAAATGTTTTCAAGAATTATTTATAAAATTTGAAAGTTTTTTTAAATAATTTTTCTGAATATTACTTTTTATGTTTTCATGGAAAACAGTTTTCAAAAGTGTTTTCAAACTTCATTTAAAAGTTTTCAGGGAAAATGGTTTTCAAAAATGTTTTCAAACTTCTTTTATAAGTTTTCAAGTAAAAAGGTTTTGAAAACATTTTAAATATTTATTTATAAGTTTTCAAAGTTATTTTAAAAGAAATGGTTTTAAAAAAGTTTTGAAAATTTATTTATAAGTTTTCAAATAAATTTCAATGAAATTATTTTTGAAATATTTTCAGGATATCTTTATAAGTTTTCAAAGTATGTTCAATTAAATGGTTTTAAAAAAGTTTTAAATATTTATTTTAATTTTTTAAAAGTTATTCAAAAGAAATGGGTTTCAAAAAAATTTCAAGATTTATTTTAATGGTTTCAAATTATTTTCAATGAAATGGATTTAAAAACGTTTTCAAACTCAATTTAAAAGTTTTAAAAGAAAAATGTTTTTAAAATTTTTTGAAGATTATTTTATAAGTTTAAAAGGAAAATGGATTTCAAAGTGTTTTCAAGCACTCAATATCTATTTTCAAATAAAAATGATTCCAAAAATGTCTCCAAATATTTATTTATAATCTTTTAAGTTTATTTTCAAGAAAATGGATTTTAAAAGGTTTATATGTTTTAAAGACCCTTTCTTAAGTAAGATAGAATATTTTCCTCAAGAAATGTTTTCAAAATATATTTCCATGTAATCATCTATCAAAGATGAAATCTTTTGATGTTACTAAATCTTTTCTAGGAAATGATCCAAAGGTTCCATTCATATTCTTTCTTGAATAGTTTATGTTTTTATGGAATGATTCTTATGACACCCATTTTTCTTCCACAAATTATTTGATTTTGAAACCCTCTTCCTTTCACAGGTTATGCTTTGATGAAATGATTATGAAACCTGTATTTTTCCACATGATAAGATAATATTACATATTTATGGAACTCAATTCATTTCATTGTTTAGGATATGATTTTTTATGAATTTTTGAAACATTTTTGTATGATTTAATTATGGGATGGGAGGAACCTATATATCTCTACAATGAATTGGGTAAAGATTTATATCTCATTAGATAGACATGGGTGGAAAAAGAAATAAAATTTATTTTGTATTATATGGATGGAATGAGAAATGAACTTGGTTCAATATTACAGGTTTGGAACGACGTGGGAACACGATTCAATAATATAGGGCTAGAACAGGGTTAAACTAGGTTCACTTAAGGATTTTTTTAAGAATATGTCCTTGGAAGCAATGTCTTGACAACTGTGCAAATCATTACATATGCTTATGTGTCTGCCATAATTCAAAGTATTATTTCTATTTTATTATTTCATGGATTGGGATCTTTATTTCCTTATGATTCATTTATTATTAATTTACATGATTTATTCCATGATATATATTTATGATCTTATGATATGCAGGGTATGATCTTCCAATATCATGATCACATTCTCATACCCTTATGATCATGCTTATGATTACATGTCTCCCATGTTTATCATTACTGAGCATCTGAGCTCACCAATTTTTATGTTTCTTTCCCCAGGTTATGAAGATATGTATTATGTATGATGTGTCTAAGAAGGGTTCTAGTCATGAAGAAAATAGTGGGAGATAATGTAGTTGTAACATCCCAGGTAAATAAAGAATATGAAATTTTCATATTTATTAACATTTGTGAATTAAATATTAATTATACTTAAAAGGGGATTCTTTGTTCGATGGTTTACCAAACATGCAACAATGGGTTTCTCCAAAATCTCTTTTTGCATACAAGGCTGAGTCATACAAAATAATAATAATATTATATTATTTTAAATGGTAGTTAACATCTAGCCATTGTATTGGAGAGAATTAATAAAACTAACAATAATATGATTATACATGTTTGTTCAATGTTTTTTACATTTATCAAATAAAAGTTCGAAGCTTAAAATGTGAATGAATCTCATTTTAATAATAAACACTCTAATATTATTTAAAAGTTCAATTTACCACATTTTGATGGTGAAACCTTTTTAAATCTAGTTTTTTTCACTTTTATATGTTCTATTTGACAAAATGACATTCTTCTTTAGAATCAAAAAATCTAAATTTACTTTGGATGAAATTTTGGTATTTTTCTAATAATGTTCATTTTTTATGAATAGTGGAAAATACTGTATTTTGATTCAGAACTGCCTTTTAATCTAATTTATGTATACAATTATATTATCTTTGAAATTGGTTTTAAAATGTAATTATATTATATTTTTTCAATTTAATAATTTTTTTTTTCATTGGAAGTAATTTCACTTTGAAATTTGACATAAACAAGTGTCAATGTTTTGATAGTTATTATTTCTTAAAAACACGTTTTTGGTTTTGAAAAATGGGAATTAATTTTACATTAATTTCTAAAACATCTATGTTTTGAATTTGGAAAAATGGATTCCATATTTAGAATAATGAGGTAAAAATACTGTAAATATGTAACTTTTATTTTTAGACATTACGAATATTTACTTCAGTGAATATTTTATTTATAATGGTCAATGGATAAATATGGTAAATAAGAGTAAAAAAATAATATTATAATAATATTAAATTACCCTAACTTGTGTTTTATTCTTATTGGTTGATATGTGTCTGACCATGGGAATCCTTGGGTCGATTTTGGGGCCCCATGGATCCACTTGGGAGTGATAATGACACTTTATATTAGTTAATTTTCTATAAAGACAAAGATGACTTAAACATATATCTTTTAGTAAATAAATTTTTATATTGGGTTATATAAATTATATATTAAACTATAAATATTAATTTTTAAGATAAAAATATATCCTAAATCATGTCATTTTTTTATAATTTGTAGACATCAAATAAAAAAAATTATTTATGACACAATAATGATGCAGTGCTTACCTCATAAATAAATGATTTAAATAAATAAGATTAAAAAAATTAAAAAAATATCCAAAACCTGTCCAATTCATATTGGATGATTTTATTCCAAACATGAGTCATCTTATCTTCGACTTTAATAAATTTTGGACCTTTAGAAACTGTAAATCATTAAATAATAAAATAATACTTTCAAACATTCCTAAAGAGCACCTCCTCCCCCTTATAAAAATCCATCACCTCTAACCCATTACTCACACCTATCAAGCCCCTTGTCTCATCCATACTATTCCCATTTAAACTCCCTACATCCCACTCTTACTCCTATAAGCCTTACCTTAGGAATAAGGCACTTCAATAAATCCTTTTGGTTCAAACCAAAGGGAGTTCCATGATTTAAAGGTAACATCTTCTCTTAGGTTCTTTTCTTTTATTTTCCTTCTCCAACCCCCTAAACTCTATTTACTTATTTATTTTATAAGAACACCAGTATATTAAATATACTAGGTTGTTTCTATGAAAAGTATTAGAACTAAACTTACACAAACCTCCATCTAATGGGTAAAGAACATACTGTTTCTGTGGATGGAGAACTACTGCCACAAGAAATGATGATTGTTCAATCTTCTCCTACCACCTATTATGGTGGCCATTATGATAGAACTATATTTATATGTGATATTTAATATATTTATATTGTCTCTATTCTTCTTTATTTTTCATTTATAGAATAACATTATTTTTTTATAATGGGTAAACGCGATAATTTCATTTGACGAAGTGCGGACTACCGCCCCCTCAAAGTGATATGACTCATTCATGTCAAACGTAAGACATATAAAGGATAGAGTTAATGAAATTATATATGATATTATACTGTAATTATAATATACCTATGTATAATTATGTTTTCATTCAATTAAAATAAGAAATATAAATGAATGTAGCGTTCATGCGTACGTACGGCTTACCGTCTCCATGAACTGTGCATTTCATTTCTTATCTTATCTAAAAATGTTTTGTTACATTAAAAATAAAAATATATGCTGGATATATATGATATATATGATATCAAAATTATGAATATTATTCTTTAGATAATGGACTTTTGACCACATGGACAATTTATAATTATAACAGGTTCATTTTTAACTCATGTTCAGAACATCGACAAAATGACCGATATGAACTCAAATAATTAACTAATTGTTATAAAAAGGTAATATGTGATATAAAAGGAAAAATAAACTTGAAAATTTTCTTAAGAAAGTATAAATTAACGTAAGTTTATTATTCAATAAATTAAAGAATGAACGGGTCAAGTCTGACAAGAGGCAAGGGACTTCGTCTCAATCTCCTTTCATTGAGGCATGTTTTGATAATATACACCTTTTTATTTTATATGGTATCTAAAAAACCCCTTATAATTTTAATTTTATTCAAAGGGAATCTTTTTTCTAGGAATCATTTTACTAAACTAAAAAATTATTGTTTTTATCATTTGCGGCGATAATGATCTCTTCATTGCAGAAATCATTATTTAGCTTCCTCTATAAGCCTTAATGTTTTTAAAATGAAATATAAACCCATTATTATATATTTGGGTGGTTTTTTATTGAAAATGGTGTTTGAAATTGATTTATTATTTCAATATCTTGAAATGATTTATTTTTATTGCAAATGAAATTTTATTAGTGAAATATTTATATTTTCAATATTTTATGTGTTATGATTTTATAATAGTACATGGATATTTGATGGGTGGTTACGTGATAAACCAACTGATGGGTGGTGTCATGATAAACTAGGATTGGTGGTTACATTATAACCTCCAATTCATTGGGTATGGAATTTGGCCGTATAGATATTACATTTAGTGATATGTGTGGAAGTTGACTGTATGGTTATTTCATTTAAGTATGTTTATTTCTCAAGTTACCTTTATATGTTATGTGTTCATTCTATGGTTTTTATAGTTATCTTTTGGTTAAAAAGGGCAATAAATGATCTTTTATTTAGTAAAGAGTATTTACTACTTCATAAAGGTTAAAAGTATTACTTATGATAAAGTATTCATGGTTTACTTATTGTTTTGAAAAACTAATAGTTTTACTTCTCTATGTATACCTTACTGAGCTTTTTATGCACATCCCAAGTATTTTTTGAAATGTTTTTCATAGGACTTAAATATGAATAGGGTCAAGGATGGGATCATGAAAAATTCATTATATCTAAAATATGGAACTAGACATGACACGTTTATTCAAGCGTTTTTATTTTATGAAAAAATGGAAACTGAGTAGAAGTGTCTACATGTAATATTCAAATTGTTATGTATATATTTTGGCCTATTTCTCTAAAAATATAAACCTAGAAAGATCCTTGATGTGAATTATTCATTTAATTCAATATTATTCAATGTTTTAAGGCCATGTTCTTATAGTTGGTATTAGAGGTCATTTTAGAAAACTTTAGGAGTTAGAATATTGTTACAAATAATGTCCATAAATTAATTTATGGTAATATTGAAATGATAAAGGATTTAAAGATTACCTTGTTGCTTCTCCTAAGATATTTTTGTGTTCAAAATGTTTTTTCATAGAGGAAACAAGGAAGCTATGTTTGTAAGGCATACATAGGTGAATAACCTTCTAAATCAGAAACTTGAGAAAGTCAAAATCAAAACTGAATAGTTTGTTGCAATGATGGAATAGTTGACTCAGGATATAAATGGTGGTGGTATCCATGCATGAAATTAGCCAGATCAACCACAAACGAACATGTCAGTAGTTGAGCATTTCATGAGGCAATGTCACCCCATTATTCAGAAGAGCATCTGACTCTATGCTAGCTGAAGGGTAGATTAATGCACTAGAGAAGATTTTCGATGTCATGGGGTGTTAAGAATATCAAAAGGTTAGTCTCACTCTTTACTATTTTGATGGTGTAGTTGATTAGTAGTGGTCTATGGTGAAAAATATCTGGGATAGTGAGTATATTGATGATATTTATTGGGTTTAATTCAAAGGTATATATTTTGAGAAATATTTTCCTAAGGTGGTTCGACATAGGATGGAAAACAATTCATGGAATTGAGGCTGGAGGATGACTCAATGGCTGCTTATGAAGAAAATTTCACTTGACTAGAAAAGTATGCTCCAAATTTCATCTGAGATCTTGATAGTAAGATAAATCTATTTTACTCAGGACCAAATCCACGATATCAAATACCATTAGCCTCTCATGAGTTCAAAATCTATGAGAAAATATTCAGTTGTGCCGAGAAGGTAGAAATGGAGTTTTCTGATGATCATGTGTTTCAAGAGTGAAAACCCAAGAAGCGGTCTGGTTGGTAGGAAAAGGGAAAGAATTCATCAAAGAATATAGGATGTAAAAAATTTAAATATCCATCATGTGATAAGTTTTGTAAAAAGAATCCTTTATAATGTTTATTAAGATCTAGAAAGTGCTTCTAGTGTGGTATGTCTAGTCATATTGCTCGTAACTGTAAGGAAGAAGATCAAGAAGACAATGAAAAGCCAGTGGTAAGTTCCTTTAAGTTCAATGAAATTATTCATTATGAAAATTATTGTCCAAAAAAGAAGCTAAATAAGGGAAATAAGACTCACTACAAGAAGAAAGTGGTGGTGAAACCATTTTCAACAACTTCAGTAGATATTGGGCCCTTGAATGATGTAGTATCAGGTACACTATTTTTTTCTTCAGATTATACCAAAGTGTTGTTTGATTCAGGGTCTACACAGTTGTTCTTTTCTGAGAAGTTTTCTAGTAAATTGGGAATTCCATCTCAATATATAAATCCAAAACTTATTGTAAAAACACCTGGAGGAAATGTTGAAACAAAAAGAAATTATAAGAACCTTCCTGTCCTTTTTTGCAGAAAGAATCTACCTACAACCCTGATTGTTTTCCCTCTAGTAGAGCCGTTTATCATGCTAATAATGACTATAGAGATAAATTGGATTATTTTCAAAAATAATTCTTGTTTGTGTATAATAATGAATCCTTTATTTTGATAAGATATCAGGAAGCTGAGAAACTAGTAATAGATGGAAATGAATGTTAGCTTGCACATATTGTTGAAAACAAAGGAACTGTTTAGATTAATGATGTGTTAGTGGTAAATGAGTATATTTGTGTTTTTTTCTAATGAGTTTCTTGGTATAATACTCAATCAAGAAGTTGAATTTACTATTGACATATTTTCAAATGCTAAGCTAATTTCAAATCCCCCTTATCAAATGGCTCAAATTGAACTTTTAGAGTTAAAGAAGCAATTGCTGGAGTTATTAGATGAAGGTTTCATTTGACGTAGCACATCACCATGGGGTTCTCCTATCTTGTTTGTTAAAAATAATGATGGTTTAATGAGACTTTTCATTGATTATAGAGTATTGAATAACATCAGTGTTAAGAACAAGTATCATTTGCCTCATATCGATGATTTGTTTGATCAGCTCCAGGGAGCACAATATTTTTCAAAGATTGAATTGTGGATGTGGTACCATTAGTAGAAAGTAAAGGAAGAATAAATTATAAAGACCACATTTCATATTAGATATAGACATTATGAATTTGTAGTTATGCATTTTGGTTTAACCAATTAATCTGTTGTATTCGTGGATCTTATGAAAATAATTTTCTGTGAGTTCTTGGATAAGTTTGTGGTTGTTTTCATTGATAAAATTTTGGTTTATTCTAAAAGTAAAGTGGAGCATGAAAGTTATTTAAGGGTTTTATTGCAAACCTTAGAAGAAAATAAACTGTATGGAAAATTCCACAAGTGTGAGTTTTGTTTACAAAAAATTTCATTCCTTGGTCACATTGTTTAAAAAATGGCATAATTGTTGATCCTACTGTAACAAAAGTTGTTGAATAATGCCCAAGACCCACAAATATAACCAAGATCCATATATTCCTTCATTTGGAAGGTTATTACAGGAGGTTTGTTGAAACATTTTCAAAGTTATCTAGCCCAATGACTAAGTTAACTCGAAAAGGTGTTAAGTTCATTTGGACAAAATAATGGGATGATTGTTTCCAGTAATTTAAAAGAAGATTGGTGAATGCTCTAGTTTTGGCACTACCATCCAGAGATGGTGAGTTTCTTATCTACAGTGACGCTTTGTTGAAAGGAATTGGTTGTGTCCTTATGAAGAATGATCAGGTAATTGCTTATTATTCACTTCAATTAAATCATCATGAGTTAAATTACCCTACACATGATTTGGAATTAGCTATTGTTATTTTTTGTTTAAAAAAATGAAGGCATCATCTGTATGGAGTAAAATGTGAAATATATTCCGAACACAAAATTTTAAAGTGTACATTCACTCAAAATTAATGGATCATGAGAAAAAGGAGATGTCTAGAATTAATCAAGGATTATGATTGCATGATTCATTACCATCTAGGAAAGAAAAATAAATCGGCTGATGATTTGAGTCGAACGAGTAATGCTACATTAACCATGTTACGTTTGGAAGAAGATCCTTTGATTAAAGACATGATGAACTTTGGAATAGAATTTTTTGGAGTAGAAAATTCCTCGGTTTTGTTTCAAGCGTCAGTGAAATCATCTCTATCATACGGAATTAATCAAGCACAAAAGGAATATAGTGAGTTGCAAAAAAATGTAGATTTGGTTAAAAAGGTTGAGTTTACTAAGTTTAAGATTGATAATTATTGTATTTTGAGATTTGGGAAGAGATTATTTGTTCCTTGTGATTCACATTTGAAGAATGAGTTGTTATGTGAAGCTCATAGTTCTCCATTTTTAGTTCATTATGGCATTACTAAGACGTACAATGATCTTCGGGAGTATTACTGGTGGGATGGAATAAAAAGAGATATTGATGACATTACTGTGAAGTGTTTGACTTGTCAGCAGGTTAAAGTAGAGTGAAAGTTACCAAAAGGGATGCTTCAGTATTTACCGGTGCCATAGTGGAAATGAGAAAGCATATCTATGGACTTCATTGTGGGATTACCAAATAAATCTTGAGGTAACAATTCAATTTGGGTTATTGTTGATCAATTGACAAAATATTCTCATTTCCTTCCTATTTGAGATACTTTGTCTCTAGATCAATTATCTTGGTTGCATGTTAAAGAGATAGTCAGGTTACATGGATTTCCCTTCTCCATTGTATCTGATCGTGATCCCAGGTTCACTTCTAACTTTTGGAATGGCCTTCAGAAGTCGTTGGGTACAGAATTAAAATTTAGTACAACTTTTCATCCACAATCAGATGGGAAGCCAGAACAAAAAATTCAGACATTTGAAGATATCTTATGTGCTTTTTAAATGAATTACCAAGGATTTTGGGACCAATAAAATTATTTGGTAGAATTTTTTTATGATAACAGTTTTCATTCTAGTATACAGATGGCTCCACTTGAGGCATTATATGGGAAGTGGTGTCAAACTCCATCTTTTTTGGGATGAAATAGGTGAAAGGAAGATGATGGGACCAGAGTTTGTAGAAGAGATGGTAAAAAAGTTCAATTGATTCATAATCACATGAGAACAGCTCAGAGCAGGCAGAAATGTTATGTAAATAACCAGAGGAAGGATCTTTCTTTTGAGGTAGGTGATAATGTCTTTCTCAAAGTTTCTCCATGGAAAAATGTGATGAGTTTTGGAAAGATGGGAAAGCTGAGTTCGAGGTTCATTTGACCCTATGAAATTATGGAGAAAGTTGGATCAGTTGCCTATAAAGTGGTGTTACCTCCATATTTATCCCAGGTATACAATGTTTTTCATGTTTCAATATTGAGAAAGTATATGATGGATACAACTCATGTTTTGAGCCCAGAGGTTGTTCAGCTGGAAGAGAATATCTCTTATGAAGAACAACTAGTCCATATTCTTGACCGAAGAGTGAAAGTATTGTCAAATAAGGTAATTCATCAGGTAAGGGTTTTATGGAAAAACCATATGGTTGTAGAGGCAATGTGGGAATCTAGAAATTATATGAGGGATAAATACCCCCATTTATTTAATAAGTGAATAAAAATTGTGAGGGAACAATTTCCAAAAGGGGGGAATGATGTAACATCCTACGTAAATAAAGAATATGAAATTTTCATATTTATTAAAATTTGTGAATTAAATATTAATTTTACTTAAAAGGTGATACTATGTTCGATGGTGTACCCGATATGCAACAATGGGTTTCTCTGAAATCTAATGTTGCACACAAGGATGAGTCATAAAAAATAATAATATAATATTATTTTTAATGGTAGTTAACGTCTTGTCATTGTATTATCGGTAATGAACAGAACTAACTACAATATTATTATATGTATTTGTTAAAAGTTTTTAAATTTATCCAATAAAATTTAGAAGCTTAAAATTTGAATGAATTTAATTTTAATCATAAACACTCTAATATTATTTAAAAGGTCGATTTACCACCTTTTAATAGCGAACCCTTTTAAAATATAGGTTTTTTCACTTTTATATGATCTATTTTACTAAATCAAGTTCTTCTTTAGAATCGAAATATGAAAATTTACTTTGGATGAAATTTTGGTATTTTTCTGATAATGTTCATTTTTTATGAATAGTGAAAAATACTGTATTTTAATTCAAAACATCCTTTTAATCTATTTTATTTATATGGTTATATTATCTTTTAAATTGGGTTTAAAGTGTTATTATATTAAATTTTTATGATTTAATGAAACGTTTGTTATTGGAAGTAATTTCACATTGAAATTGGACTGAAACAAGTGTCAATATTTTGATAGTTCTTATTTCTTAAAAACACGCTTTTTCTGCACATGAGCCTCAGCGTAGTTGGTGAGGTATACATAAGTGAATCTGCAAGACCCAAGTTCAAAACTAGATAGAAGAATATTTCTGGGGGACTGTAGTAGGCACTGTAGTAGTATTGTACACTGCGTAGTATTGTAGCAGGACTATACAATATACCGGTATTGTAGCTGAACTGTACACTGTGTGGCTACTGTAGCAGTTACTGTAGGAGGTACTATTCAGTACTATAGCAGTTGGAACTATTTACCTTGGGACACCAGTTTGGGCTTGGACTCCTTAAGGATTTCAGGCCACCCATTCCTTCTGGTAAGTAGGTCTTTCAGCCACCTTTAAGGCCTTCAGGCCACCTCAAGGCCTTCAGGCCACATGCAGTTTCCCCAGACACACTACAAAAAAAAGGAGTAGCCCCAGAAGAGGATTCAGAGTAGGTGCACTCACTAGAGCAGATCCAAATCGATTTTTCAAAATGAGAGGGTATGGCTATGCCATCGGGACCAGCCTGTGCTTGCACAGGAAGCCTAGCAAGATGACCATGTGAATGAGGAGAGCTACTATCATGATGTAGATGTTGGGGAGGGTAAGTTCCTTATAGATAGTCTGGTTAAATTCCCTAAGACCATTGGGTCATGTAATCTCTGAGCCTATAGGCCTTTTAAGTGTTCCCCCTCATCTCTTGAAAGGGGGGTTATCAAAAATCAATAAAAATGAAGGCCTTCGGGCCATTCGGGAAAACACGCTTTTTGTTTTGACAACGAGAATTAATTTTAAATTAATTCCTGTGACATTTGGGTTTTAAATTTTGAAAAATGGATTCCATATTTGGAATTAAGAGGTACAAATTGTGTAAATGGGTAACTTTTATTTTTTGAAATTACGAATATTTACTTCGGTAAATATTTTATTTTCCATGGTTAAAGGGTAAATCTAGTAAATAAGGATAAAAAATAGATTATAATAATACTAAATTACCCTAACATGTGTCATATTCCTATTTTTTGATACATTTCTGACAATGGGCATCCTTGGGTCGATTTTGGGACCCCATGGAGCCACATGAGAGTGATAATGAAACTTTATATTAATTAATTTTATGTAAAGACTAGATGACTTAAAAATATATTTTTTAGTAAATAATTTTTTTACATGAGGTTATATAAGTTATCACTTTCACTATAAATATTCATTTTAAATATAAAATGATATTCTAAATCATTGTATTTTTCTATAAATTTTATACATCAATTAAATAAAATTATTTATGACATAGTAATGATGCAATGTTTACTTCATAAATGAATGATTTAAATAAATAAGATTATAAAAGTTAAAACAATATCCAAAACCTCTCCAATTCTTATTAAATTATTTTATTTCGAACACGATCCATCTTATCTTCGTCTTTAATGAGTTTTGAACCTTTAAAAACTGAAAATATTTATATAATAAAGTAATATTTTCAAACATTCCTAAAGGGCCCCTCCTCCCCTTTATAAAAATCTACCACCTCTAACCCATTACTCGCACCTCTCAAGCCAATTGGCTCATCCAAACTCTGCCCAATTAATCTCCCTACATCTCTCAATTTCTCCTAGAAGCCTTCCCTTTGGCATAATGCACTTCAAGAAATCCTATTGGTTCAAACAAAAGGGAGTTACCAAATTTAAAGGCAACACCTTCTCTTAAGTTCTTTTATTTTATTTTCTTTCTCCAACCACCTAAAATCTCTTTATTTATTTCTTTTATAAAAAAACAGTATCTTAAATATACTAGTTTTTTTTATGAGAAGGATTCAAACAACACTTACACACACATCTATCTAATGAGTAGAAAACATACTGTTTCTATGGACGACGAACTACTGTCTCACGAAATGATGATTGTTAAATCTTCTCCTACCACCTCTTATGGTGGCCATTATGATGGAACAATATTTATATGTGATATATATTTTATTTATATTTTGTCTATGCTTTGGAATTTTTCATTTATATCATACATGTATGGTTTCCATAATGGGTAAATGCAATAATTTCATTTGAGGAAGTGCGGACTACCACCCCCCCAAAGTGACATGACTCATTCATTCCATACATAAGATTTATAAAGGATGGATTTAATGAATTTATATATGATATTATATGGAAATTATATTATACCTATGAATAATTATGTTTTCATTCCATTAAAATGTTAAATAGAAATGAAAGTAGCGTTCATGCGTACATACGGCTTACTGTCTCCATGAAAGGTGCATTTCATTTCTTATCATATCTCTAAATGTTATGTAATGTTATAAATACATATATATGTACGATATATATGATATATATGATATCTAAATCATGAATATTATTCTTAGGATAATAGAATTTTGACCACATGGACAATTTTTAATTTTGACAAGTTCATTTTTAACTCAAATTTCAAACATCGAAAACATGTCTGATATGAAGTCAAATAATTAACTAATTTTTATAGAGAGGTAATAAATTATATAAAATGAAGAATAAACTTGAAAAAGGTTCTTAATCAAGTACAAATTAACTTAAGTTTATTATTTAAGAAATTATATAACGAAAAGGTTAAGTCGGACACGAGGTACGGGATTTCGTCTCAATATTCTTTTATTGAGGCATGTTTTGATAATATACACCTCCTTATTTTATACGGTATATAATAAACCGCTTTTAATTTTAATTTCATTCAAAGGGAATCCTTTTTCTATGAAGCATTTTACTAAATAAAAAAAGGAATGTTTTTATCATTTGTGGGGACAATGACCTCTTTGCTGCCATAATCATTAGTTGGCTTCCTCTATAAGCCTCAATGTTTTTAAAATAATTTTTTTTTGGGAAAAATCCCTCAAGGAATCATTGATACATTTTTGTGGTGATTGCGTTTGTTTACAAAGTGGACATCGATGTTGTGATTATTGACAAAGAAAACCATGACTTACAAATTTGTTGATAATGGGGATTTCTTTGTGGAATGTCGAGTTTAAGGGTTGTGGTTAACAATACATGTTTGATTTAAGAACGTTGATAAAGGAATGGGTGATCTGGAGGTGGTACAAAAAGATCAGATACAAGGTGGCGCTGTTTTCCAGTGTTATCCAAATGTTTGGGCCTAAAAATCAACAAATGGAGAAAAGTGGTTTTGGAAAAGGGACATGTGCGATATTATCTTGAAGGAGAGGAAACTTGTGCGCAATATGTTTTTAAAGATCACAACATCAAAATAAGGCAAAGGGAAAAGGGGTGCCCAAGTTTTAGGGTTGGTCATGCAGGTGACTTGCGCGGCAGAGACTTGCGCGCTGAGATGTGCGTGCCGAGAGGAGACTTGAACGCCCTCGCGCAGGGTGTCCAAATTCTTATAAATAGAGTTCGACCCCTCTTAAATTGTTGTGAGTTCAACACTTAGAAAAAATCAGAGCTCCCGTCGCACAGGTGTGGTTCTTGCACAAGTGGCAGTGTGGTCGTGCAAGTAGAAGTTACACGCAAGTTGTTTGTTGCGCGTCCAAAGTGGTTTGGGTGAGAAAGAAAGGGAGTCTCCCAAGTTTCGAGTTGAAGAAGGGGGTGTCATGCAAGTGGTTTGGTGACTCTTGCGCTCTAGGTTTTGAAGAATAGCAACATTTGGTGGTTGCACACCAATATTGGGTTGGGCATAAAAGGGTGTGCGTCACGCAAGTTTGAAGTTACAGAAGCTAGTGTCGCGCAAGTGGTTGACGTGAACATGCATGCCAGTCTTAACTTTAGTGCCAAGACTTGCGCGCTATCTTGGAGAAGGGCACCAGGTATGGTTGAAGCACAATAGTGATTCAGGACTACCTGAAAGTTGGAAGATTTCCCGATACCTTCGGTGCAATGTGAGATTCATCTACTGGTGAAAGTTAGACTTCAACAGAGCATCTACATACAATGGATAATGCATTCATTAGTGATAATGAAGATACCTACAGGTCTATAAACTATTATTGGATCCTTTCCAGATCAGTGAGAAAAGAAAGAGGAAGAAGGTGATCCTCTCCACCGGCACTAAGCCAGGGAGAGAGATGAATGGGACAACCCTTGGGAAAGCAGTGAGCTGACCCTAAACCTTGTAAAGGCAGTGAGCCTATGAATAGAAGTGATCTAGCCCAAACCTTGCCAAAAAAATAGTGCTTATAGTGAATTTCGTACATCAGCACATTGCCGATGTATGCTCCTTGGACATAGACCAGTGAGGGTGAAACAAGTAAAATTGATGTGTCATATGAATGCTTTACTTTCTGTTTATATTGTGCAACGTGAAAGAGAGAGAAGAGTGTTTTTCTTAACAACCAAATAATATCAGAAGGGGATTTAATTTTAAATTATTCATACACTGATTCACCCCCCCTCTTAGGGTATTCATCCTAGTGGACCATACAAAAAGAAACCCCTTATTCTATGTTACGCCCCGACCCCAGCTACCCAGAATCGGTGCATTACTTCGTAACATTGGCATGATCACAAAAGATCAAGTCTCGAAAGACCGATTAGTTTAGTAGCCTTGGAAACACTAGATACATTCATAAGTCTTTCATTACATCCAAAAGTAAACAAACTACAATAACATGGTCTTCATAGTCCACAATCATATCCCTTTCTGACTACCCCTGCAGGTCATTCATAAAATACTTCTTCACATCCTGGAAAAATATTAAAACATTGAAAGGGGTGAGCTCAGATGCTCAGTAAGGTTAACAATATAGCGGAAGCTTTCATAAATAAACATTAACATTTAAGGCAATGTATAACTAAAACAAAAGCCTTTTAAACATGAACTTCAACATAATATGGCAAAAGTAAAATGAGATAATGCCATTTACTTCTTCACATAGATATTCTACTGGTCGAATAATCACATGAAATATCAATAACCGCTTTCATAATGAGGGAATGTATAATGCCAGACATTCTGAAACATTATGTCAAGGCCTCGGCCAAGACGTCTAAAATGATTAAGGCCTCGGCCAAAACCATAAATTAAAATGGGAAAGGGCCTCGGCCAATTCCACGTCTAGTTGTCTCATGAGACCTACCGATGCATTTTTTTAGAAGATACTTACATTTAAAATTGCTCAAATATACTCCAATGTTTTTATGAAAACATTAAGCAAGCTTATGAAAACAAAATAACTAATTCTGAGACTGCTCGACTAATTACAGGCCATGATGGGTCCACACCCAATCCCTTCCTGTCTACCGCACTCGAGAGTCGGGTTTTCTGAAAACATTTTTAAGCTTGCCTTAAATATGTATACATTTGCACTGGATTTTCATATATTGGAGAGAAAGATCACTTTTTTAAAATCATTTAAAAATCACATATTTATAAAAGAAAACCTTTTGAATAAACGTAAAAGTCAAAGGGGTTTATACACCGTATAAAAGAAAGTTGTGTATAGAACGAAATATGTCTCAATGAAAGGATATTGAGACGAAGTCCTTAAAAAGATAATTTTTTAAAATAAAATAGATCTATTATGTGTATTCAGTATAGGTACACATAAAGAACATAAAAATACAAAATAGGACATAATAATATCATGACATAATTTGAAAGTAGGAGATTAACCCAAAGAATGGATGTTGGGTTAAGAAATTCCCTTACCTCGTGTCTGACTTGACTCAACTGTTCTTTAACCTCCTGAATAATAAACTAGTGTTAATATATAACTTATTAAGAACAATTTTCAATTTCATTATCCTTTTTATATCACTTATTACAATTATATGAACATTATGTAATTATTTAAGTTAATAACGGTCGTTTTGTCGATCTTTGGTACTTGAGTCAACAATAAACTTCTTATAATTACAAGTTGTTCATGTGGTAGAATATCCATTATCTCCAGAATTATATTCATGATTTAGATTTCATATATATCATATATATCCAGTATATACATTCATTTATAATATTACGTAACATTTAGAGGTAAGAAATGAAATGCACCGTTCGTGGAGACGGTAAGCCGTACGTACGCATGAACGCTACTTTCATTTCTATTTCGTATTTAATGGAATGAAATAATAATGATATAAAGGTATAATATATTTCCAGTATAATATCATATATAATATCATTTGCTCCATCCTTTATACATCCCACATATGGCATTAACGATTCGCATCACTTTGAGGGGGCGGTAGTTCGCACTTCCTAAAATGAAATTATCGCGTTTACCCATAATGGAAATCATAAAGTATGCCATAAATGAGAAATACAGAAGCATAAGTAAAAAATAAACATAATATATATATCATATCTGAAAATATTTTCATCAAAATGGCCACCATTATAGGTGTTAAAAGAATTTGAACAATCATCGTTTCGTGAGGCAGTATTTCGCCACCTACAGAAATAGTATGTTCTTTAACCATTAGACGAATGTGTGTGTAATTGTAAACCAAATCCTTATCATAACAACATCCTAGTATATTTTAGATACTGGTGTTGTTACAAAAGAAATGAATGAAAAGAGTTTAAGGGGTTGGAGAAACAAAATGAAACAAAACAACATTAGAGAAGACATTACCTTAATAATAGGGTAGATCTTTTTGATTTGAGCCAAAGGCTTCCTTGGGAAGAATTCTGCCCAAAGTGAGGCTTCTAAGAGTAAGGGAGGGATGTTGGGAGAGTATTTGGGCAGAGGTTGGCCGAGCCAAATGGTTTGAAGGTGTGAATCAGGTGGGAGATGTGGGGGCCTTTTATAAGTGGAGAGGAGGGGCTCTTTTGGAAAGATTGAAATGTTACATTATTATACAATGCTTTTCGGATTCTAAAGGTCCCACACTTATATACTTCGTGTCTAAGGTGATAAGGGTTCTAAATATCTTCATCCAATAGGCTTTGGACAAGTTTAAGCCTTGGATTTTGCATTATCTTCTCATTTTATTTAAATCGTTAAATAATGAGGTCATCGCCTCATCATAATGATGTCATAAATAATTTATTTTAATTAATGTCTAAAAATTATAAAAAAAATAATATGATGTATGAAATCTTTTTATCTTTCTAATTAATATTTATAATCAAAATTTGGACTTGTGTAACCCCGCTTAAAAACTGTTTTAGTAAAACAACTCATGTTTGTGTCAATTTAATTTTAACATTAAATAAATATATATTAATGTCATTTTCCAACCAAAGTGTCTCCATGGGGTCCCCAAGTTGACCCATGGGTTGTCTTGGTCGGCCATGACTCATCCAATAGGAGTAGGACAAGTGTCAAGCTCATATCATATTATTAAAACATTGTTTTTACCTTAAACTACACTAATTACCTCTAATCGCGATTAAGAACTTAAAAGTTACTATTCACCAAAAAATTTATTTTAATCTCATTGAACCACATTTTACTTCTTAATGACAACCATGTATGTCGGATTTTTGAAAATCAAATCACAGAAGTGGTAATATTTCATTTAAATGAAAAATCAGTTATTTAACTACCACTTAGTGGTTTCACTATTCATCAAAAATTGAAGTTTTTCAGAACAATGCCAAAATTTCACCCTAAGATATAATTGATATTCCGAATTCAAAAATGATGTCTATTTTAAAAAATTCTAAACATATAAGTTGCATTAATTAATTTTATAATTAATTCCCGCTGTCACAACAAATAGCGTGTTTTAAGAAATAATTTATATCAAAAGATTGGCTATTGTTTATGTCCAATTTCAATGTTAAATAAATTCTAATGACCACCATTTTATAAAATGGTAAAAATATATTCTAATTATACTTTAAAACCACTAAATATTATAACTTATCACTATAAATTATTTTGATTAAAAAAGTTGTTTTTAAGTATTTTTCACTATTCATAAAAAATTAGAAGTTCTCAGAAAAATACCAAAAATTCAACATAGGCTAATTTCGATATTCCGAATCCAAAAATGAAGTCCATTTTGAAATATAAAATTTCTATAATTTTAAAAAGTGGTTATTACTATTCATAATGGCTACTTTGATTAGTCGCGGTGTTTTAGAACTCGAAGTTGCGTACAATGCAAGCTATTGCATTATTGAATGAGAAGCGTATCATGGAAGCTCGGGGTGTTACATTCTCCCCTCCTTCAATAAATTGCGTCCTCGCAATTTGAAATTTTTCTTTGAAAATAAAAGTTTGAAAATAGAAAATACCTTTGTGGAAAACCCACATCGAAAATAAGGTTAATTAATATATAACATTAAAAGAAAGCAAGATAAGTACAAAGGTCACTCGATATAGCCCATTCTAGGATTCTATGAAAATATGGATATGGAGGAGAAACAAACCATCAAGGTCTGATGGAGAGTTATAGAAAATAGTATTAGGAGAATGTTTAACCACAAGAAAATCACAATCTTGTGATTGGTTAAACGGTCATTGAATCCCCAGTTGGAAAAGTTAACCGACAACATTTTTGTTTTAAGTTACCTTTTATAATGTTGAGGAATTTATTTAGGATATTTACTAAGAACGTAAGGGAATATACATACTTGTTATGTATACTTTCATTCGTTAATAATTTTTTTACCACAAACCCAACTTTTACTTCAAATGGTAACGAAACTCAAAAATATTCTATTTATCCTAATTGTATAAGGTTCCAAATGTTAACACATACCATTTAGATTAGTAAAATTATTTTGTTATAACCAGGGACTTCCTGTAGGCTAGTGGTAGGAAATAAAGGCCTGTCGCACTATGATTGTGGGTTCGATTCCTGCAGCTTTGTCCGACGCGACAGGTTATGCCCCACCCTGCAGGTTGTCCTTTTCCTAAAAATATAGTATCATAATATTCCAAAAATAATCTTCATAAATTTTTTAACCTTAAACATTACTTATACAAAGATCAACTTAATCCACTCTAACCTTTGTAGTTATCAAAAATACCTTTGTCCAGACTTTCTCTAAAAGGTCTCTTAATTCCAAAATCAATTTATCAGATTCCCCAAACAAAGTAAAGTTTCTCTTATTGTCACATACTAAAAATATAATTACCTTCATCATATTAAAACCTTACTGAAATCAACAAGTACTGCAGTACAATCCTTATATATATATCACATTATTATAATAACCAGAATATAATCCATGAGTCCCAAAGCACCATTACATTAGTTATTCTGCTTCAACTGTAGTAACAGCATAAGATTGTCCTTGATCCCTTGGCCTTTTCTGAGATATGTTTCCCTGACGCTTAGGAAATTCATTTGCATAATGACCCATTTCTCTACAATTGTAGCATTCAACATTGATAGCCTCTTTCTTCCCCTTGAAATCACGAGCCTGGTGACCCTTTTCTCCACATTTATAACAAACTCCCATTCCTTTTAGGCAAGTACCAGGGTGATTCTTCTAACAATTATCACATAATAGAAAATCCTTCTTTCCATTTTTTCCCTTTATCTGTCTCTTGTTCCACCGTTCTCTTCTTCTCTTGCTTTACTTTGTTGTCATAAGACTTAAAGAATTCCTTTTCTGTCTTGATAGCACACGAGACAATATCTTCGTATGATGAGAAGGATTTTGATACTAGATATCGACGGAGAAATGGTTTTAACCCATCAAAAAAAACTATCAATCTTACCTCTTGGGTTACGTATATAATCTGCAGCATACCTTGCTAACCTTGTAAAGTTGGCCTCATACTTTGCGACATTCTCATCCTCCTTTTGTCTCAGACTCATAAATTGCCTTTCCATATCCGCTCGATGGTCTCGAGGAAAGTATATTTCTAAGAACAACTCTTTGAACTCCTGCCATTCCATGTTTGTTAATTCATCATCTTCTTTTGTGTTTTGAATTAGTGACCACCATTGATCGGCATCTCCAGTGAGGCGGTAAACTGCCATGACAACTTTCTCCCTTTCACTACTCCCCAAGGCATGGAATATTTTCTCTATGGAATTTATCCATTTCTCAGCTACTATAGGATTTGTACTCCCATTGAAGGTTGGTGGCTGTTGCCTCATGAAACGGTCTAGCATTGATCCTCCACGTTGCAGATCAGGGTGCTCCATATGAGTAAGGTTATTATTCATAACCTGAGTGAGTTGTCCCATTATGGTAATAAGTTGATCAGCACCAGTTGTATCTCCAGATCCACAATAATTATCTTGAGTAGGAGGGAAATCCCTACACGGAGTGCGTGCATTGATACAGTTTCCATTCCTTCCACTAGGCGCCATTTCTAAACAATGGCATAAACTAGATTAGTTTATGAATTAAATTACATAATTCCATACTTAACATAAATTGAACTATTTATGGATATAATCCATAATCATAAAAAGGTTTTATTTGAGGAAGTATATACTCATAATCGTTCATAGTGGTTTGTAAAGAAAATGAGAATTATCCTAAGCATATGCCCCGGGAGTGTCGTAACCAAGAGTGCAGAAAGGCCCGTTGTCGTGCACCAGTTCCCGTTCGAGTCTAGCTCAAAGCGGTGTTTTTGGGTTTTACCCCTAGGTACATCTGTGCCAGAGCCGACTCTACCTGCTCGTATCCAGACAGGGATGTATTGCTCGGAAAACTCCCAAAATCTCTATAATACCAAAATTCTAGGAAGTTCTTCTATACTAATCCTTAAAGTCTATCTTCGGGCTATGTTCTCTAATCAGAGTTTATCTAAATCTATCTTCCAAGGTTAGTACTAAACTGCCTTTGATACCAACTGTAACGCCCCGACCCCAGCTACCCAGATTCGGTGCATTAGTTCGTAACATTGGCATGATCACAAAAGATCAAGTCTCGAAAGACCGATTAGTTTAGTAGCCTTGGAAACACTAGATACATTCATAAGTCTTTCATTACATCAAAAAGTAAACAAACTACAATAACATGGTCTTCATAGTCCACAATCATATCCCTTTCTGACTACCCCTGCAGGTCATTCATAAAATACTTCTTCACATCCTGTAAAAATATTAAAACATTGAAAGGGGTGAGCTCAGATTCTCAGTAAGGTTAACAATATAGAAGAAGCTTTCATAAATAAACATTAACATTTAAGGCAATGTATAACTAAAACAAACCCTTTTAAACATGAACTTAAACATAATATGGAAAAAGTAAAATGAGATAATGCCATTTACTTCTTCACATAGATATTCTACTGGTCGAATAATCACATGCAATATCAATAACCACTTTCATAATGAGGGAATGTATAATGCCAGACATTCTGAAACATTATGTCAAGGCCTCGGCCAAGACGTCTAAAATGATTAAGGCCTCGGCCAAAACCATAAATTAAAATGGGAAAGGGCCTCGGCCAATTCCACGTCTAGTTGTCTCATGAGACCTACCGATGCATTTTTTTAGAAGATACTTACATTTAAAATTGCTAAAATATACTCCAGTGTTTTTATGAAAACATTAAGCAAGCTTCTGAAAACAAAATAACTAATTCTGAGACTGATCGACTAATTACAGGCCATGATGGGTCCACGCCCAATCCCTTCCTGTCTACCACACTCGAGAGTCGGGTTTTCTGAAAACATTTTTAAGCTTGCCTTAAATACGTATACATTTGCACTGGATTTTCATATATTGGAGAGAAATATCACTTTTTTTAAATCATTTAAAAATCACATATTTATAAAATAAAACCTTTTGAATAAACGTAAAAGTCAAAGGGGTTTATACACCGTATAAAAGAAAGTTGTGTATAGAACGAAATATGTCTCAATGAAAGGAGATTGAGACGAAGTCCTTAAAAAGATCATTTTTTAAAATAAAATAGATCTATTATGTGTATTAACTATAGGTACACATAAAGAACATAAAAATACAAAATATTACATAATAATATCATGACATAATTTGAAAGTAGGAGATTAACCCAAAGAATGGATGTTGGGTTAAGAAATTCCCTTACCTCGTGTCTGACTTGACTCAACCGTTCTTTAACCTCCTGAATAATAAACTAGTGTTAATATATACCTTATTAAGAACCATTTTCAATTTCATTATCCTTTTTATATCACTTATTACAATGATATGAACATTATGTAATTATTTAAGTTAATAACGGTCGTTTTGTCGATCTTTGGTACTTGTGTCAACAATAAACTTCTTATAATTACAAGTTGTTCATGTGGTAGAATATCCATTATCTCCAGAATTATATTCATGGTTTATATTTCATATATATCATATATATCCAGTATATACATTCATTTATAATATTACGTAACATTTAGAGGTAAGAAATGAAATGCACCGTTCATGGAGACGGTAAGCCGTACGTACGCATGGACGCTACTTTCATTTCTATTTAGTATTTAATGGAATGAAATAATAATGATATAAAGGTATAATATAGTTCCAGTATAATATCATATATAATATCATTTGCTCCATCCTTTATACATCCCACAAATGGCATTAACGATTCACATCACTTTGAGGGGGCGGTAGTCCGCACTTCCTAAAATGAAATTATCACGTTTACCCATAATGGAAATCATAAAGTATGCCATAAATGAGAAATACAGAAGGATAAGGAAAAAATAAACATAATATATATATCATATATGAAAATAGTGTCATCAAAATGGCCACCATTATAGGTGCTAAAATAATTTGAACAATCATCGTTTCGTGAGGCAGTATTTCACCACCCACAGAAACAGTATGTTCTTTAACCATTAGACGAATGTGTGTGTAAGTGTAAAACAAATCATTATCATAAAAACATCCTAGTATATTGAATATACTGGTGTTGTTACAAAAGAAAGTAATGAAAAGAGTTTAGGGGGTTGGAGAAACAAAATGAAACAAAACAACATTAGAGAAGACATTACCTTAAAAATAGGGTAGATCTTTTTGATTTGAGCCAAAGGATTCCTTGGGAAGAATTATGCCCAAAGTGAGGCTTCTAGGAGTAAGGGAGGGATGTTGGGAGAGTATTTGGGCAGAGGTTGGCCGAGCTAAATGGCTTGAAGGTGTGAATCAGGTGGGAGAGGTGGGGGCCTTTTATAAGTGGAGAGGAGGGGCTCTTTTGGAAAGATTGAAATGTTAAATTATTATACAAATATTTTCGGATTCTAAAGGTCCCACACTTATATAATTCGTGTCTAAGGTGATAAGGGTTCGAAATCGCTTCATCCAATAGGCTTTGGACAAGTTTATGCCTTGGATTTTGCATTATCTTCTCATTTTATTTAAATCGTTAAATAATGAGGTCATCGCCGCATCATAATAATGTCATAAATAATTTATTTTATTTAATTTCTAAAAATTATAAAAAAACTACTATGATGTAGGAAATCTTTTTAGCTTTCTAATGAATATTTATAATCAAAATTAGGACTTGTGTAACCGCATTTAAAAACGGTTTTAGTAAAACAACTCATGTTTGTGTCAATTTAATTTTAACATTAAATAAATATATATTAATGTCATTTTCCAACCAAAGTGGCTCCCTGGGGTCCCCAATTTGACCCATGGGTTGTCTTGGTCGGCCATGACTCATCCAATAGGAGTAGGACAAGTGTCAAGCTCACATAAAATTATTAAAACATTGTTTTTACCTTAAACTACACTAATTACCTCTAATCGCGATTAAGAACTTAAAAGTTACTATTCACCAAAAAATTTATTTTAATCTCATTGAACCACATTTTACTTCTTAATGATAACCATGTATGTCGGATTTTTGAAAATCAAATCACAGAAGTGGTAATATTTCATTTAAATGAAAAATCAGTTATTTAACTACCACTTAGTGGTTTCACTATTCATCAAAAATTGAAGTTTTTCAGAACAATGCCAAAATTTCACCCTAAGCTATAATTGATATTCCGAATTCAAAAATGATCTCTATTTTAAAAAATTCCAAACATATAAGTTGCATTAATTAATTTTATAATTAATTCCCGCTGTCAAAACAAATAGCGTGTTTTAAGAAACAATTTATATCAAAAGATTGGCAATTGTTTATGTCCAATTTCAATGTTAAATTAATTCTAATGACCACTATTGGATAAAATGGTAAAAATATATTATAATTATACTTTAAAACCACTAAATAGTATAACTTATCACTATAAATTATTTTGATTAAAAAAGTTGTTTTTAAGTATTTTTCACTATTCCTAAAAAATTAGAAGTTCTCAGAAAAATACCAAAAATTCAACATAGGCTAATTTCGATATTCCGAATCCAAAAATGAAGTCCATTTTGAAATATAAAATTTCTATAATTTTAAAAAGTGGTTATTACTATTCATAACGTCTACATTGATTAGTCGCGGTGTTTTAGAACTCGAAGTTGCGTACAATGCAAGCTATTGCATTATTGAATGAGAAGCGTATCATGGAAGCTCGGGGTGTTACATTCTATTTTTTGGTGTTTTGGTATTGAAAATTATTTATTATTTCAATATCTTGAAATGATTTATTTTGATTTCAAATGAAATTTTATTAGTGAAATATATATATTTTTAATATTTTATGTGTTATTATTTTATAATGGTACTTGAAATTTGACGAGTGGTTATGTGATAAACCAAATGCTGGGTGGTGCTGTGATAAATTATGATGGGTGGTTATGTTATAACCTCCAATGCATTGGTTATGGAAGTCGGCCATATGAAAATTCTATTTAGTGATATGTATGGAAGTTGACCATATGGTTATTCCATTTAAGTATTTTTATGTCTCAAGTTACCTTTATATGTTATGTGTTCTTTCTATGGGTTTTATGGTAATATTTGGGTTACAAAAGGGTAGGCAATGGTCTTTTATTAAGTAGAGAGTATTTACTACTTCCTAATGATGAAAAGTATTAGTTATGATAAAATATTTGTGGTTTGCTTATTGTTTTTGAAAAACTAACAGTTTCTTCTATGAGTATCCCTTACTGAGATTTTTATGCTCATACCATGTTTTTATTGAAATGTTTTTCACAGGACGTAAAGATAAATAGTGTCAAGGATGAGATCAATGAAAAGTCATGATGTATAAAAATTTGAACTATACATGACTCTTTTTTTTTCAAGAGTTTTTATTTTATGAAAAAATGTATACTGAGTAGAAGTGTCTACATGTAATATTCAAATTGTTATGTATATGTTATGGACTAATTCTCAAAATCTCTAAACATGAAATGATCGTCGATATGAATTATTAATTTAATTAAACATTACGTAATGTTTTAAGGCCGGGTCCTTAGAGTAGCTAACTTACATACTGATGTTTATCTTTCCATATTTTCAAAGTAACTTTACGAATATGGTATTTGGGTGGTTGTTTGTAAAAATTTTATGTTTTACAAAAAAGTTATATAATCTATTTGTATGTATAGACTGGGTCATTATAGTTGGTATCATATCAAAGATTTAGTTTAACTTTGGAAGATATGATGAGAATATCTTAGTGATAACTCTAAGGATATGTATAGGGATAAGTATAAGGATAAGAAAAATCTTAGGAAAATGTCCTAGAATTTTGGAAAAGGAAAGAGTGAGTGGTTTCCTAGATATACATTCATTTCTAGATAATACAAGTGGTTTTAGATCTCAAAAAATATACCTAGGGTTACGAAATTAGATAAGAAGTTTCGGGCCTGACTTGGGGTAATCTGGTACACGACAACAGACCTTACTGCACACCTAGTTTGACCCTCCCAAGGGATATGATTTAGAAATTCACAATCTCTTCATGAACCTTCCTGAAAGATTTAAATGTAATATTCCTATGAATAACCTAGGACAAACCTAGGGTGTCATATACCTAGGAAGGTGTCAGGATTTAGACATCCTATAAGTAAATTTTCATGATTATTATGTTTTCTTCAATGACATGGGTGTATCACCCCGTTCTTTCTTGTATTAGTCAATAAGGGGAAGTAGAAAGAACATGGTTAACATTCAATGTTTTAGATGTCGAGATTATGGGCATTATTAAATTATACTTTTCAAGTGGAAATCACATAAAGATAATTAGGAATGCGGTATGAGTAAAGACTATACTTCTAAAGATAAAAAGATAGAGAATGACATGTAAAAGGTATATGATTTTTTTCCAGTATTGTCTACATTAAATATATAAATCGTGATTATATTAAGGTTGGGGAACCCTAAGACAAGATTCATATTTTGTGTCCTAGGAAATATATATTAATGAAAAAGTTAATAAAGCTAGATTAATGGTTTAATAATATATTTGGATGAATTAAGTATTTATGTTTTGGAATTCAAATATTATGATATGTGAATCCTGAAATAAATAATTATTTTCATTATAAGTTTATATTAAGGAATTAAAAGGATATGTTGAATGATTTTTCCATGGAAAGGTGATATTTTGATTAAGGGGATACAACCCTTAATTAATTCCATACATTGAGACAATGATCCTTGGATAAAGATATGTTGGATATAAACAAGTAAATTGGATGGTATAGATTACCCGAGAACTGATTATTGATAAAAGTGGTCTATGTCATCAAGGATGAAGTTTAAAACTTCTTGGATTTAAAGAATACATCAATTAATCATTGGAATAGGGAAGAATTCTTGTTTTCCAAAATGATATATGGTAATTAAGGTTTTTACAATGTTTCAATGGAATATACAGTGAGGGTACTAACATGTTTGGAATTTGACAACCAAGTGATAAGTTGTGATATATGGGGGATCAACGTTAATCCAATTTCATGACATTATTTACAAATCTTTGAATCTTCATCTTTCGGAAGGATTTTAAGGTTTACAATTTATGGAAAGTTTAAGCTAAAATTCAGATGAAGTTGGTAAGATTAAAGTGTTATCTCTCCAAATGAGGATTTATATACATTATATATAATGTTTAAACTACTTTGTTTTGATAATAACTAATGAATAATGGGACGTCATATCATGAATCTCGTGACCTGTTAGCACTTCTGGAATGAAAAAGTCGTCTTCCATTTTAAAAAAATAGGTGAAGTGGATAAATGAACAACAAAGGGATAAGTTTTATTGAAATCATGCAATTAAATATTTTCATGAAAAGTATTCAAATTTAGGAAAAGGATCTTGAAACCAAAAATTTTGTCCTAGTACCTTCATTTCTGATGAATCAAAAGGTCCATTAGGCCATCACAGATTTATGGATTTATGAATGTTAACATTCTATTGACCATGTTCTATATCACTCTACATTAGAACATCATGGTAATATTTATCTTCCATGTATAAGTTTTCACTTACCACCTATGTTCTTCTATGTGGGAATCTCATTATGAGTTACTTTGGGTAAGCATTATGGTTCCAACTTTCACTTTTTAAGGGAAGTTTTAGTATTCATTTTTTATGATGTGGGTTTCTATGAATGAAAATTACAAATATTAATCCTTTGATAAAACATATTATGTTTTCAGGGAAGAATCATTTTAAGGTGGTTAGAATGTAACACCCCATGATTTTGTGAAATATATTATTTCAAATTAATTTAATCTCTTTAATATTTTTGATTTCATGCAACATTGAAAATAGTTTATTTTATATTAAAGAATTATGCATGGATTGAATTATATATGATGTCAATTTAATCATGCACTACATGCAACATAAATTTTATCTTTTTCTATATGGAATACCCTGGTTATCTTACATTACACACAATACTTACTTCCCTCGCTGGCTTGCGTAACACGCAAGACCTAGTGTAACCAAACAATAATTCATTATTGAAATAATATTCTTAAATATGATATAAAATTGAAATTAATTTTAAGATTATAATATTAATTAACTTATGAATATATGTACTTTAATTCATTGGTTACCTATTAATTAAAAAATAATATAGAAACCAAATGAATATAAACGGGCTGATTTGATAAAAGTCTATTTTTATGAGAAAAAGACGATTTATATTAACAAGTTAAATTAACTAATAATAGTGAATGATATTAATTAAATTTATATATTCTATATTCAAAAAAATATTTTTTAAGATCATTGAATAGATTTTATAGATATAAGATAAGAACAAACAACATTTTGTGCTTAAAAACCTATAATTTTATAAAGGTAGTTTTACCTCCTTTTAATGAAGAACCCATTTTAAATAATTTTTTTGGAATTTTTATAGATTTATCATGTCCAAATAAAAGTTATATTTTAAATATAAACATATAAATTAGGTTAGGATAATTTTTTGGTAGTTTTATGTAAGGTTTCATTTTTAATGAATAGTTAAAAATACTGAATTAAAATTCAAAAATGCTTTTTCATCTAATTTATTTATAAGGTTAAATTATATTTTAAATTTGTTACAATGTTTAATTAGATAATAATTTTATTAATTAATCCAATTTAGGTAATTGTAATCAATTTCACTTTGAAATTGGTTATAAAAACAGAACAAACTTTTGGATGTTTTTTACTTTAAAACTCGCATTATCATCCCATCATCAGGATTGTTTTTCAATTAATTTCTGCCACTTCTGTGATTAGAATATGAAAAAATGGGTTCCATATTTGGAATAAGAATAATTTATAATGTCTAATTAGGTTATCCTTGTTTTTTTACCAAAAATATTAGTGAAATTAATTAAACTTAATTACAATGATTAAGAGAAAAATTAGGTTACCAAAGTAGTAAACCTTATATTTAAAAACCAAAAAGACATATAAACTTGTACAAAACCCATTCTTTAGAACTTATTTGTCCATTAAACTTCCATTATTTAGTTCTTTTTGTTTTTATAACTTGTTTTAGGTAAAAACATGGGTACACCAAACTTGTTTTATAAAATTCTAAATGTGTCCTTTCCCTTTTCTAGAAAAGGCTACCACCTCTCCCTCTTCTTAACACCTCTAAAACCACTTAGGTTACTAATATATCTGAAAAATATACATCCAAAATTCAATACATTCCTACTATAGGAAACTCCTTGTAAAAAATAAATAGGAATCCATGTGGAACAAACCAAAAGGAGATAACTGATTAAAAGGTAACGTCTTCTCTCAAGTTACTTTATTTTTTATTTCTCCGTCCCTCAAATATCTTTATTAAATGATTGTATAAAAACATTATCTTAAATATACTTGTATTTTTTTATTCTAAGGGCTCAAAATACACTTATACATACCTCCATCTAATGGATAACAAACAAACTGTTTATGTGTACGACGAACTACTGCCTCCCAAAAAGATGATTGTTTTTTATCAATTACCACCTCTCATGGTGGAAATTATGATGGAAAATATATTTATATATGTTATATATTATATTAATTAAGTATTTAATCTTATTTAATAATTTTAAAATAAAATATAATTATACATTCCATTTGGTGTAAATACGATAATTTTTTTACAGGAAGTATCGACTACCGGCACCTCAAAGCGATGAGATGATTTCACAAACTACATGGAATATATTAAGGTTGATATTAGTGGAATTATATTATAAATATGAAATAATAATGATACTGGAATTATTATAAATAAATAAATATTTTTTCTTTCTTTCTTTCAATACAAAAATAAAAATGAAAACAACATTCATGCGTATGTACAACTTACCGTCTCCATGAATGGTGTATTCCATTTAATAATTCTAAAATATAAAGATTATTATAATACAAATATAATGAATATAAATTATATTTATACCATTCTTTAAATTCTGTATGTCTTGATATAATTATAAGGACCAAAGATATAAAAAAATAAGACACATGCAAAGAACAAAACGGATATTACTAGAAGTGAAACTTTAACATAGAATTGTTAAAAAGTGGGTAATATAAAGTCATAATAAAAAAATATAAGGTATTATATATAATAATATGTTTCTATGTTATATTTATTATAAACTTATTTTTATTATACAAGAGGTTTTAACAAGTACGATGAGAGTCAACACATAATGTAAGGGGATTTCATCTCACTTTTTATTTCAGTGAGGTACCTACTTTATTCACTACCCATTCCTTCTGTGTGGTGTGTATACTGACCATGTATGTATTAAATAATTATTATACTAAAATTAATAGGTATTTAAATATACATTATATGATATTTTTTCATGGTTTTTATGTTTCAAAATTTACCAAATCAGTAAAATAATTTTGTCTCAATTCTACTTCTTTGAAACACATTTTTTATTACACGCCTATATTCTTTTTGAGGTGTATATAATTCCATTTTACATGCTATTTCATGAATATATTTATTTTTATTATATTTTAATATTTATTTAATTTACCTTTTCTACATGTAGTGTATGATCCCATGTTACCATTTTATAAATGTTTATTGAAATAATCTCATTGCTTTTCAAGATTGTTTATGTTTATGCTTCCTTTGATGAAATATTATGATCCATATCTCAATAAAACTAATGAATTTTATTATACCATAGTAATTAATAACATATACATGTATTGGTACCGTTTTCCACTTTTGGTACATAATATAGTTAATAAAGTGTTTTTAAGAAAGCCTGAATTTATCCTCTCTTCGGTTGGAAATCTGTATTCTTCCAAAACCATGATTTCTAAAAAGGTTTTAAAAACTTTTCCAAAAATTATTTATAAACTATCAAATTGTTTTCAAATAATTTTTTAATGTTTTTGAAGCTTATTTTATAATTTTTTTCAAGGAAAATAGTTTTCAAAAGGGTTTTCAAACTTCTTTTATAAATTTTCAATGAAAATGGTTTTCAAAAACGTTTTCACACTTATTTCATAAGTTTTCAAGTAAAAAGGTTTTAAAAATATTTAAAAGATTTATTTATAAGTTTCAAAAGTTATTTTCAAAGAAATGGTTTTCAATTTTTTTTAATATTTCTTTATAAGTATTTCAAATATTTTTAATTAAATAGTTTTCAAAATGTTTTCAATATTTCATTATAAGTTTACAGAGTATGTTCAATGAAATGGTTTTCAAAACTTTTTCAAGATTTATTTTAATGTTTTCAATGTATTTTCAATGAAAATTTTTTCATAACATTTTCAATATTTATTTTAAAATTTTAAAAGTGTTTTCAAAGAAAATGTTTTTAAAATGTTTTGAAGCCTATTTTATCAGTTTTCAAGGAAAATAGTTTTAATAATGTTTTGAAGCTATGTTTAGATGTTTTAAAATTAAAAGGTTTACAATTTTTTTTAAATATTTATTTATAATTTTTCATGTTTATTTTTAATAAAATGGTTTTGAGAAGATTTTTAGGGTTTAAAGAGCCTTTTTTCAAATAAGAAAGTATATTTTTCTCATGAAATATTTTTAAATTATATTTTCAAGTTATTTTCTATATAAGATGAAATCTTTTAATGTTACTCATTCCCTTCATGGAAATTATCAAAATGGTACATTCATATTATTTCTTGAATGGTTATTGTTTTCATGAAATAGTGATTATAAAACATGTTTCTCTTCCATGAGTTATATCCTTTTGGAACCCACTTCATTTCAAAGGTTATGATTTGATGAAATTATTATGAAACCTTCATTTTTTAAATAGATTAATATATTATTACATGTTTCTGACACCAATTTCATTTCATGGGTAAATATTTATATCTCATGAGATAGGCATGGATAGAATGAGAAATGAACTCGGTTCAATATTACATATCTAGGATAAGAAATGAACCTAGTTTAGTATTATAGGGTTGGAATGAGGAGTGTACTCAATTTAGTAATACAAGGTTGGAATGGGGTGTGAACTAGCTTCTGTAAAGTAATTTTTCTACTAATAAAGCCTTGGAAGAGATGCCTTGAAAACTATAGAAATCATTATTTATGATTATGTGTCTTACATAATTCCATGTATTATATTCTTTCATGGATTATTTTCTTTATTTACTTATGATTCATGTCTTATGAACTACCATGGTTTATGCCATGAATCATGTTTATGATCTTATGATATGTAGGGTGTTATCTTTTAATGTTATGATCACGTTATCATACCCTTATGATAATTATTATGATTACATGTTTCCCTTGTTTACTCTTACTGAGGAGATATATATTAAGTATGATGTGTCTAAGAAGGGTTATAGTCAATAAGAACATTGTGAGAGATAATTTAGTTCACTTATGTACCAGTGTTTATGCTTCCATGTTTCAAAAGGAACTAGAGTAATACAGTCATTGGGTGTATTTTTGTATAATTTTTTTATGTTTTCTATAAAATTTATGTAATGTATATGTATGTAAAGACTGATTCATTATAAAAATCCCCCTATTAATCCCTTTAAGGAAGAGGTTTAGAACACATTCATGTTGGGATAAAGTTGGGGAACACAATCTTCTAGGTCCTAAAATGGTTGAGGAAATAGTGGAAAGGGTCAATACCATTCAGCATCACATCAATAATACTCAAAGTTTAAAGAATAGATATATTAATAATCATAATTGAGACATATAGTTTGAGGTTAGAGATAATGTATTCCTACACATATATCTAGAGAATAATTTCATGAGATTTTTGAAAAAGGGAAAGATTAGTCTAAGATGTATCGGTCCCTTTGAGATCCTTGATCATATTAGAGCAGTGGCGTATCGACTAGAACTCACACGTAACCGATATCAAGTATATGATGTGTTATACATATCAATTTTGAGGAATTATATACTCGATCCCTCACATTTACCCAATCCATAGGTGGTATCATTGGAGAATGATCTTTTCTATGAGGAATGATAGGTGAAGATCTTAGACTATAGGGACAAATTTATATGAAATAAGACAATGAACTTGGTTAAAGTTCCATGGAGAAACCAAAAGTTTTAAGAAGCAATGCGGGAAATAAAGGAGGTGATGAAAAAGAATTACCCAATTTTTTTTTAGTATATGAAATCAATTTTTTTGAGAGAAATGTCTAAAGGGGGGCAGATTGTAAGGACCTGATCTTTTATAAATAGAATTACCTTTATAGTTGAATTAAATTCCCTATTATGTATTATGGTTATATAAAACACATGAACTTACTTGGTTTTATTATATCCTATAATATATAAAAGACAATTAAGGAATCTTAATCATTGTTAATATATCAGTTGAATAGTGATCATATTATTATTATAAATATAGGGTTTTCAAAATATAATTGACATAGGAAAAGGAAGTGATTTCCTCAAATAGTAGGATCAAAACCTATGAAGCCCATTTATCAAAGATTACATGGAAGATAGAATCACTGATAATTTCCTTTGACCATGCTTAAGCTATGATCCAATAACTTAATCACGAGAAAAATCATTTACTGGAGACATTCAAGCATATTTAGATCCTGACCAAAACCATGTTTACTAAACCACCTCATGAAAGTCTCATCTTCATGCACCTTACCCTTAGTGAATTTGATGGTGTAATAATGGTATGTGTATCAAGAACCTAATAATATTAATATTTACATTTTATTTTCAATATGATAATGTTTATATTTACTTATTATTTTTCTACCTTATAAATGATTTTAATATTTATACAATAAAATACAAATAGTATTTGTTGGTAATATTAAAAATAAATTAAAGAATTTATTTTAATTAATTAATGGATTTTCTAATAAATAATATTTTAATAAAATATTTTTATTAAATAATATTTATCAAATTAAAATGATAATATAATTTTTATGAAGTCAAATCTAATTTTTATAGTTATTTAAAAACTGTTATTGTCAAAAAAATATAGAATTTGTTAATAAATTCCAATTCTTATTTTCAATTTGAAAATTCATATATTTATAAAATTATTAGGTTAAAAAAATATTATTTTTGTGATCATAATGTCAAAATTACCTAATGGTTATTCTTTCATAATTTTCAGAGATAGTCGAATTTTTGGGTAAAAATTAAATACGGTATAAATATACGGTGAGAATTATGACATAATATTGACCCAAAATGATGTAATAAATATTATGAATTGTGTCCATAACCAAATATATGATTCCCATTAAAAATAATGTAATTTTTAGTTATTTTATTAATATTATAAATCTTTTATGAATAATCCAAAACAAATAATATTTTTCAGTGGTTTAAAATCATTTCTTTAAGTACATGACTCACTTCCACTTAACCAAGTGTAATATTTTAATAATTTCTTACCTTTTACTTCTAAAATAATTAAAACAACTCCCCTTTGACAAAAAAAAAACTTACGAAATTTTTTTGTAAGGTTTGTGGTTTAGATTACTTTATTATATATAGTCCAAAACCTATGTTTAAGAAATAATAAAGAATTCCCCACTCTTTTCCTAAATAAACCCACCCAAAATTCCATTTATCATCACTAAAATTCCTTGGAGAATTTAATTACTCTGAAATAACTTCTCTATATTCCTCACAAGGTTACATCAAGCTCTCAATAATCCCCTAAAAATCTTTGGTAATCACACTCTCAAGGTAAGAGATCCTCTCCTAATATTCTTTTTTCTAGTATCTTCATTATCATACGACTTCATTCTGTAATTACTAATGTTGGGATGTGTTAATACATATCTCTTATAAATCCATTATGATATATAAATGCTGAAATAACCATTTCAATCTCATCAACCCCACCCATTAAAATTTATGTTCCCCCGTTATGCTACTGAAATTTCACTATAATTTTCCATTCCAAACAATTGTGTAGTGAATATGCGTACCACTTTCCATTAATGTGTGTTCATTTTAATGAACTTAAAATTATTTTATTTTATAATTACATTTATTTATTCCACACTCATTGATAATTTAGTTAAATTTAATGATAAATTATTCCATGTTGTATTATATATGTGGCACACTTATGCATGTGAATGAAATGAAAGTGACGGGTGCATTCAAAATTATATTGCACTCCAATGCATCGGCTAATGTTTTAGTCTCATGATACATCATTCAAGGGATTAGGGATTGAACCTAATACATCACAAAAAAATTTCCTTCGTGATTTGTTTGAATTTATCCTTGAATTATGTTTATGATTCCATTTTTAATGTTGTTTCCAATTTCCCATATTACTTTTATGTTATCATGCTATATCATGTCTCATTGTTCATGTTTATGATTCTAAACCCTTTTATGCCTTATTTATATTCCTGTTTTATAACATATAATGTAACACCCCAAGCTTCTACGGTACGCTTCTCTTTGAATAATGCAATAGCCTGTGTTGTACGCAACATCGAGTTTTAACACACACCACAACCAATCAAACTAGCATTTATGAATAGTAATACCTACTTTTTAAAATTTTAGAAATTTTATCTCTCAAAATGGACTTTATTTTTGGATTCGGAGTATCGAATTTAGCTTAAGGTGAAATTTTGGTACTTTTCAGATAACTTTAATATTTTGACGAAAAGTGAAAATTACTAAATTTTAATTAAAAACAACTTTTATAATCAAAATAATTAATAGTTATAAATTATGAATTTGAGTGGTTTTAAAGTATATTTAGAATATATTTTTACCATTTAATAAAATGTTGGTCATTGTACATAATTTCAAAATTAAATCGGACATAAACAAGTGTCAATGTTTTGATAGTTATTATCTCTTAAAAACACGCTTTTTGTTTTAACAACAGAGAATTAATTTTAAATTAATTTCTACCACTTCTGTGGTTTGAATTTATAAAAATGGATTCCACATTTGGAATAATAATTTCCAAATTGTGTAAATAGGTAACTTTTATTTTTAGTCATTTTGAACAATTACTTCGGTAAATATTTTATTTACCATGGTTAAAGGGTAAATCTGATAAATAAGGGTAAAAAAAAAATTATAATAATAATAAATTACTCTAAAACGTGTTATAACTTTATTTTTTGATACATGTCCGACCATGGGCATATTTGGGTGGATTTTGGGATGCCATGGAGCCACTTGTCAGTGATAATGACACTTTATATTAATTAAGTTAAAATAAATACAAAAATGACATTAGCATATATCTTTTGGAAAAAAAAATTGACATAGAGTTATATATGTTTGATTTTAAACATTCAATATTTATTAGAATTATGAAACAATTTCCTACATAATGATATTTTATTTATAAAATTTCAACACTTAATAATTAATATTATTTATGACACAATAATGATGCAGTATTTTCCTTCTTAATGAAAGAATCAAATAATTGATATTTTAAATGTTAAAATAAATATAATTTGAATGTTTTGATGAAATAAATGAATTTTATTGCTTAATATGACATTATAAGATTTCTTAAATGATTTTTTTTCTAATTAATAATGTTTTTAATACTTTAACAAAAATCAATTATTGAATAGTTTCAAAATTCACATAAAAGAGTTTTTAAAACAAATATCATATTATTTATTGATATTAAATTCCTACAAATATAAGGTTCGGCCAAGAGACTTATATCATGATAGGTGTGTAATTAATGGACCACTTGGGGGACGCTTGGATGTATATAATATGTTTATTAACCATATAATATAAAAATACAAAGAGACATTGTAAAAGTGAAACTAATTAACTAAGAGTTAATACTTAAAGATAAGGTTAATATATTGACCCAGACCTATATAAATTCTATTGGTTGAGTGGTTTTCGATCAATACCCACCTTAAACTTTAAATAATCTACTTTGTAGCCATTAGAAACCGAATTTAAATTTATTATAAAATAATATTTCAAGCTTTTCCAAAGGTGCCCCTCACCCCTCTTATAAAAGGGTACTCCCCCTTCTCAATAATTCACACCTTCAAAGCCATTTGGATCGGAAAAACTCTGCCCAAATACTCTCTCAACTTCCCTCAATTCATCCTAGAGTCCTTCATTTAGTCAGAAAGCCATCCTAAGGAGCCCTTTTGTTCAAATCAAAAGGAAGAACCCGAAGAAGAGGTAATTATTTCACCACCCTTTTTCAAGTTCCTTTCTTCTCCCACTTCTTCTTTATTTGTTTTCCCATTATAAAATAATAACTCCAGTATCTTATATATACTGTGATGTTATTATAAATATGGTACAACCATATTCAGTATTCTATCCATCCTTTGAATAACATGCCACCATACGTGCGTACGTTCGGCTTACCGTCTCCACGTCGTGGTGTAATTGTTATAAAATAAATTATTATTTGGATGGGTATAATAATGATTTTTAATTCATGTAAATAATAAATATAACATGATAATGATTCTGTATATATGATATAAAATCCAATTATATATTATTTTAATATAAAAAGAAGGATATTGTCGCTCGTGCATACGTACGGACTACCATCTCCACGAACGCAATGAGATTCATTCTACATCGTATCCATTCAAGTATAATTATCATTTGATGATTTAAAAATAATGTTTAAGGACTTGATATCATTATAGATATGAATAAGATACAACCTATCCCTGAAAACATGGCTTACGTAACAAAACATATAAAAGAAAATGAGTAAGTTAACACCCGAAACAACGATAATACTAAGATATTATTAACAAATCAATGTTAAAAGATCATATATGATATCATATTAATGTATATGATTATTTTATAATTTAATAACAATTATTTCACCATTATAAAGGAGGTTAAACTACCCTCAACCAAGGAAAGGTACAAGGTAAGGGTTTATTTCGCAATCTCTTCATTATCCGAGGTTGTTTATACATAATAATCTACTGGGTTATCATCTACATCCATGTTTCTTAAAAATGTATTTCAAAAACATTTTTTTTACTATTTACTAGAATATGGGTTAAATTCATTAATACCCTTTTTGAATTTTATAAGTGGTTTATAAAGGAATCATTCTGTCATTTTCCAAACAAGGTCCTTTTTAACCATTTCGACCGAATTAAGGTAAGAATGTTTTTTTATCTTATACACCAGGTGCGGCTATTTTCTGCCGTTATAAAATTGTTGAAGTTTCCCTTACAAGCTTATAAGAATATTTTAAAAGAAAATGTTTTATGTTATATGAATATTAAATGATTTCAAAATAGAAAGATATATTTCTCTAAAAAGAGTTTTGATTCCATCTATGTCAACATACTTTGATGGATTTTATGTTTATATGGAGTTGATTTATTATGATACAGAACTTATATATTGTATTGAAGGTTTTGTGATATGTTTGATTGTGGATGTCTTATATTATACCATTCATGGTTTATGGATGAAGTATTTACATTTCGTATGCTAGTTTTAATACGAATGTTTATGTTATGTTTAAACCTGTTCACATGAGGAATGCATTGGACTTAATATGTGATGGGTGTAGCCTGCTATAGCTCCTCGATGCATCGGTAGGTCTTAGGAGAGAATATAGTGTCTTGGAACAAGGCCTTGGAAAAATCTTATTTGTAGTCTTGGCACGAGGCCTTGGATATGTGGTTATGATAGTCTGGCATTATGCATTCCATCATTATGAAAGTGGTTATTGATATTGAATGTGAATATTTGATTAGTAGAATATCCATGTGAATAAGTAAATGGAATTATTTAATTTTATTTTTGCAATACTATGTTGAAGTTCTAGTTTAAAAGTATTTTGTTTTAGTTATACATTGCCTTAAATGTTTATTCTTATTTATGAAAGTTTCCGCTATATTATTATCCTTACTGGGCATTTGAGCTCACCCCTTTTCTATGTTTTATTTTTCCCAGGATGCGAAGAAGTAAATTATGAATGACCTTCAGGGATAGTATGAGGGGATAAGAGTGTGGAATATGGAGACTATGTTGTTGTAGTTTTCATTTTTATGATGTAATGTAAAAATTTATTAATGTATCTAGTGTTTCCAAGGCTACTAAAGTAATCGATCTTTCGAGATTTGATCTTTCTTGTGATCATGCCAATGTTATGTAATAATGCACCGACTCTGGATAACTGGGGTCGGGGCATTACAGTTGGTATCAGAGGAAGTTTATTACAAAACTTGGAAGCTGGATTTAGATAAACTCTGATTAGAGCGCATAGACCTAAGATGGAATTTGAGGATTAATATAGAAGAACTTCCTAGAATTTTGGTATTGTAGAGATTTTTTGAGTTTTCCAAGCAATACACCCCTGTTTGGATACGAGAAGGTAGAGGTAGCTCTGGCGCATATGTACCTAGGGGTAAAACCCGAAAACACTGCTTTGAGCTAGACTCGAACGAGAACTGGTGCATGACAACGGGCCTTACTGCACTCTTGGTTATGACACTCTCGGGGGATATGCTAAGGATAACTCTAATTTGCTTTACAAATCATTATGAAGGGTTTATCAGTATATGCTTCCTCAAAGAAAACATTTTTATGATTATGGATTATATCCATAAATAGTTCAATTTAAGTTAAGTGTTTTTTAAGTATGGAATTATGTATTTTGATTCATAAACTGATCTAGTTTATGCCATTGTTTAGAAATGGAACCTAGTGGAAGAAATGGAAACTGTATCAATGCATGCACTCCATGTAGGGATTTCCCTCATGCTTAAGATAATTATAGTGGATCTGGTGATGCAACTGGTGATGATCAACTAATCACTATACTGGGACAACTCACTCAAGTTAGGAATAATAACCTTACCCGTATGGTGCACCCTGATCCACAGCGTGAAGGATCAATGTTAGATCGCTTCATGAGGCAGTAAACACCAACAAAAAATGGGAGTACAAATCCATTAGTAGCTGATCAATGGATAAGTTCCCTAGAGAAAATATTTTAGGCTTTGGGAAGTAGTGAAAGGGAAAAATTTATCATGGTAGTTTACCGCCTCACTAGAGATGCTAATAAATGGTGGTAATTGATTCAAAACATGAAGGAAGATGATGAAGTATCAGATATGGAATGGAGGGAGTTCAAAGATTTGTTTTTAGAAAAATATTTTCCTCGTGACCATCGAGTAGATATGGAAAGGAAATTTCTGAGTCTGAGAGAAAAGGAGGATGAGAATGTCGCAAAGTATGAGGCTAAATTTACAAGGATAGAAAGGTATGCAGGAGATTATATACGTAACCCAAAAATTAAGATTTATCATTTCTTTGATGGGTTAAAACCATTTCTCTGTCGAGCATTAGTCTCACAATTCTTCTCGTCGTACGAAGACATTGTCTCATGTTCTATCAAGATAGAGAAGGAATTCTCTATGTCTTATGAATTTAAAGCAAAGCAAGAGAAGAAGAGATCTACTGATCAATCTGGGAATGGAAATAAGGGGAAGAAGGGAAAATTTGAATATCCACTCTACAGTAAATGTGGGAAGAAACACCTCGGTAATTGCTTAAAATGAACAGGAGTCTGTTACATGTGTGGTGAAAAAGGCCACCAAGATCGTGATTGCAAGGGGAAGAAGGAAGCTACCAATTTCCAATGATACAATTGTAGGGAGATTGGACATTATGCAAATGAATTTTTTAAGCGTCAGGGGAACTTACCTCAGAAAAGGCCAAGGGATCAAGGCCAAGCTTATGCTATCACTACTGCTGAGGTAGAACCTCCGAAAGATGTGGTGGCATGTAATTTAATGGTTTCCTGAAGTTTAGTAAATGCATTATTTGGTTCTGGATCATCGCATTGTTTCATATCTTCCCAGTTTCCTAAGAAAATTAGATATTTCCAATTTAATTTAACAAGGGAGTTGTCAGTTAAAACTCCTAAGGGAAGTATCATTGCAATAAAGTTTTGTGAATTAGTCCCCATTAGAGCACATAAATGTTCTTTATCTACTGATGTCACCATCATACCTATGATTGAGTTTGACATAATCCTCAGTATGGATTGGCTTTCGGACCATGATGCAAAGATTTATTGTAAGAAGATGGAGGTTACGATTTTTGATGATGATGATAAGGAACACCTTATCTTTAGAGTAGAATCGTCACCACCTAATTCTTATCTAGATCCACCCCAGTAGCTCAACTAAATTCAATTGTTGGGGAGGAAGAGAATGAAATGACTATGGGTGAGTAAAGGAATGTTCAAATAGAGGATGTACCTATTGTGAAAGAATATGTAGATGTGTTTCTGTAAGATTTACCTGGACATCCTCCAGAATGAGAAGTTGAGTTTTCCATTGATTTAATTCCTGGATCAAGGCCTATATCGAAGAACCCTTATAGAATGTCCATTGTGGAATTAGTCAAACTAAAGAAACAACTAGAGGAATTGAGTAATAAGGGATTTATTCAACCTAGTGTTTCTCTATGGGGAGCCCCTGTTCTTTTTGTTAAAAAGAAAGATGGATCTATGAGGTTATGTATCGACTACAGGGAGATCAATGCTATAACAATAAAGAAAAAGTATCCCCTACCTCGCATTGATGATTTATTTGACCAACTGCATGGATCTTAATACTTTTCAAAGATTGACCATCGATCTAGATACCATCAGTTGTGTGTGAAGAAGGAAGACATTATGAAGACAACATTTCAAACCAGGTACGGGCATTACGAGTTTACAGTAATGCCTTTTGGATTGACTAATGCACCATCTGTATTCATGGATCTGATGAATAGAGTTTTCAAGGAATATCTCGATGAATGTTTGGCAGTATTTATTGATGATATCTTGGTATACTCCAAAATCTACGAAGATCATGAAAATCACTTGCGCATTATCCTGAAGACTCTGAGAAGACATGAATAATATGGGAAGTTTAGCAAGTGTGAATTCTGGATTCAGGAGATTTCTTTTCTTGGCCATATTGTCTCTAAAGATGGAATCTCTATTGATCCTTCTAAGAACAAGGCAATCCAACAATGGCTAGAACCTACGAGTAGAAGTTAGTTACACGGTTTTATTGGTTTGGCAGGTTATGATCGACGTTTCGTCCAGAATTTTTCCCGGTTGGCTAACCCATTAACAAAGCTCACACATAAAGGTGTTAAATTTGTTTGGACAAAAGAGTGCGAAGAATGTTTCGAAGAACTAAACAGAATATTAGTCAATGCTACTATATTGAATCTACCATCAGGGAATGATGAGTTTGTTATTTATAGTGATGCAACGATGAAAGGACTTGGTTGTGTCATTATGTAGAATGATAGGGTTATTTCCTATGCATCATGACAGTTGAAAATTCATGAACAAAAGTATCCTACTCATGATCTCGAGTTAGAAGCTGTGATCTTTGCTTTGAAGATATGGAGGCACTACCTCTATGGTGAAAAATGTGAGATTTATACTGATCACAAGAGTTTGAAGTATATTTTCTCAAAAAAAGAACTCAACATGAGGCAAATAAGATGTCTTTAATTACTCAAGGATTATGATTGTACGAAACACTACCACGCGGGGAAAGCAAACAAAGTGGAAGATGCTTTGAGCAGAAAATATCATGGAGTTTTGAATAATAAGAGAATTGAAAGGGATCCAATTTTCATGGATCTATTGAAGATGGACATGGGAATAACCAGGGAAGGTGAAACATCAATGATTTTTCAAATGGTTGCCAAACCTTCTTTACTAGAAAGGATTAAGAGTTCTCAGACCGATGATGAAGAATTTCAAAAGAATATTAAAGCTATGAATGATGGGATATTGAGATACTTTGTGTTTGAAGAAGGAATTTTGAAATTTGGGAAAAGACATTGTGTTCCCGATATACCTGATCTAAAAAGGGAATTGTTGGATGATGCTCATAGTTCTAATTTCTCTATACACACTAGGAGCACCAAAATGTATAGAGACTTGAAGGAACATTTTTTGTGGGACAACATGAAGAGGGAGATTGCTGATTTTTTGTCAAGATGTATGGTTTGTCAAAAATTGAAAGCTGGAAGGAAACAACCTGGAGGAGTCATGCAACCTCTTCCCATACCGAAGTGGAAATGGGACAATATTTCAATGGACATTGTCATGGGGCTACCAAAGAATCCTAGAAGGAATGATGAAATATGGGTTATTGTTGATCATCTTACCAAGTCAGCACATTTTATCACTATAAGAGAATATCTACCCCTGGAATGTCTAGCAAGACTATATGTTAATGAAGTGGTGAGACTTCATGGGGTACCCCTATCGATTATTTCTGATCATGATCCCTGTTTTACTTCAACATTCAGGAAAAGTCTTCAGAAAGCCTTGGATACTGAACTTCATTTGAGCACTGCCTACCACCCTCAAATAGATAGACAATCAGAACGAACTATTCAAACCATAGATGACATGTTGAGATCCTTCTCACTTGACTTTCAGGGTATGTGGGATCAATATTTACCTCTAGTAGAATTTTCCCATAATGATAGCTTCCATTCGAGTATTCATACGGCACCATATGAAGCGTTATACGGAAAGAGATGTCGTACACCAACCTGTTGGGATAACGATGGTAAAAGAAAACTTGTAGGCCCAGAACTGGTGGAGGAAATGATGGAAAAGGTGAAGGTAATCCAAAACCATATCAAATCAGCTCAAAGTAGGCAGAAGAGCTATGCCGATAATCGAAGGAAGGATTTGGAATTTCAAGTTGGTGATCACGTTTCCCTGAAGGTATCTCCATGGAAGGGAGTCATACATTTTGGTAAGAAAGGTAAATTGAGTCCCAGGTACATTGGACCTTTCAAAATTCTAGAATGAATTGGGGTTGTAGCTTACCAATTGGCAATTCCGCCAAGTCTCTCCAAAGTTCACGATGTGTTCCACGTATCTCTGTTGAGGAAATACATGCCTTACCCAACGCTTGTACTCACCTATAAGGAATTAGAACTGGAACCCAATCTGTCTTATTGCGAAGAACCCATCAGGATTCTTGATAAGAGAGAACAAGTGCTGAGAAACCGGATGACTCATCTGGTAAAAGTTCTATGGAGAAACCGTAAGATGGAAGAGGCAACGTGGGAACCCGAGAAACTTATGATGAAGAACCACCCGAGTATTTTCATGTGGTAGTATTCTAGAAATTTCGAGGATGAAATTATTTGAAGGAGGGGAGAACGTAACACCCCAAGCTTCTACGATACGCTTCTCTTTAAATAATGCAATAGCGTGTGTTGTACGCAACATCGAGTTCTAACACACACCACAACCAATCAAACTAGCCGTTATGAATAGTAATACATACTTTTTAAAATTTTATAAATTTTATCTCTCAAAATAGACTTCAGTTTTGGATTCAGAGTATCAAATTTAGCCTAAGGTGATATTTTGGTACTTTTCAGATAACTTTAATATTTTGATGAATAGTGAAAATTGCTAAATTTTAATTAAAAACAACTTTTTTAATTGAAATAATTAATAGTGATAAATTATGAATTTGAGTGGTTTTAAAGTATATTTAGAATATATTTTTACCAATTAATAAAATTTTGGTCATTGTAATTAATTTCACAATTAAACCGGACATAAACAAGTGTCAATCTTTTGATAGTTATTATCTCTTAAAAACACACTTTTTGTTTTAACAACGGGAATTAATTTTAAATTAATTTCTACCACTTCTGTGTTTTGAATTTGAAAAAATGGATTCCATATTTGGAATCAGGATGTCCAAATTGTGTAAATAGGTAACTTTTATTTTTAGACATTTTGAATAATTACTTCGGTAAATATTTTATTTACCATGGTTAAAGGGTAAATCCGGTAAATAAGGGTAAAAAAGTAATATTATAATAAAAATAAATTACCCTAAAACGTGTCCTAAACTTATTGGTTGATACATTTCCATCCATGGGCATATTTGGATTGATTTTGGGACCCTATAGAGCCACTTGTAAGTGATAATGACACTTTATATTAATTAAGTTAAAATAAATACAAAAATGACATAAGCATATATATTTTAGAAATTTTTTTACATAGGGTTATATATGTTGGATTTTAGACTATAAATATTAATTAGAAAGCTAAAACGATTTCCTAAATAATGGTATTTTATTTATAATTTTTAGACATTTAATAAATAATATTATTTATGACACAATAATGATGCAGTATTTTCCTTATTAATGAAAGATTCAAATAATTGATATTATAAATGTTAAAATTAATATAATTTGAAAGTTTTGATGACATAAATGAATTTTATTGCTTAATATGACATTATAAGATTTCTTAAATTAATTTTTTTCGAATTAATAAAGTTTTTAAAACTTTAACAAAAATCAATTATTGAATAGTGTCAAAATTCACATAAAAGAGTTTTTAAAATAAATATTATATTATTAATTGATATTCAATTCCTAAAAATATAAGGTTAGGCCAAGAGACTTATATCATGATAGGTGTATCATTAATGGAGCACTTGGGGGTCTCTTAGATTTATATAGTATGTTTATTAACCATATAATATAAAAATACAAAGAGACATTGTTAATGTGAAACTAATTAACTAAGAGTTAATACTTAAAGATAAGGTAAATATATTGACCCAAACCTGTCTAAATTCTATTGGTTGAGTTATTTTTTACCCATCCCCACCTTAACCTTTAAATAATCCACTTTGGAGCCATTAGAAACCGAATATGAATTTATTATGAAATAATATTTCTAGCTTTTCCAAAGGTTCCCATCACCCCTCTTATAAAAGGGTACTCCCCATTCTCATTAATTCACACCTTCAAAGCCATCTGGCTTGGAAAAACTCTGCCCAAATACTCTCTCAACTTCCCTCACTTTATCCTAGAGTCCTTCCATTAGTCATAAATCCAACCTAAGGATCCCTTTTGATCAAATCAAAAAGAAGAACCCGAAGAAGAGGTAATGATTTCACCACCCCTTTTCAAGTTCCTTTATTCTTCCACTTCTTCCTTCTTTGTTTTCCAATTCTAAAATAATAACTCTAGTGTCTTATATATACTGTGATGTTATTATAAATATGGTACATCCATATTCATTATTCTATCCATCCTTTGAATAACATGTCCCCATACGTGCGTACGTACGGCTTACCGTCTCCACGTCGTGGTGTAATTGTTATTCAATAAATTATTATTTGGATGGCTATAATAATGATTTTTAATTCATGTAAATAATAAATATGACATGATAATTATTCTTTATATATGATATACCATCCAATTATATATTATTTTAATATCAAAAGAATGATATTGTCGCTCGTGCGTACGTACGGAATACCGTCTCCACGAACGCGATGAGATTCATTCTCCATCATATCCATTCAAGTATAATTATCATTTTATGATTTAAAAATAATTTTTAAGGACTTGATATCATTCTAGATATGAATAAGATACAACCTATCCATGACAAACACGGCTTACGTTACAAAACATATAAAAGAAAACGAGTATGTTAACACCCGAAACAACGATAATACTAAGATATTATTAACAAATCAATGTTAAAAGATCATATATGATATCATAATACTGTATATGATTATTGTATAATTTAATAACAATAATTTAACCATTATAAAGGAGGTTGATCTACCCTCAACCAAGGAAAGGTACAAGGCAAGGGTTTATTTTGCAATCTCTTCATTATCCGAGGTTGTTTATATGTAATAATCTACTGGGATTTCATTATCATCCACATCCATGTTTCATAAAAATGTATTTCAAAAACATTTTTTTACTATTTAGTAGAAAATGGGTTAAATTCATTTATACCCTTGTTGACTTTTATAAGTGGTTTATAAAGGAATCTTTCTGTCGTTTTCCAAACAAGGTCCTTTTTAACCTTTTCGATAGAATTAAGATAAGAATGTTTTTTTAACTTATACGGCAGGTGCAGCTATTTTCAGCCGTTATAAAATCGTTGAAGTTTCCCTTACAAGCTTATAAGAATATTTTCAAAGAAAATGTTTTATTTAATATGACTCTTAAATGATTTCAAAATATAAAGAGATATTTCTCTAAAAAGAGTTTTGATTTCATATATGTCAACATCCTTTGATGGGTTTTAAGTTTATTTGGAGGTGATTTATTATGATACAAAACTTATATATTTTATTGAATGTTTTCTGATATGTTTGACTATGGATGTGTTATTTTATACCATTCATGGTTTAAGGATGAAGTATTTACATTTTGTATGCTAGTTTTAATACGAATTTTTATGTTATGTTTAAACCTGTTCATATGAGGAATGCATTGGACTTAATATGTGACGAGTGGAGCCCTCTATAGCTTCTCAATTCATCGGTAGGTCTCATGAGACAAACTAGTGTCTTGGAACAAGGCCTTGACAAAATCTTATTTGTAGTCTTGTCACGAGGCCTAGGATATGTGGTTATGATAGTCTGGCATTATGCATTCCATCATTATGAAAGTGGTTATTGATATTGCATGTGAATATTTGATTAGTAGAATATCCATGTGAATAAGTAAATGGAATTATTTCATTTTATTTTTTCCATACTATGTTGAAGTTCAAGTTTAAAAGGATTTTGTTTTAGTTATATATTGCCTTAAATGTTTATTCTTATTTACGAAAGTTTCTGCTATATTATTATCTTTACTGGGCGTTTGAGCTCACCCCTTTTCTATGTTTTATTTTTCCCAGGATGCGAAGAAGTAAATTATGAATGACCTGCATGGATAGTATGAGGGGATAAGAGTGTGGACTATGGAGACTATGTTGTTGTAGTTTTCATTTTTATGATGTAATGTAAAACTTTATTAATGTATATAGTGTTTCCAAGGCTACTAAACTAATTGATCTTTCAAGATTTGATCTTTCATGTGATCTTGCCAATGTTATGTAATAATGCACCGACTCTGGGTAACTAGGGTAGGGGAGTTACATATAATACATTATTTAGGTTATTATTTTTTATTCTCTTACTGGGATTTATATCTCACCCCTATCTTATGTATGTCCCCAGGTTATCCCATGTAGTTTTAAGTACGATTGAAAATTGTGATCATATTAAGGATGTTCTCAATAATGTCAATATGCCCCCTGTTTTGAGTTGTTATTTAATGTACCTATTTCATAAATACAATAGAATTATAAATATTATAAGTTGTATTGTGTGTAATATTATGTAATAAATCATTAATTAATGATTAATAATAAGAAGGGTTGTCATAAGTGTCATCATAATTTCAATGGAGCACATGAAATTTTTTAATGATGGAAATTTTAATGTATTAACAACTAACTTCCCCTCATTTTTACAATAGGGGCGAATCTAGATATGTAATTTGGACACCTTCTTCTATCTGTATATCACATTTTTACCAATTCCTTCCCCAATCATCCCTAGAGACCATGAGTTATATTATGTTTTTCATCATGTAAAATTGAGGAAAGTGATTTCAATTTATCTTATTTACATTTTTTCAATATTTTTATTAGTCTCAAGTAACCTAATTTAGAGAATTTTTACTATGTTTTTCATCATGGTATGGTGAAATCTACTAGATCATGAATTATTTTTCATTTAGTTGTTAAAAAAACAACTTGATGTCGAATATATGGCATTGTTATGCAGAGCATAGGGAGGCTTTCCCCCACTGAGGGGGGTGAATCAATGTTTTTTATAAGATTTCATTATTTTGAAATTAACCTTTATTGACCTATTAAGATACCATACACACTTATTTTTACATTACTTTTAATGAATGTAGAAAAATTAAATAGCATAAGAACACAATATCTTAACAATGTTTTCTCTAAATTAGAGCCTAATCTTTACAGTGAATGGTTAGATTCCCTAATAATAGATTCTACACTGTAATTAAAAGTGGTTACAACATACAATATCCAAAATAATAGAGTCACCCAATTCTTTCCATAGTCCCACTAGTATAACATCTCCCCACTGGATAACACAAATTTAATTTACATAGAAAAAGAAATTTCACTTATGAAAGATGGATTCTCCTGAAACAACAAATAAAGATATTTCTTTTGAGAATTAAAGATAAAATAAATAGAATGTGATAAATAAATAAGGAATAATAAAAATTTATTCTATTGGTCATGCTAAATTTATAATGAAGACAACTATTAATGACACCTTATGCTGAGTTCGCTTATCACGCTATTATTTCCCCTCATTTTTTCTTTCCAATGGAAGGCAGCCTCCACCACCCAGGTTATTGATGTTGGATCATTGATAAAAAAAGGATTATGGGATTTTGTTTCATCCTTCCAGGGATTCCTTCATGGATCCAATTTCATAGTTCAGATCTCCCTCGAAGATTTGAGTCATGTTCATAAAACTCCTTCCTGGCACCATCTCTATGTGGATGTTAGTTAATTACCCTACTTCTATCTCAACATGGTATCAACTTCCAATTAGAGTATATGGTAATGTTGTTCATGTATAAGAATTTATATATGATAGGTGTATTGGGAATATATACATTATTTCCCTTTTGAGGTTAAAGGCATTTATCATAGGAGGAATCATAAACATGGATCCTAGGAGACCTCGTGTCATCCACATGGTAGTTGATACTAGGGGAATAAGTCAATTTTTTTATTTTTACCATAGGCATACCATGTTTATTGTATGGGGTAGAGAGTTCAAGAGGGACATAGGTTTAACAACTTGTGGGGACATGTATATCACAAATTTAATGCGTTGTGGGGATATGTAGGTCATAGGTTTAACGTCTTGTGGGAAAAGGTCTGTCAAATATTTAATATCTTTTGGGGACATGTAGGTGGATTTTAGTCTCTTTATTTCGACACTTTCTCTAGGGTCGGTGCACCATACACTCTATATATTTTCCCCTTTGCTACTTTTTAAATGTGGGTGATTTCTATAACATTCATCGGTAATGTCTACTCCTTGATTGAAATGGGATAATGGTATGTAGGTTCCACCTTTCATAGATTCCTTTGTAAAGATCATCTCCAAGTACGAGAATCCTTCATAGATTAAGGCATGTTTTATAAACTCATTAAAAGTTCCATCTAGAGGTGTATTGCAATTAATTATGTTATTTCTATCTTTATAGGGTATAAACCTACGGTTTGGATGAGTATTCACATTGGGAAAATCTAAGATTGTCTAGACATTGGGTATATTGGGCACCTGTAAAGTCTTCCTCCTTTAGAGGGAATATCATGTATGAGGCAGATTCGACATGGAATTCTATGCATCCCAGATCAATCACGTGGTAGTTAATTATTGGGAAGTAATTAATTTAATGTATTTTACCTCAGGAATCCCATGTTTATTGCATGGAGTATATATTATGCATTAGGAAAAAATTTAAACATCTTGTGGTGGTGGGAATAGGGTTAATATTATGTGGGGATAGAATAAGGGAAATTTTAACATATTACAGAGATGGAATAGGTTATGGGTTTTATATCTTATGGGGATAGGTAGAAGATTACCAAAATAAAAGGATCACTCAACAGTGAGACGATGTAGGGGATTACATGTGGAAGATTATCTGTTTGGGAGTCACATCTAATGGCTAGATGGAATACGTGGGGCTTACACATGGAAGATTCTATGGTGTTGGGGTTTCATCCTAGGTGTTGGGATTTTGTCCCATGAAGTTCAAGGATGGTGTGGGGAATATGAATAGAAGTTTCTCATTGTGGGTGTCTCATCCTCGGTTGGGGAAGGATGGTTTGAGGATTATGTATGGAAGCTAACCCAGTGTTAGGTTTCTTCCCAGGTGCGGAGTTCTATCCCAGGATGACAGATAAGGTGGAATACCATGATGATCATACATGGGGAATATTGTGTTCACAACACAATGTAAGGATATAGATTAATGTTTCATACTTATGATATTGTTGTGTAGTTTAACATTGTATGATTAGGATGTGGAGCTAGATAGTTTTATGTCTTGTAGCTCAAATGTGTATGAGGCTTACTCATCAAGGGGGATCGTGTCAAGGTGGAAAAATATTCATCATAAGGAATCTCCATCAAGATTGGTGCATATTATCCCTCAAATATTCCACCTATATGGACTACATGACCACCGCTCATGCACTTCTAGGTATGGCATAGATTTGGAACTACCATAGAAGAGTAGAAATCAGGTGGCCTAAAATTAGGGTACCTATTCTTAATAGAAACATACATTAGGGTTCCTATTATTATCAGAAAAAAGTATGGAAATGGTTTCACTAGAATCATAGGGAATGTTGGGTTGGGGACCATAATGTTTTTGCGTGAAACTTTATTGTGTTTCACCCAAATGGAGTTGCACGAGACAAGGGATCTTGCACAAGTACAACACATGGATTCTGAGCACATATTTTCACCCAAGATTTGTGGTTTTACACAAGTTAGGGTTATGTGAAGGTAGGTTTCATTTAATGATACCAACCATCTTTGGGAGGTGTTGCATGAGGATCACTCAACTGCATACCAAGTTTAGCTGAGGCCCATAAGAGGTCTGTCACACAAATGATCTATTATTGAGGGTCCATTGTTTCTGCTCTTTCACATTGTTAAAGAAGAGGGGTTTCCATGCCTGAAAGCATTGTTTCATCTTCTTAAGAGAATCTACCAATGTGGGGGGAGGGGGAAGGTTCTATTTATAGCCAAAATCCCCAGATAGTGTCATAAAGCTAACTGGGTGGATTGGAGATACATTCCTAGGGATTCACCATGCGACATCCTCTATTCGATGTCACCTTTTCATGCAACTAGATGGTTTCATGATGGGGTTTTGTGCAATAATTATTTCTTATGAACACATGCCATGGGATTATGTGGATTGACCACACAACCTATGGAGTTGGAATCACCTTTAATATTAATTTTTTTAGTAAAAAAAGACAATATTACACCCAAGCCTATTTGTTTCATGTATGGGACTTGGGAATTATTTTGGACTTGCAAGAATTCAAGGAACTCATAATTTCTTTTGGCGCACAAGTCATTTTCATGAAGAACCCCATCTATTGTGTGAAACCATTGAAACTTGTTCGAATCTTGATTCTCGACCTCAAAATTCTATTTTGGTGTCTTATACATGTCAATTTGTCTAAAACTAGACTTTTAGGGTAAAAATCATGATTTTAGGGCCAAAAAATTCCCCCCTCAGAATCGATGCTCATAGGATACTAGAAGGTACATTTCTAAGGGAAACACCAAAGAGTGTGGTTGATTTCAATTCTTTTGTGAAACTTTGTTTTTGTTTTGTGCAATTGGGTTGTGCACTTCATGAAAGAGATAAGGACTAATCCTATAAATAAGAAAGGGATCCTTTGTTAAACACTCTAACTTCTATGCATGAAAATCCATCTCTCATGTAGGAAACTCACCCCTTTGTGAAAAATCCTAATCCACTAATGTGAAATTTGTGTAAGTTCTATTTTTTAGAAAAAACATGCATGATCTAGCAAACAATTTTCAAGAACATCTAAAATGTTTAATTAAATTGTGTGACTAGAATCATGAATTTAACTCTTTAGAATTAGATCCCAAAAACCTTCAACAAATAGACTATACTGCTAACCAAGCCATGGTTGATGCTGTTTCTACTACCCGTAGGGCCGAGATAGCGGGGGACTCAAAAAATACTTGATATAGAAGGGTCATTTTCGACAGAAAATCATTCATGGGGTTGCTGAGTGAATCCCAAAGAGGCTATCTACTAAAAAATCTCCTACCATTGTACAACTTCAAGTGGATGGAAAAGTACATTATCCTAGACATCAAAGTGAACAATATACACTTTTGGTTCATGCATCATAATTAAATCTCTCATTTGAACACCACCAACCTAGGTTATCATTCTAGGGAGAATAAATATTCTTCCATTTCCATGTTTTCTGCATGGATGAGGATAGTTGATAGAGTGAAAATAGAAAATGGGGAGTTCTTGGATCGTTATGTGAGCATATTCTAGTCCCACATCCAAGACAATTGTACGGGTTGGTATAAGGATTGGGATTTTTGGGATGGGGGAAAATTTACCTGTGACTGGGCCTAGGTGAACTCGGTACGCTTCACCTGCTAGGAACAGAAGACCAATATATTCCACATCTGATTGTATGAGGTGGTGTGGAAATGAAAGTTTCATATATATCTCTAACAAGAGATACTACTAGATCACCTCATCCAGTAGTCCCCAAACACCGACACCTTCCACATCCATCATGGGGAAGTGAGAATTATCTAATGATACTTGCACTGCATCTGTGGTATGCCACTGACTAGATTCTGGTATGATGAGTTCCTTTTGGTGCTGAATTATTGAGGTAATAGGGATAATGCATCCATTTTGGAATAATAACTTATTGATGAATTGACCAAATCACTAATGAATCATCCCCCCTCCACCAAGACATCTTTTTTAAGACAAGGTTGTGGATGTTCTTGAAAAATGGACCAACTGTGAAAATGAAAGGGTGAATGAAGCAGTGTTTAGTGGAGCATCAGATGAGGAATATAGGATCATACTAACTGATCTTGGAGGAGGGTTATTATGAGCAGTTAATATATAAAACACATGAGGACCGGAAGTTGGCGGTCCACTACACTACATTTCTAGCAACCTTCCTCAGTGGATAGATTCTTCTTCAGAGGGATGCATTCATGGGCATGTGTCCATGGACACTCCTTTTGGCATATATCATGGAATATGGAAATTGGTTTTACACGGGGATTTCTATATTGGCTTGGATCTATAGTCATTTGAGAAACATGGAAAGGGGGAGAATGCCTAGGTGGATATGTGATCCATTAAAATTCTTACATGGGTGGATCACAATGCACTTTGGAGGATATGAGTTCATGAACACCATCACCACCCAAATGTTGGTCAATGGACTTCACAAATCAACATTGATGGGGGTGTTTCTGGAATTGTTTAGTGAATTTGGGTTCATACTCAACATATATATATATATTCATAAACCTTAAATTCCATCCATTTTCAACCCCATTTGGCGAGATGATGGAAACTTTTGAGGGGATGCTGCAGAAGAGGGAGTACCTGCAGAACTTATGAGGTGAAGTATCGGTGGATAGGATAGAAGAAATCACTTATCATGAGTTATATACTCCATATCAGTTATATCAATAGATTGGATTCATTTAACAGCTGAAAAAGAGAGTTTATTTGGGGATCCATGAGGAGATTCATCCCTGTATCCTTTTTCAGATGTGGTGGATATCCATGGGAAAAGTCACAGGGGAGGTCACTTTGCTTCCACCAACCAATATAATTTCCATGATATCTCACACATATGCTGAAAACTGGGCAACTTCATACCTAAGTGAAATTATTCATCAAAATGTGAGGGTAATCATACTGGGAAGGGAGGTGCAGGAGAAACATTGCAGTAGGTGGGATACTCTTTGAGGGGCTAGAGGGTTCCTGTGAAGAAGAATCTAGAGGTTTGGATACTGGTAAGGAGACTCTCCCAAAGAGCAGTGAGGTCAATACTAAGAGTGATGACTTGAAGATCTATTTTTTATGAGTTAATCCTAGTTTGTTAATTCATATACCTCTTATATCCATTCCCCTTTTTTTCTCATTGGATGTAATCTGAATTTTCATTAAACAAGAGCAGACTGAGTGTGAACAAGGTATCCCTATTAGAGAGGATGAGGGTGAACTAAAAAATATCAACGGGAAAACATTAGAATTAATGCTCAAGGACACTATAATTGGAGAAATAGACTAGGAGTTCATCATCGAATCCTTGGAACCCCTGGTGCTCCCAGCCATCTATGGTGGACTTTGCCCTGGTATTCCAATGGTGGAGTATATTACTGGCTTGACAGATCATCCAAAACAATTGATTATCGATATACCTATGCCTCAAGGTAAGACCAAATCTAAAATATCTTAGATCTTCTCAAAATTTCATAGAGCTATTAGGTTTAATGAATCAATGTTTTTTTCCATTTATACATCTTCCAAAAAACCATAATTGAGGGGCGCAGTGCTAGCCTTCTAAGTGATAACTGATGTTGAGGGGTCTCGTGTAGTGGAACTCCCAATTAATGCTCTAGGGCAAGGTGTTACCCAATCACTTTCCCTCTATAATTATATAGACCTTTCACGATCCATGTTTTTTCAAATCATCATAACTGGTAAAACTAATTGACATGCTTTTATTTTATGCAGAGCATAAGAGGGTGCGCTCCTAGAAAGCAACCATGATATGGGAACCTCAAGAATCTATGCTAATGGATTTGAAACTGTTGTAGATCTGATCATCTAAGAGGATTCAAAATTATTCCTCTAAGGGAGGCCTTCCATGGATGATGGTGGGGATACTGAAGGGGTGGAGCTCGAGGTTGGAAGAAACAATGTATCCAACAAAGGGTTAGGTAAATATGAACACCCATACTGATGTGGAGCCTAAACCATATTAAAGGATCCAAAGGAAGAACTTTCCCCTACTTTCCTTATGGACTTCCTTGAGTTTTATCTTGCAACACCTAAGGAACTTGAATATTCCACGTCTAACAACATTGAAGAAAATTACATCATCCAATTAAGGGGGTGGATAAGTGTATGGAACTTCATCACCTAGAACCATACCACGTGAGACGAATGGGCTCCATCCACCATTAGATGAACAACCTTGGAATTAGAGGGGTTGAGTCTCATGATCTCCACATTCTATTTCATGATTTCATTATTGAGTGGGTTCCTCAAAAGAGTAAAAATTTTGACTTTACCTAGCACAAGAAGAATTATTATGGCACCAGGAAGCTCAAGAAGGCCAATCAGGAACATAAATATCTAGAGGAGCAGATGGATGAGTAAAAGACCATCATTAATTCCCAAGCAGAGATCATCAGTCATTTGAATTCTCAACTGGTGGTGGATGGGGATCATGTGGAGGAGGTGGCATATCAGATAGTCGAGTACTAGGATAAACAAGGCACGATGTGAATCAAGGATTATGGGATTTTCCAATTGGTTGAGGAGGAGGAAGATGTGATCATTAGGCTATAGTTGGTCCTCCAGGCCATGTGCTAGAGGCTGATGGGAATAAAGTGCTCGATCTCTAGGGAAGTTCTGTATGGTGCATATTTTTTATGGGACATAAGAGATCCTACAGTGTGTGGATGGCCCTAAAAACTACTGATGTTTATTTGTTTAATTACTAATATGAATGGATATGTTTCTTTTTTCAAAATTTATTTCCACACTTAAATTACACTCACGAGTCAACAAATGATCAAACCCTAATCCCATGTGAGTCATGCTCGGTGTGAGAAACAATGAACGAACATGTAATTGATCATTCCTATGAGAGTATCGAACAATGGCTGAACACTCGAGGTTTGAATTTTTTTGTTGACCACTAGGAGTGTCCTGGACAAGAATAGATGTGACTAGAAGTTGAGATTATCTAAACAATCATCTTTCTTGTCAACATGTGCTAGTGAATGAATGGCATAACTCCAGGGGAGTCGAATTCTACCTGAATAAATGGGAATGAAGAGTCACTACTACAAAACATGCCTATAACAACACTAGAATTTATCAGCGCTAGAAAAATTCACTGATAAAGTTCATCTTTTTCACCACTAAAATAAGCACTGATTAAGGAACCTATTTATCAGACCTTAAAAAAGCGTTGATAAAGGGAACCCTTTATCAGCTCTTTTTTTAGCCATGATAAAATGTAACCTTTATCAGTACATTAATTTTAGCACTGATAAAAGGTTCCCTTTATCAGTGTGTTTCTATCCCCAATAAAAGTTTCCCTTTATCAGCTCTTTTTTAGCACTCATAAAGGTCCAGAATAAAATTAAAAAAATAAACAAAAAAATAAAATGAGTAAATTATGAAAAATATGAACCATTTTATTAATTGAATAATTATTGATAAAAATGAATAAATTTAATATACATATATATATATATATTATAAATATTAAGAAATATTATATATTAAAATTACATATATAAAATGAATAAGTATAATATATATATAATGTTAGTTAAAAACATATTAATGTATTATTCCTTTTTAATGTTTTTTTATTTTTCGATTTAACATATATCAAACATCATGTGTTGCATTTATTTCACACACACAAACACACACATATATATATATATATAAATTTTAATGAATTTGTATACTCACACACAAATATATTTATGCAATATATAAAAACACATACACCTAATATTTATGTAATTATTAATATTTTAGTATATTTTAGAATATCATTATAACATGATAAATTTAATATATATTATGTTTTTAATTAGTCAATTTTATTTATTTGTTTTTAATACTATAGTTTGGGTATTCATTTTTAATGTTTTTTTTATTTTTATATAATTTTTGAATTTGATCATTTTCTATTATTAATTTTTATATATTTATTTACAATGTTTTAATATTTTCAATATGTACTCATCCACTTCAATATATATATACATATATATATAACCATAATTTTTTAATAACTTATATTTAATTAATAAAACATATCCATTTTTCAATATTCTTAAAATGTACTCATTTTGAATTATTCAATTTCACTCATTTTTAAAATGCATGTATTTAAGATTATATATCCATTTATAATGTTGAAAATATATTTTTAAATAACTATTTATGAATAAATATATCTATAAATGTGTATTTAATATATTTATAATTATTATAATTATTTATTTTTTTATTTAAATAAGTATTTATATAATTAAATATAAATAATTATATATAAGTAAATAATTATAAATTATAATAAATTTATTTAAATATTTATAAAATTATAATAAAGTTATTTAAATAATTATATTTATAAAACTTTTTTCCGCACTAGAAAAATGATGTGAAAAGATATATTTATCAGTGCTAAAATGTGAGTGCGGATAAATATTTCTTTTATCAGTCCTTTTTTAGTGCTCATAAAGCTTGAGATTTATCAATACTAAAAAATAACTAATAAATATTCATTTTATCAGTGCTTATATATTTACCAATGATAAAAAAGTTTTTTCTTTCAATGATTTTTTGAAAGCGCTGTTAAAAGTGTCCCCGGTCTATTTAAAAAACCCTAACCACGACTTAGTCACTCATGACTCTCATGCTCTTGTAGAAATCATCTGCTACTAGCATGACTCCTCTACATCCCCTCATATTAATCAAGGCTAGTATCCAATGTAAGTTATTTTCTACTCTTCATCTATCATTGTTTGATGTTTTGGGTTCCGTGTTTTTCATTTTTATGTCGTTATTAAAGACGATGAATCCTAAACCTCTTATTGTCACTATTGAAATACAACAAGTGTGGTTCTATTTCATAATTTTTATACTTTAATATGTATTTTAGTGTCCATCCCATTTTTTACTAGAGACACAGATAGATGGCTTAGTCTCCTCTAGACATTAACAAGGAGACCTCTCACCAGCCCTAAATTTTATCTTCATTTGAATAATATAGGGTTCTAAAATTTAGGTAGTTTCTCAAATTTTATTCATCTTATAAACTAGATTATAGATTCTAAAGGCTTAATTATGATGGTTTTTAAGGATTAGGGGAGACCAATTTGTGGCCTTCATTTATGGGTGATGAACATATAGGGACCAAAGTAAGTCTAAAAAACATTAAAACATGTTTTGTAGATTTTGGTTATTCATGTAAATTGTTAAACCATGAAATTGATTATTTAGAGTTATAATTTTGAGGAATAATTTTTTATTGAATTCAAAAAAATATTTAATTAATTAGTCACATTCCAAAAAATATTTTAGTGATGAACGTTGTGAGAGTTTTGTTTTTTTAATTAATTCAATATTATTATTCAACATTAACCATGTGTTACAAATAGTGATGTGAAATTTCTTTGGTGATAAAAGTATGCACAATTTTTTTTAAAATTACTAGATTGGATAGAGTTGAGAAATCATTGGGAAATTGGACTTATAAATTCACAACAACATATGAAGAATGTATTTTTTAAAAGTAAGTGAGTTATCCATGGTTTTAAAGTTGATCAAGAAAATTATGTTATGTGATTTATTAATAGATTTACTAATAAAAATAGAGATATAATTAATTCCTGGGATAAAAAAGAATTTAAAAATCATCTAACATGGTGAATAACTATAGAGAGAACAAAAATTGATTAAAATATTCTCTTGATGGTTTGGATATTTATGTCCTATATGTCATGTAATTTTTTATCCATGTCTAAAATGCATGAAATAGAAATATTATATTTGATGATTTCCTAGAATAAAAAATGTAAATTTAAGCTTATATATACTTTTATCATAGGCTACAACATATAAACAACATAGATTTTTTTGGGGAATTAAATAGATGATATTGTATGAATAAATTTTTCAACTTCCCCAAAATGGTTTATATTAAATTATAAATCATAATGAGCATAATAGATGTCCTGAAAAATTTATTGAAACACTCAATGAAAGAATTACTCTATCATGATGAAATTATTAGTTTCCATAAGATAGTGGTCAATTATCAAGCAACTCTTTATTAAATTTAGACTCCCTGCAAAGGGATAAAATCCCCCTATTGTAATCAATCCTTTTTTGTATTCCATATCCAAAACTCTCTTATTCTATGATCGTTGTTTATCACTAGGATAAGGCATTAGCATGCCTTCGGTGATCGAGAGTCCTCAAGAATATTTTTGTGATTGAAGGATAGTGTAATCTTCTCAAAGGCTAGAATACTTTGTATTTTTCTTCAGTGTCATAAATAAAATATATTCCACTGAATCTTAATGATTTATTCCACTAGTAGTATATTACAAGTATTCTATAGGGTTTTTTCTTTATTTCCATTCACATTTATACTTGAGATAAATCAACCCTTTGTTTTGGGTTTTTATCCCAATAATGATCATAGGATGATACCATAAAACTCATAAGTGGTATCAAAGACTTCTTCTTCAAGGAAAAAAACTATTAATTTATTATTTTTCTAAATAAATAAATTTCATATTATATTATGTCAATATCATATATTATGATATGAAGGATTTATTTTTTCACCCATAGCATATGGATATTATATATTATATGTAATTACATATATAAATATAAGGATTTGAAATATTTTTTATCATACAATTTCTGATAGCATAAAATATGACTATATCCATGGTTTTTGTGAAAATATAGGATAAAAGCACAAATACAATATCACCTCAATTGTTAAATATGATAAAAGAAATATGATATCTCCTATCATATTTGGTGTGAAAAGTCATGGCATATGATTAAATTTTCATCATAGAATATGATTGGGTTGCGAGGAAACCTCTATCCAATATTATATTTTACAACCAATAATATCATTATCTATCATAGAGTAAGAAATTCCTATATGTAATTATTGATATAATTCATGATATGTGATATAATTTTTAATGATAAGAAGTATCTATGGTTCCTCTAAGATTTTATAGTAATATATCATAATAATAAATTTAGGATGGCATTGAATACATTCATTTCATTTATAAGAGTAAAAATATTCTTGATCAATACTGATCATAAATTAAAAAATTCACCCATTAAAGGGATGTATGTTATTGGAGGGATATTATTATGGATTAAAAAATATCCAAAATTTGAAGGCGAGGGATGCTTGAGGAGACAGAAGTGATGTACAATGGAGGTGGGGTGATATTCATTTCTTCCAGACCATTAGAGTGTAGGTATTCCAATTTCTCTTCAATTGAGGAGTCTTTTTAGTGATTACATTAGTTTAGGTTCCTAAAAAGCATTAATCCCTAGATTCTTGATTGAATTCCATATATTGATAATGGAATATACTAACTCTTTCAAACTAGACATTCACCCATCATTGTGGTTCCAAAGTTCATTGATGACATACCTCCCGAACAGTGATGAGAGGAAGTATAGTTTGAAAGAGGGAATTAGTAGCATCAAATCCATCAACAAGATATGGAATGAAATCAAGCATCTTAGGAAGTATTAAATAAAGTTAGTGAATGTTAGTTGTGTTGTAGTAATGAAGTAGTGTATATTAGTTAAAGATAGTAACAATTTTCATGGAAGATTCATGTAATTGTGGACTTTTATACATGGGGTGTATTGCATTGTTTTTATTCAATAAAAATTAAATGTTTGAATACTCATGCAGACAATGTCTTATGAACATGATGATGCTGAGAATCTTGAGAAAGAACATACTATTGATGATGAAAATATAGAATTATTAGTGTATGAACAACATGTTGATGAAAAAACAATAATGGCACAACATTACAGTTTTGAATAAAATTTTCAAGGAAATAAGTTGGGGTATAAAATTTGGGATTGGTCGGAATCAACATAGAAAACCTATTGACCCCAATAATTCAACGTTCATTAGTTATATTGGGCATACAATGAAGATGAATGCATCGATTGATACTGACTCATGGTGCCACTTCCAAACTGCAATGAAGAAAATCCTTTGGAAATATATAATGGTAATGTTACAATATACTTTCTCAATTTTACTGAAAAATTTTATAATGATTTTTTTTTAATTTTCATTATTTCTTTCAGACTTCATTTATTTTAGAACATTTCCATGAAAAAATTATCTTAATGGCCACTGTAAAAGTCTACAGAGGCTTCCATACTCTTCTAATGAAGTTACATCTTAGGGATGATGTGGATAAAATGAAGCCCCACCAACCAATTAGTTATGAACACATTATTAAGAAAGAAACATGGACTACTTATAGTAATAATCGCAATGAGAAATCTTTTCAGGTGCATTGCAGTCAATAATATATTATTAGACATTATTTATTTTATAAAACTTGATTCAAAATTATTAATTTATGGATCAAAAAGAGTTCTGAAAATAAATAACATGAATCAATACTAGTGTACCCTTATCAAAAAGGAAGGATGTAGTACACTTTATTAGATAAGAAATTGGAATATATTTTAAATCAACAATAAAATTTTAATTATGTGATATGAAACAACATATATTCCTTTTTTTATAGGTATATTGATGAATCAAAACCTAAAGCCACTTCCATCCCACATCATGTGCTATGAAAGGAGGCTTGTGTAAATAACGATGGTATAATAGTTGATAAAAACAAAAAATTAAAATGGGAAGCATGTGTAAGTATGAAATAATTGTAATTCATTATGATTTATAACAATATTACTTATAAATTAACTTGTTCATGTTTTTATATGGTTTAGACACACGAATTGGAAATGATTGTACCAGCTGAAAAGTGACTTTCAGTAGCTTTGAAGCGGACTAAAAAATATGGCTGTGTTAGAGTATTAAGTTTTGGAGTCTCTACTTGAACATATTTCTAGAAGATAATACTACATGAAGATACATATATTATAATGAGTTGAATAAAGTAACAAATAGAATCACTGCAAGATAATATTTTATGGTCTGGTTTGGAAGAAAAATGAATAAGAAAGGATCAAAGAAAACCAGTGGTGGAGAAAAGATCCACACATAACCCAAAAGACACCACTAGATTTGAGGCTATTCATTCCACCAATTGCATAATTTACCCGAGGTAACCAATGTTTTCATTACTCTTTCTCCTAAATGTGAATCAAATAAAATTTGATAACTTTTATTACTAAAATTCTATAGGGTACAACTATATGTGATTTCTATCTAACAACACCCACATCTGCCATGTTTTGATGGATACAGTGTATAATATCTCAGGAGACAAGATAAACAATCAGCCCCTCCCAAAAAAATCACATGAGAGTGGGGATTGAGGTAGATTATGAGCCAAGTGTTGAGTTTGCTGTTCTAGTTGATGGTCCAGATATTAGGTTGGTAGAAGCTTCTATTAAAGCATTCAAAGCACGGTCATATAATCTTATAAATATAAATGAGGTAGATATTTAACTAGTTTTTTCATATGGAAAAAATGTAATAGTATATGATAAAAGGACTAAAGTGATGTATGATATTGCAGATGGATAAAGCAGCATAGAAATGAAAGATTAAATCAATATTATCTAGTGAATCGACCAAGAAAAAAAATGACCTTTTGAGAGAAAATTATCTCTACTAGTTAAAGATAAATATTTATAGTCATTAAAACAACATGTAGAGAACACATTTAAATATAAAACTTTGTCTTACATTGAATATGATGGATATATATATATGATGTTTCTTTTACTGACGTAATTAGTCTTGAGTCTTTAACTGAGATTCTAAATTATGAATGGTTGGGCATCTCAGTTGTGAATACATACATAATGTACATTTTTATAAAACTCCTAACCAAATAGTGAGACAAATATGTTTATTAAAGTTAATCACTATTCATATTTTGTACATAATTTTTTTACAACTATATAATTGGAAGATCATGTAGAAATATTTGGATTCATTAATCCATATATTATTTCTACACTAGAAATTACTTTGAATTAAAGTGAAATTAAGGAGAAAAATAGGTGAGTTACTCAAAGTGTTTAATAAAAAACATCAGATGACATACTCATTTTGATGCCTACATTGTAAGGGTCAAAATCTATGATCTAATCACATAGAATATATTTTTAATTTTTAGATTACTTAATTGTTTTATTAGGAAGCACTGGATGATGATAGCAGTTAACATAGACACTCTGAATATTTATTTTTTTTGGTTTAAATGCATTTATTTTCAACCAACTGAACACAAGTGTTGTGTATTGTGAATATAGAATAAACTATAATAAACATTTTATAGATAAAATTCGAATTATATATTCAGTATGTGTTTTAACAAGAATTTTGTTATGATAGGGTGGTTGCTAAATACATGTTAGATCATGGTATGAACTCGATTCATGGAAAGATAAATCCTATGGATTACTACATATGGACAAAAAAATAGGGTATATATAGAAATAATTAACTATTAAAACATTTCAAAACAATTTACTTATTTTCGTAAATGTTTCTGAAGTTTCTGAAATAAGATAATGCAATCAATTATGGATATTATGTTTTCAAATTTCTGAGAGAAATCTTAAATCATGAAAAGACTAGCATCCCCCAACAGGTAATTTCGCAAGGAAATTACAATTCCATTAAATATATTTCATTATCATTTTTGTCAATATTTTCTCAGTACTATCAAGATTTCCAATAATAGAGTTACTCAAATGAAGAAATAAATTTGTTTAGAGATGAGTGGGTAAAATATTTTTTGTCATAATGTACTCCAATAAAAATTTTAGTTTATTACCTACAATGTTTGTTATCTAGTATGAGTTATGAACTTCGAAAGATATTTGAGGTTTTAAGGATTAGTGTCATAATGATATATATTATTTTTTATCTCTTTCTCAAGGAGAAGAGTAATAGAAGAAATCAATTTGGTTAGAAGCGCTGACCTAAAAATAGAAAAATTATTGGGAAATCGTGGAGGTGGAGATGGAGGTGGAGGAGAAGGTAGAGGTGGATGCAGGGGAAAATTTGGAGGCTGATTTGGAGTCAGGGACTGATTTGGACGAGTTGGTAGAGGGAAAGACCAAGGTGGAGACTGAGACAGAGGAGGGTAAGAATCGTTGGCTTAAAAATAATAAAATTATTGGGAAATGAAAAAGAATAAGGATCATACCATGATTGTGTTTAAGAATTTTTTTTTAAAAGTGGACATAACACTTTTCACTTAAGATAAGATCCATTTTTTTTCTTTTTAGTTTAAAATCTAATTTTACTAAAAAAACACACGTGGCGTACTCAAAACTGAGAAAATGCATTCATATTGTTCTGGTACTTTATGAAAATGATGCATATGTAATTTTTGACATGTAGGGATAATTTGAACCTCAATATGATATATAGTGTGACTTGTATGAATCCAAGTGTCTGATATCAGTTTATAATTGGCATTTTAATACAAAAATGATCCACTCACTGAAAAATGACCAAACACGCTCGAATTGTCTTGATAAATTGGGACAATGATTCATAATTCTTTTGTATTGTGTATGAATCAGCCTCGTGTCTAACCCACACACGATTCCACATGTTTGGATCATTATACGTGTTTCTAATTTAAAATGACATTTTGGCAAAAAACACACATGCCATACTCAAAACCAAGGAAACACATTCAGATTTTTCTGATAATTTATGAAACCAATCCATGAGGTATTTGGGACCTATAGCTATAACACCCCAGTAATTTTTTTACAATTTTAAATACATTAAGTTATGAAAAATAATAATTTAAAATTACATGTTTTAATTAAAAACAATACCTTTAAATAATTATAATTTATAGCTTTTCGAATTAATTAATTAATGATATAAAAAACAAATAATATTTTACACTATCATTTTATGTAAAATAATATTTTAATATGAATATATATATATTTTATCAATAGATTATTAATTTAATATTTTAAATAATAATATAATTATTCAATATTATAATTATTTTAAAAAAAATACTAAATTATGTTATGAATATATTCACGATTAATATGGTACCCCAAGATTTCATAGTATGTTGCTTATTAAATAATTTAAATTAATTATATAGATTTTTATTCATGAAACAATGAGTCTCTATGAATAATTTTTTTTGTATAGGAGATACTTATAACCTATCCGTTAAAATTAATTTTTCCATATATGTGATTTGAATTTCGAAAAATGGACATACATAGTTACGTTCAGTAAGATATTTAGAGTCTGATAGGATCAACATAATTTTTGGTGTATAGTAATGTTACCCTTATAAATACTAATGTACTCCTATGAATAGTAATATGACCCTTATAAATAGTAACCTCATCCAAGAAAGTATAAATAAAATTTAGGCACCTTATAAATGAAAGTGAATATTTATAAAATTAATAATTATGTGTTGGTATTTTTATGCGTAATAAATATTTAATTACAATTTTATAATTAATAATTTTTTTTAAAAGAAAATTAATTTTCATAAAATTTATTATTAAATTAATATTTTTTTGTTCTATTATTTTTGGATAATCTAATGAGACCTTAGATAATTTTTTAGGGTATTATAAAATTAGTTATAATTTTAAAAACTTATTTTTCACAAAAATAGTGATTTTAATTAAAAATTAAATTTCTAATATCTATTGTAACACCCCAAGCTTCAATGGTTCGTTTCCCTTTGAATAATGCAATTGCTTGCATTTTATGCAACATTGAGATTCTAACACACCGTGACCAATCAAACTAGCCATTATGAATAGTAATAACCACTTTTAGAAATTTTAGAAATTTTATTTTTCAAATTCGACTTCCTTTTTGAATCTAGAATATCAAAATTACCATAGTGTGAATTTTTGGTATTTTTTTAAAAACATTCATTTTTTTGATGAATAGGGAAAAATACTGTGTTGTTGGTTAAAACTGAATTTTTATTTACATATTTATTTATTTTATTTAAATTTATTTTAGTTAAAAATAGATACTTAATACCTATATAAGTTCAATGTAATTCATTGGAGTCATTTTATCATAATTTTGGATATATTAAATTTTATTGAACTTTTTACCATATTTTACCCACCTCCTAGGAGCATTTTCAAATATGCATAAAACATAATTTTACCACTTTTGTAAGTTGAATTTCAAATATCTAAGCGACAGGGTTGACATCAGTAAGTAAAATGTGGTTCAATAAGATAAAAATAATTTTTTTTGAATAGTAACCTTTGACTTTTATTTACCATAGTGAAAAGTAAATAGGGTAATTAATGGTAAAAATAATATCATATTTACCCGAAAACATGTCATAATTCTATTGGATAAGTGTACTTCGAACCAAAAAAACCTAAGGAATAATATATGATCCCATTTGGTCCACTTGGTTTAGATTAGAAAATTTATTATTATTTTATTTAAAGAAGAGTTAAAAGTTTTAAATTCAAGGTTTAATAACTAAACCATTTTTTATATTGGGTTTTAAATAAGATAAATTAGACTATAAATATTCATTATAAACATAAAAATATTTCCTACATAATGGTATTTTATTTATAATTTTTAGATATTAAATAATTAAATTTATTTCTGACACAATGACGATGTAGTAATAACATTATTAATGAAAGATTAAAATAATTGATATTATAAATCTCCAAATAAATATAATTTGAGACTTTTGATTAATTCTACTGATTTTATATGTTAATATGACATGTTAGGGTTGACTAAATGTATTTTTTTTTGAAGTAGTCATGCAGTTATGACTTTAACAAAAACAAAATACCAAATAGTGTCAAAATTGACATAAAAGGAGTTTTTTTTAAATATTATATTATTAATTGATATAATATTCCTAAAAATATATGGTTTAGAAAAAAGACTTATATAAGGTTATATATATTAATAATGAACCACTTGGGGTTCTCTTGGCTTGTTATAGTAAGTTTATTAACCATATAATATAAAAATACAAAGAGACATGGTAAATATCAAACTATTTAACTAAGAGTTAAATCTAAAATATAAGGTTAACATGGTGACCAAAATATGTCTAAAACATATTGGTTGAGAGGTTTTATACCCATCCCTACCTTAGACTCTAAATAAATCATTTTTTATCCATTAGAAACCGAAAATGATTTTATTCTAAAATAATATTTCATGCTTTTCCTAAAGTGACCCTCACCTCTCTTATAAAAGGGTACTTCCCCTTCTCCCAAAATCACACCTAAAAAGCCATTTGGCTCTGCCAAAATCTACCCAAATATCCTTCCTACTATCCTCCCTTCATCCTAGAGTCCTTTCATTTCTCATAAATTCAACCTAAGGAGCCCTTTTGATCAAATCAAAAGGAAGAACCCGAAGAAGAGGTAAATATTTCATCACCTCTTTCAAGTTCTTTTCTTCTTCCATTTCCTCTTTATTTATTGTTTCCATACCAAAATTAAAAATCCAGTACCTTCTAAATACTGTGATGTTATTATAAATATGGTACAACCATATTCATTATTCAATCCATCCTATAAATGAAAAAGTCACCATACGTGCGTACGTACGACTTACCGTCTCCACGTCGTAGTGTAGTTTGTTATTCAAAAACTTCATTATTTGGATGGGTATAATAATGAGTATAAATAATTTAAATAGTAAATATAACATATTAATGACTCTGTATATATGATATACCATCCAATTACATATGATTTCTCCATCAATATAATGATATTGTCGCTCGTGCGTACGTACGGATTACCATCTCCACGAACGTGATGAGATTCATTTCCCCATCATAACCATTCAAGAATAATTTTAATTTGATGACTAAAAATAATGTTTATGAACATAATATAATTCTGTAAATGAATCAAATACATCCTATCCATAATAAACATGTCTTACGTAACCAAGCATATAAAGGAAAACGAATCAGTTAACACTCGAAACAACGATAATACTAAAATATTATTAAAAAAGAAATAATAGAAGATCATATATGATATCATATTTATGTATATGGTTTTTTTATAATTTAATAGAAATAATTTAATAATTATACATAAGGTTAACATACCCTCGACCAAGGAAAATTATAAGGTAAGTGTTAATTTCACAATCTCTTTATTATCCGAGCTTGTTTTTATATAAGTATCTATTAGGACTTATTTATCATCCACATCTGCATTTTCTTAAAAATGTATTTCAAAATTTTTTACTATTTGCTAGATTATGGTTTAAAGTAATTTATACCATTATTTGACATAATATGTTTTCCGATGAATCTTTCTATCGTTTTCTAAACATGGTACTTCATGACCTTTTCGGCAAAATTAAGGTAAGAATGTTTTTTAACTTATATGGAGTGTGCACCTATTTTCAGCTGTTATAACATCATCTAAGATTACCTTAAATTCTTATAATAATATATTAAAAATAAATGTTTTCTTTTATAATTGTGTGACTCTTAAATGATTTCAAAATTGAAAGAGATATTTCTATTAAATATTTTTGATTTCATTTATGTCAACATCCTTTGATAAATTTTACACTTGTTTGAAGTTGATTTGTTATTATACAAATATTCCATATTGTATTTAAGGTTGTGTGATATGTTTTACTGTGTATGAGTAATTTTTATACCATTCATGATTTATGGTTATAGTATTGACATTTCGTATGCTAGTTTTAATATGAATGTTTATGTTATGTTTCAACCTTTTCATATGAGGATTGCATTGGGGTTAGTATGTGATTGGTGGAGCCAGCTATATCTCCTCGATGCATTGGTAGGTATCATGAGACAATTAGATGTGGAATTGGACGAGGCCTTTCCAAATTTGATATATGGTTTTGGCTGAGGCCTAAATCATTTTAGACGTCTTGGACGAGGCCTTGACAAGATTTTTCATAATGTCCGGCATTATACATTCCCGCATTATGAAAATAATTATGATGTTTCATGTGGTTATTCTACTAGTAGAATACTCATGTCTATGTTTTATTTTGGAATTATTTACTCATCTCATTTTTCTACTATAATGTCCTCATGTTTATTACTTGTAAAGGCATGTGTTTTTAATTATTAATCATGCCTAATGTTTATATAATATTCCACTGTATTTCTTACCCTTACTGAGTGTTTGAGCTCACCCCTTTCTTATGTTTCATTTTTTCATGATATTAAGAAGTTAGTTATGATTGACTTACATGAATAATCTAGGATAAATGGATGTTGCTAATGTAATAAATTAGTGTTGTATTTATTTTCATGTTGTAATATTGAACATATGCATGTATCTTGTTTCCAATAATACTAAACTGGTCAGTCTTTTGGGACATAATTCCTTATTTCATGCTAATGTTATGTAATAAAGCACTGAATCTAGGTAACTGGGGTTGGGGAATTACAGTTGGTATCTGAGGATGTTTAGTACAAACCATGGAAACTAGATTTAGAAAAACTCTGATTAGAGCACAATATCGTAACATCGACTTTGAGGATTAGTATAGAAGAACTTCCTATAATTTTGTTACTTTAGAGATTTTGTGAGTTTTCCATGAAATAAATCCTTGTTTTGATACAGGCAGGTAGAGGTGCCTCAATCACAGATGTACCTAGGGCTAAAACCAGAAAACACCACTTTGTGCAAGACTTGAATGTGAACTAGTGCCTGACAATGAGACTTCCTGCACTTTTGGTTATGACACTCACATGGGACATGCTTAGGATAATTATCATTTTCTTTACAAACAATTATGAAGGATTTATGAGTATATATCTCCTAAAAGGATTTTTTATGATTATGGATTAGATACAAAAACTTTTCAATTGATGTTAATTGTTTTTCAAGTTCGGAATTATGTATTGTGGTTCATAAACTAATCTACAGTATTCCATTTGTTTAGAAAAGGTACATAGTGGAAGGAATGGAAACCATATCAACGCATGTAATCCATGTATGGATTTCCCTCCTACTCAAGATAATTATTGTGAAGCTGTGATGAAACTTGTGCTAATCATCTTATCACCATACTAGGAAAACTCACACAGGTTATGAATAATAACCTTACCCGTATAGAGCACCCTGATCCACAACGTAGAGGATCAATTTTAGACCGCTTAATGAGGAAACAACCACTAACATTCAATGGGTCTACAAATCCATTTGTATCTTAAGAATGTATTAGTTCCTTAGAGAAAATATTTCATGCTTTGGGGAGAAATAAAAGGGAAAAAGTTTCCATGGTAATTTATCACCTCACCGGAGATGCAGATCAATGGTGATCATTAATTCAAAACAAAAAGAATGATGAAGATGTTTCAAGTATGGAATGGAGGGGGTTTCAAAATATTTTCTTAGAAAAATACTTTTATAATGACCATCGAGCGGATATGGAAAAGAAATTTCTAAGTCTGTGGCAATAGGAGGATGAGAATGTCGCAAAGTATGAGGATAAATTTTAATGGTTAGCAAGGCATGTTGTAGATTATATACGTAACCTAATAAGTAATATTGATCATTTATTTTATGGGTTAAAACCATTTCTTCATCGAGAATTATTCACACAATCCTTCTCATCGTATGAATATATTATCTCATGTGCCATCAAGATAGAAAATGAATTCTCTATGTCTTAAAACTGTTAAGAAAATAATGAGAAGAAGAGATCTGCTGAACACTCTGGGAAAGGAAATAAGGAAACAGGGAATAATGGATGAGTTGAATTTCCACCCTATGATAATTGTGGAAGGAAGCACCATGGTGCCAGTCTAAAAGGAAAAGGAGTATTCTTCAAATGTGGACAAAAAGGACACATTGCTAGAGATTGTAAGGGTAAGAAATAAGCTACCAATGTTCAATTAGATAATTTCAGGGAGATGGGAAATTATGTAAATGAATGTCCTAACCGTCCTAGAAACATACCTTATAAAAGGACAATGGATCAAGTCCAAGTTTATATGACCACTACTGCTGAGGTTGAAGCTCTGAAAGACATGGTGGAGGGTAATTTAATGGTTTCCTCAAGTTTGGCCAATGATTTATTTGATTCTGGATCATCGCATTGTTTCATATCTTCCCTGTTTGCTAAGAAAATTAGATATTTTAAATTTAATTTAACAAGGGAGTTGTCAGTCAAAACCCCTAAGGCAAGTATCATTGCAAAAAATATTTGTGAATCAGTCCCTATTAAGGCATATAAACTATATTTATCTACTAATGTAATCATCACACCCATGATTTAATTTTCTAAAATCCTCAGTATGTATTGGCTTTCATACCATGATGAAAACATTTATTGTAAGAAGAAGGAGGATATAATTTTCCATGATGATAAGGAGTACCATATCTTTAGAGAAAAAATGTCACCATCTGATTCTTTTCTAGATCCACCACCATTAGCTCTATTAAATTGAATCATTGTGGAGGATGAGAATGAAATAATTATGGGTGAGGAAAAGAATATTCAAATAGAGGACATACCTATTGTGCAAGAATATATTGATGTGTATCCAAATGATTTACCTAGACATCCTCAAGAATGAGAAATTGAGTTTTCCATTGATTTAATTCTAGGTTCATGGATCATATTGAAGACCCCTTATAGAATGGACACTATGGAATTAGTTGAACTAAATAAACAACTAGAGGATTTGAGTAATAAGGGATTTATTCACCATAGTGTTTCTCCATGGGGAGCCCCTATCCTTTTTGTTAAGAAGAAAGACATATCTATGAGGTTGTGCATCGACTATAGGGAGATCAATGCTATAACAATAGAAAAAAGTATCCCCTACCTCGCATTGATTATTTATTTTACCAAATTCATGTAGCTCAATATTTTTCAAAGATTTCCCTTCGATCTGGATATCATCAGTTTTTTGTGAAGAAGGAATACATTTTGAAAATAGCACTTCGAACCAGGTAGGGGCATTATGAGTTTACAGAAATGCCTTTTGGATTGACTAATGCACCCTCTATGTTCATTGATCTAATAAATAGAGTTTCAAGGAATATCTTCATGAATTTATAGTGGAAATTATTGATGATATCATGGTACACTCTAAAAGCTACAAAGATCATGAAAATCACTTGCGTATTATTCTAAAGACTCTTAGAAGAAATGAATTATATGGGAAGTTTAGCAAGTGTGAATTCTGGATTAATGAGATTTATTTCCTTGGCCATATTGTCTATAAGGATGGAATATCTGTTGATCCTTAAAAGACCAAGGAAATCCATGAATGTCCAGCACCGACGAGAATAATAGAGGTACACAGTTTTATTGGTTTTGTAGGTTATTATCGATGTTTCATCCAGAATTTTGCCCTGTTGGATAACCCATTAACCAAGCTCACATGTAAAGGGGTTAAATTGGTTTGGAAAAAAGAGTGTGAAGAATTTTTTGATGAATTGAAGATAAGATTAGTCAATTCTCCTATCTTGACTCTACAATTAGGGAATGATGAGTTTATTATTTATTGTGATGATTCAATGAAAGGACTTGGCTGTGTCCTTATGCATAATGATATAGTTATTTCCTATGCATCACAATAGCTAAAAATTCATGAGAAAAACTATCCTACTCATGATCTTAAGTTAGCATCTATAATCTTTGCTCTAAAAATATAGAGACAGTCTCTCTGTGTTGAAAATTTTGAGATTTACACTGATTACAAGAGTTTGAAGAATATTTTCTCACAAAAAGAACTCAACATGTGGCAAAGGAGATGGCTTGAACTACCAAAGAATTATGATTGCACTATATAATACCACCCAGGGAAGGAAAATGAGGTGGCCGGTGCTTTGAGTAAAAAGGATCATGGAGTTTTTAAGAAGATGAGAGTTGAAAAAATCCTATATACATGGATCTAGTAAATATGGATATGAGAATAACCATGGAAGGTGAAACATTGATTCTTTTCAAATGGTTTCCAAACCATATTTACTAGAAAGGATAATAAGTTCTCAGATAGATGAGGAAGAATTTCAAAATAAAATTAAAGCTGTGAATGATGGGAGATTGATCGACATCGTATATGAAGATGGAATTTTGAAATTTGGGAAGAGCCTTTGTGTTCCCAGTATACCTGATCTAAAAAGGGAATTGTTGGGTGATTCTCATATCTCTAATTTCTCTATACACCATGGTAGCACAAAATGCATAGAGATTTGAAAGAACATTTTTGGTTGGACAATATGAAGAGAGGGATTATTGATTTTGTGTCAAGATGTATGGTTTTCTAACAAGTGAAAGATAGAAGACAACATCCTAGAGGAGTCATGTAATATCTTCCCAAACTTGAGTGGAAATAGGATGATATTATGATGGACTTCGTCATGGGAATACTAGAATCTTCTAGAAGGAATGATGCAATATGGGACATTGTTGATCGTCTTTCCAAGTCAGCACATTTTCTTGCTATAAGATAAGATTTACCACTTCAACATTTAGCAATAATGTATATAATGAAGTTGCAAGACTTCATGGAGTACCCCTATCAATTGTTTCTGATCGTGATCCCCATTTTACATCAAGATTCTAGAAAAGTCATCACAAAGCCCTGGATACTGAACTTCGTTTGAGCAATACCTACCACCCTCGAACTGATAGACAATCATAACAGACTATTCAAACCTTAGAATACATGTTGAGATCTTTCTCACTTGACTTTCAAGGTATGTGGGATTAATATTTACCTATGGTAGAATTTTCCTATAACAATATCTTCCATTCAAGTATTCAGATGGAACCATATGAAGCGTTATATGGAAAGTGATGTCACACACCAACTTGTTGGGATGATGTTGGTGAATGACAACTCATAGGCCCAGAAAATGTTGAGGAAACAATGGAAAAAGTGAAGATTATCCAAACCCACATCAAAGCAGCTCAAAGTAGGCAGAAGATCTATGCTGATAACCAAAGGAAAGATTTGGAATTTCAAGTAGGAGATCTTGTTTTCTTGAAGGTATCTTCATGGAAGGGAGTTATAATATTTGTTATGAAGGTAAAATTAAGTCCTAGATACATCGTACCTTTCGAAATTCTAGAACGAATTGGGTAAGTAGATTAGCGTTTGGCAATGCCACCGAGTCTCTCCAAATTTCAAGATGTGTTCCACAGATCATTGTTGTGAAAATACATGCTTGACCCAACACATGTACCCACCTATGAAAAAATTTAATTAGAACCTGATCTGTCTTATTGTGAAGAGCCTGTCAAGATTCTTGATACTAGAGAACAAGTTTTTAGAAACCGGATGACTTGTCTGTTAAAATTTATATGGAGAAACCTTAAGATGGAAGAGGCAATGTGGGAACCAGAGGAACTTATAATGAAGAACCACCCAAATATTTTTTTGTGGTAGTATTCTAGAAATTTTAAGGATGAAATTATTTGAAGGAGGGAATAATTTAACACCCTAATCTTCCATGGAATGTTTCCCTTTGAATACTACAATAACTTTCATTGTACACAACTTTGAGATTCTAACACACCGTGACCAATAAAATTAGCCATTATGGATAGTAATATCCACTTTTTGAAATTTTATTAATTTTATTTTTCAAAATGGACTTCATTTTTTAATTCAGAAAGTAAAAATTAGCATATCGTTATTTTTTGGTATTTTTCTGAAAACATTCAATTTTTTATGCATAATGAAAAACACTGCGTTATTGGTTAAAACAGAATTTCTAATTAAATAATTATTTATTTTATTTAAATTTATTTTATGTCAAAATATATACATAATACCTATATAAGTTCAATTTAATTCATTGAAGTCACTTTATAATAAGTTTAGATATATAAATATTTTATTGAACTTTTTACCATCTTTTAAAACAATATTATATTATTAATTGATATAATATTCCTAAAAATATGAGGTTCGGACAAAGGACTTAGAGAATGTTATATATATTAATAATTAACCACTTGGGGATCGATTGGTTGAGAGGTTTTGGACCCATCCCTACCTTATTCTCAAAATAAATTATTTTGGAGACATTAGAAACCAAAAATGATTTTATTATAAAATAATATTTCAAGCTTTTCCTAAAGTGACCTTCACCTCTCTTATAAAAGGGTACTTCCCCTTATCTAAAAATCACACCTCCAAAGCCATTTGGTTTGTCCAACCTCTACCCAAATATCCTCACAAATTTTCTTCCTTCATCCAAGAGGCCTTCCTTTGGTCAGAAATCCAACCTAAGGAGCCCTTTTGATCAAATCAAAATGAAGAACTCGAAGAAGATATAAATATTTCATCACCGCTTTCATGTTTTTTTCTTCTTACAAATCCTATTTATTTGTTGTTTCCATACAAAAATAAAAAATCTAGTACCTTCTACATAATGTGATGTTATTATAAATATGGTACAACCATATTCGTTAATATATCCATTCTATAAATGACAAAGTCACCATACGTTCGTACATACATCTTACCGTCTCCACATCATGGTGTAGTTTTTTATTTAAACACTTCATTATTTGGATGGGTATAATAATGAGTGTAACTAATGTAAATAATAAATATAACATGTTAATGATTCTATATATATGATATACCATCTAATTATATTCTATTTTTCCATCAATATAATGATATTGTCACTCCTGCATACGTACGGATTACCGTCTCCACGAACGCGATCAGATTCATTTCCCCGTCGTAACCATTCAAGAAAATTTTTCATTTGATAACTAAAAATAATATTTATGAACATAATATCATTCGATAGATTAATCAGATACATCTTATCCATGATAAACATGGCTTACGTATCCAAGCATATAAAGGAAAACAAATCAGTTAACACATGAAACGATGATATAGTAGTGGAAAAAACGTTTAACAAATTGGTATCTTTCACGTCAGTTCTAAAAAACTGACCTAGAAAGATTCAAAAATTGATATATCACGTCAATTGTTTTATAACCAACATGATATATCGATCAGGATCCATTTTTTATATTGGTTATTTTATAACCAATGTAAAAAAATAAGAATATTATCTTTTTGATGTCAGTTATTTTATAACTGACATGAAAATCGAATCTGGCATGCTTTATCACATCTGTTATAAAATAACCGATGTGATAAAGGAAGTCTCGGTGATTTATCACATCGCTTATAAAAATCCGACTTGATAAAGCCCCAATTATAACGTCGGTTACAAAATAACAGATGTTATAAATAATTTTCAACGTTGGTTATTAAATAACAGATGTTATAAACATAGAAAAAAATAGTTTATCACATCGGTTATTATATAAACTACTTTATAAAGATTTTATGTGATTTATCATGCCCCGTATTCAGTTATTATTTTTTCTTCGATCGGGCGACCTGCGAATCGTCTCCCCCGCATGGAAAACCAAGAAAAGATTTTTCAAAGTCGTGCCCTCCAGCCTCATTTTTCCAACATCATTAATCATCTTTATTTTAACCAGATCTATCAGGTCGACTGGCAACACTCAAGTATGACTCAAACAGCTCGGTTTCATTTATTATTTTTTGCGATGCCCTAATCTAATTTTTTGAGATGTTATTTTTCTATCTTTGTTCTTTATATCATGGTAATTTTGATAGTGTTCATTTATATGATGCTAAATTCATTTGTAGTGAAAGAAACCATGGAAGTGATATCATGAAAGTTTACATTTTTTGTTTATTCGTGTGTGTGCATGTACATGGGGTGTCCAAGGGGGGGGGGATGTCCATGTGGGTGGGTGGTGTCCAGGGGTGGTGGGGGGGGGGGGGCTGTCCAATGGGGGTGGGGGTGTTCAGGGTGTGTCAAAGGGGGTGGGGTTTGGTGTCCAAGGGGTGTGGGGGCCATCCAAGGGGGTTGGGAGTGTCCAAGGGGGTGTGAGGGATGTCAAAGGGGGTGGGGGTGGTGTCCAGGGGGGTGCATGGGCAGTCCAAGGGGGTGGGGGTGTCCAGGGGGTTAGGGGGATGAGGGGGATGTCCAAGGGGATAGGGGTGTCCAGGGGGTGGGGGTGGTGTCCAGGGAGGTGAGTGGGTTGTCCATGGGGGTAGGGGGTGTCTAGGGGGCTGGGGGATGTCTAGAGGGGTGGGGGCTATCCAGAGGGGTGGGGGCTGTCAAGAGGGTTGGGGGTGTCCAGGGTGTCCATGGAGGTGGTGGGGGAGGGGGGGCAGTCCTGGGGTGTGTGTGGGGGGGGGGGTCCAAGGGGGTGGGGGCTATTCAAGGGGGTGGGGGTGTCTAAGGGGTTGGGGCATGTCCAGAGGGTTTGGGGGGGGGGGGGCTGTCCAGGGGGGTAGTCTAGAGGGTTGGGGGTCCAGGGGGTGTCCAAGGGGGTAGGGGTGGGGGTGGTGTATAGGAGGGGAGGGGGGGGGGTCGAGAGGGGTGGGGGCTGTCCAGAGGGGTGGGGGATGTCCAAGGGGGTGGTGGTGTCCAGGGAGTGTCTAAGGGGGTGGGGGTGGTGTCTTGGGGGTGGGGGGATATCCAAGAGGGAGGTGGTGTCCAAGGGGGTGGGGGTGGTGGCCAAGGGTGTGGGGGTGTCTAGGGGTGTCAGAGGGCGTGGGGGTGGTGTCAAGGGTTGTGTGGGGGCTGTCCAAGGGGGTGCAGGGGAAGTCAAAGGGGGCATGGGATGGTATCCAAGGGGGTGTGGGGGCTATCCAAAGGGGTTTGGGGTGTCCAAGGGGGTGGGAGGGGGTGTCCAGGAGGTGAGGGGTTGTCCATGGGGATAGGGGTGTCCAGGGGGTGGGGGTGGTGTCCAGGGTGGTGAGTGGGTTGTCCAAGGGGTAGGGGTGTCCAGGTGGGTGGGGGGCCTGTCTAGAGGGGTGGGGGCTGTCCAGGGGATGGGGGGTTGTCCAGGTGTGGGGGTTGTCCAGGGGGTGGGGGCTTTCTAGAGGATTCAGGGGCTGTTCAGAGGGTTGGGGGTGTACAGGGTGTCCATAGAGGTGGGGGGGGGGGGTCCAAGGGGGTGGGGAGGTGTCGAAGGGGTGGGGCTATCCAAGGGGGTGGGGGCCAGTCCAGAGGGTTTGGGGGGCTGTCCAGGGGGGCTGTCCAGGGGGTTTGGGGTGTCCAAGGGGGTGTCCAAGAGGGTAGGGGGTGGGGTGTTTTCCAAGAGGGGTGGGGTGTGTCCAAGGGGGTGGGGTGGGGGCTGTCCAGGGGGTGGGGTTTTCTAAAGGGGTTAGGGGGCTTTCCAAGGGGGTGTTGGTGTCCAGGGAGTGTCCAAGGGGTGGGGGTGGTGTCTAGGGGGTGGGGGCTGTCCAAGGGGGTGGGGGTGGTGTCCAAGGGGGTGGGGGTGGTGTTCAGGGTGGTAGGTGTGTCTAGGGGGTGGGGGTGTTGTCCTAGGGGGTAGGGGTGTCTAGGGGGTGGTGGAGGTTGTTCTAGGGGTAGGGGTGTCTAAGGGGTGGGGGAGGTGTCTAAGGGGGTGGGGGTGGTGTCCATGGAGGTGAGGGGGCTATCTTGTGGGGGGGGGGGGGGGTTGTCCAGAGCTTTCAAATCATTGGGATTTGTGTAATTTTCAGTAGTGAAGGTATACATATTTTAATATTTATACTTCATATTTCTTTTTTACGGAAGGGTGAATTTACTATCCAGTTGCACCATGATGTATTATTTGTGAAACGTAAGAAGAAAGGATCCAAGATGAAATTAAAACTATTTTATCTAACTATATTTTCTTTTTAAAATCATGTTGAAGAATTTTTTTTAAATACACATAGATTTGTTTTATATTTCAAAATTGTTTTACATTAAAATTATTATATTTTTCATATAAACATATATTTTTCATATCTTAAAAAGATGTATAATTTTGATATTTTTTATAGGTAATAATGAGTCGAAGTTGGATTACGACACATCAAATGAGTAATGAATATGAGGAAGGTGTTGATGCCTTTTCGGAATTTTCTAAATGACATGTTCCAAGTAGTGAAATTTTTTTCTATCCATGCCTAAAATGTTTGAACATGAAGAAATTGAAAAGTAGAGAGATTAAAGATCATTTGATTTGTATTAGATTTAATCCGAGATACAAAACTTGGATTTGACATGGTGAAACTGGACTGACTGTCAGATCTACTGATGATGATGATTCACAAGATGGTAACTATGATAGAATTGAAGAAATGATTCATGATATTGCAGCAGAACAAATTGAGATAGAACCAACAATTGCGCGTCTATATGGTGATACTGAAAAACCATTGTATCCTGGTTTTACAGATTTTACGGTTTTGTCAATGATGTTAAGATTTATTAACTTGAAGGTGAAACATGGATGGAGTGATAGAAGTTTTACAGAGATTCTAGAATTGATGAAATACATTCTTCCAAAAGATAACAATCTCCCAGATTCACAATATATGGCCAAGAAAATATTATGCCTGATGGGATTGGGATACAAGAAAATACATTCTTGTCTGAATGGCTGTATGATATATAGGAAGGAATATGAATTTTGGTCTGAGTGTCCTAAATGTGGGACATCACGGTATAAGGCGAATGAAAAATCACAGTTGGATGTAGAGATTACAAAGATCCCTTCCAAGGTATTTTGGTATCTTCCTATAATTCATCATTTGAAAAATTTATCTGCTAATTCACATGATGCAAAAATGTTAAGATGGCATGCTGACGAGCAGATATGTGATGGAAAAATACGTCATCCAGTTGACTTCCCACAATGGAAGAAAATTGATGAGCAGTATTCAACATTTGAAAATGAAATTAGAAATACTAGACTATGTTTGAGCACAGATGGAATGAATCCAAACCGAACCCTCTATAGTACACATAGTTCAAGGCCTGTTTTATTGGTAATTTATAACCTCCCTCATGAATTTTGTATGAATAAAAAATATGTCATGTTGAGTATAATGATCTCTAGTCTGAAGCAACCTGACAATGATATTGATGTTTTCTTGTCACCATTTATTGATGATTTGAAACTTTTATGGGAGGATGGAATTGGGGTGTATGATTCTTATAAAATGGTAAAATTTCGACTGCATGTAGTGCTTATGTTCACTATAAATTACTTCCCAGCATATGGAATTTTTTTTGGATATAGTGTTAAAGGGCATAAAGCATGTCCAATTTTAAAAAAACAGACTTTATATTGTCAATTGCATCATGGGAGGAAAACAGTGTACATGGGTCATCAAAAGTTTTTTCCTATGGATCACTATTATAGAATCCTAAAAAAGGCATTAAATAGATCACAATAATTTGATATTTATCCAAAAACTTTATCCCCTGATCTGTATTTTGAGAGGGTGGAAAACCTTGATGTTACATTGGGAAGGACACAGAAATCTGGTAATGATAGCCATATTTGGAAAAAAGGTCAATTTTTTTAGCTACCATATTAGAGATATCATGAAGTTAAACATAATATTTATTTCATGCATGCAGAGGAGAATATCTGTGATAGTTTTATTGGAACATTGTTAGATATTAATGGAAATAAAAAATATGGGTTGAATGAAAGATTAGACTTACTATCAATGAGAATACGTTTGAATTTAGCTCCCACTCCTAACGAAAGACAAACATTTCTTCCCTTGTCTTGTCATACATTATCCAAGAGGATGAAAATTAGTTTTTTTAGTGCCTTCATGATATCAATGTTCCTCAATATTATTCTGCAAATGTAAATTTTTTTGTCTCATTGAAGGACTTAAAGTTGATAGTTATGAAATCTCATGATTTTTTCGTCATGATGCAACAACTTCTACCAGTTGAATTGCGTGGAATATTTCCCATCTGTGTCAGAAAAACTATAATGAAGTTGTGTTATTTTTTCAATTCAATTTGTAATTAGGTTATTGATGTGAATGCTTTGAAGATTTTGGAAAAGGATGCGATTTTTATACTTTTTAAATTGGAAATGTATTTTCCTCCATCTTTTTTTGATATAATAGTGCATTTAATAAATCATCTGGTTTGAGAAATAAAGATTTGTGGACCCGTATATTTTCATTGGATGTATCTTTTGGAAAGTTGTATGAAAATTTTTAAGGGGTATGTTATGAATCAATATCGACTTGAAGCCTCCATTATTGAAAAGTATATTTCTGAGGAGGTTGCAGAGTTTTGTTTGAGCTACTTGTCTGTAGTGCATCACATAGGTTTGCCTATATCTCGTCATAAATGAGTTAATAATGAGGGAAAGGGGATTCGTGGCTCGAAATTCAAATCGTTGTCAGCTCAACAGATGAAAAAGTTAGAATTATACATCTTAAATAACATTGCTGATGCTCAACTGTATATCACATTTCATACTAATGAGTTGAAGCAATGTCATCCAAAGAAGAAAGAAATGTGGATTTTGAATGAGCACAACAAAACATCTTTGTCATGGTTTAAAAATACCTTGCTTGGTAGATCAGATGTATCAGAGACATCAAAATGGGTAGTGGGTGGTCATGTTTAAATGTGATAACCTGGTCCGGTTATGACATTAGTGGCTATAAATTTCATACGAAAGCTTAGGACAACAGAAGTGAAGTTCAGAATAGTGGTGTATTAGTGTTTGCAGAAGCAATTCATTTTTCATGTGCTAAAGACAAAAACCCATTTTCTGCATCAAGTGCATATTATAGAGTGATTGAAGAAATATGGGAGGTTGATTACATTAAAATTAAAGTTCATGTTCATGTTCTTAACTGTAAATAGTTTATCTGTAAAAATAGTGTCTGACACGATGAATTTGGAATGATAGTTGTTAATCTGAATAGATCGGAAGACACAACTGATTCTTTTATAATGGAAACACATGAAAAACAAATTTTCTAGGTAGTAGATCAATTAGATATGCAGTGGGCTATTGTTTTACAAGGGAAAATACAATATGTTGGTGAGGATAAACTTGATGAAGATGCGGATTTATGTGAGATCCCTACTTCGATGGAAATATTAATAGAACATAATTATGAGCATGTTGAAGACATGGTTTGTTCCATAAGGAACGATCATGATGAAGGAATTTGGGAAAAAATCCATATATACATTCCTAAAATTATAGGTTACATTTGTTTATTTCTTGTTTACATTTATTATTTTCATAATATTTTAGATATTGTAAGTTTTTTCTTTATCAAAACATGTATTAAAACAAATATGTATAAGTTTTTGTTTGTTTTACTTTTGTTTAGTTTACTTAATCATGTTTACCATTACATAAATTATATATCTATTATTTTTGTTCAATGACAATTACATTACCATGTTTTCCATGTTGACCAGGTTTACCATGTTTACCCTATTTACAATGTTTACAATGTTTACCATCTTTACCATTGTTTAGCATGCTTACCATATTAACCATATTTACTATTACGTAACATAGTACAATTTTATATTTTTTGTTTACATTAGTATTGTAATATTTGAATATGTATATTTGTGAAACAATTTTTGTATTTTTGATTTGATGGATAATGATAGATCAATAAGTTTATCAACCACATGATTCTGGAGATGAGCATATTAGTCATACCTTTGGGGAGGAACATTCACATGATCGTCTTGATGTTCCCCAATCTTCCTCATGTGCTTCCATTACGACAAAGAGTTCAAGAGTTGGTAAATGTTGGTGCACACGTTTACCAAAATTATTACTTGCCCATATATAGGATCAGAGGATACTTGTCGTGTTTGATAAGGGAGATATTCCTAGTGGTCCAAATGCAAAATATTTTTAGGGTTTTGTATCAACTCAATATAAGAGAAATGTAAGCATTTTTTATGATGACTGGAGAAGTGTGGAAAAAGTGATAATCTCTCAGTTCTAGAAGATGATATTGGTAAGATATTTTTCTATTGTTTTCCTATTATTTAAATGTTTCTAGTATATATAATATGTTTAACCTCTTTTTTATCAGATGACAGTTGATATTCCTGACATGGAAGGAGTCAGGAAGAAATGCTTATCGATGGCTTCCAAGAGATGGAGGGATTTAAAATCAACCCTCTCATCTGATTTCATTTTTTCTCATATGATTCATGACAATCCATGCCATATATATCATTTCATAGATAAAGACACTTAGAGATAGTTTGTTGAAAGTAGAAGCAAAGATTCATTTTTAGTAAGGGCAAGGTAATCTTTTATAATCTTTCTTATATAAATGATCTTATTGATGTTTTATAAATGATTTATTATTCTTAATTTACAAAAAATAAGGAAATCTCATCAGGAGATCCAATCTAAAAATGTACACCCTTGTGATTTATCACGGGGAGGGTATACATTATTGAAAGAACAAATAATGGCGGAAAATTTAAAAAAACTAAGAGATGATTCTACAAGCTCTAGAGAGGTGTCCCCTCCATCCCCTCTATCTAGACATGATAAATGGAAGAGAGATTAGATGGGAAAAAGGGAAATATCTTTCGGAAGATTCGAGAATCATAGCTGAGAGGATTGTAAGATATCTATTTTTTTATTTAAGTTAACTATATTATTCATATAATTTCAATCATTACAGAAATGTTCAATTAATTAATACAATATTCTCTTGAGGAACATAGCTCACATGGTGTATTTACAGCTGTTGGGAGGCAAGATATTTTATCTGCAGCATTGGGGAAGCCCGAACATCCTGGTCATGTATGAGGATATCCGACGGGTGTATCAGAAAGAAAAGTGTTTCCAAATTCATCAACATTATCCATTGAGGGTGTTTATAAAAAAATAGAATCCTTGGAGGCTGATGTTCATAATATTAATGCGATGATGGAGGAAAATATTAGAGCGTTGGTACAGTCTATGTTTTTAGACATGCAAAGACAATTTTAGACTACAGCTCCCACTCCTTCACCTCCCTCTATATACCCCATTATTTATCCTCCACCTTCACCAGTAGCTCCCACTCCCCCACCTCATCTTTCGGACCCCATTTTTTATCCTACTCCTCCGCTGCAACTTCCTACTTATTTCGAGTTTTATGTTGATGATCATCAACATCATATAGTTAGATATGGGCTGGTATATTGTATAGGAGATACAGTTCATCATCAAAAATTATAGGTAGAGAATCATAGGGTCACTATACAAGATATTATAGATTGATCAGCTCGAGTACCATTACCTACAGATGAGGTAATGAAAGTTGGACATAGTATCATCCAATTTTTAATTTGGTCATCCAGACTTTTGTGACTCATTACCATAGAGGTATGTATGTTATATCTTCTATTTTATTTTTTTATTAAAGTTGTTTTTTTTATTTTAAAACTAATATATTTTTCTATTTATTTTTACAGGAATACTTCAAAGGTAAAGAAATATGGTATAGAAAACAACAAAGACAAATGGATATGACATTATATATAGATTCTTGTAGTCCTGAAAGATTATCAAGATATTTAAATTTATTGGCAGATCATTATGAGTTTCCAATAGAAGCTCATGTTTTTGGATGTGCAATAACTATGGGGATTGTGAAAACTGATATCATGGAGCTTGTTACTAGAGATAAGTTGGGCATCAATGTGGTGAAAATTTTTTCTATATAAGTCTTAACACCTTTTCCCTGTGTTATATTTATTAAAAATGAATAATTATGTCTGTTTTGTATTAGGTATCTTTATAACTTTTGTGAGAAGAATGAGTGGATAGATGTATATGGATTCATGGACCAGCATTTGATTTCCCCTGAAGCACATGCATTGAATGAGGAACAAAGAATGCTTTATATTGTTGAAATATTTGAACAAAATATAGTAACATAATATTGGATGATTCCTTTTTGTGAGAGGTATGAAACACATCTCTGTAAAAGAGTTCATTATCTTTTAAAATAAAAAACCACTAACCTTAAATTTTCTTTTATTAGTGATCATTTGGATGTTAGGTGTTTTTTCCCAAGGGATAAAACACTTTATTGGATATTCTTTGTCCATAGCGATGTACAGGAAAGTTTTAAGAAAATGTTCGAAAAGTAAGTTTCAATTTCTCAATAGTTTTATATATTATAATGAATTTTAAATTTATCCAATTCGTATTATTTTCTAACAGGGTATGGGTATACTTTTGAAAAAACACAAAGAAAAAGAGTGCGAATATCAAATATGTAAATGTAAAGGTAAATATTCATTTATAATTTGTAATTTTTAACTTATTACATAAAAATAATATATTGAATTTATACTCATTCAAACGGAATTTTTATATACAAAAAGGCGTCATCAAATGCGGATATTATATGTAAAGATTTATGTATGAAATAATTACAACTGGAATAGTTGCGAACTTTGACTGGTAATATTTCCTTTTAAACTTTTCCATAATATTTCATTTGATTTATTCATTATACATTTTAACTAATATCCTTTTAATTTGATGCTATTTGATGACCCTCAACCCTATAGTGCTCAAGACGCCAAACACTTACAAGTGGAAGGGTCAAATTATTTTACAAGTTTGATTGAATTTTAGTTGTTTGTAGTGTAAAATGTAATTTTGAATATTTACATTGTAATTGTGTATTTGGTAGTCTATTAGGTTGGATTTAGTTTTTTTTATTTGACATTGTATGTTTTGAATGTTATATGTATGAATGTTTAATTTGGATCTACATATTATTTTGGTCTACTTATGATGGTTTTTCTGGTATGGATTCTAGTCTGGGGGGGAGGGGTTCCAAGGGTATGGGGGTGTCCAGTGGGGTGGGGGTATCCGGGGGTGTGGGGGGGATGTCCGATGGGGGGGGGTGTCCTGGGTTTCCATGAGAGTGGGGGGGGGGGGGCAGTCCAGGGGGTGGGAGCATTTCCAGGAGGGTGGGAGGGCTGTCTTGGGGAGTGGGGGGATGTTTAGGGGGTGTCTAGGGGTGTGGGGGTGTCTTGTGGGGTGAGGGGGGGGGGGGGGTTTCTAGGGGTGTGTGAGGGTTGTCCAGTGGGGTGGGGGTGTCCAGGGTGTCCATGGGGATGGGGGGCAGTCATGGGGGTGGGAGCATTTCCAAGAGGGTGGGAGGGCTGTCTAGGGGGGGGGGGGGGGTTGTCCAGGGCTGTCCAGGGGTGTCCTGTGGGGTGAGGGGGTAGTCTAGGGGTTGGGAGTGTTGTCCAGGGGGTGGGGTTCCTAGGAGGGGGGGGGGGGGGGGTTGGTGGGGGGGGGGGGGGGGTGGGTTCCAGGTGTGTGTTGGGTGGGGGGGGTCCAGGGGTGGGGTGGGGGTGTCCAGTGGGGGGGGGGGGGGTATGTTCTGGTTTTGGTTGGGTTTTGGTCTTTTTTTGGTATGGGGGTGTCCAGTGGGGTGGGGGGGGTCCAGGGGGTGGTGGGGGATTTCCAGTGGGGTGGGGTGGGAGGGTGTCCAAGAGGGTGGGAGGGATGTCCAGGCGAGTGGGGGGATATCTAGGGGCGTGGGGGTGTCCAGTTGGGGGGGGGGGGGGTTCTAGTGGTGTGGGAGAGCTATCTAGGGGTGTGGGAGTGATTTCTAGGGGGTGGGGGTGTCCAGGAGGGTGGGGGGGGTTACGTGTCTAGGAGGGTAGTCCAGGGGTGTGGGATTGCTGTAAAGGGGGCGGAGGTGTCCAGGAGGGTGGGAGTTGTCTAGGGGTGTGGGGGGTTTTCCAGGGGGTAGGGGAATTCCAGACGAGTGGGAGATGTCTCGGGGGTTTCCAGGGGTGTGTGTGGGGGGGGGTGTCCAGTGGGGTGGGGTGGGGGTTCTAGGGGTGTGGGATGGCTGTCTAGGGGTGTGGGAGTGTTTTCTTGGGGGTGGGGGTGTCTAGGAGGGTGGGGGTTTAAGAGTCTGGGAGGGTTTTCTAGGGGTGTGGGAGTGTTGTCCAGGGGGTGGGGGTGTCTAGGAGGGAGGGGTTGTCCAGTGGTGTGGGGGTGGTGTCCAGGGTTTTGGTGGGGGCTGTTCAGTGGGGGGGATTCTAGTCTGGTTTTGGTCTGTTTTTGGTCTGGGGGTGTCCTGTGGGGTGGGGTTTCAGGGGTGTGGTGGTGGATATTAAGTGGGGTGGGGTGGGAGGGTGTCTAGGAGGGTTGGAGGGATGTCCAAGCGAGTGGGGGGATGTCCAGGGGTTTCTATGGGTGTGGGGGGTATCCAGTGGGGTGGGGTGGGGGTTCTAAGGGTGTGGGAGGGCTTTCGAGGGGTGTGGGAGTGTTGTCCAGGGGGTGGGGGTGTCTAGGAGGGTGGGGGGGTTTAGTTGTGTGGGAGGGCTTTCCAGGGGTGTGGGAGTGCTGTCCAGGGGGTGGGGGTGTCCAGGAGGGTGGGGGTTGTCCAGGGGTGTGGGGGCTCTCTAGGGGGTGGGGGAAGTCCATGGGTGGGGGGGGGTGAGGGTTGTCTAGTGGGGGGGGGGGGGGTTCTGGTCTGGTTGTGGTCGGGTTTTGGTCTATTTTTGGTCTGGGGGTGTCTAAGGGTGTGGTGGGGACTGTCTAGTGGGGGGGGGGGTTCTGGTCAGGTTTTGGTCTGTTTTTGGTCTGGGGGTGTCCAGTGGGGTGGGGTGTGTCCAGGGGTGTGGTGGGATCTGTCCACTGGGGTGGGGGGTTCTAGTCTGTTTTTGGTCTGTTTCAAGTATTTTGGTAGGGAATAACAGTGGTTTATCGGTGGTGGGGGTTGTCCAGTGGGGGGGGGGGGGGTTCTGGTCTATTTTTGGTCAGGTTTTGGTCAGTTTTTGGTCTATTTTAGGTGTTTTGGTAGGTAATAGTAGTGGTTTATTGGTTTCATTAAAAAAATTGTTTTTATGTTGGTTATTTTATAACCGATATAAAAAATGCATTGGGATTAGTTTTAACATCGGTTACTTGAAAACCGATATAATAAATGCATCGTAAATGGTTTTTACGTTGGTTATTAACAAAGCAATATTATAAGATAATATATGATATCATATTTATGCATATGGTTCTTGTAGAATTTAATAAAAACGATTTAACTATTATACAGGAGGTTAACGTACCCTCGACCAAGGAAAAGTACAAGGTAAGGGTTAATTTCACAATCTCTTTATTATCCGTGGTTGTTTTTACATAAGTATCTACTGGGACCACTTTATCATCCACATCTATGTTTTCTTAAAAATGTATTTCAAAATATTTTTACTATTTACTAGACTATGGGTTAAAGTCATTTATACCTTATTTGAAGTTATAAGTTTTGAAAGGAATCTTTTCGTCATTTTCCAAACAAGGTACTTTATTACCTTTTCGACAAAATTAAGGTTAGAATTTTTTTAACATATACGGAAAGTGAAACTATTTTTTTACTATTATAACCTCATTGAAGCTTCCCTTACAATCTTACAAGAAAATTTTCAAAATAAATTCCTTCTTTTATAATTATGTGAATCTTAAATGATTTCAAAATAGAAAGAGATATTTCTCTCAAATAGTTTTGATTTCATCTATGTCAACATCCTTTGATAAATTTCACACTTGTTTGAAGTTGATTTATTTTGATACAAATATTCCATGTTTTATTTAATGTTTTTTGATATGTTTGACTGTGGATGAGTTATTTTTATTCTATTCATGGTTTATGGTTAATGTATAGACAGTTCTTATGCTAGTTTTAATATGAATGGTTATGTTATGTTTCAACCTTTTCATATGAGGAATGTATTGGACTTAGTATGTGATGGGTGGAGCCCTCTATAGCACCTCGATGCATCGGTAGATCTCATGAGACAATTAGACGTGGAATTTTCCAAAGCCTTTCCCAATTTGATATATGGTTTTGGATGAGGCATAAATCTTTTTTAGATGTCTTGGTCAAGGCCTTGACAAGATGTTTTAGAATGTCCAACATTATACATTCCCTCATTATGATAATAATAATGATGGTTCATGTGGTTATTCGACTAGTAGAATACCCATGACTATGTTTTATTATGGCATTATTTACTCAGCTCATATTCCAGCCATAAAGTGTTCATGTTTATTATTTGTAAAGGCATGTGTTTTTAATTATTCATCATGCCTAATGATTATGTTATCTTCCACTATATTGCTTACCCTTACTGAGCATTTTTACTAACCCCTTTTTTATGTTTCATTTTCCCTGGATTTGAAGAAGTTAGTTATGAGTGACTTGCAACCATAAATTAAGAAAATTGGATGTTTCTAATGGAACAAATTAGTGTTGTATTTATTTTCAATTTGTAGTGTTGAACTTATGTATGTATCTTGTTTCCAATAATACTAAACTGATCGGTCTTTTGGGACATGATTCCTTGTATCATGCCAATGTTATGTAATAAAGCACCGACTCTGGGTAACTGGGGTCGGGGCGTTACATCTATAAAAATAAATTTCATAAATTTGAGTTAATATTTGGATTATAAAAATAGAAAATGGTTAGATTATTATTTTTTGCATTTTTCTAAAATACTTGAACTTTTGGGGAATAGTGAAATTCGATATGTTATGAAATAAGCTAAATAAATGAATTTATGCATCATGTTTGAGTCATGGATGATGCAAATGACCATTGGTTTGAACTCACATTCACTTATTACTATTTTTTGTCACAATAATCAATACTATTTCTTATCTGGAGATAAATAATAAAATAATGAATAAAATATTGAGAAATCACTCTTTCCTTAAACTATAAAAATTACCCCTCACCCCTCGTCTCTTCACTCCTCTAAGCCTTAAAGATTCTAAATGTTCTGCACAAAAAATCTTTACTATTCCCTCCCCACTTACAAGATCTCATGTTATTTAAAAAAGAAAAATAACCCTTCCCTTAAGGATATTCTCAAGGAGGTGTATTCAAGAGGTAAATCCACATCCTTTTCCCTTCAATTTCATTTGAAGTTCATTTATTTTGTTATCATCTACTAACCTCCTCTATTAAATTGATCATTATAACTCCAATATCATATATATTATAGAATTATATCAATTTAATGTAATTCCCATTATCAATATTATTACACTCTCTCTGTTTTTTTTATAAATGAAATCATTATCCGGGAGGTGCCAATTGACAACCTTCATGGACGAAGAAGTTTTGTTCTTAAATTTCTTCTTCAAGGCTAGTCATGAAACCATTTTTTATAGTTTAACTAGATTATAAAATCTGTATTTTATCTTATGTAATGATTTTTTAACCATCATTGATATATGATATTGATTAATAGAACAAAACTAGGTCATTGTAATATAAAACAGCTAAAATCAAGCTAAATGAACATCAGTAACATGTTATCTAATGATTCATCCTCAAATAATATTACCAAATGATATGTATATCCATTTAAACATATTAATTTTCATTAATAAAATTTAATTCCAATTATATATAATTATATCCATTCCACATGAACTCCATTACTCATAGTCAAGAGAACTCATCATGAAAATCAAGTAAACAAACACTTCAAAACGACAGAGTTCAATCTTATAACTTATCAAGAAGGCCATAAATGAACATAATAAAACTATAATAAATCAGAAAAATGTATAGAAGTTTTTTAATTAATTAATTTATTGATTTAATATTATTATTCAATACATTAAGATCCATAGAATAAGATATTTGAGCACAAGGTAAGGGGTTTCTCATCTCATTTTTATTTGCGCGAGATGTCCACCATTCGCCACTTATTTATCGTATTTGGTGTATGTATGCTGCAATTTGATATATAATATATTTATTATATTTGTATTCAGGGTATCCAATGATTCATTTGATGATTAATAATTTTTTGTCATGGGATTCCATTGATTACAATGTGGTAAGGTACTTCATCTCAATTTCCATTTCTTTGAGACTTATTTTGTATTGTGAACCTACTCATTTTTATGTGGTGAATATACTACGCATTTTAGATGATTTATAATTTTAAATTAAATTTATATTAAATATACATATTATTTTATAATGGATTTGATTATTGTATTAGTTGTATACTCTTTTACATATGGTGTTTATTTTGAATGTTATTCTAACTGTGGAAATATTGATGAAGCCATATCCTCTACTCAATATGGAAATTGATAAGGAATATTATTCTATAATTAAATATTTTTATAGGAATTATATGGAATTTAAATGATATGTGGGTACCACTATATCTCCATGACGTATTTACATGTCTCATGAGACCAAATAGTTGGCAACAGACCCTCCGAGTTTATTTACAAAACATTATCAGACGGGTTTCTAAAAATAGACTTAAAATGTATTGATGATATGATGGTTCATGTGCTAGATACATGATTTCAAAATAATAATCATTCTATTTATTTTTAATTCAATTATTACTTTCGATGAGGTTTTCACTATGACAAAATCTTTGGATTCATTTTCAGCCTCAGTTTATTGATGGCATGAGTTTTTCAATTATTCACCAGGAAATATTGATTTTTTATAATTGATTATGATTAAATTATTTTTATTTCATTACTAAACTATATATAAACCTTACTGAGTAGTTTATCTCTCCCCTTTGATTTGCTTTCAGTCCCCAGGTTATGAAGGAAAAATCATCTATTGTGTTTTCAAGAATGCAGTTGATTAGCTTTTGTTATGTATTATATGTTTGTTTCTTCTCCCAATGTAAAATGGGATCCATGTATGTGTTTATTTTCTTCAAGGCTACAAAATGGATAGGTCATTATGGATTTTATTCCCAGTAATCATGCCAATGTATTAAAATAATGCACCTTCTCCAGGTTTATGGGGTCGGTGTGTTACAGTTGGTATTAGAGAAATTTTAGTAGAATCCTTTTGAACTGGATATAGAAAAAATAAATTAGATATAACAAACCTAAGATAGATATTGAGGATAAGTATTGAAAAACATTATATTATTTTGGTAAGGTAGAGATTATGTGGATATTCATAGCAATACACCCTTGTCTGGATACTACAAGTGGACATGGTTCTGACATAGATGTACCTAGGAGTAACAACTCTAAAAAGGTGTTGTGATCTTGACTCAAGGTAACCTGGTACAAGACAATGGTCTTTAATTCACACCTAGTTTGACACTCATAGGGGATATTATTAGGATAATTCACATTTTTCTTACATACCATTATTAAGGATTTATGCTTCCAAAGTAACCAAAGTATAAGGTTATAGGATTTACAATGCATAAATTTATGTTATATGCAATACCATGTTTAGAGTTATAGAATGTTTATAATTTTATGTGCTAATATAGTATATGGAATTGTGTAGAAATGGCTCCTAGTAATAGGAATGATAACTCCACCAATGTACATGATGAAAAGAGTGAGAAGGATCTTATATTTCATAGTCTTAAGCCAAACTTTTGAAGGGAAATAGTCTCCAAGGTATTCCCATAATATGAGGAAATAATATCATGTTTTAACAAGATAAGTAAATAATTATATGTTTATTATGGATTTTAAGGGAAGCAAGAGAAGAAAATGATGGAAGAGAAAAATATGGATAAAGGGAAGAAGGGAATGAAGTGTTTTCCTACATGTGATAACTATGGAAAGAATCGACCTGGATAATTCTTGAAGGTAATGGATGTTTATTATAAGTATAGAGAAAAAGACACCATGTTCATTATTGAAAGGGTAAGAAAAAGGTTTCTAGTGTACAATGCTTCAAATGTGAGGATATGGGACACTATGTGAATCAATGTCCCAAGAGTGAAAGAAATATACCCAAAACAATGCTATTGGATAATGATCAAGTTATTCTACTATCACTAATGAAGAGGAATAATTAATAAGTTTGTTAATGAATTATGTTATTTGAATATTTAATCAATAATGTATTGGTTACAAGAATTATGGAATATAGGAGGATTGTATTGCAGTACTTTTTCATTAAGTATTTGAGAGCATGTGTTTAATTGTACCAAGAAAATATTTTTAGTAGAAAGTTAGTATTTTTGGAAAACATGTTATTAAGGTTAAAAACCCTTAATATATTTAGTATGTTGTGATAATGATGAAGAAATGATTTATTTGGATAAGTACTGACTTCCTTGGAATTTATAATTGACTTGTCAATAAGTGTTCTATGCTATCATCGATGGAGTTTACAACACTTTTGGATTTATGGAATATATCTAATAACTTGTATCTTACTTAAAGAATACAGAAGAATTCATGTTTTCAATAAGGATTTATGGTAATTTGAGGTATTAGCATATTTCAAAAGGTTACATGATGAAGTTATTAACAAATTTAGAAGATGAAAATTTAGAGTTTCTTCATGTTGATTAAGGACTAATGATAATTTCATTATGGAAATTTAGTGACATTATTTATAAAGTGTTTCATAATTATATTTTATAATGTTTAACCATTTATGAATGGTTTAAGTTGATTATTTTATGAGGTTTTAGAGGTTAATGTATTACTTCACCACATGATGCAACCTGTGCTAAGTGATGAAGTATACATAGTTCAAGGCATAATCAAAGGATAGAATTTTGTTTATGAAATAGGAACATGTATCTATAATCTTATAGAGTGGAATAATTACTCAACTTAAGGAAAAGCGTCTTAAATAAAATGTTGTCATATTATCATAATCCTTTATAGTATCAATGATTTTTTTTCATTACAGTAGTTTGTAGCTTGGTAGTAATCAACTTTTATCTGAACATGTTCTCTATCACTTTCCATCTGAAATTCATCATTTGATTTTTCTTCCATGTCCAGGTTTTTTACTTCTAACTAATGCCACCCCATTCGAAAGTATAGTTTTTTTGTCACCGCCTCATTTACCTTAACCTATTTTAAGAGGTTATTTTATTAACCCTATTTCTAATGTGGGTTTCCCACAATGGAATTTTCAAGTAGCAACCTTTAACTCTCAAAGTGAATTTTCAAATTGTGAGGACGCAATTCTGTTGAGGGGGGAATATTGTAACACCTCAATATTTTGTTTTATAATTTTAAATAATTTTAGTTTTGAAAAATAAAAATTTAAAATTAAGGGTATTAATTTATTATAATACTTATGAATAATTATAATTTATATCACCCAAAGTAAATAATGAATGTTCTAAAAAAACAAATACTTTTTTACACCATTATTTTGTGTAAAAGAATATTTTAATATGAATATATGTATTTGATAAATTGGTTATTTAATTAAATATTTTAAATAATATATATATATATATATATATATTCACTATTATAATTATTTTCATAAATACTAAATTATGATAGGAATATATTCACTATTAATATGACACCCTAAGATTTTATGGTATGTTTCTTCTTAAATAATTTCAATTCATTTGATAGATTATTATGCTTGAGAAACTGAGTCTTTGCGAAATAGAACTTTGTATTGGAGATAGTTATAACCAAGCCGTTAAGCTTAATTTTTCCACTTTTTTATTAGAATTTTGAAAAATGGACATACACAGTTGCATTTATTAAGATATTTAGAGTCTGATAAGATTGCCTTATTATTTGGTGAATAGTAACTTACACTTACGAATAGTAATTTTACCCTTTTGAATAGTAATGAACACTTATGAATAGTAATATGACCCTTATGAATAGTAACCTTACCCGTGAAAGTATAAATAAAATTTAGGTACCTTATAAATTAAAGTGAATATTTTAAAAATTAATAATTATGTGCTGGTATTTTTGTATGAAATAAATATTTAATTAAAATTTTATAATTAATAAATTTATTTAAAAAAAATTTAATTTTCATAAAGTGTATTCCTAAATAAATATTTTTCTATCCTATGATTTTAGGATAATCTAAAGAGTACATAGATAATTTTTTAGGGTATTATAAAATCGGTTATAATTTTAAAAACTTATCTTTCGAGAAAATGGAGATTTTAATTAAAAATTTAATTTCTAATATATAGAAAATGATTTTTATAAAATGGAGTTCATTTTTGGATTTTACATACCAAAAAATGGTGCGGTTTATTTTTTTATATTTTTCTAAAATACTTGAATATTTGTTGAATTAGTGAAATTCAATAATTTACGAAATATGAAAAATAAATGATTTTATTTGCAACATGCTTGCATCATGGATGATGTAAATAGCCATTTTATTTAACTCATATGATATTATTACTTTATTGGTCACAAAAATCAATACTATTGTTTGTCTTGAGAAAAATAAAAAAATAATGAATAAAATATTGAGAAATCATTCTTATCCTCCACTATAAAAACCACGCCTCACTCCCTCTTCTCTTCTATACTATAATCCTTGAAGATTATAAAAGGTATGCCGAAATTTTCTTTACCAGTACCTCCTCACATCAAAGAGCCCTTGGTCTTTCCAAAAGACCAAAAAAATCCCTTAAGGAGATTCTCAAAGAGGTGTATTCAAGACGTAAATCCACATCCTTTTTCTTTCAATTTCATTTCAATTTATTTTCATTTGTTATTCTATTCTCACATAATATATCCAATTTAACTTAATAATTATATTATCAGTTATATATTATAATTATATCATTTTAATGAAATAAGAATTATGAATATCCTTACTCTCTCTCTTTTATTTTATAAATGAAATCATTGTCCGAGAGGTGCCAATTTACAACCTTCATGGACGACAAAGTTTCATTCTTCAATTTATTCTTCAAGGCTGGTCGTGAAATAATTTTTATGGTTTAATCATATTATAAAATATTTATTATAACTTATTTAATGATCCTTGAACCATTATTGATATATGATATTGAATAATAGAACAAAAATAGTTTGTTGTAATCGAAAAACCGCTAAGATGAAGCTAAACGATTATCATTAACATGTTATCTAATTATTCATCTTCAACCCAGATAACCAAATGATATGTATAACCATTTAAACTTTGGTCTGTTCATTAATAACATTTAATTGAAATTCTGGATAATTATATCCATTCCAAATGAACTCCATTACTCATAATCTAGCGAACTGATCATGAAAATCAAGTACGCAAACACTCCAGAATGAACAAATTCAATTTTATTACTTATTAATAAGGCCATAAATGAATTTAATAAAACCATAATGAATCAAATACATGTATGAATGTTTATTAATTAATTATTTAATGTATTTATTCTGATTATTTAGGACATTAAGATCAAGTTAAGTACACATTTGTGCCTAAGGTAAGGGGATTCTCGTCTCCCTTTTATTTCTATGATATTTCCATCATTGACCACTTATTTATTGTATTTAGTGTATGTATGATTCAATTTGATATATAATATCATTATTCTATTTATATTCATGGAATCCAATGATTCATTTCATGATTATTAATTTTTGGTCATGCGATTCGATTGATTACAATGTGGTAAGGGACTTTATCTCAATTTCCATTTCATTGAGCCTTACTTGGTATTACGCACCTAATCATTTTTATGTGGTGTATCTACTACCACATTGATAAAAAAATTAATTTGAAATTAACTTCCTATTAAATATAAATATTATTGTATAATGTATATGATTATTTTCTTAGTCGTATACTCTTTTACATACGATGTTTATTTTGAATGTTGTTTTAATTGTGGAAATAAGGATGAATTTGTATCCTATACTGAATAAAAAAATTGATAAGTCATATTTTAATAGAATTAAATCTTTCTATAAGAATTATTTTGACCTATAGTGATGGTTGGGGCCCTTTATATCCCCTTGATTCATCGACAAGTCTCGTGAGACAAAACATTTAGGGACAAAACCTTCAAGTTTGTTTCCAAAACATAATCAGATAGGTTTATACCCATATATTTAAAATTCCTCAGTGGTATGATGGTTCATAATCCATATACATGACATCCAAATAATAAGAATTCTCTTTATTCATAATCCATTTATTACTTTTCCTGAGGTTTTCACTATGGAAAAATATCTGGATGCATTTTTATTCTCATATTATTGATGGCATGAGCTTTCAATTATTCCCCATTCCATATTGATTGTGTCTAATTGATTATGATTAAATTATTATTATTTTATCAATCCACTCTATTTAACCCTTACTGAGCATTTGATATCACCCCTTTTATTTTTTCCTTCCCTGGGTTATGAATAATAGATCATCTATTTATTTTTCAAGGATGAAATTTTCTAGATTTTATTTTGTGTTATATAGTATTTTCTTCTAACAACGTAAAATGGATTACATGTATGTATATGGTTTCTTCAAGACTACTAAACTGATTAGTCCTTGGGAAATTGATTCCTTGTAATCATGCCAATGTATTAAAATAATTCACCGACTCCGGGTTTTTGGGGTAAGGGTGTTAAAGTAGCATTAAACTTTGCTACAATCCAATGCACAGTGTGACTAGTATGAATCCATGTGAATTTCCTATTCAATATTGACATTAATTTTAGTGAAAAAACAACTGACATACTCAAAACCAATAAAACATATTCTTATTATTTTGGTACTTTAATAAAATGATCCATACATCATTTGTGACATGTAGGGATTAAATTCACCTCAATATGATGCATGGTGTGACCAATATGACTCAAAGTGTTCATTATCAGTTTACAATTGACATTTCAATACAAAAAAATTTCACTTACTAAAAACCAAGAAAACATTATCGAATTTACTTGATAATTTGGTACAATTATTCATAATTAATTTGTGAATTGTATGAATTAGTCTCATGTTAAAACCACACATGATGACAGATTTATGGTTCAAAGTGTGTGTTTCGATTTTAAAATGGCATTTTAGTAAAAAACACCCATGGAATACTCAAAATTGGGAGAAACCATACTAATTTATTTGATACTTTTTTACAATGATCCATGAGTCATTTGGGACATGTAGTATTCAGTCACACCTCAATCTGATGCATAGTGTGACTGGTATGACTCCAAGAGTCTGTTATATGTTTAAATTTGACATTTTAATATAAAATAGTGTCACTCCCAGAAAACAATGAAAAAGTGATCGGATTGAATTGATAATTTGGGACAATGATTAATAAAATCATTGATGATGTGTATAGATTAGTCTCATTTCAAACCCATGTACGATGCAACATTTATGTCTCAAGGTGTGTGTTTCCAGTTAAAAATTTCATTTTAGTAAAAAACGCACAAGGTGTACTCAATACTAAGGAAACACATTAGGATTTTTTATAATTCTTTAGGAAAACAATTAATGATTCATTTGCGATATGTATAATTTAGTTTCACCTAAATAAGATGCATGGTGTGATCGTTATGACTCCAAGTGCATCTTTTTTATTCAAAATTGACATTAATTTTAGTGGAAAACAACTGACACACTCAAAACTGAGAAAACACATTCATATGGTTTTGGTACTTTAGGAAAATGATCCATAAGTCATTTTTGATGTGTAGGGATATTTCTGCACCTCAATCTGACGCACGGTGTGATTGGTATGACTCCAAGTGTCCATTATGAGTTTAAATTTGACATTTTAATACAAAAAAGTTTCACTCATTGAAAACTAAGAAAACATTCTTAGATTGTAGGTGAACAACACCGAATAGAGAAAGAGGCTTCTCTGGTGAGATACTAATATGCCTTGTAGTTTAATTTCATGCACTAGGGATGATGGAAACATAGTTTAATGTCATACATTGAGGATGATGGACCTTTAGATTAATATCATATGGTGAGGATGATGAACACACAGTTTAACATCATACAGTGATGAAAATATACATTCATTTTAACATTATATGGCAAGGATGATAGACGCAAATTTTAACATCACATGATGAGGATAATGTATCAAACAATTTAACATAATGGGATTTGGACATTGAGTCATATATTTCAGTTTCTTGTGACCCTGACATGTGAACCAATGTGACTAACACCCACCCAAACAATGTGGTGGGGGCACAGGAGGGTAAAAAAATGGGCTACTCCCTAGAGGGGATCTTGAGGAAAATTGAGTTTAAGAATTGGATCTTTTTTTATAAACTGAGGGGTTCATCGAGAAGAAATGAGTTTCTTTAGGGCCCATAGTGGGTCTCCAACTATATTTGTACCTCTTTGGTATTTTAATGTAATGCCAGTCAAACTAATAAGTTGTAAATAGTTATCATCATAATTCTCATACCATGAATCATAGTTTAAGGTCTAAGAGCTTGGTTTATGGTTTTAAATCTTTTTAAGGCTATAATGTATGGACATAAGGGGCTAGCCTCTTAGAAAGGTTTTTATGATGCTAAGGAGTCCTAAACAAATGAAAATGTTTTGTCTAGGAAGCCCTGAACCATGAAAAATAATATAGGATGATTCACACCTAGTTTAAGGTTGTGGTGATTGGACCACAATGTTTTGTCTTAAAGGGGATATGTGAGTCATAGGGGAGAGGTAACCCATCAAGAAAGGAGGGTATACAAGCCCATGTGATGCCACACAAAACAAAATTTAGGCTACTTTTACATAGTTTAAGGTTGCGATGCTTGTACCATAGGGTGATCATTCAAAAACAATATGTGTATCAAGGTAGAGTTATAACCTCATGTGAATTCGAAGACAAGGAGGCCCAACACACATTTCTAGGATGACTGGAACACAATTTAAAGTAATGATTCTTGGACATGGGATCCTAGTTTAATGTCGTAGTGTTCAGACCACTGAAAAATAGTTTAATTCCATATTGTTGTGACCTTTGGTGGGGGGAGGTGTATCCAAAGAGTGTTTATTGAATTAAATAGAGGCAACCTGACGTGAATTGGGGGCTAAAGAGGCCCGGTGTCAGACACATTCCCAAGATGAAAAAAATATAGTTTAAAATATTAATGTGTAGAATTAGGATCCTTGTTTAATGTAACAGAGTTTAGTACAATTGAAAATAGATTAAGGTTATAATTATTGAACTTTAGGGGCTTTGTGTATCAAAGGAAAATGCACAAAACTAAATATGGGTTACTTGATGTGAAAATAGAGGACTACGAGGCCAGCCTATGCCACAGAAAAAAGATCCCTAATACAACATTCACAATGCTTAAGGTCATGATTCGGGGACCTAGGCTCCTAGTTTAAGGATTTAGAGTTATTACCTTGGTTTTAATGCCCACAAAATACATGTGTAGATTGTTATAGTGACAACCTGATGTTAATTGAGGGCCAATAAGGCTCAATTCAACACAATTCATTCCCATGGTGACTTACACATAGTTTATGGTCACGATGCTTAGACCAAGGCTCTTAGTTTAAGGTCACAGAGTTTGGATGATGGTGTGAATACCCCAAAAAAAGAATGTATATCAAGGACTAATTAGAACGTGATGTTAATTGATGTCCAAGAAGGCCCAACACCACACAACACATTCAAGGGGTGACTTTCACACGATTTGAGGTCATGATTCTAGGGCCTGGGTTCCAAGTTTGAGGCCATAGAGTTTAACACATTGTTTGAATACCCCAAAAGAAATGTGTATCATGTAATAGTAAGAGTCCTATGTGAATTTAGGGCCATGAAGGACTGATCCCAAACAACACATTCCAAGGGTGACTTGACATAGTTTAAGTTCAGGATGCTTAGACCTAGGTTCATATATTAAGGCTGTGGTGTTCAGAAAAAAACATGATACTCACAAATCTAAAATGTTCTTAAGGAAAACTCCCCCTAACTCATAATCCCACATGATCCATTCTTAATGCAAGAAACATGGAACAATAAAAAGTTACTATCATTTTATAGAGAGAAAAAAATAAGGGACAGTGGAGACTGACCAATCCCATAAGGGTGATCATGACTTTCAAGACATTGATAGTGAAATGGGATAGAACTAAGAGTGGGGAATAACTATTGACCATGTTCATGTCAGATTTAGTGGCTTATAACCAACTATTTGTACTTTAATTACATGAATATTTGATGTATTAAATATTAAATTAAATATATTATTACATATTGTTCATTGATCTACATTACATTAATGTAATAATGTAAAAGAGTATTTGTCACATTGATAAGTTCATAGTAGTTCCACGCTATGATGAGAACATTGAAGTTCTATGACAATATTCTTAATATAGTTCTATGGTTAGATAACATACTATGATGGGACACATAGAATATAGACCATCTGGTGTGATTACAGTTAAGTAAACAAGATCACTTCTCATGAAGTTCCCACATGGTAATCTTCAAGACGAGAGATTATGAAAACAGACATGCCAGTTGGAATTCTTCATGTTTTGGTGTCATTGGATATTTATATGTATGAGAATTTTTAATTTTTCTTTTAATTTAATATTATAATTAATTAATGTCATGACTCACTCACATAGATTTGTAGATAAAAACCATCAAGCCATATTTTTGTGGGTAGTAGGGTACATTGGTTATATCATGAATAACATGTTATTGATGGATAAGTCAAGGAATGATTTGTACCTTCCATATTTATAGTAGTTGATATCTTGAACCTTTGATTTAAATAGAATCGACACCCTAAATTCCATGGTCGTGGTGCAATGATGAGTTTAATTCAGATAGTCAAAGAATGAATTATCAAGCATATATGTTAATGAAACCTTCATGAAAACTACTTGATGAGATATTATGTCAAGGGGATTATATTACATAGTGAGCATTCATATATTATTTTCATCTTTTTAACATTAATTTCCTTCCCTCAGGTAACTTGACCCGTTGCTAGATAGTAATATTGGGCTTTAGGAAAGTCCGCATAATTACAATGAGAATGAATCCCAAAGGGTCACACACTAAGTGTTTTTCTTGGTCACGGTTAAAATATATTTCAATTTAATTAATGAATAAATATAATTCTCAAGACTGATGAATAATTTTATTCTAGTTATATTGATTGCATAAATTAAATTAATATCAATTTTCTGGAATGTGAATAAAATATATATTTTTATTTCAGTGAATATTTAATAAATATTCAGTAGTATGGGAATAAAATATTTATTTAAGAGAATAAAATATGTATTTGTGTGTTCATTGAATGAAATTGGAGTTTTAATGGACCATGACCGTGTCTAATGATAAAATAATTATTTATGATCTTGTAATTATTATTTATCCATTTTGCGTAAGTTAGAACATGGAAAAAAATTATTATTAAATGGAATGATATTTCATTAATGGTTATAATTATATTTATTGGTTGTTATGAAATTATATTTTGTAACTGAAATCCAAATTAAATAAATAGACGACTGTGTTTATTGTGTAACCCATTTGAAACCAATTCTATGTTTTGGAATAGATAATTGTTACACACAATAAATTATCTTTTGAATCATCCTCATCTATCCCTCTCCAGAATGAGAAACCCAAGAGTGAAATTATTGAAGACTGAAGAACGAGTGATCAAGAACAAACAATGAAATTCATTCAATTCACCACACTAGCAGCTGGAGAATGAGTGGCGTTGCTCAGAAACCATTGGAGAATATGTGGATCACCGATAGAGGGATTCTACTCTTGGATCCTCACAAGTACCATGAAGTAAATATGGAAGGACTTTTTTGAATGATAAAAAATCATTAATGAAGAAAGTTCCTAAGCCTAGGTATTTATTTCTTCATATATTTAATAAACTAATTATAAATTTTATGTTCTAGATCCTCACTCTTTGTTTTGGACAATGATTATTAAAATAAATTTTAATATATCTCCCTCCACTGTAATGATTCTGATGTGCCCAGAACTAAAAAGAGGTATTAAAGGGGTCACATTAAATTATATAATTATTTATTTGATTTTTTATCTATGTGAAATCATGGTAATATTTTCATTTCATGTTATTTGTTATTTAATCTGATTTTAATTAACATGTTATTGACATATCAATCATGTTTGTTCAATATTTCATTTTCTTGGATATTTAAGAACAAATGAAGAATGACCAGAGATTCCATCAGGAAGTACCAAATCTTTGGGCCAAAAATCTGGTTTACATGGTCTGTAGTAGACGCACATTCCGTATACCCAATTGAATTAACTATTAGAAATAGATCCTATACCAACACTTTTTTCCCAATGGTTTAGAAAACCCGTTGGGAAAAAGAACCTATGCCAACAGTTTACTAGAACCATTTGAATAGGCTATTTTATGGGGGGGGGGGTTCCTAATGGTTTAATAAAACCGTTGGGAAAGAGATGTATTACCCACTGTTTTTATTAATTGTTGGGAAAATTATCCCTAAATTCATCCCCATGCGCTCCTCCCCTCCCCGACCTCAACCACCTCCTGGCCTCGGCCTTCACCCCTCTGCCTCTACCTCCCGGCCTCTGCCTCCCGGCCTCCACCTCCACCTCTGCCTTTCGTCCCCCTCCCTCTCCTCTGGTGACGTTCCCCTTCCCCTCTCGGCTCCTTCTCCGAAGACGACATCCACCTACCATCTTGGCTCCTGGTGATGTTCCCCCTCCCCTCTCGTCTCCCTCTCTTGGCGAAATCCGAGCTCAATCTCCTCCTCTGACATCACCTGGCCCCCTCTCCAGTTGTGCATGAGACCCCCCATGGCTGAACAACCCACGGGACGTCCCCCTCTCTCGGCTCCCTCTCCTCCCGCCTGGTCAATAATATTGTCGGGGCCAACCCCAGTCCCACAAGAGCTAGAGTAGCTACGGTGGATTCGAATCTGGGTGGCTTTCAACTTTAGCTGATTGGGAGGTCTCAGCCTTGGATTTGGGGAGCTTCTTCTTCTATTGGCACTACTATAATGGGCATAATGACTGCCTTTTCCCTAAATTTTTGGTATCTAAATTTTTTTCCGCTGTAAAACAGTGAATTTGTTGTTGTTTTAGTGTTGTTTAATCCACAAAGATGATTTCTTTTATATCTTAAATGATCATTATTGGCCACAATAGGTGTCCATGAAGATGGGAAAATGTGTGCAGAGCTCTTGGATGCTACAGAAACTCAACAGTGTTCCTTGTGGGAGAGAACCCTCTAAACTCACCAGGGATGCTGTGGATAGATGCATCACATGTCATGGAGATGACAGTGTGCTATTTATGGGTATGTCTCCATGACTCCCATATTACCTTCATTTATGTTTGAGAGATTTCATATAATGGAATGGAACTTAATTGAATGTTTGAGTTAGGGTGAAATGAAATGGTTTTATTATACTCAGTGCTCGATCGAACATAAATTTACCGGCTCGACCTCGAGCTTGATCGAGCTACTCAATTAGACTCGACCTGTTTTGACTAAGATGTTTTATCATAATTTTAATTACAAGATATTACTTGAATTCGAGATCGATCTTGAAATTAAATACACATATATTGAATAAAAATAACATGTTAAAATATTAGATGTTCGATTAGACTTTTCAACTGAATTGATTGTGTTATTATAACACTATATTTTACTTCACTACTCGTATCTTGAGATTGAAAAAATCCAAAGCAAAATCAAGTATTTGTCGAGCGAGTCCAATTAGCTTGCGAGCACTCAAGGTTGTTTACAACCCTAATTTAGAGGGTCAAAGAAAAAGGACATTGGATGACTTGGGATGTCATTATCTGTCATTTCATTCCCTCAATAAAAAAACTTCCAGAAAACTATTTTATCTAATAAATTATTCTCTGTTATTATTTTATATCCATTTTAATCATTGGCCCCATTTGTTACTGAATGTGATAGAACTGGTGAACACAACAACATAAAACCTCAGATAAGGCCCTATAATTCCTTCAATACCTCCTCTACCATTAGAATTATTTCTTAATTTTGGTTTGGGATTTTGTGATGTTTTACTTCTTAAATATACGCATGGTTTTGTAGTCAATCTCAGATCGCGGTGCGACGCGGAGGGGTTCTAGCAGGGTTATGGGCACAATCTTCAACTCAACTAATGTAGAATAGGTGCATATTCAGTGGCCAAGTGTACAAGTATGGTGTTTCCAACAACGTGCTACATAAAGAACATAATGAAAAATGAAGAGATGATTAAATGGAACTATTTCTCCCTTGCTTGCAGGAACGTGATTTGACCCATGGGGCAGTGTGGTTCTTAAATAGAACTGTTTCCCCCTTGAGGGAGGCGGCGACCAGAATGTTGCCCCACCTACCCCCGCTCCCTTCGCTCTTGGCCAGAAGATGCTGCCGCGCAGATGTCGCTGGACCAGGCCAACATGCCGCAATCATGCCGTGGTCACACCGCGGTCATGCCATGGTCACACCACAGTCATGCCGCGGTCACGACACTGTCACGCGGTGGTCACATTGTGATTTGGCCCTACTCTAGGACGACACCCCACATCGGTTCGCAGTCCTGTCGGAATTTGATGTATGATACCTAGATAAGGCCCAATCCATCCTCATAATTATTTCCTCATAAGCACAAGATGTATAATTGCCACATCTATCACCATAAGGCCCAATCCTCTTAGTAATATTTTACTTGATCTAAACCCTCATCCAGTCCATACACATATCATCCAAATTATAAGACATATGTTAGACCACTCATATCCCAATCGATATCTTATCCACTTGGAGACCTAGTGAAAGGGTGATTTTATTTCCATATAATCAATAAAGAATTTTATATAAACCTTGGCAGCTTGTGAACACCATATCTATAGGTCTACTATGTTAATCTATTTACTTTCATTTACCATCCTTAGACTCCATGACTCCCATGGAACATAGTTATAATCAATCCCTTGACAATCTATGATCTAATAATCAAGTTAGTGTTTAAGGGTCTATTGAGGCTCTTAATACTATCTTTATATACATAAGAATTATTATTTAAAGAAACAATTAATTTAAGTAATGGTTTATTACCCATGGAGGTTCTTATAATTCATCTTCTAACTGTTAAATGATGTATTCCCTCCACCTAAATGAGGAATTAAATAACTCCCCTTCCATGTTCATCTAAAACCTATATTTTACAAGGACATCATACTAACCAAAAATATATAGGTGAGAAAAAATAGAAGACTGGTCCATGATCACATCATTAGTCATAGCTTCATCGCAAATCTTTATGCCTTAAGCCTTATATTAATCATATGATTTGACATATACTTACCAGATTAGTTAATGTTGATTCATATTCAATCACTAACAATTTTTCATAGTCAATATCTAAGATATCTCAAGATCTAGCTCGTTTAAGCTAATCTAGGAATGTTTTGGTCATTTAATATTAGTTGGAATAACTTCTAATAATGTTTTCATCCTTCCATTCCATAATAACTTTACACCACAACCTATCTTGACCCTTTAGTAATGTTGTTTCCATGTAATTTACCAAACAAAATTGTGTTGAACAAAACCAAACTAAGATGAAACTCGAGAGAAACTAATTATATACCATTTATAGGATGATTAATTGTTAATTAAAAGGAATGTACTTTTTGATAGTATCATTTTGAAATATGGATTTGTTTCCCCCTTGCTTTAGGAACATGATTTGACCCATGTGTCGTTGTAGTTCTTATATGTTAGGTGGTGACATGTATAGTCCCAGAAGATAGGTATGTTTTAGTTTAGTTTTTATTTTATTTTCGTTATCGCATTGGACACACAGGTCTTTTACTGGTTTCTATGGATAAGAAGTAGTTATATTATACGAAGGAGGCCAGAAGGGGTTCAGATTGTTTCAGTCCGCTGACTTTGATCTGAGGTAAGATTATATGATTACTACTTGTCTCGCACCTCATATAGTTTGGGGATTTCAATGTTTTTTACTCCATATTATGTTTTTGGTAGGGCGATGGATCATTTTGTGTTGGTTCGGGTGGATTTGGTTCTCGCCAATCGAGGTAAGGCTTTAATGCTATTGGTTGGTTTTTCTCTGGTTATGTAGGGTCCTTTATGTGTTTTAAGGTTCTTAATATCCTTTTTGTAGGGTGTTGATCTCTGCTCGTTGGTTTCGAGTCACCAAGTCAAGGGTGACTCGCCTACATGTGCGTAGGTATGTAAGTATATGTATGTGGGTTCCCCCGTTACATGTATAGTCAACCATGGCAATGATTATACACATATGGGGCTAGGTGTGCCCATTTATATATATAAAAGTGCATACACAGGTGAGTGGAGACTATTATATGCATATAATCATATGTGTAAGGATCCCCTTGCACATGTTCATGGCCATGCGTGTGTGTGCATAAGGGCTAGGTGTCCTTGCATGTGTGTGAAGGTGCATATACCCTGTGGGGGAGTAGCAGCTTTTAGTTAGAAATCTCCAAGAGACGAAGTGGATGGCTTGGTTCTACCTTGAGGTAGAGTCCCTCCTGTAGCCTCTTTAATTTAAGAATGCATTAAATTTAATTTAGCTTCTTTCTTAATTATGCTTAATTATATTAAATTGTATATCTTGAATAATTTTTCTTTAATATAATTGTTTCATTTGATAAATAAAGTCAGGTTTTTATAATAAAACCACTTCTAAAACAACGAATATAAAATATATATCTTGTCATACCACAATCCCAAATCAAGATTTTGTTTTTTTATAACATAAGATCAGTTTATATAATGTGAAAGACAACTACATAGGATATATTTGGAATCATAGACTGACGATGTTACCCCACGGATGTTGCTGGACTGGGCCATCATGATGTGGTCACGCCGCGGTCACGCCGCGGTCACGTCGTGGTCACGTCGCGGTCACGTCGCGGTCACGCCGCGGTCACACTGTAACACCCCGAGATTTTATGATAATTATTCTTTTTAATTTATTTTATGTCACGTGTTTTATGCTACACCAAGATTATCTTGTGCTATACGCATCACCGTATTAGCTTGCAGTATACGCAACACAATTCTTGGATCGTGTTATACACAATTTCAAGTTCGTTTGATAATAGTCATTCTACACAACATTGAGTGTATATATATATATTCAATGTGTAAATGAAATATGGTTGGATTTTTTTATACGCAACAACAAATGAGTCTTTCACTACATGCAACCCTGACTTGGCTTTCATTACACGCAATCGTAACCTTCCTCGATAGCGTGTGTTGTACGCAATACCAGGTTTCACTAAACAACGATATATGGTTATAATATTATCATGAACTTGCTGTTATGAATAGTATTAACCACATTTTTAATTTTATAACATTATTATTCATCTTATAAATTTTCTAAAACATTTTATGTGAACAAAATAAATTTATCGGGTAAAATAAGTATTTTTCAAAAAATGCAGTTTTACCGCCTCTTGATGGAGCACCCACTTTAAATCTAGTTTTTGACCCATTTATAAGTTAAATTTTACAAAATAAACTTCTTCTTTTAAATAAGGATATAAAAATTTACATTGGATAAGGTTTTGATATTTTTTTGATAACTTTCATATTTTAATGAATAGTAAAAACATGCTATATGTTAATTAAAAACAACTTTTTTCATCATAATAATTTATGTGGTTAAATTATAATATTGAATGTTTTTAAATTATAAATATAATATATTTTTACCATTTAATACAATTTATGTCATTATCATTTATTTTACCTTGAATTCGTAGGTTAAATTAATTCAATCTTTTGCAATGTTTTAAACAAAAACCTGTTTTCTTTCAACAACGAGATTAATTTTCAATTAATTACTGAAACTTATGTGTTTTGAATTTTGAAAAATGGATTCTATATTTGGAATCAGTGGGTCCAAATTATGTTAATAGGCAACTTTTTATTTTTGGGCATTATGAATAGTAACTACGGTAAAATTTATTTACCATAGTTAAAGGTAAATCGAGTAATTAAGGGTAAATATAAGATTATAAAATAGCCCTAAAACCTGCCAAAATCCTATTGGATGACTAAACGTCAACAAATATCACCTAAGGGTCAGATTAGATTCATTTAATGGACTTTTTTCTAGGGAAATAATTTAATTATTGTTAAAACCAAAGAAAGTGACAACACGTCACTTTCTTAAATCTTATAAGTATAATAATTTTAGTTTAGGGATAAACTTCATGAAACATCGGATATAAGTAGTATACATAAATATAATAAAATTATATACATCATATGAATTTATTTATAATTTTTAGGGATTAAATAATTATCATTAAAGGTGACATAATAGTGATGTTGAAATTATTTTATTAAGAGAAATATCAAATAAATGGATTTAAAAATATGAAATTGAATATTATATGAACTATTTAATGTGCTAAAATAATTTTATATATACATATGACCTTTTATGAATCTATTAAAGCTTTTATTTAGAACATATATTATGTATATATTTTATTTAAATTCAAATAAATGAATACTCTCAAAATTGACACTATTGTTATTTTATAAAAATAACATATTATAAAATTGTTTAAAAATCACAAAAATATTTACAAATTATAAATTTAAATATATATGGTATAAAATGTTATAAAGTATCCAATTATGGATAATTCAAAACAATTAAGTAATTATTTGTTATAATTTAAAATTTAGAATGTTATTACCACAAATAAAATTAAATTGATTAAATAAGGATAAATCAAGTTGATAATGTTTAAAATAAATTCGTAACATGTATAAATTTTATTGGTTGATGAGATTACAACTAAATATCATCTAATATTCTAATATGAGTCATTTTTGGCGGTTTTTAAGTGGGATTATATTTATTATAAATTAATATTTTTAAGATTTCCAAAGGTGCCCCTCTCCTCCCTTATAAAAGGGAACATCCTCCCTCTCTTCCTCACACCACTATGAGCCTTCAATCTCAGCCAAACCCTGCCAAATTATCTTCTCCAATTCCCTATAAACATACTAGAGGTTCTGGTCTACTTCAAAGACCAATATTAGTGCCCTAAGAGGAGGTTTTAAAGAGGCATATCGCAGAAGAGGTAATTTCTTCTAACGATTATTTCAAGCTTCTTTCTTCTTCAACTTCTTATTATTTAGTTGTTTCATTATAAAGTAATAATATCAGTATCACTAATATACTTATATGTTATTATAAATATGAAACAACCCCATTTCACCTTCTATCCATCCTACAGAAAACAAAATCACCGTGCGTGCGTACGTACGGAATACCGTCTCCACGCCGTGGTGTAATCTGTTTTTCCACCAACACCTTACATGGATGGGTATAATGGTGTAAATAATAACTATACATAGTTATTATAACAACATACTGATTCAGATATATTGTATCATCCACTCCAATTCAATTCAATAATTATGGAAACGATATCATCGCTCGTGCGTACGTTCGGAATACCGTCTCCACGACGCGATGAGATTAATTCTCCATGTTAACCATTTAAGAATGATTATAAAGTATATATAAGACATAATAATAAAATATATGACATTATAAATCTACTGGATTTATGTATATGTATGTCATCTACTTAATTCCATTCAACTCAATAAGGAAATGAAAACAACGTTCATGCGTACGTACGACCTACCGTCTCCATGAACAGTATATTTCTTTCCATTTATCAATCTATTATATATATGTATATTCTCAATATATATTATATATAAATCATGTTTTATATTCTATAATTAATTAATCATGATTTACGTAATCATATGAATAATTACAGGTCAAAACACAGACGACAAATCAAACGATTTTACCCAAAACACTCTTTAACATGGAATTTACAAAAGAACGGGTAATATAAAGTCATAAGTGAACCATATATGGTATCATAACAATGAATATGATTCTTTAATAAGTCAATGACATTATTTAAATAATTATACAGGAGGTTCGGATACATACGAAGCATATCAGACATAAGGTAAGGGATAATTATTCCAATCTCATTCTTATCCGAGATTGTTTACTCGTAAGTATTTACTAGGGGTTATGTTTATTATCCATGTCCATATTCTCTCAAACTTTTTTCATAATATGTTTACTTTAATTCCATGTATGTTTAAGACATTTTTACGCTTTTCTTACTTTTACTACATCATGTGGAAGGAACCTTTCTTTTGTTTACCATACGATGTACTTTTTGACTTCTCCGACAAAAGTACGAGGAGATTGTAATTTTTAACTTATATGGCATGAAAGGATTTTTACGGTTTTATAAAGACTTATATTCATGAAGATTCCTCCAAAAGATTTCATGAATATTTTCAACAAAATCCTTTTCTTTTAAAATTTCATGACATTTTGTGAAAAGAAAATGATTTTGAAGAAGAAAGGATATTTTCCTCAAGAATTCATTTCAAATGTTTTATAAAAACCATTTTCCATCTAGGATCACATTATTTAATAAGTGTATGTTTCAAGTTTAATTTCTCTATGATTTACATGGTTTCACTTTTCTTATGATGAATTGATATGCATTTTTTGGTATGGATTATGTTATGATGGGATGATGTTTATGAAACCCATTTTATAATTTGGGTAATGATGAATGATTTTTGTTCATGTTGTGGCACAAGTAAGAATGACTTCATTATGAGATGTGTGGGACCTATATCTCCCTAAAATGCATTGGGTAAATCTTTATATCTCATGAGATAGACATGGCTGGAACGGTGAGTTAATCTGGTTCAGTGTTACAGGACTAAAATGAGGAGTGAACTCGATTCAGAAAGGGACTTTGTCCACTAAGATGGTCTTGGAAGCAATGCCTTGGCTACTATGGAAATAATAACAAGTGCTTAATGGTTTCCACAATTACATGTTTTATTCCCATGCTATTTTATTGTGATTGATGTTCCTTTATGATATATGCCTTACATACTTCCAAGATTTATGTCTTTGCTCAAGGTTTTAATGTTTAGATTTCATGTCCAAGTTTTTTCTTTCAAATGTTTATCGATTGTTTTATGTTCTCTATGTTTTCCCTTACTGAGCATTTGAGATCCCCCTTTTATGTTTTATTTTCCCCAAGAAATAAAGAAAGGTTTTAGGTAAGGAAACAAAAAGGGGAAGATCGTTATAGGAGATGTTGAAGATATTTCAACATGATTAGTTGTATATATTCCAAGTCTCCAAAGACACTAAACTACTACGATCCTTGTGTTTTTTTTATTATGTATTACGTATTCCACAAAAGTAATGTAATGTCCATGTACGTCAATATTCGGGTCTCTACAGTTGGTATCATAGGAAAGGTTTAGTCAACCTTTGGAAACTAGGATGCGAAAACGTTAGTGAGATCCCTAGAGATATTTCTAAGGTATGTCTAGGGATGTCCATAAGGATACGTATACGTATAGGATATAGTCTTAGAACTATGGTAATGATCTTATAATTTAACCTAAGATGTTAGATATTGATGGTACTCACCCATTTTTATGTTGTTTTCCCTAGCATGATTTTTTCCTCTCACACTATTCTTTTGGGGTTTTAGACGATGCCTGGAACCCGAAGGAACCATTTTGATCAATGTAATGGACAATGCAATGATTGTCCTCCTGAACAAACCAATGTTATGGGAGATGGAGAGAAAAATCTTATTTCTATACTTACACAAGTTATGAATCATTCTGGACTTCCAAATGAGAAATGGAAGGAGAATGATTCTGTTGAATCCTTCATGAGGCAACGTCCACCTTCATTCAGTGGGTCTTCTGATCCATTAGTGGCTGAAAAATGGATCAGTACCACTGAAAAGATATTTTCAGTTCTTCAATGTTCTGAACATGATAAAGTCATCTTATCAGTGTATCATTTGGAAGGTGATGCTGATCAATGGTGGAATCTTATTAAGAATACGAGGCAAAGGGATGAAATTGAGTCCATGGAATGGGATGAGTTCAAGAACTTATTTTTCAATAAGTATTTCCCTCGTATTCTTAGAAAAAATATAGAGAAAGAGTTTCTTGAACTAAAGCAAAAGGATGATGAATCCGTTGGTATATACGAAGCGAATTTTACAAGACTTTCAAGGTATGCATCTGGCTTTATCATCCAACCTGAAAGTAAAGTTGATCGATTTTTCAGTGGCTTAAAACCAAGTCTTCGAAGGGCATTATCTATAAGAGACTTCAGTAGCTATGAATAAATTGTGTGTTGTTCTATCAAGGTAGAAATGGAAGTTGGTGTTACTTATCCATCTCATGGTTTTGACAAGAAACGAAAGATGGAGTTCAAGGAGAAATCTCAGAATAATGGTGAAAAGAAGAAGAATGTTTCCTTATGCTCAAAGTGTGGAAAGAAGCATGGTGGAGATTGCCTAAATGATACTAGAAAATGTTTTAAGTGTGGAAAAGAAGGTCATCGAGTAGTTGAGTGTCAAAGTAATGGAAAAAGGGTTTCTAATGATGTGAATAAAGAAAAGACTACAGAGAGAACACCACCAACACTTCAATGCTTCAAGTGCAAGGAAATGGGGAATTATGCTAATAAATACCCTAATCCACGGGTTAATGATAATCAACATGAGCAACCTCTTAAGGAAAAGGATAAAGGGAAGTCTCATGTGATCACCATTTGTGATGATTGAGTATGAAAATGATGTTGTGTAATGATTAAGTGTTTATGTAATAGGATTCCAAAATATTGTTTTATATAGTATCGGGGAATATTGGAATATTTATGCATTGGTCTATTGTGGTTTTCAATACTTTTTTGGTATCGGTAACCATGGAAGGTGATTGAGATATTTTTGGAAAGAATATGATATGTTCATAATTAAGGGATAAGGAGAAAATGAAATTTTTAACAGTATTCATGACCTCATGAATGATATAAGGAAATAGTTATATCATGGTTTGAGTATATAGAATTTTGGGGTTTTGGTATGTGGAAAGAGTTAACTTTTGACTGCACTCATGTTTTCACTAAGATTCAATGGGTATTCATTTTTCAAGAGAATACATGATTAAGGCCTTAGAATGTTTGGAATGTGACCAACAAGACATATCTTATGATATATGGGGATCAATGATGGTATTAACATGCTTGTTATATAAAATATCTGGTAATCGTTTTCACTATAATATGAAAATGGACTACAATATTATGGATAAGCCTAAATATTGTAATGGATTATGTTGGACATAAGTTAGTATTGTTTAAAACCTTTTTTGATATTATTGATGGGATGTTATAGTAATGTAGTTTTAGAAAAAGGACAACCTGCAGGACGAGCGACAACCCGTCGTGTCAGACAAGGCTGTGGGAATCGAACCCACAACCCAAGTGCGACTGTCCTTTATCGCATACCACTGGCCTACAGGAAGTCTCTGGTTAGTAGAAACTAGTTTTATTTTATTAAGCGGTATGATATATGAAGAATAAGTTAATTGTTTGAATCATATACGATTAACCTCACCGTAGATGGACTTATGTATATTTGATAACTTTTGCTAACCTTTTTTTAAAACAGATGGAATGAACCATCATTCTATCACATGATCTGTAAACACTTCACGAATAACAAATTCAAATTCATTTCTTTAAGAGATGAAGTGGAAATTGTTCAATGCACGAACAACAGTGAGATTGTACCAAAATCAAGTAAGTATTTCTTCTAATTCCTATTTTTCATCTTTAGGGAAATGATATTGAAAACCAAAAATGTTTTCCTAGTGCTCTTATATCCGATGAATCAGATGGTACCTTAGATCATCGCAAATCTATGGCTTTGTGATTTTTGGCTATTTCATAGCCATGTTCTCTACCACTCTCCATCAGAACATGACGATTAGATTTCTCTTCCATATCCTTATTTTCACCTATGTTCTCCTACGTGGAAACCCAGTGATTAGTTAATTTGGGTAACCATTACGTTTGATACTTTAGTTTTTAGAGATATGTTTTGGTATTCCTTTTTACGATGTGGGTTTCTATTAAAGAAACTTTTGAATAGTAAACCATGTATAACCCCGACAAATTTCGAGGGCGAAATTCATTTTAAGGGGGGTAGAATGTAACACCCTGAGATTTTATGATAAGTATTCTTTTTAATTTATTTGATGTCATGTGTTTTATGCTACACAATGATTATCTTGTGCTATATGAAACACCGTATTAGCTTGCAATATACGCAACACAATTCTTGGATACACAATTTCAAGTTCGTTTGATAATAGTCATTCTACGCAACATTGAGTGTATATATATATATTCAATGTATAAATGAAATATGGTTGTATTTTGTTATATGAAACAACAAATGAGTCTTGCACTACACGCAACCCTGACTTGGCTTTCATTACACGCAATCATGACCTTCCTCGAAAGCGTGTGTTGTACGCAATACCGGGTTTCACTAAACTACGATATATGGTTATAATATTATCATGAACTAGCCGTTATGAATAGTATTTACCAAATTTTAAATTTTATTACATTATTATTCATATTATAAATTTTATAAAACATTTTATGTGAACAAAATAAATTTTTCGGGTAAAATAAGTATTTTTCAAAAAATGCAGTTTTGTCGCCTTTTGATGGCGCACCCACTTTAAAACTAGTTTTTGACATGTTTATAAGTTCAATTTTACAAAATCAACTTTTTCTTTTGAATCAGGATATAAAGATTTACATTAGATAAAGTTTTGATATTTTTCGGATAACTTTCATATTTTAATGAATAGTAAAAACATGCTATATTTTAATTAAAAACAACGTTTTTCATCATAATAATTTTTTTCGTTAAATTATAATATTGAATGGTTTTAAATTATAAATAGAATAAATTTTTACCATTTAATACAATTTATGTAATTATCATTGATTTTACCTTGAATTCATAGGTTAAATCAATTTAATCTTTTGCAATGTTTTAAACAAAAACCCGTTTTCTTTCGACAACGAAATTAATTTTAAATTAATTACTGCAACTTATGCGTTTTGAATTTTGAAAAATGTATTCCATATTTGGAATCATTGGGTCCAGATTATGTTAATAGGCTACTTTTTATTTTTGGGCATTATGAATAGTAACCACGGTAAAATTTATTTACCATAGTTAAAGGTAAATCGGGTAATTAAGGGTAAATATAAGATTATAAAATTACCCTAACACCTGCCAAAATCCTATTGGATGACTAAAAGTCGACCCATATCACCTAAGGGTCGGATTAGATTCATTTAATAGACTTTGTTCCATGTAAATAATTTAATTTTTATTAAAACCAAAGAAAGTGACAACATGTCACTTTCTTAAATCTTATAAGTATAATAATATTAGTTTAGTGATAAACTTCATGAAACTTCGGATATAAGTAGTCTCCAGAAATATAATAAAATTATCTACATAATATGAATTTATTTAGAATTTTTAGGGATTAAATAATTATCATTAAAGGTGACATAATAATGATGTTGAAATTATTTTATTAAGAGAAATATCATATAAATGGATTTAAAAATATTAAAATAAATATTATATGAACTATTTAATGTGCTCCACTAATTTTATAGATACATATTACCTTTTATAAATCTATTGAAGCTTTTATATCGAACATATCTTCTGTATATATTTTATTTAAATTCAAATAATTAAATAGTGTCAAAATTGACACTATTGTTATTTTATAAAAATAACATATTATAAAATTGTTTAAAAATCACAAAAATATTTAAAAATTATAAATTTAAATTTATATGGTCTAAAATTTTATAAAGTATCCAATTATAGAAAATTCACAACAAATAAGTAATTATTTGTTATAATTTAAAATTTATAATGTTATTACCACAAATAAAATTAAATTGATTAAATAAGGAGAAATCAAGTTGATAATGTTTAAAATAAATTCATAACATGTCTAAATTTTATTGGTTGATTATATTAAAACCCTATCTCACCTAATATTCAAATATGAGTCATTTTTGGAGGTTTTTATGTGGGTTTGGATTTATTATAAATTAATATTTTTATGATTTCCAAAGGTGCCCCTCTCCTACCTTATAAAATGGCACCTCCTCCCTCTCTTCCTCACACCACTTTGAGCCTTAAAGCTCGGCCAACCCCTTCCAAATTCTCTTCTACAATTCCCTAGAAACATCTTAGAGGTCCTGATCTACTTCAAAGACCAATCATAGTGCCCTAAGAGGAGGTTTCAAAGTGGCGTATCGAAGAAGAGGTAGTTTCTTCTACCGATTCTTTCAAGCTTCTTTCTTCTTCAACTTCTTCTTCTTTAGTTGTTTCATTATAAAGTAATAACATAAGTATCACTAATTTACTAATATGTTATTATAAATATGAAACAACCTCATTTTACCTTCTATCCATCCTACGGAAAACAAAATCACCGCGCGTACGTACGTACAAAATACCGTCTCCACGCCGTGGTGTAATCTATTTTTCCACCAACACCTTACATGGATGGGTATAATGGTGTAATGAATAAATATACATAGTTATTATTACATCATACTGATTCTGATATATTGTATCATCCACTCCAATTCAATTCAGTAATTATGGAAACGATATCATCGCTCGTGCGTACGTATGGAATACCGCCTCCACGACGCGATGAGATTCATTCTCCATGTTAACAATTTAAGAATGATTATAAAGTATATATAAGAAATAATAATAAAATATATGATATTATAAATCTACTGGATTTATGTATATGTATTTCATCTACTTAATTTCATTCAACTCAATAAGGAAACGAAAACAGCGTTCATGCGTACGTACGGCCTACCGTCTCCATGAACGGTGTATTTCATTCCATTTATCGATCTATTATATATATATATATATATTCTGAATATATATTATATATAAATCATGTTTTATATTCTTTAATTAATAAATCATTATCTATGTAATCATATGAATAATTACAAGTCAAAACACGGACGACAAATGAAACGATTTTACCCAAAACACTCTTTAACATGGAATTTACAAAAGAACGGGTAACATAATGTCATAAGTGAACCATATATGATATCATAACAATAAATATGATTCTGTAATAAGTCAATGACATTATTTAAATCATTATACAGTAGGTTCGGATACATACGAAGCATATCAGACATAAGGTAAGGGATAATTATTCCAATCTCATTCTTATCCGAGATTGTTTGCTCGTAAGTATTTACTAGGGGTTATGTTTATTATCCATGTCCATATGCTCTCAAAATGTTTTCATAAAATGTTTACTTTACTTCCATGTATGTTTAAGACATTTTTACCCTTTATTTACTTTTACCACATCGTATGGAAGGAATCTTTCTTTTGTTTACCATACGAGGTAATTTTTGACTTTTCCTACAAAAGTACGAGGAGATTGTAATTTTTAACTTATACGGCATGAAAGTATTTTTACGGTTTTATAAAGACTTATTTTCTTGAATATTCCTCCAAAATATTTCATGACTATTTTCAACAAAATTCTTTTCATTTAAAATTGTATGACATTTTGTGAAAATAAAATGATTTTGAAGAAGAAATGATATTTTCCTCAAGAATTCATTTCAAATGTTTTATCAAAACCATTTTCCATCTAGGATCCCATTATTTCATAAGTTTATGTTTCAAGTTTAATGTCTCTATGATTTACATGGTTTCACTTTTCTTATGATGAATTGATATCCTTTTTTTGGTATGGATTATGTTCTGATGGGATGATGTTTATGAAACCCATTTTATAATTTGGATAATGATGAATTATTTGTGTTCATGTTGTGGCACAAGTAAGAATGATTTCATTGTGAGATGGGTGGGAACTATATCTCCCTCCAATGCATTGGGTAAAGATTTATATATCATGAGATAGACATGGCTGGAACGGTGAGTTAATCTGGTTCAGTATTACAGGACTGAAACGAGGAGTGAACTCGATTCAGAAAGGGACTTTGTCTACTATGATGGTCTTGGCAGCAATTCCTTGGCTACTATGGAAATCATAACAAGTTCTGAATGGTTTCCACAATTACATGTTTTATTCCCATTCTATTTTATCGTGATTGATGCTCATTTATGATATATTCCTTATGTACTTCCAAGATTTATGTCTTTGCTCAAGGTTCTAATGTTTAGATTTCATGTTCAAGTTTTTGCTTTCAAATGTTTATGGGTTGTTTTATGTTCTCTATGTTTTCCCTTACTGAGCATTTGAGCTCACCCTTTTTATGTTTTATTTTCCCTAGGAAATAAAGAAAGGTGTTAGGTAAGGAAACAAAAAGGGGAAGATCATTATGGGAGATGTTGAAGAACTTTCAACATGATTAGTTGTTTATATTCCGAGTTTCCAAAGACACTAAACTATTACGGTCCTTGTGTGTTTTTTTGTTATGTATTATTTATTCCGCAAAATTAATGTAATGTCCATGTACGTCAAGATTCGGGTCTCTACATATGCCGTGATTTGGCCCTACTCCAGGACGACAACCTGTGGCGATTCGCAGTCCTATCAGAATTCAATGTATGATACCTAGATAGAGTTTTAGATACATTACCCACCCATAGTTAATGGGGAGAGAGGAAACAACCAGAATGTTTCCCCGCTTCCTCCAATTCCCATCGCTCATGGCTGGAAGATGCTGCCTCGTAGATGTCACTGGACCAGGCCAACACGCAGCGGTCATGCTGCGGTCACGCCGGGGTTATGCCGCGGTCACATCGCGGTCACGCCGTGATTTGGACCTACTCCAAGATGACACCCCGCGGTAGTTCGAAGTCCTATTGGAATTCGATGTATGATACCTAGATAGAGTTTTAGATACATTACTCACCCATAGTTAATGGGGAGGGAAGTGATGACCGGAATGTTACCCCGCTTTCTCCTGCTCGCTTCACTCCTGTCCAGAAGATGTTGCCCCACGGATATCGCCGGACCGGGCCAACACACCACGGTCATGCTGAAATCATGCAACGGTAATGCTATGATTTAGCCCTGCTCCAGGATGACACCCCGCAACAGTTTGAAGTCTTGCCGGAATTTGATTTATGATACCTTGATAGAGTTTTAGATACATTACCCACTCATAGTTAATGGGGAGGGAGGCGCCGACCAGAATGTTGCCCCGCCACCTCCCACTCCCTTTGCTCCTTGCCAGAAGATACTGCCACGAGGATGTTGCTGGACCGGGCCAACACGCCACGATCACGCCGTGATTTGGCCCCGCTCCAAGACGAAACCCCGTGGAGGTTCTCAGTCCTGTCGAAATTCGATGTATGATACCTAGATAGAGTTTTAGATACATTACCCACCCTCCTTCCTGGAACCCGGATAGCCCCCACCCCCCCTGGACCCCAGAAAGCCCCCCAGACAACCCCCCACCCTCCTCCCTAGACCCTGGATAGCCCCCCCAACCCTCCTCCCGGGACCCTGGATCCTAATATAATCTCTCTTCCAGATTCACCCTAAATCCCAACAGAAAAGAGGGTTTAAAGCTTCGGAAGAAGATGAGAGAAGAGTGAAAACCCTTATCGAAATGAGGAAGCAAGAAGAGGATTAGACTCACCAAGGTCATTAATCTGCACTTGACAGCACTCACAACTCCTAAGTGACTTGTATGATTCAACTCCGCCTCAAACTGAGGCACGGTGTGGCCAGTACCACTCAATGTGTCTCACTTTTATTTTAAATGGACAACATTTTAAATGAAAACAACAACTGACATACGGAAAACTGACCAAAAGTATTTGGATTGTGTTGATACTTTAGAACAACAATACATGAGTCATTTGTGATGTGTAAGAGTCTACCACGTCTCAATATGCGGCATGTTTTGTTTGATACCACTCAAAGTGTCTCTCTTTTGTTTCAATTGACATCATTTTAAGTGAATACAACAACTAACATACGGAACACCAACCAATGGAATTCAGATTCTGTTGAAACATTAGGACAATGATCCATGAGTCATATGTGACTTGTACGAGTCTACCTTTCCTCAATATGAGAGCCGGTGTGGCCGACAACACTCAAACCATCTCAATTTTATTTGAAATGGACAGTATTTTAAGTGAAAACAACAAATGACATATGAAAATCTGACCAAACACATTCAGATTATGTTGATAATTTATTAAAATGATCCATGGGTCATTTTTTATGTGTACGAGTCAACCCCGCCTCAATATGAGGTGTTGTGTGGCCGACACCCCTCAAAGTGTCTCTTTTTTTTTAAAATGGACATCATTTTAAGTGAAAACAACAATTGACATACGGAAAACTGATCAAATGCATTCAGATTCTATTAAAACATTAAGACAATGATCCATGGGTTATATGTGACATGTACGAGTCAACCCCGCCTCAATCCGACACACATTGTGGCCGACAAAACTCAAAGTGTCTCTCTTTTGTTTAAAATGAACATCATTTTATGTGAAAAGAATAATTGACATACGAAAAACTGAACAAACTCATTAAAATTCGGTTCAAAATTTAGGAAAAAGTCCATGGGTCATATGTGACGTGTATGAGTAAACCCTCCCTCAATCCGAGGTGTGGTTTGGCCAATACCACTAAAAGTGTCTCTCTGTTTTTTCAAAAGGACATCACTTTAAGTGAATTCAACAACTGATATACGGAAAACCGACCAAATAAATTCGGATTCTATTGAAACTTTATGAAAATGATCCATGGGTCATATGTGACTTAAAACAGTAAACCCCACCTCAATCCGAGGGTTTTTGTGGCCGACACCACTCAAACCATCTCAGTTTTATTTTAAATGGACATGATTTTAAGTAAAAACCACAACTGGCATACATAAAACCAACCAAACGCATTCAGATTATGTTGATACTTTAGGAAAACGATCCATGAGACATTTGTGACGTGTACGAGTCAACCCCACCTCAATACAAGGTGTGGTTTGGCCGACACCACTCAAAGTGTCTCTGTTTTGTTTAAAATGGACATCATTTTAAGTGAAAACAACAACTGGCATACGGAAAACCGAGCAAATGCTTTTGGATATTGTTTAAAATTTAAGAAAACAATCCATGGGTCATATGTGATGATTAAGAGTCAACCCCACCTCAATCTGAAGTGCGGTGTGACTGGAACCACTCAAAGTGTCTCTCTTTTGTTTAAAATGAACATCATTTTAAGTGAAAACAACAATTGACATATGGAAAACCGACCAAACACAATCGGATTCTATTGAAAATTTAGGACACCGATCCATGGGTCATATGTGATGTGTACGAGTCAACCCTACCTCAATATGAGGTGCGGTGTGGCCGTCACCACTAATAGTGTCTCTCTTTTTTTCAAAAGGGCATCATTTTAAGTGAATACAACAACGGACATACAAAAAACCGACCAAAGGAATTCGGATTCTGTTGGAACTTTTGTAAAATGATCCATGGGTCATATGTGACTTGTATGAGTCAACCTCGCCTCAATCTGAGGTCCAGTGTGGCTGGCACCACTCAAAGTGTCTCTCTTATGTTTAAAATGGACATCATTTTAAGTGAAAACAATATCTGGCATATGAAAAACCAAACAAAAGCATTCTAATTGTGTTGATACTTTATAAAAATGATCTATGAGTCATATGTGATGTGTATGAGTCAACCCCACCTCAATATGAGTCGCGGTGTGGCTGGAACCACTCAAAATGTCTTTCTTTTTCTTAAAATACACATCATTTTAAGTGAAAACAACAACTGACATACGAAAAAAATGAAAAATGAATTTGGATTCTGTTGAAACATTAGGAAAATGATCCATGTGTCCTATGTTCCGTGTATGAGTCAACCCCGCCTCAATCTGAGGCTTGGTGTGGCCGGTACCAGTCAAACTGTATAACTTTTGTTTAAAATAGACATCATTTTAAGTCAAAACAACTTGCATACGAAAAACCAGCCAAAAGGATTCATATTGTGTTTATAATAATGATCCATGCATTATTTGGGACGTTTACAAGTCAACTCCACCTCAATCTGAGGCCCAGTGTAGATGATAGCACACTAACTGTGTCTCTATTGTTTAAAATTGACAAGATTTTAAGTGAAAAGAACAACTAGCATACGGAAAACTGAACAAACGCATTCGGATTCTATTGATAATTTAGAAAAATGATCCATATGTCATATGTAAAGTATATGTGTCAACCCCACCTCAATCTGAGGCATGGTGTGGCTAGTATCACTCTAAGTGTCCCTCTTTTGTTTAAATTGGACTTCATTTTAAGTTAAAACAAAAAATGACATAAGGAAAACTGACCAAACGCATTCGGATACCATTTAAACTTTAGGAAAAAAATACATGGGTCATATGTGATGTGTACGAGTCAGGCCTGCCTCAATATGAGGCTCGGTGTGGCCGGTATCACTCTAACTGTGTCTCTTTTGTTTAAAATGGACAGGATTTTAAGTGAAAAGAATAACTGGCATATGAAAAACTAACCAAACGCATTTGGATTCTATTGATACTTTAGGAAAAGGATCCATATGTCATACGTGATGTATACGAGTCAACCCCGACTCAATCCGAGGCACGGTGTGGACGGTATCACTCTAATTGTCTCTGTTTTTTTTAAAATGGACAACATTTTAAGTGAAACAACAACTGACATACGGAAAACTGACCAAACGCATTCAGAATGTGTTGATGCTTTGGGAAAATGATCCATGGATCATATGTGACATGTATGAGTCAACCCTGCCTCAATATGAGTCATGATGTGGCCGACACCACTCAAAGTGTCTCTCTTTCATTTAAAATGGACTTCATTTTAAGTAAAAACTATAAATGACATACGAAAAACCGACCAAATGACTTCATATTCCATTGAAAATTTAGTACAAAGATCCATTGGTCATATTCGACATGTACGAGTCAACCAAAACTCAATATGAGGGCCGGTGTGGCCGGTACCCCTCGAACTGTCTCAGTTTTATTTGAAATGGAAAACATTTTAATTGAAAATTACAACTGGCATACAGAAAACCAACCAAACATATTCAAATTGTATTGATACTTTATAAAAACGACCCATGGGTCATGTTTACCATGAATGAGTCTACCACGCCACAATACAAGGCTCGGTGTGGCCGCCACCACTCAAAGTGTCTCACTTTTATTTGAAATGGAAAACGTTTTAAGTGAAAACAACAACTGACATACTAAAAACCAACCAAAAACATTCAGATTCTATTGAAAAATTAGGAAAAAGACCCATGGGTCCTTTTTTATGTGTACGGGTCAACCCCATCTTAATCCGAGGTGCAGTGTGGTTGCCACCACTCAAAGTGTCTCTTTAGTTTAAAATGGAGTTCATTTTAAGTGAAAACAACAACTGACATACGGAAAACCAACCAAACGCATTTGGATTCTATTGAACCTTTAGTAAAATGATCCATGGGTCATTTTTGACATTTACAAGTCAATACCACCTCAATCCAAGGCACAGTGTGGCCAGCACCACTCAAAGTGTCTCTCTTTCGTTTAAAATGGACTTCATTTTAAGTGAAAAAAATAAATAACATACAGAAAATCAATCAAACACATCAGTATTCTATAGAAACTCTAGGAAAATTATCCATGGGTCATATGTGACGTGTATGAGTCAACCCTTCCTCAATCCGAGGCTCGGTGTGGCCGATATCACTCTAACTTTGTCTCTTTTGTTTAAAATGGATATGATTTTAAGTGAAAAGAACAACTAGCATACAGAAAACTGAACAAACGCATTCAGATTCTATTGATACTTTATAAAAACGATCAATATGTCATATGTGATGTATAAGAGTCAACCCTACCTCAATCCAAGGAGCGGTGTGGCCGGTATCACTCTAAGTGTCTTTTTTTAAATGGACAACATTTTAAGTGAAAACAACCACTCACATACAGAAAACCAACCAAACGCATTCATAATGTGTTAATGCTTTAGGAAAATGATCCATGGGTCATATGTAATTTGTACGAGTCAACCCTGCCTCAATATGAGTAGAATTGTGGCTAGCACCACTCAAAGTGTCTCTCTCTTGTTTAAAATGGACATCATTTTAAGTAAAAATGACAACTGACATACGGAAAACCAACCAAACGCATTTTGATTCCATTTAAACTTTAGGAAAATTATCCATGGGTCATATGGGATGTGTAAAAGTCAACTCTTCCTTAATACGAGGGCCGGTGTGGCCGGTACCCCTTGAACTATCTCAGTTTTATTTGAAATGGAATCATTTTAATTGAAAATTACAATTAGCATACGGAAAACTGAAAAAACGTATTCAGATTGTATTGATACTTTAGAACAAAGATCCATGGGTATTTTTTTACCGTGTATGTGTCAATCGTTCCCCAATCCGAGGCTCGGTGTGGCCTCCACCAGTCAAAGTGTCCCACTTTTATTTGAAATGGAAAAAATTATAAGTGAAAACAACAACTGACATACAAAAAACCAACCAAAAGAATTCTAATTCTATTGAAACATTATTAAAACGTTCCATGGGTAATTTTTTACATGTACGAGTCATCCCCACCTCAATACGAGGCACGGTGTGGCCGGCACCACTCAAAGTGTCTCTATTTAGTTTAAAATGGACTTCATTTTAAGTGTAAACAATAACTGACATACGGAAAGCTGACCAAACGCATTACGATTCAGTTGAACCATTATTACAATGATACATGGGTCATTTTTGACATGTACGAGTCAACCCTTCCTCAATATAAGGCACAGTGTGGCCGGAACCACTCAATGTGTCTCTCTTTCGTTTAAAATGGACTTCATTTTAAGTGAAAACAATAAATGACATACATAAAATTGACCAAATGCATTATGATTCCATTGAAACTTTATGAAAACAATCCATGAGTCATATTTGATGTGTAGGAGTCAACCACACCTCAATCCAAGGCCGGGTGTGGCCGGCACCACTCAAAGTGTGTCACATTTATTTCAAATGGACAACATTTTAATTAAAAACTACTGCTGACATATGGAAAACTGACCAAACGCATTAAGAATGTGTTCTAAGTTTAGAACAATGATAAATGGGTCATATGTGATGTGTAAGATTCAACCTTTCCTTAATTTGAGGTATGGTGTGACTGGCACCACTCAAAGTGGCACATTTTTTTTTGAAATGAACAACATTTTAGTTGAAAACAACAACTGCCATACAGAAAAACAACCAAATGCATTCTTGAATGTTTTTATGATTTATAAAAATGATACATAGGTCCTATGTGACCTATATAAGTCAACTACACCTCAATCAGAGGTGCGGTGTGGCTGGCACCACTCAAAGTGTCTCTCTTTTGTTTAAAATGGACATCATTTTAAGTGAAAACAACAACTGATATACATAAAACCGACCAAACACATTATGATTTCTTTGAAACTTTAGATTAACTACCATGGGTCTTATGTGATGTTTATGAGTCAACCCTACCTAAATCCAAGGCGCAGTGTGGCTAGCATAACTCGAAGTGTCTCAGTTTTATTTGAAATGGACAACATTTTAAATGAAAAGTACAACTGGACAACGGAAAACCAACCAAACGTGTTCTTATTCTATTGAAAATTTAGGAAAAAGATCCATGGGTCATATGTGATGTGTAAGACTAAACCCTTCCTCAATATGAGGCATGGTGTGGCTGGAAAAACTCAAAGTGTCTCTCTTTAGTTTCAAAAGGACATCATTTTAAGTGAAAACAAAAACTGACATACAGAAAACTGACCAAATGCATTCGGATTTCAATGAAACATTAGGAAAATTATATATGAGTCATATGTGACATGTAAGAGTCAACCCCACCTCAATCTGAGGCCCGGTGTGTACGAAACCACTCAAAGTGTCTCACGTTTATCTGTAATGGACAACATTTTAATAGAAAACAACTACTGGGATACGGAAAACAGACCAAACACATTCTGAATTTGTTTAAACATTAGAAAAACGATAAATGATTCATATTTGATGTGTAAGAGTTAACTCTGACTTAATCCGGGGCATTTTTTGGCTGGCACCACTCAATGTGTCTCATTTTTTTGTTGAAATGAACAACATTTTAAGTTAAAACAATAACTGGCATACGGAAAACCGACCAAACGCTTTCTGAATATGTTGATACATTAGTAAAACGATCCATGGGTAATATGTAATATATAAGAGTCAACCCCAACTCAATTAGAGTCATGGTGTGGCCGATATCACTCCAAGTGTATGTATTTTATTTAAAATGGACATCATTTTTAGTAAAAACAACTGGTATACGAAAAACCGAACAAACGTATTCAAATTATGTTGATAATTTTTCAGTTTTTTATTTATATTATTTATAATTGATAATTAAATTATGTATGTATTAAATTATGAATTGAATTCTGTATTCCACATATAATTTTCATCTAAATTTTAAATTCAATTCTAAATCAATTATGTATGTTTATAATTACGTTATGAATTATGATTTAATTCTAGATGTGTATAGATCAAGAATGAATTATATGTTAAATGTGTATGAATTTGTTCTCTATATGTATGTATTAGTTTGTTATTGTAGGTATAGTAATTGAAATGGAGCAGAATGGACATCATTAGAGGCTGCTGTGAAAATTGTAGGCTGCTGTGCAATTTGCACAGCATAACCTATGCCAGCGGTTTCAAACCGTTGGCATAATCTTCCAAGTAAGTTTTTACCAACAGTTCTCATAGGACCATTGGTAAAAACCCTTTCCCAATGGTTTAAAAACTTTTGGGAAAGGTTTCCATGGATTTTTTTTCCCAACGGTTCAATGAGAACCATTGGCAAAAAGTCATTCCCAATGGTTTATAAACCGTTGGGAAAGGGTTGATTTCCTTAGTTTTACCAACAGTTTTGTGTAAACCATTGGTAAAACTTATTCCAATGGTTGGACAAACCATTGACATAGGTTAATTTTACTAACCTATACCAACGGTTCTTTGTAAACCGTTGGGATAGGTTTTCCCAACAGCTTACTTTCCTATGGTTTGAAAAACCGTTGGTATAACATATACCAACGATTCTGCAGGCTTTCCCAATGGTTCAGAACAATTGGGAAAGATCCCATTTCTAGTAGTGATTGCATCCATATGCATCGAGAAATTAAAAACCCATGGTACTTGTATTTCACACCGCATGTTGACCGGGCCAACCTGGCACACGACAAGTGCATACAGGGTATGTAGTTGGCATGTACAAACCGTGTAGTCTGGCTGAGTTAACACACCAAATCCCCGTGTATGTGACTTGGATATATAGAAACTGAGGTACATGGATTGCAACTAGATGTATATTCCATGTAGTCTCCAGTTAATGAAAAAAAATAAAATTACACTAAATTTTAATAATTGCAGCATTAAAACCTTATTTTATTTATTGGAACAACATTGTGTGTTAGGAAATTTAGTAATGGTTTTAAATAATTTTAAATTATCAATTAATTTAATATAATAAATATGTCATTAATGGTTCTACCATTTATTTTCCATGAATTCTAAATTGATGGGTATCTGCAATTAAGATCATATTATCGTTAAGATGAAAGGGAATTAATTAATTAATTAATTAATTAATAAAAGCATTCTCCTCTTAATAATAAAGAACAAATAAAGAATTGAATGTTATTGAGATACCTTTTGTGTATTTGTTGCATGTACGACTGATCATGAGTTTGAAAAAGACCCATGTATGTGCTGGAATTTATGTAATTAAATTTCTTTCATGGTTTTGAAATTATTTAATATGAAATTAAAAGATGGCCTACGATTTAACCCTCCCTCCATTATTATGTATCACATTAGTGTACAAGGATATTTATGTAATTCCCTTTACCCAACCCTTTGATTCCCCTACTTATCTGTAAGTAGTAAATATTTGTAAGTAGCAGAGCTTCCCAAGGTGCATGGAGATGGTTCAAGATGGAACCATAATGATGCCAACTCGGTGATACATAGGTGGATATGTGAAATGTTGTAGCTCATGCCAATTTAGGAATAAGGATTTGTTTCCCCTAGGTCATATGTTGATTTAATGTCTTCTCATTAAATCAACCATCAGATAAGCTCCTAATTTGGTCATTTAATTAATTAATTAATTTTTTCCTAATGTATTAAAATTATATTTATTATTTCAAGATCATGATCACATAAATGAATGAATTAATATAAAGGCGTAGAATTTAAATAAAATTGATTATGTGTAATTTTTTTTATCTAAACATGGTTAATTAATTAATTAAACATTCACTTAAATATTAACAAGACATGTAAAGGATAAAACAATATAATAAATTATGCATAATAAAATAAAATCTCTCAATATAATATTAAGTCAGACTAATCCTTCCACTACTTGATTAGGAAAAAAATTAAATAGAACTATGTGTTTGACCAACCATTGTTGGGACAAATATCTTTATAAGGGGATTTATTATGAAGGTTTTGTGTTGACTTTACAATTTTACCTAAATAGGAGTATCCCTTTCTACAATTGGTGTAACTTGTAGGCAGGTGTTTATAAAATACATGTCAGGATTTCTAGATTGGGGAGACCACTAAATGGATCAAGGACCTGCAAGCCCGTAGTTGGAAAAGACTTGACTACCTAAATTCCTTCAAAATAGCTTGACCAACCCTTTGTTAGTGTTATGTGAATTGGAATATGTATTTTTACAACTAGAATGTCCTAGAAATTAGAAATTCCCAGTTCAATGGTTAGGACTACTAGGACTTGATAAAAAAGTGGGAGATTTAATAAAATCAATTAATATATTATTTCTCACAAAATTTGTAATCAAGAAAAGTACTAATAATATACTCTTTTAATTGTATAACAAAATAAAAATTTCATCACCCACACTATCCCTATGATAAATATTGGATAAATACAATATCCTCACTGGAAGTAACATCAAGGAGTCACTACTGGAAATACAGTCCTTCCTAACGGTTCTAAACCATTGTAAAAGGCTGCAGAACCATAGGTATATGTTATACCAACGGTTCTGCAAACCGTAGGGAAGTAAGCCATTGGGAAATATTTTCCAAATGGTTTACTGTGAACCGTTGGTATAGAGTGGGGGAAAGATAACCTATCCCAACGGTTCTGCAAAACCGTTGGGATAGTTTTTCACAACGGTTTGGCATGAACCGTTGGGAAATCCCAAGGTTTCTCCTCTTTCCCAATGGTTTCTAAACCATTGCGAATGGTTTTTTACCAATGGTTCAATGAACCGTTGGTAAAAAAAAGCATCAAATATGCTATTCCAACGGTTTGAAACTGTTGGCATAGCCTATGCTGCGCAAATTGCACAGCAATCTGCAATTTGCACAGTAGGTCTGCAATTTGGACAGCAGGCCTCATTTTGTGCATTCCCTCCAATTTTCAATCCAATTATTGTACCTGCAATAAACTAACACATACATATACAATTATTGTACCTACAATAACCAACTAACACATAAATATAGAGAACAAATTCATACACATTTAACATATAATGCATCCTAGAAGTATACACATCCATAATTAAATTATAATTCATAACGTAATTATAAACATACATAATTCATTTATAATTCAATTTAAAATTTAGATGACAATTATATGTGGAATCCGGAAGTCAATTCATAATTTGATCGGTTTTTTGTATACCATAAATTTTTACTTGAAATGATGTCCATTTTAAACAAAATACATACACCTGGAGTGATACCGGCCACACCGCACCTCAGATTAAGGCGAAGTTGACTCGTACACGTCACATATGACCCATGGATCATTATACTAAAGTATTGACACAATACTAATGTGTTTGGTCAGTTTTTCATATGCCAGTTGATTTTTTTTCAATTAAAATTATGTCCTTTTGAAACAAAAGGCAGACACTTTGAGTGGTTTCAGTGGAACCATGTCTCAGATTGAGGCGGGGTTGATTCTTACACGTCACATATGACCCATGGATGGTTCTCCTAAAGTTTCAATGGAAACTGAATGAGTTTGGTCGGTTTTCCATATGTACTTAAAATGTTGTCCATTTTAAACAAATGAGATCCACTTAGAGTGATTCCGAACACACCGTGCCTCTGATTAAGGATGAGTTGACTCGTACACATCACATATGACCCATGGATCGTTGTGCTAAAGTATCGACACAATCCGAATGTGTTTGGTCAGTTTTCCGTATGCCAGTTGATGTTTTTCACTTAAAATCCTGTCCATTTTAAACAAAATAGACACATTTAGAGTGGTGTTGGAAACACCACACCTCGGATTGAGGCAGGGTTTACTTGTACACGTCACACATGACCCATGGATCATTGTTCTAAAGTATCGACACAATCCGAATGCGTTTGGTCGGGTTTCCGTATGCCCGTTGATGTTTTTCACTTAAAATGACGTCCTTTTGAAACAAAAGACAGACACTTTGAGTGGTGGTGGTCACACTGCGCCTCTGATTGAGGTAGGGTTGAATTTTACATGTCACATATGACCCATGGATCGTTCTCCTAAAGTTTCAATAGAAACCAAATGGGTTTGGTCAGTTTTCCGTATGTACTTAAAATGTTGTCCATTTTTAACGAAAGGGAGCCACTTATGGTGATCTCAGCCACACCGTGCCTCAAATTGAGCCCGAGTTGACTCGTACACATCAAATATGACCCATAGATCCTTGACCTAAAGCATTAACACAATCCGAATGCGTTTGGTCAATTTTTCTTATATCCGTTGTTCTTTTCACTTATAATCCTATCCATTTTAAAGAAAAGAGAGACACTGTTAATGGTGTTGGCCACACAGCACCTCGGATTGAGGCGAGGTTTACTTGTACACATCACATATTACCCATGGATTGTTTTCCTAAAGCATCAACAGATTTCAAATGTGTTTGTTCGGTTTTTCATATGCCATTTGATCTTTTATCTTATAATCTTGTCAATGTTAAACAAAAGAGAGACAGTATGAATGGTGTCGGCCACACCGTGCCTCGGATTGAGGTAGGGTTGACTCGTACACATCACATATGACCCATGTATCGTTGTGCTAATGTATCACCACAATCATAATTTGGTTGTTCGGTTTTTCGTATGTACTTAAAATGCTGTCCATTTTAAACAACAGAGAGCCACTTAGAGTGATTCCGGCCACACCATGCCTCAGATTAAAGTAGGGTTGACTCGTACACATCACATATGACCCATGTATTGTTGTGATAAATTATCGACACAATCAGAATGAGTTTGTTGGGTTTTCCGTATGCCAGTTGATGTTTTTCACTTAAAATGACGTCCTTTTGAAACAAAAGACAGACACTTTGAGTGGTGCAGGCCACACTGAATCTCAGATTGAGGCGGGGTTAACTCGTCCATGTCACAAATGACCCATCGATATTTTTCCTAAAGTATCAACATATTCCGAAAGCTTTTGCTCGGTTTTTCGTATGCCAGTTGATGTTTTTCAATTAAAATGATGTCCTTTTGAAACAAAAGACAAACACATTGAGTTGTGTCGGCCACACCGTATCTCATATTGATGCGGGGTTGATTCGTACATGTCACATATGACACATGGATCTTTCTCCTAAAGTTTCAACGGAAACCGAATGCGTTTGGTCAGTTTTCCATATGTACTTAAAATGGTGTCCATTTTAAACAAAAGAAAGACACATAGACTGATCCTGGCCACACCGCGACTCAGATTTTAGCGAGGTTAACTCGTACATGTCACATATGACCCATGGATCATTGTGCTAAGGTATCGGCACAATCCAAATGCGTTTGGACTATTTTTGGTATGCCTGTTGATATTTTTCACTTAAAATGATGTCCTTTTGAAACAAAAGATAGACACTTTGAGTGGTGGCAGCCTCACCGCACCTCAGATTGAGGCGAGGTTCACTCGTACACATCACATATGACCCATGGATCATTGTACTAAAGTATCGACACAATACGAATGTGTTTGGTCAGTTTTCCATATGCTAGTTGATGTTTTTCAATTAAAATGACGTCCTTTTGAAACAAAATACAGATACTTTGAGTCGTGCTGGCCACACCACGTCTCGGATTGAAGAGGGGTTGACTCGTACATGTCACATATGACCCATGAATCATTATCCTAAAGTTTCAATAGAAACTAAATGTTTTTGGTCAGTTTCTAATATGTACTTAAAATGTTGTCCATTTTAAACAAAAGAGAGCCACTTAGAGTGATTACAGTCACACCGTGCCTCAGATTAAGGTGGGGTTGACTCGTACACGTCACATATGACTCATAGATCGTTTTTCTAATGTATCGACACAATCCGAATGTGTTTGGTCGGTTTTCCGTATGACAGTTGATGTTTTACACTTAAAATGACGTCCTTCTGAAAAAATAGACAGACACTTTGAGTGGTGGCGGCCACACCGCACCTTAGATTGAGGCAGGGTTGACTCTTACACGTCACATATGACCCATGGATCTTTGTGCTAAAGTATCGACACAATCCAAATGCGTTTGGTCGATTTTCCATATGCCAGTTGATGTTTTTCAATTAAAATGACATCCTTTTGAAACAAAAGACAGACACTTTGAGTGGTTCCGGCCACACCATGTCTCAGATTGAGGCAGGGTTGCCTCGTACATGTCACATATGACCCATGAATCATTCTCCTAATGTTTCAACAGAAACTGAATTCGTTTGGTTGGTTTTCCGTATGTACTTAAAATGTTGTCTATTTTAAACAAAAGAGAGCCACATAGAGTGATTCCGGCCACACCGTGCCTCAGATTAAGGCGGGGTTGACTCGTACGCATCACATATGACCCATGGATCGTTATGCTAAAGTATCAACACAATATTAATGTGTTTGGTCAGTTTTCCATATGCCAGTTGATGTTTTTCACTTAAAATGACATCCTTTTGAAATAGAGGACATACACTTTTAGTGGTGCTGGCCACACCGCGTCTCAGATTGAGGTGGGGTTGACTCGTACACATCACATATGACCCATGAATTGTTCTCCTAAAGTTTCAATGGAAACCGAATGCGTTTGGTCGGTTTTCCGTATGCTAGTTGATGTTTTTCAATTAAAATGATATCCTTTTGAAAGAGAAGACATACACTTTGAGTGGTGTCGGCCACACCACATCTCTAATTGAGGCGGGGTTGAGTCGTACATGTCACATACGACCCATGGATCGTTCTCCTAAAGTTTCAATGGAAACCGAATTCATTTGGTCGGTTTTCTGTATGTGCTTCAAATGTTGTCCATTTTATGAGAATCCCCATGTTTCTATTAGTGGAATGGTATTTACTTAAAATCATGTGGACATTCATATAAAATATTTTTATATAATTCTTAGTTTGGATTAGATTTTAGTTTATCATACTATGAAACATTTTGGAGCTAACAATGTCATGCCTAATGAATACATCTCTTTTATAACATACCAAGAATCAATGATATTTATTAGATGTGTAAATGTGATTTACATTGATTATCACGATGAAAATAAATAAAATATATATTATAGATTTTCTAGTATTAAATGAAATCAAGGAGGGTGGGGGGCTATCCGGTGGGGCTGTCTGGGGGGCTGTCCGGTGGGTGTCTGGGGGCTGTCCGGGGACCAAGGAGGAGGGTGGGGGGGCTGTGCGGGGGGCTGTCTGAGGGGAGTTTGGGGGGCTGTCTGGGGGGTGTTCGGGAGGTTGTCCGGGGTCCAAGGAGGAGGCTAGGGGGGGGGGGGCTATCCGGGGGGCTGTCTGGGGTGCTGCCTGGGGTCCAGGGAGGAGGGTGGGGGGGGGGGGCTGTCCGGGGGGCTGTTCGGGGGGGCTGTCCGGGGGGTGTTCGGGGGGTTGTCCAGGGTCCAAGGAAGACTATGGGGACTGTTTGGGGGGCTGTCAGGGGGGCTGTTCGGGGGGCTGTCCGGGGGCTGTTTGGGGGGTGTTCGGGGGGTTGTCCGGGGTCCAAGGAAGAGGGTGGGAGGTGTTGTCCGGGGGGATGTCTGGGGGGATGTCCAGGGGGATGTCTGGGGTCTAGGGAGGAGGGTGGGGAGGCTTTCCGGGGGCTATTTGGGGGGCTATCCGGGGGGTGTCTGGGGGGGGGGGGTGTCCGGGGTCCAAGGAAGATGGTGGGGGGTTGTCCAGGGTCCAGGAAGGAGGGGGGGTTCCCAAACACACAACCACTAAAAGAAAACAACATCCATAAAAACCAATAATATATAAAAATAACTCAACTCCAATACTATACTACGTGTCTTGATAAAACCAATAACTAGAATATATTAAATATAAAATCTCAGTAATATTAGTCAAAAATGTAATGGATCAATTTTTCCCACATCACCATCACCATCATCACCATCATCATCACCCTCGTCCTCGTCCCCATCATTGTCCTCACCCTCCTGAGTGCCCTCCTCCTTGCCCTCGCCCTCCTCCTCACCCTCGTCACTCGCCTCGCCCTCCTCCTCTCCCTCTTCTTCAGCATCAGACTCCTCTCCATCATCATCGTCAATCTATACATCATCCTGACCAGCACTATAACTGCCACATGATGCACCATATATAGAACGTATCGATGACATATATTAATCAAAATCTGGGGTTTCCTCTGCTGGAAGTGTTGGATATAGAACTTCAATAAATTTCATAAACGCACTATTTTCCCTAATAGACTATTCTTCTGTCGATGTGGCCCTTTTCTCGGCATGTTCTACATGTTCCCTAACTTTCTGCAGCTCGGTGGCACTACATCTCATACCTGAGGAGGGACAATACCTTTTCAGGGCTATCCTAGGTCGGCAGCGTACTCTGCCAGAATGCTCCTCTCCCAAGACCTGATGTAATTGATCTGTTGGCCCAAAATTGTCTGGTTCTTGGGAATCGAGAGCCTCTAAAGCAGCCTGTTACAAATATAAATATATCATTAAGTTACAAAATAGATATTAAAATAAAAATTCAATAGATTAAAACCTACAATCTGCTGCTGAGTCGCTTCGTTGACGGCACTTCCATCCTTTTTCCGTCTACTCGAGCAAAATAGTTTTTCTCGAGGCACACGTCCTTCAATATTTTTTATTTGCCTCTACAATGACATTGAAAACTAATGTTATATGAAAAATTTAGCAAACTATTAAATAATTGAGAAAACAAAAGAAAGTCTAAGGCGTAAAGAAAACTTATAAACGATTGTCATACCAACTTCCTCTCATGATCAGGCATCGTAGTGCATCCAAGTGTGTGGAGGTATTTTTTTGCATCAATGTTCTTTTTATTTTTTATAGATGAATCCAAAATAAAATTCGAAATTTAAATAGATAGTATTAATGAAAAACATGAAAGTTTTTATTTAAATACCTCAAATTTTATTAATACCTTAAATTGGGTGCTCGTCTGATGAGTAATCATCTTACGATACTGCTCTATAGGACAATCATCCACCACTGGTACTACCTCAAACTCAGTGCCAACTCTAGAAACCCAGCCAATATACAAATCATGCTTTTAGGCTCTCCAAAGCTCACCTAAATCCTTTAGACGTTCTGGTCATGCACCCTCACCATCGGGAAAATTAAATCGAAGTTGAAATCAAAATATTAATTCATATAAATAAAAAAAATAATTCATGGCATTAAATAGAATAGATTTTTTTACCCATATCTCTACCCAAGCTCTATCCTTGACCTCAAGTGGAAAATTTCTCCACGATAGCGGGCTGACGGGAATGATGTTGGAGTATTTGGCAAGCATCACAAAAAAACTCTGATATTGCTGCTTTGTTTTCTCAACCATTTGGTTGTCTTAATTATAATCCACCATAACCTATGTGTGGTGGTTCCACACCGAACGCATGCGTGTACACCCTCACCCATGCCTCCTGTCAGTAGATGTATCTTTCATGAAATAAAAAAAAATATTTTATCAAAACATGTTATAATGAAAATAAATATTGCTATAAATTTTTTTTGGGTTCTATAAATATACCTATTTCAGTCTGATCGCCGAGTGCTGTTGGATCCACAGAAACTAATGGAACACCCTGTGGTGGAACAGTAGTCGAAGATGATGGAATATAGAGTCTCGGAGAGACAGAAGTAGAAGGAAAAAAAGATGGGATAGCTGTCTAACCGGATGCTGACTGGGGAGTGGGAATCATCATGGGATGTGAAAATGATGGGCCAGAAGTTGCCAAAGGTAGTGAAAACATGGGAGACCTAAATATCCCTTGTGTCCCTAATGACACACCAAGATCAGAATGTGGGAAGGATGACATGTCAATGGGAGGGGTAGGGTCTAGTCGGGTACGCGCAATTGCTCATCCACCTCTGGTACGAACCCTCCTTGTACCACCGACCTGAGTACTAGGACCAGTACTAGGCTACTTGTTGAATAACATTCGACATATAGGTGGATCCTAGAAAAATGTTTACAAAAAAATTAATCACATGACATTATATATTCTTTAAATATATCAATTTGAAATAAAGTACTCACTACAGGGACTAATGATGGAATTCCCAACTCTGTCATTCGACAATTGTTCTCCATCATTTTTTCCTTCGTCTCTCTTCAATTGGCTTCATTTCCTTCTTTTGAAAACAAATATGTAATTAATTAGAAAAGGGAAACTAATGTGTAACCAAAAAAACCAAATATATGAGGGAATATGGGGATTCATTGGTAATTTAGCTATCAATTGTTTTAAAAGAGCTTGAATGGATTTAATAAATCATACACGTTGTAATGTTCACCAAGTTATAAATATTGTTTGACTATGTTTGAATACAGTTCAATTCCAAATTAGAAAATGCAATTCAAATAAAACTGCAACCAATAATCATTGAAAATTCAAATAACAGTCAAGTCATCTATTAATTGTTTTAGAAGATCTTGAATGGATTTAATAAATCATACAAGTTGTAATGTTCACCAAGTTAGAAATATTGTTTGACTATGTTTGAATAAAGTTCAATTCCAAATTAGAAAATGCAATTCAAATAAAACTACAACCAATAAACATTGAAATTTCACATAATGGTCAAGTCAGCTATCAATTATTTTAGAAGATATTGAATGGATTTAATAAATCATACAAGTTGTAATGTTCACCAAGTTAGAAATATTGTTTGACTATGTTTGAATACAGTTCAATTCCAAATTAGAAAATGCAATTCAAATAAAACTGCAACCAATAAACATTGAAAATTCACATAACGGTCAAGTAAGCTAAAACATATTTGTGATCAATACTAAATCAATATGAATATTACCAACCTTAACAACCCAACTCGAGGTAAACCAAAAGAATTGAGAACATGGATGAATGATTCTATATATTTTCAACCACAACATCAGGTTCACAATCGACTCTGAAAATTGGGATATTGGAGTCATCAAAAGAAATAAATGGATTGGTTTCAATTCCTCTAGGGACAGTGTCAATTCCATTATCACCATCATAAAAAATATTTCTTGGAATTACTTCAACTATGAAACCAAATTCAGGTCAAAGTTTGTCTTTGAAATAAAAAACTTGTTTAGCCATTGATGCCAACACATATGGTTCTTCAGTAGCAAGAGTTCGAGTCATATTAATTACTCGAAATCCAAAATCATCAATAAATGTTCCATGTCTCGTCATTGAATCAAACCAATGTAATTTCATCATTGTGACTCATCCATGAGAGTAATAATCCAATATTATTATTTTCTCAACAACTCCATAATAACCCACATTTTCAAATCGTTGTCTACTATCTGATGAACTGGAATAACAATCTGTTGTGGTAGTAACCATAACACCGTCATGTTGTGTTCTAATGTTATTTTCTCATTCAGTGACAATAAATTTGTACCCATTGATAACAATTGATTTACAATCACAAACCACGGTATTAGGACCAAAAGCCAAAGCTCTTATTTCCTTAGAGACAGTGTCAGCAGACAAACTCAATACCTGAAATATAAATTACTGTTAAACTTAATTAAATATTGATATAATTATTTTAAACATTAATTTTTTTACCTTCAATTTTAACCAAGAAGAAAACTCTTTGCTATGCAAAGTCTCTCTCCTTCTTAAAGATAAAGAATCATGCTTCCTATTTATCATTGTTTTATGTTCCCTGTATATAAAAAATATGAATAGTTTAATAGATATATATGTAAGATATACATAATCAATTTAGTTACCTGATATAGTCATCGAACAAATCATAGTTGAACCAAACTATGCGATGTGCCATCTCCGGCTCTTCATTGATTAATGTCTTCAATGTATATGATCCAGGAATTCCTCCTGTTTGAGAAAGTGATGGAAAACTGGGTTCAATTTGCTCATACTATTCTTCTTCATTTCTCATTGGTCTGTTCAATCTTGTAGTAAGATCAGACAAATACATCGAGCAGAAATCCATACATTCTTGAGCCAAGTAACCGTTCATGATATAACCTTCGACATGATTTCTATTTAGGACATAAGACATTAATGTGAACATATTTCTTTCAGTTGGATACATCCAACAAAAAGAAACAGGTCCTCCGAGAAGTATTTCAGTGGGAATATGGACAGTCAAATGAAGCATGCATGTGAAAAATGATGGAGGAAATATTTTCTCCAACTCACACAAAATTAATGGGGCATCTATCAACATTTTTTTCAAGATAGACTTGGACAACTTCTTAGCACAAAGATCTCTAAACAAATGGCACAGCCGAATAACAGCCACCCTTACATTATTGGAAAACAGATGACGGATTGCTATTGGAAGCAACTCATGCAGTAGAACGTGATAATCATGAGTCTTCAAAGATTTTAGCTTTAACTCTCTTCTGTTGACCCGTTTAGATATGTTGCTTGAATAGCCATAAGGAACTCTAATAGTATCTAATACTTCAAGAAATTGTTTTTTTCATTGGTGTCATCACATAAGAAGCACATGGAAGTTGCCATTTATTTTCACTGATATGCACAGGATGTAATTCTGGTCCGATTCCCCAATCCACCAAGTCATGCCGAGATCATAAATAATCTTTTGTCTTCCCATTGACATTTAGAAGAACTGAAAGAAACATTTCGCATATATTCTTTTCAATATGCATTACGTCTAAGAAATGACGTAACAAATTGGTTGACCAATAAGGCGAATCAAAAAAGATACTCCTCTTCCTCCAATTGTAAAAGGTTTCAGTGGAAATATTCTTTCTCTTTCCAGATTTCATTTGACCCTTGTTGAACGAAAAATTGAAATCTTTCAATTCATTAAGCACGTCGGTTATAGACATACGCTGAGGTGGATCATCGGTCTCTATGGTATTATCAAATCTTCGACGATTCATTCTATATGGTTGATCCATTTGCAAAAATCGTCGTTGTCCCATAAAACTGTAACTACAGCGATGTTTCAGTTTTCAGGATCGTGTATTCTTTATACAAACTGGACATGACAATTTTCCCTTTGTGCTCCATCCAGACATCATTTCATAAGCCGGAAAATCATTGATCATCCACATAAGCGCAGCACGCATCTGAAATATGTATTTCGAACATGCATCATATGTGCGCACACCCACATCCCAAAGAAGTTTCAACTCTTTTCTTAAAGGTTGCATGTATACATCAATATCAATTTCGGGATCAGAAGGACCATATATGAGTATACTCATTAAAGTGAAAGGTTTTTTCATACACAACCATGGGGTAAGATTATTAATGTGTATAAAAATTGGCCATGTGCTGTGAAAAGTAAGCATCTAGCAGAACGGATTAAAACCGTCGCATGAAAGACCCAGCCTCACATTACGCACATCAGCTGCAAAATCAAGATGTCGAGCATCAAATCTCTGTAATGCAAATACATCTGCAGGATGAACCAACTCATTATTAGTCTTCATTCAATCGGTATCATGCCATCTCATTTTTATTGATATGTCATCAGACATAAAAAGATTCTAGAGTCTGGTTGTCAATAGAAAGTGCCACATTACTTTCAATGGAATGCGGGATGGTGTTCCATCAGATTTTGACTTCCAGCGGGATGTGCCACATTTTATACAATCATTTCATTCAGCGGTTTCCTCCTAGAATAAACTGCAATCTTTAGGGAAATCATGAATTTTGTTTCTTGAAAATCCAAGTTCCTCAACTAACTTCCATGCCATATAGTGGTTTGAGGAAATATTTGCATCATCTATAAATAAATCCTCAAGAGGGTAAGAATATAATAGATTGCTGTATTAGAAATCCCATACATAGTTTTCCCATGAAACAATCGGATTAAAAATTCCAGCTTTTTCATTTTATCCCATTGTCGATATACTGGAGTCGTGGCCGCATCATTCAATTTTTTCACCCTATAAATATCATTATTTTCATTAGATGCATCATCTGTCCTCATATAGAAGTCTTCTTGAGTCAAAATCCTTTCTTTTTCATGATGACGAATAAACAGAAACCGATCATCTAACAAATTCTCCATTCCAGTCCTTTCATTTTGATTATCCCCAATTTGAGATATCATTTTCTCCCCATTTTGATACCACACAAAGTAGTTTGCTTGAAAACCATTTTTGGTTATGTGGTAGCTAACTTCTTCATGGCTCAACCAAGGTTTACCAACACAATTGGAACATGGGCAGTGTATGCGACCACAATCTGAAGCATTGTGAAATGCAAAATCAATAAAGCTCTCCAAATTGTTTTTAAAATCGCGTGAGATCCGATCAGTTTCATACATAAAACTTCTGTCCATTCTTTAAATAGAATTTATATAAGTCATTTTGTCATAAAAAATTCAATAGGATTGAACTTTAATAGAAAATATCTTTCGAAATCCATTTTAAATAATAAAATCCCGTTGATCATTTTTAACAAATATTTGGAGTATTCTCAAGGAACCCCCATTTAGAAAAGTCACATTAAATGCCCAATTTCCACGCCAAACCATTGAAAACAATTAACATGAGACAATCATCAACCACAAATAACTTAACTAGAAATTAAAAAAATTGAAACCAAATGTGATATAGAATTTAATGTTAAGTTAGGAGAAATGAGATTAAATAGAGACAACAAAATCATAAATGGTTCCAACATCATAACTTTTGATTAAAACAACCCATAATAGGAATGGGAATGCCTCGTACACCTAATCCCTAATAAAACAAACCAAATATCCAATTAAAACATTGAATTTAGAGTTTCCACCCCACTTGGACAGCCCAGCACCCCCCACCCCACGTGGAAAGCCCTACCCCCACCCCACTTGGAAAACCTAGCCCCCCCCCATACCTGGAAACACCTACCCCCTACAACCCACTTGAAAAACCTAGCCACCCCCCACCCACCCCACCTGGAAAACCCTACCATCACCCCACTTGGACAACCCATCCACCCCACCTTACCTAGACAACCCCTCCTCCACCCCACCTGCACACCCTCCCCACCCCACTTGGACAACCCTGCCTGGACATCCTCCCCCACCCAACCTACACACCCTCCCCCACCCTAAACAAACCTACCCCACCTTACCTAGACAGCCCCCCACCCCAAACAGCCCTACCCCCACCCCATTTGGACAACCCCAGCCCCCTCCCCCACCCTACCTAGACAACCCCCTCCCCCATCCTACCTAGGCAGCCCCTCCCCCACCCCAAAAAACCCTACCCCCACCCCATTTGGACAACCCAGCCCCCTCCCCCACCCTACCTAGACAGCCCCCTCCCTCACCCTACCTAGACAGCCCCTCCCCCACCCCAAAAAGCCCTACCCCCACCCCATTTGGACAACCCAGCCCCCTCCCCACCCTACCTAGACAGCCCCTCCCCCACCCCACTTGGATATCCCTCAACATCCTCCCCCACCCCATCTGCACACCCTCCCCCACCTCAAATTGAAACATAAATTCATCCAAATAAAAAACGAATTTTCAACTAAAATAAATTCCACCAAAAGCACCATATCACCCTACTAAACAAACCCTTTATGTTTGATGTGTAGAAAAAAACATAAAACAAATACAAGGGTTCCGTAGATAGAAACCCTAATTTATCCTAAATCAAAGCATCAAACACAAAAAAATAGAGAAATAACTCTAAAATTAAGGTAACAGTTGCTAATTTGAAGTGTGAAATAAGATTTTGTTTGATTGAAGATGGATCTTGGGTGGAAAGAGTGTCGCAGTCCAGAAGAATTCAGGAGCTCTGTCTGCAATCGGTCTGCAATCGGGCTGGGTGGGGGTTCGGATGGTCTGTATTTGGGGGAAATCATTCCCAACGGTTTGTAAAAACTGTTGGGAAAGATAGTGTTTTCCCAAAGGTTTCATTAAACCATTGGAAAAACTGATTTTGTCCCCATATTTCCCAATGGTTTCATCAAACCGTTGGGAAAACTAATTTTCTTCCTATCTTTCCCAACGGTTTGATGAAAACGTTGGAAAAAATCAATGTTTATAGATCAATACCAACGGTTAATGAAAACCATTGGTAAAGATCACATATACCAATGGTTCAAAAGAACCGTTGGTATACAACGATTGGGAAAAACATGATTTCCAGTAGTGAGTGGTTTAGACACCTTTGAGTTTTTCTATGACATGAAAAAAATATTACTTGCTATAATCCTCAATTCCTAATCTATTTTCTCAAGATGCAAGTGGTGAAGTATTCTTAGTCTCTGAAAAATATATGAATGATGAGGTTGAAATTCCATGTTCGATGTTTTCATCTATTTCCAGTGAAGTCATGAAGTATTATGATAACATGGATCTGTATAGAATGCTTGAGCACCTCTGTGGTCTTTACTTGGAGGGAGCTAGAAATAAACAAATTGAGATTTCCAAGGTGATCTTTCAAAGAAATCTTAGAGAGGGTTCCCTAATTGGGCCCCATGTATTCAATCTCATTGGAAACATTGAGCGCATATAGGTTCTTGGGTTTAAAATATCTAAAGAACTCGACATCAATCTCATTTTGGCATCACTACCTTAGATATTCTCTTGATTCTTTTTGTGAATTTTAATATGAAGAACTTTAAAAAGTCTATGCTAGATCTTATTATCCTCCTTCACCATGTAGATAATGATATGAAGCGTTACAAGACTTTTGTCCTTATGGTGAAAAAATGGAAAGGGAATGAAAATATATTTAAACCCAAAGCTTCTTCCCACCCTTCCAAGAAGAAGAAGATAAAAGGGGATGCAAGGGAATAAGATGTTGTCTCATTCACATGTGTTAGTAAGGGCCACTGGAAGAAAAAATGTATCGGGCTAAAGAAGCAAGGGGAAGCTTCATGTGAATTTTTTTATTGACTACAATTTATCTATTTCTACAAATTGGGTATTATATATAGACTGTGGTGCTCACATATGTGTTCAAATACTGGAACCATGTATATTAGAAAACATTTACCAAGGGGGATAGATCTATGAGTAGGAAACAGAGCTAAAGTTGTTGATGTAGGTATCAGGGACTACCACCTCACATTGCTGACCAGAATGATCTGGGTTAAAAAGGATTGTTATTATGTGCCTTCAGCTACCAAAATAATTATTTATGTATCTATACTATATATAGATGGATTCATTTTCAAAATTTTAAATAAATTTTTATTCATTTATAAATATAGAATTTTATGGTAAGACACATTTACATAATGATATTTACATGTTGGATTACATGAACCAAATATTGGAAATCGATAACAAATTTACTTCACATGAATCATTCCACACCCAACTTTGACATCACCAGCTAGGTTATGTAAATGAAAAATGGTTGAAAAAATTACATCAAGATGGATATTTCTATTTTTTTCAAATGAAAACACTTGGTGTATGTCACACATGTTTACAAGAAAAAATGATCAAATCTGCATTTAGTGGGAAATGTGAAAGGGATAGAGATCTTATTGAATTAGAATATACCGATTTGTGTGGACCATTTTATATTGGAGAAATGGATGTGTACTCATACTTCATAACATTTAAGAATTATTTTAGTAGATATGGGTATATTTTATTTATAAGGTATAAGTTAGATTCATTTGATTAATTCAAGGGATACAAGAATGATGTTGAGAATCAATGTGGTAGAAAAGTTAAGAAACTCCACTCAGACTGTGGTGGATAATATCTTAATCAAGACTTCATTGATTACTCAACGGATTTGGAGATGTTATCCCAAATCACTCCTCCTTACAAGCCTTTGGGGAATGTTGTAAGTGAAATGAGGAACCATACATTATTGGACATAGTGCGATCAATCAAGAGTCATGTGAGTCTTCCATTATCCTTTGGGGAATATGCATTACAAAAAGCAGCACAAATACTAAACCAAGTACCAAATAAATGAATAAATGGTATTCCATACGAATTTTTTATAGGAATAAGAACCATGTTATCAAATTTACATGTGTGGGGAAGAAAATAATTTTTTAAGGCCTCTTCAGGTAACAAACTTCCCTTAAGGCATACAGTGTACCTTTATAGGATACCCTAAGAAAACAAGTGGATATTACCTATAAGAATCCTCTAAAAAACATTATAGTGGAAAGAAATTCCATATTCATTAAGAGGGATAATACCTATAAAAGAGATAGTGGGAGTGAGATAAACTTTGATGATGTTGAGGCTCAAGGAACACAAGAGTGGGTACAAGATAAGATTCAACAAAGCCCTATGGAAGAAGAAACTATTCCAGATACATAAGTATTAGATAGGAGTAAAAGAGAGGTTAGAGAACCAGAATGGTATGATTTTATAGTTATCAAGGATAATGACTCATTGTTAGTTGATAATAATGATTCCCTAACCTACAAGGAACCAGTTAGTGGAATAGATGATTCTAAGTGGAAATAACTCGTGAATTATGAAATGGATTCCATGTACCAAAACAATATATGTATTTTAGTAGATCCTCTAGTGTATTTAAAGAACATTGGTTGAAAATGGTTATTCAAGAATAAATTGGACATGGAAGGACAATTCAGTACCTATAAGACACGACTAGCCACAAAAGGGTTTTAACAACATCAATGCATTGACTATGATGAAACATTTTCACAAGTTGCAATGCTGAAATACTCCACAATTATAATTTCCATTACAACTTACCATGACTATGAGATTTGACAAATGGATGTCAAATCATCTTTCCCTAATGGGAACCTTCAGGAATATGTCTACATAAAACAACCTGAAGGGTTTATGACTCCAAAGGATGCCAATAAGATATGGAAGATACAAAATTCCATTTAAGGATTAAAGAAATAATCTAGTTCATGGGACTTTCCTTTTGATGAATCTATAATAGAATTTGGTTTTATCAAGTAATAATATGATCCTTGTGTCTAAAAATGGTTTAGTGGGAGTTAAGTCATTTTTTTAATTTTATATGTCAATGAAATATTACTTTTTATAAATGAAATACCAGACTTATTGTGTTATAAGGAGCGGTTGAATAAAGGATTTTACCTGAAAAACTTGGGATAGATAACATGTATTTTGGAGATTAAGATCCATCATGATAGATCCAGGAGGTTGCTTGGCCTAAGTTAAAGTACATACATTGACAAGATACTGAAGATATTCAGTATAGAATAATATAAGAGGGGATTGTTTCCAGAATGACATGGCATTAATCATACTAAGAAAATGTGTCCTTAGACCCATGAGGAAAGAAATAGAATGGGAATGATTCCATACAAATCAAAAATTGGGTCATTTATGCATGATATAATATATAATAGTCAAGATGTCGCCTATGCATTAAGTGTGGTAGATAGATATCAAGGTGATCCAAGTGACTGACATTGAATGGAAGTAAAGACTATACTTAATTATCTAAGGAATACTAAAGATATGTTCCTAGTTTTTTGAGGAGACGGGTAACTAGTCATCATAGGATATACGGATGCTAGTTTCCAAACTGATCCAGATGACATGAAGTCACAAATGCGATATATCTCCACATAGAATGGTGGTTTTGTGAGTTGGAAGAGCTCAATGAAGGATGTGGTTTCAGATTATATATCAGTGTCTGATTTTATTGCGGCTTCTGAGGCAGCTAAAGAAGAAGTCTGTATGTGAAAATTTATCAAATATCTTGCTATGGTGCCAAAGAGTAAAGATCCCATCACAATCTGTTGGGATAATACTACAGTGGTGGCTCTCATAAAAGTGCCAAGATCACATCAGTGGATGAAGCACATACTTCGAAAGTATCATCTATTGAGGGATTTTTTTCAAAGAGGTGAGGTTGTAGTGAGAAGTATTTCCAAGGAAAAAAATGTGGGGGACCCCTTGACTAAATCCTTGACTTAGAAGAAACATGATTATCATGTGAGTTCTAGTAGATTTAAAGTCTAGGTGGGAGTTTGTTAGAGTTGGTGTCCTAGAACCAGCTCTTTGTACTTTTATTACATGAATATTTGATGTATTTGATTTTAAATTAAACTTATCAATACATATTTTTCATTTATCTTCATGAATTTCATGTAATAATGTTCTAGAGTATTTGACGCATTGGTAAGGTCATAGTAGTTCCCAACTATGATGAGAACCTTGAAGTGTTGTGACAATATTCTTAATATTGTTCAACGGTTTGATAACATACTATGATGGGACATAGAGTATATAGACCGTCAGGTGTGAGTACTCATAAGCAGATGATACTTCTTTTCATGAATTTTTCACTTGGTAATATATAATATGAAATATTATGAGAAAAGACCTACTAGTAGGAATTTTTTATGTTTTGGTGTCATCAGATATTTATATCTACAAGCATGTGTATTTTCCATAGACATTGATATTTTCATTAATGCATTTCATGACTCGCACACTTAGATTAACTGATGAAAACCATCACACCATATGTTAGAGAGGGATGTAGGGTACGTTGGGTGCATCACGAATGACATGTTTTTTATGGATAAGTAAAGGTAGGATTTGTCCCTTCCATCTTTATAGAAGTTGATATCTCAAACATTTGATTGAAATAGAACTGTAACCTAAATTTCCATGTCCATGGTGTAACGACGAATTTATTTCCTCTAGTTAAAGAATGATGTATCATGCATATAGGTTCATGAAATTTTCATGAAACCTTCTTTCTAGAATATTATGACAAAAGAATCATATTACACAATGAGCGTTTGTATGTGGTTTTCATCATTATGACTTTATACTAATTCTCTTGTGTTCCTTGATCCCTTTCTAGATAGTAATCTTGGACTTTAGGCAACACCTCCTAATGATAATGAGAAATTATACTAGTTGATCACACACTATGTGTTTCTATTGGTGTCGATTAAATTATATTTTAATTTAATGAAATGAATAAATACTATTCTAAAGACAAAGGAATAATTTTATTCATGTTATATTGATCACCTAAATTAAATAAATATTTATTTACCAAATTGTGAATAAAATTTATTTATTTATATTTTTTAATATTTAATAAATATTTATTTATAATTTTGTGAATATAATATTTATTTAAGCGAATAAAATATTTCTTCTGGTGTTCAATAAATGAAAACAGAGTTTTATTGGACCAAGACCGTGTTCGGTGATAAAGCTTTTATTTATGAGCGAGTAAATATTATTTATCCCTTTTGCGCAAGTTGGTGCCTAAAAAATAATAATAAAATTATTATTATTTCATGGAAATTGATTTTATTAATGGTTATAGTTATATTTACTGGATATTATTGAATTAAATATTGTAACTGAAATCCTAGATCTATAAATAGATGAATACGTCTATTGTGTAAAGAATTCAAAACCAATTCCATGTTTTGGAATAGAGAATTGTTTCACACAAAAATTTCTTTCTTGACTCCTCCTCCTCTCTCCATATAAGAAATAAGAAACCCAGGAGAATATTTCTTCAAAACAAAATAACCGGAGATCAAGAATGAACAATGCAAGACATTCAATTTACCGCGCTAGCATCTAGAGAACAAGTACCATTGATTAGAGACCATTTGAGCATGTGTGGATTACCAGTAGAGGGATTCTACCCATGTATCCTCACAAGTGTAATGAATGAAATCCATAAGGGCCTTTTTGGTTGATCAATAATCATCAACGAAGAAAGTTCCTAAGGCCATGTATTTATTTTTCAGATAATAAATAAATTAATTATAAATTTTATGTGAAATATCCTGATTATTAGATTTGGTAAATGATTATTAAAAGAAATTTTAATATATCTCCCTCTAACATAATGCATCCACTATGTCCAAAACCAAAAGTTCGACACATAGGTTATATACACAAGTCTATTTATGATGGGGGAGAAAATGTGGAATCAACTATTTACCATTTTTGTAATGTCCCGGTTTTTCTCCATGTATTATTTTTAATAATATATGGGAATTATTTTGAGACCATTCTTTGAGACGGCGCGCAGTTCCGAGGCTCAGTGAGCCTGAAACAAATATTTGAATTTAATTAATTAATTAAATTACGTGCACGTGTGGTCTTCCTGAAAAAGTGGAATAAATATTGAATGGGTTCGTGGATCAGAAATCTGAGGTCACCATTGCGTCCAGAGCAGCGGGTTTACCCTAGGGGAGACCTAACATTCGCTAGCATATGTCAGTCTTGAAATAAAGTTTTTGGATGCAACCATAATAAAATATTTTATTAAAATATTTTATTAAATTTTGTTGCAGTGAATATATTTTATCATTTTTAAATAAAGGCTTTCCCAGGGGTCTAGGGTTACAAAACTCATAACCCTGAAACCCTTAGAGGCTCTCTAAAAAGCTCTGGAGGAAACTCCTAATGCCACAACGACATTCTTTACGAATTTCACCAATGACGACGACACGGTGAATGGATCTTCACCAATGAACGTCGTAGATCCAGGTAGGGCATTTAATCTCACTGTTAATTCTTTCCCTTTCTTGATTCCTATGACGAACGCGGACGGATAGATGAACAGATTAGCCCGCGGATCAATCATATTTTTGGGATGAGTTATTATAGGGTTTTTGGGGATTTTAATACTTGAGTTATTTTGGATTCGTTCAACCTTCTAACAGTGACGAACCAAGATCGACATGAACATCAATTGAGGTTTATACTTCCCTATTTGTTGTGTTTTTCTTCCCTGAATTCTCGCGTTCTTCATGTGTGTTATACATATTCTTCACTAGATATAAACAATGATCGATTGCGCCTTCGATCTTCGATGTAACGATCCGAGATTGTAGATCCAACCTTGTAATGATGGTACAGAGCAGTGACGACAGTTTCAGTGGATGATTCAGAGCGGATCGGGAGATATTCATTTTGGGGGGTTTTTCTTTGGATGGATCGTTGGAGGTTTATGGCCCGATCGAAGGCCCAAACCCCATGTATTCGGCATCTTGATGATAAGGCAACCCAGCGTCTTGGGTTTTGCGGCAAACAGATAGCAGAATCGAAAACCGGAAGATTGGCCGAGGTGCGGAGGAAGAAGACGGCTTTCTGGAAAATCCTGACTACACGACGTATAGTATGGGCTACATGGAATGTGTTCGTCGGAGGACCACTCGACATGTACTCTAGGAGTAAATGGATACGGGTTGGGTACACGACCAAGGAAAGGGCATGTACAACCCTCCCCAGCCAGATACACGGGATACCCCGTGTACTGGTACACGGGCAGGCGACACAGACGGACACCGTTTACGGGCATACAGCCAGGGTACACGATTGTTTCCCAGTTGACAGGACATGGCATGTGCTTTGAATAACATTACGTGTATATTATTTCCTACACAACTCCGACTTCTGACACAGGTCGTTTACACGGGCAGCACCCAGAGTAAAAAAACACGGCGTGTAACCCACTACACGCCATGTAGTTGATTTTTACATAGTTTGGACGGATGACACGGGCCGTTACATGGGCAATACATGGGTCAAGGAACCTGGAGTTTAACCCTACTTCACTTCATATAACCTATTTTACATCTCTTGAGCCAATTGCCTTCTGTGACTTGGACTAGTTTCCTTAGGGTTCATCCCCTTGGTCTTTCTCTTTAAGGTTTTCGGTATCATTTCCTACGTACAAGAGTATGATCACTTCAGTAGGACTTCATGAATAAAGTTGTTGGAATCCCCTCTATGAGACATAGTTTCAGATCCTCTATTCATTCCTTGAACCCTAGGTAGAGTTCTTGGTATTGATGTGACCAACTTTGCCCGAGCACCAATCCTCGGCATAGCGGATTAGTTTAGACTGAGTTATTGGAATCACCCCATAGCTATTGGTTGTGATCCTCATATGAACATCGTATTCTCAAGTGCATGTAGAGTGTGTTCTCCTGGAATGAGTAATTCTTCTCTCTCTCTCTTCAGACCTAAGAGTGTGTTCTCCTTGTTACGTTCTTAGTGGAATCTTCGAGCTAGATTTTATTGGTGGTATCGCGATAGTCGATCATGTGTGAGTATATCTAGATATTCATGTTATATATTCTATAAACATATACTGTGCAGATCTGAATGCATATTTCCTTTGTGGTATTTTCCCCTTGTTTTATTCCTTTGTGGTTTTTGGGTGTCCTACTATGTATTGTTATACTCACCCCTGCACGGGCTTTGCCCGCACATGTCGTGTCTTGTGCAGACGAGCAAGCCTTTGACAGGATTTAGGCAGACCAGGACCAGAAAGTGCTCCATGAGATCAGACAGGCCAAGGTGTGTTCCTACGGCTATAGATTTTATTCCCAGTACCTTTCTTTACAGGTTGGACTTTGTTACAGACTCTCTTTTGGTGGGCTTGTACTTTTGGCTCATGGTTTTACACTACTATACATTACTTTCCTGTTTTACTCTTTTAGTTGGGATTTTAGTGTATGCATGCATTTCCATTTTTTTGTAGTTTTTACTTTTCAGCTTTGTGGGCTTGGAGATTTGTGTGTGTACAGATTTATAGGCAATTCCTTCCATGTCAGTGACATGCCTACTCGGTGCCAGTCACCAGCCCCTGGCCTATTGGAGGCGGTCATGGGGAGTTGCAGCATGGGCCCCACTGGGATGAGTCATGACAGAGTGGTATCTGAGGTGGTCAGTTCTACCTTAGGACCGAGAGTCTGTGAGTTCGTTTGGGGAAATGGTGTTATGTTTTTTGAGTTCGGCTTTCAGGATAGGGACCCCAGTGTTGGTACGGGCGACCGATGTATCCAAACACCACGACTCTGATAACTTTCTTTTCGACTCGGAACACGAGAAAACTAGTTTCAGGGGGAAAGTAATGGTACATGCATCATATAGGAATGGGTTGTGGTTTCCATGTCCTTCTTGAGTTAGCTCTCCAGATATAGTAACTGAGTGAGATACATCTTTTTTCTTTACAGGATGCCTCCGCGAAGCGCACCCGCTAGGATCCAGCATCTCGATCACAATGATGACCCTGTCAGTGAAGAAGCTTCGATACAGGGACTAGATCCCCCAGCATTACGTTCTGGTGGTGTGCCAGTTGTTCGAACACCTGTGGAGTAGTGTTTAGTGCCTGCTATACTAGTGGAGGAGGATCATAGGCTGAGCGCACTACACGAGTTTCAAAGATAGAGACCCCTTAGGTTTTGAGGTGATCCTGACACTCAGGAAGTAAAGGACTGGCTTGAGGTAGTGACCAGAGTCTTCTGTTTGGTCAGGACACCAAAAAAACAGATGGTGATCCTGGCAATGAGCCTTCTGTAGGGCTCAGCAGGTTGATGTTGGAGCTTGGTTATCCAGACTCACGATGAAGCGACTCTTGCATGGTCAAAGTTTGAGCATCTCTTCAAAGAGGAGTTTTCATCGGTTACCCTGAGAGCAGTACATATACAGGAGCTTCTTCAACTCCAACAGGGAACCATGATGGTGGTTGAAAATTCATCAAGGTTTACCGACCTCTCACGGTATTCGGTGGATATGGTCAGGGATCAGTACCTCAGATCTCAGAATTTTGAGTGGGGACTGCGTAGAGACATCCGATCTAGCATCATCCCTATGAGCATTCCTATTTATGTTGGGGTTCTCGAGTGGCCTATTGTGGTCGAGAGCTTCTTGGCAGAGTAGAGACAGCCGACCGTTGCCAATATTGAGCGAGCTGGAGCAGAGACCTCGGTAGCTGGGGGCCGACATCAGGGACCCAGGCGTGGGAGACGTTTTCAGAGGAGATCCTAGGATACGGGATCTGCTGTATAGGGTTCACAGGGTGCATCTAGCCAGCCTCGAGAGAGGCGATTCTACTCTTGTGATGGAAGGGTACATCTCACTCAAGATTGTTTGGCCCGCTGTACTACTGACACGGGAGCAATGGATGGACCACCAAGGAAGAGGCAACATGTGGAGAAGATAGATCTGTGAGGCAGAGGATGTGGTAGAGGAGCTGGGAGAGAAGCTGGAGGTGTTCGGTGGTTTGAACTTTTACCACCACCACCCCCAGGAGGTCCACCCCAGGCTCAGGGAGCTGGTGGACAGAGGCCGGGATAGCTGCAGGCAGTGGAGGTTTATGACCCTGGTACTCCCAGAATGATTAGAGGTACAATCTATGTCTTTTCTACATTGGATTCCATAATGATAGAGATAGGTTCTAGTAATTATTTTTTGGATGATTATCTTTTTTGAGACCTTGAGATTCCTTTACAACCATTGACTCGACCCTTACGCTTAGAAACACTAACTGGAGAATATTCAGAGATCACACACCTTTGAAGATAGTGTGACCTAACCCTTGGAGGTGAGAGTTTCAGTTAGAACCTCTTGGTGGTTGCGTCGAGGCATTATGATGTCATTCTTGATATGGATTTCCTATCCACAATTCATGCCCATATTGACTGTTTTAGGTGAAGGTGTGGTGTGTCCACAGTAATGGAACAAGGTTCTCCTATGTCGGTGAAAAGGAGACCCAGGGAGTGCAGGATGGACTCGTGCGTAGGAAGGCACAACTGATTTCATATCAGTTGGCTAGCCTATCACTTGGCGTAGCCGATGTTACAAGTTTCCAGTTTCCAGTAGTAGTGGCTGAGTACGAGGACGTGTTTCCGGAGGATGTCCCCAGACTACCTCCCCATCGGGAGATATATTTATGCATTGAGTTGCAACCCAAGATGACACCAATATCAGCATCATCATATCAGATGGCTTCTGCAGAGATTCGTGAGCTGAGGGTACAGTTGGAAGACTTGTACAGGAAGGGCTTTGTGAGACCCAGTGTTTCACCCTGGTCGACCCCATTTTTTTTTTCCAAGAAGGAAGACAGGAGCTTGAGGCTGTGTGTGGGTTACCGACACTTAAATCAGGTTACCGTGAAGAACCGGTATCCACTACCGAGGATCGATGACCACTTCGACTAGTTTAGAGGGGCACGATGGTTCTTGAATGTTGATCTTCAATCAGTATATCACCAGTTGTGATTAAGAGATGAGGATATACCGAAGATGGATTTAAGATGTCGCTACGGTCACTATGAGTACATGGTGATGCCCTCCGGAATGATGAATGCCACGTCTGTGTTTATGGGACTCATGAACCAGATCTTTCAGCCCAATCTAGACCTGTTCATAGTGGTCTTCATCGATGATATCCTGGTGTACTCTGCGTCCGAGGAGGAGCATGCGGGGCACCTGAGGATGGTTCTAGATACACTCTGAGGGCACCAGTTGTACGAGAAACTCTCGAAGTGTCAATTCTAGATATAGGAGGTCCACTTTCTGGGACACGTTATCTCAGCAGATAGTGTAGTAGTGGACCCAACCAAGGTAGAGGCAGTGTTAGCATGGGAGTCACCCTAGAGCGTGATGGAGGTGCAGATTTTCCTTGGGTTGGAAGGCTAATAAAGGATATTCATTCCAGATTTCTCCAGGATTTCAGCACCCATGATAGCTTTGACCCAAAAGGGGCATCCTTTCGTGTGGAATGAGAGATACCAACAGGCTTTTCAGTAGTTGAGACAGAGTCTGACGAGCGCCCCGATCTTGAGATTACCATATGAGGGTGTCGAGTACGTAGTGTTCTGTGATGCATCAGGAACCGGGCTTGGTTGTGTCCTAATGCAGAGGCAAGTGGTGATTGCCTATGGCTCACATCAGTTGAGGCCACATGAGCAGAACTACGGGACCCACGATCTTGAGTTGGCAGTGGTAGTCTTCGCATTGAAGATGTGGAGGCACTACCTAATGGGCGAGCAGTTTATCATCTACTATGATCACAAGAGTCTAAGATATATCTTTTTTTTAGAAGGATCTGAATTTGAGACAGAGGTGATGGCTTGAGTTCCTCTAGGATTATGAATTTTAGATCATTTATACTCCTGGGAAGGGGAATGTTGTGCCAGATGCACTCAGTAGGAGATCTAGTTTGTAGTTACTGGATGAGGTGACGAGGCAGTTGGCCTCTTTACAGTTATCCTTTATGAATAGAGAGGAGGGATCTTACCTTCAGTCGATGGTTTCTACCCCTCCACTCTTACAACGAGTCAGGGAAGCACATCTCATGGATGCTAGTTGCGAGACTTTATGTGCTCAGATATCCACAGGCGATGTTTCTGATGGATATTCAAAAGTTGGGGAGCATATTGTTCTTTTCAGAGGGAGCACAGTAGTACAAGTGATTTTGTGGGAAGAGGTTCTGAGGGAGTTCCATATATCTCCTTTGGCGGTGCATCCAGGTGTGGAAAAGATGTACCAGGACCTCCGACATCAGTTCTGGTGGCCAAGAATGAAGAAGAGTGTCGCTGACTTTGTTTCTCAGTGCCTAACTTGTCAGCAAGTAAAGGTCGAGCACTAGGTTCCAACAGGTTTGACTCAGCCCCTTGAGGTTCCAGAGTGGAAGTGGGATGGGATTTCCATGGACTTTGTGATGGGTTTACAATGTATGTCTAGGGGACATGATGCCATCTGGGTGATTGTTGACCGACTCACGAAGTCGGCCCACTTGCTAGCCATACGGGAGAAGAGTTTAGTATAGAACTTGGGATGCCTCTACGTGTAGGAGATAGTTCAGATTCATGGAGTGCCATAGATGATCGTCTCAGATCGTGATGCCTGTTTCACATCTTGGTTGTGCAAGTGATTGCAGGATGCTTTTGGGACTCAGTTACGCTTGAGCACAACATTTCATCCTCAGACTGATGGTCAGACGGAACGAACCATCCAGGTTCTAGAGGATATGCTACGAGCTTGCATTCTTGACTTCGGTCATAGCTGGGAGGATCATCTACCACTGGTGGAATTTTTTATAACAACATTTATCATTCCACTATTTTTATGGCACCATTCGAGGCTTTGGATGGATGGCCTTGCAGGTCAGCACTTTGCTGGACTGACCCAGGAGAGTCAGCACTCTTGGGCCCAGAGATGGTGTGAGCTACTATAGAGAATTTATAGGTCATACAGAAGTAGATTAAGACTTCAAATATTTGGCATAAGTTTTATGCCGACTGGATATGGAGGCCCTTGGAGTTCGAGGAGGGAGACCATGTGTTCTTTCGGGTCTCAACTCGAAGGGGGTGGTAGATATTTGGACAAGGTGGCAAGCTATCTCCGAGGATCATTGGCACTTTTCAGATTCTGAGTAGAGATGGAGAGGTGGTGTACTGCTTGGATCTACCTCCTCAGATGTACCAGGTACACAACGTCTTCCATGTGTCATAGTTTCGGAAGTATGTGCATGATCCATCGTACGTTATCGACTGGGGTGAGCTGGACATCTATGATGGAGTGACCTTTACTAAGTACACAATGGAGATTGAGGATCGGCAAGAGAAGATCCTTCATGGACAAGCTATTACCTTGGTGTGTGTCCAGTGGCAGCACGAGAATCTCTAAGAGAGCACGTGGGAGCGGGAGGCTCAGATTCATTTGTAGTACCCACATATTTTTGAGTAGCCATTGTTTTGGCCTTTCTGGGAGTAAAATACCTAAGGTGGGTGTGATGTAATGTCCTTGATTTTTTCCATGTATTATTTTTAATATTATATGAGAATTATTTTGAGACCAGGTTTTGAGACGGCGTGCAGTTCCGAGGCCCGGTGATCCCAGAACAAATGTTTGAATTTAATTAAATAATTAAATTATAGGCACGTGTGGTTTTACTAAAAAAGTGGAATAACTCCTGAACGGGTGCTCGGATCAGAAATCCAAAGGCACCATTTCATCTAGGGCAGCGAGTTTACCCTAAGGGAGACCTAACATCGGCTTGCATACGTCGGTGGCGAAATCTAGTGTTTGGACCCAACCGTAAAAAAATATTTTATTAAAATATTTTTTTAAATTTTGTTACAGGGAATATATTTTTTCCTCTTTAAATAAATGCCTGAAAAGGGGTATAGGGTTACAGGCCTCATAACCCTGAAACCCCAGGAAGTTCTGGGAAAAGTTCTGGAGGAAACCCCCAACGTGGCGATGACATTCTTAACGAATTTTGCTGGTGATGACGATGCAACGACCAGATCTTCGCCAACGAACACCGCAGATCCAGGTAGGGTGTTTGATCTCTTTGTGAATTCTTTCTCATTCTTGATTCCTACGACGAACGAGGACTAATCCACGAATAGATTAGCCCGCGGATCGATCGTATTTGCAAGATGGGTTTTTGTGTGGATTTTGGGGATTTTGATTGTTGAGTTATTTTGGTTTCGTTCAACCTTCTAACGGTGACAAACCAAAATCAACACAAATATCGATCGAGGTTCCTCCCTCTCGATTTGTTGTGTTTTTCTTCCCCGGATTCTTGCGTTCTTCATGTGTGTTCTATGCGTTCTTCGCGGGATAAGAACAATGATCGATTGACCCTTCGATCTGCGGTGTAACGATCCGATATTGTAGATACAACCTTGGAATGATGGTACGGAGTTGCGACGACGGTTTTAGCATATGATTTAGAGTGGATAGGGAGATATTTATTTTTGGTTATTTTTCTTCGGATGGATCATTGGAGATTTATGACCCGATCGAAGGCCCGAAACCCACAGATTCGTCATCACGATGACGAGGCGACCCAACATCTTGATTTTCGCGGCAAATAGACAGCAGAATCGAAAACTAGAAAATCGGCCGAGGCGCGTAGGAATAAGGCGACGTTATGGAAAATCCTAACTACACGGCGTGTAGTATTGGCTACATGGCGTTTGTTCGTCGGTGGACCACCTGATGTGTACTATTGGAGTACACGAACATGGGTTGGGTACACGAAAAAGGACATGACATGTACAACCCTCCCCGACCAGACCCGACCAGATACATGGGATACCCCGTGTACTGGTACACAGGCAGGCGACACAGACATACATCGTGTATGGGCATTCGGCCAGGGTACACAGGTGTTTCCTAGTTGATAGGACACGGCGTGTTCTTTGAATTACATGGCATGTATATGCTTTCCTACACAAATATGACTTCTGACATGGGCCGTTTACACAGGTAGCACCCGGAGTCATGGAACACAACGTGTAACCCTACTACATGCCATTTAGTTGAGTTTTACACAACTTGGATAGATGACACGGGACGTTACATAGGAAGTACCCGGGGTCAAGGAACACAACGTGTAACCCTAATACATGCTATGTAACCTATTTTACATATCTTTAGCTAGTTTCCTTCTGTGACTTGGACTAGTTTCCTTAGGTTTTTTACCCTTGGTCTTTCTCTTAAAGGTTTCTGGTATCATTTCCTATGTACAGGAGTATGATCCCTTTAGGAGAACATCCTAAATAGAGTTGTTGGAATCCCCTCTGTGATACTTAGACCTAGATCCTCTATTCATTCCTGGAACCCTAGGTAGAATTCTTGGTATCGACATGACCAACTTTACACAGGCACTGATCCTCTGCTTAGCGGAGTAGTTCAGACTGAGTTTTTGGAATCACCCCATAGCTATTGGTTGTGATCCTCATCTAAACATTATATTCTCAAGTGATTCTGGAGTGTGTTATCCCAGAACATGTACTTCATATCTCTCTCTTCAGACCTAGGAGTGTGTTCTCATTATTACGTGCTTAGTGGAATGTTCGAGCTGGATCTTAGTGGTGGTATCGCGATAGTCGATCGTGTATGAGTATATTTTGATATTCATGTTATATGTTCTATAAACATATACTATGTAGAGTTGACTGTATCCTCCATTTGTGTTATTTTTCCCTTTTTATATTCCTTTGTGGTTTTGGGGTTTTCTATTGGGTATTGTTATACTCACCCCCGTACGGGCTTTGCCCGAATGTGTCATGTCTTGTGCAGACGAGCGAGCCGTTAACAGGATTCTAGGCGGGCTAGGATCGGACAGTGCTTAGTGAGATCAGACAGGACGAGGTGTGTTGCTACGGCTATGGATTGCAGTTCCAATACGTTTCTTTATAGGTTGGACTTTGTTACAGACTCTCTTTTGGTGGGATTTTACTTTTGGCCTAGGGTTTTACACTACTATAGTTTACATTCCTGTCGTACTCTGTTGGTTGGGATTTTAGTGTATGCATGCATTTCCAATTTTTTGTAGTTTTTACTTTTCATATTTGTGGGATTAGATATGTGTGTGTGTGTGTACAGGTTTATAGTAAATTACTCCCATGTTAGTGACATGCCTACTCGGTGCTAGTCACCAACCCCTGGCCTATTAGAGGCGGACTTGGGGAGTTGCATAACGGGCCCCACTGGGATGGGTCGTCACAATTTTCAAAACATGGGAGACACTATTCTTTATAGAATATCCTTTGAGGTGTGATCCCAGGACAGTAGGTGAGCCAATGTTCTGTGTGACCATTTCCATTATAAAGCCTATTAAGATTAGAAGGATGATGATTATCAAAATTAGTAAAAGTGTGAAGAATGAAAGTGGAAATAGGGAGTGTCCAAGAGGGAATATTGAGTACCCTGTGGCTACTCCTCCACACAATAAAACATGTTAGATAACCATTTTAGATGGTGATAATCAAGCCTTTCCTGGAGGGGAAATAACCAAAAATTATTCGATGGTAGGTATAGACCTATGATAAGATCTCTAGGAAATACTACATATCCCCTGAGAATGGGAATCAAGCCACACATAGTCCTAGAAGGTATCATGGTAGGATAGTAACACCAGAGGGGTGAAACTATGTCTAGAAAGGATAAAAAAACATCTTGAATAAGAAGGCATCCCAGTTCTATACAATACATTGAGATTTTCTGTATAAAGGTGTGCAACTCAAACTATGGTTTCTTCTAGTTAAATGTCATAGATCTCAAGCTGTTGGGGTTTAAGGTAACATATATTTGACTAAATGTAGGAACATGTTTCCTAATGTGTCTGGTTTGGAATGAAATAATGATAACCTGATATTAAAAGAGGGCCAAAGAGATCCTATGTCACACAAAAATGGATAAAAAATAACCTGGGTCGACATCATATTTATTGTGTAAGAAAGGATATCATAATGTGTTGATGAAGGGGGATAGACCCAAGATGAAATATTTGGGAATCACTACATATCCCATGAGGATAGTAATCATGTTGCACATATTTATGGAAGGTGGCATGGTAGGAGACCATTGTTGGTAGGGGTTTATCCTCTCAAATTAGGATACTAAATCATCTCATATTAGAATATGAGGCATCCCAAATTTATGATGGGATATGGATATATTTTAAAATCTTATGTTGAGGAAATTGCCTATTCCATACCACATTTTTAATACATAACTTTTCAAAACATGATACAAATATATGATCTTTTAAATATCAGTTTCTAGGAAATGAGGAACATAATACATGAAAACATAAAACATTATTCTAAATTAACCTGAATACATATTCAGGGGTTCACCCTAATCTAATATTACTACATCTCATATTATGGGAAAATACATCGAAGGAAAGGGGTGAGCATGAATCCCATTAAGGGAATAAGAAATGGAGACAAAAAGCATGTGATCATGAGACATATCAATAAGAACTTGTGTCATGACAATACAGAATGAAAAAGAGACATATCTTAACAATAAGAACATGAATCATAAAATGGAAATGTTGATAAATCATTTAAATGATACATTCATAATTATATCACCATGGTTTATCACTAAGATTTCATAAATGAAAATAACAATGATTATTCACCAAGGTAACATAAAACAAGTCATCTATAGAGATTAAAACAAATACCCAATGTATTGGAGTGTTATCAGGTTAACCTTTCATATGTATTAATTTCATGTGATAAACATATATCATAATAAATCATTTAAAATCCCAGATGTGTAGAATAAATAATGAGTTTATTATCAAAATCTTGGAACAAAAATGTGCTTAAAGACACGATCATCGCGTCATTTTTAATCCACTAAAATGGAATGTGGGTTAATTTATATAAATACCAAAATAAAATAAATAAATTTTACATCTATGTGAATACTCAAGGGAAATAAATTGGTTTTTGTATTCAAAAAATAAAATAAAAGATAATTTCTTTAGTTGAAGGGAGAAATTTTAGAAGTAAATTCTCTAGCCTGACAAATATAAAACATGGTTTTAGAAAAGTGTAAAATGAGAGGGAAATGAGTATCACATTTATAAAACATAATTTTAATGTAAGGGTATGATCATGAAGTTAATAAAAAATAGTAACCATAACTTTCAGGATTCATATACAAAAAGTTGTTCTTGAATTGAATAAAAAGGAAGAAGAATTCCCTTACCTTGAAGAGTTCTTACTAAAACATGAGGATGGAACATTGGAAGATTTAAGACACCTTGGAGGGGACCCCTTGGGGGGGGGGGGGGAAATCACCATAAATTTATAGAATATAGATTGATAATGAATGGTTAATGGGTAAATGGGTACGTATTTATTGGGAAAGTGGAGGAATTGCTTAATAATTTCCAAAGTAGGTCTTGGAAATCAAGGTTGTGAAAAATGAAAAACCATTGGATTAAACATGGGGTTTTTCTCACGGTTTTGCATATTTGGGGAATTTTTTTTGATATATTAACTCAAAAATATCCAGGATGATTTTTAATACTTCTTCTGGCATGGAGACGTAAAAACTCCACAAAGTAATGTTTTTTTAAAAAATATTTTCTTTTTTAGGCTTTGGAAAGTCACTTATAGTTTCAGAAATTGATTAAAATATATTAAAATACTTAATATTAATAAAATAACATGTGCTAGGTTATGCAATTTTTTAATTAATTATTACGTCATTATGAAATAAATATGAAGTCATAAAATATACCGAAAACCCAAAACTATAATTTTTACTATTCATGAATAAATAAAGTATTTTTGAAAATCATCATTAATTAAACCTAACATAATTTCAATGTGATAATTTAAAATATAATTTTTATTTTATCATAATAATTATCTAAATATTATAATTTTATCTTTTAAATAAAAAATCATTATATATTTTAAAATAATAGTTTTTAATATATAATAAAATTTCTAAGACTTACAAATAATTTATTAGGACTTTAAAAAATTATATAATAATTTAAATCTATATAAGAGTGCTTTAAAATAATATTTTATTAAAAATAATTTAATTCATAATACTTGAGTTTATTATAATTTTTTTATATTTGTTTAAAAATCAATTATGTTTTATTTGCATCCAAAAATCAATTTATCAAATTTTTCTCAATTAAACAAATATTTTATCAATAAAAACTATTATTAAAAGGAATTGATGGAACATACAATTTATTTAAAAAAATTCAATCACACTTTAAGTAACTAAGTCCTAAAAAAGTAACCCCATATTACACTCACATACACCCAAACGGAAAGGTGCACGACGGTGGTAGTTTTAGGGGGTGGCTCAGCTAACATCAAATGAGTTGTAGTATCCACTATATTGAACTTATCGTAGAGGAAATTTTATTCAATCGTAACTTACTAATTCTTATATTGGTAATGGACAATGGAGAGCCCCAGTGATGATACACCTCTCCCAAGTTCAAACAAATGAACTTCAAACGAAACATTTTTACTGGTTGAGGCCATTGATCCTCTTTTATGAATTCATTATCCTTTTTCATTACTAATTATAAGAAATAATTATAATGGTATAATTATTAACCAAGGGTATATTTTACAATGTTCATATTTACCAATGATCATACAACAGTCGAATCCCAATTGTCACATTTCCATTTATAACCTATAAATACCACTTCATTCATTCAATCAAAATTTACTATAATCTTTCCCTATGGTTATATTTTCATTTCGTAAGATACTGATTGGTTTGATAATATATTTTTTCATTCTTGTTGAATTTTTAGTGGGTGTGATGATTCTTGTAGATTGGGTTGATCCTTACTTTCCCATTTAAATTTTCTATTTTATATTTTTTGTCCAGTTGCATTTTTTGTCATTTTAATTCGTTTCATAGCTGAATAATGTAATTATTATTGTTAATGAAATAAAAATTTGTTGGTTTATCTTTATTGTGTATGTGTATAATATTATATAATATGCAACACAAATTTATTCCAGAAAAAATATCATTTAAAAAAACTAGGTCATTCATTCTTCCCCCTTCAAAATTTTGTCCTTGAAATTTTAACTCATTACCTCGGTTGAGAAAAGGTGAGGGAACTTTTTCCTAATTATCTCATTGAGTTTCCATTTCACTTCTTCATATTCATGTTTCCTCCACAACACTTTGATAAGGTGGGAAGTTTTTTTCTGTAACACTTTGTCTCTATGGTCCAATATCTACAATGGTTCCTCCTCATAAGAGAGGTCATGTTCCATTTGTACCACCTCATGGTTCATTACATGTGAGAGACCATGTATGTACTTAATTAAGAGAGATACGTGGAATACATCATAAATTTGAGAAACATTTGGTGGAAGTTCTTGCTGATAGGAAACTTCTCATATACGATCAAGGATCTAAAAGGGGACAATGTTACTAGCGTTAAGCTTCCCTTAATTTCTAAATCAAATGAATCTCTTCCACGGTGATATTAAAAGGAAAAATTTGTCTCAAACATAAAGATCAAAGTCCATTTGAATATTTTTTTCAAAACTCTTCTGCCAAATTTGAGCATCCTTTATACATTTTGGGATGGAATGAACCTTTTCTAGCATCTCTTTTAGAAGATTGGGCCCAAGTAGCTTTCTGTCACTAACTTCATCCTAACATGTAGGAGTTATACATCTCTTATCATATAGAGATTCATATGGTTCCATTTGAATACTCGAGTGGAAGCTGCTGTTGTATGATAAATCAACCAATATGAGGTATTGATCCCATCCACCTTTAAATTCCATTGATCATGTTCTCAGCATTTCCTCAAGTACATGAATAGTCTTTTCAGACTAGCCATCAGTTTGAGGGTGATAAACCATACTAAAATTCAATTCTGTATTCAGAGCATGTTGACTAATTCTTCAAAATTTAGATGTGAACCTTGGATCCTGATTATAAATGATGGAAAGTGGAAATCCATGTAGCCTCACCCTTTCTTTTATGTATATCATGGAAATTTTTTCAAGAGAGAAATCTTCCCAAATAAAAATGAAATGATATGTCTTGGTGAGTCGATCAACTATAAACCATATCATATATTTTCCTTTGGATGTTCTTGGGAGAACAGTGTCAAAGTTCATAGTTATATTGTCTCATTTCCATGTTGGTAAGGGTAGTGGTTACAGTACCCCTTTTGGAATTTTCCACTCTACCTTTTCTTACTAACAAACTAAAGACCTTGTTGTGTAGTCGAAAATATCCCTTTTTATATTATCCAACAAATAATGATCATGAAGGTCCCTATATATTTTAATACTTCCAGTATGAATAAAGAATGTAGATCTATGATCTTCATCCAGCAGATCCTTATTTGTCTAATGATAGATAGCACACATATCTTTGTATGAAATTTCTGTAAGCCTTATTGATCAATATTTAACTTAGGGAGCTTCCCATTCTTCATAGCCTCTATCTTATTTGGTATTAAAGGATCTTATCTTTGAGATCTCTTGGTATTACATAGTAATTATGGTGGAGAAATAATTTGGGATATGGTTGATGATGTCCCTTCCCTTATGATTCCAATGTCCAAATTTATAAGATCCTTGATAAATGGTTCTCCTTGAATCCTCCGAATTTCCAGCACAACTCAGTATTTCCAACTTAATGAACAATGAATTTGTTTCCTCTTTCATGGTGATAATGAATTGAAAAATCATAGTCTTTAAGAAGATCCAACTATGTCTTTTGTCTTATGTTTAATTACTTTTGAGTGAATATTTACTTCAAACGTTGTTGGTCTATGTATATATCATACTTCTCCTCAGAAATAATTTTCCTCCATATTTTTAGAGAAAAAATAAATTCAACTAACTTCAGGTCATGCATAAGATAATTTTCTCATGAGGATTTAACTATCAAGATGCATAAGAGATAGGTTTATCATTTTTAGGGGGATTCACCCAATACCTTTTAGATATGTATAACTATAAATAATGAATCCTTCTCTGAAAGTGGGCAGAGTTAGAATATGTGCTTTAACTAATATATTCTTCAGTTCTTGGAAACTTTCTTTTCGCTACTTTGTCCAGATGAACATAGACCCTTTTTGAGATAAAATGATTGGTGGATTAGAATGTTGGGAAACATTTTTCAAAAAAATACAACACTATCCAGATAAACCAAAGAAACTATGAACCTCAGTTACTATTGTAGAGAATGGACACTCCTCTATAGCCATTTTATATTAAGGGTCAACTGATATTATTTAGTTCGTTACCATGTGCTCCAAGAATGAAACTTTATTAACTAGAAATCAAATTTTATGAATTTTAAAAATAGATTCCCCTTCCTCAGAGTTTTCAAAATAATTATTTGATGATCCTCATTCTCCTCCCAAATTTTAGAATATATTAAAATATAATCAATAAAAACTACTAATAATTTATCAAGGTACTATTTAATGACTCAATTAATAAAATCCATAAATATAGAATGAGCATTGGTCAAGTTAAAGGGAGCAACAACACACTCATAATGACCATATCTTATTAATAAGGTAGTCATTATGATATCTAATTTATTGACCCTAAATTGGTAATAACCAAATCATAGGTCATTCTTGGAGAATAATCGATCCCCATGAAGCTGCCCAAATAAATCATCAATCCTTAGGAGAGGGTAATTTTTATTTATGGTCATCCTGTTAAGCTCTCTATAATTAAGGCATAGCTGCATTGATCCATATTTATTCTTTAAAAAGAGAATAGGTTCTCACCAAGGAGACAATATTTGTTAAAAAAAATCCCTTCTCTAAAATATATTGAAGTTGTTTCATTAATCCCTCTAACTCTATATTTTCCATTCTATATGGGGTCTTTGATACCTGCTTAGATCTAGGTATGAGTTCAATGGAAAAATATACATTTCTTTCTATGGGTGGTCTAGCTAACTATTTAGAAAACAAATCAATGTATTCCCAAATGATGAGGAAATTATTTACATTATTACTTGTATTTCCTTCTCCCTCTTCACCCATTATCTCTATAAATAATGATATGGGTGGTGCTTCTAGAAAAATCTTAGATCGGGATATATCTCCTTTGAAAATAACTGTATGTTTTCTCTTCAAGACTACTGAAATTTATTTTCTTTTATATTTTATATTATCATTATACATTGAGATACATTCCATGCCATGTGTAGTTTCAAATTCAACCATGGGAATGAATAATAGATTTTAGATGAGAATGTACACGCCAATGTTAATACTAGAGTTTCTATACACCATTGATTCTAGGATAATCCCTCCAAGATTATTTACTGATAAATCTACTTTTACCAGTTCAAGGATTGATCCTATAATCTTTGAATACATGGATGAAATAAAGGAATGTGTAGAACTAGAATCAAACAAAGTACTTTCTTCCTTTAAGAGCCCAATGAGTATACCTTCCATCACATCATTTGGAGCCTCTACTTCATCCATCTTGATAAAAAATTCTCTACCTTTCTCTCTTGAACTATGAAAATGTTGATGGTGGTTCCCCTCCATTATCTTCTATTTTGGAAATTCATTAGAGAAGTGACCAAGCTATCAACACATAAATCATTGAAATTTTATATGATCCTGTACTATTATCCATTTGTTATTTGTATTGAGAATTTTAGGCTTAATATCACCATGAATTTTTTGAGCTATATTTCCATCTCTTATGCACTTATATCACTTTGACTCCCAAGAAAGCATCTCCCATAATAGTGTTTATAGAATTGTTTTCATGTGAGAATTTTCACATTCTTTACTCCTCTTCCATAATAGAAATTCTTCCTTAAGTTTTCCTCCATATACCTCTTCTTTTAATTCAATATATATGACCATTTAATATCCTAAAACTCCAATTCAACCTTCATATAATTCCATACAATATCTTTATGGATTTTATAGTTTTATTTTCTAGATTCATCCTCATATGGGGTCTTAGTATATAGTATAATCTATCAACCATTCCCTTAGGATCCATAAAAAATTTATAGGTGTATCAATCAAGTGTTTTAATGTTCATCTCATCAATTTCCACCAAATCCTTTTCCTTATGATTCAGGTCTGGTAATTCCTTATGCATTTTTGTTTTCATCTAGTGCAGGAAATGTTTATTGAAAAATATTCCCTTGAACTCTTCTCACTCCATATCATAAATCTCACTTCTTGGAGTCATGTTTTTAATCAGTGTCTACCACTGATTAGATTCTCTTTATATGTGGTATACTTCCAGGGTGACATTCTCTTGGTCCAAACAATGAATTACTACAAATATCTTATCTATAGATCATATCAATTGTTTAGAAATCAATGGGTTAGTAGATCCACTGAAATAAGGTGGTCATTGACGCATAAAGGTCTCAAGGGAAAGGTATTCCCTTTGAGGTGAATATAGTCGCTCCACTTAATTTAAGTTATTATTCAAAACTCTAGTTAGTTTATTGATCATCCTAATTATTTTTTCCATTCTACCTTCCATTGGAATTCAGTCAATGATCATCTATTACACTCATCATTTACATGGTTCCTCTTATTTCCTACCATTTTTTTAAAAGAATAAAACCATAATGAGAAACATTTTACTTTTTTGAATCTTATAATTATAAATGGATTTCATGTCTTAAAACATCATTCTAAAATATCTTATTAATCACCTCTAATAAAAATTATATTTTCTATATATTCTTCATAATGGTTCATAAAATATTTGTGATTAACCAAAACATATCCCCCAGGATTGTCAAACCCAGTGTGTAGTAAGGCCCATTGTTTTTTACCAGTTCATGATTGAGGCTATATCAATGTGGTGTTTTCCGGTGTTACCCCTAGGTAAATATATTCAAGATCCACATACACATTTATTATCTTTACAAGGATGTATTTTCTGGAAACCAGTTAATACTTACCAAAATACTAGGATGTTTTCGTATATCTAGACTTTTCCCTAGGGTTGTTCCTAATGTTTCCAAGTCATAATTTCCAAAAATTACGAAACCATATTTTGATACTAACTATGTAATCCTAAATTATTTTTACACAACTTATCAATACATAGTACAAATAGAGGATATTTTAATGTTTAGTTTCTTGGAAATAGGGTTCATGATACATGAAAACAGAAAACATTATTTCGGATCAACTTGAATACATATTCATGGGTCCACCTTAAGTTAATTTTATTACATCTCAAAACCTAGGTAGGTATATCAAAGGAAAGGGGTGATAATGAAGAATTGTAAGGGAATAAGCAAAGGAGACAAAAAGCATGTGATCATGAGAGATATCATCAAGAAAAAGGGTCATAAAAACAATGAATGAACAAAAGGCATATAATAATAATAATAAGAAAATGAATCATAACATGGAAATATGTATAAAACATTTAAATGAGACATTCATAAGAATATCACCAAGGTTTATCACAAATGCGTCACAAATGAAAATTACCAAGGTTATTCACGAAATTACCATAAAACAATCATATATAAAGATTAAATTAATTAAATAATTCATTGGAGAGTTATCAGGGTGCACCCTTAATATATATTCATTTTATGTGAGGCAGATAAATCATAATAAATAATTTTATTAATAACTTGAGGAGAATAAAGAATTGGTTTTTTTATCAAAATCAAGGAGTACAAATGTGCCTAAAGGCGTAATAATTATATATTTTTTTAATGAATAAAAAGGGAATTTGGGTTTAATTTATGTAAATATCCAAATAAAATAAAAAAAATTTAAATATAGGTTAATAACCATGAAAAATAAAGAGGTTTGGGAATTTAAAAAATTGAAATAAAAGATAAATTATTAAGTAGAAGAGAGAAATTTGAGATATAAATTTGAAAGCATGATGGGTATAAAACATGTTTTTAGAAAAGTGTAAAATGATAGGGTAAAATGGGATCACATTCATAAAAATAACTTTTATGTAAGGGTATGACAAAAAACTGAAATAAAATTGAGTAACCATAAAAATTAAGAGATATATATAAAAAAGTGGTTCTTGAATTTAAGAGAAAGGAAGGAGAATTATTTTACCTGGAAGAGTTGTTCGTAAAATATGAGACTGGAACCTTGGTTACTTGAGTAAAACTTGGGGGGAATCCGTGGAACTAAAAATCACCATATATTCATGGAGGATGGATTGGGAGTGAAGGGGAATGGTGAAATGGGTGGGTATTTATAGGAAAAGTGAAGGAATTGAATAATAATGTCCAAATATAGGTCTCGAAAATCTAGGTTGTGGAAAATGAAAACACCTTTGATTACCTATGGGTTTATCTCATTATTATTGACATTTGGGCCATATTTTATGATATATTAATCCAACGGAACTGACACCATTTTTAATACTACTTTTTTCATGGAAAATTAAATAATATACAAAGTAATATTTAAAAAAAATTAAATTTTCCTTTTTAGACTTTTGAAATTTGCATATTGTTTTAGAAATTGATTAAATTTTTTTAAAATACAAATTAATAAGATTAAAATTTTTAGTTCATGATTTTTTTTTAAATTTTATATCATTTTGGCATAAATATAAATTCATAAAATATAGCGAAAAACCCAAAACAACATTTTTAACATTCAATAAAAAAATAATGTATATTTGAAAAATCTAATAAATTCACCCCAACCTAATTTCAAAGTGAATATTTGAAATATATCTTTTATTATATCATAATAATTCTATAAATATGATAATATTAATTTTAAAACTTAAAAATTTCCATTTATTTAAAAAAAGTAGTTTTAAGGAAGAGTCAAATATTTGAACTTATAAAAAATTTCTTAAGATATAATAAAATAATTTTATCATTTATATTTAGATTATTTAATTTTAATAATCTATTTTATGAGAAAATATTATTCAAAATACATGAGTTTATTATTAAATTTCATATATTTTATAAAAAATATATTTTTTATATAAAAATAAATTTATAAAATTTATCTCAATTAGAAATATATATTATTAAGAAAAAATATTTTTAAAGGAATTTATGGAATAATAATTTTATTTATATGAAGGAAATTAAATTTTATGTAACTAAGGCCAAGAAACACAACCCCTTATTACAGTTTTATATGCCCTAAGGGTAAGGTGTGTGTTGGTGGTAGTTTCCTGGGGTGTCTTAACTAATGTCAACCTAGTGGTAATCTCTAGTAACTTGAACTTCTCCCATAGGATATTTTTTTCAAGAATCAATTTTTGATGCTTGAATTGGGATTGGTCAAGGGTGAACCCTAGTGATGATACCCCCTCCCAAGTTCTGACAAATGGGCTTCAAATGGAATGACTATACTGGTTGAGGCCATTGATCCAAATTTATATATTAATTATCATTTATCATTACTACTTATAAATTCTAATTATAATGGTAAAATTATCAACCAATGGTGTAGTTTCCAATGGTCATATTTGACCAATGGTCATATAACAGATGAATCCTAATGACTATATTTCCTTTTATTCCCTATAAATACTACTTCATTATTTCACTAAAAAATCACTAAAATTTCTCCCTAAGGTTATATATTCATTTCATAAGATGTTTATTGTTTTACCAATATTTTGTTTCATTTATATTGCATTTGAATTATGGGAAATGATTCTAGTATATTGGGGAAATCCTAATTTTCCCATTTTAATAATTCTATTATATATTTTATTTCCACTTATAAGGTTTAGCAATTTAATTGGTTTTATATATGAATATTGTAATGGTCACTGTTAATGGGATAAAATTGTATTGGTTTCTCTTTATTTTCTATGAGTATAATATTATATAATATGAAACACATATTTATTCTGGAAAAAAAAACAATTATAAAAATTTGGTCGTTACATTGGAGAGGCTTACGCATTGACTCGAACATTATTTTCATCCTCATGTTGGGTCATGAGGTCATCTTGACCTTCTAATGGGTCAGTGAATATGAATGGGTATTATTCCTAAAGATCAGGCCTCTGAAGTAATTTTGGGGTAATAACACTATGGGTAATGGATATTTTTTAGGTGAATTTACAGATGGGCCTAAATAGAGAAGGTATAGACGTTTCTATGTATCCCATGGAAATGGGAAAAAATCCACACATAGTTATGGAAAGAGGTGGGGTCATAGAATTTCTGAAACATTAGGGATGAAGAAAAAAATGTGAATAAGGGGTGAATGAACATATTTTAAGGTCACAATTGTTGGATGATGGATCATAGTTTAGAGTCATAGAGCATTGACCATAGGGGTGGGTGCCTTAAAGATGTTCATGTGGTGAAAAATGGTTAAAACCCAATGTGATAGGAGAGAAGGAGGTAATGCACAACACAAAGAAATCTAGAAGCAAGCTACACATAGTTAAGGGTCACAAGGATTGGACCATGGGAATGTGAATTTTTTTTTAATATTTTGATGCTTTGACTATCGAAAAGTATTTTAAATTCATGCTACCAAGACTAAGGGGGAAAATTGAAAAATTGTTTAAAGCTGTGATACTTAGACTAGGAAGATTTTTTTCTCTAGGGTAACAGTGTGGTATTGAAGATGTGAAACCCAATGTTAAAGGAGTAATTTAGGGCTACGTACCACATAAATACCTTGATTTTAATGTAACATAGTTTAAGGGTATAATTATTGGACCATAGTGGGACCAAAGGGCCAAAGGGGTGGTAAATTTTTGGTCAGTCCCAAAGACAGGGGATCTAGACATTAATATATATCCTATGAAAATGGGAATCAAGTCACAGATAGTTCAGAAATGCGGAACGGTTAGGGACCAACCATGATGGGGGGCATCCCCTATGATGAGGGAATCCCTTGTTCATGAAATGGCATAAGGCTAAAGTTTATCATGTTATATGGATATATATTTTTTGGTCATGTCATATCTATCATATCAGGCAACCGAGTTTCACATGAGGTAAGTGTTTTTTGATCATCACATTCTTATCATATTTGGAATTCCGATTTGATATAGGGTATGGTTTTTTTATCATCCCTTACTTATCATATGAGGCATCCTAGTTTTATATGGGGTATGATCGCAAGTTAACATCAGGTACTGAGGATGTTTGGATTTATATTTTAATGTTGTACAACTTAGACTATGGTTTCTTCTAGTTTAAATTCATAGAGATCAGACAGTAGGGGATGTAAACAGTTCAAGGTCAAAATTATTTGATTGTGGATCCCAGTTTAATGTCATGGAGATTGGACCATGGTTAATACAATTTAATGTCACATAGATTTGACCAGTTGAAAATAGTTTAAGGTCATACTATCTGGACTATAAGTATTTCATTATTTTAATGTCATAGAGATTGGACCAATTGAAAATAGTTTAAGGTCATACTACAGGGACCATCCCAATCATCATGAAAATTAATACTTGAGAAACATAGCATTGATGGGAGGTGTGATACACTCCCCAAACATAGTAATCAAAGAGTATGCTCTACTGGAATAGAACTTATAGATAACATAAGGTCCTTCCCATTTGGGCTCCAACTTTAGTGGTTATTTACTGGGTAAAATAAGTGTTTTGAGGGCCAATACAACTTCACTCTAGAGGAAGGATAGGAGGAAAATCTTCTTGTTGAATGATTTTACTCTCTTATTTTGCGGCCTCTCTATGTTTTTCAAGGCCTTCCAAATGTTTTCTTCAAGGGAATTTAGTTTAAATTGATATACTTTTTCCATTAATTCATGTGTATTATGACTATAAAAAACTATTAAGTGCAATGAAAACTGAACCTCAATGGGTATGACTGCCTCTGTTCCATACACCCGAGAGTATGGGGTCACCAGCATAAAATTTGAAGTCATTATAGGATAGGACCAAAGGGTTTTGGGGATGTTTTTAGACCAAATAATTTTGTTCTAAACCACCATTTTCGCAGGATATCAGATAGGGCCTTTCTAAATACCTCAATTATCCCATTTTTCTTTTCATGGTAGCGAAAAGTGTGGTTGATCCAGATTTTTTACTTGGAATACAAATTATTTAGCTCATCTTCTTGTATGTCGGTGTTATTTTCTGTTAGAATAGCCTGATGAACTAAAAATTGATGGATGATGTTAGAGATCACAAACTCTATTAGGGATTGGATTGTTATTTTCCTGATAGGACATGCTTCTTCCCATTTGGAAAATAATTTAGTTGTTTTTAAGAACTTTTACTATTGAGTTCTTTCTAGAGGTTATGCCCACAAAACATTGAGTCCCTATTTTCGAAAGGGATCATCATACTTGGTGGTGTGGGGAATATATGTTATTCAATGAATAAAGTTGGCATGGACCTAACTTGAGTGAAACTTTTTGGTGAACTCAATGAAGTCATGGACCATGGTGGGATAGAAGTATTCTAATATCTGTATTTGGAGTGAGATCTACAATACCTATTAATAGGTACTGTAAGATCCAACATGTACCTCTTTCATAACATGAGGTATCTGTTATCCTTAGATGCAAAAAAAGATAATTCCATCAAACCAACAGCTCTAGGGGTTTTCTCCAGGTTAGGTCCACCCTGGTGGGTGAACTATGCTATACACTAGAGGATTTTCTCATGCTTGTATCAGTCTAGCAGGAGAGTACCATGATAGAGATACTCAACAAAGTGATGGTCCAATTTGGATTTTAATCTACTATGGGGGGATAATAGACCTGGAACAGAGGTGCTGAAAACCAGTTGATTCACCTATTGTTTTCCATCATCGAATGTAGTGGGGTGGGGGAAATAACCTTCCGATGCACCACATGAATGAACAGATCATCCTAGTAAGGTTCTAGAAGAGATAAAGTGAGGATTTTCAATACATGTTCTTGATCATTCTTTGAACATGGAATATGATTCCCCTCTAATTGAAAAGGGAACTGAGTCACTAGTTAACATGTATGTTCCAAAAAAAGCACTAGCTCTTGTTTTCTGATGACATAGTCACCATTGATCTATTTAATGAATTTATTAGATTCCCCCTTCAAATGTAAACTAACGAAATCAATATCTATGTATATATTAAGGCTAGTAATGAGAGCTTGAAACTCTACCTCATTGTTGATATAACCTTTTGAAAACAAGAGAAAGTATGGAAAGACTATCTGTGCTAGGGTGACGAAGATGATTCCTAGGACTACCATACTGATATTAGTGTCCTTGATCCTTCTACGATCCATCCTCCATATGGAACAATTTAAATTAATCTCCCAACATGTTAAATACTGATATTCCAAAAGAATAGTTTCATCTAGGAAATCAATATCCATGGGTGGTTCTTCTGGGGTTGGATGTGTGGCTAGGAAGTTTGTCAATGAATGGAATTTAATGACCTTATTTGGGAGAAAACTGATGTCAAAATACTATAGGATCATCACCCAATGTTCTAATCCTCCCATTAGCATGGAGTGATTGAGTATATATCTCAGCGAGTGTACTCAAGACACCAAATGTATCTCATGATGCAATAATTAATGTCGAAACTTTTTCTCTAAAAAAACCAGTGCGAGATAACAATTATTAATAGGGAATTATTTAGTCCCTGTATCTAGGAGAATGCAGCTGAAATAATCAGTGTCGGCCTAAAATATTCCTAGGTACTAAGGTTCACTTGAGTTATAGAATAAATGGCGGTGGAGACCCCCTCTTAAAATTATAGAGGGGTGTCTTCTGAATCCTATTCATCATTTGAGATAGTAGATGTAGAGGGATGATGTCAGTCTTTCAGGGTACCTAACTCAAGGGAAGAATTGTTGTATACTCTATTAGATAAATAATCCTCATCAAGGGGTTTTATTTCTATGTAGACTATGGTGAAGGAATCTATTGAGCCAATTTCATCTTGTTTCTGGTCACAAGGTCCACTCTTGATATTGAAGTAGTGGGAATGAGTCTCTCTTCATTGAGTTAGCCCTAATTTTTGAAGCATACAAGAATGTTGTAGATGAGTAGACATGGGGTGAACTTGTTTGTACATTACATAAGTAAGGTCATATAGTATTATCTAGGCCTATATGGTGTAGCATTATGAGGTAATATACGGGAACACTTTTTTTTGAGACACCAAAAACCTTCTTTGATACAACAAAGCATCCTATGTATTCTGGTGTAGTGGTCTCAAACGAATGATTTAGGAGAAAAAAGTTGTCATTCAAGTACACCCAAGGATATTTTTTGGTAGCCGTTAGATCATTGGGAGCATTGATGAACTCAACATTATAAGTTTTAATATGTTCCCCCTCTCTTTTCTAGTACCGAGTTTCCCAATAATGGTATTTATAGAAGTTAAAGGGGGGTTCATCATCTTTATGTACAACTACTTAGACTTATATGGAGTACATAAGGAACCATTGGTATAAAGAGGGTACCATTTCATGTATATGATGGTAGGACCTTCCCAACAGCACATTGTAGGCAGTGTCCTATGAGACTACCAGGAATTTAGTGCTTGACACTGTGCCACCGAACTGATTCTTCATCAAAATATTTCCCCATGATTTTTTATCAATTTTATCAAACCTTTGAATTATTAGGTTGAAGGGAGTTAGATATTCTTCCATCATTCCCATATTATGGAGCATCCGAGTTGGGATGAGATTAATCCTAGAGCTAGTGTCTTCTGAGTATTTGTATATTTCAATGACCTCGAACTGGCATGTGATGTATAACAGGTGTATGTGCCACTGTATGATGACATCCTCATCTTCCTTAGAAAATGAGATGATGTATTGAAAATCCTCTTACATAACTTCTTCTGAATAGTAGGCCTCGATAGAAGATACCTTTTCATTGAATTAGAGGGGTATTTTCAAATATTTATTAAGGGATTCACACATCTCACTTAATAGGTAGAGATCCTCGAAGATCAAAATCCTCATGGGTATGCTAGTGAGGTGCTTTGACACAATGTATTTCCATGCAAGGGGAATATTTTTTCCTATGGAGTGTCTATCCTTGGAATGGAGCATAGTGGATGTTGTTGGTTTAACCACTGGGGCTTGGCTAGTACTAGAAATCTTCTACTACTAACTAGATAGTCTACATTGAAAAATTATAATCTAACTATTATTTGGATAATGTTGGGATCTAACTAGATAGAGCGAATCATGGAGTGGTCATGGATGAGTTGCACGGTCAGCCAACACCATCGATTACAGAGGTGTACTTAACAACATTGATCGGGAGTAAATTGCATTATGAGCTCAACACAAGGGATATTTTCTAGTTTTAGTGGCATGAATACCCTAATCTAGATCACTAACCATATAATTATAACATCTCACAATTCCTCTAAATCTCATTTGATGATGCTAACTTGAGGAACCTAAGATTTTTTCAAAGTAATCCTTACCATAGGGCATTGTGAAGTTGTCTACTAGCTCAATGTAATTCATAGAGGAATACTCCTGATCATACTGTATAGAAGAGTCCAGGGTTGGGCATACCTTTGGTGCATCTCATTACTCGAGAGGATTGAAGTCATCGACAATGTGAGATGAATTAGGCATTAGTGGGGGACTATCATTTCCCTTGCACTATAGGTTACTATTCTTCTGAGACTTGGAAGGTTGTGACAGAGTTGTGGGTGCAACAGTCCAAGGAGGCACAACAACCATATGAGGTTCCAACTTGCTCAAGCGGGCACACATAATTCCCTAAGTGTAAAAAACTATATTTTGGGCCAACTAGTCATTATAATTCTATGTCCCCTAGATGGAAACCACTTCCATTCATTAGATCCTTCACTATCACTATCGAGGTTAGAAAAGTTATATGTTACCTGTGATGAAACATATCCAAACATGATTAACCATGACCTAATTGGTCTTAGAGACAATATTTTAATATGAAGAATTCCTTGATAGTGTGTATGATGATCCTATGGTATGGGTAATAACTAGGGAGACTAGTGGTATGGGCCTCCTCTGGTGTCTTGCACTCTAGAAATTTTAGGATTCCATTTTCCATGGTGCATATATAGTACCATGGGACCTATGAATCCTTGAAGGAATATGTCTTATTTATTATTTCGTGGAAAGGTACCCTAATATCCTAGCCTTGATGGGGGGATGGAACCACATTCTCTCATCAAAGAGGTTTCACTTGGTGAGGCTACACCTACCAGTTCTGTGCTATGTGAGTCTATGCTTGGTAGGGCTGAACTCGATGAGGATCATATAGAAAAGGGTCTGGTAGGTGTATTGGATTAGAAACCTCTAAATGAATAGTGGAGACCATCTCTACTTTCATAGGCCTTCTCAGGAGAGATGGAAGGGGTAATGGGAATGGCCATTGTCTAGTCTAGTGCAAGATTTTTCCATACACCTAGCTTTTTCATAGAATTCCAAGAATCCCACAGGTTAGTTCAAGGAGATGAGGGTAGGGACTATCTCATTCCTGATGTTCTATACACACATCATCAACAACAATTCTTAGGATGGTAACATATCGACTGAATACATGAGGCCTTCCCACCAGGTGGTGAAGTCGGTGACTCGGTCATCAGACCTTTGTTTTCACTTGAAGAAACTGGAGATAGTCATCTTTCACATGGTGGAACTAAACCGGTATAGGAACTATCATTGGATATCCTCCCAACCAGAAATATACCCTATGGGTAGCTAGCTATACTATACCCACATAGACCCTTCTATATTCTGATCGAGGTATCAGATCTTGGTAGCCTCCTGATGTTCTAGACACCCAAATATTGGGATGTACCTCGAGTTAAAGTGGTCCATATATTGTAACGGGTCACTCATTCCATTAAATAGAGTGAATATAATGTTACCAAACTCTAAGTGTTCTCATAAAATTCCCACCCATGCTGGTCATGGCTTTTCATCAGGTGGGATTATCAACTGTCATGTTTCCAGAGCATCAAGATGAGTAGCAAGATTAGCTATCAAATCATATTAGCGAGAATCTATGAAAAAAATGTGTTGATGGGATCATTAAATGAAGGAGAAATATAAACATGACATTGAGGTAGATAATCATGCAACTCAAGTGGGGTCGATGATTCATATCTCGTTTTCATTCCATATCCTACAACTTTTTACCTAACCAGATATATGGGGCCCCCATGTTTGAATTGGGGAATCTAGATGAGGGGGATCAGGTTCCCCAATAGAGGAGGTATAGTCCCCCTTAAGGTATTTTTGTGTTCCAGTTACCATTTTATAATGAGATTAGTGGTGATTATTTTGTATTCCTTGAACAAAATGAGTAAGGCGGCAACCATGTGTTCCGTCTTTGCTTTCGGTGAAACGTAAGATGGGTTGGATGTTTTAAAATTTATTTTTCCCTTGTCCAAGTACCAACATATAAGAAACAAAATCTCATTGGGGAGAAATATGAGGCCTAGTACATGTATTTAATGACGAGTTAGGACACTTTCTAGGGGGTTTACCTGGTACTGCATCACCCCTTAAGGAAGATCTTCCCAGATGATCCCTATGTTGGAGGCCCTATTCTTCTATTCCTCTGGCGGGTCGGTGATGAACATATTTAACATGGTTTTAGACAAAAAGAAATATTCCTCATTGGTGGATATGCTAGGCTGAAGGGATCAGTTCTATCATAGGAAAGGGTTTAAGTGGAGGGAAATATACTATCCCTAGCCTCTGATCTATACATGAAGAGACACATCATCCAAGACACATTAGAGCATAGTGAGGATCTTGACAAAGGTTTTATGAATATTATAGTGGTATCCATATGAAATATGGTGTTGGGATACTAGGATCAATGTGATATCAACCTTTTTTCACTATTGGTTGATAGAATTGAAAATTTTATAGCTCCCTAGGTCGGCACACTACCAATCACAGAGGTAATCATACATCGCCTAGATGATCTAGTGGAAGCATATGTCCTTTTCCTTGGTGAGGGACTCTGGGATCACAAAATATGTACCTATAGGGGGTTGTAACACAAATAACATATGATAAGTAGACAAAACATACTGTAGGACCTCTTTTATAGAGGAAGGCTACTTCCATTGGTCTCTTGAAACCACAATTAGTGCATACTGAGATATGGGTGGTAGTACTAATTTAGACCTTATTTGTGGTTTCTTTATTGGAAAATAAATTTCCACATGGGTCAAATTGCCTCTACAAGCTGGAAAATCTCTTGGAGGAAGATCCAACTTCTAGATTTTGTCCATGTATGATGGGATTTTTACCACTGCATAATGTTATGGGGAGGAAGAATCCACTTTTAACTCTGTGGAGTTCTCACCATCATTTTAGGGAATCAATATAGACCCTAAAATATCTCTTAAATATTGGGTGTAGGTATAGAAGAGGGAAACTAGTGGTGATAGAGACAATTTCACTATGATTCTCTCGAAGGGGGTCAAAACCTTATCCACCTACAAGTATCTACAAAAGAATCTATGATCATATGGACCTTATCTTTTTGACTGTTAAGACATAATTTTTGGCCTAATTCCCAATGCTATAGAAGCCAGGGTGAATGCTCCCTCATTGAGTCATAAATTTTCCCTGAATCTGAGAGGTCAATAATGACACGATGCTTCCTAGAGTTCCACCTTTGATGGTGATTGCTCACCATACTACCCCTGGATGGTTCCTCGGGGAAGGGTAGGTCTTCAACATGGGGAGGACCTCTATACTGGTTGGTGGTGGTGTAGGGAGGACCTTCATTTTTGTTGATGGGAACATGGGGAGGACCTCTATGCTAGTTAATGGGAACATGGGGAGGATCTCCATGCTGGTTTTTGATAACATAGGGTGGACCTCCATGCTGGTTGTTAAGGACATGGGGAGGACCTCTGTGATGGTTTTTGAAAACATGGGGAGGACCATTTTATTGGTTGTTGATAGGGGCAGATAGGACCTCCACTTTGGTTGTAATCAACATGAGGAGGAACATTGTGATGATTTATGGTAACATTGGGATAACCTCATTTTTGGTTGGTATCTGTGTGAGGGAGGAGCTCTTCACTGGTACTCCTTATCAAGATATGGATTATAATGCTTTTTGATAGAGATGGTGAATAAGAGAGTCAACCTAGACAACCTATGAGGTGGCTAGGGTCTTGATCCAAGGAGTTAAAAGACATATCCTCAAAATCCTAATGTGGGCATCTAGTGGGATACACCGATGGTGGAAGGGGACACAAGAACTGTGGAATATTTCCCTTATTTGAAATGTCATTATCCTAAACACATTATCGATGTTGGGTGTTCTGGATTGAGTGTGTAATGGTGATGAAATAAAACCATTCATCGTCCTGTGAGACCAATATATGATGGAATTGATGAGGTTCAGTGGGAGTCCTCCTAGGCGGCTCATGAGCGTTGGTCACTAATGGTGTGGCTCAAACATACCGTACCTCCTCAGTATAGACGTGTGAGATATTACAACTCTTTGAGTAGAGGCTCCCAAACTAGATCACCATCAGAAAGGGGTTTTGTTTCCCACTGTACCACACTTAGGTGTGGTAGTTTTGGTGAGGTGTCGATACCTCAAGGTCCTAGAGGGCCATATCCCAGGTGGGAATAACCCCCTCATGATCATGCTAACACACAAGGATGTCGATCACCCTCCGTTGAATTATCTCATAGGGTGAGATGGTGCATGTGTGTTCATAAACTAAAGTTGAGATGAAATTTAGGGAAGAGGTTTAATGATATGGGATCAACGCATACCCTACCGTAGTTCCCATTGGCATGAGGTCATTGGATTCTTGTAACATGAGTCCTGTAAGGAATGTGTTTTCATCCATTATTATAGGTATAAGGAAAGAGATTCCCAATTCCCCAATGTCATCCAATCTTCTTGAAGTAGGTAAGGATCCATGCTGATGATGTCGCAAATCGAGGATGCCCAATGTTAACTTCCCCAATCCATCGGTGAGTTTCATGCTGAGTCCAGTTTTTTTCGCGAGGGGTCCTGAAACCAAATATCTAGAATTAGTGAAAAAAAATCTAATGGTTCCCAAAATTATACTGGTCCTCATCGTTGAGGATAATATTTTTATATCATTTTCACCATTTTCATTTCCAATGCTTCCACTATGGCCGACACATCATGCGCACTTTCTATTCCTTTGCATTATCACTTTTCAATGGAAGGTGTATTCCTTAACTTTCATTGGAGATGTCTTCTCCATGATCGAAATGGGATGATGGGAAATTAGTTCATCCTTCCATGGATCCTTCCATAAAGCTCCTCGCCTAGCCCGGGTCTCCCTCATATATTACGTCATGTTTTTCAAACTCATTCCTAGTGTAATATTAAAGTGGATTCTAGTTAATTACATTGATTCTATAGGAAATAAACCATTGGTTATTATGAGTAGGTGTGTTTGGAACATCTAGGAATTTATGAACATTGGGTATATTTGGCACCTATAAAGTCTTCCTCCTTGGGATGGAATCTCTGTTATGGGTAATCTTAGGTGTGGAACCCAAGGAATCCCATATTTATCGTGTGGTAGTTGATTCCAAGGGAGTAAGTATTATGAGGCATTTTACCTTAGGCATCCCATGTTATTTACATGGGTTAGAGATTCTAGAATTGAGAATGAGTTTAACATCCTATAGAGATAGGCATAGGGTTAACATCTTATGGGGACATAATGTGTGTAGGTTTATTATCTTGTGGAGATGGAATTGATCACAATTTTTATGTTCTTTGGGGACTGGTAGAAGCTACATAGTGTGGGAGGATCGATCAATGGTGAGATGTTGTGGGTGATTATGTATGGAAGCATCCCAGTGTGGGAGTCACTTTCGATGGTAGGAAAGTGTGTGGGGGGATTACGTGTGGAAGTTGTCCTAGTGTTGGAGTTTCATCCCAAGTGTTGGGGACTCATCCATTGGTGGTGGAGGATGGTGTGGGGCTTATGCATGGAAGCATCCTGTTGCAGGTGACTCATCCACTCTTGGGGAAGGATGGTGTGGGGATAATGCATGGAAGCTACCTTGGTGTTTGGGTTTCATCCCATGTGTGGAGTTTTGTACCATAGTGGGGGAGAAGGTGGTGTCCCATGATGATCGTACATGAGGTATCATATGTTCATCACATAGTGAAATGATACAGTTTAACCTCATGTGTATAGGATTTTATCATGTTGTTTAACATCATATGACTAGTATGCAGAGTTTGCAAGTTTTATGTCTTATATATCAAATGTGAATGGGGATTACTCTTTGAAGGGGATGTAGGACCCTGAGACACCCTGAGAGGGGAGGGGTGAATCAAGGTGTCATCTTTTTCTTCTTAAAGTTGTGGATCTTGTTCCCACGTTGGTAGGAACCCGTTAAACCTGTATGATGGATATGATCAGTAATGAAACATTCACATTCATAGATATGACAGAACTATTTTTACTGGGTTCACCACTAAGGTCTATGTCCAAGGAGCATACACCGACTGGTTGTCGGTCATACCAAAATCCACTATGCTTCACTAGCAGTAGATTACAAATGTTCGGGCACAGTCACTCTATCCCAGGCTCACTTCCCTTACAATGGTTCAGGGATAGCTCACTGCGTCCCTCGGGTCACTCCTGTTGACTCCCCCTGGCTCACTACCGTTGGCGAAGTCTCACTCAGTTTATAGACGTGAATGTCTCTTCAATAGATAGACATGAAGTTCTTTTTCTCTTATTCAGCATGAGACTTTGCTTGCATCAGAGTCCTGAGTTGATGCTCTGTTAAAGTCCAAATTTCATCCACTGATGAATACCTCCTTTTCCCCTGTCCACTGGGCAAACAACCTTTAGAGTGGGCCTTCTCAAAGTACCCTACTTCACAAGGCTCCCAATTTTGCAAAGCTCAAACAAGCCTTCGTGGAGTCCCTGTCTTTTCACGAAGCTCAATCACGAAGCACTCTCGCAATGCTCCAGCCTTCGCAATGCTTGGCTATCGCGGAGCTCCTGCCTATTCGCGAAGCTCACTAAGCCAACGCGGGGCACACAACTTTCACAGAGCTAGAATAGCCGCCGCGAAGCTCCTCTTTCATGAAGCACACTGCCTTCGCGAGTGACATTTGCGAACCGAGAGAAAAGGATTTTCGTTGAGAGCTCTATCTACTTCTCTCGAGGGGGTCGACCTATATTTATAGGCGATTCCACCGACCCTCGAACTTTCCACGCGAATTCAGCACCACGTCATCCCAAATCACGAAGCTCCGAAGTTTCAGCTAGAATTATGTCCAAATCGCGAACCACCTCGGCAATTTTCAGTTCACAGAGCTCGTCATAATCGTGGAGCGTTCCGTCATTTCCTTCGCGCCTTCGCCGTGAAGTTACCTCGCAAAGCTCTTCGTTGCCATGATGCTCTTCATCCTCTGCCGTTTGCGAATCTTTGACGTAATCGTGAAGAGTCACCGCCTCTATACTTCAGGTCTTCGCGAATTCCAAACCATTAAGCCACTATTCGCGAAATTCATGCCATTGCCATATTTAATTATGCTCTTCATTGAAATCCTATTTTTGAGATGCTCACCAAATTCCAAATATTGGACCCCAAAAATTTGGCAAACACTAGGAAACGTCGCCACCTTCAATACTGTTGTCTGCATGAACAATATGATCTCTTTGCTAGTACACGATCCGAACTTCCATTGAGGATTGACAACAAACACAAACCATACTCCAAATCATGCATCGAAGACCATGGTTCCAATAGGGGATACTGTTATGGTGGGAAGAAGATTCATCATAAGGAATCCCCAATGAGAAATGTGCATAGTTTATCTCAAATATTCCACCACTAAATCTTACAATACCACTGCTTATGTGCCTCTGGGTGGGGAATAGATTTGTAATTACAATGGAGGAGTGAAAACAAGGAGACCCGCTGTTAGGGTAACTAATGTTATGAGTGAGATAAATTAGGGAACCTATTATTAGGAGTATGAGGTAGGGTAATTGATGCACTAGAATCATAGGGAGCATCAAGTCTGGGACTGGAAATTTATTACAGTCAACTCTATTGTGTTTCTGGAAAATGTAGTTGCATGAGCCTGGGGCTCCAACATAAGCACAACAAATGGATTGTAATGGAATAGTTGTGGAAAATATTTGGATTTGAGTGCAGGTTAGACTAGTGTGAATAAATATTCTCTTTCATTAATTCAACTATCCTTAGGAGGTGTTTCAGGAGGATCGCTCAATAGTAGGCCAAGTCAATCTGGGACTCACATGTTGCATATCATGAAAACTATCAACCTATGATGGTCTATTGTTTTGGGTGTTGTGTGATATCATGGAGTAGGGGTTTGTATGTACATGATCATCACTTCATCTTTTGGAGAGCCTCTCCAAAGGTGGGGGTGAGTTTCTATTTATAGATGAAACTATCATCCAGTGGTGCACAACTAACTGTATGTGGAATAGAGCTACATGGTTCTCATCCCTTTTCTACTAGGTATTCACTATGAAACATCATTGATTATATGTCACCTTTTCTACACAACTATATGGATACATGAAGGGTTTCCACAAAAATCTTATTTCTTATATGCACATGCCTTGTGAGCCAGGGGCTTGATCATGCAACCTATTGGATTTGGCATATCCTTTCATGTAAAAATGTTCGGTCGTGAAAGAGACAACCTTCAATGTAACCCTTATTTTTTTGATGAATGGGACATTGAAATTATTTTGGACTTAGGGAATTCATTGAACTTAGAACCACCTTTGGTGCATAAGTTGTTTGCATGTGGAACCCCATTTGCTATGTGAAACCATTTAAACTTTCTATAAACATTATATTTGAAAAAATAATGATCTTTTTGGGTGATTTGAGTATTCAGTTACTCCAAAATCAGCCTTTGAGGGCCCAATACTTTTTTTTCATTTCCAAAAGTGTTCTCATGGGGAAGATGATCACACATTATAGTTTCTATCTTCTGAGGGGAAAATGTGTAGATTTGGTGGGAATGTAGGGGTCATTGGATAGAACCTCAATTAGGTATCCATGTTTTGTCTGGATCTCAGGATTAAACTTCAGGGAGGCATCCTACACACTCTATTAAGAGAAATTTATCAAACCCCACATAGTTCAATGCCACAATTTATGGTCATGTGATAGGACTGGTCCATGTGATTTAACATCATCTCGTAAGGATGAATTTTTCATAGAAGAAGGGACAAAAAGGGATTGTGTTGGACTTACACATTGAATATTTCTATGATGGCAGTCAAAAACTATGGTTTGGGTGAGGGTTTAATCCCATTGGTTTCATCCATGGGGAAACCTATGTTTATTACAAAGGATAATTCAATAGTTTAATATCATGTGTTAAGGATGTTGTCGTGTAGTAGCATATTGTATGACTATAATGTTTGGATAGGATGTTTTTCATCACAATACTCAGATGTCATCAGGAGTTATACCTAGTGAGACCATTCCCAGTTAAGAGAGAAGGATCCAACAACGAACATAGTTAAAGGGAAAGGAAAGATATTTCCCTTGATGATTCTATCAGAGGTAATTACGTTTATAAAAATCGAGTACCTCTGGGTGATGTATGTCCTAAGAACAACCAAGGTGAATTGAAAATTGGGGATCCCAAAACTAGGGTTCCTATGATTATAATTAATAGTAATTATGTGCCAATGTTTATGATAAAAATGTGATATAACTATCTAAGTAATTCTTGAAGTGAATAAACTAGACACGAGGGTTGATGATACTGATCATGAAAATAATTAAGGTGTGGGTAAACCTAATAGGAGTGAATTAGGGAACCTGGGAATTTTAATTGCCTGAAACTGTACTCATAAGAGGGAGGAACCAGGCCAAGGACTCAAAGATTATTTTATTCAACTCAAGAGTTGTGCGCACAAATGAGGTTGTGTGAACCATGGGCTCTAGCACAAAGCCACTACATTAAACTTGGAGAAATATGTTCATGAAACATTTGGACTCATGAAAAACATGAGGTTACATGAAATAATATTCTCATGAAAAAAAAATATAGTCTAATGGAATATTTCTTGAGGAAATATCAAATAGAATCTAGGCCATGTAGGGTCCCATACAAGGTCAGTTGAGAAAGTTCTATACTATTTTGAATCCATGGGAGTTTAGAGTTGTGTGATGGAATAAGAGATGGTTTTTTGAGAGTGAGAGAGCACACTTAGACTTCTAGAGATATCAAAAAATGGGGGGGGGGTATTATATTAATTTCTTAAAAGGGTGGATTCTGGTGCCCAACTCTTCATGTTTCACATAAATTGGTTTCACATGTCCCATGCCTTTTCCATTGGGCCCGGGTTGCACAAAGTTGTTTTTCAATGATAAATTTCTCATAAAAATGTTTTATATGCCGATATTTAGGGTTACATGAATGGGATAAATGTTGTGTGGAACTAAATTTTCCTGGATGGATCCTTTTGATGATACCCACAAAATAGTTTCTCTTTTATTCCACATTTTACATGAAAATCAGTTGTGTGACAAAATATAGAGTTGCACACGATGTCCAAAAGTTGTGTTCTCTTTCTCTTATAGATTAATGATGGATAATCAAGTTGATTTTCATTATTATTTCTTATAGAAAACCCTCATTATAGGATTGATATGTGTTTTCATGTCCTAAAAATTCCCCCTCTTGGAATCGAAGCTAATAAGGAATTGAAAGTTCAATTTCTAAGGAAAATTATAAAGTTGAGGGATATTTTGAAATTTATTTCACAAAATTTAACATGGGACATGTGAAACTGTTGTGCATGAATGAAACCTAGGGGAACCATTCCTATAAAATGTGTAACATGGGTTCTTTATGGTCACTTGACTTCCATGAATGATAAGATTTTTACCATGTGGGGAACTCAAATACTTTGTGCGAACTCCCATGGTTTTCAAGGAAATTCAAAAAAATATTCTTTAAGTAATTATTTTATTCAGGATCAAGGAATAAATTGTGAGAATAAACACTGTGTTTCATGAAGTTGGTCCAATTTCATGAAATGTAATCCATTTTCATGACTTCTTATTAGGGAATCCTCAGAACCAAGAAATTTTCAATCATGTTAACCAAGATGTTCATTCCACTGACGCTATTTCTAGGATGGTACGAATTTTTCGAAATACTGAAATAAAATGGGCTAGGAGAATTTTTTCTGTGGAAAAAGAGTTTTCGGGTCAACAAAAAAAAGGCTCAGATAGGGTATTTTCTATGTAACGGGCAGTAGTTGTGTAACATTAGGTTATCGAATGACTTGGACGTCCCAACCATTGATGTGAACACACCATGGTCTGGATTTTCACTTCATTATAACCAAAACCATTGGAATATCATGGATGTTATCTATCCAAATAGTGAGTGCTGATTAACCACTATTTACTCCTTGAGAGGGAGGAAAAGTATAGTAACAGGGGATCATCCAGTGGATGGGGAATTTCCCACCCATTATTCAAGAATTATCAGATCAAACATATGAGACAACCACATGGGATGGTATTGGGACTGATATCTATGATCTAGGATAAATTTCACTAATGAGTGGGAACATGATTACTTGGTACACTTCACATTAACCACCAATAGGAAATCTTTCCAGATCTTCTCATTAGGTTGTACATGAACATGAACACCATCCAACTTTATCCTGGGTAGGTGGAAATTAGCATATGGGATCTACATCATATTGAGGGGATCCCCTTGATGGGGTTTTAGTATGATTATTCCCTCCCAAATCCCATATCTTAGGGGAATAAAAAGAAAAATATAGTTGTGGTGGTGAACCTCATGAACCTATTAACCCTAGAATTGAAGCATCATCATATCATTCAGAAGGATTTTGACTTCAGTATGTGGTTGGGTTTGTTCATGAATGCACCAGTGATGAAGATTATAGGGATTCCATAGTAGTATCTAGTAGTACGGTAGAGTATAGGGCTAGGGTCCTATTATATTTTCTTGGAAGAGGGTCGATACTAGAGATGGGGTTTCATTGTGAAGTACGGGAAGGCAGAGGTTAGTTATATGATGTTCTTAACCACCTTCTTGAGTGGTTATCTGTTACTAATTAGGAATGCCCATTTGGGCCAATGAACATGGACACAAATGATGTATGTGATCCTAGTGTATAAAATTTAGTTGAATTTTGGGTTTTCATTACTATGTAATATCTACCAACTGTTGGGGAACATATTGATGTAAGACATTTCTCAACGTATCTATAGTTCATTCCAATTTCTACATGGATGGATCATGGTGAAATTCAGGAGTATGAATTTTCCAATGACATAACATTGAAAAGTTAGAGTCTACAAATTTCCCTTATCAACATTACTGGGGTTTCAAACATTGATTCTCAATGAGGCTATAGTGATAGTGAAAATTCGTATCCTTGTAGGTTTCAATTTGCATCCTTTACTAACCCCTTTTTGAGGAGATGGTCAATAATTTTCTAGGGACACTGAAGCAGAGGGGATATCTATAGGATTTATTTGGTTGAGTATTGATAGAGAGGATTGAAGACAACACGTACTATGAACCATAAACTCCATCCATGTTTTTTTAGAAATTTAAAAGAACTCAGTAGTTGATGAAGCAAGTTTATACATGAGTTTGTGAATAGAGACACCCATGTATCCTTCTCAAGCTATTGGAGATATTTACAACTGAAGGCACGGGTGAAAAAAATCATGATTCTACTGGCCAAATTTAATAATGTCCTCTCCTAGACCTATTCCAGAAATTAAATTTCAGCATACCTAAGGGAGATCCATTTCCATCATGTATGGAAGGTGGCATCATCAGATGAGCCCTTAGGTTTAATAAAGTGGAAGTCATGTTTCCCTTCTAAGTGTGTTTTAGAAATCGAGGGATCAGTCTAGAGAGATAATTGGATATTATGGGTCTACTAAATCTATTCCACCAAATGGGGTGATTATCCCTCAAAAGTGGCTACATGAGTAAGCAAAGAGCTCCCATGTGGGGGAGAGATGGTCTGGGGAGGACATAGGGAAGAAGTAATGCCACATAGTGAAACTAGATGAAGATTCAAACATCCCTAAACATTGGAGGAACAGGTGAATTCTACTACTATCATATATGGTGGAGAAACTATGGAGAAGGAATAATTGGGAGAGGATTGAGTTTCCAGAGGTTTGACTCACAAGGATCATGACTAGAGTGGGATTCCATCTAGATTGAGTACCTAGAAGATATGGATTCCTTCACACACTGCATGGGAAGGGGGATCCCACCACTCCTAGGGTGAATATGGCATTTGGTGTGGGGCCTAGGGAGATGATATTAATTGAGTCAATGGAGAAAAATGTACCATCTCCCAATGTTGATGGACAAGGATCCATTGATGAGGATTATTGGGGATTCAATGCTGACTGAGAAAGTTCCTAGGAGAGTGGGGAGGTCACTCCTGAGGGAGATAACCGGACTGATCTCTTATTTGGAGAGGTATTTTTTGAAACTTCACATTTCACCATTATTTTTATTTAGAATCTAAAACCTATAATCTTGACTCGTGCATTAACCAGATGAGGATAGTGAGGGGACATATAATGATGATGAAGGAAGGATCTTGATAGGCACTAAAAAGTCTAATGCTTTTGAGACCTCAATAGAAGATGCATATATGGAGGAATATGTAGGGGAAGTTCTTGATTCTCCTTCCCTCTTAGTTATCTATGGGGGGCCTCACCCTAAAACCCCAATAGTATCTTCCCATGTTAGTGGGGGAGGCATCCCATTACAGCTATTTATTGAGATCCCTACACCTTCCCAAGGTGAAGTTCTAAATATAATCTACCTCGTCCATCCTATAGAATTAATAAAAACTCAAATTTTCCATACTTACTCTCTTTTAATCCTATAATGTTCATACATGCTTCACTCTGGGATCTCGGGGTAGTATCGAGGTGCTGACTGACATTGAATGGCCTCTAGTAGTGGAATTCCCATTCGATGCTCCCAACATGTATATCTCTCAAGACCTTGCCACATGTAAATATATTTTTCACACGATATTTCCACCATTTTTTCCTCTATTGGTTCAAAAAATTGTGCTACCATTTTACATAATAGTTCTTGAGATAATTTTCCCTCCACAATTGGGCATGGCTAAGGGATTTGTGGAACATAATCCAATAGAAAATCAAAATCTCAAGGATATGGACGTTTAGGGTGATCCAACCTTGACTGAATGAGGTAATACCATTGTAGATGCAGATAAATATATGAGGTGAGGTGTAATCAGAGCTAGATAAGGTGTTTCTACTATTAAATATTCTGACTAGGAAAACCCTCCCCATAATATGAAGCATATCCCATTCGAGAGGCTTCTTGGGGAGGATCCTTCTCACATAGTCCTCGTAGATTTTATAGTGTATGGGCCTATTCCATCCAAGGATTTGTATGATTTAGGGTCCAATGTCACTGAAGATAATTGTTTCTTCATATGGAATGCATGTATAAGCATGTATACCTTCATAACCTTCACCATAGAGGAAAATCTAGTGAGCCTTATAGGGTCCCTCTACCACTGGTTAATGAAATTGGAAACCAAAGGGGTGGATGATCATGATCTCCATGCACTAACATGAGATTCTCTCACCAAGTGGGTGTCCTTAGAACACCAAGAGTTAAATGTTTCCTATAATAAGAATAAATAAAAAGGTATCAAGTAACTCAAGCTAGCCAAAGAAGAGCTTGTGAGGATGGAGGAACAAGAACCAAAGCATAATGCCATCATCAGTACTGAAACAGAGACCATCAACTAGACATGGTTATAGTTAGTGGTGGATAAGGCTAGGAATGTAGTGGAAGCTAAATAATGGGTTGAGTAAGGCCATGTGTTTATTTTTACTAGGGAGGTATGCCCCGTGGTAGATGAGTAAGCGACAAGGAATACTATGTGATAGTATGCACTATAGGATAATGAGAAAATGATGTCTGAGATGGACCACATAGTTGTTAAAGAATATCCATATGAATAACTTATTTATTTATTTATTTTTTCCAAACAAGGAGAGGCTCTATTCTATGGATGAAACTCCTCAATAATGAATTTATATTTATCTGATTCAATTTATTGAATTCACATGTCTATTTTTGTTGTGTCTTAGTCACACATAGCAAGATAGTTATCTATAAACCTCTAATACCATGTGAGTCATTCTTGGTGTGTGAAAAACTATATAAACATATGAATTATTTATTATATGAGGGGTATATGAAAAGTGGGGTTATAATGATTCATCAACCTCTAAAAGAATCATTACTAGGGAATCCATTGTTGGAGTGTGAGACTTTTCATATATGACTTGCATTCCCAATGTGAACAGATTCACAAGAGGGGTAATGGTAGAGGAATTGGATTCTACCCAAACAAAAAGTAATGATGATGGATATGGAACAAGGCACCCAAGATTTAGAACACATAGTAGAGGACTGACCAATAGAGGATGACTGCTGGACAAATTGACAATGAAGATTCCACTATCGTATCACCCAGGATGTGGAAAAAACAAATATGGGTCGACTTTTTACCATGTTTGAAACATGATATCTATCAAATTTAACCATAATTCCTTTATATCATGTTACTAGGATGGTATGTGAGCCAATGCAACCATGCACCCTTGCTGTTAGGGGGAACCATTCAAATGTTGAGGATGATGGGTGTCTAAATCAAGGAATAAATGAACCATGGGATGAAGGGAAGAAAAGTTCAATTGGAGTTCAATACTCTTGGGATCATACTTTCATATGTTTGAATACATAGGGTAGGCGTATCAATATGAATGAAGGATAAACACATCTTCTAAGGGGAGCTTCATCTTGAACACCAAGTGACGGTCAAAGAACCCTAACAATGTTGTAGGTGAAAATCACCAAAGGTGAAAAGGTATTCTCATGAATGGGACTAAAAAACATTTCTACATTACATAATACCATGTGTAAGGAGGGTGTTTAGTTTAACTTCTTACTGTAAGGATGTTGAGCACACAGTTTAGAATCTTATGGTGAGGATGATGTGTCATATAGTTCAACATCATGTTATAAGTACATTCATAGTATAGTTTAGAATCAAGTGACCAAGATGTGTGAACTTACCTGAATAAATCACCCCTTATTAGGGTAGTGGGATGCACAAAAAGGAAACAGAATGAGATGAATCTCATAGATGATCATGTGAAGAAAATGGAGTTAATATTTTCCATAACGTTTCCCTCAACTGATTTTGTCCAATGAGCATAGACTATATTTTTTTAGGGAACAACAATGATCTTCAAAGTCTTTTCACCTATTTATTTGTGCCCCCATTTTTTCTCAAATCACAAGAGAGATCTAGAGTGTGAAAATAACATTGTTAATTAGATTTCCCATTTGAGTATTCTAACTAAAAAATGTTTCCCTCTTTCCTTGGGCATTTTGAGATCATTATAGATGGACCAAGAAGTTTCTAATAGCTTAAGGTTCTAATTATTTGAGCAGTTTGGGATACTCCATGGAGGTTTGGACGGTATGAGGGGGTTGAAACCCATCATGAAAGGAAAGAAAAAGAGGGATTTCACTATACCATGTACTACTAAGGCTATTTATTGAAATTGGATTGTAGAGGTCATCTATTGATGGAGATAGCGTCAACTAATGGGGAATTCCTAAGTTGGATCAAATACAAAAGGTCTAGGTGTAACTATGCATCCCATGGGTTGGGAATCAATCCGCACAAAGATTTGGACCATGATGTGGTAGGTGACCAATTACAGAAAGATAAAATCCTCTTGAGTGAGGAAGAGGTGAGAGGAAGGGTATTCAATGCACTAGAGGTGAGGCAAATCATATTCTAATTAGGGGTCACAGGTGTCCAATTTCAAATATTTTAAGGTCATGATGTCTGGACAAAGGGTCACCGTATCTTAATGTTATTTATTTTTGAACAAGGGTGGAAAGAGGTGTCCCATTGATATTTTTGGAATATATATGGAAAGGAATCCCAAGAGAAGAGGGGTCCCAGAACCATATGGAATGTATATTAGATAAATCACACACAATTTAGGGTCATAATGATTGAAAAAAGGGAGTTAATGTGGTATGAAAGAGTGTTAACCTGGTGTGAAATGAGGTCCAAAGAGGCCTGGTGTCACATGACACATCCTTTGGGAAACGTTTACATAGTTTAAGGTTGTGATGCTTTGACTTGGACTCCTAGTTTAAGGTTATAGAGTTTTGAATGAGAAGGTGAGACACTCTATTTAAGGGACACTCATGCCTCTCAAACTCTCTTAGGAAAATTCAAATATGACTTCTAAGACCATGTGAGCCATGATAGTTTTTCGAAATAAGGAGTGACATGGATTTCTCATTGTTGTAAGGGAGAGAAAAATAAGGGAAAAAAGAAGCAGAATTTCAGAATTCCTAATGATATTTGCTTACTAAGTCATTATATTTGATCATACATAAGAATGACATAGAGGGTGATGAAATAAATACCATAGTTAAGGAAGGTAAATCATGACTTTTATGACCTAGACCAAAGAAAGGGGTGACCTATGGGAAGGGACCACTATTGAACATGCTTGAAATAAAGGTTGCACAACCATGCTGATCAAGGATTGGATATACAAATGATGGCCATCCATTACCAATATTCAAAACATGAGGGTCTCCAAATATCATAAATGATTCTTCAGGGCATGTTCCAAAGATATTAGGTGAGAAAATGTGTCCAAACACCATTTATATTGGGGGATATTTGAATGGGGGTGTGATGGTGGTCTAGATCAAAGGAAGAAAAAAGTGTGAATGTTGAAGTGAGGGATGTCCTAATATAAATTAAATGCACAGAGGATTACTTTAGTATGTGGTCGAACATGCTGTATGAGTTCATTGGTAGGTAAGTATTATCCCAGACATTGAGTAGGAAGACCCTAAAATAATTTTACATTAGTTTTAGACCCCAGATACGAGATATAGGGATTGATATGTATCATCTGGGAAGAGAAATCATGTCATACATAGTTCCATGACACAACTTTGTTAGTGATCAATGAAAAAAGGGTGTCATCCTCTTTAGAGAGGAAGATTTATTATCTTATTTTTATCACATGGGTCATATTGTCTTTATGACATATAAGGGTAAGGATATAGTTTAATTTCATCTGTTAAGTACATTGGTTTTGGTCATCTCACATATTTTATATGAGGTAAACTATGTCTGCCACATATGTAAAGGATATAGTTTAACATCTTGTGCTAAGGAATTTTCTTTTAGTCATCTCACATTTTTCATATGAGGCATCCTATTTTCACCACATAAGGTAAGAATACATTTTAACATCATCTGATAAGGATTTTGGTTTAGATAATCTCACATTTTTTTCATTCATGGAATCCCATGTTTTCAACATGAGGTAAGGATACAGTTTAACAACATGTGTTGAGGATGTTTTCATGGCTTATGCATTGGGTTCCCCATTCTTTCCTCCTCATATAGAGTCATGTGGGAATCTAAATTTTTTCATGGGTCTAGGGATATGTTTTTATAGGAATTAGTCGGACTTTAACACCGAATCATCCACATAAAACTCCACAAGGTTCCTGAGGAGTATCTTGAATATATGGTGCATAACCCACTATTAGTTGGCTCATGCATTCTTTAAACAGAAAGGCTTGGCCTGATAGAAAAAGATCCCCAAGGGTTCCTTGAAGTTAGTGGACTCCTCATCCTCATGTTCCATCCATATCTGACTGTACCTGGAATATTTATCCATTAAGGATAGGTTCTAGAACCAAAATGTAGCATCAATGAGTTGCTCTATCACCAGAAGGGTAAAACCAACATTTGAAAAATGGCAGTTGAGGTTCTTGAAGTTGAGGAAGACTCTAATCTGCACATTATTTTTCTTGAATGAGACAATGTTGAAATTCCACCAAGGGAATTGGACCACTATGATGAAGGTTTCCCTAATAATCTTATAAAATTTATCCTCGACCATGGAACCATGGGAGGGGTGTAATTTTCTAGGAGGTTGTTTGAACCCATAGTGACCCATTGGGAGCCCAAGGTGATAAATAAAAACCTAGGGATCGAGTCATATCATCTCACTATAGCTTTAGGAGAACACATCTCAGAGCTATTTTAGGAAGGACACATACTATTGTTTCTCATCTAGTGACAAAGATACACTAATCAGTATCATATTTAGATCTTCTTTGGTGCCAAGTATTACCTATGTTAACTCATTAATTGTGACAAAGACACCCTCTTCAAAGGTAAAAGGGATATCCTTCAAATACTCATTGTCATATAAGATATGAGGGTTATAGGGAAGAAGAAACTCTCATGAAACTATAGATCTAGGTAGGAAATTGTAATCCAATATTATGGGGGAGACTCTTCAAAACGGAAATCTTACACCATGGATATTTCAATGAAAATGGTTGACAAGACAATTCTAGGAGGTTTCTGACTGTGAGTTTCATTCTTAATATCGAATTAATGATGATGGGATGGATTCCATAAATTCATCCCCACATTGTGGAACATGTGGGAATGTTTTGGATTAGTGGAAATTGGGTGATATTGTCAATATTTTACTGGGGTATGGTTTTTCAATGCTGGTTGGGCTTGTCCAGTGTAAGAGTATGAGATAATATGTAAAAATAATTCTTCTTAGAGACTCTAAAACAATTTCCCAAGCCAGGTTTTTTGGTTTTAAATTGATGGATTGGGAGTATGAAGTTGTCTTTCAAGTATACCTAAGGATAAACTGTAATGGCTATCAGATCATTGGAGGCATTGATATGTTTGAACCAGTTAGTATGGGGATATTTTACTTCTATTTTATGAACCTAACATCTAGGAAGTGATCCTCCAAATATTTTAAGGGTGAATTTTCACCTTATAGTACCCTTAATCAACCATCAAGGGAGTATTTTAGGCATTGGTCACATGATGTGGGGTTTAAAACATGCATATGGAGCTGGGATTTTCCCAGTAAGGTGTTATAGGTGATATCCAATAAGACCACAAAGAATTAATTTTTTTGATATGAGGACACCAAATTGGATCTTTAGTTGATTATTTATACATAGATTCTACTCACTCAAGTCATATCTTTGAATTGATAGGTTAGAGGGGAAAAAATCCTCTTCTGTGAGCCCAATATTATGGAGTGTCTAGGTCAAGATGAGATTGATTTTAAAGTTAGTATCCACTAAGAAATGATTTATTTTCATTCCATTGAACAAAAAGGTGATATAAAATTGGTATATGTTTCCATTAATGGTAATACCATCATATTTCTCAGAGAATAAACTTATAGATTGGCATTATTACTCGTTTGGATTCCTATACATGATAATCCCCGATGGCAGCTACGTTAGTCACAATTGAAGGGGGTTATTAAAGGACTCAACAAGTACCTATCCCATCTTATTTTATTTTTATCTAATCTCGAGGACTTATAGCCTTGTTGGTATTTTAGAAAAGGATTTTAGTAAGTCATATTTCCATGAAATTGGCATATTTTTGTTTTTAAAGGGTTATTCTTTAGAAAGAAGAATTAAATTAACTGTTGGATGAGTCATGGGGCCCCAACTAGTACTATTATTAATATAATTTTGGTTAGACAGTCTGGTCCAAACACTTGGTAGATTGGTATTGGATGGATGAGGTTGGGCCCTGGATGAGAATGACTGATCACAGGGTAGTCACAACTGATTTGTGTGGTCACCCAATTTCAGTTGGTAGTAGAGGTTCACCCAAGATTGTGGTATGGGTGGGTTTTTCTTATGGATATATATATTTATAAGGCCTACTATCTGGCCTCAATTGAATGAATAGTCTTTTTTGAACCACTGGATTGGAATTTCTTTCTGTTGGTGGGTCTCTTACATCTCCTTCGAAAAATTCAACCAGATGTGCTAGAGGGGCTCACATAGTGTTACCCATCACTGAGTATCATGTAGTGATCTAACAGTTAGAAATAATTCAAAAATATGTACTCATTCTTCTCATCGGTTGAACATTCTAGTATAGGATGAATTATGGATACATATCCTAAATCAAGAGTCATGAAGTCATGAAGGGTAAAGAATTGATTCGACACTGATAGAGAACTCTAATTCCCCTCAAACCATTTATTCATGTTCCTCTAAGACTTGGAAGATTATGAAACTGAAGTGGAGGTGATGTCTGGAGGAGAAAATATAAATATATGAGATTTTGGTTTTCTCAAATGGGAACAGATGAAACTATGGCCATGAGAAATAGTCTTTTAAGCTAACCAGTCATTTTACCTTTTCATTCCATGGATTGGGGCCAACTGCCTCTCACTAAAATCTTCACTATCACTATTAGGGTTAGAATAGACATAGTCTGACATTTCCAAGACATCACCCAATTTTACTAAGCGATGGTCCACTTTTTCCTAGGGAAAAACTTTTAAGACAAATCATTTTTGTGGTATGTTTTAGGATATTATAGTACATGTAGTGAATGGAGAAGTCTGTAAGTTTATCTTCTTAGGGTATCATGTATTATAAGAGCTTTTGAATCCATTTTTCTAGGGAACAGATGAAGTTCTCCGGACCTGTGCATCCTTTATGGAGTAATTCTTGTTCTTAATATCAATGAAAGGAACTTTATATTCCTAGCCTTGATGGTGGTCCAGTGAACCATTCTCTCGAAAAGTCTATGATGAAAAATTATGGGCTTGGAAAGGTTTAACTTAGAGTGGTTGTGCATCGAAAGACTCATATGGTAAAGGGGCATGTAAATAGACTTTCTCGGGATCCTTTTCATGTAAAATAGGTACTATTTATGCATTTATAGGCTTTCACATGTGTTTTGATTAAAAATAGGGATGCTTTCCAGGTGCGTTTGGCTAGACCCATTAGATGATTGTAGGGGTGGGTCATTTCATGCACAAAAATTAACACTGGGTCACCATTGTAATTCATAATAGAAACTCCCAACATACCTCATCCATAAATGGGTATAAATATAATTTCCAAAGGCAAGGGAAATAGGGGTTTCATACCCAATGATGCTTAGGGACTCGCATTAGTAGATAGGATGGGAGGTAGGGCTCATCACACCCTGTTAGGGGGAATCATTGCAGACTACAGAACTCTCTTACGTTATATGATATGTTTCCAAATATATTATTAATCCTAATATAGGACCAATTAACCTCAAAGAATGATTATGAGTTAAGTCTCCCCTTATGTATAAGATGATGATGTAATCCATGAATACATGTGTGTTTATCTGAGTTTCTTCACCTGATTTTCATCACTGAACAACTTATTATGCACCGAAGCTATGTTTTCAATGACCCAAACCTTTGAATAATATTTTTTCCCAAAAATTTATGTTTTATAATTCTTACACAACAAAACTATATCCATTTATTAATGAAGTGGGTATAATAAAAATAAGTCCACTGGGTTTTGACTATTATATAACCATTGGTCAATACGACCATTGTAAACCATACTCTTAACGTTATGATTATTGTTTATAAATAAAAATGATCATGGTTAATTAATATAGAAAGAAGAGTCGATGGCCTCATCTAGTTGACTCAGGCCAAATGAATCCTATCTATCACAACTTGGGATGGAGGTAGCATCACTGGGATTTTCTCTAGACCAAGCCCAAGCTGAGCTTCAACATATTAATATTGAACATAATCACCTTTGGGAGAAGTCCAAGCTGATAAAAATCACCACTCGAGTAATGTTGTCTGAGCCACCCCAAGATTCTATCACCATTTCACACCTTACTTTTAGGTTCTATGCATGTGTTATAAGGGGCTCTGTAATGAGGCCTTAGTTACATTGTGTAATCATTTTGTATAAATAAAATTGTTATTTCTTATTATGGTAGAAAATATTGAATTTCAAATGTCAAAATAAATATAGCATGAATTTATAAAAGTTCCATATTATTGATGAATATTGGAAAAATGGTATTTTATTTTATTTTTACTTTAAATAATTAATAATGTGAAATGATTTTAAAAAATGGACTTCTACAGTAGTGATCAGTAAGAAATTTAGATTCTGATAAGATAAACTTATTTTTTTGGTGAATAGTACATTGTGAATAGTAATATTACCCTTATGAATAGTAATATACCCAATGGAATAGTAACCTCACATAAGAATGTATAAATATAACTTTGGCATCTTGATTTATAATGTGATATAATAGCACATGTTAATAACTGTTTCAGAAATTAATAGTTATGTGTTAGTATTTTTTAAGGTAAATAGTGTTTTTACTTAAAAATAAAATATCTTATAATTATTATATTATTTTCATAAATGGAGTTCATTTTTGAATTCAGAGCATCGATATTAAGTTAGGGTGAATTTATGAGATTTTTATAAAATGTTTTGTTTTTTGGTGAATAGTAAAAAATATAGTGTTGAGTTTTAGTGTGATTAATGACATCATTAAAGATGTAATAATGATGTAATAATTCTGGTCGAATTTTTTATAGTAAGATATGTTATGAGGTGTCCTAAGTGGCTAATTCCCTGAGAAAATACCATAGGTAGGCCCATGATTTTACAAATTCCACTAATGAGGTGTCCCTTGGAAATTAATAAAATATTCCCTCACTTTTTCTATAAATACCAACCCATTCCATCATTAATTTTATTCCAAATTCCTCCTCAACAAATCTCTAGTCTTTTAACCTCCCAGGGTTCCCTCATGGTCCCAACCTTCGAGTTTTTAAGTTATTCTTCAAGGTAAGGGAACCTTTCGCCTTCCTCTTTTAGTCATGGATTCCTTTATGTTATGTCTTCTAGTTTCCATTTTATTTTGTTGGGGTATGTTCTTATATATCCTTATTGTTTTTCTATTTTATTTCTAAATTATGAGAGACCCTTTATTTACTCATCAACTAATTTTCTGAATTGTTAAGTGACCCCGTTAGGCTGCGAAATTTTTGTAAAAGAGATCACATCTTCTCTTTCATGTGTCCTTTTCATGGGGTATGTCATTCAAATATAAATACCATGATATTATTTTTATATTATTCGGTAACTATAATGTATTATGAGTTATTTATGAGTGGTTTTCTCTTGTACCCTCTCTTTTTAATGTTTTTAGAACCATGTTATATAGCTGTTATACTACAGAATTTTTGTCTCAAAACTTATCTTTTTTAAAAAATTCACTCTTTTTATTTTATGAAGAGACTAACATATTTATTCTCTAAGGTTATTAATATTGATTTCAAAATGAAATATTTCATTTTTGTTAATAACATATATGAAACCTTCCTTCCTTTTCAATGGGTTTAAAATGACAAAAAATCAATTTTATGAACTTTTTTAAAATGTCATGATTTTGATATGAAAACCATTTATTTTATTCTATTTATGTTATTTATGAAATGGTTTATTATGATCTTTGTGGATCACATGAAATTAAAAACATATTAAGGGTGTGCCTTGATATCCCTCCAATTCATTGGGTAAAGAAATTAATCACTATAGAAGACATGTTTTATGATACCTTGGTGAATAACCTTTGTAATTTTTATGACACATTGGGGATGGACCTTTGCGATATGTTTTAGAATGTCTAAATTTAATGTTTTGGCCACATATTAAAATTATTATTCAATATATTGTTTCTATGATATGTCTCTAAATCATTCCTTTATGACATTACTCACGTTCTTATTGATATTGTTCAAGTTCACATGTAAACTATTTCACATGATTTCCCTTACTAAGACTTATGCCCACCCGTTCCTTTGATGTATGTCTCCAGGTTATGTAATGTAAGAAGTGTACTTAGGATGAAATTTTCAATAATATTTTCAAGGGGATTAAAATAATTTTATATGATTTCATGTATTATGTACCTTTTTTCCCTGACACTAGACATTAAAAATCCTATGTTTCTTAATCAAAATGAAAAGTTATGTAATAAAAAGGAGGGATTCCATAGTTGGTATCAAAGGATAGTTTAGTTATTTGTGAAAATTAGGCTATGAAAACATTATAAATACCCATATATAGAAGTTTAAATATAGGAACAATTCAAAGAATTTTGTTGAAATATTATGTAAGTGGTTTCAAAATAAATAAATCATTTTTGGGATACAAACAACTGAATGTGGCTCTAGCACAGATTTACCTAGGAGTGAAAAATCCAACAAGGAGATTTGGGCTTAGCCCAGGGTATCCTGGTATATGAAAAAGGGGCTTTCTTCACTCTTGGGATGACACTACCAGGGGAAATGTTTGGCTAATCACAAGCTTTTTATGAATCATTATGAAATATTTATAGAGAAATATAATTGTTTTTAAATAATAATATGATTAAGAATAAAGTTTTAAGACACAAAAATCATTTATAGTTAAAAGATTCGGAAATGAAAAAAATTTCCCACTAAGGTTTAATTCTTTTAGAAAATGCCGTGCAATAGGAGGAACCGTGAAAATGGTGACCATAATGGTCCATGTGCTGACATCCCTCTGATAGAAGCTGAAATGGAATCTTTCATGAGAATGATGAACCAACTATCTCAAGTTATGGGAAATAACTTGAATCAAGTTGAGAGATTGACTTCACCATAAAGAGAATAAAATTCTATTAAGTTCTTTAGGTGTCAATGACCACCAACCATTAGTGGATATACCTACCCATTGATTACTAAATAGTGGATTATCTCTATCGAGAATATATTTTTCGTGCTTCATTGTTCAGAACAAGAGAAGGCCACCCTTGATGTTTACCTCTTTGAGGGAGAATATAATCAATGGTGGGAACTAATTAAAAACATGAGTCCAAGAGTGGAGGTTGAAGATATGGAGTGAGGAGAGTTCATAGGGATCTTCTTCAATAAGTATTTACCTCGTTCTATGAGAAAAAAATGGAGATTGAGTTTCTCAAGCTGTAGAAGAAGGAGATTGAATCTGTTGGAATCTATGAGATGAACTTCACAAGACTTTACTATTACACCTCAATCATTTTCATGGATCCTAATGGGAAGGTTGATAGATTATTTGGTAGACTAAGACCTCATCTGTAGAAGAATCTAGCCAACCAAGAATATGATAACTATGAGAAGATTGTAGAGAGTGTGATGAAAGTTGAATTGGAGTTCAGTGAGATGTAGTGGTCTCATATATCCAATGAAAAAAACAGACCGATAGAGCCAAGATTAGGGAGGATCTTCGATCAGGGAATAGGAGGCAATACAGTGGAATGTCCCACTTTTAATAAATGTGGGAAGAAGCCTTTGGGGAACTACTTTCTGAGGAGTGGGATGTGGTACAAGTGTGGAAGATATGGACATATCGCATAGAATTGTCATAGTGAGGTGAATCCTCAACTTTCAAATACTAAAAAAAGGGAAGATAGTGTAGGCCCCACCTGTAGTTAAATTCTATTAGTGTAAACAACTTGAGCACTTTTCCAATCAGTTTCAAAATTCTAGGGCAGTGGAGGGGAATCACCATCAGCCTCAACAAAAAAGATGGGAGAAAGGTAACACTTTTTCATTCATGACAGCTGATGTAGAAGCTCCAAATGATGAGGTGGAAGGTACTATTATTGTATTCTCAAAGCTATAAAATACTTTGTTTGATATTGGTTCTATGCATTCCTTTATTTACTCCATGTTTACAAGGAATTTAGAATCAACCCATGAATTTATAAAAGTAGCGTTATTAGTTATGACTCCTGGTGGGACTATGCAAGAATCAAAAGTACTTTGAAACAATATTATTTACCTTAGTGAGCACAGTTTTATCAAAAATATTGTATTCATTCTCATGTTGGAATTCAACATTATACTAGTGATGGACTGGATCTCAAAATATAATGCTAAGATCAAATGCCGAACCAAGAAAATCTATTTAGTCTTGAATGGGAAACCTAAATTTATCTTAAAAGGAGAGATATATCAACCTGATCTTTGTCTAGAAGAACCTCATACATTCTTATTTATGGAGTTTATCAGGGATGAAAAATAATAAAATGACAGTATAATGATAGAAAATGTCCCCATTGTCTAGGAATACATTGACGTATTTCACGAGGAGTTACCTAGACCTCCCCTAGAAAGAGAGGTAGAGTTCTCCATTGAACTCATTATTGGATATCATTAAATATCAAATACCCCATATAGTATGGAAAATTTAAAGATTGAGGAATTAAAGAAACAACTCCAAGATCTTTTGGAGAAGGGGTTTATCCGATCGAGTGTGTCTCCTTGGGGATCACCTGTTATCTTTGGGAAGAAGAAGAATGGAACAATGCAGCTGTAAATTGATTATAGGGAACTAAACGAGATCACAGTGAAGAACAAATACCCTCTTCCAAGAATTGATGACTTATTTGACCAACTTAATGGGAATCAATTATTCTCTAAGATTTATCTTCGATCTAGTTATCATCAATTGAGGCTAAGGAGAGAAGATTTTCCAAAAATATCCTTTCAATCAAGATATGAGCATTATGAATTTGTTTTTATGGCCTTCAGATTGACTAATGATCCTTCTATTTTTATGGATTTGATTAATAGAGTCTTTAAGGACTACCATGACAACTTTGGGGTAGTTTTTACTGATGATATTGTGATATATTCCAAAATTTTCAAGGATCATGAGGATATTCTAAGGGTTATTATTCAAACTCTACAGATAGAGAGGATTTTTGGAAAGTTAAAAAAATATGAATTTTGGTTAAAATAAGTATCCTTCTTGGGGAACATTGTAAAAAATGAAAGAATCATAGTTGACCCTGCAACGACAAATGTTGTAAAAGAGTGACCTCAACCTACAATAATAACTGAGACTTGCAGTTTCTATAGATTAGAGTAATATTATAGAAGTTTTGTGAAAAAAGATTCATGACATTCTAATCAATTATCCAAGTTAACTTGAAAAGGGGTAAATTTTATCTGGACAATGGATTGTGAGAATAGTTTCCAAGAGCTAAAGAAGATATTGGTTACTGCACCTGTATTAACTCTACCCTCAAGTAGAGGAGGATTCATTATTTTTGGTGACGTGTCTTTGAAAGGTCTTGGGTGCTTCCTCAAGAAAAATGAAAAATTCATTGATTATGCATCTCAACAGTTGAAGACTCATGAACATAACTATCCAACACATGATCTTCAGCTGGCTGCAGTTTTTTTTTCAGAAGATATGGAGGCACTATCTTTATGGAGAGAAATGTGATACATACATATACCATCAATGTTTTAAGTACATTTTAACACAAAAGGAATTGAACATGAGACAAAATATATGGTTAGAACTTATTAAATACTATGATTGTTCAATTCATTATCATCACGAAAGAGAAAACAAAGTCACTGATGCGTTAAATAGGAAAGACCTAATTGTTCTGTCTATGATGAGGATTCAAAGAGTTTATTTGATCAATGACCTAGTAAAGAATCATGTGTGAATTATAAGGGAAGGGGAATCATCAACCCCAATCCAAATGATTTATCCATCTTCATTACTAGAGAATATAAAGAAATATCATAAAGAATATCCTTTGTTAAAGAAGAGGAATGAGTCTATGAAGGATGGAATGTTTCTTGAGATCAATATTGATCAAGAAGTTGTACTAAAATTTTGTACAAGACTATGTGTTCTATCTATTCCGAAAATAAAGAAGGGGCTCATGGATGAAGCTCATAGCTCTACATTCTCTATATATCCAGGAATCACATAAATGTATAGGGACCTTTGTGATCATTATTGGTGGGATAATATTAAAAGTGATATTGCTGAATACAGTACAAGATTCCTGGTATGTTAAGAAGTGAAGTTTGAGTGACAACTTCCTAAAGGGATATTACAACCACAACCCATACGAGCATGGAAGAGAGACAATATTACTATGCACTTTTTCATTGGCCTTCTGAGAACATCCAAAGGAAACAATACGATATGGGTTATAGTGGACTATATTACCAAGAGATCCCATTTTATCTCTATCATGGAAGATTTATCTATTCATCAACTTTATAGGATTTATGTGAAGTGGTAAGGATACATGGAGTTCCACATTATATCGTATCTAATTGTTATCCAAGGTCCACATCAAAATTCTAGAGAATTATTCAACATGCTCTAATCGATGAATTGAATTTCAGTATGGCCTATCACCCAAAAAGTGATGTCCAATCTAAAAGGACTATTCAAACACTCAAGGACATGCTAAGAACTTTCTCAATGGAATTTAAGGGTGGATGGGATCAACATTTCTCATTCGTTTAGTTATATTACAATAATAGTTTCCATTTGAGCATTAAAATGGCACCCTATGAATCTCTATATGGGAAGAAATGTAGAAGTCGTACTTTTTGGGATAAAGTTTGTGATAGAAATCTTCTGGTGCCCGATCTTGTGAGAGAGATGACCAAAAATGTTTATTCCATCTAGCAACACATTAAGGCTGCTCAGAGTCAGAAAAAGAGCTATTCCAACAACCATTTAAGGGAGTTGGAGTTTTATGTTGGTGAAAAAATATTTCTTATAATTTCACCTATGATGAGATTCATGAGGTTTGGGAAGAAAGGTAAGCTTAGTCCTAGGTACATTGGACCCTATGAAATCCTTGATCACGTAGGAGAAGTGGCCTATCAGCTTTCACTTCCTCCAAATATACCACAAGTTCCTGATGTATTCCACATATATATCTTGATAAAGTACATACCTAACCCTTTACATGTACTAAATCTAGAGTTGGTACAACTGGAACATGACCTCTCTTGTGAGGAGTAGCCGGTGGAGATCTTGGATCGTAGAGATGAGGTTCCACACAACAAGACTACCTGCCTTGTTAAGGTGTTGTGGAGGGAGAAAAAGTGTGAAGAAGCCACGTGGGAACCAGAGGATTGTATGAGGTAGAAGTATCGACACCTTTTCTCTTATGAGGGTATGAGTTAATATTTTGGGGATAGAATTTCTTAATGGGGGAAGAATGTAATGTCCCAAACATTGCAATAATATTTTGTTTTCTAAAAATGTGTCTTATATTATTCTTATACAACAAAACTAAATCCTTTTATTAATGAAGTGAGTATAATTTAAATAATACCACTGGGTTTCAGCTATTATATGACCTTTGGTCAATATTACCATTGGAAACTATACTCTTAACATTATTATTGATGTTTATAAATAAAAATTATCATGGTTAGTTAATACATAAAGAAGAGTCGATGACCTCATCTAATAGACATGGGTCATATGAAGCCCATCTATAGAAGCTTGGGAAGGAGGTATCATCATTGGGATTTACTCTAGACCAACCCAAATCCATGATTAAACATATTAATCTTGAATGTAATCACCTTCGAGAGAAATTCAAGCTAATAGAAATAACCACTAGAGCAATGTTTTCTGATCTGCCTCATGATTTTATCATGATTGCACACCTTACTCTTAGGTCCTATGTAGGTGTTATAAGGGGATATGTAACGAGGCCTTAGTTACTTTGTGTAATAATTTTTTCTAAATTAAATTTTTATTTCTTATTATGGTAAAAAAAATTTAATTTCAAATGTCAAAATAAATATAGGATGAATTTATAGAAGTTCCATATTATTGATGAATATTGGAAAAGGGTATTTTAACATATTTTTTATAATTTAAATAATTAATAATGTGAAATGATTTTCAAAAAATTGTTTTCTACAGTTGTGGTTCGTATGAAATTTAGATTCTAATATGATCAACTTAATGTTTGGTGAACAGTAAAATATGAATAGTACTTTTTCCCTTATGAAGAGTAATGTTCCCAATGGAATAATAATATCACTAAAGATAGTATAAATATAATTTAGGAATCTTGATTGGTAATGTGGTATAATATCATAAGTAAATAACATTCTCAGAAATTATTAGTAAAGTATTAGTATTTTTTGGGTAAATAGTGTTTTTAGTTAAAAATTAAATATCTCATAATTATAAAATTATTTTCATAAAATGGAGTTTTTTGAATTCAGAGCATCAATATTAGGTGAGGGTGAATTTATGATATTTTTATAAAATGTTTTGTTTTTCTGGGAATAGTAAAAATATAGTTTTGAGTTTTGATGTGTTTAATGACATCATTAATGATGTAATAATGATGTAATAATTTATGTCTACTTTTATACATTAATATATGTTATAAGGTTTCCCAAGTGGCCAATACCATAGGCAGTTCCACAAGTTTATCAAAAACCACTAATGAGGCGTCCCTTGGAAATTGATAAAATATTCCCTCACATTCACTATAAATACCAACCCTTTCCTTTATTCCTTTCATTCCAAATTCCTCATATACAAATACCTAATATTTTTACCTCCCAAGGAGTCCTCCCAAGTTTCCCTCAAGGCCCCAACCTTCATGTTTTTGAAGTTTCACTTCAAGGTAAGGGAACCTTTCACCCTCCACTTTTACTCAGGACTTCTTTTATGTGATGTCTTATAGATTCCATTTTATTTTGTTGGGATATGTTCTTCTATATACTTATTTATTTCCATTTAATTTCTAAATGATTATATACCCTATCTTCTCTCATAAACTTATTTTTTGAATTTGTAAGTGACACTGTTATGTTGAAAAATTTTCTTAAAAGAAATTGCATCTTCTCTTTCAAGTTTCCTTTTCATGTGGAATGTCATTCAAATATCCATACCATTATTTTATTTATATTTTATTTTTTACCTATACTGTATTATGATTTATTTATGAGTGGTTTACCCTTTTCACCACTCTTTTTCATGTTTTCTAAAACCATGTTATATAGTTGTTATGTTGCAGAATTTTCGTCTCAAAACATATCTTTTTTTAAGAAATTCATTCATTTTATTTTATGAATACCCAAAAATATTACTTATATAAGGGTATTAATATATATTTCAAAATTATATATTCCATTTGAGGAATAACATACATGAAACCCGACATCCGTTTCCGTGAGTTTAAAATGACATAAAAATCATTTTTTAAGAACTATTTAAAACGTTGTGATTTTGATATGAAACCCATTTATTTTATTCACTTTGTGTTATTTATGAATTTTTTTATTATTATATATGTGGATCATATTAAAATAAATACATATTAATGGTACACCCTGATATCACTCCTATGTATTGGGTAATGAAATTAATCTCCAAGGTGACAAGTTTTATGATGCCTTGGTGAATAACCTTGGAAATTTTTATGACACCTTGGGGATAGAACTTAGTGACATTCTTATTAATGTATAAATTTAATGTTGTATCCACTTATTCAAGTTATTATTAAAGTTATAATTTCTATTATATGCCTCTTTATCATTGCTTCATGATATTCCTCATGTTCTTATTGATATCACTCATGTTCACATGTAAAATGTTTCACTTGTTTTCCCTTATTGGGCCATCTGCTCACCCTTTCCTTTGATGTATGTCTCCAAGTTATGTAATGAATTAAGTGTTCTTAGGATGAAATCTTTAGGAATATTATCAAGGGGATTAAATGAATGTTTTATGTTTTCATGTATTATGTACCTTTTTTCCAAGACACTAGACTTTAAAGATCTTATGTTAGTTAAATGAAATGAAAAATTATGTAATAAAAGGAGGGATGCCATAATGTTACCAGGAGATTTGGAGTTTTCATCAACATAGATAAGTGGTTAATATTTAGAGGAGGGTATAGAAACATTATTGGGAATCATACATATCCTGATTATTTCTGGAATCAAAACCCACATATTTTGTTAGACCTAAACAGTTTAACGCCATATAGAAATGACACATATGAGTGTTTTGAGACCCCTTATATTCAATATATAATCCCAAGGAGAATTAATACATGTCCAAATTATGGTAAGTTTTAGAGTTATCATAATTTATTTGGTTTTATAGTCCATTTTAGGATGAGGTAGAGTGACTATCCCATGGGAATGATTAGGTCCTGATGGTTGAGGTATTGGAGATATGAGAAGAATTGCACCTAAGTGGGTGCATATTTGAGCTCGAACCTTATAATGGTATCCTACATATCCTGATTATTATAGTAAATATATTTCTCATAGTTCAATCATGCCCTTAGGATTATCCCCAAGGTAGATGTCCTCATATGGGAGAGGTTTATACCATGCTGCTCATTGGGGATTTCATACTGAGATTTCCTTGGATGAGGGAGATTTTTTATGTGAATGATATAAATATGGAAACTCCATAAGATTATGTGATATATTCTTGGTGTGATAAATAAGGGAAAAAAGTAATAAACTTCAATTCTTTTAGGTGTGCGAATTATGTGTTGGGACTTCCCTTGAGATATTAAATATGGATTTTGAAACATAGGGAGGTGTCCTGCATATCTTGGCTATGGACGGAATTAGAGTCTTCATATTTCCCTTGAACAAGGATTACCCAATGAATTTTCCTTATTTTATAGGTGTTTAGGGTGCAGATGATACGATTATAGAAACTTCATAAGCCCACGTGAGTCACACTCATTATTAGAAACAAGGTATGATAAACAATCAATGTCACTTCTTGTAGGTGTGGGAATTGTGTGATGGGAATTCACTTGATAGGCTTAATATGGAGCCTTAACCTTGGGGAGGTGTCCTACATATCCAAGTAATGGTAGGAATCAGAGTCATCGTAGTTCCCTTGTTTGGGGAATACACACTGACATTGCCCTTATAATTGAGGCATATTGTATTATGTCATTGATCAGGGCTTACACACAAACTTTTACCTTATTTCTAGGACATACACACTGAGGGTGGGTAAATTCATCCAATCTGGGAATGCCCTTACTAACTTAGACCTCTCACCTAACCTACTCATAGTAATTTTTCACTTGTTATTATCTGATTTCTTATTTGACGTGTAGGAGAGTATCTTAATTACATGTTCAAGGACAATTGTATAATAAAAATGAATTGTTTTTAAGACTTCGGATAGTATGGGTGACATGTCTAAATGTTGTTGTACGATCAAGATTGGTTTGTAGGGCGGACATCTCAAGACCTAGTTGGTTGATCTTGGAAGCTATTACATGACATGAATGACTTGTACAAGGGGTGTTGCATGATCCAGAAAACCTACACAGATGTCATCGTGAGAGGTGGATGGCACATATGGAGGGTGCCACAAGATTCAGGGTGAAATTTCTTGAAGGGTGTCGCATTTCTTGGTTGATATGTCTTGAGGTCATCACAAGACCCAGCTCGCATGCTCGGAGGGTATCATGAGAGCTAGTCGACAAGCCCTAGTGTTACTGTGAGAATTAGTTGACATGAATTTGTGCCACTATATGAGTCTAGAAATGCATCTGAAGGACATCATGAGGGTTGAATGGAAATACCAGAGGGTTTCATGAAACTTGGTCAGATTTTCTGGAAGAGGCCACATGACGTGCTTTGACGTGCACAAAGGACTTCACATGACCCAAATAGTATACCAAAGAACAATCGGGGGATATGATCAACATTTATTGGTGTTACCTCATATCTCAGATGATTCATATAAAGTACATTAGGGTCAGTGTAATATATTCTTTGCTTAAATATCCCACCTTTAGTCCTTATTATAGTGTTTATTTTGTGAATTCCTTAGATTTGTTTAGTGTTATCTTGTATTAAGGCTTGTGTGATTTAGAGGGTGTGTGGTATATTCTTGACACATCCTTCCTGAAGGCCTTCATGTAATCTATGAGTGATCACACAAAGTGATATATCCATGCTTCATGGTTTCTCGGGCTGTTCCTTGGATCCTATATGACAAGAATCTTCTCCGGTGATGAGATCAGCCATTCTAAAAAAAATCTCTTTTTGTGTTTTGTGAGGTTTCGAGAGTTCGTGGTTGTGGTGGTCCTGATTGAAATCCTTCTAAGATTCCTCCAAGTTATGATAGGTATTGGTGTATTTCTCATATATGGGTGGGGGATTTATAGGCCTCCCCACCTAGTTTTTCTCCATTTTTTCTAGAGATTATTGCGTGATTTCATGGATGGAGTTGGTAAAGGGCTTTGGCGTCATGGGTCTTTGTGAGTCTATACTGTGGATTTTCTCCAAGGGCGTTGACTGATTTTTAGTGACCATGAGTCTATCCCATCAATTCCTCTTTCATTGGATAATTTAAAATTAATTATTTCTTGTTGAATCATGAGGGGTTCTGAAGGATTTCCATATTGTCATTTTTTGACACATCCAAATGTATTTTCATGATCGGGGTGTTTGTCTAATGGTGTTCATGTGATCTCAGATGACTTGTTTGGGTCTTTTTATGAGATAAGGATCACTTCTCAGGTGGCCTGTGTGAGATCATGTTAGCTTTCCAAGGAGTATCGTGATACCATTCTATGGACACCTTTAGTGAATCACAATGATTTTATAACCACAAGAGGCTTCCAACTCCTCCCTCTTTTTATTTCATTTGTTTATGTTACAAATCTTGGGGTGTTTGCGAGGGTGTTTGGGTGTTGTCATTGACAATCTACCTTCCTCTTGGTGATGCGTCATGCAACATCAAAAGGTTCTATAGAGGTGTATGAGCATTTTAGGGACAAATCCATATATCTATCCTTAAGGAGACAAAAGGGGGAGCATATGACTACCTATACCTATCCGTAGCCTTTCATATGATAAGGGAGTTATATCAGATGTCTTTATCCAAATTAGGCAGGAACGTCACTAGAGTCTTGCTGTGTTTTTCAGATCGCCAGGGGAACATCAGGTGACTTTTACGATCATGATATGCTTCTTCCTCTTGGATATGTTTATCAATATTTTCAAAGGTTTTTTGCAGCCTTCACCCACTAATTGTTCATATGGGAACCACATGATCAATATAGGATCTCATGAAAGTGAATATCTGCTGCCCTAGTTAGTCAATCTACTTTTCTATGGCATATTGCTTGATCAGTGTTGGATCTCGTGATGACATGCATACATTTTTAGTGAAAATCACTTTTCTCACCTTTTATTTGTCACATATTTATGGTTGTATGATTTCATAGAGTGACCAAGGGTGTTCGAATGTCAAGGAATCATTCCAAAGGGTGAATTGAAAATATTTAAATCCATTACATGAATGTTTCATAACCAAAGACACTCTAATGTGTTTTGCAGACAAAGGTTCTGTTGAGCGCATCACATGATGTCAAAATCCTCATGTGATTGAGTAAATGAGACAAAGTGATGGATTCTTGAGATAAATTTAGTCGCATGTAAATGAAATATTTATTTTCTTCACTTGAAAGAATGAAGCACAAAATGGAGATTCTCATGCAAACATGAATATTTCATGTGTACAGTGTGAACCTTAATCATACCGATAGGGTGTATTGAGTCTTGAATGTTATTTCATTCTCAGATTTTGTGGCACATAAAACAAATTATTTATGACTTGATCATGGCCAAATTATGATTTCTCCCACAATTCTTTACATAACTTGGTATGCAACAATTTAATATCCATTTAGGTGGAGGTAGGACTATGATACATGCTTGGTACAATGATCTCCTGATGGAGTATATACACGCAGTATATCATCTTTCCTACATGATAGCATATGTGGTTCCCAAAACATTCATAAGTTTGCTAATGTGATTCCTTAGATTCTTCATGTGAAAGAGATAATATATTCTAATGTTCACATGAGCTACTTCATGTGACCCCTATGTGGGGCCATGCAAGCTCATTTGTGTAACTTATATGTGTGCTCAAGATTCTCTGTTTTGCATAAAAAATGGGAGAATTTTTATACTGATTGGAACCCACCTCAAAATTGTGATCTACCATATGTATTTATAAAAAAGTCACTACACTTCATTTTCACATCTGAGAAAGGTGGTGTGCCCTGTGAACATTCTCTTTCATCCATTACACCAACATATACAACTTGAGATCTAGAAATAATGCTGCATGAAGGGATATTTTCCAAACACAAAAGATTTGTTTATTCTTCCTATGATGCACAATTTTATTTTCATGATTACATAACCCCATCGATTCTCTTCATTGTATCGTAATCTATTTTGGGATTTTCATGCATGCATTGGGGAGTTTCATTAAGCATAGGATATTTCTAAAAATCAATTTTCCTATAGTTCGGACCGTGCATATCTCCATTACTACATTATCTATCTTGGTTTCCAACTGCACATTTGATTCATTGGTTCAATCAAAGGTTCTCCATTTCTTGGAGATTTTTCTAGACGTTCGGCCACACACCTATCCATTCAGGCATGTTTTTATTTCCATACATCAGGTGCCTTAAACCTATTCATGAGAATATCTTAAAAGATGACCATTTTGGGAAAACTATATCATATAACTATCCATCATATGGACTTCCCCTGTGACATTGTGTGTCTAAACGGAGTCTTCCCATAATCCCCCAAGTTGCATATTCTCACACTCGTACTATCCACATCTCAGGCTCCATGCATGCTCTTGTGATGTATCCTAGTACACCATCTATTCTCTGTATAAAAAAAATAGTTTCGATGTGGTTCACCTTATTCACTGATCCTAGAGAAAATTTATTCTACTCTTCATATAATGATATACCCAGTTCCATATTTTCTCAATGTGATATCAGACATGGGACAATCATTTGATGGTGTTTCATATGGAAATCATAGAATGGGTAGTTATGGTGTGATAAAAATCATGTACTCAAGGTTCTACTGGTGTATGATATCAATCCTATATGCAACTGGTGAACTAGAACCCCAGCACCATAAGATTGATGAAGGCCCTCATGTTCTACAATGTACACAGATGAGGAGTTCACTTCTCGGCTTGTGTGTCTGTAAGTTTAGAAGACGTTTTTTCTTCTTCACATGATAGAATATAAAGTGTGGGATCTCTTTATGACTAAATATCACATGTTTTTCTCATCATGAGTAGATATGGTTCTTGGAATCTCATCTGCTCAAGGTTCTGCTGGTGTGTGGTTCCCCTCCAAGTGTAAGAGGTAACCCAAAACTCTGATACCGTGAGGTTGAAGAAAACTACACATGATGTAGCATATCCATTATATGATATGAAACTCATTAATTATTATCACTTTTTTATGCATTAGTAACATCTAATCCCTCTTCTCATGTGTCCATTTATGGAAAAATATTCCATGCATGATTACGAGAGTCAACAAATGCCCCCCTTAGAATGAGATTCATTCAGAACGAAGAAAATATTATTCTAATTAAACACAGATCACTTTTCTTTATATTTGAACATCTTTGGGACTTTGATATTGATCCCCATGAGAGGATTTTTTTAAGATTGTGTTGACTGAGGGATTTTAGGTATGATAAATAAAATACACTTGACTAAGAGTGCTTGGATTTGAAGTGATGTTGTATGGATCATCAATGGTTCCCATCTTTTGTATGATATCAAGTAAACCCAAATTCATGGATTTGAATGTTTAAATTATTACGTTTTCTTCTCTATATGAACTCTTGAATACCCACAAACATAATATTACTTACTTATTTTTGTACTCTAACTATCTTGAGATTACCTGATTCATATAAGGATAATCAGGTATATTATATGTCTCAAAAAGAGATATCAATTCCCTTTTCCAACAATAATAGGCATGGAGAGTATAGATTTATTTTTCTTAAGCTATATGGTGGACCTTAAAATACTTTGCATAATAAAATAATTGGTGTGCTATAGTTTATGGTCTTTTAGCATGGACCTTCTATCACTTTCATTTAAGGTCTTGTAGCTCAGACCTTCTATTGTTTTAGTTCATGGTCTATTAGCTCAAACCTTCCATTTTGTATTTCAAGGCCTTTTTATCATGGACCTTGAATTATTTTAGTTTAGGGTATTTTATCTTGGACCTTCCATTACTAGTGTTTATGGACTTTTAGATTAGGCCTTATATTGCTATAGTTTAAGGTCTTTTAGCTCTGACATTCGATCGATTTAGTTTAAGGTATTTCAGCTCGGACCCAACCAATGGTTATAGAATATGGTGCATATATACTAGGAATAACCCAAAACACATTGAGGTACTGGGTTATTATATGGTTTTATGTGGGATAAAAAGGATCATAAATCCATTTTTGTAGAGTGGCACATTTGGTTGATGACTATAGGCACATATGCTTGATGCATAGAAATATATGCATAGTCAAGAAAATGTTCCTTGAAGATGGGTATCTTTTCATGGGGATTTGGAATATTTATGGATGTAATACTGTTTCAGGGTCAAATATTAGGGATACCAGGTCTTTCTGGATAGTTGGGTTATGGATGTTGCAAGTCATAACCAAAAGAATTGAATATGTGAAGATGAGATGGGACAAACATTCTGGGGATGATCCCTAAAAATATAAGTTGCCTGGTTCTACCATGGTGTTTCTAAGGCTCAAACTGCTTTTATCTCATTTCTTACAAGGAGAAGATTCCTTTAGTTTGTGGGTAAAGGTCCTTATGCATTAATAGAATTTTCAAGAAAAAGATGATCTCCTCTTCTTTCCAAGGTCTGAAAATGGTTTTCGAAGACTCAAACATACAGATGATGAGGTTGGGTATGAATGGAAATCCATCTAGGGAGGATTCAAGAATCCTAGGTAAATTTGGCTATTATATTGTAAAGTTCAATCCCTACATACTATGGTTTAAATTCACAAGTCATTGACCAACAAAGGTTCGAGAATTCAGTGTTGTATTCCATCTTTGAAAAAGGGTACAAGAGATGATGACATAGTGTTAAGCATGTGAAATCCACTAGGATAGTTTGGAATGTAGATTTTAAATCATGATCCAAAATACTTGGTTTAGGAGGATGATAAGGTTCAATAATATCGAGAATGACCGAAAACAAATTGGGATGATGGGTTCTACCACAATGATGTCAGGGTCACAAGGATATTAAAGTCCTTTTTCAAAGTGAGGAATTTGGTTGAAGACCAAAGGCACATATGCATGATCAATAAACATAAATTCTGAGTCAATAAATGGGACTTTAAAGTCAAGTATCCTTTATAGGGGCCTTGGAATTTTGTGAGAATTTGATGCACTTCAGATCATGAAGTGTAACTTGTGGAAACTGTAATATCCAAGAAGGGATCAAGCACCCTAAAATTTATGTCCCTTCCAAGAGAACATATTATCATGGTAAGGGGATGTGAAAAATCATTACTCTAAACTTTTATTGAACTAGGGTGCTCAGTGATCATATCATGTCTTTTACTAGGGTTATAAGTAAACCCTATGAGATTTATGAATAATTTATTTGTGCCCTAATTTTTTCATGAAATCCATATATGAAGAATTTAGTGAGAAAAGGATTGACTTTATCTAAGGTAACCCTTTTAATTTTTTTAGTCTGAAAAGTATTATATCTCATTCACTAGAATTTTAATTTCTTGTTGTTTTAACCAATGTAGGCTAGAGTTTAAGGTCACACAATTTTTACAAAAGTGTAGGATGTTTAAGGTCATGATGTGTATGGACCTAATATGGGGGATGATATACAAGAGCCTCATTAAGATCCATTGTAAGAGTACCTCAACATCCTTATGAATAGGAGATGAAAATGTGGTAAATCATGGATCATGGTCCTCAAGTCATGAGTAATGAAATGAGAAAATCATACTGAGAGTAGTTCATACTACTCTGAGGTGTTGTGTTTTTTCATGATGATGTCAGGGCTCACAAGGATCATAGATCCCTTTTTTAGATTGACGAATTTGGTTGATGAAGATAGGAACATATGCATGAGCCATATGCATACATGCATAGTGAAGAAAAGTGTCCTTGAAGCTGGGAATCCTTTACTAGGGCCTTAGATGGTTTTGGTGATCATAGGAACTCAAGATATGAACTGCGGATTTATGGATTGAGGTGCTTTAAATGATTATGGAAGCCCCCCATACTCTAGCTGACCAGAGTAAATATCACTTGGTCCTTTAATAAGGAATTAAAAATTAGAGATGGCCTACATAGTTTATCATCATGTAGTAGGAATATTTTCCACATAGTTTAATGTCACGTGGTAAGGAAATGCACAATTCATTTTTATGTCATGTGGTGAGGAATTATTTCATATAGTTTAAACCTCATGTGACCAAGATGTTTTATTGAATTTTATCATCATGTTGTAAGGGCTTGGTAATCATTGTGGAAAAATGGAACATGATATATTGTGTACAAAATTAATCCGTATGTATATCTGGCTCATATAAAGAAAAATGAGCTTGTGTGACTCAATCCCTTTGAATTTGGGGTGAATATATATGTCAGTTACTATAGATTGACCCAAGGTTGGAGATGTGGGCATCACTACATATACTGTGATGATAAGAATAAAGCCACATTTAGTTCTTGATATTCCATATAGTTTAATTTCATTCGGTGAGAATGAAAATAAACCTATGTAAACAAATGATAATGTTTCAGTTAGACCTAAGAGAGACGTTCGAGAGTCACTACATATCCCATGAGAATGAGAATTGAGCCACACATAGTTCTTGAGGAATGACCTCCCTACAGAAGTTTTTATTACACGCAAAGGGAGAACATTTTTATATTTTTTAGGACTGGACCTAGGATTAATGAACCGGGCATTGATATATATCCTATGATGCCAATAATCAATTCACCTATAGTCCTTGAATGTAGGTGTTCTAAGAGACCAATATAAGTAGTGGTGGTCCTCTCATGCGAGGTCCACAAGCATGTATAGTTTTATATCATTCAATGGACACTATCTGTAACAACCGATATTTTATGATATGTATTCTTTTTAATTTATTTGATGTCATGTGTTTTATTCTACAACAAGATTATCTTGTGCTATACGCAACATCGTATTAGCTTGCAGTATACGCAACACTATTCTTAGATTGTGGCACACACAATTTCAAGTTCGTTTGATAATATTCATTGTACGAAACATTGAGTGTATATATATATATATTCAATTTATAAATGAAATATGGTTGGATTCTGTTATATGAAACAACAAAGGATTCTTTCACAACACACAACCCTAACTTGGCATTCATTACACGCAATAACGACCTTCCTTAATAGTGTGTGTAGTACGCAATATCGGGTTTCACTAAACAATGATATATTGTTATTATATTATTATGGACTAGATGTTATGAATAGTATTAACTACCTTGTGAATTTTATAACATTATTATTCATATTACACATTTTCTAGAACATGTTAAGAGAACAAAATAAATTTTCCAGGTAAAATAAGTATTTTTCAAAAAATGTAGTTTTGTCGCCTTTTGATGGCGCACCCACACTAAATATAGTTTTTGACAAGTTTATAAGTTAAATTTGACAAAATAAAATTCTTCTTTGGAATAAGGATATAAAAATTTATTTTGGAGAAATTTTTGATACTTTTCTAATAACTTTCATGTTTTGATGAATAGTAAAAATACGCTAATTTTTAATTAAAAACAACTTTTTTCATTGAGATAATTTATATGGTTAAATTATAATATTTAATGGTTTTAAAGTATAAATAGAATATATTTCTACCATTTAATATAATTTTTGTAATTACCATTGATTTTAAATTGAATTTGTAGGTCAAATCAATTCAATCTTTTGCAATGTTTTAAACAAAACCCCGTTTTCTTTCAACAACAAGATTAATTTTAATTTAATTTCTGCAACTTTTGTGTATTGAATTTGGAAAAAGGCACTCCATATTTGGAATCAGTGGGTCCAAATTATGTTAATAATATACTTTTTATTTTTGGGCATTATGAATAGTAACTATGGTAAATTTTATTTACATTAGTTAAAGGTGAATCAGGTAATTAAGGGTAAAAATAAGATTATAAAATTACCCAAACACCTGCCAAAATTCTATTAGATGACTAAACGTCGACCCATATCACTTAAGGGTTGGAATAGATTCATTTTATGGACTTGTTTCTTTGATAACAATTTATTTACTATTAAAACCAAAGAAAGTGACAACATGACACTCTCTTAAATCTTATAAGTATATTAATTTTAATTTAGTGATAAACTCCATGAAAATTCGAACATGAATAGTCTCCAGAAATATAATAAAATTATATACATCATATGATTTTATTTATAATTTTTAGCAATTAAATAATTATCATTATTCGTGACACAATAGTGATACAGAAATTGTTTATCTAGTGAAAAATCAAGAATATGGTTTTTATTAAACTAATAGTAACCATAAAATGCACAAAACCCTGAAAAAAACTTATTGGTCATGTAAATTTAAACCATAATCATCCAATTGTCGAATATTTGACCATTTGGATCCTTATAAAATCGATTATGACACTTATATTATTTTATTTTAAATGATGCCAAAGTTGTCACCTTCATAATTTAATAAATATAAAAATTTAAATATTGTTATTTTAAGATGATAAATTCGACAAAAATTATTATTATAAAATCTTTGATATTTATCTTCATAAAAGGATTTTATTTTTAATTTTTATGCAACAAATTAGTATATTAAATAATTATAAAAAAATGGTGTACTAATTATTTTATTAAGAGATATACAAAATAAGTGGTTTTAAAAATATTAAAATAAATATTATATGAACTATTTAATGTGCTCCACAAATTTTCTAGATAAATATGACATGTTAAAAATCCATTAAATATTTTATTTCGAATATATCCTCTGTGTAGATTTTATTTAAATTCAAATAAATGAATAGTGTCAAAATTGACACTATTGTTATTTTATAAAAATAACATATTATTAAATTGTTTAAAAATCACAATTTTTTTTAAAAAATTATAAATGTAAATTTATATAGTCTACAATGTCATAAAGTATCCAATTATGGAAAAATAACAACACATAAGTGATTATTTATAACCATTTAAAATTTAGAATTTTATTACCACAAATAAACTTAATTAGATTAAATAAGGATAAATCAAAATGATAAAGTTTAAAATAAGATCACAACATGTCCAAATTTGATTGGTTGATGATATTACAACACTATCTCATCTAATATTATAATTTTGTCATTTTGGGAGGTTTTTATGTGGGGTTTGAATTTATATTAAACTAATATTTTTTAGGATTCCAAAGGTGCCCCTCTCCTCCCTTATAAATGGGCACCTCCTCCCTCTCTTCCTAACACCACTTTGAGCCTTCATGCTCGGAAAAACCCTTCCAAATTCAATTCTAAACTTCCCTAGAAACATCCTAGAGGTCTTGGTATTCTTCAATGGCCAATCATAGTGCCCTAAGAAGAGGTTTCAAAGAGGTGTATCGAAGAAGAGGTAATATCCGTTACCGATTCTTTCAAATTTATTTATTTTTCTACCACCTCTTCTTTAGCTGTTTCATTAGATTGTAATAAAAAAAGTATAACTAATATACTGATATTTTGTTATAAATATGAAACAAAACCATTTCACCTTCTATCCATCCTACGGAAAACGAAATCACCGCACGTGCGTACGTACGGAATACCTTCTCCACGCCGTGGTGTAATATATTTTTCCACCAACACCTTACATGGATGGGTATAATGGTGTAAATAATAACTATATATTGTTATTATAACATCATACTAATTCTGATATATTATACCATCCACTCCAATTCTATTCAATAATTACGGGAACGATATCATCGCTCGTGCGTACGTACAGATTACCGTCTCCACGACGTGATGAGATTCATTCTCCATGTTAACCATACATGAATGATTATAAAGATTTTATAATGAATAATAATGAAATATATGACATAATAATGCTACTGGATTTATGTATATATATACATATGTCATCTATTTAGTTTCATTCAATTCAATAAGGAAACGAAAACAACGTTCATGCGTACGTACGGACTACCATCTCCATGAATGGTGTATTTCATTCCTTTTATCGATCTATAATATATATTTATATGATGAATATATATTATATATAAATAATTTTTTTCATTCTGTAATTATGTAAATCAGGATATAAGTAATAATATCAAGAACAACAAGTTGAAACACATGCGATAAATGAAATGATTTTACCCAAAACATTGCTTTAACATTGGAATTTACAAAAGAATGTGTAATATAATGTCAGAAGTGAAACATATATTATATCATAACAATGAATATTATTATTTAATAAGTCAATGACAATATTTAAATCATTATACAGGATATTCGGATCCATACGAAGCATATCAGACCTAAGGTAAGGGATAATTATTCCAATCTCCTTCTTATCTGAGATTGTTTATTCGTAATTATTTACTGGGGTTATATTAATCATCCATGTACCTGATTTCTAAAAATGGTTTCATGTATTTTTAATTTCCTTTTCACCCATTTTTGACTTTTACTACATGTTGTGTAAGGAATCATTATTTTATAAGGTACTTTTTGACTTTTCTGGAAAAAGTACGAGAAGAATGTTTTTTTAACTTATATGGCACGAACGGATTTTTACGGTTTTATAAAGCCTAATTTTCATGAAGCTTCCTCCAAAACATTTCATGACTATTTTCAAAAAAAATATTTTTCTTTTAAAATTTCATGACATTTTGTGAAAAGAAATTGATTTTGAAGAAGAAAGGATATTTTCCTCAAGAATTCATTTCATGTGTTTTATCAAAACCTTTTTCCATCTAATATGACATTATTTCATATGTGTATGGTCCAAGTATAAAGTCTCTATGATTTACATGGTTTCACTTTTCTTATTATGAAATGATATCCATTTGTTCTATATGGATTATGTGATGATGGGATGATATTTAAGATACCCATTTTATTTATTGGTTTTGAATGAATGATTTATGTTTATTTTGTGGCACACGAAAGAATGATTTCATTATGAGATGGGTGGGACCTATAACTCCCTAAAATGCATTGGGTAAAGATTTATATCTCATGAGATAGACATGGCTGGAATGGTAAGTTAATCTGGTTCAGTGTTATAGGACTGAAATGAGGAGTGAACTCGATTCAGAAAGGGACTTTGTCCACTAAGATGGTCTTGGCAGCAATGCCTTCGCTACTATGGAAATCATAACATGTGCTGAATGGTTTCCACAATTACATGTTTTATTCCCATTATATTTTATCATGGTTGATGTTCCATTATGATATATTCCTTACGTACTTCCACGATTTATGTCTTTTCTCAAGATTTTGATGTTTAAATTTCATGTTCAAGTTTTTGCTTTCAAATGTTTATGGATTGTTTTACGTTTTCTATGTTTGCCCTTACTAAGCATTTGAGCTCACCCTTTTTATGTTTTATTTTCCCCAGGAAATAAAGAAAGGTTTTAGGTATGGAAACAAAATGGGGAAGATCGTTATGGGAGTTTTTGAAGATCTTTCAACATGATTAGAAGTTTATATTCCAAGATTCCAGAGACACTAAACTATTACGATCCTTGTGTGTCTGTTTTTGTTATGTATTAAGTATTCTGCAAAAGTATTGTAATGTCCATGTATGTCAAGCTTCAGGTCTCTATAGTTGGTATTAGAGTAAAGGTTTAGTCAACCTTTGGAAACTAGGATGCAAAAACGTTAGTGAGATCCCTGGAGATATTTCTAAGGGATGTCCCTAAGGATAAATATACATATAGGATATCGTCCTCGAACTACGGTAACGATCATAGAATTTAACCTAAGATGTTAGATATTGATGGTACTCCCCCTTTACTATGTTGTTTTCCCTAGCATGATTTTTTCCCCTCACAATATTTTTTTGGGGTTTTAGAAAATGGCTGGAAATAGGAAGATTCACGATAATGGAGGATATGACGGACTATGTAATGATATTCTTCATGAGCAACCAAATGAAACGGGATTTGGAAGTCCAAACATCATTATTATGCCCAATCAACAATCTCATAATATTATCAATAATCTCAACTTTGGTAAGTATCCCAACTTAGATAATAAGAGAAAGATGGAGTTTCATGATGATCATAGAGGAAAGAAAGTTCAATTTCCCTCATGTAAATCATGTGGGAAGAGGCATCGGGGAGATTGTTTCAAAGGAACTGGAAGATGCTTCGGGTGTGGAAATGAAGGACACAAAGCCCGTAAGTGATAAGAAAAAGGTTCAGTTAATAGCATGGACAAGGATAATGGTATTGCTACGACATCAACAATGATTAGATGTTTTAAATGAGTAATGTATGGGCATTATGCAAACCAATTCCCTAAGGGAAAATCTCATGAAGAGAATCATCATGGTCATATGAGTAGTATTTATGTGGATGATTATGAAGAGACTACAAATGAAATATGAGATGAAAGAAATGATGAAGCTCAGTCAGTGGTTTAAGAAGTTAGTGGAATGATTATATGTTTATAAAGAATAATGTATGGTACTATGGAATAAAGAATCATCTAAAGATTGTTACACTATTGTTTTTTCTAAAGTATTTGAAAGTATATGTTGAATGGTACCAGTAACCATGGAAGGTTATTCAGATATTTTTTGGAAAGTAGATGATATGCGCATAATGAAGGGATAAGAAGATAATGAGATGTTTGATTGTATTCATGATCTCATGACTGATATAAGGATTAAGTGATATTATGGTTTGATTATATTATTTTTTTTTGGATTTTGGTATGTGGAAAGAGTTACCTTTTGACAGTATTCATGTTTTCACTAAGGTTCTATGGTAATTTATGTTTCAAGATAATATATGACTAAGGTATTCATGTGTTTGGAATGCAACCAACAAAATATATCTTATGATATATGTGGGATAAATGCTTGTATTCACATTCATGGTAGATAACCTTTCTAGTAATTGTTTTCTTTATACTATGAGCTTGGACCGAAGTATTTTAGATAAGCCTAAATATTGGAATGGATTATGTTGGACATAAGTTAGTATTGTTTAAGGATAGAACTTTTTTTCGATTTTATTGATGGGATGTTATAGTAATGTATTTTTAGAAAAAGGACAACCTACAGGACGAGCGACAACCCATCACGTCGGACAAGGCTGTAGGAATCGAACCCACAACCGAAGTGCGACTGGACTTCATCACCTACCACTGGCCTACAGGAAGTCCCGGGTTAATAGAAACTAGTTTTATTTTATTAAGCGGTATGATATATGAAGTATAAGTTCATTTTTGGAATCGTATATGATTAACCTCACCATAGATGGACTTATGTATATTTGATAACTTTTGCTAACCTTTTGTTTGAAATAGATGGAATGACCCATCATTCTATCACATGATCTGTTAACACTTCACGAATAACAAATTCAACTTCATTTCTTTAAGAGATGAAGTGGAAATTGTTCAAAGCATGAACAAGAGTGAGATTGAACCAAAATCAAGCAAGTATTTCTTCTAATTCAAAATTTTCAACTTTAATGAAATTATATTGAAAACCAAAAATGTTTTCCTACTGCTTTTATATCTGATGAATCAGATGGTACCTTAGATCATCACAAATATATGGCTTTGTGATTGTTGGATTTTTCATAGCCATGTTCTCTACCACTCTCCATCAGAACTTGATGTTTAGATTTCTCTTCCATATCCATATTTTCACCTATGTTCTCTCGCGAGGAAACCGAGTGATGAGTTAATTTGGGTAACCCTTATGTTTCATACATCACTTTTTAAAATTATGTTTTAGTATTCATCTTTACTATGTGGGTATCTATTAAATAAACTTTCAAGTAGAAAACCATGTATAACCCTGATGAATTTCGAGGGCGAAATTCATTTTAAGGGGGGTAGAATGTAACAAACCGATATTTTATGATAAGTATTCTTTTTAATTTATTTTATGTCATGTTTTTTATGCTACAAAAATATTATCTTGTGCTATACGCAACACCATATTATCTTTTAGTATACGCAACACTATTCTTAGATTGTGTTACACACAATTTCAAGTTCGTTTGATAATAGTCATTCTACCCAACATTGAGTGTGTGTATATATATATATATTCAATGTATAAATGAAATATGGTTGGATTATGTTATATGAAACAACAATGGATTCTTTCACAACACACAACCCTAACTTGGCTTTCATTACACGCAATCACGACCTTCCTCGATAGCGTGTGTAATACGCAATACCAGGTTTCACTAAACAATGATATATTGTTATTATATTATTATGGACTAGCCGTTATGAATAGTATTAACTACATTTTTAATTTTATTACATTCTTATTCATCTTACACATTTTCTAGAACATGTTAAGATAACAAAATAAATTTTTCGGGTAAAATAGTTATTTTTCAAAAAATGCAGATTTGCCGCCTTTTGATGGTGCACCCACATTAAATCTAGTTTTTGACATGTTTATAAGTTCAATTTGACAAAATAAAATTCTTCTTTGGAATAAGGATATAAAAATTTACTTTGGATAAATTTTTGATACTTTTCTAATAACTTTCATGTTTTGATGAATAGTAAAAATACGCTAATTTTTAATTAAAAACAACTTTTTTCATTGAGATAATTTATATGGTTAAATTATAATATTGAATGGTTTTAAAGTATAAATATAATATATTTTTACCATTTAATATAATTTATATAATTAGAAATTATTTTACATTGAATTCGTAGGTTAAATCAATTCAATCTTTTGCAATGTTTTAAACAAAAACCCGTTTTCTTTCAACAATGGGATTAATTTTAATTTAATTTCTGAAAGTTTTGTGTATTGAATTTGGAAAAATGGATTCCATATTTGGAATCAGTGGGTCCAAATTATGTCAATAAGCTACTTTTTATTTTTGGTCAGTATGAATAGTAACTACGGTAAATTTTATTTACATTAGTTAAAGGTGAATCGGGTAATTAAGGGTAAAAATAAAACTATAAAATTACCCTAACACCTAACAAAATTCTATTGGATGAATAAAAGTAGACCCATATCACTTAAGTGTTGGAATAGATTCATTTTATGGACTTTATTCCTTGAAAATAATTTATTTATTATTAAAACCAATGAAAGTGACAACATGTCACTCTCTTAAATCTTATAAGTATATTAATTTTAATTTAGTGATAAAATTCATGAAACTTAGAACATTAATAGTATATAGAAATATAATAAAATTATATACATCATATGAATTTATTTATAATTTTTAGGGATTAAATAATTATCATTAATTGTGACACAATAGTGATACAGAAATTGCTTATCCAGTGAAAAATCAAGAATATAGTTTTTATTAAACTAATAGTGACCATAAAATGCACAAAACCCTGAAAAAAACTTATTGTTCATGTAAATTTAAACCATAATCATCCAATGGTCTAATAAATATAACAATTTAAATATTGTTATTTTAAGATGATAAATTCGAGTAAAATTATTATTATAAAATATTTGATATTTTTATTAATCAAATAATTTTATTTTTAATTTTATGAAGCAAATAAGTATATTAAATAATTATACACAAATTTTGTACTAATTATTTTATTAAGAGATATACCAAATAAATGGTTTTAAAAATATTAAAATAAATATTATATGAACTATTTAATGTGCTCCACGGATTTTCTAGATAAATATGACATGTTAGGAATCTATTAAATATTTTAGTTCGAATATATCCTCTGTGTAGATTTTATTTAACTTCAAATAAATGAATAGTGTCAAAATTGACACTATTGTTATTTTATAAAAATAACATAATATTAAATTGTTTAAAAATCAGAAAAAAATATTTAAAAATTATAAATGTAAATTTATATAGTCTAGAATGTAATAAAGTATGAAATTATGGAAAATTAACAACACATAAGTGATTATTTATAACCATTTAAAATTTAGAATTTTATTACCACAAATAAACTTAAATAGATTAAATAAGGATAAATCAAAATGATAAGGATTAAAATAAGATCAAAACATGTCTAAATTTGATTGGTTGATGATATTACAACCCTATATCATATAATATTCAAATTGAGTCATTTTTGGTGGTTTTTATGTGGGGTTTGAATTTACATTAAACTAATATTTTTGAGGATTCTAAAGGTGCCCCTCTCCTCCCTTATAAAAGGGAACCTCCTCCCTCTCTTCCTCACACAACTTTCAGCCTTAAAGCTCAGCCAAACCCTGAAAAATTCTATTCTCCAATTCCCTAGAAACATCCTAGAGGTCCTGGTATTCTTCAAAGGACAATCTTAGTTCCCTAAGAGGAGGTTTCAAAGAGGCGTATCGAAGAAGAGGTAATATCTGTTACCGATTCTTTCAAATTTATTTCTTCTTCTACCTCCTCTTAATTAGTTGTTTCATTATATTGTAATAACATCAGTATCAATAATATAATGATATTTTATTATAAATATTAAACAAAACCATTTCACCTTCTATCCATCCTACGGAAAATGAAATCACCGCGCGTGCGTACATACAGAATACCGTCTCCACGTCGTGGTGTAATCTGTTTTTCCACAAACACCTTACATGGATGGGTATAATGGTGTAAAGAATAACTATATATGGTTATTATAACATCAAACTGATTCGAATATATTATACCATCCACTCCAATTCTATTCAATAATTATGGGAACAATATCAGTGCTCATGCGTACGTACGGATTACCGTCTCCACGACACGATGAGATTCATTCTTTATGTTAACCATACATGAATGATTATAAAGTTTATATAATGAATAATAATTAAATATATGAGATAATATTGCTACTTTATTTATGTATATATATACGTATGTCAACTATTTAGTTTCATTCAATTCAATAAGGAAACGAAAACAGCGTTCATGCGTACGTACGACCTACTGTCTCCATGAACGGTGTATTTCATTCCTTTTATCGATCTATAATATATATGTATATGATGAATATATATTATATATAAATCATGTTTTTCATTCTGGAATTATGTAAATCAGGATATAAGTAATAATATCATGAATGACAAGTCGAAACACATGCGATAAATGAAATGATTTTACCCAAAACACTGCTTTAACATGGAATTTACAAAAGAACGGGTAATATAATGTCATAAGTGAAACATATATGATATCATAACAATGAATATTATTATTTAATAAGTCAATGACATTATTTAAATCATTATACAGGAGATTCAGATCCATACGAAGCATATCGGACCTAAGGTAAGAGATAATTATTCCAATTTCATTCTTATCCGATATTGTTTATTCCTAATTATTTACTGGGGTTATATTTATCATCAATGTACCTGATTTCTAAAAATAGTTTCATGTATGTTTAATGTCCTTTTTACCCATTTTTTACTTTTACTACATGGTGTGTAAGGAACCTTTATTTTACGAGGTACTTATTGACTTTTCTGGAAAAAGTACGAGAAGAATGTTTTTTTAACTTATACGGAACGAATGGATTTTTACGGTTTTATAAAGCCTTATTTTAATGATGCTTCCTCCAAAATATTTCATGACTATTTTCAACAAAATCTTTTTCTTTTAAAATTGCATGACGTTTTTTGAAAAGAAATTGATTTTGAAGAAGAAATGATATTTTCCTCAAGAATTCATTTCAGGTGTTTTATCAAAACCATTTTCCATCTAAGATGACATTATTTCATATGTGTATGGTTCAAGTCTAAAGTATCTATTATTTACATGGTTTCCCTTTTCTTATGATGAAATGATATCCATTTGTTTTATATGGATTATGTGATAATGGGATTATGTTTATGAAACCCATTTTATTTATTGGGTTTGAATGAATGATTTATGTTCATTTTGTGGAACACGAAAGAATTATTTCATTATGAGATGGGTGGGACCTATATATACCTCCAATGCATTGGGTAAATATTTATATCTCATGAGATAGACATGGCTGGAACGGTAAGTTAATCCGGTTCAGTGTTACTGGACTGAAATGAGGAGTGAACTCAATTCAGAAAAGGACTTTTTCCACTAAGATGGTCTTGGTAGCAATGCCTTGGCTACTATGGAAATCATAACATGTACTGAATGGTTTCCATAATTACATGTTTTATTCCCATTTTATTTTATCACGGTTGATGTTCCATTATGATATATGCCTTACGTACTTCCACGATTTATATCTTTGCTCAAGATTTTGATGTTTAAATTTCATGTTCATGTTTTTTCTTTCAAATGTTTAGGAATTGTTTTATGTTCTCTATGTTTTCCCTTTCTGAGAATTTGAGCTCACCCTTTTTATGATTTATTTTCCCCAAGAAATAAAGAAAGGTTTTAGGTAAGGAAAAAAAAGGGGAAGATCGTTATGGGAGTTGTTGAAGATCTTTCAACATGATTAGAAGTTTATATTCCATGTTTCCAAAGACACTAAAATATTATGATCCTTGTGTGTTTGTTTTTGTTATGTATTAAGTATTATGAAAAATTATTTTAATGTCCATGTATGTCAAGATTCGGGTCTCTACACTATCCATGCAGTTTAATGTCATGTGGAAAGGACTCATAGTATTGTTTTCACGGTCTTGCATTTTATATCATGATGATATTGATACAATATTATATACTTTATTTGTACAGGGAATTCCTTACTAAAATTCCAAAGCTAACCTGAGCTATGCTCGATGAGAGAAACATGTATTGATAACTGTTTCTCTCAGTATACATAGGTAATTAAGAATTATACTGGGGTATTTTGAATCATGTGGAGGTAGAACAAGATATTTTATTGAGGAATCCATATGTATCTCATTAAAAATTAGAATCAATCTATACATGGTTGTAGAAAACACATGTAGTTTAACGTCATTTGGGAAAGACATTATCTATATAGTTTAACATCCTATGGCAATGACATGGATAACCCATCATGAAGGAAATGACTTGTTGTGTCTAGCCTTAAAACTTTAGGGTTCACAAATCACTACATATCCTGTGATGATAACAATCAAGCCATACATCCAAGAAAATATTTTTACATGATATCATCATGTGGTCAGAATGAAGCATAATGTGTAGTTTAATGTTTTGTTATTAGGACTTGGGGGTACCATGCAGTTTAAATTATTTATATTAAGACTTTGGAGATTCTTGATGATAGCTATAAAATATATTTCTTGAGGTGTGAAACACTCTCCAACCATGGTTCCTAATGAGTAGGCTGCATTATGATAAACCATATGTGTGAAATAGGTCCCTTCCCCCATGGGTTCTGGTTTTAGAGGCTTCTTCCCTAGTATCATTGGGGTCTTGAGGGCTAGTACTAGTTCTCCAGGGAGGAACTAACTAAGGAAAACCTTCTTATTAAAGGATTTTGTGATCCGATTCTGATGGATCTCCAAGTTGTGTAATGTGTGAAACCTTCACTCATCGAGTCTCTCAAATTCGTCCATCTAATTTTGCGATTGATCATCATCTTAGAGATGCTCTCAAATGGATTTCCAGAGTTATGGATTGTAGAACTCTATAAGTTACACTTCCTCATTTACATACACAAATTATTATGATGTTTTTCATGTATTAGTATGCATGGTGGTACGGTAAGACCATAGAGAATATAGAAGATTGTCTTCTAATGTCATTTTATCCTTGTTCACCATCTTATGGAGTATATTTTATAGAGTCTTATTAAATACCTTTATTTTTTCATTTTTTTCTTCATGGTAATTAGATGAGTGATTTGATTATATATTCTACTCTTGATACAATTTCTTCAAATATTTAGAACATAATTTGGCATCATTGTCCTTCAATATTGTGTGAGGGACCTCAAACCTAGTGATGATATGGGATTTTATGAAGTTGATAGTTTTCGTAATCCATACATCTCTGAGAGGTATTTTCTTACACCATTTGGTGAATAATTTTATAGTAGTGAGGATGTACTAGAACAACTTAGATATGGTAGTGGGATATGTCCACATGACATCCATCCCCCAAACAGAAAATGTATTGAAATATTTAGATATATGTATAAATTTTGAAGGTTGATGGATTATTTTTTCATGGAACTGGAATGCATGAAATTTCATGGTGTTTTCCACATTGTCCTATATTTTGTTTTTTCGAGTAGTATACTAGAATTATGATTTGGTGGGAGTGTCTAGTCCTATATTGATGGGTGTTGTAAGTGCCAACATGGATTTCCTCCATGACAACAGAAATGTCTCCTTTTTCTATGCATATTAAGAGGATTTCATCAAAGACTTGTTTTTTGAGGAATCTCTATTTATTTAGACCATTTTATAGGATAAGGTTCATTGTACGACACCGAATTTTTTCCCTCACAGCTCAGTCTATCAAGAGAGTCCCATTTTGTAAAAAACTGATTATGGGATCCATCCATCCAGGGGTGGTCAATTGTTCATCATGTTCAGGGGTTGTCTTTTCTTGATTTAATTATTCCATATCAAATATTAAGATCAATGAGACCATTCTTCAATGTGTGATATAGAATACGGTTTCCTCCTGGCCAAGGTTGGCCAGGATGGTGGCTGCATTGGCAATTGCATCAGTGTGAGCATTCTTTGATAGAGGAATATGATGCAATGTGGGATTAAAAAGGAAATATTCCATCAATCCATTGATATAGAAAGTTAGGGGGGGAGTTATTTCTTTTTAATTTCATATTCACCATTGATCTAATTTATGACTAGTTTTTAATCCCCTTTGATATCCAGGTTTTCCATATATAGCTGTTGGGCTAGTTCCAACACAGTGAAGAGGGATTAGTATTCTACCTAATTTCTATGTACCCATCTGATAGTGATAATGTGTGGGGAAAAATTATTTGTCTGGAGGGAAAAATACAATCCATATTGCTTTGGGGTGGTGTTTACATAATTGAATCCATAATACTCTGGGAGGTTCCTTCAGAATAAATCTCCCATGTTTGAGGGGTGTCATGGGTATAGAAAACCTCCTCATATGGGAGTTTGATGTCTACTGGTGTATTTTCTGAGGTATGATGGGATATAAGGAAATCATCCAGGGCTTTCCCTCTTACTGAATTTTGAGATAAAAATTTAATTTTTTATTTCTATAGAATGACCACCCATCAGGCCAAGCTCCTAATCAACATTGGGAGGCCAAGGATGTACTTTAAGGGATCAACAAAAGAGACCAAATGGAATTCATGTTGCTACAAGTAATGCCATATAATTTTCAGTATGAAGATGAGTGTAAGGAAGTTCTTCTCGACATCATAGTATCTAGTCTAAATATCTATAATTGTCCTGCTAAGGCTTTAGAGAATATTTTTACTCTCAAAATCATTTTTCTATGCGATGAGGGTGCCCGGTGAGTGTTCCATGGCAGCCACATACGAGATGAATGGACTCCCTTAAACTAGAGGCATCAGAACTAATGGGTATAGTAGATACTGCTTGATAATTTTAATGGATTCTAGGAAATCATCATCCCATTGATAGGTAATTCCCTTCTTCATTATCCTTTGGACGGGGAAGGATTTTCCGTCCAGGTTTGCTATGAATCTCCAAATTTTGGGGAGGTGTGCTTGGAGCCCCATCATTTATTTGAGATTTATGGGGGGTAAAATTGATCAAATAGATGTAGTATTCTCTAGGTCAACATCAATTTTTTGGTGAAATACCAAAAAACAAAGGAACTTTCCAGATGTAACCCTAAAAAGATATTTTAGTATATTCATCCTCAAACTATGCTATCACATCTTATTGAAGACTATTTGATGATCTTTGAAGTGATCAGAGCACATTGAGGATTTGAAAACTATGTCATCAACAAAACAATTAGATATTCTTTCTATGAATAGATTAAATATATGATGCATGACACGTTGGTATGTGGCACCAACGTTCTTTAACCCAAAGCACATAACCTAATAGTAGAAGATCCCCCAAGGAACTCTAAAGGTAGTGTATTCCTCATCTTCAGGGGACATCTTTTTATGATTTTACCCTAGATACTCATCCATGATGTAAAGGGCTTGCAATCTAGTTGTTGCATCGATCAAGAGTCTTGTGACAGGAAATGAGAAATAATCCATTAGAAAATGATGATTATGATCTCTAAAATCAATGTAGTCCCTAATCTTCTCATTATCTTTCTTGATGCGGGCGATGTTGGACAGCTATCATAGGTATTTCAATTCTTGAAAGAAGTTTGATTTGATCAATTTTTCATCTTCTACCTCTAAAATAGTGGCATGATAGGGGTGAGTACTCTTGGATTCCAACTTTAATCCTCAATGCTCACCGGGTTGGCTATGACAGTGCATAGCCACATATGGATTCAATTTGGGAATTTTTTTATAATTCTAAGAGAACACATATCAGTGCGACTTTAGAAATGAAATGTACATCTATTTATATTAGAGGGTAATGGTGGAAATAATTATATTAGTCCTAAGGTCTTCTTTTATTCCCAGATTTATCTGTCTGAACTCATCTATGGTGGTGGAGACCCCTTCCTCAAACATGGGATGGGAATTAATGAGATAATCCTCACTTTCTTCTTCTTCTGAGTCTATGGTGACACTTTTAGAAAAATCATGAAATATAGAGGGATCTTCATCACTATTAGGGTGAGGGAGTCTATGAGAAAAGATGATATCGTCTCCTACTATCTGATTCTTTGTAGAGAGATGTCAGAACTGAAAAAAATTTACACCATTACTAGTGGAATGTAGAGATTGGTTATCTGGGATCAGGTCTGTCTCCTCAACTAGATTTAGAGGGAGAACATATTTGTTATCAAGTATACTCTATCTGTTTTTAGGGGCTATCCCTTGGCTGTTAGGAGCTAAAATATGTGTATCATCATTTATCATTGGTTATTTTCCTCATTTTTTTAGAATTTTTCTTCGGCATATTTGACATCATAGGTTTCAAAGGAGGAACTATCCCCATGTTGTATGATGACTTTTCGATCAATGAGATATTTCAAACATTGATGGAATGTTGAAGTTACCACCATGTAGCTATGGGGAATGTTCCTTTTGAGAAAGACAATGTATGTGATGCCTTTCAAGAACATCATATACTCTGCTTCAGATGTGAGCTCCCCAATCTATGTTTTGAGTTTATCTTATCAAGAGGTATTTTCACATATTTATCATACCATTGAATGGTTAGGCTTGTGAGAGGAAAACCTCATTTTCTATATCCCAAATATTAGAGGGTTCTAATTTCGATGAGATTTAACCTTAACCATTTTAAATCAGATCTCCCTTCAAATGTTGACATTATCAAGTCTTCCTAAAATATTTAAGGGTCTGATGTTCTCTTAATTTACCTCTTCCCAATCACTCTCTATGAACAAGACGACGACATGACATTCTGCTGACATGGTCTCCATTTGATAGACCTTAGTTTTAGTGACTTCTGTCTTGAATTTCTATTGGTTTGTAGGTCTTTAGTGAGATCCTCCCTATGTTCTTTTGAAATATGTAGCACATACATGATTCACAATATGGATTGGACTATCTCTATATGCTTCATAATGATGTAATTTTGCGCCAGATGTTGGCACTTACCGAGGTAGGGTTTCTCTTGGACATGAAACTCAGGAGCTCAGGTACTTGAGGTAGACATGCTTTCTGTTTGTGCAGAGGTTGTGCAAAAATTTTATTCTAGTGGTGTGGGTTGTTTCTTCCTTACCTATTATCTAGGATTATCATAAAATCGTACCTTGAAAGGTGGTCACACAAAAAATATTGATGTAGATGACTATTAGAATGTTTTGAGACATCTCCATGTTTTTACTGGACTTAATGGAATTCCTTTCCATGGGTCTCAACTGCATATATTTCTTTTGTGGGGACACGACCGTAATATTGTTTATGACCATGCCCATATTGTCCCCTATATCCTCAGCTCTTGTGTATGAGACCTCATGTTCCCTATTAATATGTAGGGAACTCATATTATAAGGAAAATTCATCATCAAATAAGGGTTTTTTCAAGTGTATCATGTTTAAAAAACAAAATATGATTACTTTTTATGATGAGGATTTCTTTTGGTGGTTGTAACAGCCTGAGATTTTATGAAAAATATTCTTTTTATTTCACTAATGTCTTGTGTTGTACGCTACACCAAAATGATCTTGCACAACACGCATCCTTGACGTTCCTTGCATTACACGCAATCACGACCTTCCTCGATAGCGTGTGTAGTACGCAATAACGAGTTTCACTAAACAGCGATATGCTATTAAAATGTTATTAAAACTAGCCGTTATGAATAGTAATAACCACTTTTTGAAATTTTGTAAATTTTATTTTTCAAAATGGATTTCATTTTTGGATTCGGAGTATCGAATTTAGCCTAAGGTGAAATTTTGGTACATTTCGGATAACTTTCATATTCTGATGAATAGTGAAAATTACTAAATTTTAATAAAAAACAACTTTTTTAATCGAAATAATTAATAGTGATAAATTATTAATTTGAGTGGTTTTAAAGTATATTTAGAATATATTTTTACAATTTAATACAATGTTGGTCATTGGTTGTAACTTCACATTTAACCAGACATAATCAAGTGTCAATCTTTTGATAGATATTGTTTCTTAAAAACACGCTATTTGTTTTAACAGCGGGATTTAATTATAAAAATAATTAATGAAACTTCTATGTTATGAATTTGGTAAAATAGACTTTATTTTTGAATTCGGAATATAAAATATAGCTTAGGATAAAATTTTGGCATTGTTCTGAAAAACATCAATTTTTGATGAATAGTGAAACTACTAAGTGGTAGTTAAAAAAACTGAATTTTTCATAAAACATAATTTTACCGCTTCTGTGAATGGAATTTAAAAAATCCGAGAGACACGGTTGATGTCAGTAAAGAAAATGTGGTTCAATGAGATGAAAATAATTTTTTTGGTGAATAGTAACTTTTTACTTTTTTTACCGCGGTTAATAGTAAATAGGGTAACTAAGGGTAAATATGATATTACTATTACTCTAACACATGTCCTAATTTTATGGATAAGTGTAATTCGACCAAAAACAACCTTATGAATAAAATATGACCATTTAGGCCCACTTGGACTAGATTAGGACATTTATTATTAATTTATTTAAAGAAGGGTTAAAATAGTTAAAATCAAAGTTTAATAAGTAAATAATTTTTAATATGGGGTTATACATAAGATAAATTCGACTATAAATATTAATTAGAAAGATAAAAAGATTTCCTACATAATGGTATTTTATTTGTAATTTTTAGACATTAGATAATTTAATTTATTTATGACACAATGATGATGCAGTAATTATCTTATTTATGAAATATTGACATAATTGATGTTATAAACACCAAAATAAATTTAATTTGAGAATTTTTCTGAATTAAACTAATTTTCTGGGTTACTATGATATATTAGTGTTGATTTAATCAACTTGGTTTGAACATATAATTCTGTTATGACTTTCACAAAAATCATATATCAAATAGTGTCAAAATTGACACAAAATAGTTTTTAAATCAAATATTATATTATTAATTGTTATTTTATTCCTAAAAATATAAGGTTCGGCCAAATGACTTAGATAATGATATATGTATTAGTAATAAACAATTTGGGGTTCGTTTGGCATGTTATAGTAAGTGTATTAACCATATAGTGAATGAAAACAAAAAGACACGGTAAAAGTTAAATTATTTAACTTAGAGTTAAATCTAATTGATAAGGTTAAAATAATATCATAAACTTGTCTAAATCCTATTGGTTGATAGGATTTAGACCCATCCCCACTTTATCTTCTAAATAAGACCCTTTGGAACCATTATAAATCGATTTTGACTTTAATATAAAATAGTATTTTGAGATATTCCTAAGGTGCCCCTCTCCTCCCTTATAAAAGGGCACCTCCTCCCCCTTCCTCCTCACACCAATTTGAGCACTCAAGCTCGGCCAACCTCTGCCAAAATCCCTTCTCCACTTCCCTAGAATAATCCTAGAGGTCCTGGTCTTCTTCAAAGACCAATCTTAGTTCCCTAAGTGGAGGATTCAAAGAGGCGTTTCAAAGAAGAGGAGGTTCGGACACTTACGAAGCAAATCAGACCTAAGGTAAGGGAAATATCACAATCTCATTTTTATCCGAGATTGTTTATTCTTTGAAATTTACTGGGGTGTATTTTATCATCCAAATCCATGTTTCCTCAATATGTAATGTTATTTCCATCCACCTAAAATTGTTTAAATCCAATTCTACCCTTCGGTGAGTTTTAATTAAAGGATACGAAAGGAATCTTTTGTCGTTTTTCGTACGAGGTACTTTATGACTTTTCCGACAAAAGTACGAAGAATGTTTTTTTAACTTATACGGCAAGAATTGATTTTTAAAACATTATTTCCAAGAATCTTCCTTTATAATTTTTTCATGTTTATTTTTAATCAACTTCTTTTATTTTAAAGTCATATGACATGTTATGAAAGGGAAAATGTTTTTGAAGTAGAGAGGATATTTTCCTCAAGAATGGAGTTCAAGTATTTTATCAAAATTATTTTCCATCTAAGACAATAAAAGGGTTCTATTTTTATCCCTATTATTACATGGATTTGATTATGTTGTGATGGAAACATTTTTTCCTTTATCTTATATGAATTGTTTTATGATGTCATGTTGTTTAAGAATCCCATTTTTATTACGTGGATTACGCTATGATGTATGGTTTATGATTATGTGGCACACATAAGAAAGGATTCATTATAAGATGGGTGGGACCTATATCTCCCTCCAATGCATTGGGTAAAGATTTTATATCTAATGAGATAGACAGGGCTGGAACGATAGGTTATACCGGTTCAGTGAAACAGGACTGAAACGAGGGTTACTCGATTCAGAAAGGGACTTTGTCCACTAAGATAGTCTAGGCAATGAGTCTTGACTAACAAGAAATGATTCTCTATGATTATGTGTGAATGCCACAAAGTTTCATGTTTTAGGTTATGATTATTGTGATTACATTTCACTGCCATGATTTACCCCATGTTATGAAATTATGATCTCTTTTGCAGGTTAAGATTTCCAAAAGTTATGTGCTTATGTATATGATGTGATTGATATTTCTTTTGTTTACCCTTACTGAGAATTTGAGCTCACCCTTTTATGTTTTCTTTTCCCCAGGATATAAAGAAAGGTTTTAGGTTAAAAAAAAGGAAGATCTTTATGGGAGATTTTGAAGATCTTTCACCACGATTAGAAGATTATATTCCGAGTTTCCAAAAACACTAAACTATTACGATCCTTGTGTGTGTGTTTTTGTTATGTACTAAGTATTCCTCAAAAGTAATGTAATGTCCATGTACGATAAGCTTCGGGTCTCTACAGTTGGTATCAGAGGAAAGGTTTAGTCAACCTTTGGAAACTAGGATGCGAAAACGTTAGTGAGATCCCTAGAGATATTTCTACGGTATGTCTAGGGATGTCCCTAAGGTTAAGTATACGTATAAGTTATAGTACTAGAACTACGCTAACGATCATAGAATTAAACCTAAGATGTTAGATATTGAAGGTACTCCCCCTTTATTATGTTGTTTTCCCTAGCATGATTTTTGCCTCTCACACTATTCTTTTTGGGTTTTAGACGATGGATGGAACCCGAAGGAACCGTGTTGATCAATGCAATGGACAATGCAATGATTGTCCTCCTGAACAAACAAATGTTATGGGAGATGGAGTGCAAAATCTTATTTCTATACTTACACAAGCTATGAATCATTCTGGACTTCCAAATGAGCAGAGAAGGGAACAATATTCTATTGAGTCCTTCATGAGGCAACGTCCACCTTCTTTCAGTGGGTATTCTGATCCACTTGTTGCTGAACAATGGATCAATACCACTGAAAAGATATTTTCAGTTCTTCAATGTTCTGAACATGATAAAGTCATCTTAGCAGTATATCGTTTGGAAGGTGAAGCTGATCAATGGTGGAATCTTATCAAGAAAACAAGGCAAAGAGATGAAATTGAGTCCATGGAATGGGATGAGTTCAAGAACTTATTTTTTAATAAGTACTTCCCTCGTATTCTTCGAACAAAGATGGAGAAGGAGTTTCTTGAACTAAAGCAAAAGGATGATGAATCTGTTGGTATATACGAAGTGAATTTTACAAGACTTGCAAGGTATGCATCTGGAATTATCATCCAACCTGAAAGTAAAGTTGATCGATTTTTCAGTGGCTTAAAACCAAGTCTTCGAAGGGAATTAGCTATAAGAGACTTCAGTAGCTATGAAGAAATTGTGCGTTGTGCTATCAAGGTAGAAATGGAAGTTGGTGTTACATATCCATCTCATGGTTTTGACAAAAAACGAAAGATGGAGTTCAAGGAGAAATCTCAGAATAATGGTGAAAAGAAGATGAATGTTTCCTTATGCACAAAGTGTGGAAAAAAGCATGGTGGAGATTGTCTTAAAGGGACTAGAAAATGTTTTAAGTGTGGAAAAGAAGGTCATCGAGCAGCTGAGTGTCGAAGTAATGGAAAAAGGGTTTCTAATGATGTGAATAAATCAAACACTGCAGAGAACGCACCACCAACACTTCAATGATTCAAGTGTAATGAAATGGGGCATTATGATAATAAATGCCCTAATCCAAGGGTTAGTGATGATAAACATGAGCAACCACTGAAGGCAAAGGACAAAGGGAAGTCACATGCGATCACTATTGGCAATGTTGAATATGACAACGATGTGGTGGAATGATTAAGTGTTTATGTAATGGGATTTCGAAATAATGTTGTATCATTGAGTATTGCAATATTTATTGATGTGGTATTCAAAGTGATTGATATATTTTGGAAATAAGATGATATGCGCATAATTAAGGGAAAACGAGAAAATTAAATGTTTAATAGTATTCATGAGCTCATGATTAATATAAGGACTAAGTGATATCATGGTTTGAGTTTATACAATTTTGAGGATTTTGGTATGTGGAAGGTGTTAACTTTTAACTACATTCAAGTTTTCACTATGGTTCAATGGGTATTCAAGAGAATAAATGATTAAGGCCATTGAATGTTTGGAATGTGACCAACAAGACATATATATGGGGATTAACGATAGTATTAAATATCTGGTAATCGTTTTCACTATATTATGAGAGTGGACTGCAGTATTATGGATAAGCCTAAAGATTAGAATGGATTATGTTGGACATAAGTTAGTATTGTTTAAGGATAGGAGTTTTTTCGATATTATTGATGGGATTTTATAGTAATATAGTTTTAGAAAAAGGACAACCTGCAGGACGGGCGACAACCCATCGCGTCGGACAAGGCTGTGGGAATCGAACCCACAACCGAAGTGCGACTGGCCTTTATCGCCTACCACTGGCCTACAGGAAGTCCCTGTTTAGTAGAAACTAGTTTTATTATATTAAGAAGTATGATATATGAAGTATAAGTCCATTTTAGGAACCATATATGATTAATCTCACTATAGACCGACTTATGTATATAATTTTTGCTAACCTTTTGTTTGAGACAGATGGAATGACCCGTCATTCTATCACATAATCTGCTAACACTTCACGAATAACAAATTCAACTTCATTTATTTAAGAGATTAAGGGGAAATTGTTCAAGGCACGAACAACAGTGAGATTGTACCAAAATAAAGTAAGTATTTATTCTAATTCAAAATTTCAACTTTAGGGAAATGATCTTGAAAACCAAAAATGTTGTCCTAGTGATCTTATACCTGATGAATCAGATGGTACCTTATATCATCACAAATCTATGGATTTGTGATTACTGGCTTTTCCATAGCCATGTTCTCTACCACTCTCCATCAGAACATGATGGTTAGATTTCTCTTCCATATCCATATTTTTACCTATGTGGAAACCCAGCGATTAGTTTATTTGGGTAATCGTTACATTTCATACTTTATTTTTTAAAGCCAAGTTTTGGTATTACTTTTTACGATGTGGGATTCTATTAAAGAAACTTTCGAATAGTAAACCATTTATAACCCCGACGAATTTCGAGGGAGAAATTCATTTTAAGGGGGGTAGAATGTAACAGCCAGAGATTTTATGAAAAATATTCTTTTTATTTCACTAATGTCTTGTGTTGTACGCTATACCAAAAGGAGCTTGCACAACACGCATCCTTGACTTGCCTTGCATTACACGCAATCGCGACCTTCCTCGATAGCGTGTGTAGTACGCAATAACGAGTTTCACTAAACAGCGATAAGCTATTAAAATGTTATTAAAACTAGCCGTTATGAATAGTAATAACCACTTTTTGAAAATTTGTAAATTTTATTTTTCAAAATGGATTTCATTTTTGGATTCGGAGTATCGAATTTAGCCTAAGGTGAAATTTTGGTACATTTCGGATAACTTTCATATTCTGATGAATAGTGAAAATTACTAAATTTTAATTAAAAACAACTTTTTTAATCGAAATAATTAATAGTGATAAATTATTAATTTGAGTGGTTTTAAAGTATATTTAGAATATATTTTTACAATTTAATACAATGTTGGTCATTGGTTGTAACTTCACATTTAAACCATATATAATCAAGTGTCAATCTTTTGATAGATATTGTTTCTTAAAAACACGCTATTTGTTTTAACAGCGGGATTTAACTATAAAAATAATTAATGAAACTTCTATGTTATGAATTTGGTAAAATAGACTTTATTTTTGAATTCTGAATATAAAATATAGCTTAGGATGAAATTTTGGCATTGTTCTGAAAAACATCAATTTTTGATGAATAGTGAAACTACTAAGTGGTAGTTAAAAAAACTGAATTTTTCATAAAACTTAATTTTACTGCTTCTGTGAATGGAATTTCAAAAATCCGAGAGACACGGTTGATGTCAGTAAGTAAAATGTGGTTCAATGAGATGAAAATAATTTTTTTGGTGAATAGTAACTTTTTACTTTTTTTACCGCGGTTAATAGTAAATAGGGTAACTAAGGGTAAATATGATATTACTATTACCCTAACACATGTCCTAATTCTATTGGATAAGTGTAATTCGACCAAAAACAACCTTATGAATAAAATATGACCATTTAGGCCCACTTGGACTAGATTAGGACATTTATTATTAATTTATTTAAAGAAGGGTTAAAATAGTTAAAATCAAAGTTTAATAAGTAAATCATTTTTAATATGGGGTTATACATTAGATAAATTCGACTATAAATATTCATTAGAAAGCTAAAAATATTTCCTACATAATGGTATTTTATTTGTAATTTTTAGACATTAGATAATTTAATTTATTTATGACACAATGATGATGCAGTAATTATCTTATTTATGAAATATTGACATAATTGATGTTATAAACAGCAAAATAAATGTAATTTGAGACTTTTTATGAATTCCACTAATTTTCTAGGTTACTATGATATATTAGTGTTGATTTAATCAACTTGGTTCGAACATATAATTCTGTTATGACTTTCACAAAAATCATATATCAAATAGTGTCAAAATTGACACAAAATAGTTTTTAAATCAAATATTATATTATTAATTGTTATTTTATTCCTAAAAATCTAAGGTTCGGCCAAATGACTTAGATAAGGATATATGTATTAGTAGTAAACAATTTGGGGTTCGTTTGGCATGTTATAGTAAGTTTATTAACCATATAGTGAAAGAAAACAAAAATACACGGTAAAAGTTAAATTATTTAACTTAGAGTTAAATCTAATTGATAAGGTTAAAATAATATCATAAACTTGTCTAAATCCTATTGGTTGATAGGATTTCGACCCATCCCCGCTTTAGCTTCGAAATAAGACCCTTTGGAACCATTATAAAGTGATTTTGACTTTAATATAAAATAATATTTTGAGATATTCCTAAGGTGCCCCTCTCCTCCCTTTTAAAAGGGCACCTCCTCCCCCTTACTCCTCACACCAATTTGAGCACTCAAGCTCGGCCAACCTCTGCTAAAATCCCTTCTCCACTTCCCTAGAATAATCCTAGAGGTCCTGGTCTTCTTCAAAGACCAATCTTAGTTCCCTAAGTGGAGGATTCAAAGAGGCGTTTCAAAGAAGAGGAGGTTCGGACACTTATGAAGAAAATCGGACCTAAGGTAAGGAAAATATCACAATCTCATTTTTATCCGAGATTGTTTATTCTTTGAAATTTTTCTGGGGTGTATTTTATCATCCAAATCCATGTTTCCTCAATATGTAATGTTATTTCCATCCACCTAAAATTGTTTAAATCCAATTCTACCCTTCGGTGAGTTTTAAATAAAGGATATGAAAGGAATCTTTTGTCGTTTTTCGTACGAGGTACTTTTTGACTTTTCCGACAAAAGTACGAAGAATGTTTTTTTAACTTATACGGCAAGAATGGATTTTTAAAACATTATTTCCAAGAATCTTCCTTTATAAGTTTTTCATGTTTATTTTTAATCAACTTCTTTTATTTTAAAGTCATATGACGTGTTATGAAAGGAAAAATGTTTTTGAAGTAGAGAGGATATTTTCCTGAAGAATGGAGTTCAAGTATTTTATCAAAATTATTTTCCATCTAAGACAATAAAATGGTTCTGTTTTTATCCCTATTATTACATGGATTTTATTATGTTGTGATGGAAACATTTTTTCCTTTATCTTATATGAATAGTTTTATGATGTCATGTTGTTTAAGAATCCCATTTTTATTACGTGGATTACGCTATGATGTATGGTTTATGATTATGTGTCACACATAAGAAAGGATTCATTATAAGATGGGTGGGACCTATATCTCCCTCCAACGCATTGGGTAAAGATTTTATATCTCATGAGATAGACAGGGCTGGAACGGTAGGTTATACCGGTTCAGTGAAACAGGACTGAAATGAGGGTTACTCGATTCAGAAAGGGACTTTGTCCACTAAGATAGTCTTGGCAATGAGTCTTGACTAACAAGAAATGATTCTCTATGATTATGTGTGAATGCCACAAAGTTTCATGTTTTAGGTTATGATTATTGTGATTACATTTCACTGCCATGATTTACCCCATGTTATGAAATTATGATCTCTTTTGCAGGTTAAGATTTCCAAAAATTATGTGCTTATGTATATGATGTGATTGATATTTCTTTTGTTTACCCTTACTGAGCATTTGAGCTCACCCTTTTATGTTTTCTTTTCCCCAGGATATAAATAAAGGTTTTAGGTAAAAAAAAGGAAGATCTTTATGGGATATTTTGAAGATCTTTCACCACGATTAGAAGATTATATTCCGAGTTTCCAAAGACACTAAACTATTACGATCCTTGTGTGTGTGTTTTTGTTATGTACTAAGTATTATGCAAAAGTAATGTAATGTCCATGTACGATAAGCTTCGGGTCTCTACAGTGGTGGTGGTTCCCATGCTTGAAATGTTACATCGAAGAAATTTTCCAGAGTCACTTCTTGAATTGGAGAAGAGTATGAATCTTCCTCATTTTCTTTTTCCTAATTCTGGTTATCTCACACACATTTTAATGGAATATTAAATGTTAACTTCTTGGATGGTGGATATATTTTGGATCTGTGAAACTACGCTCTCAGGGTGGCATGATCTTGGTCAACTATTTTTTGAGTCATCCAATTGTCCAAGTTTTAGGCACACTTGGCTGGGAAATTATTCCAACCACCACCTTCTTCTAACTAGGAAATGGTTATGCAATCAAGCTTCTCTGAGGAGTTTTCCAAGAACAACTATCTATAATCAACCATGACTTGAAGTATTTATTTGAAAATGAAATAGTCTCGGATATTATGACCCAAACATCTATGGAAGGGGTAGTAGTTAGGATGGTTAGTGAGATTGACCTCATTGGGCTTCCTAGGTTGTGGTAGTATGAGAAAGTCATTGTCTAGGGCCACCACAAAATAACAAGAGACTTGAACATTTTAGAAGAAGTATGATTTATTCATCCATTCCTAAAATCCTAAGTGACCCTGATTTCTTGGTGCTTCTAGTCAAGGGTATTTCGGTGGTTATCGCCTCTCAAAAAGAGGTGATGAGTGGTTTTGTAAATTATTAGTTTCTTGGATGGTCACTACTGCTGGATTGAGAATGATAGCCACAACTTCTACTTTGCCTATCATTTTCCCTTATGTTGGGTGTATGATCTGAGATTTGGATCGGGTTCACTAAATGGTGTCTTCTAAATGTTGTTATATTTCTACAAACTCACAGAATACATATGGATATTTCCCTAGGATCATAGGCATATATAGATCATCCTGAGGATTTTCAGCATAGAGTTCCTGTAATTGATCCTATGATAGGGGGATACCAGGTGAATAGGTTATACCCTTCCACCTGGCTATGAAGACAAAAACCCTATAATTTTGATGTTTCTTGTAGTTTTTTAACCCAAAAATTGTCCTCTTTCTATGTGTATAGTTGAATTGATAAAGGAATTGACAAAAAAGGTCTTACTATCCTGTAATGGATCTTTCTGGAAAGCTACTATACCAAATTAAGGCTGGACCTATCAAAGTTTTTACAAAACACCTAGGACTTTTCACCTCTTTTTGATCTCAAGGGCTCATCATTGGCTCGTATCAAGATACGAAATGTGTGAGATGCTATTTATGATCTCTTACACTATCAAGGGATGATACATTATGGTTTATGAAATTAGGTGGAGGCCAGGTGTCATCCAATTACATGGGATACTTGTTCTTCTCTGGCTGCATAGGTGTCTGTCACCCCTCTATGGCTTCCATTTGAGTATCCAGGGACTCTAAGATGTTATGTAATTATGAGGGAACTTCTGTTTCAGCCACCTCTCTTCCACATGGAGTGATCAAGGGTTGATGAGGTGGCCCCTTTTTTCTCCCTTCAATTATTGACTTGTCCTAAGACTAAATTGTCTCCCTAGCATGGTAGAGGATGTTGCCACAATAGAGGGAAGTCAAGATCATTTTCAACTTCCTCATCTATATAGACTGTATGCCCGGATTCAGATCCAATCTAGCACTTAGATTCCACTTTTTTGACAGATCAGATCTTATAGGAGGTGGGATATTTGCCTCAACCTAAAGAAAATAACCAGTGGGAATATTTCTCCTCAGTAGATCCTCATTGAGTTGTCAGAGAGTTCATATTTCACTCTCATAATGTGAGATGTTCTTCCATGGTAGTAACCTCAACTATTCTGGGTGGTGATTGGGATGTGTCCAAACATTTCCTTTTCCTTTATTTGTATTCCTACAAGGAGGTGGTTACTCGTTATTCAGAAGTTCCATATTATAGTATCCTTGGTTTCTAGTAAGTAACATTATCTTTATGATTTTTAGGTATATAATATATATCAGTGATATTTGGGAGAGTTTGGAGAAATTTTTTAGAGTTTTTGGGGATTTCCTATAGGTTCACAGGTGGTGAAAGGTTTGTTGAAACCATGAAACACTTGTAGGAAGCCATGCACAGTGAGACAGCGGGAAAATGGGAGGTGCACAGGCTATGCATGATTTTCCCAAACTATGTAGGGGCCTTGGAGAAAATGTGAGGTGTGGTTAATTTTTTGGATAGTGAGATTTGACATGTTTGGTACAAGTTTTGGTGATTGCGTGAGCCAACCATGGGAGTTCCATCCCTAAGGCAGTAGCTAGAGCATGATTAAAACACAATTTGCCAAACCATACGACTAAACTATGCACAAGTCAATGTTAGATTCTTAAATTGTGTATCAAACTCATTTCCAACCCAAATCAGACCTAACTCAGAAATTTCCTCACAAAAATGTTGTAGAACCTCTCTAAAGTTATTTTGAATCCATCCAAAACCATTCCTTGTTGTGTTGAAGCCCGATTCATAAGGCAAGGTTGTGTTCTTCATCATTCTTGACGTATTCTCTTAGATCTACTTCACCCTTCCTCCCATTTTCTTAGATATACGCCAACTGTGGGTACATCATAGTTTATGGATTCCAAATATGTTTGTATCTTGTTTTTTTATAATAGGGGAAGATATATAAGGTAGGTTGATGGATTTTCAACTTATTTTTGTGATGTTTTCGTGTTTTTATCATTTTCACTGAAACTCTCAAGGTAGATGGCTTCACTCTTATCTCCTCTTGCTGGAACTGATTGTATTGGTATCAAATTGATTTAATAGATTGAAATTTATTGTGATATTTTGGTTCCAATAATGATATAAATCATCTTTAGTAAATATTTATGGTTTTTGGTGAAATTTTTCAATTGTGGTAATTAGTTGGTAAAAGTGATTTTGTTTCTTGATTTTAAACTGTTAATTCTAAAATATGGATTTTTTTTCATTTTTGAAATGGTTCGATGGAAATAGGTTTTCAATAAAAATGTTGTTTTATTGAAATTTTTTTTCATTGAAATGGTTTTATGGAAAATGTTTTTCAATAAAAATGTTTTTTTATTGAAATTGTTTTTTCATGGTTTTTGGGAATACTTGGTGTGTGTGTTCATATCACATTTTAGAGGATTGATTGAAATATGACATTGTAGTTAGTTTGAAATGTGTAATGGAAAATGGTATATAATTACCTTATGATGACATGGTAGATCACTGAGAGACTTCTCATGATTATGGAATTATCATAAAGAAGCATGCATGGTTAGTTGCGGTTATGTGAGAGTTGGAATGGTAAAGGGAACATGTGAAATGATTTTAAGGCATTTTTTTGTTACCTTCTTTGGAAAATGGATTTATTTTTTAAAATTTGGTGATATGGTTCTTGTTTATATTTAGTTATAAACTATTTAATAAATTTGTTTATATAAAATTTTTTATATAATTTTTTCTATATTTTTTATCCTAGTGGAGTGAGTAGGGAAGTCATTGGAGAAAACCTAATGAGTTTTTGTAGTAACCCCCTATTTGGAACTATGGTTCTTCTGCATATATCATCCAATGGTATATGGGAAAATGTAAATTTTCACACATCTTTATCACTACTTCGTGATACTTGGTCAATTTGAGGATGTTGGAGCATGGAGCTTTGGATCATGGAGTATCCTTGTTTTCTTTGAGTTTGATAGTTTTTCTTCCTCTGTTTACATTGATATTATAGTCTTCTACTATGACACTTTCATTTGGTCTGATTTTTATAAATGAAATGTTGAGTTTTCTGTCATTGTTATCATGCATCAAATAGTGTTTGTTTGTTTAGTGGTTTTATTCTTAAAGGGGAAATCATCCCCCACATGTATTGAAGCCCTTAGACATTTATTTACAGCCTTTGGCATCTTGCGGATGTCGCATAAGGCCAAGTGACATCTCACCACCCTCTCAAGCTGTTAGGAATGGGAGGGATATTACAAATGGTATTAGTTTTGTTTATTCCAAAAGAATATGTATGAGATAAATGTTATCAAATTGTTCCTTTACTTGGAGAAAAAGTAGTCATCAGTTCTTTTGGTCTTGTTGTTGAATTCATTATTGTCTATTACTTGAGTTGGGATTATATAAAAGGGTGTGATTGTTGAGACTTAAAATTTAGAGAATAAAAATACATAGCTAAAATTTTTATACTAAACGTCATGTTACGAGGGAGTTGGGTACATAAGTATTTTAGAGACACTTATAGGTTTGAAATTTCATTGTCATGGGTTTAGCCAATGAGAAAAGAATTAAATGCATTAGATGAATTAATTCTCCCAATGAGTGTACCCATCATTTCAAATAATGATTTATGATTTTGTACAAAAGTGTTTATTTTCAAAAAAATTGAAGATTTTTTCAAATGGGAGATTTGGAAAAGAACATGGTTGTGGTATTTTGAAAATGGTTTGATTTTCAAAATCAAGTTGAACATTTTCAAAAATATATTAACATGGTAAAGGTTGATTTTGGAAAGCAATTTTGTGATATTTGGAATGATAGAATATGAAATTATATACCTATAATTTCTAGAGAATGAGACTTATGGAATGTTTTTTTGTATATAAAATTTCACTTAGTAGGAATTATAGAATCCTACTAGAAGAATCTATGGAGAATGTGGCTGCACCTAAGCCACATATTAAACAACAACTGGTTTAGAGTATCATCCATGAATTTTAGGCCATGGTCATAGGGGATCATAGGCATGAGCCAAGACATATGGATCATTTAATCCAGTTCTAGAAGATTAATCCATCCATTTTTTTCTATGATTCTGAACTATAAAAGGAATAGGTGTGGTTGAATAGGATAAGTCGCATCTTCGACTTCATCGAAATACCAAAAGAGATTAAAGTAAATCTAGTGATGTATATTCTAAAGGATGTTTCATGTTAATGGTGGTATATAGATGAATAGGATAAAGTGGATCAAGGCATTGGTTGGGAGGATTTTTTGTAATTTTTCATCTAAAAATTATATCCTAAGACATTCAAGATTTATAGAATGACATAATTCTTTAGCCTGAAGTAGGAAAATCCATCTATCACTGAGTATACAGTTAAATTAATGAATTTAGTCTTCTTTTACTCGATGTTTCTTTTAGCGTACCATTGAAGGCACACATATTTTAATCAGGGTTGAGACAAGATATTTTCTCGATGATTGTTGTTCTCGGTATTACAGACTATAAAGAGATGGTCAACAGAGAGATAGTGGCTGAGAAGGACATCTCAGGAGCTATGGGAGGAAGAATTATGTTTATACCTATGGGAAACTATGGTAAATCTAATGCTGGGAGCTTTTGGAAGAGGGAAACCTACTTACAAGGTGGGATCATGAATCAGAATCAAACAACGGGATCAATAAATATTCCTTCGAGACCCATGATAAAGGATTTATGTTTCTTATGTGGGTTGTTTGACCAAATTAATAGAGAGTGAACACCACTACCAAGAGCATTCCATAATTGAAACTAGATGGGTATACATTAGTGATATTGTTTCAGTGATTTGAGGTTAGGTGCATGGGACACTTATCAGATATCACAGGCATCATATGCTTAGATGGGATGAGGGAAGTTGAATCAATATCATCTGCAGAATAGATCATGCCATAGAGATTATAGGAATACCATGAATCCTTAACAAGGGAAATCTCGGCAGGGAAACAAAGAACAATGTGAAGCAATGAAGAAATTATATGAAGCTGATCATTCAATTTTAGATGACCAGGCATGACCATATAGGGTGATAGGTACAATTATTTTGAATTTTACCCTTATGAAAGTGTTATTTGATACTAGTGTATCACATTGCATTATTTCTTCTTGTGTTGTTTATTTTTTTAGTTTAAAACATGACATGATTCCTTCTATGATAAAAATTCAAAAGCCTCTTGGAGAAAGATTATTTCAAGCCTTTCTATGTAGAGAATGTTCTATAACTATTGATGGAGATGAGAAAAAATTCAATTTATCTTTATTGGAGATGGATATATATGATGTAATCCTGGGTATGGACTAGTTGTAAAAATTCAAGGATCACATCAATTGTTATAGTAGAATAGTTAGTTTCAAGAATCCTAATGTCATCAATCAAATCTTTATCGGATAAATCGATGTAAATATAGGTGCAATGGGATTGTTTTCACTAGTAGTGGAAATGATCTCTTAGTAGTTGATGACCTTGACTTTTCCATCGATGGAAGGTATCGAGAACAGATGTTGTCTAGCATTTTTGGACTAGTTTACAGATGTATTTCCATAAAATTTATCACGGTTACCACAGCTAAGGAAAGTAGAGTTTATGATTGATCTCCTCCCAAGGACCAATCCAATCTAGCTTTCATCTTATCGAATAGCACCAAAATAATTAAGGTAACTAAATGGGTGGTTCGATGAAATGGAATGAAAGGGATTCATTCATCTGAGCACATCTCCATGGGAAGCAAAAGTCTTGTTCTTGAAGAATTATGATGGATCTCTAAGGCCGTGTGTGTATTATTGTATGCTTAACCACGTTATGATATAGAAAAGTTATCAACTTCAATGCATTAAAGATCTATTAAATAAATTGAGGGGATATCAGTGGTTCTAAAAGTTTTACTTGAGATCAGTATATCACCAATCGCATGTTCATAAGGAGGTTATTTTGAACAAAACTTTTAGATGAAAATATATACATTATGAATATGTGGTAACATGTTTATGCTTTATTAATTCACTAGTATAATTTATAGAATATATGAATCAAATATTTCTAAAATATGTGGAAATTTTTTTGTAGTTTCTATGGATGAAAAATGGTGTAGTCAAGGACAATGGTTGAGCATGATAAAACATGGGAATAGTGTTATGAATATTGTGATACCATCATATGCATTCCAAATTATCAAAGTGTGATTTTTGGAAAATGAGGTACAGTTTATTGGCCATGTGATTTCTGAAAGAGGAGTTTCAATAGATCTGGAAATGATAGAACTAGTTATCTCTCGGCAGCCACTAAAGAATGTATTTGAAATATGAAGCTTTTTTAGTCTAGCTGGTTACTATAGATGCATTGTTCGTTACTTCTCATGACTAGATTCACCTTTGAAAGCATTGAAAAAAAAAGGAATGTTCCATTCCAATGGGACAAATAGTGCTTGAATTCTTTCCAAGAACTAAATGTTCACCTTACATCAACTCCTTTCTTGGTATATCTAGAATCAGGACAACAGTTTGTGGTGTATTTTGATGGTTCAAGATCTAGGTTGTGATCTGTTATCATGAAAGGAGACCATGTTGTTTCTTATGGATCAAGGAAGATGAGGATACATCAGAGGAAATACCCAACACATGATTTAGAGTCAGCTATCATAGTCCATGCTTTTATGACATGGAATCATTATCTCTTTGGTGAGAAATTCACTTTGTTCATGGATCATAAGAGCTTAAAACATATTTTCTCACAATGGGATTTGAATCTGAGACAATAGATATAGATGGAGTAACTCTAGATGTTCGAATTTGATATGATGTATATAGTAAGTAAAGAAAATTCGGTGGTTGATGCATTTAGAAGAAATTAATATAATAAGTTGGGAAAAGAGGCTTCAAAACAATGATAGTTGATGTTGATACTAGCTTACATGCATATGGATTGAGAAGAATGAGGTGATGATGTATTTTTCTTTTCTGTTTTTGTGGTTCCTAATTTGGTAAATACGGTTAAATAGGCACAAAAAGTTTATGCATAATTCTTGGCTATGAGTTCAAAACTCAATGGTGGAGAGACTGTTGAGGGATGAAAGCATGATGGGACTTCAGTGTTGTAGTTCATGAGTTGGATGGTCATACCTATGTATTTTTAGGAACAAATTATCAATGATTACCACCATTTAAGATGGGATTTTCATCCGAGAATACATAAGATGTATAAGGTATTAAAAGAATAATTTTTATGGATCGACATGATATGGAAGGTGGATGAGTTTTTTTCAAGATGACTGACTTGTCATTAAGTTAGAGTAGATAATTACTGACCAATAATTATGTTAAATTCTTTAATTATCCCTTTTTATAAATGGGATCAGATACTGATGGATTTTGTTACAGGTCTCCCAAGAACGGTTCAGAAACACAATTCTATATATATGATTGTGGATCAGCTCACCAAGTTGGCTCATTTCATCTCTATTCATGAAACTCATATGGTGGAGGATCTATCCAAAATATATATCCAAGAGGTGGTAATGATAAATGTAGTACCAGTCTGGATCGTATCAGATAGGGATATGAGGTTCACATCTCATTTCTAGAAATCCTTACAGAAATCCCATTGGACTTAGTTGACTATGAGTATAACGTATCATCCTCAAATGGATGAGAAATATGAACGGATGATACAAATGTTGGAAGACATGTTGCGATCTTTTGTTTTGGATTTTGTTGTATCATAAGAAGAACATGTGCCATTGGTGGAGTTTTCATATAACAAAAGAAATCAGACCTCAATATATATGTCTTCTTTTTAATCATTGTATTGGTATCATTGTCATTATCCACTTTGTTGGATGGAAAAGGTGAGGCTTCACTTGTTCGGCCAAGCCTTGTTCAAGAAAAAATAGGGAAGATTCATTTGATTAGGAAATGGATGGAGACAGATCAGAGTCATAAAAAATCATATGCAGATCATCTTCGATGGCCATTGTTATTCATAGTGAGAGATCATGTGTTATTTAGGATCTCTCTAAGTTTTGGATATCGATTTTTTGGTAAGAGGGGAAAGTTATCAACTTGATACATAGGCTCTATTGAGATACTTGAATAGGTTGGTGAGGTAGCATATCATTTGGAATTTCCACCATGGTTTGGTGCCATACACAATGCGTTTGACTCATCTCATTTTAAAAATTATAAATCTGATCTAGGCCATGTGATCAGATGGGATCACATTGACCTAGAGTCAGAAAATTAATTAGTATATATCATAGTGCTGATTACGGATAGTTAAGAGAAAATCTTACATGGGAAAAGCATCATCCTAGTGTGAGTTTTTTGGCAACATGTTTGGGGTTTTTAAGAGACTTGAGAGTGAGTAAAGGAGGTGAAAGAGCAATGATTGGAACTAATTCAAGAACTTGATGTTTTTATACTTTATGAGGATGAAAATAGCAATGGTGGGAAGAATGTAGCACCCCCTATTTATAGTATGAAACCTCTTCATTATAATTTTTATGTATATAAAGTATATCGGTGAATTTTGGGTGATTTTGGATTTTGTTTTGAGTTTTTGGGGCTTTCCTCAGGTGCACATGCAGTGAATGGTTTGTGGAAACCATGCTACACTTATAGAAAATTATTTACACTAAGACAAGGGAAAAGTGGAAGGTGTATTGGCTACACATGGATTGTCCAAACCATGCGGAATCCAAGGAGAAACTATGAATTGTGGTGTATTTGTTGGACATTGTGCTTTTTCATGGTTGGCACATGACATGGTAACCATGTGAGCTAAAAATGTGAGGTCTATCCTTATGGAAGTGGTTGGAGCATGGTTAGTGCCCAATTTTCCTTATCATGTGACTAAACTTCTCATGGTCAAAGTTAGATCCTTAAATTGTGGATCTGACTAGTTTTCACCTCTAAGTACCATTTTCTCTCCAAAACGGCACTAACTCAGTATTTTATCTCTCAAAGAGTGTAGAACCTATCCCACTCATTTTGGATGTAATATGGTGCCATCCCGTGGTGCATTGAATCCCAATTCTTGCGATATGGCTTCGTTATTCATCATTCTTGAGGCATTTTCATAGATCTACTTCTCTATTCCTCTCTTTTTATTAGATATATAGCAACTCTGGGTAGATCATAGTTTTTTCTTTCAAAATATGTTTCAATTTAATTTTATTTATAATAGGGGAAGAGATTTATGGTGGGTTTGTGGATTTCAACTCGGTTTTTTCATTTTTTTCATGCCATTTATTATTTTTTCCAAAACTCTCAAGGTAGGTGGCTTCACTATCAACCCCACTTATTAGAACATTTTTCCTTAGTATCTAATTGGTTTAATTGATTGAAATTTATTATGAAATTTTGGTGCAAATCATGATTTAAATCCTCTTCAATGATTATTTATGATTTTTTGTGAAAATTTTCAATTGTGGAAATTTGATTAGAAAAGTGGTTTTCTTTTATGAATTTAGAATGTTAATTTTAAAATATGGATTTTATGGATTTTTTAAATGGTTTTATGGAAAATTGTTTTCAATAAAAGGGTTATTTTAGTGAAATGGTTTTGGCATTGAAATGGTTTGATGGAAAATGTTTTAAATAAAAAGGTTGTTTTATTGAAATGGTTTTGGCATGGTTTTTTGGCATACTTAGAGTGTGTTTTCATATTTAATTTAGGAGGGTTGGTTGAAATATGACCTTGTTCTTAGTTCCAAAGGTGTAATGGAACATGGTATATAATTTACTTGTGATGACTTGGTAAATCAATGAGAGACCGCCCATGAGTATAGAACTATCATAATGAAACATGAATGGTTGGTTGTGGTGATGTGAGAAATAGAATGGTAATGCCACAGAGAACTTCTGAAATGGTTTTAAGGAATTTTTTGGTCTCTTTCTTTGGAAAATGGCTTTTTTTGAAGAACTAGGTGATATAAAGCTTGTTTAAAATTAATTATAAACTATTTTAGAAATTGTTTTATATAAATATTGTTAATATTTCTATCATAGTGGTGTGAGTAGGGATGTCATTGGTTAAAACCTACCATGTTTTATTACTCACTCCTACTTTGGATCTTTGGTTCTTCTACAGATTTCATCCACCGAATCTTGGGAAAATTTATTGTATCGCACGTCTTTAGAACTACTTCGTGTTACATAGGATATTTGATGAAGTTGGAGCCTGAAACTTGTGGATCTTGAAGTCTCATCATTGTATTTAAGTTTGATAGTATATCTTATAATGTTTACATTGATATTTTAGTCTTCTGCTTTGAAACATAAATTTGGTCAGATTTTGATAAATGAAATGTTGAGTTGTCTTAAATTTTCATCATGCGTTGTATAATGGTTTTTTGGATATGGTTGGTGTGGTTAGTGGTTTTATTCTTAAAGTTAAAATCTTCCCCCACATGTATCGAAGACCTTTTAAATTTATTTCCATACTTTAGTGTCTGACGGATGTCACTTAAGGCCTATTAATATCTCACCTCACTCTCAAGACAATGATATAGGGAAGGTTGGTAAATATATTTTGGAGTCTTCTCTGAATCCGGGTGAGTGCAAACTTAGTTGGGGCATCCATATCACCCACCTCTGATGGAGTGTTTTTCATGTTTCATCACTCCACATTTGTGCCATTTCCATAAATATCTTGCACAATGACAGTGAAAACATTCACAAAATCAAATCAGGCAATGGTTGTTGTTCTTTTACTCTCAACACAACATTATGGTTCAGAACCACCTTTTTTAGGGTCTTTATTTGAGCCCTTTTCCTTATTGGGTTGTTTTGGATTGAAATCCTAATGAGTTCTAATTTCATTTTTTGTAGGTTCCTCATGTATTTCCCTATGGGTAATGAACTTGAGAGAGTTTCTATTCAAGATCACTAAACATGTCTCAAACTGTAGAGGCTTGTCTTGTGGTGGGAAGAACGAGTTAGGTTCTGACCATTGATCCTATCCTCCCAACCTAAAGAAGACTGATTCCCTTTTTGGTGATTATGATGATGAAAATGACCCTATTCGTAAGGGATGGGAATTATTTTGGGTAGAAATTGGCACTCATTGGTCCTATAACTTTGGATCTAATGATTCATATCAAGGATTTTATGGTTCCTAGGACACAAATTAAGATATAAATTCCCTTATCGCAATGGGATGAGGGTGATATGAAATCACTGCTGATTTCCCTAGAACCCTGTATGGGGATGAAGAACATGGATATGGTTATTGAGATAAATATTCCCCAAGCCTAGAGGGCTGGAGTTTTTTTTGCAGATCCTGATGATTTATCCTAAATCCTTTCAGGATTTGACAATCCGAGGGCTGGAGGTTGTGCTAGATATTCCATTGGCCCGGTGGGGCAGTTTCACTTCTGGATGACTTCTATGTTAGATGCTACTATGAACATTTTGACATGGATTAGATGATCTTGTGTAGGATCATGATGCAATGAAAGACCATGAAAAGAACCATTCTTTATAGGAAGCTTCCCAGATGATCGCAAATTCTGACACCATGTCTGGAATACATTCTAATTGCTTCAAGAGGATTGGTTTTATAAAATTTTTGCTATACTATCTCTCTATTCCTAATGATTGGGAATCATTGAAATAGAATAATTCTATTTTATTGACCAACTGGCCCATGCATTACTTATTCCTTTGATTTTTCTGGAGGCTATGACATTATACGCTGTCATATCTGAGGCTATATTCTATTCCAAGGGTGCAGAAAAGTGTAACACTCCATACTCTACCCATCCTCAGATATAGATGCATGATGTGGCTATAGAGATCAGGTTCCTAAGGGATATTATTAAATGATAGAAAGTGTGTTTCTTATTTGGGATATGATTTTCCAGTTTTGGATCATGATCCTTGGAGATAGCATCTAGGTCTAGCTTACAATAGAGTATCCTAATTTTCTGAAGGTGAAACGTGTATCCTGGATTAAAGAGATGTTGAAACTTCAACCACTGAGGAGTATCCCACATATTTTAGGATAGATAAGGCATGAAATCTATTTATAGATCATTTGAGATCCAATAGTTAGAAGTGGTAAGGGGGCAGAACAAGGTTAGAAGTTTGTTTCTCTCTAACTCTCTCAACATATCAATGTTGTCCTTCTATTCATCATAAATACATTCCATCATCTTGTCAGACCATAGAATATACTTATGATGGTCACTTTATCACTAAAATGGAGTATTTCTTGAAGTTGATGGAGGGTCCATACACAATTGGCCCCGATGTTTCAAGAACCTATCTATAAAAAGGCATCGTTGTTTTGAAAAACTCTCTGTACAATGGTGTATAGGAAAGGGGAAGATTTCCTTATCTATGGGAGATATTTCCGTTGGGAGGTTGACCATGGTGGATGTCAGGAGTAGAGTCCCTAAAATCTATCGCCACACTACCATGAGAGGACCATCGTGGTAATGATTTCATTCTACATTGGTGGAAGAGTCAGCAGAACCTTGTGGCAATTGGAATGTGTCTTGAAATCCCTCAAGGAAACTTTTATTGAGAACATTGGAAATATGGGTCTCAATCTGCATCTTGGATGAAATATTCCAACCTTCCTTTGAAAATTGTATAGGGATGTGAGGCTACCATATGAAGGTTGTTGGAACAGGCTTATAATTGACAAGTGTTGTAGGAACATACGCCCACTATTGAGAATCTACTAGAATATCCTGTTAATCTATCTGCTTATTGATACGAATATGAGCATGTCCTGAGACTTTTTCCATTCTCACTTGGTGAGACTCGATCATGAAAAGAATATTATCCTGATCCTAATCCTTTGGGATATGCCACTGGTCTTTCTTAGAAGGGATAAAGCCTTCCCAGAGGTATGTCCCACCCCTCACCTTGTGAGACCTGGTTCGAATAGGAATATGAGCCCAGTCTAAATAAGTATTCCCTACCAGAATATACTGACTATAATGAACCGAACTGTGATCAATAAAATTCCACTTTTTGATTAATTGATATTTCTTATGGTTATAGAAAAATTATGCAATTATTTTGTTTTATTATATATAATTGGATTTAAATGGCAATTTATAATCATTACCATGGATAATATAGCCATTGAACAGTGATCACATGGCTAGTATAAATATGGGGTTTTAAGAAATCCAATAGACACAGACAAAGGAAGTAATGACCTCAACCAGTAAGATTGTAACGTATGAAACACATTTATCAGAGTTTTTGAGAGAGATATTATTTCTGGGATTTTACCTAGACCATACCCAAGCTGAGATCCAACAACTTAAACATGAGTGAAACCGTTTAGGGGAGAAGTTTGAGCTCATGGAGATCACATGCCAAACTATGTTTGTTGAACTTCCCCATTAAAGTCCTACAATCATACACCTTACTCTTAGGGAGTTTCCTGGTGTATTAAAGGGATATGTATCAAGACACTAGAAATTTCAATATATTTTTTATTTTTTATAGAATAATGAATATATTTTAATCCTATTATTGTTACATTTTAAATTATTTTTATTTTGATACAATAAAGCAGAAATTGTATTTTTGGTTAATATTTAAATTCAATTAATGAATTTATGAATTTTCAGATTTTTTAAAACTAATAATATTTTTAAAAAATATTTTTAAATAAGTTTTATTAAATATAAATGATCATATAGTTTTTATGAATTCAAATATAATTTTTATAAGAGATCAAAAAACTGTTATTGTCAAAAACCCATAATTTCTCAATAAATGTGGATTTAATTTTAATAATAAAAATTCACATATTTATAAAATAATTTAGATAATATTAATATTATTTTTGTAATCAAAAATTCAAAATTATCTAACATTTAATTTTTCATAATTTTCTGAGATAGATGAATTTTATGATAAAAAATTAAATACTGTATAAATATACTTCATGTATTATGGCAAAATAATGATAGAAAAATTTATGTAATAAATACAATAAAATGTATCCACAATAATATATATATATATATTAACTTTAAAATAATTCTATTTTATGTTTATTTAATTTATTTTCGAAAGGCTTTGTGAATCCTCCAATACCTATGATATATTTTACAATTTTAAAATCATTTCTTTAAGAGTGTGTCTCATATCCACATCCCCAAGGGTAATATTTTAATAAGTTAATACCTTTACCTTATAAAATAATTTAAACTACTACCAATTTTCATAAACCATGGGAAAACAACAGGATATGGTTTGTGGTTTTGGTTATTTTATTATGTAGAGTCCAAAACAAAAATAATAATGAAACCTCCCTATTTTTCAATATAAACCCACCAAATATCCAATTTCTCTTCACTAAAAATACTTATAGAACATCCAAACTCAACCCTACACTCCCTAAGGACATCCCAAGGTACCCCCAAGCTTTTAATAATCCCCTCTCAATCCATTAGAGTCACACAATCAAGTAAGGGATCTTCCACTATCCTATTTTATTAAGCACTCCTTTTATGTAATGTCTTTAAATTTTTATTTGATTATGATGGGATATGATATGACATATTCCCCTTATGATAATTTTTATGTATAAATTATTAGATCTTCCTTTAACTCTCATTAAGACTTACACAATCCTTTATGTACAACAATTATCATGCCGGAATTTCATAAGGATTCTATTCTCTATTCATGTTTCATCATTACCTTATGCCTTATATTTCCAAATTTATAATGTTGGGATATGATTTTACATGTCCCTGTTATTTACAATTTTATGTCTAAATAACTATAGAAACATTTCCTCTCATTGACCATTTTTATGAATTTTTACGTAACATCGCTAGGATGATGAAATTTCACCGCAACTTTCCAAGCCAAAATAATTGTGCAGTGAATACCATACCCATTTTTCAATCAAGGTAATTAACCTTTATGAACATATAATTATTTATTCTGTATTTACATGTATGTATTCCAAATTCCTTGATTGTGGAATAAATTATGATGTTTAATGAACCCAAATTGTATGATCTATGTGGCACACTTAAGCATGAGAATGTAATGATTATAATGGGTGTGCCCAGATAACACTCTAATGCATTGGGTAATGTTTGGTATCATGATACGTCGTGTTAGTACATGTGTGTACCTGATTCCATTACAATAATTTTTCAACCATGAGATCCTGTGGGATTTATCCTTGACCTAGGTTTATGATTCAGTGTTTTAAGTTGTTACCACATTTCCCATGTCTTGATTATCATTATATATCATGCCATATTATTCTTGTTAATTTTATGATCTATTTATATTCATATTGTCTTAGAAGTATTATCATCTTCATGTTATACCTTTTGAATTCCGATACTGTGCTATATAACTACAACCTTTCTTATGTTTATCCCCTAGATATCCCATGCAGTTTTAATTTTATTGGAATATTATGATCTTGTTAAGGAACTGTTCAATAATGTTTTGTGTCCCATGTTATAAGTTATTATATAACATAACTAATTAACAAAGAAACTATAATTATAAATCTTTTTAGTTTTATTAAGTATAACATAATGTAATAAAACATGTATTAATGTGTAATGAAGCGTAGGGTTTTTATAGTTTGTATTTGAAGAAAATTTTAGTTATTTTTGGGAATAGGATTAGAATACACTAGAAAAATAATTATGGATAAGAATAAATATAAGAAGAAATCCTTAAATTTTAGTTAGTATAGATTAAGGGGTTTATTTAGAAAATAAATCCATGTCTGGATACTACAAGTGGATGTGGTTTTGGTAGAGATGTACATTAGAGTAATAACTCTGACAAGATGTTTTGGGCCTGACTTGGGGTAATCTAGTACATAACAATGTGCCGTACTGCACACCATGTTTGAAACTCCCAGTGGATTTTCTTTGGTAAATTGATAAGGTCATTACAAACCATTATTAAGGGAAAAAATTTCCCATAAGAGTACGTGTTAAGAAATAGATCATGGATAACCTAGAAAGAAACCCTGTAATTTTTTAGCTAAGGAAATACATATTATTTATATTTTATCCATTTACTATAATTAGATTCACTTTTATGAGTTTAATAGTGTAAAAATACTCATCCGTAGTTTTCCTTTTTTATTCTAGCCAATGTCTGATAATATTAGTAATTAGGTAAATAATCAATGTGATGAGAAATGTGAGGACTTCTCCAATGAAATGACCAACATGATTTGAGTAGGGATCTTGAACTTCATAATGATCCTCTCTCAGCTGACTCAAGTTCTAAATAGAAACCTAGATTACGAGGAGCACCTGACCCCCCCCCAAGAGAGAACAAACCACAACCAAGAGATTTATTCAACAATGGCCTCCTACTCTCAATAGATCATCTGATCCCGTAATTTGGGAACAATGGATCAACTCCATTGAAAAAATATTCTTCATAATTCAATATTCAAAATAATAGAAGGTTCTTTTGTACATTTTTCGTATAGAGGGAGTAGCTGATAAATGGTGAACATTGATCAAGAATAAAAATACTGATGAAGTGATCGAAGTGATGGAGTGGAAGGATTCTAGAAAATGTTTTTCGATAAATATTTTCCTCCTACTCTCCAACATAAAATGGAAAGGGATTTATTTTACTTCTATAAAAAGACAAAAAAATATATTGGAGCATATGAGGAAAACATCACAAGACATTCAAGATATGACTCTGTCTTTGTCATTACCTATGAATACAAGGTTGATTGTTTCTTTGGTGGGATAAAACCTAGTCTCTGAAAATACATGGTGATCCGTGACTTTGATGGCTATAATTTAATTGTCCGATGTTCTCTATAAATAAAAATAGAGATTGTAGAATCTCAAGGGAATTAATGGGATATGAAGTGTAAAGTAGAGATTAATTCTAGAGGTCTGATGGAGTAATGTAATGGTGGTAATAAATTTCATCATCCCACTTATCAATGGTGTGGAAAGAAGAACCTCCGAAATTTACTAAGGGGGCGAAGAAATGCATTATGCGTGGTAAGGAAGGACACTTGGATAATGTTTTACGATATGAGAAATGTGATAATGTGATGGAGGAAGGGAATACTCTAGTTAGAGCATTGTTCAATACTTAAACTATAGGGAACCATGACCCTTTGAAAATCAATTCTCCAAACCAAGGTTTTTTTGAGACAACCAACAAACTCCAAGGTAGTAAGGGTGAGAGTTTTCAATAATAACCACCAAAGTAGATCCCGAAAATTAAGTGGTGATAAGTATGATAGTTATTCATAAAATAATAGAGATATTACTTTTGGTTCTGGTTCTACACATTCTTTCATATCACAAAAGTTTAATATAACTATTAAAACATGACCAAAAATCATGGAAGTAGAGAAGTCTGTGAAAAAACCAATGGGGAAATTATTGCATCCAATGTATATAAATCCTCCCTTATCACAATTTATGGGATGAACTTCACATAAAACCTTATAATGCTTCTTTTTTTGGGATTTTATGCAATTCTAGGCAAGGACTGACTATCCCTATATAGAGCCAACTTAAATTTCTGTGATAAGGAAATTACTCTCTGTATGGAGAATCGACCCTTGATTCTATAAAAGTGTAAGGAGGAGGATTAATATTGTTTGAAACCATCATCTCAAGCATTGATATTAATTAACTATGATAAATCATACCTTGATCAAATTATTAAGTCTAAGGAAAGAACCATCCTAAAATACATGCCTATTATGAGGGAATACGTTGTTTTTTAGGAATTTTCATGTCTTCCATCAAGTTGAGAGATTGAATTTTCAAATGATATTATTCTTAGGGAATTGAAATTATCTAATAATTCATATAGGATGGATGTTTGGGAGCTCAATGAGATAAAGAAAAAACTATAGGAGAATATTTATAAAGGGTTTATATTCCCAAGTGTTTCACCAGGGGATGCACCAATCCCCTTTAGAAAAAAGAATGATGTGTCAATGCACCTTTGCATCAATTATCATGATCTAAACATGATCACAATAAATAAAAGGTATCCTCTTCCTCAAATTGATGACTTGTTTAATCAGATACATAGTGCACCATACTTCTCCAATGTGTATTTTCAGTCATGATATTATCAAGTAATGGTGAAGAATGAAGATATCCCTAAGACCACTTTTCACACAAGGTATGGGCACTATGTGTTCATAGTGATGCCATTCAAAATCACTAATGCTCCAGAAATCTATATGGAGTTGATGAATATTGTATTTAGATATCACCTCATCAAATTTATGGTAGTATTTGTTTATGATATTCTAATATACTCAAAAACAAATGAGGTTCATGATAAACATATGAGTATTGTGCTTAAGACCTTAAGAAAGGAGAAGCTCTATGAAAAGTACAACAAGTGTGAGTTATAGTTGAAGTTCGTCACATTACTAGGGAATATCATCACAAGAAATGGGATATATATGGATAATTTAGAGAAAAAAGTAATTGGAAGTTATATGAGGAAAAAATTTGTGACATATACCCATAGTTACCTCCAATAAGATGGGTATTATAATCAATTTGCGAGAAATTTCTCATGATTTCTAAACCCTATTACCAGGATAACTTAGAAGGGAGTAAATCTCTCTTGGAATGATGAATGTTTAGAGATATTCAAGGAGCCAACATGGAGGCTTATCACTTCCCCTGTGGTCACACTACCCACAAGTGGAGAAATTTTTGTAGTATTTAGTGATGCTTTAATGATGGGATTTGGTAGTGTGTTAATTCAGAATGATATAGTCATGGAATTTTCTTCCATGTAGTTGAAATTTGACAAATAAAACTACCCAACATGTGATATGGATTTGGAAGCTATTATCTTGTAATTGAAAATGAGGTGGTATTATATCCATGGGGAGAAGTGTGAGATATATACCAATAAAAATATCCTCAAGCATATATTCACATAAAAAATCTTATTTTTCACAAATGAATATGGTTAGAGATCATCAAGGATTATGATTGCTCAATCCACTACCATCTAGGTAAAGAAAATATGGTGGTAGATTATCTAAGTAGAGAGGACCCAAAATATCTTTCATTAATGAGAATAAAAAAGGATCTAATATTCTTGGATTCGAAGAGGAAAGACATGGGAATCATTGAAAAAAGAACATGTCAATCATTTCAAAAATGATTTCTCAACCGTCCATTTTGGAATGGTTAAAGGTTCCTCAAGGAAATGAAGTGGGATTTCAGAAGAGAGTAGAAAATACAAGGAATGATAAATCCGTAGAGTTCAATGTTAATGAATAAGGAATAGTGAGATTTGGATCAAGACTATGAGTTTCATAAAATCCTAAGTCAAAGAAGTAACTATTGGATGATGGACATAGTTTGAATTTCTCCATTCACCCAGGAAATATAAAGATGTATTTAGATTTCCAAGAGCACTATTGTTGGGACAACATGAAGAAGGATATAGCTAAATATAAATCAAAGTGCTAGGTGTGTTAGGAAGTAAAAGTTGAAAATAAAAATTATAAAAAAATGGTGAAATCATTACCCATACCAACATGGAAATGGAAAAACATCACCTTGGAATTTTTCACCAGATATTTGAAGAATTCTAAGGGAAAAAATTCTATCTGGGTTGTTGTGGATCATCTTATAAATACTGCACACTTCATTGAGATTCTATATTATCTTATCCCTAGGTCAAATTGGATGAATATACATTATAGATGTGGTAAGGATGAATGGACTACCACTATCGATTATATCTTATTATGATCCAATATTCTTCTCAAAGTTCTAGAAAAATTTCTTGCATGCTCTAAACACTTAGCTAAATTCTAGTACAGCCTATCATCCTCAAACTAATGTCCAATCTAAGAAGACTATTAAAACAATGGAAGATATGTTTCGAGAATGTTATATGGACTTCAAAGGAAGATGAGACCAACATCATCCTTTGGTTGATATCTATTACAATAACAGCTTCCACATGAGCATCCAAATGGATCTCTATAAATCCCTTTATGGGAAGAGGTTATGAACACTGGAATGTTGGGATGAAGATGGGAAAAAACATCTAGGTCCTCAAATGGTTGAGGAAATGGTTGATAAGGTTAATACCATTTAACAACACATCAAGGATTCTTAGAGTAGATAGAATTTCTATAATGAGAGTCATCAATGAGACCTAGAGTACGATATTAGAGACATGGTATTCCTCCACATATCTCCCTGGAATAAAGTGATGAGATTTGGAATGAAGGGAAATCTTAGTCCAAGGTACATCGACCTTTTTTATATCCTTGATTAGATTAGAGTAGTGGCCTATCGACTAACACTCTCCTCAAACCTATCCCAAGTACATGATTTATTCCATGTACACCTATTGAAAAAGTACATACTAGAACCCTCAAATTTACTCAATCCTGAGGTGGTACCATTTAATAATAACCATTCCTAATAAGACCATCCGGTGAAGATCTTAGATCCTAGAGAAAAAGTTCTACGAAATAATAAGATTCCCCTATCAAAGTGTTGGGGATAAATTTCATGTTTAAAGAAGAAACATGGGAACCAATGGAAGTGATGAATTAGAGATACCCTAATCTGTTTTACTGTGGGAAAAGAAAATTTTGAGGGAGAAATTTCTAAAGGGGGGAAGATTATAATGACCTAAACTATTATGAACAAATACCCCTTTTGATTTAATAAAATGTGTTATAGTAATAGAAAAAATGTCCACTTAATTTTGTTTTGTTATACACCATTATATTTAAATGATCATTTAGTATCATTATTGTTGATAATATATCCATTAAATAGTTACCACATGACTAGTATAAATATAAGGTTTTAAAAAATCCAATTGACAGAGAAAAAGGATGTGATGGCCACAACTAGTAGGTTCATAACATATGAAGCCCATTTATTGAAGATTCCAAGGGAGATATAATTTTTGGGCATTTCCCTAGTCCAATTATAAGATGATATCCAACAACTTAAGCTTGATAAAAACTGTTTTTGGGAGAAGTTCAATCTTATCAAGATCACAACCCAAAATATGTTTGTTGAACCGCCCCATGAAAGTCCCACCATCACGCACCATACTCTTAGGGTGTTTGATGGTGTATTAAATGTATATGTATAGAGACCCTAGAAATATGAAAATATACATTATTTGAGATACAATAATTATTATATTTTCATCCTATTATTATTACATTGTAAATAATTGTTATTTTGATACAATAAAGTACAAATTGTATATTTGGTTAAAATTCAAATTAAATTAATGAATTTATGAATTAAGATATTTTTTAAAATAAATAGTATTTTAATAAATATTATAAATAATTTTTATTAAAGTTAAACGATTAAATAATTTATATGAAATCTGATGTAATTTTTATAGGGGTTCAAGAAATCGTTATTGTCAAAAACCAAAAATTTCTAAATAAATGTCCCTTTTATTATAAAATTGAAAATTAAAATATTTAGAAAATAGTTTAGATAAAATTAATATTATTTTTGGAATCATAATTTAAAAATTATCTAATGGTGAATTTCTCATTATTTTCATAGATAGATGAATTTTCGGGTAAAAAATTAAATACTGTATTAATATACTTTGTATAACATGAATAATGAACCAAAATTTGATGTAATAAATACTATAAAAGGTATCCAAGAACAAATATATGTTTTAACTTTAAAATAATGAAATTTTACGTTTATTTAACTTATTCTATAAATCCTTTTTGAATCCTCTAAAACTTATGATATATTTTAAGGTATTAAAATCATTTCTTTAAGAGTATGAATCACCTCCACATCCCCAAGGGTAATATTTTAGTAAGATAGTAAATTTAACTTATAAAATAGTCTAAAGAACTCCCATTTTGTAGAATCCATGGGAAAAACCATGGTATGGTTTGTGGTTTTGGTTATTTTATTATGTAGAGTCCAAAGCCAAAATAATAAAGAAATATCTCTATTTTCCTAGATAAACAAAAAAAATCTCCCATTTATATTCAATAAAACTAATTGAATCATGTATAAAATCTACCCTCTAATCCCTATTGTCCTCCCAATATGCCCTCAAGATTTCAAGAATCCCATCCCAAGCCTATGGAGTCACACACTCAAGTAAGGGATCTTCCACTCACCTCTATTATCAAGCTCTCCTTTTATGTTACATCTTTTACTTTTCATTTTCTTATGATGAGATATGATATTCCATATTAAACTTACTCTAAATTTCATTTATAAATGGTTAGATCTTCCTTTAACTCACATTAAGACTCACATGATCCTTTATGTACACCCGTTACCATGTTGAAATTTCGTAAGGTTTATTTTCCATATCCATGTTTCATCAATACCTTAGGCCTTATATTTCCAAATTTATAATTTTGGGATATTATTGTTCATGTCCCCATTACTATAAATTTTATTTTAAAATAATTATATATCCATTTCACTATCATCAACCATTTTTATGAAATTTTAAGTAACTCCACTATGCTGCCAAAATTTCTCCACAACTTTCCATGAAAAAATAATTATGTAGTGAATACAATAAAAATTTTTCTACTAAGGGTCTTCATCTTTATGAAAATATAATTATTTAATGTGAAATTAAATGTATGTAATATACATTCATTGATTTTTAAATAAATTATGTTGTTGAAGTAATCCATGTTGTATGATCTATGTGGCACACTAAAGCATGAGAATGAAATAATTATGATGGGTGTGCCCAGACAGTGCTCCAATGAATTGTTAATGTTTAGTATAATGATATGCCATGTTGGGATAGGGGTGTACCTAATTACATTATGGGACTTTTTCCACCATGAGGTCTTGGGGGATTCATCCTTGACCTAATTTTATGATTACATGATTTAATTTTTTTCTACATTTCCCATGTTATGATTATAATCATATGCCATACCTTATTATTCATGTTCATTTTATCCTCCATTGATATTCCTATTTTCTAAAATTTATTATATACTTCATGTTATTCCTCGTTTATTACCTTAATTTCCCTTTATTATGTTTTCCCCAGGATATCCCATGTAGTTTTAAGTTTGTTGGAATATTATGATCATGTCAAGGAAGTGTTCAATAATATTTTTTATCCCATGTTATAGGTTGTTATGTAATGTAACTAATTCCCAATAAGACTATACTTATTGATCATTTTGGTTTTATTAAGTTTAATTTTATGTAATAAAACATGTATTACTTCTTTTATAAAGAGTGGGGTTTTTATACCAATAGACCATCAGAATGGGAGAATGGATATGGGCCTCCTCCAATATTTATTTAGAATGAAGCCAGTTCAGTTGTTTGTTGGTGGAAGTAGGAATATTCACATAGATTTAGTGATATACTAGAATATGTTAGAGAGAATCACTAATAAAATATTATCCCATATTTAGGCTTATTTCATTATCACTTGGTCATCCCCAAACAGAATGAGGATATATGCATGACCATTATCCTTTGGATAATGTCGCTGGACTTGTTCAACTAGAATATGAGCCTATCCTGAGGTTTTTCCCTCTCACTTGGTTATCCCTAGCCAGAATGGGGTATGACCCAGATGATGGGCCTTTGAGATATGCCTCTAGAGTTTTTTGAAAGGAATGTGACTCTGTCCTGAGGCATTTGTTGCTCTCACCTACTAATCCCTGGTTGTAATAGGTGTATGAGAATGGTCTAGTGCCTCATCATTTATCAGAATATCCTGATAATCCTCTTAGATGGGAGAAAGAGTGTGAACATGATCCGAAGTAAACACGTGTTCATAATGATTAGAGTGTTGAGTTATCTTGGATGTATGGGTAGGAGTACGTGCATGTACATACATCTGAATCAGGGGATGAATATGTCAGTGGAGTTCTTCAGCTATTACAAAAATATAATAGAATTTTAGAAAAATGTGTGTAGGGATATAAATCTTAAAATTACTATCTCCACTAGATACTAGTATATTTCTTCGATTGATGTGGGTATATACATTCACTTCTTTTCTCCTTGTGATATTGGAGTATGCCAATGGGCTTCATGCACGGGGGTAGAGATATGTGCCTCCCCCATGCCTGCTACGAGAATATTCCCAAAGTCTTATTCTGAGTGAGTAGGAATATGATATTACTCACTGGTTACTACTAGAATATGCCGAAAGAATTCATCATTTGGAGTGGGAATATGATCCCACATGTGGATATCCAGAATATTCCTCACCTGATGTGTCATCCTTGCTACCCGTGTATGGGTGTTAGAGGTGGGAAAATGTTGGGTGGTACCCTAAGCAGGTGACTAGTCGGTATTTGTGAGATAGTGATGGACATGGATGTTAGTAGGTTCCCTCCTTTGCAGCACATGATCTAGGATGGAGTCATATTTGAATCACTAGTCCACCTTCATCAGAGACTGAAGGTGACAGTTTTTTCACTCTAAGGATAAGCTCCCAAAGTGATTGGTTGTGGTGATGAGGCCCACTGGCTTAGCCATATATTTCCATAGGCTGTGAAGATTTTTTAGTTTCTATAACTTTAGAACCTCATATGAAGCTTCCATGGTTGGGATTTTACCATGTATATGATACTCCTGGACCATCACTTTTTCCACATGATGTTGGAGCTGTCGAGATAGTTTGATTATTTTGTGACCTGCAGGGGTTGCAACCATAGATGATTTACCAGAGCTATTTTCAGATGATGGATAAATTATCTCATATTGGGATAATGAGAGCAGTATTTTCAATCATTAATACAACAAGGGACAAGTTTTCTGACTAGTTCAATATCATATGCATGACATTCTTGATCAGATATGCATGGTTAATGTAAGTGAAATTATATTCTCGATCCTTCCATTCTGATCTTTTATACATGTTAAAGAGAGGATGGTCTTATTTATGGGGACCCTATTCACATAGGATCAAATGCAAGATATGGGTCAGGCTTATCAACTTTTTTTGTGTGGGGTATTCAAAATAGAGCAGCCTAAAATATGATTAACCGATCATTCTATTACATGAGAGTCTCAAGTCGAACTTTCCATTTTTGTTTGTGTATAATGTGTAAAAAACAAAAATGAATTGAAATATGAAAACCTAATCATTTTTCTATTAGATATATTCATTTTGGTTTAACCATTTTTGTTTTGATGGAAAAGAGGGAAAACCTCTAGGTGTATTTGGATAGACCAATCAGCTATTTGTGTGTGTGTGGGGGGGGGGGGGGTCATTTCTTATACAATCATTAAAACTGGGTCACCATTTTCATTCTTAATGGAAACTCTCTATAGTTCCCTCATCCATTATTGGGTACATTCCTTCTTTCCAAAGGTTGGTGGACAATTAGGGTTTCAAACCCAATGATGCTTAGGGACTCACATTGGTCAAGAGGATGTGAGGCTGATCTCATCACACCCCATTAGGGGGAGTTCTTACCTACTATAGGGCTCACTTACATATTTAGAATATTTTCGTACATCTATTCTTAATCCTGATACATGAAAAATTACCCTAAAAATGATTTTTAGTTAAGTTTATCCCTATGGAGAAGATGGGTATCTCTTCCAGAAATCCATCTATGTGTATCCAAGGTTCCTCACCCATTTCATAGTAATGAACAACTACTTATTCACTAAATCCATATAACCAATATCTTCATAATTTTCTTCCATATAGGGAGGTGGTAAATATTCCAGGTAGGGGATTGATCCATTATGAGGTTTCCTACATATCGTAATTATTGAAGGAATAAAAATCCACATAATTAATTAGACCCATGTAGTTTAATGTCATACAGAAAGGAAATATATGAGTGTTACGAGACACCAAATATTCATGTTCAAATTATGAGGGGATGTCCTACATATCCTGATTATGGAAAGAATCAAAGTTGTCCTAGTTCATTTGGTTTCTTAGTCTACTGGAGGATGGGATAGAATTACAACCCAATAGGAATGATTGGGCCTAGATAGTTGAGGTACTGGAGATATGAGAAGTCTTACACCAACATGGGTGCCTATTTAATCTTGGGACTTACAATTGAATCCAAATAAACCTTGTTATAGTAGGAATCATAGTTCTTATAGTTCAATCACGCCCATGAGATTGGCCCTAAGGTAGATTTCCTCATATTGGGGAGTTTTATACCACTCCACTCATTAGGGATTACATAATGAGATTTCTCTATTTGAGGTAGATTCATGATGTGAATGATGTGACTATTAAAACTATCTAAGCCCATATGAGCTATGCTTTGTGTGAGAAACAAGGGATAATAAGTAATCAATTTCATTACTTGTAGGTGTGAGAATTATGTCACAGGACTTACCTTGAGATGTTTAATATAGATTTTAAACCTTAGGGAGGTTTCATACATATCATATTAATGGAAGGAATCATATTCTTTATAGTTCCGTTGATCAAGGTATACACAAGGACATTGCCATTATCTTTTTATGGGTTTATACTGCAAATAATATGATTATTTCAACTCCTTAAGCCCACGTGAGCCATGCTCATTGTGAGAAACAAGGGAAGAAAAGTAATCAACATGATTTCTTGTAGGTATGTAACTTATGTGTTAGGAATACCCTTTAGATGTGTAATATGAAGCCCAAACCTCGAGGTGGTGTCTTATGTGTCCTGGTTGTGGAAGGAATCAGAGTTTATGTAGTTCCCTTTATCAGGGATCACACATTAAGGTTTCTCTTATAATTTGATAATATCGTATTATGCCATTGATTGGGACATACACACTGACGTTACTCTTGTGTTTGGGGATTACACACTGAGGGTGGGTATGGACATCCAATCCTTTGATTCCCTTTTTATCTTATCCTATTAACCTGTCCTATACATGTTGATTTTCCACTTGCCATGCTTTGATTTATGGTTTGACATTCATGGGAGTATCTCCCTGACATATCCAAAGACAATTTTATAATCCATTTGACTTATCTAGAGGTATTTTCATAGTCTGTATGGAATTTATAAAGGTTTTATTATGATCAATGGTTGCTTGTCTGGAGGACATCACAAGACCTGACCGATTGATCCTGGACGCCATCTCATAACCTGAGTGACATGTCTAGGGGGTGTCACATGATCCATCCGACCTGCCCAGATGTCATCAAGAGAGATGTAAGAGACATATTAAGGGTGCCATGAGAGTAATTTTGATATGTATTGGAGGTTTTCTCATGTCTTGTATGACATTTTTGGAGGGCATCGTGAGACCCAGTTGGCATGCCCAGAGGGTATCGCTATAGCCAGTCATCACACTGGTGTGTTACATCAGGAATTTACTAACATGATTTGGTGCCCTATATGAGTTTGGAAGCACATCTAAAGGAGATCATGAGGCTTGAATGGAGATATTTTAGGGTTTCTCATGACTTCGGAGTCTTATTTATAGGACTCTATGTGACTTTCTTTGACATGTATTGACAAAATTGCATGACCCAAATAATATAAGAAAAACATGTCATGTGATCAGATTGACATGTCATGGTGTTTTTATGTATCTCAGGTGGTTCATGTGAAGTTAATGAGGGTTATAGTTATATATTATTTTGTTAAATCTCCCACATTTAGTCCATATTCTATCCTTTATTTTTTAAGTCCCTATATTTGTTCAGTGTTAGCTAGTATTAAGTCTTGCGTGATTTAGTGGGTGTGTGGGATATTATTCTCACATCCTTCCAGAAGGCCTTCACATGATATATGTGTGATTAGTTTAAGTGATTTATTCATGAATCATGGTTTATATGGTTTTTCCCTGGATCCTACATGTTGTGAAGGTTTTTTGATTGTGATATCAACCATTAGGAGAAATCCTCTCTTGCACTGGTGAGAGGTTTGAAGAGTTTTTGGTTTCGGTGGTCATGATCATGATCCTTCTAAGATTCATTCATGTGGTGATAGGTAGTGGTTCATTTTTCATGCTGGGGTGGGGGATTTATAGGCCTTTCTATCCCGGTTATTCTCCATTTTTCGTGGCTCTTTTCATGTGAGTTCTAGGCTGGAGTCGGAGAAGGGTTGTGGCATTACACATCTTCATGAGTCTCTGCCAGGAATTTTCTCTAAGGTAGTCACCTGATTTTAAATGGTTGTGAGTCCATCACATTGGCTCAAATTTTATTGAATTAACCCCAATAATGAGATATTCTTAATCATGGGGGGGATGTTGATGGATTTCAGTATTTTAATTTTGACAAGTCCAAATTTCTTTGCAAGATCAGTGTGTCTCTCTAATGGAATTCACACGATCTCAAGTGACTTTTATGAGTCTTTTCATGAGACAAGAATGAGTTTTTAGGGGGGGGGATTGCGATATCATGTTTTATTTCCAAGGTTTCTTGTGAGGTCGTGTTGTGAAGGACCTTAGCACATCAGAAGTATTTTACAATTGTGAGAGGCTTCCACCTCATACCTCTTTTTATTTCCTTTGTTTATGTTTCAAATGTTAGGGAGTTCATGATGTTGTTAGGGCATTTTATGGGAAAAATCTACCTTCCTCTTGGTGATGCATCATGTGACCTCAAAAGATCCTATGGAGGTGTGCAAGCATTTTAGGGAAAAATCCATCTGCCTATCCTTAAGGATCCAAAATGGGGAGTGCGACACTACTAGGACATGTATGAAGTATTTCATGTGATGAGGTCAATATGCCAATGGGATTTCGCCAAATGAAGAAGGCACATCACTAGGGTCTCGCGGTATCTTTCCGATCATGAGGGGCACATCGCGTGACTTTTATGACATCAAGAGGCATCCACCTATTGGATGTTTTTCTAATTATTTCTAAAAGAGTTTTGGGGACTTCAGTTATTTATTGTTCATGAGGGAACCACATGCTTAATATGGGATCTCAGGATGGCACACAAACCCTCTCCTAGTCAGTCGCTCTTCTTTCCTATGGCACATCACATGATAAGTTTTGGGTCTCATGATGATGTGTGGACGTTGTTAGGGACAATCACTTTTCCTTCCCTCAATGTAAAGTGTATTCATGCTTTTATGATTTCATAGAGTGACTAAGGGTGTTTTAATTCCAATGAAGAATTAAAAATTGTTCATGGTAAATGTTGAAAGCCATAACATGAATGTTTCATAACCCAATCCACTTGTCTTTGTTACACAGAAGAAGGTTCACCTGAGGGCATCCGACGACATAAAATCCTCATGTGATTGATCAATAGGGGAAATGTGATGGAATCCTGTGAAGGATTTAATAACATCTATATGAAATATTTATTTTCCACACATGGAGGCATCAAGAGATGCATGAATCTTCTCATGAACACTTGAATATTTCATGTGTGAGGTGTGGACCCTAATTGGATTGACATGGTGCATTAAGACTTGAATGTTATTTCATGCTCAAATTTTTTGGCACATAATTTTTTTAGGACTTGATCATGTTTAGACACTAAGTTTCTATCCACAATTATTCACATAACTGGTATGAATCAATTTAATCTCCTTTTAGGTGGAGAGTGGACCGTGATATATGCTTGGTACCATTCTCACCCGACAGAGTATTTACACGTGGTTCATCAGCTACCCTCACGATAGAATATGTTATTCCACACCCTTTCACATATTTTCTTATGGGATGAATTAATAGATTTTTGTGAAATAGATAATGTTGTCTCACATGAACATGAGCTACTTCACATAACCCTTATACGGGGTCGCGTAAGCTCATTCTCGTAACCTCTATTTGAGCTCTCGATGCTCCATTTTTTGTATAACACGAGAGAATTTTTCTCCCAAATGACAGCTGGTTCAATCTTGTTTTCTAAAATATGTATGTAATAGAAAAAATCAATACACTTGCTTTGTGAGTCTAAGAAAGGTGGTGTGTCGTAGGAACATGCTCTGTTTTTCATCACAAAAAACTAGGAGTTGTGGCAAGGGTCCCCTCATGCACTGATCCAAGAAAAAAGATATGATACTCTTTATATAATGATATATATGGTTACTTCTCCTCCTTGCATTATATCAAACATGAGACAATCATATGATGGTGTTTCATATGGTATCCATAGCATGGGGAGTTGCAGTGTGAGAAAAAACATGTTCTTAAGGTGCTTCTGGTGTGTGATATCAATACCATGTGCAGTAGGAAAACCAGAACCCTCGAACTATGTGATATTATATGATGGTGTTTCATATGGGATGCTTATCACAAGATTATGCATTAAAATAATCTAATCCCACTTCTCATGTGTCAATTTATATCAAAGTGTGACATGCACAATTATGAGCATCAATAGCATGGGAGTTGGAAGGAGTAATGGGTGTAACTGTTGCTTGGTCTACCGCAAGACATCTTCCAGATACTAAGTTTGTTTCAACAAATTCTCATTATCCACCTCGATAATTTAGGTAGATTAGGGTAGGGATCAATTCATCTTTTACATTCTCCATATAAATTGTTATTAGTTATTATACATATCAAGAGAGTGTGTGATCCCATTTCATCATGTGATTATGTAAGATAATTTTTCATTAAACCTATTTTTACACTTTGAGAGGTTCATGGTACTGGTCTCGTTCAAGGTGGACTTGAACTAGTGGTTGAACTACCTATTAATATCCTACCAACCAGTAACATATCTTGGGGGTAGGCGGATATACCAAACAAATGAGAGAACTTCTAGATTACGGATTAAACACTAGTGATTAGTATTTTCCTACTATTATAGAGTCCCCAAAATTAGGCCACAACACAAGGAGAAGTAGGCTAGATGTTTCAATAAATCACTCATTTATTTTATTGGGGAAAATATTGGATTATAAAATTTAACATTGGGTGCATCTAGCCTACCCATGCTAGATACAACTATCCTTTCATCAAAATTTACACCTTTCTCATATCCAGAGCCTCAAGGAGGAAATGATTGTGGGTATCATGTCATCTTAGTGAGTGGTTGTGGTCACCAATTATCTAACTAGATCATCTTCCTGGGAGATGCGGTGGACTTTATCTAGAGGTTGATAGTCATGTTTCTCAGGTGGAGTGACTAACTCATATCTTTAACATTTATTATAGCTATTGACTACTACCTTGATCAAATGTGGGGGGTCACCTACTTTAAATCTGGGCACCTGAAATAAATGGATGGGTTCCCAACTAGATGATAAGAATGGTCCCTTTTTTATTTTATAAAAAACCAGGTTCTTCTTGGATGTAAGATCAACATTAAGCCTCTTATAGCCCTCAATATCTTGGATCAAAGAGGCCAACCTTGCATCTGACTCAGTATCTCTAGCAATTTCAGATGGAATGATAAGCTCAGTGGACTCCTTAAAGTTTTTAAAAAGATAGTGGGATGGTAGAAATATATCATTGGGGGTACTCCCAAGGACTATTTCCAGTTCCTACTGATGAGTTCATGCACCTATCGGGGGATCTACCTTGTACTGTGCTTCCCCTTGAGGTAGGTTTTCCCTATCATTCCCTCTTTCAGTGGTCTATTTTCTTCGATCAATTGAAGGGTTGACAGGGATAACATTCATCATGATAGTGGTCAGTGGATAAATTCACCATTGGTGAGTGAGACATACTGGTGATCCTGATGTTGATATGGGATAGGGCTAAAATAAATGGAAGCATACTTCCACCAACCACTAATATGCACATGTTGGGATTCCTCTTCCCTGACTTGTAAAAGCATAGTGAGGCTCCTAATGTAGGTACTTTGGAATGTATGGAGGCACCCATATGATTCAAGGCACAAAGATACTAGGACCACTACAATGTTAACCATTCTACATTATTGGTGGATGAAATTGATATGTTCATAGATTCCGGTGTAGGTCAGTTGGCAGTCCGGAAGGTGGTTGAGTGTTTCCCAGATAGTTTGGTAAAATCATGCCACCTATTCCTTAGTGAGGGGATTTGGTATAAATTTTTTTTGGGATATAGGTGGCCAAAATTTAAATGATAGTTGGTCAGTGGCTAGGATCACCCATAATCTACTTATTTATTACCCAGAGGATGATTCTGTTCCTGATCATTCCAAAACCCAATTGGAATTGGATGGAAAACCGGTATCGGTACTAAAAAAATGATTTTCTACTAACTTTATCATAGGTGGGATGTCACATGGTATTACTATCCATTGAATAATAGATTGTCTTTTGGAGGTAGGTCCAACATCGAGACCATTTCCATGAAAGAAATGGGGTTCACTACTTCTTCGTGACTGAGAATTGAGAAATATCTCCAAGGCTTGATAAAGTGATCACCATCATTAGAAGGCGTCTGTTGGACTCATCATGTATTAATCCTGTCTTAATGATCACCAATCTTATCCAACCTAGTTAACTCTTATAGATTATATCCAATCATGTGTATTTATGTTTAATGTTTTCTCATGCTTTAAGAAGATCTTAATTTCTCTACATTCTGTTTACATACGTTATACTATATTTGATATACTCTCATAATACCTTCTTTGAAAAATGCTTAAGTATAATCCTTTCTATTATCATCCATATTTAATTCATAACACAGTTACTTTGAAAAGTCTAAGACACCGTGAGTCTTTCACTTACTATGTATTTCTGGCACAATGAAGCCTGACACCGTGAAGCCAGACATCGTGACGCCAGACACCATGAAGAAGACACCGTGACGCCAGACACCGTGAAGTAGACACCATGACGCCATAAACCATGAATCCAGACATCGTTATGTAAGACACTGTGAACCAGACACAATGAAACATACACCACGAAGTAGACACCGCGAACAAGACACTATGAAGCCAGACATCGTGAACAAGACACCGTGACCATGAGACACCATGACCATCAGAAACCATGTCATTTAGGCACTGTGTCATTCAGACACCATGATCAATCTAGAAACCATGTGAAGGAGACACCATTTCCTTGACTTACTAATAAACAGTTTCTTAAAATATTTTGTCATCTTTCAATTTAATTTCTAATGATCATATTAGATGATTTTAATACACTGACATAATTAATGCTTCTTTGTAGACAAATCATTTGACAGTATGAGGTACGAGGTGAATAACACATGCAACCTGTCGGCTCCGACACATCCATTCCAAGTTAGAAGTGAAGTGTGTCCAAGAATCATTATGCGCGAGACAATAATTAAAAGTAAGGCAGTGAGAAAAATAATGAAGAAGATACTTAGAGGAAGTTTCAAAAGAAAGGCACATGACATGAAACTTGACACTGTTGAACACACGAAGCATATTTGAAGCCTAAAGAACATATTCGCTCTATTGAACCTCATGAAGAACACAAGATAAACCCTAATAATCTATTTTTCACACAACTTCCAGAGGACTCAGAGCTTCATCTGCTTCAATCCAAAGAAGTCCATAGCTTCATCAACATGACACAAGTTAATTCAAAACTCCTCTCTATATTCTTGCTTTGATGTGATCATTCTTTTCATTACATTACAAGTAGTGTGTGATTCTGTCTGTTAGGACACACAATGACTCCTAAGATGAACTGGAGGATACTGAAATCATCACACCAACCTCTTTATACCTTTGTGTATCCCATGTAGAACTATGGTAGGGTTTTGAGGACCTGGAAAACCTATGTGTTGTTGTCACTGCTTTCCCATGTAGAACTGTGATAGATGTCTGAGGACCTGGATAGTCTGAGTACTATTGTAAACCCCGATCTAGGGTGTGGATCAAATTTATACATAAACTGTCTGATAGGACTAAGTCTCAGCTTGATACTGAACCTATTTGTTAAAAATTTTGGGCATCTTATTTTAGTTTAAACTATTTTCAATATTCCACTACTAATTACTTTGAAATTTAAATCTCTTTTAAAGTAACTCTAATAGTTGAACTAGAAAGTTTTTATAATTATTGTAAACTATTATGTTAGTTTCAAATGCTAACTTAATCTTCAGATTAAGTAAACTGAGAAATAATCAATCATTGCGAAACTAATTGAACACTTACAATATTTATAAATTCACTATAGTTTAACTTTTTTTATGAATTGGGGGATTTTAATATAAATATTTTAAATAGAAATTTTTAATAGGAACATAATGCACCCCCTCTTGAGTATACACTCTGACCAACATTTGGTATCAGAGGCTATTTATTAGGACTCTGTGTTATCTTATTCAACTTTTATTTTAGTTGTATCTTAATGATCTTAAATTTCTATTATTTCTAAATTGTTATCTCTTTAAATACATTTACTAAAATCTAATTATGCATAGAAGATTAGAAGTTGTAGGTACCAACATGCCACCCTTCTTTAATGGTGTCAATTATGACCAATGGAAAATAAAAATGAAAATTCATTTAGAAAGTATGGGATTTGACATTTGGACTACTATAGAGACTCAATATAAGATTCCAGAAATAGTTAGAACTAATTGGGATGAACATACGAAAGCTGCTTACAACAATAATTATAAAGAAATGAATGCCTTGTATTGTGCTTTAGGAGATGCAGAATTTAATCGAATATCTTCTTGTAATATTTCTTATGAAATATGGGATACTCTGGCTATTTCCCATGAAAGAACAAGCAATGTTAATGAAATGAGACTAAATACATACACTATTATTGATAATTTTAAAATGAAATATGAGGAATCTATTTCTGATATGTATCTCAGGTTTAATGAGATAGTCAATACAATGAGCTCATTGGGAAATGATGTTTTAGAAGAGTAGAAAATCATGAGGATACTAATATGACTACCAGACAGATGGAGAGGAACCTCTGTCTCTATACAAGAATCATGTGACCTTGGAAAGCTACCTATCATGGAGATGATTGGTAAGTTGATGATTTATGAAGAAGATATGAAGGTAAACAAAGAGGAAGATGATGAACCTAAGTATAATTCAGTGGCATTTAATTCTAATGCTTCAAAAATCAAGGACAAAGAAAAAGATCACATAACTGAAGAAAGCTCAATTAGTTAAAATTCTGACTCAGAAAGTGATGAAGAGATGGCTCATATATCCAAGAGATTCAAGAAATTATATAGAAAGAAGAAATTTTTTAGAAAATCAAATTATAAGGGTATGTATGACCTACTTGGTAATTGGAAGAGAGATTGGAAGAATACTGATAATAATTACTAGATAGTCTGTTATGAATGTAAAAGGAAAGGACATGTTAAGGAAGACCGTCCAAAATTGAAGTTTAAGAAGAAATATGATTATAAGGACCAAAAATATAAGAAAGCTACTAAGGAAACATAGAGTGATTCATAAGATAGCCGAAGTGAATTTGAAGCTTCGGATTCTAAAGACAAGAATCATGCCAACATGGGTTTCATGACTAAAACATCTAAGGTACTTGTTTCCCCTATGATAAATGATTACAATTTTGGGAATGAAAGTTATTCAAATAATGATGATAATATGTCAAAGGCTGAATTATTTGAATAATTTAATATGTTAGAAGATACTTGTAATGAGCTAAAAGATAAGTGGAAATCATTAAAGAAATAGTATGCCTTGACTAGTACTGTTAAATCTAATCTCAGTATAGAAAAGGAAAAGAATTCTCAACTGTTAAAGGAGAATACTAAACTCAAATTGTCTAATGATCAATTGAGAAAATACTTAGATATGTTCACAAATGGAAAGAACACTCTAACTCAAATTATTAGAAAACAAGTTGCACCAAATTATACTAATGGTTTAGGATACCAACCTGGATAGTGATAGTTTATTAAAAATAAATTTATTTCAAAGTCTGGATAGTATGCTGCTAGTTCAAATTCTGGCAGTTCTTATGCTTCATCTAGCTATTCAAATTCTTATAGACCAAACTAAGTTTATTTATCAACATATTTTGAATTTTTTAATCGTAGGAAACTCATTATACAAATATGGGTGCCTAAATTTTAACTTGCTAACCTTTTTGGACCCAAGAAAATCTGTGTACCAAAATTATCTTTTATATAAATTTTTTTGTATGAAACATGCTAGAAAAGTTTTTGTATGAAGATATGGTACTAGGACAGTGGATTTTCAAGTCATATGATAGGAGACTAATCATGCTTTATGAGTTTAATCAACGTTGATGGAGGACATGTTACCTTTGGGGATAACTCAAAAGGAAAAATCATCAGCTTAGGCCATATTGGTAACACTGATTCAGTTTTAATTTCTAAAGTACTATTTGTTGATGGATTAAAATTCAACCTGCTAAGTATTTATCAGTTGTGTGATGATGGTTTCAATGTAAAATTTGAAAATTATTCATTTAATGTTTTTAATTCTAAAAATTTTTCGGTATTTACTACATTAAGAAATTAAAATGTATATGTTGTGGATTTTAATTCCCTAGCTAAACAAAATGTTACTTGTTTAAATTATTTTCACAAAGAATCTTGGATATGGAATAGAAGGCTAGGACACTGTAATTTTCACTCACTTAGAAAACCGACTAGGAAAGGTTTATTTATAGATTTATCTAAACTAGAATTCCCACTTAAGAAAGTGTGCAATCCTTGTCAAAATGGAAAAAATCACAATGTTTCTTTCAAATAAAAAAAATAAATTTCTACTTTTCAACCTCTCGAGTTGGTTCACATGGATTTGTTTGGACCATCAGGAGTATCAAGTCTAAATGTGAAGCACTAAGTTTATGTTCTTGTAGATGACTTCTCCAGGTACTCTTGGGTATACTTTCTTGCTCAAAAAATTGAAGCTTGTTCTTATTTTATCAAATACTCAAAGTCTTTAGAAAACCTTAGTGGACTTAGGATCAAGACCTTGAGAAGTGATCATGGCCATGAGTTTGAAAATCAAGAGTTTGATTCTTATTGCTCACACAATGGATATAGTCACAACTCCTCTGCTCCCAGAGCACCTCAATAGAATAGTGTAGTAGAAATAAGAAATAAGACTCTTGAAGATATTTATAGGAAAATGCTCAATGAATATGACTTTCCAATTTAATTTTGGGTTGAAGCTGTTAATACAGCTTGTTGCATAATCAATAGAGTCATCATTAGGCTAATTCTTAAAAAGACTCCTTATGATCTTTGGAACAATAGAAATCCTAAGGTTAATTACATTAGAGTTTTTGGTTGCAATGTTTTTATCCTTAACATTAAATATAATCCTAAAAAATTTGATTCCAAAAGTGATGAAGGAATTTTCCTAGGTTATTCAATCTCGAGTAAAGCCTATAGTGTATTCAATAAGATAACCAAATGTATAGATGAATCTGTACACATAAAATTGGATGAATCTGATCCACACGAACCTAAGACCCCTCTTGAAAATATTGAATAAGATATGTCCATTCTAAACCTTAATGATGAAAACATTGAACCTGTTGTTAAGACAACCAGTTCTGGAAATTTTTCAGAACCTATTTTTGTAGAACCCAAACCTGTAAATGAAACTAAAATTTCTATTTCTACATTTTCTAGACCAACTAGGACCCTTAAAATCCATCTTTTAGATGATGTAGTAGGATATTTAGATAGAGGGACACAAACTAGAGTTTCTCCGAGAAACCAGGTTGAACATCAAGCTTTTATTTCACAGCTTGAACCTAAAAATAACAATGATGCAATCAATGATTAATTTTGGGTGATGGCTATGCAAAAAGAATTGAATCAATTTGAAAGAAACAAATCTTGGAAATTAGTAGAAAGGCCTAAGAACACTTTTACCGTAGGCACTAAATGGGTTTTTAGGAATAATGTTGATGAAGCTGGTAACATAGTTAGAAATAAGGATAGACTAGTTGTACAAGGCTATAGTTAAGAAGAAGGAATTGACTATGAGGAGACCTTTTCACTAGTAGACAGACTTGATGCCATCGGAATCCTGCTTGCCTATGCTGCACATTTGAATTTCAAACTATATCAAATGGATGTTAAGAGTGAATTCTTAAATGGGTAAATAGATGAGGATGTTTTTGTTGAAAAATCCCCTAGATTTACAAACCCAAATTTTCCAAATCATATTTTAAAATATCAGAAGCCTTATATGGTTTGAAGCAAGCTTCATAAGCTTGGTATGACCGATTGGGTACTTTTCTTATTTCTAAAGGTTTTAAAAACGTAATATCTCATCCTACCCTTTTTATAAAACTAATTTATACTGATGTTTTAGTTGTTAAAATCTATGTAGTGGAAATTATTTTTGGATCCTCGAAGAATTCTTTATGTTTTGATTTTTCTAAAATGATGCAAAACGAATTTGAAATGAGTTTAATGGGATAAATAAAATATTTTAATGGATTTCAAGTTTTTCAAAATGAAAATGGTATTATTTTAAATCAATGTAAATATAAAAAGGATCTCCTAAAACATTTTGTATTAGAAAACACTAAAAGTAGTGAAACTCCCATGAGTACCACATGTAAGTTGGATCTTTATGAATATGGAAAATCTGTTCATCAAACCACTTATAGAGGAATTATTGGAAGTTTACTATACTTAACTACTATTCGTCCTGATATTTTGTTTAGTGTGTGTATATGTGCTCGTTTTCAAACAAACTGCAAGGAATATCATTTAAATGTAGTAAAGATAATTTTAAAATACCTCAAGTATACACCCAATCTAGGGCTGTTTTATCTTAAAGGACAATCATTTGAACTAGTTAGTTATTATGATGCTAACTTCAGTGGCTGTAAGTTAGATAGAAAAAGAACCTCTGGAATGTGTCACCTTTTAGGTAAGTCACTATTATCATGGTGTAGTAAGAAACAAAATTCTGTTGCATTATCTACTACATAAGCTGATTATATACCTGCTGGAAGTTGTTGTGCTCAAATTTTTTTTCATGAAACACACATTACTAGATTATGGATATCAATTCAGAAATGTACCAATAAATTGTGATAACACAATTGCAATTAGAATCTCAATGAATCCTATTTCACATTCTAGGACAAAGCACATTGATGCAAGACATCAATTTTTGAGATATCATTATCAAAAATGTGATATCACTTTGGAATTCACTGGTACTAAATATCAAATTGATGATATATTCACCAAACCATTAAATTATGAGAGAATAGACTATATCATACATGAACTAGGCATGATAAATCTCAAATAGATACCTTACTTGTTACTGTTTTAGGTCTTACTATTCGATATCTTACTGTGTTATACTTATCTGTTTCATGATTACAGTTTCTCAGTTATAGTCACACCCTAAAGTTTTATGTTTACGGTCTCACCATTAGTATTTTGTACTTACTATCTCAAATTTTCTGTCTCGCCGTAATAACCATACACGGTATCATCGTAAAAATTCTTTTTATTTTTCCTTAAACCCATATCGTGTTAATTATCCTTTTCACCTTTTTTATTTTCCCGCGTTTTTATTTTTGTGACGCTTGGTATTCCTAAAAGATAAAACAAAGGAAGTATCACTCGATTCTTCACTTGAGGTTTCTTCTAATTACTCATTTTGAACCCTTATTCATCCCTTCAACCCTTTTCTTGCTCGAACCTTCAGTGAATGCCAAGAATGAAATTTCTATCATCATCAACACCTGAGAAGCGTAGCTCAAAGAAGAAGAAGATTTCACCTAAGCTAACACCTGAAGGGCCTTTAAATCCGAATATGGTAAACCACATTGTTGTACCTGAGAAAGAGGTTTTCCCCAAATGGATTTTTACTACTGAGTCTCCGGTATTGAGAGTGTAAGAACAGCAAGGCTGGTTAGAGTGGTTCTCAAAGGAATACATACCCATATACCCTAGGTTAGTGGCTCAGTCTTACCAGTTTGTTCAATTCTCCATTGATTCTGGTGAGAGTCATGTTGTAAGAAGTTGGATCAATGTCCAGATATGCTCATTCTCTTCGAGTTTATGGGATGAAAGCCTTAGGATACCGCATGAAGGCATATGTGAGGATTATCAGAGATGACCTCCACCTTCAACCGGTTTCTTTGATTTAGAAAATGCCCTGAAAACCTTAACTGGAAATGGAACCCAGAGAATAGAATATGATCAACTTGTGAATGTATATCCAAATGTGTTTCTAATTCAACTTATAAAAAATTGGCATATGATCAACCTATGAATGTATATCATACACCATATGTGTGAGTTTATCAAAGTCACATCCAAGTAAACTTCCCTGTTATACTGTCAGCTAATCTCGACCATTCTTCTTGCCAAGGGTATGGTTTGACCAAATGAGGAAGTGATTAAGGACTATGAGTACTGTATCTCAAAATACACTATCAAAATAATGAAGATAAACTAGAATCCTTGGAAAAAGGAATGTGTGGAAGACAAGGATAGAATTTATGAGAAATTCAATCCTGTGGATTATCCCTCAAGATCACGAGATATTTCTGATCCTGGTTTGAAACCAGATGAGATTATTGAGTATCATGTAGAAGAGGAAGAAGAGACTGAAGTTCCACCTTGGGAATCTATTATTATTGAGGAAGACAATACTACTATTCCTCATATAGTTCTTGAAGAAGAAGTCCCTACTCCTAAATAAGCTGTTAATTTGGAAACTCAACCTGAAGCTGTAACAGATTTAGTTGCCAATGAATCTGAAAATCATACAATGGAAGATCCTATAGAAGAAGAGCCTATAGTGAAAGAGCTACCTATTTTTAAATAGGTAAATCTTGAGGAACTCCCTATGGAACAATCTGTTCCTAAAATCAAACCTACATTTGATGAATGGATGGAGCTAGATTTTCCGCGGCTAGGTAGGAAATGAGTGAGAAACATATAGCCGAGTCTATAGAATTAGACCAAGATCCTAAGCCTCTCAGTCCTGAGAAGGAGGAATCAGTTGAGGGGGAGAAAACCCCAAATATTGAGTCTATTGAAGCCTCACATCCAACCGAGTCAAGTCCTGCAGACACTCATTATAAATTTTCCAGTTTCTATGATGTGGATGTCTCTCAGCCGGTTACAACAACTAGACTTGATATTTTTTCTCTATTTCTGTTGAAATCAGTCTCCAATATTGCACCTGAGAATGAACCTGAGCCTGTACTAGTCCCTACTCCTGAACCATTGTCTGAACAGCCATCTTATGTGAGTAAGGATGATCTAAATGAATTTGGTTCTACCCTCTTATCTGGAGTTGATAAAATCTTGAATACCAAACCTCGTCATGTGATAAATTTAAGTGAGAGAGATGCCTCACTATTATTGGAGAAAATTATTTGGAAAATACAACCTATGATGCTCCATGAGGTTAAAGATGTAATAGTTGAAAATAGGCTGCTCAGTAATAAATTTAAGACCCTAAGAAGTATCGTTGAAGACATGCAGAGAGAGCTACATTCGAGATTTGAGTCTATTGCTCCTCCTGTAGAACCTGTTTCTCCTCAAATCCCACAGGTTGGTGTGTCTCAGATTCAATATTATCCAGCATCCTTAGAAGAAAAGATCACTGAAAGGAACAATCAAATTGTGAAGGAAATGAAAGAGATTGTTGCCAATCTTAATAAACTCACTGATGAGTATATAGGGTGTCTTCAAAAGGTGCCGAATCAACTAAAATCTCTTACCACAGCTGTAAAATCATTTATTCAATCCTCAAAACCCTCATTGGATAGTGATCTGCTCAGAACTATAATCAATGAAGAACAATAAAATGTACTCAATGGATTCAATATGGCTTATTTATCTAATGTGGTCAAGAATAGTGATAGAGTTCTTGACCTAGTACAAATCCACTCAAAAATTTCTAATGATTCTTAGTAAGATATTTCCAAGAAAGTGGATTTCTACTTCAACAGAATCTTCTCCAAGGTCGATATGACAAACCATTTCAAGTACCTTGTAGAAAATCTGTGGCTTCCTCCTATGACTCAAGCTTTCAATACCCAAGTTCAGAAGCTCATAGAGTTTACTCGATTTTTGGACAAGTTTATAAAAAACAACAATGATTTTAAGAAATCCATGAAATATGGTGGAGAGATCTTTATAGATTTCACCAAACTCTTGAGGCCCTATCTTCATGTCCATAGTACAGCCATTGTTGCTCCAGTAGCTACACCTATTAGAACTGGGCTACCTACCTTCACCTCTACCATAGTGTAAAGACCCGTAAAATTCAAGGGAAATTTTTTCTTAATTTTTTTTAGAATTTTACAAGAGCGCGGTTTCAGACGGCACCTGATTCCGAGGCCCGGAGTGCCCGGAATTAATTTCCGAAGTTTGGCTCGGGTACGTTCAGTGAACGAACGAGCGGGAATTCCTAACTTTTGATCCGGTGCTCGGAATTGAAATCCGAGGGCACCGATGAACTCGCAGCGCCGATATTCGCTTAAAGAGACCTTTTCGGGAGTTGCGTTTGTTGCGGGTTGAAAGTTAATTTTGGGGTTTTTAGTTTGAGTTAAATAAAATTTGTGTAAAACAAATTTTATTATAACTTGATAAAACCTACCAAAGGGGGTTGGAAGTGGGACCCACACCCACTTAACCTCCCTTGGGAGGATTAAGTGTGGTGGGGCCCACACGAACCCCTAATCCTTTCAAATTCTCCCAACTCCCTTAACGCCTCATTTATTGACTTGAGTTACTTATTTAATTATGGGAGTTAATCCTTTTGAACTTCAAACTTTTGAAATTCTATTGTGTTATGTAATAATAAAATAAGTTGTTGTCTTATTTTATTTTGGGTTATTTGTTTGTCTTCTTGAGAGGTGGAGAGCTCTTCTTCTTCTTCAACTCTGACGAAGAACTCGAAGAACGTTCATCTTGACGAAGAACGCTCAAGCTTCGACGAAGAACGCTGCACCTCCATTCTTCGTTTACCGTGTCAACGAAGGGGACGCCACTTCTTCCTCGGACAACCTTCGTCGGCGTACAAGTTTCGCCAATGACGTGTCTCTTCGAACGCATCCCTTCGTCATCGGATTTGACGAACGGCTACCGCGACGCCCGACCTCCGCGACGTCGTCTTCCGCGGAACGTTCACAATCTTCGAACCTTATACCCGAGGTAGGGTTTGTTGATTTCTTTTTGGTTTCCTTAATTTTTATTCTTGATCGTGAATAGCAAGTCTAATGTGTGGCTTGAATTATTTAAGTTGCGTTATTATTTTAACGTGAGGGGGGCGGACCGCACGAACACGGCCGAACCCCCCTCCATCGTTCTCGTTTATTCTTGCGGGTGGAAGCAAGTGGCGTGGTTCCGTCACACCACGCGGATAATCGTGCTTTTATTTTACGCGGCGTCGTCGCGCTACGCCGAGGTAGAATCTTCAAGAACGCGACGCCGTCGCGCCGCGTTGAAAGGAATCAAGGCACGGCGAAAGGGGCGCGGTGCCGTCGCACCGCGCCGGACGACGAACACCGCGGCCGGTTCCGGGCCGCGGCGGGACGAGGAGACCGCGGCCGGTTCCGGGCCGCGGCGGAAGAGAAGACTGGCGGCCGGGCCGCCGGCGTCGGAAGATGAAGGGGGGACCGGAATTTCCGGTCCCGTTGGAGAAAACCGGCCGGCCAGCTGGCCGGCCGGAAGGCATTAAACCGGGGGAATTAATCCCCCGGCCAGCATGTAAAACCCCCCTCTTTAAGAGGGGGGCGGTTCCATGAAAGGGGGGCAGCAGCCCCCTGGTTCTCTTTATTAAAACGGCCCCCACGTGGGGGCCGTTTGTTGCAAAGGCGCGGCACAAAGGCCGCGCCGCCGCGCCGCCAGGCCGCCGCGCCGCCGCCGGCCACCGCGCCGCCCCAGGGGGGGGGGTCGGGCCGGGTCGGCCCGGACCCGGACCCCCCCGTTTCGAACCAAAATCGGTTTTTGGGCCATATCTTGAGCCTCGGACCTCCGAATGACGAACCGTCTGCGGCAACGCGATCCTTGGATCGAGATGGTCGTTTCGGTATATCGCACTCAATGTTTCGGTTTACTTTGAGTTCGGCCGGGTTGGTTCGTTCATGAAACCAACCGGGCCTTCGGAGCGGAAACGCTCATATCTTGAGCGACGGACGTCCGATTGACGTGCCGTCAGTCGCGTTGTGTTCCTCTTAGTGAGACGGATATTTTGGCATACTCCGCCCGAGGTTTGGACACAGGTGGAGTACGGTCGGGTTGGTTTAGCCTTAAAAACCAACCGGGCCCCGGAGACGAAAATGCCAATAACTCTCAGACCGGGCGTCTGATCGACGCGCCGTCTGTTGCGTTGAGTTCCTGTTGACGATACAGAACTTTTGGATACATCAACTCTGGTCTTTGTGACAGTTGATGTATCAGCCTCTCGGCTCGTGGAGCGGACCCTCCGAATGAGCTTGCTGTGTGCGGGAACCCTAGTGCTGGCTGCGACTGCTACAACTGCTACGACTGCTACTGTGACTGCGACGACGACAGTACAAAGATCCTGTGTGGATTCGACGACGACAGTACAGAGATCCTGTGTGGATTCGACGACGACAGTACAGAGATCCTGTGTGGATTCGACGACGACGACTACAGCACTCAGCGATCCTACGTGGATCAGTGCTACAGGTCCTGTGTGGGCCCGATCCTGTGTGGGTCCTTGCGCTCAGCGGTTCTGTGTGAGCCAGCGCCTACAGGTCCTGTGTGGGCCCGATCCTGTGTGGGTCTTTGCGGGGGTTAGTTACCTATCGATCCTTCATGGGTCCGACGACTTAGATGGATCAGTGATCACCTTTATCGTCCTTGAAGAAGTATACCTGTGTGAGCTGAATCCTATTGCTTTCCTGTGTGGATTGTGTTGTGCAATCCTGTGTGGATTACGTTTTGATTTCCTGTGTGGAATACGTTTACTTTCCTGTGTGGACTGAGTTGTACTTGGGCTCGGAGGTTGGAGCGTATTTAAATTGATGACTTAGGTATATGTATGGGTATATACATAAGCAGTGTCGGTTATTACTTTGTGATTGTTCTTTTCTTCGTGGTTTATCCTTTGTGGATTTGTGAGACCTTCAGTGGTCTCGGGGTCCCTACTGAGTAGCTTATACTCACCCCTGCACGGGCTTTGCCCGCACTACGTTGTGTTGGTTGCAGACGACGGACAGCGTTGAGCTTAGCTGAGGCTTGCAGAGCGGAACGGTACCCGGAGGTGGACCACTGGGCGGGACGTGCACGGAGCGGACAGCGGGACCCGAGGAGCAGAGGAGCTATCTGTACCCACCCTTCAGGTGGGATTTCCAGTGGACAGCTCGGAGTAGCGGCTTTTACTTTTCAGTTGCTGTTTTTCCCTTTTTGAGTTGTACTTTACTTTCAGTTTGGGTTTGTATTCTGGCCCATTTACCTTTCCGCACTTTCAGTCGTACTCTGCTTTGTTTAGTGTTTACTTTCCGCTTGTTTACTCTGTGGTGTTTGTTAACTTTACAAAGGCAATGCCTTCCCTTTTTACGGGGATTTACGCATTGGTGCTAGTCGCCAGCCCCTGGCCTATGGAAGGCGGGCTTGGGGTAGTCACGGCACGGACCCCGAGGGCGGGTCGTGACAAATTGGTATCAGAGGAGTTCGGTTCTACCGTGAACTCTGATCTTTTCTATGTGAAGCAATAATGTTTAGCGTATTGAGTGTGGTTATCAGTCCAGGGAGTCCAGTGTTGGTGCGGCGGCCGACGTATCCGTACACCAGGACCCTGACTTCTGATTTCCGACTTAATTCATGAAAACATTGATTGCGTGCGTGTTTCAAAGTTTTCTTTGTGATTACTTATATCAGCTCACCAGGTATACTGTTCTGACCGTGGCGCACCTGTTTCCTTTTCAGGATGGCCCCACGACGGAATCCAGCTAGGGTTCCGAGAGTCGAGCGTGACGACAGCCCACCGAGCGACGAGGCCTCGGTGCAGGGCCCTTTTCCAGTAGTGGCACCGGCGGTAGCTTTACCCGCTGATCCCCCGATGCTTCCAGCAGCAGCCGCTGACGATGCACGTCGCCTCAGCGCACTGCATGAGTTTCAGCGCCAGCGACCGCCCAGGTTTCGCGGGGAGATGGATCCCCAGGCAGCAGAGGACTGGCTGGAGGCAGTGGTTCGAGTGTTTAGGCTAGTGAGGACACCATCAGACCTCATGGTGATCCTTGCTGCGAGCCTACTACACGCAGCAGCAGGACGATGGTGGAGCTTGATGCTCCAGGTGCACGATGAGGCATCTCTACTTTGGACGGACTTTGAGAGCCTTTTCCGCTCGGAGTTCGTCCCAGCCACCCTTCGTGCGGTGCGTATCCAGGAGCTTCTACAGCTGCGGCAGGGCAGCATGACGGTCGCTCAGTACTCGGCGAGATTTACCGATCTCTCGCGCTACTCGACCGACATGGTACGTGACCCATTCTTCCGGGCCCGGACCTTCGAGCAGGGTTTGAGACACGAGATCAGGGCATCGCTGATCTCCCTCAGCATACCGACTCAGACAGGAGTACTGGAGCGGGCCCTTCTGATCGAGAGCTTCCTTGCTGAGTCTACACCAGCATAGCGACCCACCGCAGGGCGGCACGTGGCAGAGTCATCTGCAGCAGGCAGTCGACGGATGACTCAGGGGTCCAGACAGACCAGACCTTCAGGCAGACGATCTCAGGGCACTGGCTCAGCAGTGCGGGGCACACAGCGTGAAGCCAGTCTTACGAGAGGCAGACAGTGCTACTCGTGCGGCTGGCAGGGCCACATGGCTCGTGACTGCCCGACCCGCCGTTCCGAGGAGCAGCAGTCAGTTGATGGACCACCGAGGCAGAGGCAGAGGATCGACCGTGGCGGTCCGCAGGGAGGAGGCGGACGAGGCAGAGGAGCTGGACGAGCAGCTGGTGGTGGCCGACGCTTTGAGGCTCTACCACCACCACCACCAAGAGGTCCACCCCGACCACAGGGAGCTGGCGGGCAGCGACATTCACAGCTCCAGGCAGCAGAGGCCTATGACCACGGCGCACCCGAGATGATTCGAGGTACTATCTGTGTCTATTCCACCCTTGCTGCAGTTCTTATAGACACAGGAGCGAGTCACTCTTTCATAGCCGCTGCCCTTGTTCGGAGCTCGGAGATTCCGACAGAGCCGTTGGCTCGATCCTTACGGCTAGAGAGTCCTACGGGAGCAGACTCGACGATTACGCACTGGTTCCGGCAGTGTGAGCTTACTCTAGGAGGCAAGAGCTTCGGCTGGGATCTTCTTGTAGCAGCGTCGAGGCCTTACGACGTCATCTTGGGCATGGATTGGCTATCTACGGTCCATGCACAGATTGACTGTTTTAGGCGCAAGGTGCGATGTGTACGCACCGACGGGAGCAGGTTCACCTTCACCGGCGAGAAGGGAGCCTTAGCAGCACAGGATGGACTTCCGCGGAGGAGAGGACAGCCCATCACTCATCAGTTGGCTAGCCTTATCCTTGGAGCAGTTGACGTGCGGAGTCCTGGTTTCCCTGCAGTGGTGGATCAGTTTGCGGACGTTTTTCCCGACGACGTTCCAGGGCTACCTCCTCGCAGAGAGGTAGACGTTTATATTGACTTGTACCCCGGGACAGCCCCGATATCCACTCCATCATATCGGATGGCCCCCGCCGAGCTTCGAGAGCTACGGGTACAGTTGGAGGACTTGCAGGGCAAGGGGTTCATCCGACCCAGTGTTTCACCCTGGGCTTCCCCGATATTGTTCGCCAAGAAGGCGGACGGGAGCTTGCGACTTTGTGTTTACTATCGTCGCCTGAACCAGGTGACAGTGAGGAACAAGTATCCGATACCGAGGATTGATGACCTCTTTGATCAGCTCAAGGGAGCACGGTGGTTCTCGAAGATAGGCCTCAGGTCAGGCTATCATCAGCTCAGAGTCAGAGACGAGGATGTGCAGAAGACAGCCTTCAGATGTCGGTATGGCCACTATGAGTTCTTGGTTATGCCTTTCGGTGTAACCAATGCCCCAGCAGTGTTCATGGCTCTCATGAACAGGATCTTTCAGCCATACCTCGATCGGTTTGTCGTGGTCTTCATCGACGACATTCTGATTTACTCTACGACAGAGGAGGAGCACGCCTATCACTTGCGAGTTGTTCTTGACACACTCCGAGAGCACCAGCTTTATGGTAAGCTCTCTATGTGCCAGTTCTGGATACGTGAGGTCCACTTTTTGGGACACGTTATCTCTAAGGCGGGAGTTGCAGTGGATCCCGCGAAGATTGAGGCTGTGTTAGCTTGGGAGCCACCCAGGAGCGTGACTGAGGTTCGGAGTTTCTTGGGACTAGCTGGATACTATCGGAGATTCGTACCAGACTTCTCTAGAGTTGCAGCATCACTCACAGCTTTGACGAATAAGGGGAAACCCTTCGTGTGGTCAGACAGATGTCAGCAGAGCTTCCAGGAGCAGAGACAGAGATTGACTAGTGCACCTATCTTGAGGTTGCCTGAGGAGGGAGTAGGGTACGTAGTCTACTGCGATGCATCAGGGACCGGACTCGGATGTGTTCTGATGCAGGAGCGGGCCGTGATCGCCTATAGATCACGTCAGTTGAGGCCGCATGAGCAGAACTACGCTACCCATGACCTGGAGTTAGCAGCAGTGGTCTTCTCTCTGAAGACATGGCGACACTATCTGATGGGCGAGCGCTTTACAGTCTTTTCCGATCATCAGAGTCTCAGGTATATCTTCTCGCAGAAGGACCTGAACCTGAGACAGCGACGATGGCTCGAGTTCCTCCAGGACTATGACTTTGAGATAGTCTATACTCCTGGGAAGGGGAACGTAGTAGCCGATGCCCTCAGCAGGAGGACGGGCATTCATCTACTTGAGGAGGCGACGGAGCAGCTAGCCTCTTTGCAGATATCCTCCGTGGATAGAGATGGAACAACCTTTCTTTAGTCTCTCACAGTCACTCCTCCACTACTTCAGCGAGTCAGGGAGGCACAGCGCGGGGACGCTGACTGTGAGACACGGCGTGCACAGATATCCTCGGGACAGGCACCTGATGGTTTCTCCCTTGGAGCAGAACACGACATCCTTTTCAGAGGACGTACCATGGTACTAGTCGCATTGCGAGAGGAAGTACTGAGAGAGTTTCACACTTCTCCTTTAGCGGTACATCCTGGAGTGGCGAAGATGTACCAGGACCTCAGACGACAGCATTGGTGGCCGGGTATGAAGAAGGATGTAGCAGAGTTCGTTTCTCGATGCCTCACCTGTCAGCAGGTGAAGGCAGAGCATCAGGTACCAGCAGGCTTGGTACAGCCCTTGGAGGTTCCGGAGTGGAAGTGGGACGACATATCTATGGACTTTGTGACTGGACTTCCATGCACTTCCAGAGGTCACGACTCCATCTGGGTGATTGTTGACCGACTCACCAAGTAGGCACACTTCTTACCCATCAGAGAGCAGGGCTCAGTGGAGAGCTTGGGACGTCTCTACGTTCAGGAGATTGTGCGGCTCCACGGCATGCCATCATCTATAGTTTCCGATCGAGATGCCCGCTTTACTTCCCGGCTTTGGAAGGGGTTACAGGAGGCGTTCGGGACGCAGCTACGTCTTAGCACAGCCTTTCACCCTCAGACGGATGGTCAGACGGAGAGGACCATTCAGACACTCGAGGACATGCTCCGTGCCTGTGTCCTCGACTTTGGTCGAAGCTGGGAGGATCACCTACCCTTGGTGGAGTTCGCGTACAACAACAGCTACCACTCCACCATCGGGATGGCACCGTACGTGGCGTTGTACGGCCGACCATGTAGATCTCCTTTGTGCTGGACAGACCCTGGGGAGTCAGCACTGGTGGGACCGAAGATGGTCCAGGCCACGACAGAGAAGGTCCAGGTCATCCAGGAGCGGATGAGGACAGCTCAGAGCCGGCAGAAGTCATATGCTGACAGGAGGCGGAGGCCACTAGAGTTCGAGGATGGCGACCACGTCTTCTTGCGGGTCTCACCTCGACGTGGTATTCAGAGATTTGGCCGAGGCGGCAAGTTATCTCCGCGCTTCATCGGACCTTTCCAGATTCTCAGCAGGATTGGTGAGGTGGCTTATCGCCTGGCTCTACCACCTCAGTTGCACCGGGTGCACGACGTCTTCCACGTATCTCAGCTGAGGAGATACGTGCACGACCCGACGCACATCATTGACCATGGGGAGCTTGACGTTGACGATGGGGAGACTTTTACGGAGGTCCTGGTGGAGATAGAGGATCGACAGGAGCGGGTCCTGCGTGGGCGATCGATTCCTCTTATGCGCATCAGATGGCAGCACGAGAATCTACAGGAGAGCACATGGGAGCGGGAGGCTCAGATGCGTGCTCAGTACCCTCATTTGTTTCCCTAGTTTTTGATGTATCTTTACGGGGACGTAAAGCCTTGAGGTGGGAGTAATGTAAAGACCCGTAAAATTCAAGGGAAATTTTTTCTTAATTTTCTTTAGAATTTTACAAGAGCGCGGTTTCAGACGGCACCTGATTCCGAGGCCCGGAGTGCCCGGAATTAATTTCCGAAGTTTGGCTCGGGTACGTTCAGTGAACGAACGAGCGGGAATTCCTAACTTTTGATCCGGTGCTCGGAATTGAAATCCGAGGGCACCGATGAACTCGCAGCGCCGATATTCGCTTAAAGAGACCTTTTCGGGAGTTGCGTTTGTTGCGGGTTGAAAGTTAATTTTGGGGTTTTTAGTTTGAGTTAAATAAAATTTGTGTAGAACAAATTTTATTATAACTTGATAAAACCTACCAAAGGGGGTTGGAAGTGGGACCCACACCCACTTAACCTCCCTTGGGAGGATTAAGTGTAGTGGGGCCCACACGAACCCCTAATCCTTTCAAATTCTCCCAAATCCCTTAACGCCTCATTTATTGACTTGAGTTACTTATTTAATTATGGGAGTTAATCCTTTTGAATTTCAAACTTTTGAAATTATATTGTGTTATGTAATATAAAAATAAGTTGTTGTCTTATTTTATTTAGGGTTATTTGTTTGTCTTCTTGAGAGGTGGAGAGCTCTTCTTCTTCTTCAACTCTGACGAAGAACTCGAAGAACATTCATCTTGACGAAGAACGCTCAAGCTTCGACGAAGAACGCCGCACCTCCATTCTTCGTTTACCGTGTCAACGAAGGGGACGCCACTTCTTCCTCGGACAACCTTCGTCGGCGTACAAGTTTCGCCAACGACGTGTCTCTTCGAACGCATCCCTTCGTCATCGGATTTGACGAACGGCTACCGCGACGCCCGACCTCCGCGACGTCGTCTTCCGCGGAACGTTCACAATCTTCGAACCTTATACCCGAGGTAGGGGTTGTTGATTTCTTTTTGGTTTCCTTAATTTTTATTCTTGATCGTGAATAGCAAGTCTAACGTGTGGCTTGAATTATTTAAGTTGCGTTATTATTTTAACGTGAGGGGGGCAGACCGCACGAACACGGCCGAACCCCCCTCCATCGTTCTTGTTTATTCTTGCGGGTGGAAGCAAGTGGCGTGGTGCCGTCGCACCACGCGGATAATCGTGCTTTTATTTTACGCGGCGCCGTCGCGCTACGCCGAGGTAGAATCTTCAAGAACGCGACGCCGTCGCGCCGCGTTGAAAGGAATCAAGGCACGGCGAAAGGGGCGCGGTGCCGTCGCACCGCGCCGGACGACGAACACCGCGGCCGGTTCCGGGCCGCGGCGGGACGAGGAGATCGCGGCCGGTTCCGAGCCGCGGCGGAAGAGAAGACCGGCGGCCGGGCCGCCGGCGTCGGAAGCCGAAGGGGGGACCGGAATTTCCGGTCCCGTTGGAGAAAACCGTCCGGCCAGCTGGCCGGCCGGAAGGCATTAAACCGGGGGAATTAATCCCCCGGCCAGCATGTAAAACCCCCCTCTTTAAGAGGGGGGCGGTTCCATGAAAGGGGGGCAGCAGCCCCCCGGTTCTCTTTATTAAACCGGCCCCCACGTGGGGGCCGTTTGTTGCAAAGGCGCGGCACAAAGGCCGCGCCGCTTCAATCAGCGGGGGCTTAGCCCCCGCGTGCGGCCCCTCGCGACGCCGGGCCGCCGCGGCCCGCCGCGCCGCCGCGCCGCCGCGCCGCCCCAGGGGGGGGTCGGGCCGGGTCGGCCCGGACCCGGACCCCCCCGTTTCGCACCAGAATCGGTTTTTGGGCCATATCTTGAGCCTCGGACCTCCGAATGACGAACCGTCTGCGGAAACGTGATCCTTGGATCGAGACGGTCGTTTCGGTATATCGTACTCAAGGTTTCGGTTTACTTTGAGTTCGGCCGGGTTGGTTCGTTCACGAAACCAACCGGGCCTTCGGAGCGGAAACGCTCATATCTTGAGCTACGGACGTCCGATTGACGTGCCGTCAGTCGCGTTGTGTTCCTCTTAGTGAGACGGATCTTTTGGCATACTCCGCCCGAGGTTTGGACGCAGGTGGAGTACGGTCGGGTTGGTTTAGCCTTAAAAACCAACCGGGCCCCGGAGACGAAAATGTCAATAACTCTCAGACCGGGCGTCTGATCGACGCGCCGTCTGTTGCGTTGAGTTCCTGTTGACGATACGGAACTTTTGGATACATCAACTCTGTTCTTTGTGACAGTTGATGTATCAGCCTCTCGGCTCGTGGAGCGGACCCTCCGAACGAGCTTGCTGTGTGCGGGAACCCTAGTGCTGGCTGCGACTGCTACAACTGCTACTACTGCTACGACTGCTACTGTGACTGCGACGACGACAGTACAGAGATCCTGTGTGGATTCGACGACGACAGTACAGAGATCCTGTGTGGATTCGACGACGACAGTACAGAGATCCTGTGTGGATTCGACGACTACTACAGCACTCAGCGATCCTACGTGGATCAGTGCTACAGGTCCTGTGTGGGCCCGATCCTGTGTGGGTCCTTGCGCTCAGCGGTTCTGTGTGAGCCAGCGCCTACAGGTCCTGTGTGGGCCCGATCCTGTGTGGGTCTTTGCGGGGGTTAGTTACATATCGATCCTTCGTGGGTCCGACGACTTAGATGGATCAGTGATCATCTTTATCGTCCTTGAAGAAGTATACCTGTGTGAGCTGAATCCTATTGCTTTCCTGTGTGGATTGTGTTGTGCAATCCTCTGTGGATTACGTTTTGCTTTCCTGTGGGGAATACGTTTACTTTCCTGTGTGGACTGAGTTGTACTTGGGCTCGGAGGTTGGAGCGTATTTAAATTGATGACTTAGGTATATGTATGGGTATATACCTAAGCAGTGTCGGTTATTACTTCGTGATTGTTCTTTTCTTCGTGGTTTATCCTTTGTGGATTTGTGAGACCTTCAGTGGTCTCGGGGTCCCTACTGAGTAGCTTATACTCACCCCTGCACGGGCTTTGCCCGCACTACGTTGTGTTGGTTGCAGACGACGGACAGCGTTGACCTTAGCTGAGGCTTGCAGAGCGGAACGGTACCCGGAGGTGGACCACTGGGCGGGACGTGCACGGAGCGGACGGCGGGACCCGAGGAGCAGAGGAGCTATCTGTACCCACCCTTCAGGTGGGATTTCCAGTGGACAGCTCGGAGTAGCGGCTTTTACTTTTCAGTTGCTGTTTTTCCCTTTTTGAGTTGTACTTTACTTTCAGTTTGGGTTTGTATTCTGGCCCATTTACCTTTCCGCACTTTCAGTCGTACTCTGCTTTGTTTAGTGTTTACTTTCCGCTTGTTTACTCTGTGGTGTTTGTTTACTTTACAAAGGCAATGCCTTCCATTTTTACGGGGATTTACGCCTTGGTGCTAGTCGCCAGCCCCTGGCCTATGGAAGGCGGGCTTGGGGTAGTCACGGCACGGACCCCGAGGGCGGGTCGTGACACATAGCCTCAAACACTATGTCTGTCGGCCAAGCACTAAGTAAGATCAGGCCTGTGATTCTTGATCTACAACATCAGAGACATTATACTACTACTACCTTGGATCCCTCAGTCGTTGAAGGCCTTCCTTTACCCTATTTATCAACCACCTCAATTCCTTCTACTACCTCTACCTCTGCCCCTATGGCTTCCTCTTCTACCACTACAGCTAAAGGAAAAGAGAAGGCCAGCCCATGAAGAAGAACAGTGATTACTTTTTTTGATAGTGATTCTTTTTCTTTTGTATTACTCTTATATTTTGTTCTAAAACATTCTTTATATTAATGGAATATTTATTTTTTACTTCTCTTATTTCATCTATTTTATAATCCCAAATGGGGGAGAGGTTTCTATATTCTAGACTTTTATCTCAGTTTATCTCTAAAGTTGAATCCAATATACACTTTAACTGTACATGATTTGTGATCATCAAAAATGGGGATATTGTTGGAATCCTCATATATTAATTATGTTTTAATAATCACAAAACTTATTAAACCTAATTTACTCTTATAAATTATATCCTATAATGTATATTTATGTTTAAAGTTTTCTCATGCTTTAATAAGATCTCAATTTCTCTACATTCAATTTACCTACTTTATAATATATTTGATCTACTCTCATAATACCTTCTTTGAAAAATTCTTAAGTCTAATCATTTCTGTTATCATCATTATTTAAGTCTGAACATAGTTTCTTTGAATAGTCAAAGACACCGTGAGTATGCCACTGGATATATATTTTTGGAACCATGAAGCCAGACACCGTGAAGCCATACACTATGATGCTAGACACTGTGATGCCAGACACCGTGAAGCAGACACCGTGATGCTAGACACCATGAAGCCAGACACCGTGACACAAGACACCGTGAACCAGACACTGTGAAGCATACACCGTGAAGCAGACACCATGAAGACAGACATCGTGAACAAGACACCATTACCACAAGACACCATGACCATGATACACCGTGACATTCAGACATCGTGCTCAATCTAGAAACCATGTGTAGGAGACACCATTTCCATGACTTACTGTGACACCGTTTCTTAAACTATTTTGTTGTCTTTAAATTTAATTTCTAATTTTCATATTTTATTATTTTAATACACTGACATAATTAATGTTTCTTTCTATACATATCATCGGATAGTATGAGGTATGAGGTGCAGAACACATGCAACCTATCGGCTCCAACACACGCATTCCAAGATAAAAGTGAAGTGTGTCCAAGAATAATTGTGTGCGAGACAAAAAAAATCAAGGCAGTAAGAATGATAACAAATAAGTTACTTAGAGGAAGTTTCAAAAGAAAGGCACACGACATACAACTCGACACTGATGAAGACACGAAGCATATTTAAAGCCTAAAAAACATCTTCTCTCTGTTTAACCACATGAAGAACAAAAGATGAATTACGACACTCTGTTTTTCACACAACTTCTAGAGAACGACTCAAATCTTAATATGCTTCAATACAAAGGATTCCAGAGCTACATTGACATCACACAAGAGCATTATAAACTCATCTCTATATTTTTTCTCTATAGGGATCGTTCTTTTCTTTACATTACGAGAATTGTGTGCTTCTGTCTGTTTGGAAACACACTGAATCCTAATATGAACTGAAGGATACTGAAATCCTCACACCAAACTCTTTATACCTTTGTGTATCCCACGTAGAACTATGGTAGAGGTCCGAGGACCTGGACAGCCTATGTGATGTTGTCATTTCTTTCCCACATAGAACTATGGTAGAGGTCTGAGGACCTGGATAGTCTGAGTACTGTTGTAAACCCCAATCTAGGGTGTGGATCAAAGTTATAAATAAACTGTTTGATAGGACTAAGTCTCATCTTGAGACTGACCTTCTTGGTTAAAACTGTTGTGCATCTAATTTTAGTTTAAAATATTTTCAATATTCCACTACTAATTACTTTGAAATTCAAATATATTTTAAAGTAAATCTGATAGTTTAACTAGCATGTGTTTGTAATTATTGTAGACCAGTATGTTAGTTTCAAAAGATAACTTAATCTTAAGATTAAGTTTACTAATAAATAATATATCTTTGAGAAACTAATTTAACACTTACAATCTTTATAAATTCAAAATTTTAAACAAAATTTTTTAATAGGACTCAATTCCCCCCCCCTGTTGAGTATCCACTCTGACCAATAGTGTCTATACATACCTCAAAAGCTCCCCCACTTTTTGTTTTGAGTTTGAGACGAGGGAATAAAATGGCGGCATAGATGATTTCACTATGAGTCCTCATAAGGAGGCATGCACATCCTCCACATGTAGGTCCATGTGGATGGATTTGGGTATTTTTTGGAAATCTGCCTTAGGTATCATTATAATCAATTGAACGGATTCTACCAATGGACTTGAAAGAGGTGGTGAAGGATCCTTCATTGAGTCATCCATCATCCTAGATTCTGATATATTGATGTTGATATATTTCTCAAGGTCCTATCTCCGATGGAGAGGAATATCAAAGATTCTGAGTGGAAAAGAATTTCATATAATCCATCATCATATTCTTTGGCCAGAACCATAGGCATTGACTCTATTGGTGTTTTTTTATTTTCTCTTCCTGGATGAATTTTCTGAGTAGGTAATATCTTCAAAATGGGGAGGACCTCTAGGATGGTTGGTGTTAGTGCCGAGAAGAGATCCAAATTGAAATAATTTATCCTGAGATGAACCATAATGATTGTAGATGATGATATCAATTAAAAGAGTCAACCCAACAATCATAAATGGTCTATGGTGTCTCAATCCCATGCGGGAGGAAACATGGGCCCATAATGTGGATATAGGGGAATGGTAATGTTTTTTGGTGGTGGCTAGGGCCATCGGAGAGGCAGAAGAAGCTTCCTGAAGGATAGGGATTATGGACTAACCAAAAATTATCATCTAGTGTTCTGGACCTTGGTTGGTTAGATAAGGGTTGATATAGAAATTATCTTCAATGTTCGAGGTCAGCTGACAGAGTCGGTGTGGTTGGGTGGGATCCCTCAAGACCAATTTTTGGTTAGTGGACACTATGGGTGTGACATGTACATCCCCTACTTTTCGGTGTAAGGGGGGGGGGGGGTATCTGAGTAGTTCAATGAGTGGATTCCAAAAAAAATTATCATAATAATTTGGGGAGGGGGATAATTTCCAACCAATGTGGCACTCCAGAGAAGTGGTTCTATCATGGTTTCATGACTCCTAGATCTTGTCGGGATATATCCCTGGTTAGGATGACCCCTTATTGATCATACTTATGAACAAGGGAATTTATGAACCTTATGGGTGATATTAGAAGGGAATATAGGGTGAGGGAACCTGATAGTCATGGGAGAGATGGTCATTATGGTAGGAGAATAGTGGTGTGGGGTTTCCACACTTTTAATCACCTTTCCCCCACATTTTTTAGTGGAGGGATTCAAATTTTTGTTGTGTCTTGAGTTCGATGGATACATTGAGCCAACTAAAAATACCATGAAAATAGATGGACAACATTCCCAACAAAACTCTTCCTTCTCCAAGGTAGATGGAGTATCCATATCGATGATGTCTTGTATTAAAAATTCACAACATCCTTCACTTGGACCTAATTGTAGGAAAAGAGTTCTGCACTGGGCCCACCATCTGTTTGGTAGTGTCATGGTGTCAAGTATCTTGTTTCGATCATGTCCAGATCTGATGGTGCCCAACATTACTAGTACACTCATATTGATGGAGAATAATAACATTTTGGGCTCACCATTTCTATCTTTGGCACTTTTTATTAGGGCCACATGTTGAGCTATTCTTACTCTGAATTTATGCTTTCCAATGGTTGGTGGCCTTCGCTACCATGGTGGGTGATATTGGCTCCTTAATCAAAATAGAATGATGGGATATTGGTTCCTCCATCTATGGATTCCTCCTTGGTTATCATTTCTTAGTCCAAGTCTCCCTCAAATATTTGATCCATGTTCATGAAACTCATTCGGGATACCTTCTCAAGGAGGATCTATTTAATCATACATCATTTTTCTCGAAAGGGATGCAACCTATGGTCATAGTAGATGGTAATGTGGGCCATGTATAATCATTTTTGGAAATTTCATTTGTTTGGAATCTATAAAGTATTTCCCTTTTGAGGTTGGATTCATCTCTCATATGAGGAATATTAGGTAAAAAATAAAAGTCATAACGAGTCAACCATAGAGTAGTTGACGCTAGGGATGTAAGAAAATTGAGGATTTTTACCATAGGAATTCCATATTTATTGTATGGGGTAAAGGTTTGTTGTCTCCATAGTTTTTAAATCTTGTGAGGATATGTAGTTCATAGGTTTGATGTCTTATGGGGATATGTATTTCATAGTTTAATGTTATATGGGGATAGGTAGGTCACGTGATTAACATCTTATGGGGACCCGTAGGTGGATTTTAGTGTCTTCCTTTGGGGAATATGATCATAGTTTTGAGTTACTATCTTCCAAGGGTATAATGTGTAGATTTGGTGTGAATTTAGGGGTATTAGGATTGAAACTCATTGAGGTATCCAAGGTTTGTCAGGATGTTGGGATTGAAACTCAATGAGACATCCTACATACCCTGTTAAGAGACAAGGATAAAAAATAACATATTTCAATTACACATTTTAAGGCCATGTGATGGGACCATTCCATGTAATTTAACTTAATGCAGTAAGGATTCCTGCATCATGAAGGCAGTGAAAGCAAGGGATGGGGTGAGGATTATGCCTTGAAGCGGCTTAGGATGGGAGTCATGTCCTATGGTTTGGGGATGTGATTTACCCCATTCATTCCGTTCATAGGGAATCATACATTTTTTACATGGTGTAAGGTTACAATTAAACTTCATGTGGTGACTAAATTTGCATGTAGTTTAACATCACAAGACTAGGAATTTAGGCTGGGTAGTTTTTCATCATGTATCTTGGACGTCTTTGGGACCAATACCTAGGGAAACCATTCCCATATAAGAGAGGAGGATCCAACACTTTTCCTCATCAAAGGGAAAAGAAATATATTTACTTTGATGATGATATATTTGTGGCTTCTGTGTGTACAACTTGAGAACCTTTGTGTGGTGAATCAAATAAAAAACACCATCGTGAAGTGGAAAATGGGGATCCTGAAATTAGTGTTCTTGTTCTTAGAATAAATATGCATTATGGTTCCTATGATTAGGATAAAAAGGAGATACAACTATCTAGGATGCTCTTGATGCAAAGAAGTTGGATACAAGTGTTGATGAAACTGATCATGTGAATAATTTAGGTACGTGTAAAACTCATTAGGGTGGATCAGGGTACCAGATGAATTGACTTTCGTGAAACTATGGTTGGTGGTGGAGGCATCAAGTCAGGGGAAAAGAGGTTATTACATGAAAATATATAGTTTTTTGAAAAAATGGGGTTTCCTGAACTATGGGATCTAGCACAGAACCATTATATGAAACTCAGAGGCATATGTTTGTGCAATTTATAGAGTCTCACAAAACATGGGGTTACATGTAGGCATATTTTTTTAGAACAACCACATATGCTTAAGGGATGTTGCATGGAGGAATATCCAAAAAAAGATAATCCGTGTTGGGCCCCATGAAAGGTCATTCATGCAAGTTACCTACCTTTGAGAATCCATGGGAGTCTAGAGTTTTGCAATGGCACGGGAGTGGGATTTTCACAAAAGATTGATGATGAATCCACTTCTAGATATCTCCCCAAGGGTAGGGGTTATTCTCTATTTATAGTTAAAATCTGTGTCATCTGGTGTGAAAATACTTATGTGTCATGCAATGTGGTTGTCGACATCACCTGCCTCTACCATCGAGGAAGGGTCGTGCAAGACTACATTTCAACGATGCCTTTGTGGCACAAATATTTTACGTGATGACATTCAGGATTGTGTACATAGGATAAATGTTGCACGCCTCTAGAATTTTGGGGTTGGGTCCCTTTGAGGATGTGTATGAAACTTTGGATCTTCAATGTCACCTTTTACACACAATTCAATTATGCTAAAAAATAAAGCGTTGTGTGTAATGGCCAAAATTTGTGAGCACTTTCTCCCTTGTCTTTAGGATTCTACCTCAAGTCGTGTTACATCATTGTTTCTCAGAGAAAAACCTCCTTCTAGTTTTGAGACATGTTTTTAAAACCTTCAATAATTGAACTAGTTCTTCCTCATTTTCTAGAAAATCTAGACTTTCAACAATACATTTCTCATATAGTATGTGAAATTATCATGATTTATGTTGTATTATTTCCACATAGAATATGAATTCTATCGCATACTACCTACTTAATTCATTAATTCATTGTGAACTTTTTTATTATAAAAAAAATAAAGGATTTAATTATTTTAATGAAACATTATATAACACTTTTACTTCTTATAATTCTTCTTCTTCACATAGGATAATGATTTTTAAAGGAACGAAGGTTCTTAAAATAAACCCTTCACAAAGTGTTTCACCTATTTTATGAAACTAAACTGAATTAATGAATGATATTTCTTTAATCAATTCTTCTCCATACATCCAATTTATTAATATAGGATTTAACCCAATATTTATAAGCACCAAACTAGTAGTTAACAGATTATAATATCACAAAATATGGTACACAATCCATTTTTATGCAAGGCTAAAAAATACACCACCTCTCTCTATGAACGATATGATCTTTTTTCATCTCCACAAAATGTATGGCCAGAAAATTGTTATTCAAAAAATTATTTCCCCATGGTATATACCACAAAATATCATCAAAAAATCATTGTATCACAAAGTATATCTTTGAAAAATTATCTTGACCACATATCATTTGATATGATTTGCGGTTTCACAAACCATGATTCTCATACTCATGGAACTAGTCCCCACAAAATATATTCACCACATTGCATGTTTCACATACTTCATGTATGTTCATCACATATTTAATACATTTAAACCTTTTCAAACTTATTTTATGCTTCACATAACAACCTGATTCACTAACTCACTCAACATTTGTAAACTGGAAAAATCATTCTCAAAGTGTCTTACTGCATAAAAACTTGTTCACAAAGAAACATCGGTATACAGAATTCATATTTTATTGAATTTTATTGCTCTTTCACATATAATATTTTACAATATACAATCCTAATTGAAAATTGATCTTACTCTTTGGGTAAATCCATAATTAAGATATTTACACAATTCCAACAAGGTTTGGATGATTCTGTATGGTGTTTGATATCATATGTAATCAGTCTGTATGAGAACCCCTGTACATAGAATCCTTCATATATAGGATGGATGATATTATCATGGTAGTTGATCAGAAGACTAAGATTAACTCAATTGGATGGGTGAAATTTTCATCATAATATTTTAATGTATAAATAGTACCCAAAAAGAACTCATCCCTCATCGATCCATCGTATGCAATGGGATCTATTTAATAAGGAAACTGCTCCCTCTAACTGGCCAGAAGTGAGTATGGGATCCACTCCTAACCACAACTGGAACCGACCAGTGCCGACACATTATGACATTGTGTCACCCCACATGCTGGTTTCATTACTCTACTCTCATATGCTCTTTTGTGTGAGTGTTCTTTCCTTCAAATGAATTTTCTCACCATGCATCTTCCATGGTTGGTTGGCTGTTGACCTACCAACCTAAGTAGTGATTTTGAGTCCTCTTAGCTTGATATGTGGTTAGATTACTTTTTATTATACTTCTCATAAAATTGTCAAATATTAAATATGAACCACAATATAATTCTTCAAATTCCCATCCATATCAAATCATCTTCATAAAAAAATATATTTTTGCATGGTCTTTAATTCATGAATTAATCTCATGTATTTTTTTCATTGTCATCATCAAATATTCTTCACCAAAATAAGGGTTGGTCACTTTTTGCAAACATTGTGAACTCCTTCGAAAATGTATTTGTAATTTAAGATAAGAATCAATAATTGTCACAATTATATAACAAGTATTGGTTGAAAATAATAAAAATGTCATCAACAAATTCAATGGTTCTTCAATCCCCCCCTTTGGATTTTTTTTCAACCGATACTTCACTTTCTATAATACTCATCTGGAGTCATCAAAGCACATCCTTCCCCAAATAGAACATTTATAGCGCCACATTACATGGTAATGTAATGTTTTTGAATGAATTACATCCTTTTGTGACCATCAATTTGTAGCCAAGTGACTTAGATACCCCCTCAATTCTCATTCACATTGCTACCTCATTTTTACAATCAACCCAAATTTAGGTACATTAAAAGAGAAAGAGTAAACCCCATTATTTAAGGAATAGTATAATTCTCCTCCCCATTTGACTGCAAAATCCAAAGTTTTGTTGAGAAATCACCCTTAATACTTTGACTGAGAGGAGAAGGTTGAACATCAATTTTCATTATAAATTTAGCAAACCTATATCTTAGTGTAGCTTAGTAAAAATATCTACAACTTGATATTTTGTAGAAGTTTTTTTTGAGATTGATATCTCAACCTTCCACCTTTTCTTTAATAAAATGGTTTTTATTATCAATATGCATGGATCTTTAATGTTGTAATGGGTTTTTAGAGAACCCTAGAAGACAATGATTATTACAAAAAATTATTTTTGGTCTCTTAGTCTCAATATTAAAATATTATAATTTCACTTGCATCCATATCATTAGTGTAAAAGTATGTTTATGTTCGATATATTCTACCTCAACTATGTTCAAAGTCACTAAATTATTTTTCATGCTATACTCACTAAAATAACCCTCTCCTAGAAAAAATGTTTCATATTAAGTTGATCTTTTTTGGTATAATATCTAGTCCAATATACATCTATAAATCCCAATAGTTTCATATTTATACTAATTCTATATAGAATCCCATAGTTTATATTTCTTTTCACATATTTCATAATTCTGTTAACACACAACGAGTTACACTCTTTATGATTACTATAAACCGTGGACATAGTGACACTACATAAGTTATATCTGGCTTTGATGTTGTCAAATAAAGGAAGATTATAATAATATTATTAATTACTTTTGGTTAAAACTATTTGTTACTTTACCTTTGAAAAATTATGTTCCAAATGAAATAGATGTTGAAAACTCTTTTATATCTTCAATTGAAAACTTTTTTTTCAGGAATTCTCAATAATAATTTCTTTGATATATAAATATGTAATCTAGTTAATGATCAATCTAAAGTCGTAGAAATTATGTCATCTCACAAAGCATGGAAACTTAATTTTTATTCATTTTCTCTATAACCACTTTACAAAGACACTCCATGTCACCAGAAAATATTATTTCATACACTTACAAAATAACTATGAGTGTATATTTGGACATCTGCATCACAAAAATATTACAATGAACATTACTTTCCGTAAAAATCATATCTCTTAAAAAACTAAAAAATCTTGATTACCAGGCTCTAAGAGACTATTTTTTACCATCCAATACTTTATTCAATCTACATACAATGATGCTATAATTTTCTAAGACAAAACCATTAGAATATTCAATATATAATTCTTCCTCAAGTTCAATATTTATAAAGACATATTTCACTTCCATTTGACAAACATTGTATTGTTTGTGTGCTACCAATACCAATAACATTTTAACAGTCTCTAGTATTTCGTCCAATGAAATATTTTCTTCAAAGTCGATAACTTAAATTTAATAATATCCTTTACAAACCAGTTTATCTTTATTCTTGGATACCACAACTTTCTCATTCAGTTTATTTCTGAAAAACCACATTGTGAAAATTAGATTTCAATTTTTAGGTCTTGGTATAAGATCCTAAGTGGAGGTAATATCTATATAATCAAGTTCATTATTCATGGATTGTATCCAATATTCATTATGAAATAATTCTACCAATGTATGAGATTAAATTTGAGAAATAAGTGTAGTTTTATCTTTAAATCTCAATCTTCTTCTAGTTTGAAATAGATCCTATTGATTTAAATTTTTTTCAGTTTCATCCTGCTTATTATTATTTTGTATCATTTATATTATTTCCATTACCTTTATCTTCATCACTGGTTTGTTTAGAATCAATGTTAATAGTGATTAGATATTCCTCTATAACTTCATAATTATTATGTTCTAATATATGTATACCATTTTATTTTGAATCTTCTTAGTCTAAATGGACCATGATATCTAATTTGTTCTTGTCTTCTATAATTTTTACAAAATTATAGTAAAATATCTTGTGGATATGTTTTTTCCAACATATATAGACATATCCATTTGATTTATATCCCATGGTAATTTCTTCCTTATATATTTCTTCAAATTTTCCCATATATTTGTTCTTGAACTTTATAATATAAGGACTTCCAAAAACTCTGAAACATTTTATAGTTGTATTTTTCATGTACCAAATTTTATATTGAATATTTTGTGTCTCTAGTCTCAATAAAAACCTATTTTTTATATCTACGTTGGAACATACAGTTTCTATATAGAAATACTTTGAGATGTTATGTTTAGATAACCTAATCCTTCCCATAATAATTACGCTTCTGTTCTTCCATTCAACTAACACAATTTTTTGTGGAGAAGATGTTGTGATATAATGATGCTTTATTCAATGTTTTCAAAGATTTATTTTAAATGAATCACATGTAAAATCCTTTCCATTTTCCGATCTCAGTTTCTTTATGTAGAGACCAAACTACTTTCATGCCTGCCTTTTAATTTGTTTAAACATTTTAATTTCCTATGAATTTTGTTTTATGAACATGAAATTAGTCAACCGATAATTTTCCCCCTAATAGAAAAAATGACATCCTCAATTGTCTCAATATCAAGGAAGGATCCTTCCCCTTCATCTACCTTGGGGTGCCTATTATTTGGGGAAGGCCTAAAACTATCTTTTTTTTACACCATTGTTGACCAAATTGTCAACAAACTCTCCTCCTGGAAGGGTAAATCCCTCTCCATGGCAGGAAGGATCTGTTTGGTGAAATCTACTATTTGGTCAATGTTGGTCTACTCTCTGATGATCTATAAATGTCCAATTGGTATACTTAAAAAAATTAATGTCCACATTGAGAATTTTATTTAGACTGGTTTCATTCTTGAAAGGAAACTTGTGACCATTCCATGGGACACCTATTGCATGCCATTGGATATAGGTGGTATTGGTATTAAAAATATTCGGAACTTTAACGATGCTCTACCAGCTAGGCTCACCTAGAGATTGATCAATAACAACTCTGACTCCATCACTTTCCTTAAAAACAGATTTAATGACAAACTTAAGAAATGCAATTTTAACTATGTCCAATCGTAAATATGGCCCTCCATTAAACATTATTTTTCTCAAATTATGTCCAACTCTATGTGGATGGTTAGTGTTGACTCTTCCATTAATTTTTGGTTGGATAACTGGACTGGAGCTCTTCTCATCACTATGTTACCTGCTAACTCCAATCCGATTAACACGAATTGTACTGTCAAAGATATCATGCTATGTGGTGGTTATGATCTGACCAATAACATCATTCACATTATTGATAATTATCCCTATGCTAATGATGATTTTATTATTTGGGAACCTACTCTGAATGGGATCCTTGATTCAAATTTTTTTTACAATCATAGCATTACTAATTCTGATCACAGTTTTGTTTGGTTAAAATACTTTAATAAGAACTCGATTAATCCCTTGAGAATTAATAATGTCTGGCGTATTTCCCATAACCATCTTCCAACGGATGTCTGTCTTCAATATTTTGGAATACAACATTGTTCTAAATGTCATTTTTGCCATCAACATAGGGAAGATTCTAACCATCTATTTTTTTCTTGTGCTATAGCTTCAGCGCTTTGTAATTATATTACTGACTTGTTTGGCTGTAGATGGTTACATTCAAACTCAATTAGTACTCAAATAATGTACTTTTTGGAGCTAAATTCTTCACAGCAAATAAAAAAATCTCTTCTTAGCAGTAGTGGCAGAGCTCTTATACATGATCTGGTATGCTCAGAATGCCATTATTTACAAAAACCACTCATTCAACATTAATACAGGTCATACGTGAATCCGAATGGACATCAAGGATGATGCTTCTATTAAAAAACTCCTACTATAAAAACTCGGTTGGTGATTTAGAGATCCTTCGTCGGCTCAGAGTTGATGGTATCTATAGGTAACCGAAGCGCACCATTGATGTTTTCTAGAAAAACCAGCTTCCAAGCTGGATTAAAGTCAATATTGATGGAGCTTCCAAAGGCAATCCTGGACCTGCTGGTTATGGAGTGATTTTCCAGGATTCTAATGTGAGATGGCATGGATGTTTCTTTGGTAACTGTGGTACGACCACGTCCTTGCAGGCGGAAATGATGAGTGTAATTCACACGGTATACTTCATCATGAAAAAAGGCTGGAACAACATCTGGATTGAAAGTGACTCAACCACTGTCATTAAAGATATAGGGAATGGGAAATTACATCTTGATTGCCCTCTCACTAATCTCTAGATGAGATGCCTGACCTCTCTCATGGGGATCAACTATATTGCCACATACACCTTTCGGGAGGCAAACAAGGTTGCTGACTGTCTAGCTAATATGGGTATCAGCCAGGATCTCACGTGGAAGGAGGAGCTGCCTGTAGAGCTTCTTCCTCTTTATGAGAGAGATTGTAAAAAAATCCCTTACTTCAGAATCATGTAACCCCCCTCCCATTCTCCTTTTAATAATAATTTGTTTCTTGGTCCTTGACTGAGACACCACATTTTTTTAAAAAAAAAGTCAACCGATTATAATCATTAATAATTTTCATGTAAAACCGATCACCTATGGTATAGTTTTGTCTCATTAGAACACATAGTATGAATAATCTCAAGTTGTTTAAAAGATAGAATGTAGATTATTTTTATAAACCTTGAACCATTTTCTATTTTGACATGTTTTACAAATTTCATATAACTCTATCATTAGATTGTGAATCTCTCTCAAAATAGAATGCTTAAAAAATTTACTCATACCTTTTTGGCCATGAGGACCAATCCTTATAGAATATAATTTTTTTATCTTTGACACTCGGGTAACAAGAGTTGATAGAATTCATAATTTGGAATAGATTACCTCTGGATGTTTTCCCTTGAGTGATGATCATTCCATATTTTTTTTTGGATGATACATGAATCCTTTTTCATTTACACCTCATGACTATTATCACCATGTTTTTTTGACACTATGAAAATTGTTCTTGATCCCTTCAACAAATGATACATTATTAGGCTTTCATATTCGGGGGTTCAATCTCTGCTAATCCAACTCATCTAATTTTTAGGGAATAATTATTACTGAAATTCATTCCTCCTCCTTCATGCTTATTAAGGATTACAATTTTTTTTACCAATCATGTGCAAAGAATATCCACTATCAAGTATCCATGACTTGGTTATTATACTACAATTTAAAGAAACTTTAGTGAAATAATATGATTCTTCATTCAATTTTTGAATTCCCTTTCCCTTATAAACATTGGATATTTTTCCAGGATGAATTCCCATAAAATTTTCAAAAATATATCCGTGATGGTCACATCTAACATAGATTTAATCAAACATTAAAATTTGTTTTGTGTTGCAAAATAAGATTAATTCCTAGTAACTTGTTTCTTGATATAAAACTTGTTTCTATTTTTCTCATAATTTCCCACCCCATGGTTAATGTATCATCTCTAGTAATGACATGTTATAATAGAATGTGTATGCATTATGCCCAAACAGTCCACAACAGTAGAAATATACTCTGAACCTTGATATTTATATTTATAATAGACCTCTCCTGAAAATTATTGATATTTTTTTTATATAATATGTTTGTATCCTCTTTGGGGGGAAATATATTCTTGGATACTCTATTTATTTTATAGATTTAGTAGAGAATTTCTCACTAGTATTCATGTTAGAAACTAGTCCAAGGTTGATTTTAGGACCTTCATTACTAGATAAATAGATTTATTTTTAAATTTAGAGATAATTTACTTAAACCAATTCTTTGAACCCTTATTTTACCCATCTTGTGATGATCCTTCCCTGACCACAACAACTTTGTTGAAAACTTCCCTAATCCGTTTCAAACTATTTTTTCTTCATGAAATTTTAAATGTGTTATGGAATATTATTATTTTATGAGATTGAGTTTTTATTCCATAATATATTGTTTTATTCATTTATCTTTGTTTTTTCTCAATAAAATATCATAATTCATTCTCTAATATGTGCTATATACCTATTATTTTATTTTAATAATGTTCACTACTGGAGGTGTCAAACACTTTTTCCCACAAGATCTATGATATTAGTTTCATCGTATGATTGGATTCTTGATACATAGCCAATTTTTCTTCTTTTCTTTGATAAATTATTATTTTAATTTTAATTAACTTCTTTCTTCCACCAAATTTGGTCAGGTCTACTGAGATTTTACTCCATATCTTTTTCTATGGTTTCAAATCATTTGAATCAAGTTCTTCGAAATTATTCTTAGGAAAATTTACGGAAAAGTATTCAATGTCATTACAACTATAACATCATGGCGGTAGTATTACTTTACCTTTAAACCTTCCCTTTGTGAATTTATTTGATATGAGATAAATGATTATATTATAATATTTATCTTTTTATTTATCACTAGATTCATTTGATAAAAGAATTTCATAATCTTTGATTTTAAAGATTCTCAGAGCCTGAAAAGCATCAAATCTTTGATCTTATTATTTAAAGATAAGAAATTTCACATTTCATATGTTATGATAATGTTATGTAATTAATCAAGAGTAAGATATTTTCCATATTCCAAAGGATAAATGTTAGGATCAAACATATTATGAAATATTTCTCACCAATTTTTTTTACAATAGTTGAATCATATAGATTTTCTAAACCCCCAAATATTATTAACAATTTCATTTACTATTATGAAGTAGTAATCGAAGTTTTCTTCTTTATAAATCTTGAGGTCTTAAAATTTTCTTCTTAAAATTTTAAATTTTATTTCCATGACTTTCATGTATCCTTCATAACTACTTTCCAATTTATTTCAAATTTCTATGGCATTTTGAGTATCATAAAATCTGTTCAAAATTTTTATAGAATAGATATCGAAATGGAATTTTGATATTTTCCTTCAACTTCCATATTTATCTTATCAAAAAATTCTATAATATAATATTTATTAATTAGTGGGTTTCATACTATTAATGAATCTTCAACTTCCTGAAAAAGAGACAAGAAGATAGGGAAACATCACATTCTTCAAACTGTAATTGTTATTTCCCTAGAATATAGGAATACCCCTATTGTTGATAGAATTACGATTATGCATCTTCCATATTCTTGGAATATTAACAGATATAATCCATTCTATTATATCAATTAATAATACTAGAGAGGTGCTTCACTACTATGGGGGAAGGTTGAATCAGTGGTTCTTTTTATAAATTTTCTTTCTTTTGAGATTAACCTCTATTGAACTATTAGGATCCAATCCAATATTATGATTAATAAAACTTTCCTGAAATTAATAAATGAATATTTCACATGAAAATGTAATATTTACAATCTTCAGTCTCAATTTTATCATACTTTTTACTATGATTAATTATATTCCCCAATCAATGATTCCCCACTTTAATCACAAGTGGTTACAACATACAATATCCACAAGCATAGAGTCACACTATGATTTCTTGAGTACCACAAGAATAATTTCTCCACACTACCTAATACAAGATAAAGTCAAATAAAACATGAAATATCACTTCAGATATTCGACTTCTCTTATAACTATAGATATATTTTTTCTACTAGTCCTTCATGATAAACAAAATAGAATTTTCTCATTCCTTTTATAATTCTTTCCAAATATTCTGTTTGTTAGGATAAATTTCGGAAGAACATCATTAAATTATTTCTTAATCATATTTAATAAATTATTAAATTTTAAAAAATAAAGTACCCATATATTGTGTGGAATTATCATTATGTATATTGTATTATAATTTCATAGAATATGTATTATATCGCATACTATCTTCTAAAATATTTAATTATTTGTGAATTTTTTCATCATAGATAATATCAATGGATTTAATTCTTCTTAATTAAATATCAGATAAAAATCCACTTCTTGGAATTATTCTTATTCCTATAGAACAATTCATTGATAATAAGTGAACATTCTCAAAATAAACACTATGTAAAGTGATTCACCTTTTTTACAAACCTCAATTGGAGTAATGACAGAGATTCTTACAATAAATTCTTCTATAGACATTAATTTTACAATTCAAGTATTTTCATCATTATTTATATTCATCAAATAATTTGTTAACACATGAAATTACCACAAAATATGGCACACCATCCGTCTATATGTGACACTGAAAAACATGTCACCACTCTCAATTAATGACATGATTTTTTATAGTTGAAAACTTCATGTCTCATAAGCTGTTATTCAAAAAATAATTACCACACGGAATGTATCGTGAACTATCATGAAACAATAACTACATAGAAAAGGTTATATTCAATAAATTATATTCACCACATAACATTTTATATTATTTGTAGTTTCAGAAACTATAATTCTCATTAGCATGGCACTAGTCTCCAGATACTACATTCACCACATATCATATTTTTTTCATACAAACTATATTTTTATTTCACAATTCATGCATTTAAACCTTTATATACTTATTTTATACAGTTCTTAGAAACCTGGTTCTCTTTCTAATTTCACATTTGAAAACTAAAATTCTCTTTCACATGTAGGCTTACAACATATCATCTTCTTTGTAAAGCAACTTTAGTATCTAAAAATTAATACATAGTTCAATTTAAAAACTACTTTACATAAGATCATTATCCATATACCATCCTTATCCCAAATAGATATTACAATTTTTGGAAAAACATACTCAACAATTTCCAAAATTCCATCATGTTTTGGATGATCTCTCATGGTGTTTAATATTGTATGTGGTGAGTTGGAATGAGAACCCTTATATGATGAAGAATTCATATGCATGAGCAAGAAGATGATGTTTGTAGTGGACTGGATAACTCTAATTAACTCAATTAGATAGGTCATGTTTAAAGCATAACATTTTTTTAGTGAATAGTACCCATAAGGAACTCATCCCACATCAATCCACTATATGATATGACCTCTGCTTAATAATGAAACCACTCCCTCTATTCATCCATAAGTAAGTATAAGATCTACTCCCATCCACTACCAAAAACAACCCATTCTCTCACCTTTAGCTATTGTCCCCCCCCCCTCACAGTGGAACCACCGCTTAGATCACATGTGCTCCTCTGTGTGCTCGTGCTTTCTTTCCAATGCATGCACTCACCATGTCTCTACCATGGTTAGATAAGGGTTAACCTACCCACCGAAGAAGTTGTTGTGATTCGCATTAGCTAGCCAGGTGTTTGGCTAATTTTTTAAAAGACATCACATAAAATATTCAAATCTTCAATATGAGAAACCAAAGTATCCTAAAAACACCAATCCATATTACATTTTTGTTGGCCAAAAATCCCTCAAGGCATCATTGAAGTATTTTTGAGGTGATTGTGTTTGTTGACAAAGTGGACATCTGAGTGGTGATTGTTGAGAAAGCAAAGCAATGATATACAAATTTGTTGACAAAGAGGATTTCATGATGGAATGATGAGTTCAAGAGCTGAGGTCAATGATCCGTGTTTGATTCAAGAATGTCGAAAAAAGGAATGGATGATCTGGAGGCGGTACAAAAGAACAAATACAAGGTGGCGCCGTTTTCCAGTGTTTTCCAAATTTTTGGGCCTGAAAATCGACTAATGAAGAAAAGTGGTTTTTGGAAAAGGGACTTGCGCGCCGTGTACTTGAAGGCTTGGAAACTTGTGCGCCATATGATTTTCAAGATTAGATCATCAAAATATGGCAAATGGATATGGTTTGCGCAAGTTTTGGTGAGGTCGCTCAGGTGACTTGTGCGCCATGAAAGATACTTGCGCGCCGATGCCTTGTAAGCTTGAGAACATGCGCTCCTATGGTTTTTCAATACCAGAAGATCAAAATATGGAAATGGAAAGTGGTTCGCGCAAGTGTGGAAGTGGGTCGCACAAATGACTTGGAGGGGAAGAGAGTTGCGCGCTGAAGGGAGACTTGCGCCCCGTCGCACAGGGTGGTCAATTTGCCTATAAATATTGGACCACCCCTCTTCATTCTGAACCGGAGTTCAAAACATTGAGAAATCAGATCTCCCTTCGCGCAGGTGTGGTGGTCGCGCAAGTGGTGTGTGTGGTCGTGCAGGTGGGACTTGCGTGCCAGGGTGATAGTTGCACGCCAGTGTTTGAAGCTGCGCGCCATTGTGGAGTTGCGCGCCAATATTGGATTGGGTGTAAAAGGAAGTGAGTTGTTCAGGTTAAGAGTTGAGGAAGCTTGAGTCGTGAAAGTATCTGAGGAGGACTTGCGCGCCCATTGTGACTTGCGCGCCGATACTTCTGTGCCGCGATTGACTTGCGCGCCAAGTAAGGTTTATTTCCAGCAGTGATTTTCGGGCTGCGTGGAAGCTGGAAGTTTGCCTGAATCCTTCGGTGCAATGAGATATTCATCTACGGGTGAATATTGGGCTTCAACAGAGCATCTACTTACAGAGGAAGATGCATTTCTTCATGAAAATGAAGAGACCTACAGGTCTATAAACTGTGAGTGGATTCCTTCCAAGAGTAGTGAGCAAAGGAAGAGAAAGTAGGTGATCCTCTCCACCGGCAGTGAGCCAGAGAGAGAGAAATAGGGAGTGACCCTTGGGGAAGCAGTGAGATAACCCTAATCATTGTAAAGGTAGTGAGCCAGGGCATAGATGTGATCTAGCCTGAACCATTGTATCCACATCTAGTGAAGAATAGTGGAATTAGGTACGACCAGCAACTTATCGGTGTATGCTCCTTGGACGTAGCCCAGTGAGGGTGAACCAAGTAAAAATCTTTGTGCCTTCCTACTTACTTCTCTGCGTTGAATTTAAAGCATCATCATTAGATAAAGAAGTAAATAAGTGATCATAGTTTACACACAAGAGAAAACAAAGTGACCCTTGTAATAAGGAGGTCAAGATCCAGTGGGGTAGGAAGAACTTTGAAAAAGAATATCCATACCCTGATTCACCCCCCCCCCTCTCAGGGTATATAGGCCCCTATTGGTCCTAACCGTATTCTTCATGAAAAATAATATATATTTTTTATGGTCTTCACTTCATGAAATAATTTCATTTCATTTTTACAGAGACTTATTCAATTTTTATTCACCCAAATAATGATGGATACTTATTACAAACATTTTTCACTCCTTATCACATGTCTTTGAAATTTATGATCAACTTCAACAATCGTCACACTTAGGTAACAACTATTGGTAGTTAAAAATTACAATCTCATCAAAAAAAATGGTTATAATAAACCAGGTACTTATAAAATAATTTCGTTTCATTCTAGAATTAAATACTTAAAAAATTAATTTTATCTTTATAATGAAAAAATTGATATTTATAGATATTAAATAATATATACTAATGGAATAGTAACTTGAAATTAGGAATAGTAACATTACCATTAGGAATAGTAATTGGGCCAATAACATAGTAACCTCACCTATGAGAATATAAATAAAATTTATGTATCTTATAAGTGTAATCATGTTATATTTATATCATTGAATAAGTAAATAAATTTTTTGGAAATGGTATATTATGGGTTGGTATTTTTGTATGTCATAAATATTTAATTAATATTTTATAATTAATTTAACATTTTAAAATAAAATTAATTTTCCTAAAATAGATTCATAAATTATTTTTTTGTCATCTTATGATCATAGGATAATTTTATGAGAATTCAATTAATTTTTCAAAGTGTTATAAAATTAGTTATAAATTTAAAATAGGTATTTTTCAAATAAATTAGGATTTTAATTAAAACATAAATTTATCATATTTAAAAAAATTATTTTAAAAAATTGAGGTCATTTTTTGAATTCTAAACATCAAAAAATGGTTGGGGTTAATTTTTGGGAGTTTTCTGAAAAACTTGAATTTTTTGGGAATAGTAAAATATAGTAATTTACGGTATATATACTTTATAAGATAAATACACTATTCCTAGAGTCATGAATTATGTAAGCACCATAAAATAAAACTCCCATTCATTAATTTAATTTACTTTATAATAATTCTCAATATATCTTTATTCTTGAAAAAAATTTACAAACTAATGAATATAATGGTGAGAAAAAACCCCTCTCCTCCACTATAAATACCACTTATCACTACCTATTTTTGTCACACATAAAAGCACTGTATCTTGATTAATATCAACAAAATTAACTTCCCAACCAATATCTCCATGTACAATACCTACTTCTCTCATTAAAAGGCGAAAAACAAGGGCCTTAAAGTGGTCATCTAGGAGGAGAATTCAAGTTGAGTTTTGAACATGTTCAAGTAAGACGATCCCAGGGTAAGAGAATTATTAACCCAATTTCCATTATTTGGGTTAACCTTTTACTTCATTGATTTTTTAAATATTATTTGTGAAGTGACTCTTGATTATATTATATTTTATTTTGTGTATTTATAGTGAATATACATATTCATTTCGTTTTAATTATTCTTGCTTCAATGATATGATATTTATTAGGGGATTTTCTTTAAAAATCATGTTTAAATTTCTATTTTTTACACAATTCAAAATAATGATTTTTGTTATTCATGTATAATTATTTTATGATTATTTTATGGTTATTAGATTTTTTTTATGATGAAGGGTGATACCTATATCTCCCTCCAATGAATTGGATATGTTTATGTTGGAGGTCGGTCGTATGGTTACTCCAATTGTAACTGTGATGGTTACACCATAAGGTAGATGTGAGAGTTACATTATAAGGTATCCGTGAGGGTTAAAAATCATAAGGAAGTCTTAATGTTTGAAATATTAAGTAATTAATTCTTAAATGTACCTATATGGTTTATTTATATTTTCTATGTTTTATGGAAATATCTGTTTTTCACAATGAAAATATATGATTCTTATTGGTTGAGAAGTACAAATTCATAAAAATGATTTCACATATTTATAAGTATTCATGTACTAACAGTTTCTATACTTATTTTTATATCCCATACTAAGAATTTGGTTTCCATACCATGTTTTAAAATCTTTTTTCACAGGGATTAATGATGTGTAAGAGAAATGGTGAAGCCAAGATGAATTTTGTGAAAAATTTTCATGAAATTTTTTCATGTTTTTATTAAAAACTTTTGTATTAAAAAATGGATATTATTTTAGTTATGCCCACTTTGTATGCCTATGGGTTGATATATATGAATTATTACCTAAATTTTTAAAACTCTAAACAGTAAATATATTTGGGAATGTAAAGAAGTGAATTCTAGAGTAATTTACATGATTATGTAATGTTTAAGGATGAGTCCTTGAAGTTGGTATCAGATCATGGTTTAGATAATAGTATTGGTTAGTAATATGTTAATAGAATAACATAAATTATTTTTATGTTATTTTTATATTGATATGATATTGAATTTGAATATTAACATGTTGCGTCATCTAAGATATGTCTATTCAGAATGGTTTTCTACAGAATAAATAAGGAAGATAAAGTAGGAAGGCACTGAGGAAATGATATCATTCTAAATCCAGAACCTAGAATGGTAGGAATTGTAAAAAAAAATTTGTGACAGTAATGGCTCAATCAAAGTAGGCTATTAATGGTAGTGGAATGCATGAAGGAGAACTACTAGAGCTATCATAAAGGAACATGATGACAGTGGAACATTTTATGAGCCAACACCCTCATGCTTTCAGTGAATCTTCTAACCCAATTGCAGATAAAGGGTGTATTAAATCCCTTGAAAAGATATTTGATGTTATGAGGTGTTTAGATAATAAAAATTTCATTCTATCCATTAATTGTTTTGATGGTGAATCTGATGAGTGGTGTCCAGTGGTCAAGAATATTAGGGACAATGAGGAGATTCATGCCTTGGAATGGGATGAATTTGAAAATATTTTCCTACGGTGGTTCAACATAATACGGAAAAGAAATACCATGAATTAAAAAAAATTGGAGGATTAAGTGGCCATTTATAAAGTAAAATTCACTCGAATGTCAAGGTATGATCTAAATATTATTCGAGATCTTGATGATAAAATATATTAGTTTTACTTAGGATTGAATCCATGAAATCGATGTTAATTAATTTCCCATGAATTAAAAGGTTATGAGAAACCTATTAGATGTATAGAGGGGGTAGGAATGATGTTTACTAAAAATTACATGTACTTTCAAAACAAGAGGAATAAGAATTCTAGATGGAATGTGATGGGAAATATTCAATAAAATAAATCTGAAGGTAATCAAGTACAGTTTCCAATTTGTGAAAATTTCGGTAAAGAGTACCACGGGGAATGACTTAACAAAACCATAAAGTGTTTTTGATGTGGTATGTTTGGATATAAGGCCTTAGATTGTAATAAAAATGATCTTAAGATTAATTCTGATTGAAAAACTATTAAGTTTTTTACAAATGCTGAGATTGTTCATTATATAAATACCTTCCAAAAGAAATATATGAATGATGGAAAGCATCTAAATTATAAAAAAAAATGTTTAGTAGGATCCTTTTAAACTACATTATAAAATGTCAGGCCATATAAGGAAGTGGTGTTAGGTACTTGGTTTGTTTATTGAGATTTTTGTAATGTCTTGTATGATATGGGGTCTACATATTGCTTTATTTTAATGAAATTTTCTAGTAAATTGAAATTTTCACCTTAAGAAATGATATCGTAACTTATGGTTAAAAAACATGGGGGAACATTATATGAAAAAAGTATTATAAGAATATTTTTGTTATTATATGTGCTATAACATTACCTACAAACCATATTTTTTTCCATTAATATAGTTTGATGTTATTTTGGGTATGGATTGGATTTATGTTTATCATGCTATGAATTATTATGGATCTAAAGAAGTTTTTTTTATAAAGAGATTCTATTTGTATACAAGAATGGACCCATACCATTGATAACATATCATGAAGATGAGAAACTATTAAAGAGGTAAATGAGAGTTATCAGGCTCATGTTATTGAAAATGGGGGAATAAATTATTTTAAAGATTTTCTAGTGGTAAATGAATTCATTGATGTTTTTCTTGATGAGTTACCTAGTTTTATTCCTAATTGGGAATATGAATTTACTGTTGACTTAGTACCTGATGCTAATACAATTTTAAAACCACCTTATCGAATGGCTCATGGGGAACTTATTGAATTGAAAAAGCAGTTGTAGGAGTTACTTTATAAAGGCTTTATTCATCCGAGCACTTCACAATGGGGTTCCCCTGGTTAGTTAGTTAAAAATAAATATGGTTCCATGAGGAATTTAATTTATTATAACCATTTTAATAACATTACTATTAAAAATAAGTATCCTTAGAATCATATATATGACTTGTTTGATCAGATCTAGGGAGTTTAGTATTTTTCAAAGATTAACTTGAGATACGGGTACCATCAGCTGAAGGTGAAGGAGGATAAAATTATGAAAATAAAATTTATTACTAGATATGGGAATTATTAGTTTGTTATTATTCTCTTTGGGTTGAAAAATACCCCTATTATATTAATGTATCTTATGAATATAACATTCTGTGAAAATTTTGATAAGTCTTTTATTGTTTTTATTGATGATATTTTCGTATTTTCAAAAAGATATTAGGATCATGAAAAACTTTTAAGGATTGTCATTCAAACTCTAAAAAAGAAGAAGTTATATAGAAAATTTCTCAAAATGTGATTTTTTAGAAGTAGATTTATTTAAATATAAAAAATTTAAATAAGGATTGAATAATAGTTGATCCTTTCAAAAAAATGGTTGATGAATTCTCAATACCTAAAATGTATCATAGATTTGTATTTTTCATCGATTAGTAGGTTTTTACCCATGATTTTTTAAAATATTTTCCTGGTTATTTAGAATTCTAACTATCATACCATGTAAAGGGGTTAAATTAATTTTCATAGAATACTGTGATGTTTTTTCAGCAACTAAAGAAGATATTGGTGAATGCTCTAGTTTTGGACCTACCTTCCAAAAATGTTAATATTTTTATTTACAATGATGATTCATTGAAGGGGATAAGTTGTATTCTGATGCTAATTGATCAGGTAAATGTATATGCTTCAAGACGACTAAAACATCATGATTTAAATTATCCCACGCATGATTTGGAATTAGAAGCTATGGTATTTTCTTTGAAAATTTGGAGGCATCACTTATACAAATGAAAATTTGAAATATATACTGACTATAAATGTATAAAGTATATATTCACATAGCATGAATTAAACATGAGGCAGAGATGATGACTTGAACTGATAAAGTATTATTATTTCATGGCCATTTACCATCCTAGAAAATAAAACAATGTGGATGATTTCTTGAGTAGAAAACATCATGCATCATTAACAATGTTACATTTGGAACAAGAACCCTTGATTAATTATTTGATGATTTTTTTCATGGAAGTTGTTGGTGTAGGAAATTCCACTATTTTGTTTTAGGCTTCATTATACTCATCTATTTCATATAGAATTAAGCCTGTAGATAAAGAAGATGGTGAGTTACAAAAAAAGTTTTAATTGATGTAAAAGGGTAAGTTTCTAGAATTTAATATTGATAAAGATTATGTTTTTAGATTTGGGAAGATATTATATCTTCCTTGTGATTCATATTTGAAGAAAGAGTTGTTATATGAAGCTTATATTTCTCCTTTTTCAGTTCATCTTGATTACAAAAATATGTACAGATTCCTTCCAGAGTATCACTGATGGTATTGAATGAAAGGAGATATTACATATTTTACCATGAAATGTTTGAATTTTCAACAGGATAAAGAAGAACAACATTTACCAAAGGGTATCTTTCAGCCTTTTCCAATGCCAATGTGGAAATGAAAATATATATCCATGGACTTCATGGTGGGAATACAAAATAATTCTCGCGCTAACAATTTTATTTGGGTTATTATTGATCAACTGACAAAATCTTCACATTTCATTCCTATTCGAGATACTATGTCTTTGGATCATATATATCGACTGTACATTAGAGATATTGTCAGATTATATGGTGTTATTTATCAATTGTATTTGACTGTGATCCCAGGTTCACTTTTATCTTTTGTAAATGCCTTGATATGTAATTGGTTAAATAAAAAAAATTCATAACTACTTTTCATCCTCAATCTAACGAGAAAACTGAGAGAATAATTCAAACATTGGAGGATATGATTTGATCATGTTCAATTGACTACCAGGTAAGTTTGTATTAATATCTTTTTTTAGTTTACTTTTATAATAATAACATTTTTCATTTTAGTATACATATAGAACTTCCTGAGGCATTATATGAAAATCGGTTTTGAACTCCAACGATTAGGGATGATGTTGGGAAAGGGAAGTTGATGGGACCAGAATTAGTAGAGGAAATTCCTGAGAAAGTGAAGATGATCCAACAATAGGTGATGATGGCTCAGAGCATGGTGAAAATTTATGTATATAACTGGAGGAAATACTTTTCATTCAAGGTAGATGATTTTGTTTTATTAGAATCTCACCATGTAAAAGCATTATGCATTTTGGTAAGAATGGAAATATAAGTCCATGGTTCATTGGACCTTATGAAATCCTAAAGGAAGTTGGACTATTCGTCCACAAAAAATATTTTCCTACAAATTTATCTCAGGTGTATAATGTTTTTCAAGTTTTGATTCTGAGAAAATATGTTCTAGATTCATCTCTTTTTTTGAGCCTAGAAGTAGTTCTACTAAAAGGGAACCTTTCTTATGAAGGGTAACATGTTCTGATTCTTGGTCATAGAGAGAAATTATTGTGGAATAATGTATTCCATCAGGTTAAGGTTTTGTAGAGAAACCATATTGTTAAAGAATAAATTTGGTAATATGAACATGCTATGAAGGAAAGGAATCCTCGCTTAATTAATAAGTGAATAATAAATTTGAGGATGTAATTTCCAGGAGGGGAGAATTTAACAACCAAGGTACTTATAAAATAATTTTTTTTTCATTCTGCAATTAAATATTTTAATTCATTATACATTTATAATAAAATAATTGAGATTTTCTAGGAATTATTGAATTTATACTTATGGAATAGTAACTTGACCGTATGAATATTAACCAGACAATTAGGAATAGTAATTTGGACAATAGAATACTAACCACACCTATGAAAATATAAATAAAATTTATGTATCGTATAAGTATAATCATGGTATATTTATATCATGGAATAAGTAAATAAATGTTTTGGAAATGATAAATTATGTGTTGGTATTTTTGTAAGTCATAAATATTTAATTACAATTTTCTAATTAATATAATGATTTAAAATAAAATTTAGATTTATAAAATGGATTCAGAATTTATTATTTAATTAAATTATCATTGTAAGATAATTTTAAGAGACTTTAATTAATTTTTTGAAAGTGTAATAAAATTAGTTATAATTTCAAAAAATTTATTTTTTAGAATAAATTATGATTTTAATTAAAAATTAAATTTCACATATTTAAAATATTATTTTTAAAAAATTGAATCAATTTTTGAATTCATCACTTTGAAAAAAAGTTGGGGTGAAATGTTGTTATTTTTCTAAAATACTTTAATTTTTGTTGAATAATAAAATGCGGTAATTTACAGTATATATACATTATAAGATAAATATATTATTCCTTGAGTCATGAATGATGTAAGAGCCATAATCTCAAAATTCCCTTCATTAATTTAAAATATTTTAGTATCATGCTAAAACTATTTATAGTCTCGATATAAATTAATAAACTAATGGATATAATAATGAGAAACACCTCTCTCCTACAATATAAATACCACCCCTCACCACCTCATATCTCCACACATTAAAGCCTTATATCTCGTTTAATTTCTACCAAATTACCTTCCCAAGCCTCTTCCCCACGTCCAAGACCTGTTGGTCTCCCCAAAATCACAAAACCAACTTCCTTAAGGAGGTTATCAAGGAGGATAATTCAAGTGGAGGTTTGAACACGTTGAAGTAAGTTGAACCCGAGGTAATGGAATTCTTAACCCAATTTTCATTTTATTGGGTTAACTATTTACTTCATTGGTTTCTTTCTAAGATAATTTTTAAGTGAATCTTGATTATATTATGTTTTATTATGTGGATTTATAGTGAATATACATATTCTTTTCATTTTAATTATTATCTCTTCATTGATATGATATTTATAAGGGACTTTTCTTTAAACACCCTCTTTTAAATTTTTTTATTTTAACAAAATTAAAATGAATGATTTTTATGATGCAAGTATTCTGATTTTATGATTATTTTCCGGTTATTTGGAGTTGTTTATAATGAATATTAGTACATATATCTTCCTCCAATGTGTTGGGTATGTTTAAGTAGGAGGTCGACTATTTGGTTACTCTTCATGTAACTATGATGGTTACACAATAAGGTAGCTGCGAGGTTTACATTGTAAGGTATTCATGAATCTCCCAAATAGAAAGGTTTCCGTGAGAGGTACAATATCAAGTAATTCATTCTCTATGTTACCTATATTATTTATTTATGTTTTTCTATGTTTTATGGAAATCTCATGTTTTCACAAAGTAACTATAAGATACTTATTGGATGAGAAGTATGTATTTGTGAAACTTATTTCCTATATTTATCAATTTTCATGTACTAACAGTTTGCACCCTTCTCTTTTATATACCATACTAAGGTTCTTGGGCACATCCCAAGCTTTAAAATGTTTTAAAAGGGTTTAAGGATAGGTAATTGAAAATGTGATACTAAAAAGAATTTTGTGAAGAAATTTCATGAAAATATTTCATGTTTTTATTAAAATCTTTTGTACTATTAAAAATGGATATTGTTTTAGTTGAACCCACTTTTTATGATTTTGGGGTTATATGTATGAATTATGTCTAATTTTCTAAAACTATAAACCAAAAAGATATTTAGGAATTTAAAGAAGGAAATTATAAAGGAATTTACTTGATTATATAATGCTTAAGGACAATTCCTTATAATGATTCTTCATGTTATATTGATCTGTGTCATTATACCCCTTTTCAGTGATGCCTTTGATGATTTTTTTTGATTTTTTAGGTTAATAGAGATTTTTCCTTTTCATAAATAAGTTGTTGAACAAAATTGATGATTTATAAGATATCCATCAGGAATTATTTGTATGGCCTTAACAACTTATTTTGTACAGAACTTAAGCCGTAGGGTGTAGGCCATCAATAATTGGTGTAATAAAATGGGGGTAATTTGGGGTGGTTAAACTCTTGGGAGGGGGTGGTGTAATAGGACGTAGTGTAGATGTTTGTGTTGTTATGTATGCTTACACCCCATATAAATTCATATATTACTACAACAACATATACTTATACCATTATCATTTTTCTTATTATTGTTTTTATTTCTTCTCTTATTATTATTATTTTTAATTGTGTTGTTACTATTATTCATATCACTATTATTATTTTTATCATCCTCATCATCATTTTTATTATTGTTATTGCTTTATCTACCTATACTTATATTATTATTATTATTATAGAGGATGATATTATTGTGGTTGTTGTTATTATTGTAGTTGTTATTATTATTATATTTGTTGTTTTTTTATTGTATTAGTAGTAGTATTAGTTATTCTTATTAATGTTTTTTTAATTCTTATTGCTGTTTATTTTTTTTATTATTGTTATAATTTTTCTTATTTTTTTGTTTTTGTTGTTGTTATTATTATTTTAATTATTAATATAGCTATAATTTTTGTTGTTGATATTTTTTTTATTGTTATTGTTATTGTTTTTGTGTAGGAAAGAATATAGCCTAGTGATTATGGATTTTTTTTTCAATTCTAGAGGTTGGGGATTTAAATATCGGTGGTGGAAATTTACCGAATTACTGTGTAGTCACTAAAATAGGTTCAATGTATTTTTGAAATTGTTGGGACATTATAGAGGTACTATAGTGGTGAAACTATAAAAGAAAACTGTGGTGGTTTTTTCGTGGATGTTTTAGGGATTAATAATTATTAGTATTTGTATTATGAATTGAGGGTGGGATCTGAAAGGGTTAAAGACACCCATTTAGCCGAGGGAGTGGAATAACCCTATTGGGAATTGTGGGTGGCTGGATATCTCTTATTTTTTATAGACCCAAATAACTGATTAAATTATTAATATTTTTGATTTCATGGTTTTTTTATTATTTTTGAGATTATTGACATAATTGTGATCATCATCATCATCATAATACTTGAAGCATGCCCCCAATAGTAATTTATTTTGGTGACTTTGTATTGGTTAGGCCACTTGAGGGTGTGATCACAATTACTAGGTCAAAGGAATCAAGGATGAAATCTGTCAGTTGGTTTTTAATTGAATTAATTGATTTTTCATTCTTTCCGTTGTTGATTAGGCATTGTGAATCCACTTTATAGATCAATGTTTCTTTTATTTGTGAAGTATAACCTATTATAATTCATTAATATTTTTTATAATTTATTATGAACTTTAAATTGTTTTAATTATAAAAAATAATTCCTTTAAAGAATTATGATTTGAAACTGAGTTTTTTGTGTTTAAATCATGGTTTATAGAAAATGTGATTTTTTAACAAAGAATTATATTAAATTAATTTTTTTATTAATGGTTGATAATATGAAAATGATAGAGTTGATAAATTATTTTACATGTAATTTCATGAAAGGTGATTCTAAATGAGATGTTTTTTTAAATAAGTTTTATTAATTCATTGATTTTATACAGAGGGGGGGTTTGTGTGATTATGTAAATATTTAAATGTTTTTAAAAAAATGTTATTTAAAGAATATTTTTTACATTTTTTACCCTCATTATACAAATAAAAATGTTTTCCTAGTTGATATTTTTATAAAAGATGCTTCTTAAATTAAATGATGTTGTTCTTAGATTATTTTCTAAAAGGAGTAAAATAACTTATGTGCATTTTATTGGATTTCCTTATCATTTTTAAATAATATTGATGTTTCTCTATAGTTTTATTTGGTGTGTCTTATTTTAATGTTCCATGAAACACATTTAAATTTCCATCATGTGATGTAATGTAATATTAGAAATCATTACAATGTAAAAATCAAAATGATTGTATACAATATCATTTATGTCATACCATTTGATATAAAATCATATAACATCCATATTTGGGTTTAAATATGTTGTGACCATACTAGGTATCCATATACATCAAACAAACCTCCCCATACACTAGATATTATAGACTAGTAGTGATTCTCTGATAATATCACAAGGATAATATACCTCATGGATTAAGTGAATATAAATAAAAAAAAGTAAAAAAATAGCCATCAAAATCATTCATAATAAACAACCATAATAATTAAATTCCAATAAAAATATATATTAAACCATGTATATCAGTATGAGAAGATTTTCATGACATGAAAACATTTACTCATTTAGAATTCCCCATGAGAAGATCATGTACATCAAGCATTTAAATAATAAAAATAAAACAAAAACCATGGAAAAAAATAAAAAAATATCTTGATCCCTAGCCTAGTTATATCTCCCATACCCCATGTTATCCAACCAAATCAACCACAAAGAAAAAATCTTTTTCTATTGTATTAACCTATAATCTAGATTTCTACTCAAGTACCTATGGTGAATTGAGACAGGTATAAGTAAAACCCAATATTCTACCAAAAAATGTCTCCCTTAATATATTTAGTTAAAATAATATAAATTCTTATGTGCTATAATAAATATAAGGAAGCATAACAAATAATCCATTACTTATCATCATGTTCCACAGTGAAACTTAGAATCAACCCTACTTACTTTAGCCCAGGTTGGATGTCACTGAACTTGATATATCACCACCTAGTGAGGAATAAGGTTCCATCCCAAAACTATCTCAGACATCACCACTGAGGGGGATTAGTTACACACCCTAGAACCATCTCTATAACCCCATAACATTGGGGGTAAAATGATCCATCCTAGAACCATCTCAGAATATCATCACCCATGGGGGAATATTACCCCACCTCAGAACCATATCAGAACATCATCACTCTATGGGGAATAACACCCCAACCTAGAACCATCACAAATATCCAATAACCAAGGTGTAATAACTCCCTAACCTGAAAACATACCAAATTTCTAATGAGCAAGGGGGAATAATTAACCCTTGAACCATCTCAAATATATTTAGATGGATAAGTACCCAACTCATAGATACTTTAAAACCAGTTATCCATTCACTACAATTTATTCAAATATATCTACCAATAATCATAATTTTATATAACCAAGTTATAATCTCTTTATAATTTACCGTATTTCTCAACATGATAATTTCTGTGCATTAAAAATTAGTATTATTTTCAAGAGTTTCTCACATAGCCAACCAAGGTCCCAAGTCCTTATTTACCCAGGGCTACCACCTTGATTTCCCACATTTACCATGAATTCTCATATAAGGGATTATCTAAAGTATTTTATGTTCAAACTATTCATTCATAGTTTCGATCTAGAACCCCTTTAGTTAATACAAAATTTCAAATTTTACTAGGTCAAGGAACACCTCATTTGTTAGCCGAAGGTGTAGGTTCTTTAGTTTTCAACATATCTTTCATGGTATGAAAATGGTGAATCACATGTGAAAGAAGAATATAAAATATAATTAATTTTTGTACATGTGTAAATTAGGCTGACATGACTACACATTACACAAACACAAAATAATTTTAAACATTAGGGATAACATATTTATGAACAACCTAATTCTTATTAGAATATTTCCATTGAATATCATAAGCTAGTATGATCTCAAACAAAAGGAATCAGAGAATCTAAAAAAACCATGAAATAAAGAATAAATGGCTATAATCAGCATAATAATACAAAAAATTAATTAAAATAGTAAAATAATTTGAGAGGAATTATAGTCTTACCACACTATTAACTAGATCAAATGACACTAAAGTTAGTTGAAAAATATAATAGAACCCTCCTTGGAAGAGAACTGATAAAGAGAGAGAAAAGGGATAAAATGTGTTTTTATATTTTATGAGAAACCCCCATTTACTAATATTTAATAATAATAAAATTTATTTAATTAAATTATTTAAAAACGATATAGTTCATAAATCATGACATTACCATACAAATCACATTGTAATGACCTTTTAGGGCCACCCTCATGATGTGGCCTTTATAGTCATTGGTTGGTTCACATTTCCTAAGAAAAAACTGAAAAAACCCATAATTAAGTACATAATGGTGTGGCCTTCCCCATTTTAGGAACAAATATCCTTCCTGTATTAGCTTCATGACTTGATATCCATACCATGGGGCACTTCCTTACCTTATTTCATGGTGAAAACCATGGATCACAGTGTCACCTACCTTACTCAAGAACATTCACAAATCCATACATGAGGGATCAATATATAAGGATTTCCAGATTGACACATAAGGGTTTAATATCGTAGAGTGGTTACATACACTACAATTATATCCTCACAGCCCTCATAAAATACATAAACTCCTAAATAAATATTTTAATAAATAAAAAATTACAGATCATACATAAGGGTCATTGTCATGGTGTGAATTTATCCACCATGGAGTGATCCTCATGTATAAATTTTTATAGAATGAAAAACTAAATGATAAAATTTTATCATTATGACATATATCCGTTCACCATTAAGTGATTATAATGCTCCATATTTAACCCTCACACTAGAGTATTTCACTCTAACAGAACACCCACCATACTGTGAAGCCTTAGGTCGAAACGTTGTCTTCTACTATCCTTTAATATCCATACAAGAAACCAACCATTCCATGATTAACTATTAATTTTTTACCTATAATAAAACTATGAGGTCCTAATTTCTCATAGAAACCCATAATAATATGAACATTAGTCATCATGGTGTGATGATCCCTCAACATGAAAATTGCCAACCGTATGTAGAAAATTCTCAACTCAACTATGGACCTACTTCTAAAAATAGGCCACAGTTCTCCACTAACACTTCAAAACCTCATAAATGATTAAATATATTTTATTTTGTGTTAAATTTAAAATGGGTTTCTACCTTTACATGTCCTAGGGTATTATAATCACCCCACAGTATAACTACTTTTCCCAAAGCTGCACTCCTGAGCATCACAGGGCCACAAATTTAAATAATACTGGCCATTTCACCTAAATGTAAGACTCCAAATCCCATGTATATTTATGGGTATACCAGTGATACCACTGCTAACATACTAGAGGAAGATTTTTCTCACATATGGTCTTATATATTTCATCTAAAATACAAACCTGATTCTCCTCAAATTACTTGGAATCCTCAAGTCTGACAATGTCTGTACTGATCACATGGGAATGGTCAGTATGATATCATATAAGTTATGATACATGAAAAATTTCATCCATGGGAAATAATATTTAAGGGTTATCCCATCATCTTGATATTATACAAAACCTACAGCTAGTTTCAAGTTACCCCAGGAACTAGGGTTTCAATTTCCCCTACCTTCGAATATGACAATGCCCCAATCATGGTGACAATCATAGAAATACACAATAACCAACCCCAAAGTTTTGATGATGGTGTCCCGAGGTAGTGTATAACATCTTTATATTAATATTGGTTACTAATTTATTCATGATCTTTTGGATGTTCTCTAATGTTTCCTATAAGAGACTCAGAAGAAAATCAATTCTTTTTTCCCTGAGTGAATATAGTGGTGATCTACAAATTATACCATATAAATCCAAAATAGGTTCCATTGGAATCGACACATGATAAATATTATTATATAAAAACTCCAAAATTATTAAATATTTCTCCCATGAACCCCAAAAATTTAGGTCACACAGTTTTAACTTTCCCTCTAATATCTAGATGATATGCTCATATTAACAATTTATTGGAGGATGATAAGTAGTTCTCAAATTCACCTTCCTTTCAAGATATTTATAAAACACTTTCCAAAATCAAGATATAAAATTGTAATTATGGTATGATATTATTCAATAAAGGTAACCCATGTAGACATACCATCTCTCTGTATAGATTTTACCCATATAATGAATAGATAAGGTCTCATTGATTGATATAAAATGATAAACCTTAGTCTAATGGTCCCCAACAACCTAAATCAAATCAATTCACAAGGTTGCCCTTGAAAGCCCCTAAAAAAATCTATGGTCACAACATCCCATTTTCAATTTTGAAATTTTAATGAATGGAGAAGACCAATGGGTTACTAGTTCTAGACCATCACTAGTTAATATGTGGAGCACCATATGGAAAAACTCAATATGTACCTCTTCATCTTGGTCCACCAACACTATCTATAAACAACATGGTATGTTATGATATTTCCTAGGAGAACCGACCATTTTGTAGCATGTGAGACTCTCATAAGCTCTTCACAAATACACTTTAAGACCATAACCCATCCCTAAGAATAAACGAGTTCATTGGCATCAAGAAACCAAGTTAGTGGTGACTCCCTACCGTATATATTATCCCTCATTACAAGAAATTATGAATATAATAATTTGATCACCTTCACATTCCTGTGATGTGAGGTGGTAATAGAAACAGATATAAGGGTAGCTTGTCCTTGATTCTAATGGATATAAATACTCATCTAATTCAAAGGTGACATCATATGTCACTTGATTATCAACTCCTGTGCCACCTAAACTTGAGAATTTCTACTTAGTGCATCAATAATGTTGTTACCTTTCTTAGGGGTATACGCCACCTCATGTTTGATTTAATAAAGGTACTCAACCCAAATTTACTATAAAAGCTTTATGTCACATTTTTATAAAATATACCTTAAGATATTGAGGTCAGTGTATTCCTTAAAACTATCACCCAAAAGATAGTTCCACCATCACCTTAGGGAATTCACCACCACTAACAACATAAGATCATGAAGTAGGTAGTTCCACTCTTTGATCCTCAACTTCCTGGAACTATAAGAAACCATACAACTATCCTACATTAGAAATAATTCTATCTTGACTCACAATCTATCATAATACTATGTAAGCTCTTTAACTAACTTAGGTAAGGTCGTGATTGACACTATAATAACCTAGATTTCTTCTCTTGAAAGGATCCGTCACAAAAATACGACTAGATGAACATATGCCACTTCTTGGTTAGGGCTCTCATAAGTGATTCAAACTAATTGAATTTTTGTATAAACCCATGATAATTTAAGGAAATCATAAGAAACTATGGATCTCAAATACATTCTTGGGACATTATTATGAATTTATATCCTTGACCTTCTTAGGATCTACTAGTACACAATAATATGATATCATGTGCGCCAAAAATCTCTCCTGATTGACCTAGAACCAATACTTCAAGAGATTAGAATATATATGATTCTCTATATGTGTACTAAAAAAATCTCAAGATGTTGGACATGATCCTCCCTTGACTAATATTATATAATAATATCATAAAAATAAGTAAACACAAAATAATCCAATTATAGATGGTATACCAAATTCATCAAGACCATAAACACTACTAAGGAAAACATCAAACTGAACAACATCACAAGACAGTCATACAGTCCATAACTTCTCATCAATGTAGTACATGGTATATCAAATATCCTCACCCATAACTAATGATATCCTGATCTCATATAAATCTTAGAAAACACTTTACCTCCTCTCAACTAGTTAAATAGTTAATTAATAAATGGAAGGGGATACCAGTTCTTGACCATCACCTGGTTCATCTTCACACACAAACATATGTATCTATATATTAGGTATTCTAGGTACAACTAAAATTAATCAAACACACACCCACACACATATGATGGAGGATAGGTCATAATCCACTAATGGATAAAATATTCATCATGGACATTAATTTACATATAGGCCCATAGTTCCTAATATATATAAATAAAAGGCCATACTTATCATACCAAAGGCCATCTTCATGATAAAAATAACCCCATTTTGCGTTTGATGGTATTTTATGACCTGATGCTGCAAATACCACATTGTTTTTGGGTCATCCACACATTATCACCGACCCCCCCCCCCCTTAGACCACACCTGTTCAACCCCGTAAAAATCACAACAATCACTATAAAAGTGGACATACTCAGTAATAGAAACCCCTTGACCACCTAATCCTCTAACTAATCCTTTTCCTCTAAATGGATCATAGAATCCATAATTTATAGTTGAGTAGATATGGGTTCCATGCTTTGAAAAATATGAATCATGAACTCAGTATAATAGTCAGTTGGAAAACAAGAGGTGACCTTAATGAATACATCCACAAACTAAACAATCATATGAGTAAATAGAACATGATGTGTCTCCCCATCATCCATAATAACATTATAATAGAAGGCTATAATTACACTTAGACACTGATGGTCAGGTCCTACACAACCTTCCTATATATCTTCCTCTATAATGTAAGCATAACTACCACCCTTAGTATATGTAAATGATACTCACCAAGGGTATAAATCGATATGCGATGGATGTAAATCCATCTTATCCATTATAAGGATCACATCAAAACTTTTAATCTTTATAATAAAAAAATATCAAAGTAAACTACATTCTCTAATCACCATGGAACACTTCTAACACTATATATCATTTCCACAAAGGTTTATTGATCGATATCACTGCTTATATTCCCTCTACGGATAGCCCAAATCCATTTACAATATGAGAAGATATGAAATAATTTTATGCAATAATATTAAATAAGGTAGATTACAAAGTATAAGCTATCAAAACTATATCTTAAACCATATATGGTCTAACATAATGATTATTTCAAGTAAGATTGATAGTAAGAAACTAGAATTAACCTCATCTTTGTGTTATCACTTGACTTCATTGGAGAAAACCCATTTTCAATTGGGAACCACATCTACAATGATGACCTGAATTGCAAGTGGAACTCTTGATAACACTCATGTGTGGAATTATTGAACCAACTTGGGAATAGTTCACTTTTTTAGTCTTATTACACCAGTTAACTACTAATAACTCCTTCCATTCTATTTCATGTTCCTCATCTTCCCACATAACCAACTCTCAACTAGAAACTGGGTATATTATGAATGAATATGAACATGATTTACATATAGAAAACACTCCATTTATCCTACACTCTTAGTCATATGAAATGAAACAAAACTCATGATAATATTTCCACTTAATCCTTGGAATAAACCAATGTACCAACACCACCTACCACTCAAGTTCCAATTGTTGTTCCCCTTGGTAGAAGATATTTTACCATCACATCTACAATAATTATAATTCATATCATATATAAGGGATTGATTCACCAACTCATAAAAGTAAGAGAGGTGAATAAAAATAGCTTGTAATGAAGTATAATATGTTAAACCACCCTCAAATAATAAATCCTTGGTATCCTCATATGCAAACAAAATTTGGTAAAAACACTAATGTTATGTAAAGTATAATGAATGACCCATAACCAACCACCTTATCTGGGTAATATGCATAAACTATAAGGCCCTATCTTACCTCAAGGTGTTTGGGAGGAAATTATCCTAAAAACATATTTTAATGTCCCTCTTAGATTACTATAAATGTTGGTCCACTAGGACCAAAATATTCCGTGAGTGCTTATTTGGTCCTCATAACGTATAGGCTAACAAATTTAATCTCCTCTTAGTGGGTGTCTCTATATTGACTCTACCTGGATATTAGATGATTATATGACGCCATAACTCATAACAAAATGTTGGTATTTTATTTTAAACTCCATATCAAGATCATATATAGAAGTTATAGAGCATAAAGTGTCACAATCTAGGGATTGCGTAACCCTAACTAATCTATCATGGAGCTGATCATCCGCCATCAATGCCAGTGCAACAGGGAGATCCAACTCAACTGTTAGTGGGGTAATGCTCTCCCAACCCTCCTCGAATATCTCTATAATTCCAAAAACAACCATCAAAACACAATTTTATAAAATGTATAATAATAGTGGTTTAGTTAAATGAAATGCTGATATCATGTTATGGAGTAAAACACTTTATATGTTTCTAATAAAATTTTATTGAACTAATATAATTTGATGTTAAAGATAATTAATCATATATATTTTAATAAAACCATATAGAGAATAAATTATATAATATTACACAATTAATTTATATATGAAAACACTATATAAGTTACTACCGAAACTTTTAATAACCTAACCCTATTATATGAATAGGGAAACCAATCATAGAAAAGCATGGGAATGTAATGTGAATCCCATATTCAGGATATTATTCAGGAGCACAATCCATCTTTCCACCCCATCCAAGATTAAAATCCCATTGATCATAAATCATATCAAAATTCATTATATTTAGTATAATAACCCAACCACAAAAGTAAAAACCAAAAACAACTGTCCTATACTTGAAAAATATACTTCCCTCAAAAATGGGTAAGCTATGACTAGGAACACGATCGACACCATCTCCCAAAGAAACCTATCTCTAGTATATAATACCCAAATAACAAATTAAAAGAAAAGAAACATGGTTCTCATTCCACTTTTTAACTTCCCAAATCTGTTTTACCTCTGTTGTGAATATACTAGGTACCTATATACCTCATGTGTACCACCATATATGATAGTGTAACATAACTAGAAGAGATGGTAAACTATTATCTTGGGTAGAATACACCCCCTTGATCTGTTAACCATAAGTAAAATCAAAAGTAATAATAATAATAGCCATTCAGATAATCATAAATAAATAACCATCAGATAAATACTAATAAACAAATATATTAATCCATAAAATATAAATATGAGAAAGTATAGATGTCATATAAGTATACCTGAGAAATTAAGATTCCCCATGTGTGAATTATACACATCAAGTACCATAATAATGAAAATAAATTAAAAAATGGAAGAAAATACTGCAAAATTAGTCTTGATTCATATATTTTTTCCATCCCCATATATTGTCCCATTTTACCATATCTACTATCAAGCATATGACCCATGATATTTCTATGAACTATAATCATAAATTCAGTTCAAGTACTGATGGTGGCCTTAGTAGGTTGTGAGTAAAATTTATTAGGCCACCACCAATGATGTCACTATATATATCTATTAACGAAAGTGTATGGAAGTGTGATATAACAAATAGTTAAAATAATAAATAAATAATCCCTCTTCAATAATTGTGTTACATGGTGTCACCCAATAATGACTGCACCTTCTTTGGACATTGTTGAATGTATATGAACACGATACATCAACACCTAGGAGAAAAAAATAAAACCCTAAAACCATCTCAAATATCACCACCGAAGGGGTATTAGTGCCCGTCCACGAAACCATCTCTAGAATATAATTTTCCATGGGGAATAAAACCCCCCTAAAAACCATCTCAAAAAAATATCACATAGGGGAGAATAAAACTTCAACCTGATACCATATCAGAACAATATTTCCTAGAAGAAATAGTTCCATATCATGGAACCATCTAAAACATCCTCACCTAGGGTGATAAAAACCTCTTGTAGAACCACAAAAAATATCAAATCACATGAGGGATAATAACAACCTCACCATGAACCATTTCAAATATCACATCACCCCTGGTGGAATAGGGTCCCACCTTGGTACCATTACAAACATATCTGGGAAGATAAGTTCCCAACCAATACTCACTATATAACTAGTTTTCTAGACACTAAAATTTAGTATTATATATCAATCACATGTCATAATTTTATATATCCAAGTTATAAATGGTTCACAAGTCACCTTATTTCTTAATATAAAAATTTTTAAACATCACATCTTAGTTTTCTTTTCCATAGGTTGGATCTCTCCTAACCAACAAATTAGGTCCTTATTCACCTATTTATGTCACCTTGATAGCCTAAAATTTTCCCATTCTCATCCTTTGGACATTTTTTATCATATTCAGCCGAAATTTCATTTAGGGAACCCTTGGGATTCCAACCAAATTTCTCATTTTACTTGGTTAAGAAAAACCTAACATAGTAGACAAAATTTTAGGTTCTATATTTATCAAGGGATTTATCATCGTCCAAACTAGGTGAATCACTCATAAAATTAAATCATATACCATTTAATTATGTTTAGGTTATCATTATATTTGGTTTTCATGATCATACATCATATAAACACAAATAAAAATTTATATCTTAAGAATAACTTAAGGATCACCCACATTATGATTATAGGAATATTTCTATTAACTATCAATAAATTGTCTATTATAAAATAGAAGAAATTGAATATTCTAATGATAAAACAAAAATAGTGAATAAATAGAAAGAACTAATATATTATTATTAAATAATAAGAAAATAAAATAATGAATCAAATAGAAATAATATATTTTTTTCTAGTTATTTCCTAGATCAAATCGAGCTTGATTAAAATGAAAAAATGGAAGAGAACCCACCTTGGAAGAGAAATGAATGAGAGTGAGTGAAGCGGAAATGCTGTGTTTCTATAGTAAATGAGAAATCACCATTTATTAATATTTATTTAAAAAACTATTTATTTAATTAAATTATTTAAAAACTTTCCCAGTCTTACAATGAGGCATGACCACATTGTTCATGATTAAATGTCTCTTTAGGGTCACTCCCATGGTGTGGCCCTTCTAGTCACGACATAGCGCACCTTCCTCTAAAAGAAAAAAATGCCATCCTTGTGAACATCAATGTGCATTCGTCCCCATTAATGGTGAAAATTTCCTTTTAATGTTAGATTCATGGCATGACACCCCTGTAGTGATGTACTCTCTCTAGGTTTCACGGTGCAACCCATGAGTCACAACATGACCCGCATTTCTAATAAAATTTCAGAATTATATATATGAAGGATCAATATGTAAGGATTAATAGATTGAAACATAATATTTTATCATCATGATGTGGTTCCCTCAACCATGATCTAATCCTTTCACTCATAAATAAATACACAAAGTCATACATAAAGATTTTAATTCATAAGAAATTGTTGATGACATGTAAGGGTCATCACCTTAGCATTATATCGTCTACCATGGAATGATCCTCAAATGTTATGGTTTCCATACTATACAAATCAACAAATAAATTTCATCATCATGATGTGGATCCCTTTTCCATGATGTGATTTTCATACCCTATAATTAAACCTTACACCAATGGAGTTTAACCCTACACAACTCCCACAATACCATAGAGACCTCTCTTCTGACATGGTACTTAACCATAACTTAACAATCACATGTGATCCCCACCACGCTGCAATTCACTATTCAACACTGTGAACTCTTCTGACACCAAGGGGACTTAATCTCACATATTCTCCCATCATGATAAAACCATTACATTTAACGTAATGATGGTACCTCTACCAAAAATTCATATCCACATGCAGAAAATTTTAATCCGAAATCCAGACTAACTTTTATAAACTACTCTATGTTTCCCTGATAACACCTTAAATATTTATAGATGATGAAAATACAGAATTTTAGTAAAAGAAATTAAATGGGTTTGTACCTTGAGATGGTCTGAGGTATTAAAAATGACTTGGGCACTGCACTCTCCATGCCACAAGATAACACTCAAAAATAGGTGATACAAAAAAAATTTCAATGTTTCGAAATAATAATCATATGGAATACATAATGTGCATAACACTACCTATGTCATTTAAATTAGTATAAAAAATATATAAATATCACATTATAAAAAATCCATATAGAATTATATATATATATATATTTACCTTATGTTATATAGTATGTAACAACTTATTAAACAATTTTAAAAAATATTTTTAGAAATCCAATAAATTTTCGTTTACTGAAGATAATATAATGATTTAAATGTTTTGTAGATAAACAGTGTAAAAAACTAATACTTATTCAGACAACCATTTATGTGACCTCAACCAACTTTTTAGAATTTGTACCAGTTATTAATTCCTTAATATATAACATTAATCAAATATTAGACTCTATAAAAAAATCAATACCACTCATGATATAAATGGATCTAACATGATCTCCTTGAAACACATGTATTCCTATTCCTCTGTCTTCTAGATACATTTCATTGATCATACAAAAAAATTTAATCTCTTTGTATAATATTTTAAGTATCCAAGAGACACAATGTATCTCAATATCATATATACATACTCATTAATTATTTATTCTTCAGATAAATTTAGGATAAGATGAATCAACAAATATCTGGTTATTCATCCAAGGAGATGAGTACATCACATGTCACTCACCAAAATTATATATACATCACATTATTATTATTTATGTATGGTCGTACACCCACTCATTTTTTCTTAATTGATATTTTGTATTTCATAATTATCATACAAAAATTACACATCCTATCTTGATTAATTATTGCCTATGACAATATTAACAAAACACCAAACCACTCCCCAATATCACAATATCAAATCACACACAATTATGGTATCAATGTATGAATATTCACATGAAATATTATTTATTAAGCCCAAAAAGGTGATTATGATGAAATATTCATGTAACTTGACATGATTTTAGATTATAATTTATATTTATTAACTTTATTTCCTTTATATATTTCTTTACACATAAAATTGAATTTAAACAAAATGCAATGGAAATGTTATAGTATATATGTCATGTCCATTGAATTGGATGGTATGAATATGTATAACCATATTATTAAATATTAATACAATTATTTTCATTGATATTGATTTATTGATTTACTCTCAGTAAATATGTTCATAATTTTAGTAAAATCATTAATGATAAAAAACCAATTTTCTACACATTTTGTATTTTTGTCTGAAAATAATATATTTATCTTTATTAATGAATTATTTTAAGAAAATTTATGGACTATATATTTAATATAATATTTAAAAATTAATCTAATGGTTTTTACTCAGAATATAATAATAAAAAATTTAGTTTTATGCTTAAAAATGCATTTTTCTATATACTCTTTCTCGTTGCATTTTATACATTTATATTACAATTGATTTTTGACACTTATAGAAATTGAATCTTAAAAAATTGATTCTATGTTTGGAATAAATAGGTTAAAATATTTCATATATGTCCCTATTTTTATGATGAATTGTAACCATGGTAAAGATTTTTCACCTTCATAAGGGTAAAACTGGTAAAAATGGCTTAAAACTTTAGTGTAAAGTTTTAAAATCTCTCTAATAATTTTATTTATCTTATATTATGAGTGGTTTTATTCAAAAAAATATTTTTAATTAGTCATATAATGTAATTTAAAAAATTATTTTGATTTTTGGATCCCATGCTTCACTTTTATGAACATAAATTTTGTTTTATTCAAATTTAAAAAAATGTGTTTGGGTATTTTGATTTAATGGTAGGTCAAAATTTAACATTTTGTTTTGAAATTATCAAAAAATGTAAAAAAATTCCTATATTATTTAACAAAAAAATTCATGGATATCAAATTATTACTTGATTTCAAGTTGAAATTTGTTTTACACTTAAATCAAGCAATTTCCTAAAAATTGCATTTCTAGCATTTTTTTAATTTTGTTAAATGTAATTCAAGCCACCTATATATCTATAATATGATAAAATGGATTAAAAATTTAGAATAAACATTGATTTTTTATTATACCCCTTTTATTTAAATTCTTATAATTAAGATGTCGTGGTAAAAAAATTATGTTAGCATGATTCAGAAAAATTTTGGTTTGAAGGGGGTTGAACTTAGATATATGGAATAAAATTTCTCAAAAACCTATCTAAATGTGATTTTTAGTGTATTTAAATCCTATAACATCTTATAAATAAATTTTGGTTTCCTCGGGGCTACGTGACAAAAAATAAGACCTTAAATTAATATAAAACTATGAAAATATACAAGACTGCCACTCCACTCGCTTTTAAATGTGCACCACTACTCCATTTTTATTCACATCTCCAGAGAAACATATATTAATCCGGAACTACCCAAATAACTTATTATATTCCTTCCCTATTCTCTCGGTATTCTTTCATTCTCCAAATACCATCATAATATGGCTTAATGTGTAAGCCAAAGGAGGATGCTCAAAGAAGAGGTAATCGTCTTACTCGACTCTTTTAAAGTTTATTTATTATTTTACTTCTTATAAATATATTGTATCTATCCTAAAATTATTACTATAGAATAATTAATATAATGAGATATTATTATGATTATGGTACAACCATTTTCCATATTATTTTCAATAAATTTTAAATGAATGTTTCACTCATGTGTACGTGTGGACTACCACATCCACATAGAGATGTGATTAATTTCCCATCACCATATATCAAGGATGGATATAATAATATATTTAATAAAAATATATGATATTTATTATGAAATAATTATTATTTATTAAAAAAATATTATCTACTTTCTTTTCTTTTATCTCTTTAGAAAATATAATTATCATTAATGCGTAGGTACATACTACTATCTCTATAAGAGATATATTTCATTTTTAATATCCACCATTATGGAAGATTAAAAAATTATATAAAATTAATATAAATTCTAATTATGAAATGAATATTCTTCTTTAAATTTTATATTATTATTATATAATAGAATTTTCTAACTCAGTCGGTCTTTATAATAAGCTCTTATTTAGGTCAGTTTTACCACCAACATGAGTGATGTCAAGATGTTTACAATATGAATGATAAATGAATATTTAATAATGGTGATATAATTTTATAATATTATTTAAATTACATTATTAACTATCTATAGATTATTTACCCATAATCAAAGTACAAGTAATAAAAATTATGAAGAGAAATATGCATGAAAAACAAAACAGTTAATACCCAGAATAGTTATTTTAATAAATAATTATTACTGTACAAGTGATAAGATATTATAATTAAACAATTTATGTTATTTTAAGTATTAATATGGTAAAATATTATAATAAATATAAAATCATTATACAAGGGTTTAGAGAACTTGTGAATGAATTTATACTTAGGGTAAGGGTTTCTCATGTCACAATTGTTTATGTGAGACATATTCCATATTCACAACTTGTTTCTTTAATGGGGTGTATATAATACCCATTTGATATTATATATCATTAATATATATATATTCAGGGTATTTAACGTTTCATTTTTAGTTATTTATTTCATGGTGAAATGATTCAACAGTTACCAAAGAGGTAAGTGTTTATGTTACAATCTCATTTATTTTATAGATTGTCTATGATGGATTTATATTGAGGAAAATTATATCAGAATTATCCCTTAAACCTTATATATTTTCTTCTAATAAAGTTTTTTTTAATTATGAGGTTTTATTTCCTTTTTTTTCTATTTTGTACTCAAAATGGCCCACAAATTGTTTTTATGAAAAAATTACTTTATTTCTCTCTTCAATTGAGAATCATTTCTCCTCCGTATCCATATTTTCTAAAAAAATTCGAGAATGTATTTAATAATATAAAATTATATTTTAAATTAGTTTCAACTATTTTTTACATTCAATAATTATTTTAAAAAAATTATCTTCTTGTTGTTTTCTGAACGAGGTAAGTTTTATTGAATGTGTGAAAAAAATATTTTCTCTAATGATTGCAACATAAAAAATTTTAACTCCATCAAGAATAGTCAATACATTGAATATACCTTTAAAATTTTATGTGAATATTTTATAATATAATAATTTAAATAATATCATTGAATTATTTTTATTTTAAATAAGTATTTTCAAAATGAAAATTCTATTTTCCTCAAAAAATATTCCAGTGATCTTTTAAAGGTTTTTTCGACAATGATGTCATTATTTGATGTAACTTATGATTCACTAAGGTTACGATACAATGATATAATAAACTTATTTTCTATATATGGTTTATTATAATGATTTTTTAAGGAATATTTAATGAAGGACTTACTTTTCTATGGGTTCACTATGTTAAGAAAAAAATATTTCAGCAACTCATTTTCTTTCTATGGGTCATACTATGATGAAATGTTGAATGTTTTTATGATATTGTGGAACATTTATGGTCTAATTTTATGTGATTAATTGGTTTATTATATCCGTCCATTTCAGTAGGTAATTATGTATAACTCATGAGATAACTATGTAATACACAATCCTAATTTCGTGTTCACAACATTATTCATGGACCATGTTTCATTCCCTTATGTTTATCAAATGAACCAGCTACATATCCTTCACATAAAGAGTGGACCTGTTAGTATTTATACAGGTTCAAAATGTTATAATATTATACTTGTGAAACATTACTATGTTTATGATATGCTGTCATATCTCATGATTGAATATTGATGATTTAACACTGTTACAGGTTTTTTGTATTTTGTTATGAAAAAGTCTTATGACATGAATCATGGTTAATGTTATTTAATTGATTGTATAAAACTTTATTATAATATTATCAGATCTTTAAACACCTATTCTAACTTATTATCATTCATTGATATCTAATATGTTTACCCTTACGGAGAATATGAACACACAAATTATTTTGTTTCCTTTCACCTTAGGTAATGAAGAATGGTTTTAAGTGGCTTATGTTAAAGAAGATTCCTATGATAGATAAAATATTTGGGGGATATTGAAAATACTTTCCGAAGTAAGATTTTTATATAACTATTCTACAAAGAAACTAAACCATTGTGGTTATGGGGAATGTATAATTATGTTATGTATTGAATATTCACCTAAATTGATGTAATATTTATGTATGTTATGATTGGTCCACCTCAATGCACCCCAAGAACAACAATGGTTTTTTATGAATCTCTATATGGTATACCCATGTCGTTCATTCATAGTTAAAATATAATTTTATGCCTCATGAGTAAAAATTGGTATCTATGTATAATCCCTATCTCACAGTAATCATCGTATTTTATCACAACCTATACATCTTCATAATAACCATCAGTTCGAGATAAATAAAATTAATATTTAAGAGGTTAATTATCATTTAATTCCATAAAATATACATACTAATAAAATTAATAATAAATAAAATAGATCTTTTATATAACATGAAACATTTTTAAAGTTCTTTAACAATTTTATGAATATAAACAAAACCATACATGATCATCAATATTTGTCACATCCAAAATTAAAATACCCAATATACTGTAATTTTTATATATTTTTGTGGTCATGTTAAATATGCTTTGTCACATGTAACATATATCACATCATGTGATTATATTATAAATCCTCACATTAAAATATTATATATATACACATATCATTAATAAAAAATGTATATTTTGATAATAGTGGGATTAAGATTCCTAATAATTATGTTCAACACTTGAACATTATTGAAAAATAACTTTACTTTAGTATATAAATATTATAATTCATTTTAATTCATTTATTAAATTTATAACACTCATAACACTTTCTAAAATTTAATTCTCTTTGAGATCACTTATAATTACTTTTCCTAGGCCTCTTGAATAATGACTAAGTCAGATATATCATATGACCTCAGTCACAATTCCTATTATGCTAGAACCTATTGACTACAAGTAAGAGTCTATAACCAGTATTGGGGAGTCTATAATCCGGATATCATAAAATATAATAAAAACATATAATAAAAAAATGATAACATATTGAAATCATAGTAAAATAATGGGTTTAAAGCTAAAAACTATCATACAAAAACATATAATAATAATATATAATAAAAAATGATAACATATTGACAAAAAATCAAAAATGTGATTAAATATAAAAAATAATCATAAAATAAAAAATACATAAACATGAAATAAAAAAATTAACCCATACGTAACATTCATACATATATCAGTACGATCACCCACTGAACCGACCAAGCAAAAAATGAATACTAAAATAAAAATACATAAGAAAAGGCATGACAAAAATTCCCTCTCCTCTCATAGTTATAATATTTATAATCCATCTAGCTACTCTAGTTTGATCCTCAGTATAATTTGAAGCTTGACCTATATAAAATACATATGGTTTTCACATCCACCAAAGTGCACAAGCGAGATAAAATCATAACACTTAATTGTAAATTTATAATGATTTCCATTATATGTAGCATAATATCTAGTGTGTGTGTTTATATATATATATGAGAAAATAATTAAATTAGTAACATAAACTACACAAGTTATCACCTTGGGTCATTATGAGCTAGCCAACACACCACAACATCATATCCCACCAGCTTCATCCAATTTTAGTGAGAAATGTTGGTTGTCTATGGTACTCATAACAAGTTACACCACTACCTAGAACACAATTTCAGTTAGTTTCTTTAATCTCTAAAATATAATGTTAGGTTACATAGCTAGGATTTATAATTAAATTTTAGGTCAGATAAACATTCTTAAAAACATAAAGTCAGGTCATAAAACCACTCTAATGCATTATTGGGTTTCATAACCTTTCTCTTGAAAACAATACTAGGTCACATAAACACTCTTTAAAACAAATTATTTGGTCACTTGACATCTAAAAATAAAAATGTTCGAACATATAATCACACATAATGATGAATCAATGGGAAAAATATGTTTTCACTTTATTCCCAAGCCTTTGATCCACCACCTAAAAGGAAGAGTCACATCACTAGCACAATACATTAAACCAAACCATGATTCAAAAACAATTAATCCCACACACATACCAAGACCTATCCCTCAACTAGAAAAAATAATACCAAGATCTCTATTATAATATGACATTTAAAATCTACCCATCTTATCCCTTGTCACTCTGCTCAATTTCCTTAAACAAATCCCATCAAATTAACTTCGTATTAGTATTGAATACCGTAGGCCATAACCTATCAGCTCACCTAAATCCACCATTCTATTAATGGATAACTAACCACATATCCATTTATCAAATTTATCCTTATTATTTTCTTGGTATATAGAGTGTACCCATATCCTTACATAACAATTCCAAACACTTATGACCAACTTTGAACACAACTAAATAAATTAACATTATGGGAGTCCATTAATCAACACATTAAATCTAATAAAAATTCCCTCATAATTATTAAATGATAAATAACCCCTATAGAGGTTCTAGTGTATAATTATGGGCTTTTAGTTAGTGATATAGCTACCAAACATTCCTAAAATTCCTCAAAAACGTGTTTAATTCCCACTCTTCTCATTGAAGTCTCTAAAACAACTTAACGTTCAATTCAGAACTCTTTCGGCGCCTACTAATATTTCTCAAAACCAAAACCAAATTGAAACAAACAATATAAATAAATTTATGAACCAAATTTCTTAATATTAAAGGTACCATCTACCTCATTTTTAATGGAGTTATTTCATCCAAGATTGTGGTTTTACTCATTGCTGTTTTTAGAAATGGAAGAATCAGAAAAAATAGGCCCTAAAATGTGATTTAGTCTTGATTAATGATGATGTGAATAAAAAATTAACAATAAAAATTGGTATTTTATTTTCTTTTGAATATTAGTATCCTAATTCAAAATAATTATCCATAAAGGTGTAGACTTTACATTTAGAGAGAATAAAAGGTAGAGGGAGAGAAGGGGCAGAATGGGAAAAGGCTTGGGCTAGTCATGCAGGCTATGAGATAGAAATTTTATGTTTTAAAAACACTTATTTAATTAAAATAAAATTTTAAAACAATTTTTTCTGACACTAGAAGTTTGGGGTTACAATACCTTACATTTAGTTGCAAGGGAAATGGTTTAGTACAGCTACCCAGTCTACCGAATCTCTTGTTAATTTCCATCAGAGTTCTATTATACTAATATTTCCACCCTATATACATGAATTCCAACATAAACTTAAAAATTAAAATAAATGCCTTTTATATTCTCTTTTCATCGTTAAAAAAATCATGCTTAAAACCATAAATGATCCTATATTTCCCTTATTTTAAAATCAATTTTTGATACAAATTCCCCCTAGTCTCTAACTCTTTTGAAACTCAAACCAGTTTTTTCATCCACTGAATCACAATGATAAGGGTTGTTACATTACTATTAATAGGAAATAATGTAACTGTTATATTATATTTTTTATTACCAATATATCCTAAAATATTTTATAAAGTAATTTAATTACTCTACTATCAATATATATTTATTTTACTTTGAACTTATCTATGTTAAAACATATTCCCACTAACATCAAAGAAATTATATTTTTCTAAAATATATTTATAGTACACATGAACTTTTTTGTAAATAAAATTAAATTTTAATAAACATAAATCATATTTAATATTATGTTTTTAGACCAATATTCTTGAAAATAATTTATTTAATTATTTTATCATTATACTGATGGGTTGTAATAACTCATTCCCTCATATTTTAAAAATAACAAGGATAAAATATGATTAAATTTGATAAAAATTCATTTAAAATTTTCTTTAAAACCATATTATGAAATGGATCAAATAATAAACTAAGTATCTAAAAGTAACATCTCATTTTATTTACAAAAAAAGTATTATAATACCTATACCTACAATTCATATGTTTTTTGTAGTTTTAGTATATCCAATTTTTGGGATGGTTTGAGTGGGATCCAATATAAACAAAAACAAGAATATTAAAACCAATTCAAGGTCCAGAAATTAAATTTAATATTAAATTAATAACATGAGAAAATTGAAAATTGTAACCTACATAATCCGTGGTCTAGGTTGAATGTAACAAGTGTTGAGAAAATAGAATGAGGTGACATTAGTTAAACACTGAGCGATGAATCATTTCCTTAGGACCCTGCTGAGACAAGACACCAATGAAACACCCATAATCACTAATTAAACCTCTTTCCAACACTAATAATATTAAACCTAGTGTACATACAATCAAATGAAAAGGTTCTAGGGGGTAATTTGAACCAATCCATCAGTAAAATAACATAATGAAACCAAATCCTACATCGTTCTAGGAAGTATATATTAGTAAACCACATCTAAGGAAACTAGGGAACCCACAACACAACAAACTACATTGAAACATACCTAACAACACATAACAGTTACACCATCATAAAATATCACTCCTCAAAAGTTTTCAAAGAATAGTGTGCTCAAATTATGAAGACAAAACACCCTCAGTCGATCTTAAGACATAAAATCTTTAAAAATATTTTAGAAATCAAGAACCAAGTAACCAATTGAGGAGGCTGGATGTGATACAAGGGAATTATTGATGTTTGAAGTCAATAGAGGGGCCATGGAAAGAAAGAAAAGGGAAAACACCAAAGATGATGAACCATGAACCACTGAATACTAAATAAACCCAAGAAACTAAAATTAATGTAAATAGACCTCTTTTTAAAAATTTATTAATCTTTAAATATTAATGTATAAACTATATCTACTTTTTATGAATAAAAATTACAAGATTCATTCCTATTTATTTTTGAACTCATGTAAATACTCACAATAATTTTTTATTTTATAGTTCATATCATATACACTTAAAAATGGAAAATTTGACTATTAAATTATTTATACCTATCAAAGACTCTCCAAAATAGTGTGATTCACCCAATCAGGTATTCTAAGAAACTAAATATTGAATTCTTTAGCTTTCCACGACATAAAAATCCCCTTACTTTCTAAGACCTCCTTTGGATTTCAAGGGCCTCAGATGAATGTTAGAGCCCCTATAAGTTTTCTACTTATGAATTAAAACTTATTTTTTTATTATCATTAAAGGTATAGAACTTATGCCACCCATTTTATGACCAGCTATCCAGAGTATGTTGAGAATATGATGTAAAATATTATTTAACTCATTCATATTGTATTTCACAATAAATATTTAAGACTATACTGTTAATGATTTTAGAATGAATCCCATGGTTAAATCCAAACATAAAACAGACCCCATCTTGAGGTGCTTAATAAGATAGACTAGGGTAGTATGGGTCAATCATGCATAGACAGGTTCTAAAAATTCCATATCCATTTAGACCAAATTCTAATGTGGAATCAAAAATCTTAGTCTTGTTTGGTCCTCATATTAAATGTATTAGTCCACAATTGGAATTAAGATAGAAAATAATTTTTAATGATATAAAGAATATAGTATTTATTACAATTAAATATTAAAAACAAATAATTATAACATAAATGTTAATATATCTTTTCTTTATATACATAAAAATTTATATTTTTTTATAAAAATATAATATATTAAATTGAAATAACATTATAATAAAAAGAAAAAAAAATCCTAGCTACATGCCAATTATAATTTATTGACCTCGTTCTGCCTAAACCAGTGAGTTTTTTTCTTAATTTCATTTAAGACAGTTTAAAATATGGTCCATTTTTTCTAGTCCATTCCACCAAAAAAATGAGGGTTGGTGTACCTGGCTTACGGTCTTGAGGCCCATTAAGCACCTAAAACCCCATACTATCCAAGACAGTCACATACTTAACAATATTGAGTTTATTAGGTGATTTGGAAAAAAAATTAGTCATTTTTTGGATAAAAATGTTTTTAAAAATGTCTCATTCATCTCATTTTCATGATATATCCTCATTAGCTTATTTATAATCATGAATTATTCTATGTTCTATAATTGGTTTTTCAAAGTAGGTTTCATAGACATAGTTATTTTGTTGACACATTAATATAATCCTTCATATAATTCTAATAAGTATCTATATTGTTTTTTGAAGAACCTTACCAATTACTTTTTCAAGAAGGGGTTCCTATAGTATAATTATTTTCTTTTTATTTGGGAAAAATTCTCATATTTTGGTTCCTATCAACAAAATTTTTCCACTATGTTTCTTGTTTTCATTGATTGATCTTAAAAGTTAATGTTTATACTGATAAAAATTTTTTATATAAGACTTTTTTTTCATAGGAGTGAAATGTTTTAATTTTAATTAATGAGGATATTTATTAAATATTTTTCCCTAAATTGATGACCCATTTTTAATATTCATTATATATTTTAGTAGTCCATAATCCATCTTCACTTAACCTTTTAGTTTAATTTAGTATTTCACTCATTACTAAACTATATAGGTTAATAATCATGTTAATCATGTCATATATGAATCTTAGATAGTTAAATTGAAAAGTCATTAATTAAAAATATAATATTTATTATCCGAAACTCCATTTGGTATCCTAAATTATACTTTTTCCATTATAAGTATAACTCCAAAATCAAATCAAGTATATGAATATAATTCTATTTGCGCCACCCATACCGAATGATTGAGGACGTGAAGATTGATTTTTTAATGAATCTAATAGTGAGTATTTGCAAGGGGTTTTTTAATATCTCATATTCTTATATTAATAAGACCCAACATGTGTAAAATTTATAATCCTTTTTTTGTATCATATAACTTCCACTAAATTAATATATTCCAAACATAGTAATTCATAACACTTCATAAATCTACAGATTTTTGTTACTTATCCAAAAAAATAAAATCTAACTACATATACACATATTAAAATATAATTAATAAGTAATAAATATTAATTAAATCTATGTAGAAGGTTAAAATTATGTGATACCAATCATATTCATAAAAAATTTGGTGAGAAAAGTAGTCAAACTACACTTTTTAGAAAAGATTCTAAACACCCTAGCCTGTGGGAAAGCTAACCAAAAGGTTCACAATAGATAGGTCAATACTTGAGATATAACATAATTACAATATATTACCAAAAAATAATATTTATAAATCATATACTACCTTTACTACTATTTTTATGACCTAAATAAATCATATAATTGGTTAAATGTAACTATATTTTATGCCATATCTCCTTATATACAAATTATGACATCTACAAAAAGTGGTTTAAATTATATTTATATATATCCATTCATAATATAATAACTTTATATTAATTTATAATTATCAATTAATGTGTAAATAAATAAATTATAATAATCAAATATATAGACTCAAGGTATAAATTTATGAACATTTCATAAATAATTGAATTATAATTTTTTTAATGGGCCCATTAGCCTAAAATAAAGTCAAGGGAGACCTAGATTGGTGCAATAAAGTATTATATGGGGATAAATGATAGAATTTATTTATAGTGGATGGGACCTTGAGAGGGTCCAATCGCATTCTTGGAAGAATAAATTTTGGTTCATCATCATATGAGTCCTCATGTAAGTATATAACTAGGGTTGTAATCGTATAGTTGTTGGTATGCACATATGGGAAGAGATAAATCTTATCCTTCTACTACAAGTAACTAAGATCATTTCACATGTGAGGAAGTCTATGAGATGTTTTTTATATCAATGAGTTAGTATTTTATCTCACATGAATAACTGACACATGATATTTCATTATTTACATGGTATGTATATAAAATTCTTATTTAAAATATATGATTTATTAAAGCATTAAAATTTAATATTTTAATTTCATATGTAAATTTAATATTAATTATATAAAAAAGTGACTTTATTTCATTTTCATTATTTTAAAAACATTTCATAAATGAATATAAACCATTTCATATTTAACAATATTTTTCAATTTTTAAACACATTATAAATTAATTTATCACTTTTTTGGAGGGAATATTAATTTAAAACTCAAAAATAAACATTTTATACTAAAAAAATAAACTTAAAAAATGAAAATTCATGATTTTAATACATATAATATTAATTATTAATATTAAATAATTTTAAAAATTATAATTTATTTTAGTATTAAGATGTGATTTTATATAGATGGTTTCTTATAAAATAAAACAAAATTAGATGGAATTGAGTAAAAGATAGTTTCTAAACCTTATTGTTTTATAGTCTGACATAGTCAGATTTCTCCTCACTTTATAACTCATGTTTTTTTAAAACCCATTCTCATTTCATAAAAATATTACAACATTATTTTTATAACGACCCATACTTTACATAAATTGTTAATACTTCAAAATTGAAGCACACTTATTACAACATATGACAAAACCACAAAGGACCGTATAGGTATAGTGTCTTTAGAAACTAGGAAACATAAACAACTGGTTCATAAATCTTCTACAGTGTATCCCATTTATTTCATCATATCTAGGGTCCCTTTTAGCATATTCTACTTAATATCCATCTTCCTGACCTGGGGAAAAGAAAACATACAAAAAGGGTGAGCTCAAATGCTCAGCAAGGGCAAATAAAGGAAATAAAAATCATATCATTTCTCTTTGAAAACCATAACCTGCAAAAGAGATCATAATATCTTAACATGGAATAAATCATAGAAGTGAAAATGAGATCCCCATAATCATAAAATAAAACTTGAAACTTTGTGTCATGCACACATAATCTTGGAAAATAATTTCTTGTTAGTCATGACTCATTGCCAAGACTATCTTAGCGGACAAAGTCCATTTATGAACCGAGTTCACTCCTCGTTTCCGTACGTACGCACGAGCGATGATATTGTTCCCATGATCGTGGAATTATATTTCAGTGTATTTATACTATTTCAGTATCCATATCACTTTATAATAATCATATATAGTTACTCATTACACCATTATACCCATCCTTGTAAGGTGATGGTGGAAAATAGATTACACCACAGCGTGGAGACGGTATTCCGTACGTACGCACGCGCGGTGATTTCATTTTTCCGTAGGATGGATAGAAGGTGAATTAGGGTTGTTTCATATTTATAATAACATATCAGTATGTAAGTAATGCTTATGTTATTACTTTATCATGAAACAACTAAATAAGAAGAAGTTGAAGAAGAAAGAAATTGAAAAGATTGGTAATGGGTATTACCTCTTCTTTGAAACGCCTCTTTGAATCCTCCACTTAGGGAACTAAGATTGGTCTTTGAAGAAGACCAGTACCTATAGGATTATTCTAGGGAAGTGGAGAAGGGATTTTGGCAGGGTTTGGCCGAGTTTGAGTGCTCAAATTGGTGTGAGTAGGAGGGGGAGGAGGTGCCCTTTTATAAGGGAGGAGAGGGGCACCCTTAGGAATATCTCAAAATATTATTTTATATTAAAGTCAAAATCGGTTTATAATGGTTCCAAATGGTCTTATTTTGACGGTATAGTGGGGATGGGTCGAAATCCTATCAACCAATAGGATTTAGACAAGTTTAGGTTATTATTTTAACCTTATCAATTAGATTTAACTCTAAGTTAAATAATTTAACTTTTATCGTGACTTTTTGTTTTCTTACACTATATGGTTAATACACATACTATAACATTACAAACGAACCCCAAGTTGTTTATTATTAATATATATATCCTTATCTAAGTCATTTGGCCGAACCTTAGATTTTTAGGAATAAAATAACAATTAATAATATAATATTTGATTTAAAAACTATTTTGTGTCAATTTTGACACTATTTGATATATGATTTTTTTGAAAGTCATAACAGAATTATATGTTCGAACACAGTTGATTAAATCAACACTAATATATCATAGTAACCTAGAAAATTAGTGGAATTCATAAAAAGTCTCAAATTGCATTTATTTGAGCATTTATAACATCAATTATGTTAACATTTCCTTAAAAGGGTAATTACTGCATCATCGTTGTGTCATAAATAAATTAATATATTTAAAGTCTAAAAATTATAAATAAAATATCATTATGTAGGAAATCTTTTTATATTTCTAATTAATATTTATAGTCGAATTTATCTTATGTATAACCCCATATTAAAAATGTTTTAGTTATTAAACTTTGATTTTAACTATTTTAACTATTCATTAAATAAAATAATATTTAATGTCATAATCTAATCCAAGTGGACCTAAATGGTCATATTTTATTCCTAAGTTTGTTTTTGGTCTAATTACACTTATCTGATAGAATTAGGACATGTGTTAGGGTAATAATAATATCATCTTTACCCTTAATTACCCTATTTACTTTTTACCATGGTAAAAAAAGGTAAAAAGTTACTATTCACCAAAAATTATTTTCATCTCATTGAACCACATTTTAGTCCTTGATATTAACCGTGTCTCTTGTATTTTCGAAATTCCACTCACAGAAGCGGTAAAATTAAGTTTTATGAAAAATTCAGTTTTTTAACTACCACTTAGTGGTTTCACTATTCATCAAAAATTGAAAGTTTTCAGAAAAATACCAAAATTTCACCCTAGGATAATTTCGATATTCCGAATCCAAAAATGAAGTCCATTTTGAAAAATAGAATTTATAAAATTTCAAAAAGTGGTTATTACTATTCATAACGGCTAGTTTTAATAATATTTTAAAAGCATATCGTTGTTTAGTGAAACTCGATATTGCGTACGACACAAGCTATCGAGGAAGGTCGCAATTTCGTGTAAAGCAAGCCAAGAAAGTGTTGTGTAGAAAAAGAATACTTTGATGATTTATATAACATAAAAGTCTCGGGTGTTACATTCTACCCCCCTTAAAATAAATTTTGCCCTCGAAATTCGTCACTTTGTAACAAACAGATGAGGATACCTCTCCCTCATCATATCCTCAAGATCCCATGTAGCTTCTTCTAATTGGTGGTTCCTCCATAAAACTTTCACCAATAGAGTGGTCTTGTTTCGTAGGACTTTTTTGCTACGATCCAGAATCTCTATCGGTTGTTCTTCATAAGAAAGATCTTGCTCCAGCAGTACAACTTCTGAGCTGAGTACATGTGAAGGATCTGGTATGTACTTTCTCAAGAGAGATACATGGAACACATCGTGAACTTGAGAGAGATTCGGTGTAAGTGCCAATCGGTAAGCTACCTTCCCAACACGATCCAGTATTTCGAAAGGACTGATATATCTAGGGCTCAACTTCTCCTTCTTTCCAAATCTCATAACCCTCTTCCAGGGAGATATTCGTAAGAACACTTTATCACCCACTTCAAACTCTAGGTCTTTTCTTCGGTTTTCGGCATAACTTTTCTGTCGAATCTGAGCTGCTCTTATGTGTTGTTTAATAGATCTGACCTTTTCTGCCATTTCATCAACGAGATTAGGTCATAATAGATTTCTTTCCCCAACTTCATCCCAGAAAGTCGGAGTCCTGCATTTATTTCCATATAGAGCTTCATAAGGAGCCATCTGAATACTGGAGTGAAAGCTATTATTATAAGAAACTTCCACCAAAGGTAGGTGTTGATCCCAACCTCCTTTGAAATCCATAGAGCAAGATCTCAACATATCTTCTAGGGTTTGAATTGTTCTCTCAGACTGACCGTCTGTCTGAGGATGATAAGCAGTGCTGAAACTCAACTCTGTATCCAGAGTATGCTGAAGACTTCGCCAGAACTTCGAGGTAAATCTCAGATCCCGATCAGATATAATAGAAATTGGTACTCTATGCAATCTTACCACTTCCTTTACATATATCCTGGCAAGCTGATCTAGAGAGAAATCCTCTCTAATAGCAATGAAGTGTGCAGACTTTGTAAGACGATCAACTATGACCCAGATAGCATTATTGCCTTTGGATGTTTTAGGAAGTCCTGTGACAAAGTCCATTGTGATGTTTTCCCATTTCCATTCGGGTATGGGTAATGGTTGTAACATCCCCTTAGACTTCTGTCTCTCAGCTTTAACTTGTTGAAAAACCAAGCATCGAGAGACATATTCAGCAACATCTCTTTTCATGCCATCCCACCAGAAGTACTCTTTCAGGTCCCTATACATCTTCGTGCTTCCAGGATGAATAGAGAATGAAGAACTATGAGCCTCATCCAGCAGATCCTTCTTTAATTCGGGGATGGGAGGAACACAAACCCGATTCCTGAACATTATTATCCCATCACAATCAAGGTTGAATTCAGGAACATTTATCACCTTCTTTTGTAACTCGACATCTTCTTTCTGTGCCTCTTTAATCTTCACATGTATAGATGGTTGAACATTCATTTGAGAAAGATAAGATTTTCCCCCTTCCATTATAATTCCAAGATCTATCCTTTGTAAATCCATAAATATTGGATCTTTTGTGATCCTCATCATGGATAAACTAGCATGGTCTTGTCGACATAATGCATCTTCCACCTTGTTTGCTTTCCCAGGGTGGTAATGGATTGAGCAGTCGTAATCCTTAATCAGCTCCAACCATCTTCTTTGACGCATATTCAACTCCTTTTGTGTGAAAATATACTTTAAACTTTTATGATCAGTATAAATATCACACCTTTCACCATAAAGGTAATGCCTCCAAATCTTTAATGCAAATATTACCACAGCTAACTCCAAATCATGTGTTGGGTAATTCTTCTCATGGATTTTCAACTCTCGTGAGGCATAAGCTATCACCATATCATTTTGCATAAGAACACACCCCAATCCCTTCTTGGATTCATCACTGTAGATCACAAACCTTTCTCCACTACAAGGTAGTGTGAGCATAGGTGCACTGGATAACCTTCTTTTCAACTCCTTGAAATTCTCTTCACATTCCTCTGTCCAAACAAACTTAACTCCTTTCCGAGTCAACTTGGTGAGTGGGTTAGATAATCGTGAAAAATATTTTACAAAACGTCGATAATATCTAGCCAAACCAAGAAAACTTCGGATCTCAGTTACTGTTGTTGGTCTCGACCATCTTTCGATAACCTCTATTTTTGCTGGATCCACAGATATCCCCTATTTTGAGATTATGTGACCCAAAAATGCAACTTTTTGAAGCCAAAATTCACACTTGGTAAATTTGGCATAAAGCTTCTCCTTTCTCAGGATCTTCAATATAATTCTCAAGTGATCTTCATGATCTTCCTTGCTCTTTGAATAGACAAGAATATCGTCTATAAAGACTACCACAAATTGATCAAGATAGTCTCTAAAGACTCTATTCATTAGATCCATGAAGATAGCAGGGGCATTAGTAAGACCAAATGGCATCACTATAAATTCATAGTGTCCATACCTTGTACGGAAGGCCGTCTTTGGTATATCCTCCCTTTTGACCGTTAATTGATGATACCCTGAACGAAGATCAATCTTGGAAAAGTATTGAGCTCCGCGTAGTTGGTCAAATAAGTCATCAATGCGTGGGAGAGGATATTTGTTCTTGATATTGATCTTGTTAAGTTCTCGATAATCAATGCAGAGTCTCATTGATCCATATTTATTCTTAACAAAAAGAATAGGTGCTCCCCAAGGTGATGCACTAGGGCGTATGAATCCCTTATCAAGATTCTCTTGGAGTTGCTTCTTCAATTCCTGCAACTCAATTGGGGCCATTCTATAAGGTGTCTTTGAAATAGGCAAAGCACCCGGTACGAGTTCTATTGAAAATTCAACTTCACGATTTGGTGGAAGACCCGGTAATTCCTCTAGAAAGACATCATCAAACTCTTGTACGATGGGCATATTATAAATTGCGAGTTTCTCACCAACCATTTGAGATAAATAACCTTCATTTAGTGGAAACAATACCCATAAAATGGAAGAAATTTCCACTGGAAGGTTATGTTCATCTTTGCATTGATAGACGATCATAGATTGATATGGAATATGAAATGTGACTTCCCTTCTTTGGAAATTGATATGAGATCCGTATAAAGAAAGCCAATCCATGCCAAGAATCACATCGAATTCCACTAAAGGAAGGATCACAAGATTTGCGGGAAGCACTTTCCCACAATCGTCAATTGGAGAATAATTATAAACTTTTGATGCGATTGATGTGCCATTAAGTGTTGTCACAGCTTACTCAACATCTAATTGTTGAGGTAATATGGTGATACCCTTAGAAAATTCTTTAGAAATAAAAGAGTGGGTGGATCCAGAATCAAATAAAACATTTGCTATTTTAGAGTGGATGGTAAGTGTACCATTCACCACTTCGTTATCATACTCCACATCGCTGATAGAAATTGCATGTGACATTCCTTTGTCTTTAGCCTTAAGAGTTTATTGACGTCGACCATCATCATCAACCCTTGGATTTGGGCATTGATTGGCATAATGCCCCATATCCTTGCACTTGAAACATTGAAGTGTAGTAGGTTCATTCTGTGTATCCCTTCCTTTGTTTGCATCATTAGACATCTTCTTCCCATTATCGCGGCAGTCAAATGCCCGATGACCTTCCTTTCCACATTTGAAACATTTACTTGTCCCTTTAAGACAACTCCCTCCATGTTTCTTTCCACACTTTGAGCATAAGGGAAATCTCATCTTCTTTTCAGTGTGCTCTTTAGATTTTCCTTTGAATTCCATTTTCCTCTTCTTATCAAACCCATATGACTGATGGGATACTCCAATCTCTATCTCAACTTTGAGATCACATCAAACGATTTCCTCGTAGCTATTGAAGTCCCTTATGGATAACACCCTTCGAAGACTTGGTTTTAAGCCACTAAAGAATCGATTGATCTTACTCTCAGGTTGGATAATAATACCAGAAGCGTACCTTGCAAGTCTTGTAAAATTTGCTTCATAGGTACCAACAGATTCATCATCCTTTTTCTTTAGTTCAAGAAACTCTTTCTCCATCTTTGTTTGGAGAATACGAGGGAAGTACTTATTGAAAAATACGTTCTTAAACTCATCCCATTCCATGGAATCAATTTCATCCCTTTGCCTCGTATTCTTAATAAGATTCCACCATTGATCAGAATCTCCTTCCAAACGATACACTGCTAGGATGACTTTATCATGTTCAGAACATTGAAGAACTGAAAATTTCTTTTCAGTAGTACTAATCCATAGTTCAGAAACTAATGGATCAGTAGACCCGCTGAAAGAAGGTGGATGCTTCCTCATGAAGGATTCAACAGAATGTTTCTCCTTCCTTTGCTCGTTTGGAAGTCCTGCATGATTCATAGCTTGAGAAAGTTGTGTGAGCATGGCTACAAGATTTTGCATTCCAGCTCCCATATCGTTTGGTTGCTCAGGGGGACAATCATTGCATTGCCCATCACATTCCGCATTAACACGGTTCTTTCGGGGTTCCAGCCATTGACTAAAACCAAGAAGAATAGTATGAGGAACACTAATTATAATAGGAAAACCACATAATTCAAGAATAAAATTTTCATGCTTAAGGTCTTATCCTAGGTTATTCATGGCCATTTCTAAAACACAAAGATTGTTTTCTATGCTTAGAATTATCCTTAGGGTTCTTACTAAGGCTTTCACATCCTAGTTTCCAAAGGTTGACTATAACCTCCCTTTGATACCAACTATAACGACCCATACTTTACATACATTGTTAATACTTCAAAATTGAAGCACACTTATTACAACATATGACAAAACCACAAAGGACTGTATAGGTATAGTGTCTTTAGAAACAGGGAAACATAAACAACTGGTTCATAAATCTTCTACAGTGTCTCCCATTTATTTCATCATATCTAGGGTCCCTTTTAGCATATTCTACTTAATATCCATCTTCCTGACCTGGGGAAAAGAAAACATACAAAAATGGTGAGCTCAAATGCTCAGCAAGGGAAAATAAAGGAAATAAAAATCATATCATATCTTTTTGAAAACCATAACCTGCAAAAGAGATCATAATATCTTAACATGGAATAAATCATTGAAGTGAAAATGAGATCCCAATAATCATAAAATAAAAGTTGAAACTTTGTGGCATGCACACATAATCTTGGAAAATCATTTCTTGTTAGTCATGACTCATTTCCAAGACTATCTTAGCGGACAAAGTCCATTTCTGAACCGAGTTCATTCCTCATTTCATTCCTATATCACTTAACCGAAATAACCTTCTGTTCCAACCATGTCTATCTCATGAGATATAAAATATTTACCCAATGCATTGGAGGGAGATATAGGTCCCACCCATCTCATAATGATACCATTCTTATGTGTGCCACAAAATCATAAACCATACATCATTGCATAACCCATGTAAAAAAAATGGGATTCTTGAAACATCATGACATCATAAAACAAATCATATAAGGTAAATGACTTCATAAAAATAATTCCCTCAAAACATAATCAAATCAATGTAATAATAGGGATTAAAACAGAACCCTATATTATCTTCGATGGAAAATAATTTTGATAAAACATTTGAACTCCATTCTTGAGGAAAATATCTTTTCTACTTCAAAAAAACTTTTCTTTTCTTAACATGTCATACAATTATAAACTAAAAGATGTTGATTAAAAATAATCTTGAAAACATGTAAAGGAATCTTCTTGGAAATAATGTTTTAAAAATCCATTCATGCCCTATAAGTTTAAAAAAAACATTCTTCTCGTACTTTTGTCGGAAAATTCAAAAAGTACCTCGTACGAAAAATGACAAAAGATTCCTTTCATATCTTTTAATAAAAACTCACCGAAGGGTAAAATTGGATTTAAAAAATTGTAGGTGGATGTAAATAATATTACATACTGAGGAAACATGGATGTGGATGATAAAATACACCCCAGCAAATACCAAAGTATAAACAATCTCGGATAAAATGAGATTGTGATATTTTCCCTTACCTTAGGTCCGATTTTATTTGTACGTGTCCAAAGCTCTTGTATAATGGTTTAAATAATGTTATTGACTTATTCCAGAATCATACATATTGATATGATATCATATATGGTCATATTCTTAGCTTCTTATTAGTAATATTTCATTGTTACTTGTTACTCGGGTCTTTATTGCCTTTTGTTCTTATGCGTGTTTTGCCGAATAAATTCTTATTCTTCTTTTAAGGTTATAGATAACTTATATCCAGAATGGTATTAGTGTAACATATATCATATTTATTCGTTCAATTCATTTATATAATTACTATGTAATGATGATCATGTAGAACGAGTCACATCACATCGTGGAGACAGCATTCCGTACGTACGCACGAGCGATGATATTGTTCCCATGATCGTGGAATTATATTTCAGTGTAATTATACTATTTCAGTATCCATATCACTTTATAATAATCATATATAGTTACTCATTACACCATTATACCCATCCTTGTAAGGTGATGGTGGAAAATAGATTACACCACGGCGTGGAGACGGTATTCCGTACGTACGCACGCGCGGTGATTTCATTTTTCCGTAGGATGGATAGAAGGTGAATTAGGGTTGTTTCATATTTATAATAACATATCAGTATGTAAGTAATGCTTATGTTATTACTTTATCATGAAACAACTAAATAAGAAGAAGTTGAAGAAGAAAGAAATTGAAAAGATCGGTAATGGGTATTACCTCTTCTTTGAAACGCCTCTTTGAATCCTCCACTTAGGGAACTAAGATTGGTCTTTGAAGAAGACCAGTACCTCTAGGATTATTCTAGGGAAGTGGAGAAGGGATTTTGGCAGGGTTTGGCCGAGCTTGAGTGCTCAAATTGGTGTGAGTAGGAGGGGGAGGAGGTGCCCTTTTATAAGGGAGGAGAGGGGCACCTTAGGAATATCTCAAAATATTATTTTATATTAAAGTCAAAATCGGTTTATAATGGTTCCAAATGGTCTTATTTTGACGGTATAGTGGGGATGGGTCGAAATACTATCAACCAATAGGATTTAGACAAGTTTAGGTTATTATTTTAACCTTATCAATTAGATTTAACTCTAAGTTAAATAATTTAACTTTTATCGTGACTTTTTGTTTTCTTACACTATATGGTTAATACACTTACTATAACATTAAAAACGAACCCCAAGTTGTTTATTATTAATATATATATCCTTATCTAAGTCATTTGGCCTAACCTTAGATTTTTAGGAATAAAATAACAATTAATAATATAATATTTGATTTAAAAACTATTTTGTGTCAATTTTGACACTATTTGATATATGATTTTTGTGAAAGTCATAAAAAAATTATATGTTCGAACCAAGTTTATTAACTCAACAATAATATATCATAGTAACCTATAAAATTAGTGGAATTCATAAAAAGTCTCAAATTACATTTATTTGCGCATTTATAACATCAATTATGTTAACATTTCCTTAAAAGGGTAATTACTGCATCATCATTTTGTCATAAATAAATTAATTTATTTAAAGTCTAAAAATTATAAATAAAATATAATTATGTATTAAATATTTTTATCTTTCTAATTAATATTTATATTAGAATTTATCTTATGTATAACCCCATATTAAAAATGTTTTAGTTATTAAACTTTGATTTTAACTATTTTAACTATTCATTAAATAAAATAATATTAAATGTCATAATATAATCCAAGTGTACCTAAATGGTCATATTTTATTCATAAGTTTGTTTTTGGTCTAATTACACTTATCCAATAGAATTAGGACATGTGTTAGGGTAATAATAATATCATCTTTACCCTTAATTACCCTATTTACTTTTTACCGTGGTTAAAAAAAAGTAAAAAGTTACCATTCACCAAAAATTATTTTCATCTCATTGAACCACATTTTAGTCTTTGATATTAACCGTGTCTCTTGGATTTTCGAAATTCCTCTCATATAAGCGGTAAAATTATTATTATGAAAAATTCAGTTTTTTAACTACCACTTAGTGGTTTCACTATTCATCAAAAATTGAAAGTTTTCAGAAAAATAACAAAATTTCACCCCAGGATAATTTCGATATTCCGAATCCAAAAATGAAGTCCATTTTGAAAAATAAAATTTATAAAATTTCAAAAAGTGGTTATTACTATTCATAACGGCTAGTTTTAATAATATTTTAAAAGCATATCGTTGTTTAGTGAAACTCGGTATTGCGTACAACGCAAGCTATCGAGGAAGGTCGCAATTTTGTGTAAAGCATGCCAAGCAAGTGTTGTGTAGAAAAAGATTACTTTGATGATTTATATAACATAAAAGTCTCGGGTGTTACAATTTTCATACTTGTAATAGGTAGTGTAATCACCATTCTATTATCCCAATGATGACCATAGTAAAAACCTATATTTTTTGGGTTTGGAAAAATAAAAATAAAAATTATTTTTTTAGATTTTTAGTGATATATAGTTTGATAACCATAATTAATATCAGGATATTTATGGTTTTAACTTCATTATTAGATGGCTTTGGACATGGAATGAGTCTTGGATATGAGTACTGGCGATCGAGTGGATTTTAGGGTACGGCCTTATGAGTACATGTCATGTGCAGGTTAACAACAAAATAGGATATGTCATGGTGCATTTGGATTGGATGTTTTGGTTGGACCTAATGGATACTAACTATATAGATTCATGTGGTTCTGTGGTGTGGTGTGGTGTGGTGTAAAATAGTAGGTGGAGAGGGGTGCATGTTATAGTGTAGTAGAGGGAATTTTACAGTAACTCAGCATGGAACAATGGAAACAGCGAGGAATATGGTCCACAATGTAGTGATCATTTTATTGAGGGGATATGTTCTGAATCTATATTGGATATTATGGAGGATCTTGGACATGGTTTCTATCTTTTTGGGATCCTAAGGGGAATTTGGGAGGCACACTATGGCATAAAACATTCCTTGGTATAATCCATGGTCTGCCCAAACCATTTGCAAATAGAGGGGATTTTAAATTTGGTAATAAAAACCTTCACATATCCTCTATTTCACTATCATTTAAGGAAAAAGGGTCTCTTTCTCCCTTATACATTTTTTGAACATCAAAGAAAATGTTTTTAGTTTTGATGTTTTCTTCATGGAAATTAGAGGCTAGTTCTCATCCTACATCCTCTATTTATCCTCTTCTACATTATTCTATAATTTCGACCAACCCATTTTAGAGTTTCATTGTCGATTCAACTAGATCATGGTGGAATTATCTTGATATGATGGGGATTATGTTCGATGTGTCTAGAGGATGTCCCTGAAGGGTTATCAAACATTTTTACAGACCATTTTTTTGAAGGTATGTTTCTTGATGATTTGATTTATGTGTTTTTCATAAATCGGATGAAATTTTATTTTTATTAGGTTCATATTGATATTGATTCTTCTTGGGATAGTGTCAAGATGATTTCATGTACTTTCATGAGATTTTGGTCAACATTTTAGTGTAAAAAGGATACCCTGAGAGATTTGGAAAATCATTCCTAAATTTACTAAATCAAATTAAGTTATAAATTTCTATAAAATGAATTGGACAGTTAAATATAATTTTTTATAATTTTTTATTGTTTTTCATGGATTTAAAAGGGCCTCATGTGGGTTTATTATTGCCATTGTATTTGTAAAATCTCGAGCAAGATATTTCTAGCTATGATTAAAGGGTATAACTCTATGATCGAGGTAGACGATTCATAAAATTTTTATCTCTTGTATTTTTAATTTTTATAGTTTCATGTTATATTTAGTCTCAACAATGAGGTAGAAAAACCATATAATTAAAAAAAATTGATTAATTTAAATGAAATTTCTGTGAAAAATAGAAAAAAGAGACAAGGGGTGACGATGAACCCATCTGATCTAGTTTTATTACCTTAGATGCTGATTTTCGATCCCTTGATTATGATTACAAACTCTAAGACAATTGGACCCTGAGGACTGAAAATTAAATGAATTAGGTGTATCTGAACTATTTTTTAGTTCATTCAGTGGACTCATAGAATATAAGGGTGTTGTAATGGGGTTTTTAGCTTGAGTAGGCCATTTGAGAAGCTTTTGATTCCTTAGAGTCTTTAGGAAAATCGAGATAAACATGGGTTAAGTGTTCGCCACTGAGATGTGATTACATGGGTGTGTAAACCCTATGGATATTTATGGATCGAATGGGTGTGGGGAACAACATAGGGTTACATTGAAAGGGGATGTGTTAAATGATTTCCCCTATGTGATATTGATACAATATTACTTAAAGGGCCAATGTGACTATGGGATTGTTAGGAAAATCTGGGGGGACATTATGACGTTTGAGTGATGGTTATTTAGCAATGATGTGGGGAAAATATAGAGGAACCCATAAGTGGTGTCTATGATTTTGGTGACTTAGGGGACCTCAGTGGGTTCCTTAGTGATCTGTTGACTTAAGAGAGGGTGTGTACGGTAATGGGTAGTTATGATTGAAGGTTTCACATTAGAATGACAATCAATGAAGTTGGATTACTATGGTTGTGGTGATCATAGTACATTCACTTGATAGGTCAACCCTAGATTTTGATATGGGTATGAGTAAATCGATGACCCTATCGATATGAAACTAATGATATTATTTGGGTTAGATACACTACCCAGTACAATATATCTAGATGCATGGGATGAATTGTTTTTTCCTTTGATCATTCCATCATGATTACTAATATATGATGGTATGGAGAGATTCATTTCCCCCAAAATGTGATATATTAGATGGATGGGAGGGTTTCACTACCCCAATGTAATATAAGGGATATATAAAAGGTATTTAATACACCAAATGTGATATATGAGATGAATGATTAGGACACACTCCCCCCCCCTTAAGGAGATATAATTGTGATAGAATATGGGAGGCATGAATTTATAATTAATCATCAATATACTATGATATTTTACAGAAGGGGTGTACAAACCATGATGAGTGGTACATGTGAGATGATCTAGGGGAATGCACTACCAACCAAGTTATTGGTATACAACTTGATTCCTAAGATTCTATTTTAGGATCTGGTCGTTGTTCGTGATGCTATTGGATTACCTATTATTTTACCCAAGTAATCATCCATGGGACTAATATATATTGTAATGATTGTGTGACATGTTTAGAGGTACTATGACTATAGCTGAAGTTGGTTCGGGTCAATCTAATGTGTTACATTAAAACATGAGGATTGATAGTGTTTATCTATTTATGATTCTTCACCAAATTTATTATTATATCATGTATACGAAATATATAAACAAAATTTAGTGGTTATATACCAGACTTTTTTGGTGGTAACCTACTGAGTTTCACACCCTACTTGGGGGGGCCATGCTACTTGGGTACCCAAACTGACTCACTGATCACGGGATTAAGTTGGTAAGAGGCTCAAAGTTTCCTGATCGAACATGATATCTCCAATGTATTAGAGACGAGTATTAAGGTATGTTTCAATGATTATAGTACATGATTGTACATATTATTTCATTTCTTTTATTGATTATGTGTGATAAACCTAGTGGAAAATCAGTTGATGTATTGGCATGACCATGACTCTGTGTAACCTCTTACTTCCACATTTTCATTTGATATTGCGTGTTATATTTTTTTGCTTCCATGTAATTTTATTATTTATTGTGCATATTTTTTAGTTATCCTTTTTATGATTGCACACTCTGATACAGGGGTATAACTTCACCATGTTAACACCATAGTCAATTGCATATATTTAGTAGCCTATGGAATATGAGGAGGTGTTCCTGAAGTCAAGTAGTGACCCGATATGATTTCCACTCAATTTGAACTAATTTAGATACTTTACAAAGTGGCATCAGAGCTTATATGACTAATATCACAGATTATATTAGTGTTTTATTTTTTCTTACTATTTGGGAAATAGTAGACAAATGATATAGTAATGTGTTAGATATTGTGATGGATGTTGAACTAGTGCATCACAAATAACATTTTCTATGGAAGTTCAAGGTTTACTGGGGAATAGGTTTTTTATTATTTGTTTCTTCTTTTACTTTTGTATCATTTTATCTTATGTTATGTACTTGAGATTTCAAATTTATGATTTATGGATTTTTAGCACTTGGACCATTGGTAAGAGGTCATGTGCATGAATCCTATTTGGATCATAGGATTTACATGACATACATGTTATGTATGAGATTGATATCACTGATATGGAGTGTTCAACTACTTAAGTGTCAACTATAAATTATATGGTGTTTTTTATTATAACTTGGCAGTGACATTATAAATAGTTAAACCACATTATATTTAATCTAAAGATAGGTTATCTGCATTCTATGAAGGGATGATCTTTGATGGTGATAATATAATACCCCATATAAAGTATGTATAGTGGCCCATGTAGAATGGTATGTGTATTATATTCCTTATTGATAATCCCCTAGTTATTGGTTTTAGTACTAGACCTGAAAAAAATGGTTTCTATTACGAAATGTGTTAATAACAACCAATATGGTGTTTTCCATATAGCTTCATCAGGGAATTATAATTAACTGAACCATATGGATACAGTGTATTAACACAATAATATAAGATGATGCTCTTATATATATATATACATATATTTTCTGATAGATGAGATTGGGGTCCTCGAGGGTGTGGCTCCCATATGTGGAGGTTTGTTGAGGATCTATCTAGGATAGTTATTCTCAAGGGGTAGTCCCATAGTGTATTTCGGGGGAGGATCTATGCCATGGTAGGTTGGTTAGTTGACATATCATATATGATATATATATGATCACCCTAGAGTAGGTGTTTGGGAATGTGATTTTCTAGGTGATATTTGGAAATATAACATAGTGGTGTTTCCCATTATATATGACCTGTATGGTATGTAATTTGTGGGCTAGGAGATAGAACCTATTTCTTTGAAATATACCCCAGGGTATTGGTGAGTCAAGTGATGCTTATAAGGGTAACCTGATAGAGATTTTATCCTGTGATCATGAGTCTCATAGAAGTGAAAAGTATAGGTTGATACTTTCAATTATAAGATTAGTGAATGTGAGATGATATTGGGTATATGGTACAGGAATGAAAATTACTTAGATTTTCTTGAGTAAAACACACTAAGTTAGATATATGTTTGTATTGAGGTGAGTTTCAGAGGGAATTATTATTTTTCATTATAGATACAGTGATTTTATGTGTGGTTCACAATGATATATAAAATTATGATCCTAGATTATTTGAAAATGTATGGTTATATCATGGGTAGATGCTTATTTTTTCTTGATGACACTAGTTGGTGGGTGATCATGTGGTAGGCCATATAATAGGAGAAATGCCTATTTTTGAAAAGGATCAGAGAGGTTTCTTCTAGTTATATGAGTTTGACATTTTAAGAAGCATGGTTTATGATTTAGGTGCTTGACAAAAGGTTTTATGATATGTGACTCATGGGATCATGAGACAAATTCCTTTATTGGGGCTATACTGGAGAGTACTATCATTGGATTTAGATGATATTTGGGAAGTTCACATAGGTTATGTGTGATGCTATTTGAATTAAAAATCAAGGGGTGACCATATGTGGGTTGAGTGTTGATGGAATTGATGGAGAACCTATAGGAACAGTGACTCAGGGGTTTGGTGATAATGATGAATGTCTCCACTAGGATGACAATGAAGTCATGGATGGATAGTGTTAGTATTGATAGGATGGTAGATAATGGGTTAAGAAGAGTGGCACATGTGTAATGATGGGACTGATTGAGGTTTCACTTGAGGAGAAGTGTAAGGGAATCTATATTGTGGAGGGCACACCATTATCTATTAGAGGATGTTCTGTTATTATAATTGATAATTCAATGAATGATGAGGTTGATATTCTTGGTGGGTTAGGAATGGTTAGTGATTGATGCATCACATGAGCACTTGGGTATGGTTGGATAGTCATATCCAGTCCTTATGGGAAGTAAAATATGGTTTGTTAGATATAGATATATGACACCATGGGGTTAGGGTTATTTTTTTGTTGAGACTGATTGTTGGATGATAGAGGAGGTACTAGGATTCCATTATGAATATGGATCCAAATTTATATTTATTTGTTAGTTAAATACATATGTGGAATATAGATGTAATTTTTGATAGAACCCATGCATAGGCATTGGTCTTGGAATGGATTTTATATGATATAATTGTAAGTATGATTAGAGATACACTATTGATTAGGATGAGAGCATGATGACTGATGTTTTTTTCTTGTTGGTGATCCAACCTTGGAATTGCACCATGATTTAGGCTCAGAACATGGTGTAAGTTTTTTAGGATTCGGTGACACCTCAATGGATTTAGGAATCATGATCGGATGATGAGATAGAACATCAGTAGGAATAGAATGTAATTATAGAAAAAAATAATATAGAAAATGATGGACCAAAAATTTCATGAAAAATTGGGAATGGGGAGTTTGAAACCATATTGAGTGGTTTGCTGGAGTGCTGAATGTGTGTTTTTTGGTAGGAAATTATGATGCTGGGGATCACCATAGATCATATTTGGCTGTTACAAGTTGAAGATTATGGTGGGGAGAACCATGATCCAGATGATAAGTTGATTGATGTCATTATGGTCTCTCATTATGGATACTAGTGGGTAATAGTCATCTAAGGGTTTCAGTGATTGTGATGAGTGGTATATTTATTTCAATGAATAGGCTACCTCATTATTGGATTTCCACAGTAGAAGTTCATTTGAAATTTTGAAGTAGAATGTGATACATTAGATATTAATTGAAATACATGATAGATTGAGGTAAATGGTTGAAAGGTCTAAAAGGGTTCTTGAGGATGAGATGTTCTATGGTGGGTGTCACGAACCAACCCAGGTTGACCCTGAATCGGTCACTCAATCCGTTCCACGACATGGCCTGAGAGGCGTTCCCGATCCTTTCGGGATGGCGACAAGCACCAGAGCATCAATAGATGCTATGGGAACAATTTCACCCAATATGAGTAAATAATGTAGTAGAAATAAAATAGAGCAACACAAAATAAGTAAACCGAACAAAACGTCCAAACATGAACAAAATAAAAACAAAACTAACCAAACATGATGTCCAAACTAACTCTGTGCGACCTCGCAGGTCACTCTCCGACTCAACGATCAAGTGTCTCCCAAGGCGAGTGCACACAAGATGTAGCCCACACAAACACTAAAAACAGAAAAGAACTATAGGCATGAGTATTAAAACTCAATAGGATGGCCCGATATCTATTCCCAATGCACTACCTTTAAAATAAAAGAAACACCATTTAAAATTTGATCTACAATTTATAAAAGTAAGTTTTTCTACATGTTACTCAAAAAAATAACAAGTCATTGCCCCTATTCATTTCTCAAAAACCCAAGTCATTCTTTCAGTGAGACATTAGAATTTTTTTTCAAAGGGGAAGTGATATTTAAATTGTCAATTTGCACAAAAAGTATCAAACACCTTTCTTTGAATTTTTTTTTTCATAAACCACTTTAAAACCACACATCACTTTCTAGTAAAAACACTACACTTGAAAACGCAATAGTAGTTACACAGTAAGGGAAATTAAAATAAAATATATACAAGTACCATATTCATCACATCAAGTAACTGAAAGCCAACAGACATTGGTGAACCTAGGAGATCAAGAATAAACCAGAAGTCACCAATACATGAGAAATAATCCCCGTTGACATGTCACACACGATGAAATCAATATTACCAATACGCTCTAACATCCTTTATCAGGCAGGCCGAGGGAAAATCCCCTAGTAATAAACCCAATATATCCACCTACTATGGGCCACTGGTTAGTACCATAACCTACCAGTGTAACAAACATTCTTAGAATATTCTCTCAATATACCAGTTTCCCATGTCTCAAGTGTTTGGAAAGGGGGTGATCCAACCAATGCTAACTGAGCATCCAATCATATATATATATATATATATAAAGCACAATAGGCATCACCCCTGGCCAATCCATGGGATAACCTCTTGCCTTTTAACTACTCAAGTACCCAAGAGCCTCTAAGAACGGCCTCCCAAATAATCAATTTCAACCAAGGCCGGAGAGTAATCCTAGGAGGGTTTTTATCAAAACATTTTCATCATTTTCCATAAAGTTCCAAACATGCATTAAATACATTTCATAATCACGACTTTAAAAAGAACCAAAATGCTTGTTCATTCTTCAGAATAAATCAGGTATCATTAAAACTAGAAGTATAATTGAAATTCTGTGAATAATGTTTAAAAGAAAAACTAGAATTATTTCACTACTGGGTGTTCGTTCATCAAGAAAATATTTCAAGTGTCCTGTATAAAATAAACGGCTCTTTTTACACCAAATAATCCTTTAAAAATTAATTGTCTTATATTATCTCACATTTATTAAAATTATTAAAATAATTAATTTGAACAAATAGTGTGTGAAAATAGAAAGAAATAATGTAACTTTAATTTTAAAAATTAGTGCCATGGGAACATACCTCGACTCGCAGATCGAATGCGACAACGTGACATGCCTCGTAGAGGCGCACAAGAACGCACAAACCGATGATCGCGGTAACGCGGGGTTACCCCACCAACACGCTACAACTACAAATATAAATAAAATACATGAACACAGACTTAAAACAATCTATACGAACATACAACACAAAAGAACCACCTCGAACTACTTTCAATGAATGACTTGCACCATTCCTACTACTTAATAAGTCACTTTAAAATTTTTAAAACAAATCTGACGAGACACACAGTTTTACACACCCAAAAAAAATTTCCCACAATGTTCTCACTACTCACACATTTTATAAAACCACATAAACAATTTATAAAATACTTTAAAGGGTCCTAACAAAAGATGTAAATATAAAATCCATCTCATCTCCAAAAAAACATTTTCCAACGCGCGCACACCTCCATCCCTTTTCAAAAACACAAATCGCACCTCATAACCAACCCAAAACATGCAAACAATAACCAAGAAAAGAATTTTAAAATTATTAAACAAAATCATGGTCAACTATTTAATTAACAAGAAACACGCAAAATGCAAGGAAATGAAGTATTCTAGTTTTAAAGGGCAACACACAAAAAACCAACCTCAATAAGAAAATTTTTTTCGGACTTCTTGTGCCAAACATTAATGACACGTCATTCGCACCCCAAGGATGTTAAAAACGACTTTAGGTTGTATGGTTAAACACAAAACATAGGAATTGACCCTAAACAAATGAAACCTTCACTGTAAAAAAAATCATCAAATGGAGTGGGAGAGAAAAAAAATACCTTCCCAAAGGGGAATTCACCACCAGAAGAGAGGGAAGCATGGGGAAAGGGACACTGCCGGCAGGGAAAGGTTGGTTGCAGGGTCGGGAGGTGGTGAGGCAGCCAAACAACGTAAGGAAAGTGGGTGCATAGGGCGGCCAGAGGGTGCAGGGGTGGTTCCACGACCGGTTTGGGGTGTGTGGATGAAGGTGGCGAGTGCATGAGGGTGAGGTCATGCAAGGGGAGAGAAAGGCGTAGGGCCATCGGGGTGAAGGTAGAGGTGTTGCTGGAGGGGCATGAGGCGTGGGCGCTTGCCGGCGGTGCTGAGCAGGGAGAGCCAACAATGGGGGTGGGGTCCTGCGGGAAAAGGGGGTTGGTGTGCCGAGAGGCAAGACGTGGGTAGGGGGTGGGATCTTGGGTGAATGTGGCAGGGTCTTGGGGGAGAGGGATGGTGCAGGCGGAGGGTCAACACAAGTGGCGAGGGTGCCAGTGACCAAATCATGGTAGGGAGAGGATGGGATCTTGGAGGTGGATTGGCAGGGAGAACCAGGGAGGCAACGCGGTAAGGGCAGGAGCCTGAGGGCGGAGGGAGGGACGGAGCACGGGGCTGGAGCATGGGGTTGGACCTGGTCGGCAGCGGTGCAACGTGGTGGTGGGCTGGAGCGGGAGCATCAAGGGTTGGTCGAGCGGCGCTGCGCAGGAGGTAAGCAGGAATGGGGGAAGGGGGGGGGGGCAGCTGAGCGGGTTAGATTAGGGTTTCATAAAAAAATTTCCATTTTATTCTATTATAGTGAAATAATAATAATAATAATATTAATAACACAAAAAATAAATGAATAAACAACCAAAATAAATGATAATAAAAATAATAATGACAATATAATAATAATAATAATAGTAATAATAATCAAACAACAATTTGAATCTAAATAGTAAAAAACTACAATTAAACTACAATTTATTAATAGTTATATTAATAGTAAAATTTAGATAATAAAAATAGTATCAATCATCATTAATAATAACATTATTAACTACATCATAATTAATTATTATAATTACATCTTAAACATTTTACTTATTTCATTTGCATAAAATATTATTTCTTTCGAGCGATAAACACATGTACGACAACTAAGCCGATCGCGCGGCTACTGCCCACCGTGTGGTGACCACACACGGGTTTGGAACCCGCTAAAAAAATCACACATCAAACATATTTGACCTTTACTCAAACGGCACCTCAACGAGGTTGACCGAAGCCATGAAATACTAAAAATAAAAACAAACATAAAAGTAGGAGTGTGACAATTCTCCCCACCATAGACACTTTATGCCCCCAGAAATTCACCCAGCCGAACAATGGACCAAACAAGAATCCATGCCCAAATAAAACCAGAAGAAACCACAGCATAAGAGAATGGGAGAACACGAGAGGGTTATCCCCACCACAAGAACTCGACTAGTGTGGAAATTTTAACACCTAAACATACCACCTTGGGAGGGGGGGGAGACACAGTAACTCCCAACCGATCTAGACTATCCTCTATATCACGAGCGAAACAACACCTCTTCTGAAACTTGGAACTCTCGACTCAGACCAAAGAAAGCCCAAACACTAGAGAAAAACCTTTGAGCATAACTTAACCCAAGTAGTAAACCCGATCATAACTGCAAACCTGGACTCCTCCACAGGTAGTTATATCCCCAAACGAACACCGCTAAACCAAGATTGACCCATACAAGGGTCAATCACTCTCTTAAGAAAAACACACAACACAAAAAACTCCCGACAGACAAAACTATTTAGATTACAATACAACATGTTCTTCATAACTACATGATAAAACAATGAACTTTCAACAATTTCAAAACTTTATCAATGGAAAAACAAGAATGTAAAGACTTTAAATGTTCCAATGTTAACACGGAACACAAAAATCGAACCGAAGCTTCACACCCTTAGCATCTCATGACTACGCACGAGCTTCACCCCAAGACCTATGGATGGGGTTCTGATGGATGAAGCATCTCCTACGTCGCAGTCAGGCACTATAATCCTTTGGTCACAACATCTTCTTCAGGCGACGCTTCCTGCAGAACTTCTCTAGATGGAGAAAACATCCGCAATGATAACATGTCTTCAGAGGGATGCGGCATGACGACCCCACGTGCCCAAAAAAGCCACAGTGGTGGCACATTACTGAACGGTCCGACGAACTAGAAGCCAGAACCATTACATAGGACTTTTTAGCAACTGGTTCCTCTGGCACACCCTACTCGCTAAATGGGAACTTTTATAAGCAGCTGGATATGCTGGATTTCCAACCATCTAATCTCCAGATACCAACTCCGCTAAAAACACCTCATCCACCAACTTCTCAAAACAATGGTCCTTTGAAGGGAGGACACGCTCCATGATTTCTAGATGAAGACCCCTGATGAAGAAAGGGGTCTTCATCAAATTCTGTGATGCTACCTCCAGAGAAAAGGACACAAGTTCCTTGAAATGGTCAACCTATGCCTTCACCGTTCATTGGCCTTGTTGAAATCACATAATTTCTTTCATTTTCTTCATATACACCTCTTCGGGTATAAACCATTGGATGAAGGTAGATTTGAAGAAATCCCATGTCATCCCAACTTGCATTGACGGTGGGGTGAGCAACTCCTATACGTCCAGAGATGGACCTTCAAACAGTCCCAAACAACATGCACTCTGATAGCTTCAGGAGTTTCCAACATCCTAAAAGCACACTCGACCTCTTCAAACCACATAACTACCCTTAAAGGACCTCGATCACCGTTAAGCACAGACAATGTCCGAGAAGGACAAAAAACTGGGCTTGACTTATCAGAAACTCTGGGGACCTTTCTGGGTGGCATGTTCTAAACAAAATATAAAACAGTAAACCGAAACAGATATCAAATCAAGGAAATATCAAAGAAAGCACATTCATCCAAAACAACCATCTCAAAAGAAACAAGAAAATGAAAACACAACACAAATTTACATTTTTAAAAACCCATTTTTATTTTAGATTTCAAAACCTCACTCTTTCAAGGGCATTTTTAAATACCAGACCCACTTTTCAATCCAATTTCAATTTCCAGAAATCATTTTCCCTTTATTAAAATCACTTTAGAAAACCATGTTCATGCCTTTAATTCCAAGTGCACACCCCAGTAATTCCATGAACCGTTGCACATGTCTTCATCTGCTTTAATCCATACGCACCAACACACACTTTTCATGCATTCCCTCACACATGAAAACATTCATAAAGAGTACTTGAGGTTCCACCTAAACCATATCTCTACCAGTTCCAAGAGAACACCAGATTTTTATACGAAGAGCTTTTAGTTTTAAAACAAATTCATTTAAAAAATCTAAATCCATTTAAAAGAAATTTTTCTCATTTCAAAACCCCCTTTTTTCATTTTCAAAAGTGCACATACACCCACAAGAACCAAGACAACACACAACATGCATCAAATTTTCGAAGTGAGGTACTAGTAGTCATGCTTAACCTGGAGACATGGTTGTGGGCCATGCCCCAAGCAAGCTCCAACAACTAGGAAGAACTTAAACAGTGTACTCAGACTCCACATGGGTCACTACTCCATGTAAAATCACAATGTAACATCATTCTGCCTCCGTTATCATCCCTCAATCCAAAAAAAAATCAGAATGAGACAAGAACTCAATTCCCAGACTACCCCTGGCGACTCGAGGTTCGGAACGGGCAAGGGATCATGAAGTCCTTCTCATACCTACCTCTCGATTCCTAACAGTCAGAATCTCCATCTACCGAACATACCAAATAACAAAGGCCCCATTGATAACATTTTGTCACGAACCAACCCGGGATGACCCTGAACCGGCCACCCGAGCCGGTCTGCGACATGTCCCGAGAGGTATTCCTGATCCTATCGGGCTGGCGACAAGTGACATGGCATCAACAGAGGCTATGGGAATGATTTCTCCCAATATAAGTAAATAAAGTAGCAGAAATAAAACAGAGAAATGCAGAATATGTAAACCAAATAAAATGACCAAACAAGGACAAAATAAAAATAAAACTAACAAAACATTACATCCGAACTAACTCTGTGCGACCTCGCGGGTCACTCTCTGACACAACGATCAAGTGTCACCCAAGGTGAGTGCACTCAAGCTGTATCCTGCACAAACACTAAAAACATAAAAGAACTATAGGTGTGAGTATTAAAACTCAGTAGGCTATCCCGATATCTATTCCCAATGCACTACCTTTAAAATAAAATAAACACCATTTCAATTTTGAACTAAAATTTAAAAATTAAGGTTTTCTATATGTTACTCAAAAACAAAGTACAAGTCATTGCACCTATTCATTTCTCAAAAACCCATGTCATTCTTTTAGTGATAAATTAGCATTTTTTTTAAAGGGGAAGTGATATTTTCATTTTAAATTTTCACAAAAAGTATAAAAAACTTTTCTTCGAAAACACTTTTCATAAAACACTTTAAAACCACACAATACTTTCTAGTAAAAACACTACACAAGAAAACGCTATAGTAGTTACACGGTAAAGGCAATGAAAATAAAATATATACAAGTACCATATTCATCACATCAAGTAATTGAAAGCAAACAGACCTGGGTGAACCTAGGAGATCATGAATAAACCAGAAGACCCCAATACATGAGAAATCATCCTCATTGACATGTCCCAAACGATGAAATAAAAACTCCCAATACCCTCAACCATCCTTTCTCAGGCAGGCCGAGGGAAAATCCCATAGTAATAAACCCAATATATCCACCTACTATGGGCCACTGGTCCATACCATAACCAACTAGTGCAACAATCATTCATAGAATATTTTATCAATATGCTAGATTCCCATGTCTCAAGTGTTTGGAAAGGGGGTGAGACAACCGATATCAGCCGAGGAACAAATCATATATATATATATATATATATATATATATATATATATAGAACAACATGCATCACCCTGAGCCACTCCATGGGACAACCTCTTGCCTTTAAACTACTCAAGTACCCAAGAGCCTTGAAGCGCAACCTCCCAAACAATCAATTTGAACCAAAGGAGGAGAGTTATCCTAGGAGGGTTTTTATCCAAACATTTTCATCTTTTTCCATAAAGTGCCAAACGGGCATTAAATACATATCACAATCACCAATTTAAAAAAATGATTGTTCAAGCTTTAGAAGAAATCATTTTTCATTAAAAGTAGAACAATAATTGAAATTCCGTGAATTATGTTTAAAAGTCAAACTGGCATTCTTTCACTACTGGGTGTCCGTTCATCAAGAAAATATTTCATGCGTTCTGTATAAAAGAAATGGCTCTTTTTACACCAAATAATCATTTGAAAATTAATTGTCTTATATTATCTCACATTTATTAAAATTAATAAAATATTTAATCTGAACAAATAGTGTGCACAAAAAGACGGAAATAATGTAATTTAAATTTTAGAATGCAGTGCAATGGAAACCTACCTCGACTCGCAGATCAAACGCAACAACACGACAACGCGACACACCTTGCACAGGAAAACAAGCACGCAAAAACCGATAATCGCAGTAATGCGGGGTTACCCCTCCAATGCACTGCAAACACAAAGATAAATAAAATACATGAACAAAGACATACAAAAATCCATATGATCAAACAACACAAAAGAACCACCTCAACCAACTTTCAACGCATGACTCACACCATTACTACTATTTAATAAGTCACTTTAAAATTTATAAAACAAATCTAAAGAGACTCGCTGTTTTACACACTCAAAATTAATTTCCCACATTGTTCACACTACTCACAAATTTTATAAAACCACATAAAAAAATTATAAAATACATTCAAGGGGCATAACAAAATATGTAAATATAAAATACAACCCATCTCGAAAAAACATTTTCCAATACGTGCACACCTCTACCCCTTTTCAAAAACACAACTTGCACCTCATAACCAACCGACATCATGAAAACAAAAATCAAGACAAGTATTTTAAAATTATTAAACAATGTCATGGTCAAATATTTAATTAATAAGAAACACACAAAATTCAATGAAGCATAGTATTCTAGATTTAAAGGGAAACAAGAAAAAAATCAACCTCAAGAAGAAATAAAATTTTATAATTCTAGTGTGAAACTTTAAATGCACGTCATTAACACCCCAATGATTTGAAAAACAACACTATGTGGTAATATTAAACATAAAACATAGGAATTCACCCTAAAAAATGAAACCTTCACAGTAGAAAATCATCAAATGGAGAGGGAGAGAAAATAATACCAACCCAAAGGGGAATTCTCCACCAGAAGAGAGGGAAACAAGAGGAAAGGGCCACTGCCGGTAGGGCAAGGTTAGATGTAGGGTCGGGAGGTGGTGTGGTGGCCGAACAACGTGAGGAAAGTGGGTGCACGGGGCGGCCAGAGGGTGCAGGGGTGGTTGCACGGCAGGTTGGGGGTGTGTGGCTAAGGTGGCGGGTGCGTGAGGGTGAGGTCGTGCAAGGGGAGAGAGAGGAGGAGGGATATTGGGTCAAGGCAGAGGCACTGTTGGTGGGGTGTGAGGCGTGGGTGCTTGCTGGCGGTGCTGAGTAGGGAGAGACAACAAGGGTGGTAGGGTCCTACGAGCAAAGGCGGCTGGTGCGCCAAGAGGCAAGATGAGGGCATGGGGTGGGATCTCGGGCGTGCACGGTAGGCACTTGCGGGAGAGGGTAGGTGCAGGTGGTGGTCCGGAGCAAGTGGTAAGGGTGCCGGAGACTGGATCGCGGCAGGGTGAGTATTGGATCCTGGAGGCGTCTGGGCAGTGAGAACTAAGGAGGCAACGCGGCAAAGGGCGGGAGCCTGAGGGCGGAGGGAGGGACGGAGCGCGGGGCTGTAGCGTGGGGCTGGAGCTAGTCGGCAGTGGTGCACTGAGGCGGTTGTCTGGAGCAGGAGCAACAAGGGTTGGTCGATCGGCACTACGCAGGAGAGAAGCAGTAATGGGGGAAGTGGGGTGTCAGATGAGCGGGTTAGATTAGGGTTTCATAATTTTTTTCCATTTTATTCTATTATAGTGAAATAATAACAATAATATTAATAATAATAACACCAAAAATAAAAAAACAACCAAAAGTAATGATAATAAAAATAATAATGACAATATAATGATAATAATAATAATAATAATAATCAAACAACAATTTGAATCTAAATAGTAAAAAAACTACTATTAAATTACAAGTTATTAATAATTATACTAATAGAAAAATTTAGATAATAAAAATAGTATTAATCATCCTTAATAATAACATTATTTTATAAACTATAATTAATTATTATAATTACATATTAAACATTTTTCTTATTTCATTTGCATAAAACATTATTTAATTCGAGTGATAAACACCCGTACAGAAACTAAGATGATCGTGAGGCTACCAACCACCATACGGTGACCACGCACGGGTCTGAAACCTGCTAAAAAATCAAACATCAAACATTTTTGACCCACACTCAACCCGAACCTCAATGAGGTTGACCGAAGACATGAAATAATAAAAATAAAAACAAACGTAAAAGTTAGAGTGTGACAATTCTCCCTACCACAGACACTTTCTGCCCCCAGAAAGTCACCCAGCCGAACAATAGACCAAACAAGAATCCATTCCAAAATGAAACCAGAAAAACCACAACATAAGTTAATAGGAGAACACGAGAGGGTTCTCCCCACCACAATAACTCAACTAGTGTGAAAAGTTTAACACCCAAACATACCACCCCGGGAGGGGGCGACATGGGAACTCCCAACTGATCCCGACAAACCTCTATAGCATGAGCGAAACAACACCTCCGTTGAAATTTGGAACTCTCGACTCAGACCAAAGAAAGCTCAAACACTAGAGAAAAACTACCGAGCAGAACTTAACCCAAGCAGTAAAATCGAGCATAACCACAAACCTGGACTCCTCCGTAGGCACTTATATCTCCAAACGAACACTGCTATACAAATATTGACCCATACAGGGGCCAATCAGTCTCTTAAAAAAACAAACAACCCAGAAAACCCAAACCTGACAAAAAAAATATTCAGATTACAATAGAGAATGTTTGTCATAATTCCATGGAAAAACAATGAACTTCCAAAAACTTAAAAACTTTAACAATGGAAAAACCAGAACGGAAAGACTTTAAATATTCCACTGCCAACACAGAACTCAAAATCGAACTGAGGATTCACACCCTTGGAAACTCCTGACTATGCAGGAGCTTCACCCTAAGACCTATGGTTGGGGTTCTGATGGCTGAAGCATCTCCTGCCTCGCAGTCAGGCACTAGAATCCTTCAGTCATAGTGTTTTATTCCAGCGACGCTTCCTGTAGAACTTCTCTAGATGGCCCAAACATGCGCAACGATAACACGTCTTCAGAGGGATGCGACATGAGAGCCTCACGTTCCCAAACAGACCACACTGGAGGAACACCACTGAAAGGTCCGACGAACTAGAATCCATAACCACTACATAGGACTTTTTAGAAACCAGTTCCTCTGGAACACCCTACTCGCCAAATGGGAACATTTGCAAGCAGCTGGATACGCTGGATTTCCAACCATCCGAGCTCTATATACCAACTCCGCTAAAAACGCCTCATCCAAAAACTTCTCAAAACAATGGTCCCATGACGGGAGGACATGCTCCTTGATTTCTAGACAAAGACCCCTGATGAAGAAAGGGGTCTTCATCAAATTCTATGACACTACCTCTAGAGAAAATGACACAAGATCCTTGAAATGGTCAACCTATTACTTCACCGTTTGTTGGCCTTGTTGAACGAGCATAATTTATTTCCTTTTCTTTATCTCCACCTCCTCAGGTATAAACCATTGGACGAAGACATATTTGAAGAAATCCCACATTATCCCAACATGCATTGATGGTGGGGCGAGCAACTCCCATACGTCTAGAGATGGACCTTCAAACAGTCCCAAACAACACACACTCTGATAGCTTTGGGAGTTCCCAACATCCTAAAAGAACACTTGACCTCTTCAAACCACATAACTACCCTTAATAGATATCGATCACCGTTAAGCATAGACAATGTCCGAGAAGGACCAACAACTGGGTATGACTTATCAGAAACTTTGGGGACCTTTCTGGGTGGCATATTTAGAACAAAATATAAAACACTAAACTGAAACCAATATCAAATCAAGGCAATAACAAAGAAAGCACATTCAACCAAAACGACCAGCTTAAAATAAACAAGCAAATGAAAACAAAAAAAAATCTCTTTTTTAAAAACCCTCTTTATATTTTAGATTTCAAAACCGCCTTCTTTCAAGTCCATTTTCAAATACAAAACCCACTTTTCAATCCAATTTAAATTTCCAAAAATCATTTTCCCTTTATTAAAATCACTTTAGAAAACCAAGGTCAAGCCTTTAATTCCAAGTGCACACCCATGTAATCCCATGAACCGTTGCACATGTCTTCATCCGCTATAATCCATACGCACCAACACACACTTTTCATGCATTCCCTCACATGTGAAAAAGTTCATAAAGAGTACCTGAGGTTGCACCCAATCCATATCTCTACCAGTTCCAAGAAAACACATGATTTTTAGATTAAGATCTTTCAGTTTTAAAAAAATCATTTCACAAATCTAAATCCATTTAAAATAAATTGTTATCATTTCAAAAACCCCTTTTTTCAGTTTCAAAAGTGCACTTACACCCAAAAGAACCAAGAAAAGACACAACTTGCGTCAAATTACCGAAGTGAGGGACTAGTAGTCATGATTAACCTGGTGACATGGTAGAGATCCATGCCCCAAGAAAGTGCCAACAACTAGGAGGAACTTAAACCACGTACTTAGACTCCACAGGGGTCACTACTCCATGTAAAATCACAATGTAACATCAGTATGCCTCCATTGTCATCCCTCAATCCAAAACAAATCAGAACAAGACAAGAACTCAATTCCCAGACTACCCCTGGTGACTCGAGGTTCAGAACAGGTGAGGGTTCATGACGTCCTTCCCGTACCTACCTCTCGAGTACCGATAGTCCTAATCTCTATCTACCAGACAACCCAAATAACAAAGGGCCCCTCTGATACCATTTTTTCATGAACCAACCTGGGTCAAACCTGAACCGATCACCCGATCCGGTCCGCGACATGGCCCAAGAGGCGTTCTCGATCCTCCCGGGCTGGCGACAAGCGCCAGGGCATCAATATAGGCTGTGGAAACGATTTCTCCCAATACAAGTAAATAAATCAGTAGAAATAAAATAGAGCAACGTAGAATGAGTAAACCGAACAAAACGACCAAACAAGAACAAAAGAAAAATATAACTAACTAAACATGACGTCCGAACTAACTCTGTGCGACCTTGCGGGTCACTCCCCAACTCAACGATCGAGTGTCACCCAAGGAAAGAGCACTCAAGTTGTAGCATGTACAAACACTAAAATCAGAAAAGAACTATAGGCGTGAGTATTAAAACTTAGTAGGCTATCCCGATAACAATTCCCAATTCACTACCTTTAAAATAAAAGAAACACCATTTCAAGTTTGAACTACAATTTATAAAAGTAAGGCTTTCTACATGTTACTCAAAAACAAAGTACAAGTCATTTCCCATATTCATTTCTCAAAAACCCAGGTCATTATTTTAGTGATACATTAGAATTTTTTCAAAGGGGAAGTAATATTTAAAATTTCAATTTGCAGAAAAAGTATAAAACACATTTCTTTGAAAACAGTTTTCATAAACCACTTTAAAAACACACATCACTTTCTAGTAAAAACACTATAGTTGAAAATGCTACAGTAGTTACACGGTAAGGGAAATGAAAATAAAATATATACAAGTACCATATTCATCACAACAAGTAACTGAAATCCAAGAGACATGGGTGAACCTAGGAGATCAAGAATAAACCAGAAGACACAAATACATGAGAAATCATCCTCGTTGACATGTCACAAACGATGAAATCAAAACTCCCAATATGCTCAACCATCCTTTCTCAGGCAGGCCAAGGGAAAATACCATAGTAATAAACCCAATATATCCACATACTATGGGCAACTGGTCAGTACCATAACTTACCAGTGCATCAATCATTCTTAGAATATTCTCTCAATATGCTAGATTCCCATGTCTCAAGTGTTTGGATAGGGGGTGATCCAATCGATGCCAGCTGAGCATCCAATCATATATATATATATATATATATATATAAAGCATAGCAGGAATCACCCCGAGCTACTCCATGAGACAACCTCTTGCCTTTAAACTACTCAAGTACCCGAGAGCCTTTAAGCACGACCTCCCAAATAATCAATTTCAACCAAGGCAGGAGCGTTATCGTAGGATGGTTTTTATCAAAACATTTTCATCGTTTTCCATAAAGTGCCAAATGGGAATTAAATGAATTTCACAATCACCACTTTAAAAAGAACCAAAACGCTTTTTCAAGCTTAAAAAGAAAGCATTTATCATTAAAACCAAAACTATAATTGAAATTCTGTGAATTATGTTTAAATTCAAAACTAGCATTATTTAACTCATGGGTGTCCGTTCATCAAGAAAATATTTAAAGTGTCCTGTATAAAATAAACGGCTCTTTTTACACCAAATAATCATTTAAAAATTAATTCTCTTATATTATCTCACATTTATTAAAATTAATAAAATATTTAATCTGAACAAATATTGTGTGCAAACACCAGGAAATAATGTAACTTAAATTTTAAAAAGTAGTGCAATGGGAACCTACCTCAACTCACAGATTGAACACGACAATGCGACAACGTGACAAGCCTCGCACAGGTGCACAAGCACGCACAAACCGATGATCACGGTAATGCGGGGTTACCCCGCCAATGCGCTACAACCGCAAAGATAAATAAAATACATGAACATAGACTTAAAACAATCCATACGAAAAAACAGCACAAAAGAACCACCTCGACCTACATCCAATGAATGAATCACACCATTTCTACTATTTAATAAGTAAATTTAAAATTTATTAAACAAATATGAAGAGACTCATAGTTTTACACACCCAAAACCAATTTCCCACATTGTTCGCACTACTTAAACACTTTATAAAACCACATAAACAAATTATAAAATACAATAAAGGGGAATAACAAAAGATTTAAGTATAAAATCCAACCCATATCCAAAAAAAAGATTTTCCAACACGTGCACACCTCCACCCCTTTTCAAAAACAAAAGTCACACCTCATAACCAACCCACATCCGGAAAAGAAGAAGAAAGAAAATCATTTTAAAATTATTAAACAACATCATTGTCAACTATTTAATTAATAAGAAACACGCAAAATGAAAGGAAATAAAGTATTCTAGATTTAAAGGGAAACATAATGAAAACCAACCTCAACAAGAAATAATTTTTTGGAATTTTGGTATGAAACTTTAAACGCATGTCATTCACACCCTATGGATGTTAAAAATGACTCTAAGAGGTGATATTAAACACAAAACATAGGATTTCACCCTAAAAAAATGAATCCTTCATAGCAGAAAATAATCAAATGGAGAGGGAGAGAAACAAATACCTACCAGAAGGGAAATGTTCTACTAGAATAGAGGGAAGCAAGGGGAAAGGGCAACTACCAGCAGGGGAAGGTCAGCTGTAGGGTCGGGAGGTGGTGCAGCAGCCAAAAAACGTGAGGACAATGGGTGCACAGGGTGGCTAGATGGTGCAGGGGTGGTTGTGTGGCCGGTTGGGGGTGTGTGGCTGAAGGTGCCTGGTGCGTGAGGGTGAGGTCATGCAAGGGGTGAGAGAGGTGGAGGGCCATCGAGGTAAAGGTGGAGGCGCTGCTGGAGGGGCATGAGGAGTTGGCGCTTTCCGGCGGTGCTGAGTAGGGAGAGCCAACAAGGGGGGCAGGGTCCTGCGGGCAAAGGCGGCTTGTGCGCCGAGAGGAAAGACGAGGGTAGGGGGTGGGATCCCGGAAAAGAGTGGCAGGGACTTGCGGGCGAGGTCAGGTATTGGCGGAGGGCCGAAGAATGTGGCGAGGCTGCCGGTGACTAGATCGTGGTAGGGTGAGGATGGAGTTTTTTTTAAAAATATTTTTTAAAAATAGGCTAGGTTAGAAATTTTTTCAAAAATATGCCACAAAGGCGGCATCCTAGATGCCGCCTTTTCCCTAAAACAAAAAAATATTGTTACTAGAATTTTTTGATTTTGATTTTGATTTTTGTTTTTTTGGTTTATATATAAATATATATATATATAAACAAAACAAAACAAAAAAATAAAAAAAAATCAGCAGAATTTATCCGATATTTAAAATCAAGTAGTACTGTTGTTACAGCAGTCTGGATTCTGACAGAAGCTCTAACCCATGGCTCCTTTTTATAAGATAGTTAACCTTGGAAATCATCTGCATTTCCGATGTGGGATTCTGGTTCTCCATTTCCTGCACAGAACATTCTGCATTTCCGATGTAGGATTCTGTTTCAAGTACGTGACTTTCAAAGACTATAAAATATGAACTATATGGCCAATATAAATGAAACTTAAAACTTGGATTAAACATATAAAAAATAGTTGAAAACAAAAAAAAATTCATAAAAATTGATGATAAAAAATAATTTAAAGCTTTCAAAACAACTTACTTGAAACTTAAGACGTTTCAAGTACGTGATTTTGAAAGCTTATAAAATATAAATTATAAGACCAATATTAATGAAAGTTAATACATGGATTAAACATTAAACAAATATTTAAAAATAAAAAGAATTTCGTAAAAAATATTGATGAAATATAATTTTTAAGCTTTCAAAACAACCAACATGAAACTTAAAAATGTTTCAAGCACGTGACTTTGAAAGCCTATAAAATATAAACTATAAGACCGATATAAATGAAACATAAAACGCGGATTAAAAATATAACAAACAGTCCAAAATAAAATGAATTTTGTAAAAAATGTTCATGAAAAATAATTTATAAGATTTCAAAACGACCTACTTGAAACTTAAATTGATTAATGTATGCGGTGTTGAAAGACTAAAATATAAACTATAAGACCGATATAATTTAAAGTTAAAACATGGATTAAACATATAATAATTTATTTAATTATTAAATTAATATTACTAATAATTAATTATATAATAATTAATTAGTTAATTAGAAATTATTAATAATTAATTATATAATAATTAACTAATTAATTAGTAATATAATTATCCAGTATATAATAGTTAATTAGTTAATTAGTAATATAATTATAAATTATACTTATCCATTATAATTAATAATTAGTAATTATTCAAAATTATTATATAATAATTAGTTAGTTAATTGGTTATATTATTTTTAATTATATAATAGTTAATTAGTTAATTATTAATATAATTTTAAATTAAAATTATTCATTATAATTATTAATTATAATTAATAATTATAATTACTAATTATAATTACTCATTATAACTACTAATTATAATTATTAATTATTAATAATTAAATATTAATTTGTTAATTAATAATATAATTATTAATTATAAAATTATTAATTGTATAATAATTAGTTAGTTATTTAGTAATTATTAATAATAAAATATATAATAAATAATTAGTTAATTACTAATATAATTAGTAAATTAGTAATATAAAAATTAATTATTTAATAATTAATTAGTTACTTAAAATATAATTATTAATTATTTAATAATTAATTAGTTACTTAGAAATATAATTATTAATTATATAATAATTAATTAGTTGATTAGTAATATAATTATTAATTATATAATTTGTAATTTGTTAATTAGTGTTTGTTAATCATTAATTATATAATAACTAATTAGTTAATCAGTAATATAATTATTAATTATATAATAGTTAATTAGTTAATTTTTTGAGAAATATAGAGTCGAGGCCCATTTTATAATTAGTTAATTCGTAATATAATTATAAATTATAATTATTCATTATAATTATTAGTTAGTATTTATTAAAAATTATTATATAATAATTTATTAGTTAATTGGTAATTTAATTTCTAATTATATAATAGTTAATTAGATAATTAGTAATATAATAATTCATTATAATAACTCATTATAATTATTAAAAATTATTATATAATAAATAAGTAGTTAATTAGTAATATAATTATTCATTATAATTATTCATTATAACTATTAATTATTAATTATTATTTATTATTTATTATTTATATAATAATTAATTAGTAATATAATGATTAGTTATATAATTATTAACTATATAATAAATAATTATTTAATTAGTAATATCATTATTAATTATATAATAATTAATTAGTTAATTATAAATATGATAATTAATTATAATAAGTAATTATAATTATTAATTAGTAACTATTAATAATTAATTATGTAAAAATTAATTAGTTAATTAGTAATATTGTTATTAATTATATAATAATTAATTAGTAAATTTGTAATATGATTTTTAATTATAATTATTCATTATAATCATTAATTATTAATTAGTAATATAATTATTAATTATAATTATTCATTATAATAACAATTAATTAGTAAATTAGAAATATAATTTTTAATTACAATTATTCATTGTAATTATTAATTATTAATTAGTAATTAGTAATTATTAATTTTTAATTAGTAATATAAATATTAATTATAAATATTAATTATAATTATTACTTATTAATTATTAATTATTACTTATTAATTATTACTTATATAGTAATTATTTATTTAATTACTAATAAAACTATTAATTATATAATAATTAATTAGTTAATCAGTAATATAGATATTAATTATATAATAGTTAATTAATTAATTAGTAATATTAATATTAAATATAATTGTTATAATTTTTAATTAGTAATTATTAATAATTAAATTTGTCATAATTAATTAGTTAATTAGTAATATTATCATTAATTATATAATAATTAATTTGTAATATAATTATTACATATATAATAATTAATTAGTAATATAATTATTACATATATATTAAATATCTAGTTAATTAGAAATATAATTAATAATTATAACTAATTAATTAGTAATTAGTAATTATTAATTAGTTAATTAGTAATATAATTATTTATTATAATTATTCATTATAATTAGTAATTAGTAATTAATAGTTATTAATAAGTAATTAGTAATTATTAATTAGTTAATTAGTAATATAAATATTAATTATAACTATTCATTAAATTATTAATTAGTAATTATTACTCATTAATTATTACTTATATAATAATTATTTAGTAAATTATTAATATAACTACTAATTATATAATAATTAATTAGTTAATTAGTAATATAATTATAATATTTCAAAGTCACGTACTTGAAACATTTTTAAGTTTCAAGTAGGCGGTTTTGAAAGCTTATAAATTATTTTTCATTAACATTTTGTTGGAAATTACTTTTGTTTTCAACTATTTCTTATATGTTTAATCAATGTTTAACGTTTCATTTATATTGGTCTTCTATTTTATGTTTTATGGTTTTTCCAATTCACGTACTTGAAAATTTTTAAGTTTCAAGTAGGTGGTTTTGAAAGCTTATAAATTACTTTTCATCAACATTTTTTTGTAAATTCCATTTGTTTTCAACTATTTATTGTATGTTTAATCAATTTTTAATGTTTCAATTATATTCGTTTTATAGTTTATATTTTATAGTCTTTCAAATTCACGTACTTGAAAAATTTTTAAGTTTCAAGAAGGCGGCTTTGAAAGGTTATAGATTATTTTTCATCAACATTTTTGAAAAAATTCTTTTTGTTTTCAACAATTTTTTATATGTTTAATCAATGTTTAAAATTTCATTTATATTGGCCTTATATTTTATATTTTATTGTATTTCAAAGTCACGTACTTGAAATAGAATCTCAAATTGGAAATGCATAATGTACAGTGCAGGAAAGGGAGAACCTGAATCGCACATCAAAAATGCAGAATGATTTTCAAGGAAAGCCCTCTTATAAAAGGGATGTCTTGGTAAGAGTTTCTGTTAGAATCCAGACTGTTGTAATGGCTATAGCGCTGGATCTTTAATAGTAGAGAAATTCTGCTGAAATTTTTTGTTTTGTTTATATATATATAAACAAAACAAAAAAATAATAATAATCAAAAAAAAATTAAGGGAAAGGCGGCATCACAGAGGCCGCCTTGCACCCGAAATGCAAAGGTGGCATCCTGAATGCCGCCTTTGAGGTGCATTTTTTTTAAAAAAATTCCCTAAGCGTTTTCTGGATTATGTTTTTTAAAAAAAACATAAAAAAAAATCTGCGAGGATGGGACCCTGCAGTCGGATAGGTAGGGAGAACTAGGGAGGCAATGCGGCATAGGGCAGGAGCCTGAGGGCGGATGGAGGTATGAAGTGCAGGGCTAGAGCGCGAGGCTGGATCTGGTCAGTAGTGGTGCAACGAGGCAGTGGGATGGAGTGGGATCAGCCAGGGTTGGTCGAGCGGTGCTACGTAGGAGAGAAGCAGGAATGAGGGGGGAGGGAGGCACTGGATGAGAGAGTTTGATTAGGGTTTCTTAATTTTTTCCACATTTTATTCTACTGTAGTGAAATAATAATAATAATAATAATAACACCAAAAATAAATAAAAAATCTTCCAAAAGTCTTGATAATAAAAATAATAATGACAATATAATAATAATAATAATAATAATAATAATCAAACAACAATTTTAATCTAAATAGTAAAAAAAGTACAATTAAATTTCAATTTATTAATAATTATAATAATAGAAAAATTTAGATAATACAAATAGTATTAATTATCATTAATAATAACATTATTATCTACACCATAATTAATTATTATAATTACATCTTAAACATTTTACTTATTTCATTTGCGTAAAAAATTATTTCTTTCGAGAGATAAACACCTGTACACCTACTAAGCCGATCGTACGGCTACCGCCTGCCGTGCAGTGACCGCGCATGGATCTGGAACCCGCTAAAAAAATCAAACATCAAACATTTTTTACCCGCACTCAACCTGCACCTCAAGGAGGATGGACGAAGCTAAGAAATAATAAATAAAAAAACAAACGTAAATGTCGGAGTGTGACAGTGGGGATGTCATATTTACTTGCATTTTTTTGGTGATGAAAAATCAAATGGAATTTAAATTTTTGGCCTTGGAGTACAGTTCATTTTTAGAATGGGAATTCATATTGATATTTTTTTTTGTTTTGAATATATTAATGATATATCTTTTAATGTGGAATGAGTACAAGATAGGAGTAAGGGTTATTTAGCAGAAGTTGGGGAAATTGCAGGAGAGTGTATAGTGTACAGAGGTTCACCACTACATAGGCCATGAAAAGGTTCCCTTGGTCTGATTATTATAGATGACTATGTAAAGCTCCATTTTATAGAGCACCTTTTTTTATTAAGGGTGGAATGTTACAAAACCATGATTAGAGGGGTTTTTTTGTCATGATGTGGTGGAGGGTATTTAATCCTTTTTGGTTGTGGAGAGATGGAAAGAGTGAAGGAAAGGGTGGATATGATGCAGTACCAACAGTTTTGGGTGGCCAAGGTTCCCAGCTTAAATGATAGGTAGGGAGATGCCTATTTATGGTCTTGGGTCTACTGGTATCCTTAGGGATACTGGGAGATGAACCATAGTGGTGGGAATGTCGAGGTTCAATCTTTGGTGTGCCCTGATATTTTTAGAAGGGGAGGGGGTATCTTTTTCCATTCAGTTTTAAAAACACTCATCCCTCCTCTATTCCCCTCTTATGCATAACTCACTAGGGGTTCTCGTTCCCCTCTTATTTATTTCATATCCTAATTAAATAGGATGGGTTCTGATACATTTTTTATATCAATTCTAGGTGAGTTATCATCATCCTTCCTTAATTTATCCCTTTCTTCACTCTTCTCTAAATTTGGGTGCCTCAATTTAGTGTTTCATAGGAAATTCCATTTGAAAAGATGGGATAATTTGGATATGGTGGGGCTTATGCTTGGTGTGGCTAAAGAACATCCTGGAAGGGTGATCAAACGATGTTTTACCTTTTTCGGATAAAGGTATTTAGTCTGATGATTTTATTTATGGTTTATCCATAATCAGAATTTTTTTTAATTTTGAATGGTTTTGGAATGATATGTATTTTCCATGGGATTGTGTCTGGATGGCATTTTAGACCTTCATTGAGAGGTTGGTCGTTGTTTTGGTGCAACTATTTTGATATATATGTTTTAGGAAATTATTCCTAATTGAGATGAATATAATTAAATTATACATTGTTAGAAATTTAATTGAATAATCCAATATAAATTATTTCTAATTAAATATTTATCATCATAGTTTGACATTGGGCCTCATGTGATTGGATGATGGAAGTTGGATTATGTTATTCTCAAGAAAGAGTTGTCTAGACCTAATTTTAAGGAATAATTCCATGGAAAAGGTAGGTGGTAATTATGTGAATTAAATTTTTTTATCATGTAAATTTATAGTTTCATGTTATATGTGGTATCTCTAGCCAAGGATATTGATCTTAAAATTAAATAAAATTGTTTAAATTAAATTAAATGCCCATGAATGAATTGAAAAAATATAGAAGGGTCATGATGGATCCTTGTGCGCTAGTTTGATTGTCATGTTAAATGATAGACTAGTTCTTGATTATGATTACATTCCATAAGATAATTGGACTCTGAGGTGTAAATATTAAATTTATCAATAAAAATGAGATGTTGAAGACCCCATGATTTGTGGATTTAGTGGAATCTGAGTAGAGTAGGGAATTGAATTGGAGTTTTCAGCTCGAGTAGGCCATGTGGGAACCTTTTGATGCCTTGTATCCTTTGGACTAGTCAATATGACCATGGGGAGTTTTCCTCCCCCACTAAGATATGATTTCCTGGTTGGGAAGACCCTAGGGATATTGATGGATATGATGGGTGTGCGAACCAACCCCGCCTGACTTGGGAAGGGGATATGCTTGTGGCTATCTCCCTTGTGTGATATAGATATGATATTACCTATGGGAACAATCTCACTATGATATGATTACAATGAGCATGAGTGATGTTATCCCTTCTATGTGATGGGTGTTGAGCCATGAATTTGAGATAACATAAAGGAACTATAAAGAGTTTCTATGATTAATGTGACCTATGGTACCCTAGTGGGTGACTTAGTGATATATTAAGCCTAGATAGGGTGGATTCAATTATGGGTAGTGATGATTGGTAGTGTCACTATAGAAATAAAATTATTGATATATGTCTGTTATAGTTATGGTGAAGATATTTGAGAACTAGAGTGGTTGAACCCTTATTTTGAGATAGGTGAAGGTAAATATCCAACCACATCAATATGCTACCGATGAGATGATTGAGGTCCAACACACAACTCACTATGATGTATTAATATACATGGGATTTCATGACTTTTTTTCTTAGATACGACCTTCATTATTCATAATATGTTATAGATGGGAGGTATACACTCCCCCCTAATGTGATATATGAGATGGATGGTAGCGACACACTGAACCCCCACCAATGTTATATATTACATGGAAGGGATGGATAGACTCCCGCCGATGTGATATATGATATGAAAAAATGGGGTATATTACCCCTATAGGGATGTATATGTGAGGTGATCTGGGAGGGAAAAACTACTCCTTGAATTATATACATTCATTGAGATGTTAGAAGAGGGATCAAATAACCCCTTTGAGAGGTATACATGAGATAATTCAGGAGGGATATACCAACCATCAATTGATCGGTATACCATTGGATTCTTAGTTATTTGTCATAGGATTTGGCTATTGAGCCTGATGAAATTATATTTATTAGGAACTTCTCATAGGAATATTTCATGAGCCTAATATTTTTTGGAATGATTATACAACATGTTCATAGACACTTTAAAATCATCCAAATTCAGTTTGGTTCGTTCCTGAGTGTCACGTTATAACACCAGGATTAATAGTGTTTATATGGTTATTATTTATCATTGTATTTACTATTATTCTAAGAATAACACATATGTACACTACTTTTACTTGTTATATATGGGACATTATTGGTGCATATCTACTAATTTATACTCACACACTTTTTAGGAAGCCATGGAACATGGGTGTGTGAGTAGACTTCAATGGTTTCATGTTTTGGTAGGGAAGAGGCTTGAAGTTACATGATTGAGTGGGATAAAATAGATGGATTGAAAACTAGGATTTAGGTATGTTTCCAGGATGGTAGTATAAACTTCTAAATTTTATTTCCTCTCTTTTATTAAGTATGTGTGATTGGTTCAGCGGGGAATTTGTTGAAATCATGTTAATATTTTGATTCTTTGTGACTGTCTTCTACATGATTATATGATACAAATTGTTATATTTTATTTCTAATATGATCTATGATTACTCATTAAGAATATTTTTTAAGTTACTTATTTTTATTCACATTAATATAATGGTGTAGTCCTTCCTTGATAACACGTTAGACCCCAGTGTTAGTCATCATCCTCTAGTGTAAGGGGAGGCACACTTGAGGTTATGTAGTGACCAAATCTAGCTACTATTTATATTGAACCAATATAAGAATATTATAGTCATAAATAACATTATCTTTAAAAAATGTATTTCTGCTTTAACAATACATAATTTGATCTAGGTATCAAAATAACTATAACATGTTCATTCCACGATTCTCCATTTTTTGAAACTTTCGAACCATACATGATGCGTACATTGTTATCCCCATAACATTGTCCACATTACCATGATTAAAGGATGAGATTTCACCATTATAACAATAATCTAGATGTGGGTAGTGTAGTCTCAAATATATTGTACATGTTAGAGTGTTGATATATTTCTAAGAGACATAGAAATATTGAGTTAGTCATATATTTTGATTCTCAATTAAGTGGTCATTGAGGTGTGTCCATATCCATGCTAGAATATGTGTTATTTTATTGGAGTGGAAGATCTCACCAGTGTCTAGTGGGACCCTGAACCCATGGATAAAAGTGATCACAAGTAGGAGAGAAAAAGTTTCTATAGGATTGTGTTGGTATTAGATTTTGGATGATTTGAATTTTTATTTGGGGTATGACTTGTTATGAGAGACATAGTTGACTTATTATTATTTATTTATGATGGTTGTTTCTTCTTTGATAACTCATTTTTTACTTAATTGGATCTTTTTTCTATTTATTTTTTGGTTATAACCTTCTTGATAATTGTTTTTTTATTTCAAAAATTAATTGAAAATTAACATAAATGGTTAAAGCCTTTTTATTACTCATATTTGTTTTTCTAATTATTTTCATGATTCCACATGATATATGTTGTATATATATTGGGTATGTTCTTTTTTGTGCTGTGCATCTAATAAGTGGGGTATCTAATAGGTATTTGTTTTTTGAGAAATTATAATGTGTGTATATATATACATCTTTTATTTATATTCCATTATACTTTTTTGTTTATATTGAAGTTTTTTTGAGTTCCACTCACCATGGTCAATGTATATGCATCCAAACTAATCACATTCACTTTAAAGAGTTGAATAGAGTAGGGAAATCCTAATAGTATAGTGAAGTTACTTATAATCCATACAAATAGTAATTATTTGAGAATATATTGATCAATGTTCTTAATATATGATGTTTACAAATCATGGTGACTCATAAATGGGGAGCACGAATCAAAGTGGGAATTGTGGTGGAGATTTAGGATTTGAGGATTTTTTATGTCACAAGCTTGGTTATATAGTAATTTTTTTCATTATCTAAGTTACTATAATGGAAAAGTGTCCAGAGTATATTGTCCATCATATATGTTTTTGGTATTTAATGTTATGATGCATGTATGCATACCTGGTAGATTTTTTATCTTATGATTTATTTTTCATCACTACTAGGAAATTGAGCTGTAGCCACGCATATAAATCTACTGATTAAAAAATCCGTGGTTGCACCCCCACAATTAGCCATGTCTCTGTGGCTGAATACCACGAACCATTCATTTCTTCTTACTTCTACTCCATCCATCCTCCACAAAACCCCTCAATAACCCAACACACTCCCCGACACCTCCTCACCGTGACCCTCCTCATCCAGAGATGTTGCTCCGAGCAGCCTCCCCACCTCTTCTATTCCTTCCTGACGCCTCCCCAATGCCTCCTCCACGACGCCTCCTTGCTGACAACCCTCAATGCCCACGGCGCCTCCTCACTGCGACCCTCCTCCCCACGATCCTCCTCTTCCTGCAAAGCTACTCCGAGCATCCTCCCCATCTCCTCCCTTCCTTTCTGACGGCTCTCCCCCACAACCCTCAACAACCCAGATGCCGAGGTAAACACCCCCAACACCCTATCATCAAGGTATTTGAAAGTTTCTTTGATTTATTCTATTCTTTCTTGAATCTAAAACTAATACTGGATGTGGATGAATCTATGGTAAATGGTCTTGTTCTTTTTCAATTAATGACTCGATGGTCCTATTTATTTGTTAAAGGATGTTTCCCATTTTGGGTTCATTCCTCATTCAACATGTTTTGGTGTAGTGGTAGATAATGATAGAGGGAATTAAGAATAAATTTCATTAATTATCATGTTGTGAGATGGGATTTTGGATGATTTTATAGATGGAGTAACCATTTTAGATCCTTTTGATCCTTATAGGTTCTCACGATAATTTGGTCGATTAAAACAGGTTACATCTTTACCTCTAATCAATATTTGGAGATAATATAACCCATTTTTTCATTATGAAATGTGGAAGATGAGGATGCATGAGGATTTTGACATAGAAATTTCATTACATCTTGAGAATGGTCCAAATAATAGTCCAAAGAAATCCTGAAGAAATCTTGCCTAATGTGATCGCATAACAAGACAAAGAAATCCTCCTCAATTGGGGTTATTGTAAACAGAAGCACACACACACACACACTCTGGTACATTAGTGGATCAAGCCTCATCCCTCCAAATTAGCATTGTCAATCCAGCTAGAACTATTTATAATAATTTGAAATGTCTCGAAGGCTTAGATGATGGCTTACCATGGCCCCTAGATGAGATTTCCTGAAGTCCTCATGGCACAAAGTCCATAATTTATAGATTTCTCATCTCAAGATTCCATGGGAGTCAAATGATGTGCCCCTTCCCATGAAAGCAGGGCCTAGGTCAAGTAGCCCCCAGTGGTCCCGTTAGGTACCCACATTGCCCTCACCAATGACCCCTTCATATTCCTCGTTCATTCCACACCCCATGCATTCCCATGCTCTCCCTGTGCTCACCCACACTATCGCTTTCCATGCTCACCCATTCCCTCGATTGATGGCTTTCCCGTTGGAGTGATACTTCAATACAGAGGAGGATTTCATTATAGATTTTGAGGAAGGTTTCTACTGGACATGGCGTGATTCTAGTGCTTTTGGGTTTGGATGAAGATAGTCCAGTGAATCATGATGTGAAGGATCCCTGCAATGTGAATGTTTGAGATTATTTGAAGGATAACCATCTCTCTTACACCCAGATAGATATTTTTTAACCTTAGAGATAGTTCTCATTCATAAAATAAAAGAATTATGAGAAATGGAACTTTAGATTTTATTGAGCCGAACGCTAAAATTCATGAAGAGATTTTAGAAGAATGCAGCATTTAATTCATGGATGTTTAATGTTGTAGCAGAATAATAACCCATGGAAAATTGAATATCTCCTAAAGCGGTTCTATTAGATTTGGGGCTTCGGTGGATGGCGCATGGTGTCGATTGGTAGGGGATTTTTTCCTCTTCTCCCAATAGGATGAATTAAAATCAAGAACACGGGGCTTCAGTTTTGTCTCCCTCAAACCTGGAATCTTGAGGTTTCAAGATTGGGATCCTATCTTTGATCTAGCTTCAGTTAAGAATTTAATTATTCAAACTCGGATTCGCTTTCAGGGCTTAAGTTGGTTTTTTTGGAATTCTCATATCCTTTGGGGTAGTGAACCAGTTGTGGGAATTCCTATCAAATTCAATGGGGAAACTAAGCGTGCTTGATATGGTCATTTTTTAAGATTTTCTATTGAGATTGATTTATGTTTGCCTCTCATTGAACCTATTTTCCTTGTTGTTAATGGTTATAAGCTTGAATTATCATCTGAGTTTGAAATGTTACCTGAATTTTTCAGTAAGTGTAAATTCATTGGGCACTAGAGTGAGAAGTGTTGTACAAATATAAGAGTTTTAAATTAAAATAAGATTGGTCATCTGATTGATCAATGTAATTTTAAACTACCTGTGAATGATGTTGCTGCCATGGATGGGGAAATCCTAGATAAAAAGCTTTAAATTCATTAGGTTCTGAATGTTATGGGGGGATACAAACATGGTAAAGCTTCTGGAATCTCCTTTCCTTCTACGGTGGTTGCTAATCAAACAACGTAAATTTTTATGGATAAGGAAACTATAGTTAAATCAATTGAGGTTGGTCAGGAGGATCGGATTTCAAAGAGAAAATCATGTAATGATACCACCGAAGATATTGGAGAGCTTAGGACTCAAGATCCATTGTTCTCAGATAATGAAAATAAGGTGGATAAAACGGATCTCCAAGAGGATGATTTTATGAATTATAGAGATAGAAAAGGTAATAATAACGCTGCTATGGTTGTTTTTTATTGCTCAGTACAACATAAATAGAAGAAAAATGGTGTTTCAATTAGAGGTAAAGATGAATCTGCTTCCCCGGTGGATACAGAATAGGTTCATATTTCAACATGTGCTCACTGGGAACTGAGCTAGATATAGGGAACGTTCCCAATGATGTAGTGGAACCTAGTCTTGGAAACTCTGATGTACTAACACTGGTGGATGGTAAGAAAATAGGTATGTTGGTGAAGCTTTCAACCTTGGCTGGTGCAGACACTTCTATTTTGGATGATGTTCATGAATCTGATTCTAAAGGGAAATATAAATCTACTTATTTTTTGAGTACTAAGCTGTATATAAGGAAACAGAAAGCGAGTCAAGAAACTTTGGCTATTCTAATTGATGAGGCTAATCTAAGTAGTGGTAAAGGTTTTGTGGTAACCCTCAGTTAGAGATTACACCAGTGGGAGGAAATTTCTTATCTATGTTAGATTCATAAGTTTTTTTTACAATAGGGAAAGCTATCTAGTGGACACTAAAAAAACTCGAGAGAAGGTTATAAGTAACTTCAAGTTGGCTGCTAAATATATTGTTCATGTTGCTATACAGGAGAAAGTTGTCCTAGGCAATGACGCATCTGTTGCTTCAAAACATGATGTAAAGGAAACAGTGAGTTTCAACACTACTAAGAATGTGGTAAGTCAGGACATGGTACCAGGGGTAGACTCACTGAGTATCCCCGATAAAATTCTCAAGGAGGGTCAAAAGGAGAAGGGAATGGTCAGAAGCATTTTAATGCCAGCTGATAAAATATCAATTCCTGTTGTACAGTAATGAGATGATAAGGATATAAATCTTTAAGATAAGTAGTAACAGGGTGGGAAGTACTTGAGCATGCATCTTCTAGTTGATTCTAGGGAGGAATAAAGAGATCCCTGGAAAATTGCCAAATTATGGAGTAGGGGGGCAGGGGCAGGGGACAGGGTAGAGGGGGGTGGGGGGCAGGGGGGAGGGTGGAGGGGGGCAGGGGGCAGGGGGTAGGGGGCAGGGGGCAGGGGGCAGGGGGTAGGGGGCATGGGGCAGGGCGAAGGGGGCAGGTTGGAGGGGGGCACAGGGTAGGGTGGAGGTCTGCAAAGCAGGGGGGCAGGGGGGAGTGGGGAGGGTGGTGGGTGGAGGGGGAAGGGTGGAGTGGGGAGGTCTGCAGGATAGGGGGAGGGGGCTGGGACAGTGGGGAAAGGGGGTGGGGTAGGGGGTGTATTTAGTCACTACAGGTTTATTTAATCTTAGATAAGGATGAATAACCGTTACAATCCACCTCTAACTCCCCCATTTCATCATGATTAGGTTTCTCCAAATATTTCCTCCTTTTTATAATAGATTTCTTTCACTAAATCATGTCTTGATATTAATTGCAACAAATCATATTTTTTATGATACCACTAGTTGTTATTGGTATGGCTCTAACACCTTTTCTTTTAAAAATCCAAGCCATTATGTCCACTTTTTTTAATTATAGCTTATAAAGATAGATTTGGATCCTGCAACCTGTCCTCCTTTTTGTGGGTTTATTCCACTACCACATTGCATGAATTTACCTATACATAGCTATATTCAATATGATATTTTAAATTACATTCACTGGGGGAAATCCCACTTATACCAACACCTGCATACTGGCGGTTTGAAAAAACCATTGGTTTAAGTATTAATTTGATGTGTTTTCCAAATGGTTTCATTAAACCATTGGGAATATATTACATTAGACAATATTTTCCTATGGTTTTTAGAAACCGTAGGGAACCCCCCAAATAATAATTCACGAAAATCAATATCAAACTGTGATATATGATTGATTATGGTTTTCTCAAAACATAAAAATAATTATCATTGTACTGTTTGTAGATATAAATCATTGGATGTTCACATAGAAGATACCACAAGAACATTATTTCTTTGCGATTTAGGTGAAAAATATATGATGTGTTTCTAGTTTCATAAAGAATATCATATTCTATATGAAATAATTTGGAGCTCATAAAAATGTTAATAATATTTTATGTGTAGAATTATTCATACCATTGATTCCTTGTGGATGTAGTTGTCATGTGAATGGAGTGTTATAATTTGCACATGAAAATGTTATCTAATGCATACTATTTTAAAATGTTCATGATGCATGTGAAGGGAAATTGGTTATGGATAAATGTGTTGTTCTTTTTGGATTCACAAACAGTTGAATGGGTAACCATATTTTATTAAATTATAAAGTGTTATCTAATACATGCTGTTTTAATATATTCTCGCACCTCATGTATCGGGGATTTCAGTGTTTTTGACTCCATATTATGTTTTCAGTAGGGTGTTGGATCATTTCGGGTTGGATCTGGTGGTTCTGGTTCTCCCAATCGAGGTAAGGCTTTAATGTCATTGGTTGGTTCTTCACTGGTTAGGTAGCATCCTTTATGTGTTTTAATGTTCCTAATATCCTTTGTGTAGTGCGTTGATCCATGCTCGTTGGTTTCAAGTAGCCAAGTTAACGGCGACTCACCTGTGTGTGCATAGGTAAGAAAGTATATGTATGTGGGTTCTCCCGTTACATGTATAGACAACCATGGCAGTGATTTTGCACGTATGGGGATATATGTGCCCATGTATATATATATAAATGCATATGTAGGTGAGTGGAGACTGGTATATGCATATAAGCATATGTGCAAGGATCCCCTTGCACATGCTCATGGCCATGCGAGTGTGTGCATAGGGGCTAGGTGTCCTTGCATGTGTGTGAAGGCGCGTATACCCAGTGGGGGAGAAATAACTTTTAGTTTGAATGCTCCAAGATCTAAAGTGGACTGTTTGGTTCCACCTTCAGGTAGGATCCCTCTTCTAGCCTCTTTAATTCAAGAATGCTTTAAATTGACTTAACTTTCTTAATTCTTATTAATTATATTGAATCGCATATCTTTAATAAGTGTTCTTTAATATAATTGGTTCATTTGATAAATAAAGTCATGTTTTTATAATAAAACCCCTCTAACGGAGGTGCGCTGTCTGTGAAATCTTACAGTGATAGTTATGTTGATCTAGTTTCTTAAATTATTGCATTTGATTTGTGAAAAATGAGTTTTAGAATAATTGTTAAATATAATTAAATGAATTATGTGATAAAGCAATGCGATGATTTTATAATAAAACCCCTCTAACGGAGGTGCACTCTTTTCTAAACCAAAGAGTAATGATAGTTATTTGTATCATGTTTAGATTTGGTTTGAGTCTTTCAGTCCGCTGCCACCAGCATTCTAGCCCACAATAGCCCCCCTGGCACCTTCGAATCAGCCCGCATCATCCCCCCACCACCTGCAACCTGCCCCCTTCCACTGTCATTCCAGCCTCCTCCCTCTCCCTTCACTACTGGCCGGAAGATGCTGCCCTGCGGATGTTGCTGGATCAGGCAAACACGCTGCGGTCATGCCGTGGTCACACCGTGGTAACGTCGTGATTTGGCCTTGATCCAGCCACATCCAGCACACACCAGCCACCTTCCACCTTCATTTTAGCCCGCTGCCACCAGCATTCTAGCCTGCAACAGGCCACCCCCTCCTCCCCACCACCTTTGAATTAGCCCACACCATCCCCCAACACCTGCAACCAGCCCCCTTCCACCAGCATTCCAGCCTCCTCCCGCTCCCTTCGCTCCTGGCCAGAAGATGATGCCCCGCGGATGTCGATGGACCAGGCCATCACGCCGCGGTCACACATCGGTCATGCCGCGGTGACGCCGCGGTGCAGTAATTCTGTGATTTGGCCCTGCTCCAGCCACATCCAGCCCACACCAAACCCCTTGCACATTCATTGCAGCCCGCTGCCAGCAACATTCCATCCCACAATAGCTCCTTCCACCTTCGAATCAGCCCGCACCATCCCCCCAACACCTGCAACTTGCCCCCTTCCACCATTAAATCTGGCATCACAACTCTTGTCAGCCATTTTGTGTGGATTTCAACAGAACAATATAATTATTCTATCTTTTGTTTTTAATTATCATCCATTTACAGCACCATGGATTCTTTCCACGGTTTTTCCTCTCTTTTTCGTCCGTCTACAATGCCAGCGTCGGACGCTAACCACAGAAAAATGTTCTCCCAGTCGTGAACGTCTTTCGTTTTCTCACTCAATTTCTCTAGCAGCGATCCTTCTTTTTATGCTAGTTCAATATATCTCAGCTATGATGAAATAGTAGAGGCCATAGAAGCTTTAGAATTCAGGAGTATGTGGGAATCAGGTGTTGATTATATGAAATTATCAGGGAATTTGTTATACATTTCAGTGGTGGTTCATTTAGATAGTGGATCAAGTGACAAATATATTTCTAAAAATCATTCCAAGGTTTCCAATGTAGTCGCCAGGCCAACCAAGCAGTTTAGAATTGGGTTGGGAGACAGGAATTGACAATACTCTTAGGGGTTTTTAAGGGTGTTTAGGTGACTATGAAGAATGTTTTTCACTAATAATGATCATGTGTTTGACACAGGTGGACCATATTTGATTCTTTGAATGACTTGGGAAATAATTTTGTTTATATTTTTCAACAATTAGAAACATAAATCAATGGAGTTCATGTGGGATGGCTTAGTGGTGAGATTACATGGGGAGATAAGCAGATAGGAATACCACTGTAACTAAAACAAACATTCTTCCCATGGATTCTTATTTTAGAGTTTTATTTTTGGAAAACTAAATTTAAATGTTTTGTTACCAAGAAAAACCATCTTTGGGATGAAAACCAGTAGAAAACGCAATACTTTGTTTTTGAATTTCATTACATATTTTATGAACCATGAGAGTTACCACTTGATTTAGAGATCATTTTATTACATTAATTAATGGTGCAACAACAATGAATATATATGGCCATATAATCTAGATCCTTCCTTGAATGAGGTGGATGGAAAACAACTATCTGGCAGGGGGGATACTGGTGGGGAGGGGGTGTCTAGGAGGGTTGTTCGGGGGGGTTGCAGGGTAGGGGGAGGGTGCAGGTGCGGTGCAAGGGGAGTGTCCAGGTTGGGGGGTGGGGGTGGGGTGCAGGGGGGGTCTGCAGTACAGGGGGGGGGGGGTGCAGGTGAGGTGCAAGGGTTATTATAATAAAACCCCTCCAAAAGAGGTGTGCTGTCTGCGAAAACTCACAGTGATAGTTATGTTCATCTAGTTGCTTAAATTATTGCATTTGATTTGTGCTGAATGAGTTTTAGAATAAATGTTAAATATAATTAAATAAATTGTGTGATAGATCAATGCTATGATTTTATAATAAAATCCCTCCAACGGAGGTGCGCGGTCTTCTAAACCAAAGAGTAGTGATAGTTATTTGTATCATGTTTAGATTTTGTTTGAGTCTTTCATATTCCTCTTCCTTCTCCCTTCGCTCCTGGTCAGATGATGTTTCCCCACAGATGTCGCTGGACCGGGCCAACACACTGCGGTCACACCACGGTCACGCTGCGGTCATGCCGCGGTCGCGCCACGATCACATCGCGGTCACGCCGTGGTAATGCCGTTATTTGGCCCTACTCCGGGATAACACCCTGTGGTGGTTTGTAGTGATAGTATTCCATGAGTCATGTGATCAATGTTGAGACTGACTAATCACAATTTCTGCTGGTGGGGCAATGCCCAGAATGTTGCCCCGCCTCCTCCCACTCCCTTCACTCCTGGCAGAAAGATGGTGCCCCGAGGATGTCGCTGGACCGGGCCGACATGCCACGGGCACGCTGCGGTTACGCTGTGGTCACGCTGCGGTCAAACCGCGATCACGCTATGATTTGGCCCTACTTCAGGATGAAATCCCGTGACAGTTCGCAGTGATAGTATTCCATGAGTCTAGTGATCAATATTGAGACTGACTAATCATAATTTCTACCAGTGGGGTGATGACCAGAATGTTTCCCCGCCTCCTCCTACTCCCTTCTCTCCTGGCCAGAAGATGCTACCCGCGGATGTTGCTGGACCGGGCCAACACCACGGTGGTGACAATGCAAAGGGTTGGTAAAAATTTACATAAGATTGTAGGAATTTACCTTTGTAAGTAAATAATGATCAGGATATAAGATGTATCAACTTAAAAAAACTCCATGACAGATATACAAGAATCAAAAATCCATCTCATGTGCATGTTTAATGTAAAACTGCAAGAAATGCAAGGAAAACTCCAAAATAAGTACCAAAATAAAACTCTGTTGTGACACATCAACTATCCCCAACATCTGAGTTAGTAAGGTCCAGTGTGGTCCATGCAGTATCCCTTGAAAGCAAAATCCAATTTTATATACAAACGGTGAGAATATAGGTATACTAAATTGGAAAACGAAAGTCACTCGTGCAGAAGTGGGAGAAGAATAATAATTCACTTATGATAATAACAATAGAATCATGAAAGCACTTAACAAGGTATACTTTCCACCACAATATCACCCTACCAAACTCACCAAATAATAACAGTGAAGTGAGGTAAAATAGTAAGCACATCAATATTAGGGTATCAAGAACCACCCCCAGTAGTTTACTACTCCTCCCAAGCGGTGAATTTTATCACGCTACCATGCTATTCTACTAGAACCATTGCCACAACCTGCTCAGGCACAACTAGGCCACATACTAAATCCCACCAAAAAAACACTGGGGTTACAACCACAACACATCCTTCCCACATAAACCTAGTGAATGAAACCACAATCTCATCATGAAGACACATAAGATGGTACATCATATCTCATCATGAAGACACCTATGAAGAACAAATCGCCAACATACACTTTTGCATCTAAACCAAAAAAAAACTACCTGAAGAGTATGGGGATACAAAATCCTAGAAGGGGGAGTTGATAAGATCTAATACCATACATCCTTCATCCCACTAGGATTTTGGGATGTCAATAACCTCTCCCATAACAATGGAGTGTTGAGAACATAGTGCTCAACACTGGTATGCTATGTATATAAATCACAAGGAACTACCTATATATATATATATACAAAGCACTCATCCTGAGCAATGCATTTTCAAATAAACAATCATAAGACACAAAAACTACCCTACCTTCCAACCCTACATTCATGCACCACCATGAATGGTGGTCACTTTCACAAGTCAATAATTGAAGGATGATTCACTATAAGCCAAAACTCAAAACATACCCCCATCTAATTAAATTAACCATTTCTTATTCTATACTATAAATTAATTTATTCATTTATTCCATCCCTACCATAAAAAATAAAAAACACTAAAAATGATTTAAGACAAAGAAACCATCCCAACGACAACCAAATCCATATAAAAAAGATGGTCCAATGTAAATTAATCCATTCTAGCAAGCATTCATAAAAAATGGTCCCTAGAATCTTCAGGATAAAGGCCCACACAAGGTAACACCATAATTATAAAACCATGTCTCTTAAAACATCCTCGTCTTTCCCACTACACCAAAATCACCACACTCCGCAAAAAAAAAACTTACCCAACTTTAAGTCCCACTGCAAACAAGCCAATTTTGAATACATGTTCAACCACTTCCACCATCATTATTAAAGTTAATTCCATATTTTCCTTCCTCTAAATAATAAAACCCTCCAACACACCTAATTAATACTAACTCAGCAGCCTCACAACGCAATAACCCCAAACCCAGCACAAACATAAACATTAAAAAGACACAACACAGTCCTACAACTAGGCCACCTAGTTTTAGTCCAACTGCATAAAAAGTTCATCCATTTCAAAATCAATAAATATCTCAAAATGAGTGGCCATTAAAACAGCTGCACCACCCCACAGTCCCAACCACACTCACACATGAACAACACATACACATGGCTGAACAAAACCACACACAGAACACATCCCCAACAATAGGACCATGATTATTCAACATTCATGCTCTAATTCCACTTTATAAATTATGGGTTATCACATAGAATGTTTGATCATAGGAATCCATTTAATTTAACAGATATACATTATATATCATGTTTTTCATGTTCAAAATAGTTCATCAAAATATTAAAAACAAGAATTCATGATTATGGTGTGCAAATAGAGACCGCCAATCGCCATGATTTTCAGAAGTCCTATGCCCAGAACAATTCAAAACGTGGAAAAAATTTATTAGTCAAAAAACAATGAAACCATTGTCATCATTTTTATATCCTCTCATGGATTAAATCAATAAATATAGTTTCATCCATTTTCATGAGAATAAACCATCACACCAACCCTGCCTGATAAAAAATAAAATATAGACAAGGGAACCCCTACATGGAACAAACAATGAAAAACAATTATTCCTTGTGTAAAAAATAAGGGGTCTTCCAAGTAGCAGGAAAGAATCCATGGTAGAACCAAACATACTACAAAATCATAGCCACATGACTCCTCAAGGGAGATAGGTTTTGGGTGCACCAAGAGAAAGCAAAAGGGTTCAATAGAAGAGAGGATTTGGACTTTAGAAAGGATGGATCCTTAATCTAAGGTGAATTTTTTTTCAAAGTCCATTAAAGAATGATCATGACTATGAAGACATGGATTATGATTCAAACGAGATTAAGGTTTTTATGTGATATATACCATTTTAAACAACCCAAAATCTCTCTAAATATGGAATTTAACTCAATTAACATCAAAGGAAACATCGAAGGGGTGAAACTAGAAAATCTGGTATAAACTAAAAATGACTCATAGATTAGTAAGATGAGTCTGTAAAGAATAAATCTCATCTCCATTAATAGTTTAATTTCTTAAATCTTCAAATGATTTGATTAAAGCCTTTAATTCACTATGAGAACGTGAATTTTATTCTCATAGCTTCTTAAAATGATAAAAAATTCCTTTGCTTATGTATTCATTGAATCAAAAAATTGTTCATATTTTTATTTAGATTATTGGACTCTATCAATAGTGGGATAGAATTGATCTCCAATTATCTAAATAGAGGCAAAGAATGCAGTCTCAAAAACAACTTTAATATCTGTATGAATAAATAGTTTCATGTCTATTTAATCATTTATGATAGAAATTGATTGGATTTTAAATATCATTTTAGTGTCAAAGACTACTAGTTGATCTTGATGTTTTCTTTTATCATTGTCCTTAACTTGTTCTTCAGTAAAAGTCCTTTGATTCTTATTTTCATCATGATTGATAATAAAAGCCTCTTTCTATTCTCTGTTCTATGGTTCAGTAATTTCACTGGATACTGAAACCACTATGTTTTTTGCAAGAACTGTAGTACCCTAAAATGTAGGTTTGTTCCTCTGACTATGACATATTACAAGGGCCTCAAACTATGTTTACCCCAAATGTTATTCTATAGATTGAGGTAATATATTTCAGGTTCTATATTAGAGATGCTGTATCTAATTAATTTTATCTTTTCTTGAACTTGGCAATCTATTATGGACATTGAATTATCTTCTTCTTGAATTTTCACTGAAGGTGCAGATCCTAAAATCCCTCACCCCTCCTATGAAATATGACCCAATCATTGTTGGTATCATTCAAAAAAAGTTAATAGTTTCAAAATCACGTAATCCCTACAACAGAACACTCAACTCACCTACAATAAACACCATCAATCAAACCCACCTTCCTATACACTTACAAAACCACAAATCATCCACCTACCACCAAACCACAACACCGCTCCCCTAAACACCAATAATTACAGTCATCCCACCCAACACCAAACAAAACCCAACCCTCCTAGACACTCACACCAGAATAGATACTGCAACCCAAAAGGCTGCTAGAAAGAACCCATCTAATAAAGAAAGCCTTCCTCTAGGAACAACATCACTAGTCCATACGCAACTCTAACCACCTACTACTTCATGAACTTTGAAGCCAAGGAAACATTCTACAATATCATGGCACCAAACCACCACATTCGACCACTAAAAGACTCAAGAAAACAATATCTTAACATCACCATATGAAAAAGACCAGCCACTAAAGGAACGCTCGACCAGTCAACCACAAACTCAACCACAACCATCCACAACAAATCCCCTACATGTAGCTATGTAGCAGGAAAACCACCACCCAAAAAGAAACTAATCAACCAAAAACTAAAAATCCCTGCTTGAATCATCCAAACCATGAACCCTATCCTCTACAACTGTACCTAGAATAATAACATGTGACTCTATCCGTACCACACTAGAAGCCCTTCTAGAATCATCCCCACACACTAAAATCAGGCATCCTCTACACAGGGTCCTTGCACTATAAACATCCCACACCCACCCAACACCATAATATCCACAAGAACCCGCACAAGAACATCCCCTGCATGACCTACACAAGTTGAGAACTAGCCAAAAAATCTACTGTAAATTCCTATCCCTTTACAATGGATAAATGCATCACCAAAAACCCACAATGGACCCAAAGGCAACACAACAGTATAGGGTTTCTAGGAGGGGGGGGGGGCTGCTGTCCGGGTGGGGTGGTCCAAGGGGGTTTCCAAGAAGGAGGGGGTTTTCCAGGAGGGAGGGGGTGTCTAGGATGGGGGTGTCCAAGAGGGGTGGTGCATGGGTTGTCCAGCAAGGGGTGGGGAGCTGCTGTCCTGGTGGGGTTGTCCTGGGGGGGGGGGGGGTCTGTCTAGGTGGGTTTCCCGGAGGGGGGGTCTGTTCCGTGGGGTGGAGGGGGGCTGTTTTCCAGGGGGAGTGGTGCTGTCCGGGTGGGGTTATCTATGAGGGAGGGGGTGTACACAAGGGGGGGGGGGGGGTCCAGCGGGGGCTGCTGTCTGGGGGGCTGTCCGGGTGGGGATGTCTAGGGGGTTCTATCCATGAGGGAGGGGGTGTCCAGGAGGGGGGGTGGGGGTCTGTCCAGTGGGGTTTCCAGGATGGAGGGGGTGTCCATGAGGGGGGGGGGGTCTGTCCAGGAAAGGGTGAGTGGGGTCGGTCCAAGGTGGGATGGTGGGGCTGCAGGGGGAGGGTGCATGGGGGGCTTTAAGATTCACATACTAACACCTTTTCTTGAGAACTTCATATTACTTCTCAACAAGCTTGGGAACTTCCAACTCCATTCTAAGTTGTCCGGCTCTTAATTGTCTCATCAATATGCTGGGGTACTCCAACTAACATACAAGACATTTATCATCATCATATTGGAATGAAACAACCTATCTTCCTCATTTACAACTTGAAATCTTTCACTCATCTCAATACACATGTTGAAAACATTCAAGTACATGTAGCAGGTTTTAGAAATCATCCTTGAGGTCTCAGATTTCCTCAACTTCTTGTCATTTATTAATTCAATTTCTACCCCTTTATATCAGGCTTTATTAGGTCATTAATAGGGATGAGTGAAATGCATACCTCATCAATGATTTTTTCAAGCACTTTATAGAAATTTCAAATTTGCATGAAATAAATAAGTCTGGCATACTCTCAAGGGTCTTCTCCACTCATCTTCCCGGGGCGTGCAGGGAGAATGTGGGGTTGTGGGATACTACATAAGTTGGGGGGTGCAAGGGGGCTGTCCAGGGGGGACATGGGGGTGCAGGGGGGATGTCTAGGGGGTGCAAGGGGTTGTGTCCAAGGGGGGCTGTCCAGGGGGTGCAAGGGATGTCCAAGGGGTGCAAGGGGGCTGTCCAGGGAAGGTGTGAAAGGTGGGATGGGGGGTGTGCCGGGGGGGTCTGCATGAAGGGGGGGGGGGGGGGTTCAGGTGGGGATACTGCAGAAATAGGGGCGTGGGGGGGCAAGGGGCTGTCTAGGGGGGGGGGGGGGCTGTAGGGAGGGGGTGGGGTGGTGGGCTACTATAGGAGTCGGGGGGGGGGGGGTAAGTGGGCTATCCAAGTGGGGGGGGGGTGTAAGGGGGCTGTCCAGGGGTGCAAGGGTTGTCCAGGGGGGTGCAAGGGGGTTGTCCATGGGGGTGCAAGGGCTATCCAGGGGGGTACAAGGGCAGTCCAGGTGGGGCATAGGGGTTGTCTAGGGGGTTCAAGGGGGCTGTCCAGGGGGCATGGGGGATGTCGAGGGGGCATGGGGCTGTCAAGGGGGGTGCAAGGGGGCTATTCAGGGGGGTGAAAGGGGCTGTCTGAGGGGGAATGGGGGGGGGGTGTAAGGGTTGTCCAAGGGGGCTGTTCAGGGGGGGTGATGTGGTTTTTTTTAATAAATGTCAATCCCTAGAGACAGGGTTTTAAACTGTGTCTGTAGACCTAAATCCATGATTTTAAACCGTGTCTAAAGCTATATAGAAACGGTTTTGAACCATGGCTATACGCTTTCTATGGATTAATGTGCTGCCACAGTTTCAAACCATTGAAATACCCTATATCCATTCATTGAAACTGTGGCTATATAGATTTAGCCACAGTTCAAACCATGGATATAGGGCTTTAGCCACGGTTTGTAACTGTGGCTTTAGGTCTTGCCCTATAGCCACACCATTACCAGCCACGGTTCGTTGAACCATGGCTCTAACCTATAGCAACAGTTTTGGGACTCATAGACACGGTTTCAAACAGTGGCTCTAACCTATAGCAACAGTTTTGGGACTCATAGCCACGGTTTCAAACAGTGGCTATAACCTAAATTTCCAGTATTGCATGCTTCAAGTTGAGTTAGTTTATAGTGATCCTAGTCTTCCCAATGTTTCATATATTTTATGTTATTTTTTATAATAGTGTATTATCTCTATGGAGGATCATTAAATGCATCTTTTAAGAGACCTATACTTAGGATGATACCTGAGAATAATTCCCACGTTTATTAAAAATGTTATTTTTTGAAATTTAATGATATCATGTTTAAATAAATATAGAGAAAATAATGGGAGTTATCCATAGGTCATATCTTCCTAATAATGAAACAAAAACAAAGAAAACAATTGAAAAAAATTAAACCATAACATTAGTGAAAAAGTAGCGAAAAGTCAAATAACATCCTAAAAAGAAAAACATTGGAGAAATCCCAATTTATTATCTCCTTGATCTAACACTTCGTGGACGATTTAATGAGAAGATAAATTTATGTGAATCCTATTCTTATTCCTTATTTATGGATTTCTATGGTTTTCTCCATTACTTATAAAACTACTTAACGGGTATCCCACTTGATTATTCAAAACAAGTATTTGAATGTGCTACTGAAAATCATCCTAGATATCTCATTTTTCTTTTATAAAATAGGATTACACCAGCTTAAAAATAGGGAATGTGACTATGTTGTCTTATTTTAGATATAAAAAATTATTATTACCTCATAATCTTTAAAAAATTCCCCAATACATTGAAAATTGAATTAGAGTAATTAACATTATTTAAGATCTACATATAGATATCCAAGACTAATGATAAAGAATTTAGATTAATTATCATTCCATTAGAAAGGTTATATTTTTTCCACATAAAAATTTCTAGTTTTGAAATTAAAAATTTCATCACCATAGTAAATAGAAACCATTAATCAATATGAATTATTGATAAAAAACTCAAAATATTGGAAGCATTCTTACAATAAAGAAACATATTATATATGGTTTCATTTATCTTATTAAAAATAGACTCCTCATAGTAAATTGAACTTCCACATTTCATAGTGTTTCATCAGTAAAATAACCCTCCCAAACATTCTATTAATAAATAGGGATTTTATAAAAGATTTTTTATTCCAAATATCCTAGAAAATAGTAATGATAGCATTTTTTGAAAATATTTTCATAAATAATATCATGACCTATTTGAAAATAAAAGTTTTAACTAACACATGATTCAATGGAATATCATTTTAAGAAAATTTTAAATCATTATTTCATGGGGAATGATTTTTAGACTGAGAAAAAATGTATCTCTACCTCATAAAATTAACTGATTGGTTGGATGTGAATGATAAAATATTAAAGTGCTAAATTATTTATGCTTTAGATTGGTCTTTTATCCCACTAAAATCTTGGAAATTTTCCAAGGAATCATAAAAAAATTTATTCTAAGCCACCCATAATCATTTGAAACCAAAATTAGATTACCCCCCAAGAAAAAATTTTATTTTTCATTATAATGCGGGAGTTTCAGAAATTGGAAGTAGATAAATAAACATGAAAATATAGAGTATGAGTGGGTAGGAAATAATTAATATGTTGGAAAGGGTTTGATGAAACATCATGATAAAATTTCACTTCTAGTTATCAATTGGTGCATTATATTTATCCAATATCAAAAGAATATGGACATAATTAGGTTTTCTATTAAATAAACAGAAGCTAATAAAATTGATAGGAAAATTTGAACAACTTATATTAGTTACATTATTCTTAATCCTTTTTATACTGGTGATGCAATGTAGGTCAAAAATGAATTTAGATTTAGTGTTATTAACAATAATCCTAGAAGGATTCTAGATTTTAAGTAGAAAGGATTTAAAGTGTCTATGATATTTGACATGTCCTCTAGTAAAAATAAGAATGTGATCCCTATACTATAGATAATATATGTAATTTTTATTTTTATAAGTAGCGAACGGTTTCATATTTCCCTGGTAGAAATGTTTTATATGTCCATAAATAATAACTTCAAATGTGATTATATATAAAATTAGTGAAAAAGGTTCTCCATGATAAAGAACCCTTGAAGGTTTAAAGAACCAAAATAAGGAATCATATATATAACATAAGGTTTGCTGGAGGAAGAAACAAATTTAATAATGTTTGTAAAGACTGAGTCAAACCTAGATCTATCAAGAACATCCAACATAAATTTACATGATGATGTATCAAATCATTTATGAATATTGAGTTTTAAATTAAGATTACGAAAATTCCTCTTATGCATGAAAATATGCATTGTTCTACTAGATATGATTATATTGTAATAAATATATCTTTTTTGAATAGTCATAAATTATTCCATAGAGTTGATAATACCAATAATGGAGACTATACTAGTGGAAATAATTCATGTGAATATTTTACAAGAAATGTTTGAAAGAGGGAAAGTAATATAATATTTAATGATACATAGGTTCTCTCTTTTGAGGTTTAGAATTTTTTTACTACCAATGGCCCATATAATAGGGATTCCTATATGGAATTCATTGATCACTCATATAAGGTATTTATGTATGATATCATAACCGTGTTTGAAAAATTTACTAGGAACCCAGTTTATCTAGGGGTACTTCCAAAATTAACATCCGAAATTTCATATTTATCCTCTTCCAAGATAATTAGAGCATAGATTTTTTTTTCTTGAAACCCCCATAAACAAGAATAGGTTTAATTAAAATACATTGATGATAAATATATCATGATGTCTGAGATAATTACATCCAATATTAATCATTTCCATTATTGGGAATTTATTTATTATTACCCATGAGATTATGGCATTGATATTATCTATAGAGCATTTAATGCTCACATTATTGATTAAATAGAATGTGTTTTCAGTAATTTTCCATGTTATATTATTATACCTTATTTACTGTTGATAGAATTCAATATATGTGACACCGACATACAAATTGATCCCACACTAATTCTATTTCTTCTCCCCAGTATTTGAAGAAATAATCTCTGAATAAGTTCAATGATGTAGAATATTTACTTTCACTTTGTTTTTTATATTTTACATCCAATGTAATAATTGAAACATATTTGTATCTAGTTCATCAAGATTACTAAACTGATATATCCTTGGTTATGTGATCCATTTTATATTATTCAAATGTAATATAGTCCACAAATAATCTGGGTTATTAGAGTTTTGGTTATTACAATTGGTATCAGATAAAGTTTAGTAGAAAACATAGGAACTAGATTTATAAAAACATAGATTATGAAAGATAACCCTATGACAGACTTTGAGGATATGTATAATTTTTGGATTATATCATAAAATTTTGTTAATAGAGATATTATACTATTTTCCAAGAAAAACTTACCTGTCCGGATACTATAAGTGTACATGGTTTCAGTACTTATGCATATAGAGGTAATAACCCCGAAAAGAGTGGGTCAAGTATATATCGACTATCATTCTGATGCATGGTGAATGATCCCTTACTATGCACCTATTTTTACAATCCCAGGGGATATTATTGTGTTAATTCCCATTTTCTACAAAAACAATTATGAAATATTTGGGAAAAAAATTATGACTTAAATATAACCCCAAATAAATTGAGTTTATTATTACGATATTGAAAATGCATAAATTTTCAAATTATGTTAAGGGCTACACAAAATTTGGAATTATATATTTTGATTTAAAATTCATAATGTTATGAGATAATACATTATATTCCATTATTTTGAAATGAATCTTAGAAGAAATAATGGTATTAGTATTCATGACCAATATAGAAATTTCTTTACTGAGAAATACAATATGACTAGTATTAGAGTATAGAATATCTTTTCCATATTAGTGTAGTAGACCCGGGTTATGACTAATCACATTGAACATATAGAGAAACATTATTTTCTATGTAATGATGTGCCTATATCGGATTATTTCATGTGATCAAATCCTATATCTTTTAGTGGAACTACTAATCTAGTGGTTGCTAAGAAAAGTATTGTGTCCCTTGAAAAGATATTTATGGACATGGGATTTGATGAAAGAGTGAATATTATACTGTAATTATATCTTCTTAAAGCTGATGATAATCAAACGTTGAAATTGATCTAGAATACTAGGTAGGGATGAGAAATAGAACATATGGAAGATGGATATTTTAAAGTAACATTCTTCAATAAATAATTCTATGATTATAAATGAACTCAAATGAAGAGAAATTCCCTAATATAAAAGAAAAATAAAGAAGAAAGTGTTTCAGAGTATGAGGATACCATTATAGGAATATCTAGGTATGTTATGGATCACATATTTAATCGAGATAGAAAGACTAAAGATTTAATTGAAGGGATTAACCCTTTATTATGAAGGGAACTATTTTCTCAAAAACTTTCATCATTTGATGAAATAGTAGTATGTACTATAAAAATAGAGAATAAATTTTATGGATTTCATATCTTTAAGGGATATCAATAGAAGTAAATGTTGATAGAACACCAAGAAAAAGGGAACACATCGAATTAGAAGAAGAGAATGAATAAATTTCCATCTTATGAAAATTATGGAAAGAAACATGTTGGAAAATTATTGAAGGGTATTGGAGTTCATTACATGTGTGGAGATACGTGTTATCTAGATAATGAATATAAGAGGAATAAATAATCCAATATTATATAGTGCTTCAACTAAATATGAATGGTTCATTATTAAAACAAATTTACCATGTGTTTAGGGAACTTACCATAGAGGATATCGAGGGAATAAGACCAAGCTTATGAAATCACTAGAGCTAAAGTTGAAGTTCATAGTGATGTGGTGGCAGGTACTTTAATAATATAGTGAAATTTAGACAATTTTTTATTTTATTTTTGATATCCACACTCTTTTATATATTCTATGTTTTCCAAGAAATGAAGATATTTTCCAAGCACATTATAAAGGGAGTTTTCAGTCAATAATCGTAGTGGATATCACACTACAACAAATATGTGTCTGTTAGTTCCCATTATGACATATAAAAACGCATTATTTTTATAATTTTTTATTATACCTATGGTTAAATTTTATATTGTATTTGGTATGGATTATATTTTAAAATATAATTTCATAATTTACTTCATGGAGAAGAAAATTTCTATTTGGGTTATAGATTTACAATTCATTATCTCCAAAGGGGAGGCATCATCATCTGGGTAATGTCAATATACATATATTATAGCTATTCATAATGATATTGTTTGGGAATAAGAGAAGACAAAATCAGTGGATGAAAAATTTAATATTACAATTGAGGATATACCTATTGTACAAGAATGCATTTAATATCCACCTATTTTAGCTCTTTAGAATGATATTCTTGGGGAATAAGAAAATACAAAATACATGGGTGAAAAATGTAATAATAAATTTATGGATATACCTATTGTACATTATTTATTATTTGAGGAATTTCCTAGAAATCCATAAGTACGTGATGTTTAGTTTTCAATAGATTTACTACCAGATACAAGACCTATATCAAATACCCCCTATAGAATGTCCATTGTGGAGTTGAATAAAAAAAGTACAAGATTCTTGTGAAAAGGGATTTATATTCTATAGTGTTTCATCTTGGGGAGCCCCTTTTCTTTTCATTATGTTGAAATATGGATCTATTAGGATATTAAATGATTTTATGGAAGTCAATTCTATTACTCTAAATAATATGCATCATATTCCTTCCATTGATTACTTGTTCGATCATATTCGTAGACCTTAATATTTTTCAATGATTGGACTTCATTTTTCCTATCATCAATTTCATGTAAATAAGGAATATCTTCGAAACAAAACATTTTTATGAGGTATATAAATTATGAATCTATGGTAATTCTACTAGGATTGAGTAATTAAACCTATGTTTTTATGGATATAATGAATAGGGTGTTCAAGGAAGATATTAAAAAATTTATTGTGGTAATTATGGATGATATCTTTATATATTCTGAAATATATAAGGACAACAAGAATTACTTCCAAATCATTTCTTATACTCTTAGAGGAAAAGAGTTATATGTGAAATTTATCAATTGCGAGTTATGGTTTAAGAAACTTTCCTTTCATGGCCATATATTCTATAGGGATAAAATCTAAGTTGATCCCATGATTGAAAAGCAATTAAAATATTTTCTAACACCATTGAACATAAATAGGGTTAATAGTTTCCTTGGCTTAGCAGGTTGTTATCAATTATTTGTTCAAAAAATTTCTTTATTGGATAAACCATTAACCAATCATACATGTAATTTATCTTAGTTCACATGGATAGAGGAATGTGAAGAATGTTTTGAATAATTGAAAATGGGATTGGTCAAAGATATGATTTTGACTTTACCATTAGTAAATGGTGGATTTTTGATACAAAATGTTTCATGGAATAAGGGAATTGGTAATGTACTTATGAAAAAATGATAACATTATTTGGATTTGAATCAAGGTGGTTAATGATTCATGAACAGAACTATTCAACACATTAACTTGAGTTAGAAAATGTAATATTTTCCTTGAATATATAAAGACATTATATCTATGGAAAAAGATGTGAGATATACCCAAATTTTAAGAGTATGAGATATATCTTTTCACATAAGGGGGTAAATATGAGGCAAAGCTGGAGGATTTATTTGTTAAAGGATTATGATTTCTCTATACACAACCATACATGGAAAGGAAAATAAGGTATTAGATTCATTGATTAGGAAATATCATAATGTTCTGAAAAAATTGTGGATTGATAGAGATCCTAAGTTCATTCATTTAGTGAATATGTATATGGGAATTATTAAGAAAGGGTAAACATCACGATTTTTTCAATTATTAATAAACCATATTTCTTGGAAAATATAATATGTCCTCATCCATATGATGAGAATTTTTAGAAGAAAATTAAATTCATGGATGTAGGAAAATTTTTAGACTTTGTATATTAAGATGAAATTATAAAAATTATAAAGAGGTTATGTTTTCCATCTATAACTGATCAAAAAAATGAATTATTAGATGATTCTAATTTTTTGAATATCTCAATACACCATTGCAGAACTAGTATGTATAAGAATTTGACGTAACATTTTTAGTGGTATAATATGATGTGAAAAATTGATAATTATGTATCGGGATTCATAGTTTTTCAATAGGTAACGATTGAGAATCTATATCCAAGTGAATTCATGAAACCACTACCTCTTCCTATGCTGAAATAGGATGACATTACTGTGGAACTTCTCATTGGATTACCAAATACTCCTATGAAAAATGATGCAATATGGGTCATTATTTATCACTATACTAAAACTACAAATTTCATTGTTATAAGAGTAGAATATCCTCTTGAGAACCTTTAAAAACTCTATATTAATGAAGTTGTAAGAATTTATGGTGAACCTATTTAAAGTTTTTTTATCGTGATCTATTATTTACATTGAAATTATAGAAATTTTTTCTGAATGGACTTGATATTGAGATTTATTTGAGTACCACATATCATCCTCAAACTAATGGTTAGTCTGAAAGGACTATTAAGAAAATTAGAAGACATGTTGATATTATTCTCACTTGACATATCAGGTATGTGGATAAAGTATTTATATTTGATATAGTTTTCATATAAAAATAAGTTACACTAAAGTATTCAAATGGTGTCGTATGAAACATTATATGGAAATGGATTTTTTACTCTATATTTTGGGGATGAAGTTGGTGAAAGGAATATTGGGGACCTAGAACATCTTGAAGTGACAATAAAAAAGGTAAAGAATATTGAAACTCATATTAAACAAACCCAAAGTAGGTAATATAGTTATGTAAATAAAAAAAATAATTTCTTCTAATTTCCATTAGGAGATCGTGTTTTATTAAAAGTATATCTAAAGATGGGTGTTATAAGGTTTTTTTAGAAAGACAAATTGTTCCCTCGGTACATTGTACCTTTTCAATTATAGAAATAATATGAGATGTGTTATACCCTTTTTTAATTCCACTTAGTCTCTATTAAATATGTTTTCCATATCTCTGTGATACGAAACTGAAGGCCAAACCCAATACTTATGCTCACCTCTAAAGAAATAGAAGAGGTTATCCAGATTATTGACACTGGAGAAGAGTTTCTGGAGAATTGGATGAATCAAGTGGTAAAGTTGATTTGGATAAATCATAAAATGGATGGATCAATGTCGGAACCTAAGGATGATATAATGAAGAAACATCCTCATTTCTTCAGAAATTAATATCCATGAAATTTTTGAGGTAGAACTTTTTAAAGGAGGAAAGAATGTTATAGTTGATATTAAATCATAGTAACTGAACATTGTAGTTTGATAAAATAATAATAAATGTACATTTTAATTTTTTTGGGATAAAAAATCAAATTTTATAGGATGAATATTGATTTTGAACATAGTAGGTCAATATTTCCTAGAAAGAGTTTTTGAAAATTTTACTTAGAAATAATATTTTATAAATAATTAAAAAAGTAAGATTTAAATATTCTAAAATTTATTTATTATAACTTATTATAATATATATAAATAATAATTTTTTTATTCTAAATTATATATAACTAAAGATAAAATAATTTTGAGGTAAAAGGGATATTTTATAGAAAAATATTTCTAAATGCATATTATCTTTTCAAATTAATTATTTAAAATAATATGTAAGAATGAGTTAATTAAATTAAATATGATGATAATATATCTAAATATATTGATTTAAATCTATATAATGATGATTTATAGTCATATACTTAATGTAAGATCTTCTCATTATTAGAAAATGCATTTCTTGAAAACCTGTTTTCTATCATATTTTATGGGTTTATTTTAAATAAAAAAAATTATACTTATATTAATTGAATTGTATAAAGTATATTTCATATGTTGAATCAAAATAATTAACATTTGGTAATAATTTCAACTTATTTTTTTATTATGAATAGAAATTTTGGTAAATCTTCGTCACCTCTATAAGCGTAAATCATTTAAAACTAGGTTAAAACTTTGTGTTAAAGATTTAAAATATCTATAACACATGAATTTATCCTATTAGATAAGTGGTGGTCTACCACATAAATTTTTCAGGAGTTAAGTATTATATTTTGAATAATTATATTGAATTTTGTAACCTAATATTTAATTTTATAAAAGATAAGTTATATTGTATTCAACTACCTATTTTTAATTATTTACATTTAATGATATAGCTAAAGGATGAAATTTAGTTTTCTTGATCCAAAAGTATAAAAACCAATATTTTTTATTATTTAAGAAAAAAAAATTACTGACTAATTTATCATGACAACCCAGACCCCAATAGCCTGAAGCTGGTGCCTTAATTTATTGAATTTCCACAGATAAGATGGGTGAAATCCCAACGGACTGATTGATTTATTTGTTTTTAAGAACCATATATATACATGATACCCATTTAATATTGGGTGAAGAAAATAAAACAGAAAACATAACAAAAACAAATAAAATGAATCATTGAAAACTCATTAAATGATCTCTTCTTTATATATAGGGGAAAGAAAAAAATGAGTCTATAATCAAATGCCTAGTAAGCGTTAAGTACAATAGAATATTTCTTGAATGATTAAATAATAATCAATATGGAATGGTAAATAACTAAGTACACAGTCCATATAATTATTAATTGAGAATGGATTTCATTCCAAGATAATATCCTTGTGAACATATCATATAAAATAATATCTAAAATATTAATGAATGGAATTCTTAATTTTTGTATACCATGTTCCTAGGCATCATGGTACCTATACTTTCAAGACCTTTCACCAGATAGTTTAAATACTACATGTAGAAACACATTTAATATGGCCAATTTAATTTGTCTTATGACACATACTGATTCATCAAGGGGGCATAGTGTACTGATCCCCACCTATCACTATAGGTCAAAAATAATTCCTCATATATTTAATAATAAATTTAATTAATGGATCAATATTCTTTATCATCAAATATTTGTAAAGAGTAAACGATATAGATTTATCAATATTTCCCAAGTTAATTAAATAACATCCAAATTAAACACCATATATAAAAATGATATAAAAATTAGGAAATAATCTTATACATCATCCAATAATATTTAAATTTAATAGTAATTTAATTTCCAATGGAAACTAATTATTAGAAAGTGATTGTTTCAATAGAAAGTTAACAATAACAAAAGAAAGTGACATTGTACAATAACTTTATCCTGTGGTAATTATAATGTCAAATACCATTGGATGAAATTATTCAAAGTGAATCTTAAAATACCAAGAAGTATGAATGAATCAAGATATTAAATTTAAACATAGAATTATATAATCCATATAAAAGTGAATTGGTGCACAATGATAAGTAAGCTTCAATTGAATGTATATTGAGATGAAATCCCTTACCTCACTCTTTCCTTTATTGGAACATGATTCAACCCCATATATAATGGATTTAATTGTGTAATTAATTTATAACAAAACCATAATCATATTCATAGTATCATAAATTATCCTCTTATAACATTTTACCACCCGTTTATTAAATATATTTATTATTTTCATTGTTTCATGTGTTAATCACATAGTTCTCTCATTCGTGATTTATTATAAATGTTCAAATTGTTGTGAATATTATATAGTTCAACCAACTCTAGAATAATATTCATGAAATAATTATCATATATATCTATATTTCAATTATAATTTTTAAATCAATCTTGAAATACTATTTTCAGAAATTAATTTCATTATGATCATATAGACGGTAGGTCATACGTACACATGAGTAACATTACCATTTTCCATTGACCATTAAGGAAAGAAGGTATGAAATATATTTTATTTCTAGAGTTATCATAATATCATATATAAAATATTATATCATTATCTATACTTACATATATTTCATCTATGTGGTGTGTTGATGAAAATACAGTCACTTAATTTCATGGAGGCGGTAGTCCAAATGTTCATGAATGTCGTTATCATTGTTCATTGAGTGAAAAGTTAAGAAATAAAATGATATATATAATCCATTAATATTGATAAATATGTCATTAATATTATAATTTTGTCATTTATAAAACATATAATCATTAACTTTATCCTTATCACCTTCCATGAAAAAGGTTAGAAAAATACGAATCACATTTCTTCAAGAGGTAATAGTTTGTTGTACACACATGCTACATTATCATATCCCTTACAGAATGTAAATATATATATATATATATATTATATTATGTCTATATAGGTATAATTTTGTTATAGATATCATATATATACTTTTTATTCATCATCATACTTGACCATGAAAGGTGGTAATGGGAAAACTGAATGACATAGGTTCGTGAGGCGGTAATTCACCTTACAAAAAAAATGATGATTTCATAACCCATTTTTTGAAAGTAGACATGGTTTTAGGTAATGAAATTAACATAATAACATATAATTATATAAAATATAGTTGTTCTATTATATCATCATGGTTAAAAATTTATGTATGGAGGTAGGGGAAGAAATAAAAAACAACTCATTAGAGAACATTACCTCTTCTTATGGCGTCCTCAATAGGTTTGCACGAAAGCCTTACTATATTGGATTTCTTCCAAAAATAAGTCTTCTAGGATGATATTATGAGATTTTTGAAATTATATGGGTAGGTATTATCCAATATAATGAGGATTCAATGTATTAAAAGTGGAGGGGATTGAATTCCCTTTTATAGTTGAAGAGTGTGGAATTTTTGTAAATACCCAAAATTATTCACTATTGGGAGGTCACTCTTACCTCATGAGCCTAAAAAATAAATAAATAATGGATTTTAGGGATTATTTTGATGATAAAAACCTCCAAAAAAATAAACAAATTTTTTTGTCATGTTATTCTTTAGTATTTATGTTTACTCAATTTTACCAGTATAGTTTTTACCAGGGTAAATTTTATATTGCTATTTACCAAATTAATTTAACCTTTAAGACTAAAATTAAAATGAGATTTATTAGATAATTTATACCTACTTATTATAAATATGAAATAAAATTTATTAAATAAAAATCTGATTTGGATATAAAATTAATTTTAATACAAACACATGTAATGAACAAGTCCTCATTTTAACCGTAACTCTGGTAATTAATTTTAAATGTTTCCACTGATCATTATGTTAAAAAATTAATCTAAAATTATCAAATAATATAAATTATTATTATTAAAAATACAGAATCAATTTTTTCCAAATTAAATTAACATAAGTGACATAATTTAATTGAAAATTAATCCCATATACGCGATAAGAAATCATGGTTTTTAAAAAAATGTACAATTTATTACTAAGTTTTTTATATAAAAATTGAATATGAAAATAATTCAAATTACATAAATTGGAATAATTGATATAAATTTAGACTAATTTTAATTACAAATCAATTTAAAATATAACTTCATATTATAAATAATTTAAATGAAAATTCTGTTTTCAATTAAAATTTGGTATTTTTTAGTATTTATCAAAAAATAAAACTTCTTTAAAAAGACCCAAAAATTTAACCTATTTTATTTTTACATTTATATTTAGAAAATAATGTTTATTTTCTCAAATAAATTTTATAAAAATGGTGACAGTTAATTAAAAATAATTTTTGTAAAGCATGACTAAACTATCATTTAGAAAAAAAATATTATTTTTCAGAAAAAATTTCTTTTTTTCTTTGAAATTATTCTTATTTTATTTCAAATAAATATATAACCATAATTTTTATAATTTAGATATTAGAATTTTTACCCATATATTTCAATGTCTTAGTGATAGATATCTTATTAAATAATAATGCATTAATAATATGTCATGTTTTGTATAAACTCAGTGTTGCATGTAACACAAGATAAACTCAACGTAGAGTTTAATACCAGCTAAACTAAATGTTGAAATTCATACATCCTATCAAAAATGATGTTAAAATTTTAAAATAGCAGGGTGTTAAAATCTTCCCAGCTTAAATAAATTTCATCCTCACAATTTGAACATGATCTCAAAAATCAAGGGGTTTTCACTTGGAATACCCTTCTTGAAATCCCACATCGTGAGAAAGGTTAATGGAAGATTCTCTTAGTAGGAGAGAAATGATGTAAATATGTCATATGGAATAATAAAAACTCAGTTTCCAAATAGTATAACATTTGTGGGAAGTGAAAACATAAATATAATAGAGAAAAATAACACCCAAATATTGATTGAGAGGGATAGAGAACATGACCAGGATGAAGTTAACGACCACAAAGACTCAAAACAATGGTGTGAAAAAACTCATTGATATCATAAAAAATTATGATAATAAGTTTTTTTCAAAAACCTTTTCCTAGAGTTGAGGATTTTTCTTACACTCTATAAATATATGGAAATATTATTACTTGATAAATATTTATTTCAAAGGAACAAGTTCATTCATTGGATATGCATCAATAAATTTATACTTCATCACTTACAATAAGAAATTAATATCTAAAAATTATTTTTTAGGATGAATCATTGAAATTAACATTTAATGGATCATATCATATTTAAAATTATAAAAAGACATTACTATTATCTTTAATAAAAATAAAATGGTTATGAAAGGTTAACCAATAACATCTGAAGTTCAACTTATTCCATTTGAAAAATAGTTGACCTTAAGGCTCCTAAAAAATATGTATGACCAAAAATAGAAAGAAGGTCACTAAATCAAAATTATCTTCAAAAAAAATATCAACAGGATATTAATTTTTAATATGTCAATACCTTAATCATGTATTCATTTGAAACTTGGTAATAACATAAATTACCATAAATCCTTAATAAAAACATACACGATTCCTTATTAATTAAATAAATCACATATTACTGGATATATTACTTGAATCCAAAAATGATGTAAATTCCATCCTTAATAGCAAATTTTTTTTTCCAATAAATCATTGATCAGTTCCAAGGTATTTAGTACTACCTAATTTACTTTATTCATATCAATCATCCCTTGATACCAACAAAATTATCATACCATCAGGAACATATTAAGGTTCATTAATAAGTTGTTTTCTAAGAAGGCCAAATTGACACTGAATCATTCTTCTTGGTCATTGGTACCATTCAACACATTCTTTCAAATCCTTAAAGAAAAAATTACCACAGTACAATCCTTATATATTTCAAAATTTTGATAACTAGTATATCATTGATAAAATAATAAAATTCAATAATTCTTGAAAAAAACACAGGAAAATAAATAATTACTATTAATTTGTGGTAATATAATAATTTTGAACATGATTCATTAGATTCTATTGAGGTATATTACATTGACACTTTGTACATTTATTTTCATTGGGTCCCATATCCTTATAGTTAAAGCATTGTACATTGGGAAATTTTTTCTTACCCTTGAAATCACAATCATAGTGGAATATCTCTATAAAATTGTGTAAATATATCATTCCTTTTAATAAAGTACCATGGTGTCTGATTTCACAACTATCACATGTTGGGAAATCCTTATTTCCTTTCATCGATTTATCAATATTTTCCCTCACATCCTTTTCTTCTCATGCATCTCTTCCAAGCCATAATATTTAGATAATTATTTCTCTATTTTATTATCACATGATACTATATACTCATATGATGAGAATTTATGGGAGAATAATTATCTTTGAATTATTGACTTAATACCATCAAATAAATGACCATTATTACTATCTGGACTGTGTGTGTTGATTCAGTTGTCATTCCTTCAGGAACGATCCATTTCTAAATGCTAAAATACACTAGATTAGAACACATCATCATGAAAAATAATGTATAATCCCAAAATTATTGAAATAACAACCATAAATTGAAAAATTTATGCAAAACTAATCTCATAATCATAAGAATGTTTTTATGGAAAATACTTATTTTCTAATCCCTCATAATTTTTTGTGAAGAAAATGTGACTTATCCAAAGAATATACACAAAGAGTGTCAAAATAGGTGTCTAGTAAGGCATGCTTTCATTCACCATGGGATTATTGAGTTTATACCAATTCATCCTTTTTATATTTATTACCCCTATTTGCCTTTTTTATAGAACCACATCCACTAGTAGCATCCTTAAAGGGATGTGTTATTTAAAAACATCATGAAATGTATAACTTTACAAGACTTTAGGATGTTATTTATGCTTATCCTCAAAGTATATCCTTGAGTTAAGTTCCTTAATATATGTTTTTCTAAATATCATTATAATGGTTTCTACTAAAATTCATCTATTAGAAACTATAACAACCTTGACACCTCTATCCCAGAGCTGATCGCTTACTTTATTACATTGGAATAAATAAAATGGGTTGAATCCCAAAGGAATGATCCCTTAAGTAGTTTTAGAGAGCCAAATATATACAAGATACCCATATTACATTGTTAAAAGGAAATAAAAAATAATACATAATAATTAAAAATAAACTACATCCTTGAAAATTCATTTAATGATATATTATTCGTATCCAGGGGAAAGGAAAGAAAATCAGGGTATTCTCAACTTCTCAATTAGGGTTAAGTACAACAAAATATTTTCTAATTGACTAAATAATAACAAATATGGAAAGGTAAATAAATGAACACAAATTACATTTAAAAAAAATAGAGAATGAAATGTATCCAAAGATAATATTATTGTGAAAATGTCATTGCAAATAAAAACTAGAATCTTAATGAAGGACATTCTTAATTATTGGACACCATGATATCTGACATCATGATACCTCTACTGTAAATACCTTTATTAAGAAAATTTAAATACTATAGTTAGAACCCATTTAATTTGACACACTTAATTTTTTTCATGATACATACTGATGCATAAAGGGGGATTATAATACTAGACCCCACACAACACTATAGGTCTAAATAATTTCTCATATATTTAATAATCGATTTAGTTCATGAATCAATATTCCTTATCATCAAATATATGTATCGAGTAAAAGATGTAGATTTATCAATATTTACCTAGCTAAGATAATAACTCTCAATGTAAACTTAATATGTAAAAATAGTATACTGTTTTAGAAGTAACCATATAATTCATTCTATAAAATCAATTTTTTAGAGAAATATAATTTCTAATGGAAAAAGACTATAATAAATTGATTTTTTCAGGAGAAAGTTAAAAATAAAATAATAAAGTGATACTGTACAATAACATTACCACATGGTAATTTTCAAGTCAAATCCCATTGTATGAAATTATTCAATTTGAATATTAAAATATCATGAATTATGAATAAATTAAGATATTACATGTCAAAGGAGTTGTATATACACCCCATTAAAGTTAATTGATTCATTATAACAAATAAATCTCAATGGAATTTAAATTGAGATTAAATCTATACTTACACTCTCATTTAGTTGAATGTGATTTAAAATCATATATAATGGTTTTATGTTTGTTATTAACTTAAAATAGAACCATAATAATAATTATAATATCATTATTTATCCACTTACATTATTTTACCACCCATCAGTTAATAGAAAATCATTATATTCATTCTTTCGGGTTTTAATATACCAATCCCAAAGCCCATGAATTTTTTATTTATCTTCCCCATTTTAAAACTGGGATGAGGAGGTATATTACATTTCTCATAAGACCACAATCACTTAGACCAGATACAAAACTCTGATGCCCTAAAGGTGTGGATCCAGAATAAAAGCATGACCTTGAGGGCCCTAAAAATATGAAACCATAAGAGAAGACCCACGAAACATATTTATATATTCAAAAGACACAAACTTTTAAGGATACACAGAGAGAATATACTTGTGCAAAGATGTAGAATTATATGTCTCGATGGTATTTTCCAAACCCTCTTGATCATCCCAATCTAGAAACCCTATGAATTTGGAAGTGCTTCCCTAAACCACATATGTATCTTACATCAGTGGAGATATTCAAAAAATTCCTACCATTCTAAATTGGATTCCCTCACTAGTACCTAGATGGATAAGCATCAACACAGCCCGACCAGGAAGCCCACCGACATTCGTGTTCTGCTGTTGAGCCCAACTTCGAGGACCCTACCCATCATTGTTCAGGTTCTTGTGAATATAATATAGTTCCTTAATATCCAGAATAATATCATTAAATAATTATCATATTTATTTTTATATTATACATTTATAACCAATCATAAAATATGGTTTTCATAAATTAAGTACGCTATGATCATGGAGACGGTAGGTCATACGTATGCACAAGTAACATTACCATTTTCTAATGATCATTATGGAAAGAAGGTAAGAAATATACTACCTTTATAGAATGATCATAATTTCATATATAAAATTTTATTTATCTCTCTCTCTATATATATATATAATCCATGTTGTGGGGTGATGAAAGAGAGACACATCATTCCATGAAGGCGGTAGTCCAGATGTACAAGAACAATGTTATCATCTTTTATTAAGTGGAAAGGTTAGATATAAAATATCATATATAATCATTTATTAATGATAAATACGTAATAAATATAATAATTATTTAATTTATATCACATATAATCATAATCTTTATCCTTATCACCTTCCATGTAAAGTGTTAGTGTAAGACGAATCACAATGCTTCGTATGGTGATAATTCGCCGTACACATAAGCAACACTATCGTATCCCATGCAGAATGGAAATAAAAATGGTATATATTATATAATTAATCCATATATATAAAAATTATATATATATATATATAATATATAATTTATATCTGTCATCATACTTGATTGTGAAAATTGGTAATGGAAAAACGAATGAAATCAGTTTGTGAGGCGGTAGTCTACCATGCACATAAATGATGATTTCATAATACATTTTATGGAAGTGGAGATGGGTTTAGATAGTGAACATAATATAAAACATCGATGTATATTAACAATGTTGATTTTTTTAAATATCCCTGATTTGATAACAATTGAAGGTGGTGGAGGAAGAAATAATATAAAAATTCTCATTGGATTTATACCCAAAATAATGATTTTATTATGAGATCATGGGATTGAATTATATTTTATAATTTAATAGGGTGACATTTATATAAATACCCAAAACTATTCACTATTGGGAGGTCACTCTTACCTTGGGTACCTCTAAAATAGATCAATAATGGAGTGTAGGGATGATGTGGTTGAGAAAACCCTCCACCAAAAAAATGAAACATTTTTTATCATGTTCTTCCTTTGAATTTATGTTCAATCAATTTTACCAATTTAGTTTTCTACCATGAAAAGTTTTTTCTTTTTATTTACCTAGGTTTTTTATCCTTTAATTTAAAATTAATTCTTAATACGTGATGAGAAAATAGTTTTTTAAAGAGAAAATGTATAAAACCGTACTGAGTGTTTATATCAAAATTAAAAATGAAAATGATTCCAACAAAATAAATTGGATTAATTTATATAAATCTGAACTAATGTTATCTTAAAATAAATTAAAAATATAATTTAATACTGTAAATAAGTTAAATGGAAATTCAATTTCCAATTACAATTCCGCACTTTTCAATATTCATCAAAAATAAAACATCTCATAAAAATCCAAAAATTTATTGTAAGATCATTTTTACTTGAAAATTTAAAAAAATATATTTTTTCAAATAAATTTTCTAAAATTTGTAAAAGAATATTTACATATTATATACGCAAAGGGCGACAAAAATGTCTTTTAAGAAAAAATGCAAATTTTAAGAAAACATTTCATTGTATTTTAAAGGATTTATATTTTATTTCAAATAAATATATAACCATATTTTTTATAATTTAGTTATTAATATTAATACCTTATTATTCCACTAGCTTTGTGATACCTATCCTATTAAAAAAAAGAATTTAATAATATGTCATTTTTCATGTAAACTCAAATTTTCATATAATGAAATATAAACAAAGTGTAGTTTGTAATGAAGGCTAAACTCTTTTTAGGTTTCCTAAAAACTATGGAATATGATTATCATATTTTAAAATCTTATTTTTTTCACATTTATTATTATTTTCAAGGTAAAATTATTTTTACTCTTAAATCTCGCATTTTCTTAAAAAGAGTTTTTTTATATTACTTTATTATATAAAAATTAAATCCTAAAAACTATATATATTTTAAATAATAAAATGATTTAATTTTTTTAATCACAATTCCAAAATATTTTTATAAGTATTCTTTTATTTTTGTCCAAATAATTATGCTACCATGGAAAAATTTTAAATTATTATGGTTGTGGTTAAAATGGGTATAAAACATGTTAACTGGAAGATATAAATTAAAATTTAATAAAAAAAGAAAAAATGTGATTGGATGAGTTTTTTAGACCCTATAACATATAATTTTCTAATTTTGGGTTCCTTTGTTCCACTTACCATTATTATCATATATATATTATTTAATCTTCTAAGTAATCCCAAGTGCGTCCTTTCCCTCCCTATAAAAGGATACAACATCTCCAAAATTATAAAAACAACATGATAATTATAGATTAGAAAATATAAACTTAAATAAAATTACAGGTTCTTTACCCATTTCATAGATATTACGGTCATTACAAAATACCATCCTTTCAAGGCTTAAGTTGTAAGCCAAAAGGGAGTTCTCTAAGAGACGATAATCGTCTTCACCAATCTCTTTGTTTTTTTACTTGTTTATTTTACCAAATTAATTTTGTTTTATAAATCAAAATATAAAATATTTTTTCTACCATAAAAGTATATTTTATAAATTTTATGGTATAATATTTATCCAACACCTTCTAGACCAAATGGGGAAACAAAACCCTCACTCGTGTGTAAAGTGGACTACCGCCTCACGAATTGATGTAATTTGTTTTCCATAACTAACTCACATAGATATTAATAATTTTATAAATAATGAATATATGTGATACTTATGAAATAATATTTATTCCTTAAATTAAATATATCATCTAATTACTTACCCTTTTTAACCATTAATAAATGACAACATTACTCATGCATACGTACAACCTACCATCTCCATGAAGCGATGTGATTTATTTTCCGTGAATGAATCTCTAGAATGATTATAAAAATGAATATATATGATACCTATATCATTAATTTATATCTCAATATGATAGATCTATATCCAATACATAGGAATTTGAATTCCTAAGAAAACACATGCATGAGAAAACAAAACAGTTAACACTTGAAACAATGGTAATAATAAAAATTGTTAATGAATGAGTGATAAGATGATATAAGTGAATCATTTATGATATTATAAATAATAAAAATGTTTTTGTGATAAATTAATAACATGTTTAAAACCATTTTAAAGGATTCTAAATCACATTTAACTTAGTGGAAGCATGAGGTAAGTTATTTAATAACTCTATTTATATTTATTGGGTCATATAACTTATTTATTAACTATGTTATGCCATGATTATGTGCGTAATGACAAATAATTATTTTATGTTGTATTTATACTTATTTTATGTGAATTTATATTTGTTACACATCATCACTTCATTGATTAATTCTCATATTAATGTTACAATCTTTGTAAGTGATTTTATCTCTATTTCTACTCTATTGAGACATATTTGGCATTATAAACCTATTTACTATTATGTAATAAATACAATATCCCTATGATTTATTTAAAATGAATATATATATTTATAAATGATAATTAATACTTCAATTCATTTACATAATTTTAAGGGGATTCAATTTAAAAGTTTTCTAAGAGGTATGGATTTATTTTAACAATCTAATTGGGGTGATTGTCTTTTTTTTTAATTGAACAAATATTATAATATATACTTAATAAATTTCATCTATTTTATTATAATCTGGATATTTGTATATTTTCTTTATTCTCTTCCAAAACTTCCTCTCTTTGGTACTTTAATCAAGAAATTAAATTTTTAAAAGCAAAACTGATCTTATTTATCATTTCAATCAAATATATTTTCCGTCGAAGTTCATTTTTTAATGTTTTTTTACATAATTACATTGAATTTACACTTATGAATTCTTAAAGATATTTTTATTTATTTTTTAAATTTTTAAAAGGCATGAATGGAATAATTATAATATTTTACTAAAGGTTTCATTTTTATTATTTTTTATAACAATTAAAATGGGAAATTTCTTTTGGAGATTTACTACATTAATGGGATTTCCCACTGCCATAATCATTTTAGAGTATTTAGGTTATTTTAAAACTTTTCCAATGGTTTTAAAAACAATACTATTCGATAAAAAAATATTTTAATGACTCACTTACATTTTCAAAAGGAATTAGTTTTACTATTAAACCAATATTTATGATGAATTGAAAGTTATATTTTATCTATTAATAATTTTTTGGTCATTAAATTTATATTCAAACATTAACTTTCTTGTGATCATTTTTCATTGAACATTCTATTTCTCTTAAATATCCCTATTATTTGTATAATACATATAATGTCTTATTATTAATGTTATTTGATTGACATGGTAAATCATTATGTTCTATATATTTTACTAAATACATATTTTTATTGATATAACATATAGTTTATGAATTAAATTGATCATAAAATAAATGAGGAATAATTTGGACATGAGGTGATGGGTGGGGCCATGAATTATATAACCCCTCGATGCATCGATGGGGTTTATGAGACAAAACTGTTTTGAAAAAATTATTAAATGATGTTTTTGTATACATACCCATAGTTTAAAAAGTCTTCATAAACATCCTTGATGGTAAAGATATCATGATGTCTTAGATCATGACTTCCAATATTAATCATTTCCCGCATTGAAAATTTAGTACTTATTTTCCATGAGATTACTACATTGGTATTATATGTGGATCCATTTCATGTTCATGTTTTTTATTAAATGGAATTTTTTTAGTTATAAAAATTTCCATATTTAATATGACTTATTTAATCGGGATAAATTTTTTGTGTGTTTAGCCCTTAATAGGAACACCAGATCACCCTTATTTTGTTTTCTTTACCCATAAAATATGGAAAGATCCTTTGAATAAATCCAATGTCATAACTTGTCCCTTGGGGCCCATGTCGTGACTACCCTAAGCCAACATTAAATAGGTAAAGGGTTAGAGACTAGCAGTGGAAAGGTGTATCCCTTTAAACAGGGAGGCATTTCCTTTTTAACCTACACACACTCAGACTAGGTACACAACAAAAGTAAACTACATAGTAAAACTACTGAAGTAAAAGTGTAAACTGAAAGTAAAGGGACTAGTATACAAGCCCAATCGAAAGAGATACATCAAATGGGAAAATGGCTCCCGAGGTAATCCGCCACGGATCCTACCTGAAGGGCAGGTACAACTCATCTCTACGGCTCTCCATGTTAACCGGTCACCTCCGTGCACCATCTGGTCCTGACTCCCTAACCTCAGTCAAAGGTGTCTGTCGTATGCACAAGACACAATAAGATGAGGGCGAAGCCCATGCATGGGTGAGTATAACAATACCTAGTAGGGATGCTGAGACCCCCAAAGGTCTCCAAGAATTACTAAAAGAAAAAACTACAAATCATGATCCCAATCACAAAGCACGAGTAACTACTCAGCTCAAATTAGGTATATAACTTCAAGAAAATGAATAAAAATTATTAATTGTAAATCTAAATCATATTATTCTATTTTTAAATTCCACTACTAAACCACAAATAAGTTTTTATGTCATTGATCCACACTGAGTGGTAAGTCACTGATCCACATAGGGTCGTAAGTCATTAATCCACATAGGGTCGTAAGTTGCTGCTCCATGATGGGCTGCTCTAAGGATGATCCTCATCGGGTCACACTACTGCATATCCACATAGGTTCAGAAGTCGTCGATTCACATAGGGTCATAATTTATCAATCCACACAGGTTCATAAGTCGCCTATTCACATTGGGTCTTATGTCGTCTATCCACACAGTGTCATAAATCACTGATCCATGATGGGAAACTCTAAATCTGGTCCTTGTTGGGTTGTGATACTACTAATCCACACAGGGTCATTTTGATGCTGATCCACAAATGGTTGTTGGCCACATGACAGCCAACCACAATATTCATGCACTTGTACACTTGAGTTTCCAAGAAACCACTCCTCAAGATATCTTTCGTACTTCAGCCACCACAAAATCCCACTAAAAATCAACCTGATGAACTAACCTGTCATAAGGATTCCAACACAATAGACGGCGCGTCAATCGGACGTCCGGTGTGTAAGTTTTATGCATTTTTGTGTTTGGGGCCCAGTTAGATTCGACTCTGATGCAACCTGACCATACATAAAATTTCTTCGAAACCAAATTGGAGTATCTCAAAAGTACCTCCTCATCCTAAGGTTTACAGCACCATAGACGGTTTGTCAAACATATGTCTGGTATAAGAGATATTCCCCTTTAAGCAAAGATGGGCCTAAATGGGTTGGGGTATAGTCCGACTCGGTCGGAACGACCAGACCCGTCCTAGTCTAGGTCAACCCGGGTCTGACCTAGCCTAGCCCGAACTGGCCCAGTCCAAAATAGATGGGCCTAGCCCAGACTGGTTGGACCCTGTCCGGTCTGCAGGTAGGGCACAACTCGCCAGCTGGGTGCAGACCCAACTCCCCACCAAACGGACCGAAGTTTATTCGGTTTTCAATAGGCAGCACCAGGATGGAGATGCCCCTTCAGGTGACTGGTCTCATGGACTAGTCTAGGGAAGGACTCACGATTTGGGTCTAACTCCATCCTGGCCATAGCCGCAACATCTTCGTCACGACGCACTATCACAGCGCACCACCATCGTCCATGTAGTTGCCCGCCCCCTGTTTGTCGCGGCACCTTCGGGCATCACCACCTCATCACGACCGATGAGAGCCAGCCACTTCCTCCTCTAGTCACCGGCGCCGCCATGCTGGCATAGCTTCCACAGGCCTCCAGTGAAGCTCAGTAGGTCTGTTTTGTTTTTTGACTGTGCATACAGGGCTCTCGGGATGCTTCCATCACTACATGGCCCCCCGGTTATGTCTTTCCACTGTATTGGTATGTCATCCACAAAGAACACAAACATTACCGAGATTGACAAAGGGTCTGATCCTTGTTCTATTTGACCCATTCCCTCCACGTTAGCTTATAAAAAGGAAATAATTGAAAAGTCATCAATAGAAGATGAATTCATAAACTCTTTGATATAAATCAATATAAGCCACTACCTAGAACTTGATGGAAGGCATTTCAGATGAGGAATAAGGGTCCATGTTCGAAGATGTTTGTTGGTGTTCATTCATTCATCATTCTTCTATAGGGTTGGGTTCTGCCAGAGTTTCATTAGAGCTTCCTCACATCAATACCCCAAACCCATGTGATAGGTTTCTTTAAAAATAAGAAATAAAATCACCCATGTTGTGTTTTGTTAATGCGGTTCATTAACGAACCGCAATTAATGTTCCATTAATTTAACAAATGTCGTGGTTACACAACCCAAGGGTCATGTCATTAAATGACTCCCATTAAAGCTCGATGTTACATCATAGTCCAGCAATCCGCTGCACAATGTTGAAAAGAGAATTAAATAACTGATGGAGTTATTTTATTATTTTATTTTAAAGTCCAAAAATTAAAATTTTTGTTCGACCCTTTTCTTTATACGTAATGATTTTCCTAAGATAATCTTGGTGCTGAGAATTCAACGGTGCCCTATAAATTTTAATCCAAGAACCAGTTCAAAAGAAAGAAATCAACATTCACATGTTTACTGAATGTACCTTAAACAAAGTTCAAAATTCTGTTTGGGCTCTCTGGACCTCGGAATCAAATGCCTTCAATTTTCGCAGACTCGTAATAATCCCAAATAATTTTAAAAATATATATGGAAAATTCCAGGTCTTTAAATCCTCCCAACCATTGGGGTTTACGTCCATGAAATCCATAAAAAATCTAGAGAAAAATGTGGGTGTACTAAGCACGTATCTGAGCCTCCCGCTCCTATGTACTCTCTTGGAGGTTCTCATGCTGCAACCGAACTTGCACCAGAGGAATCGATCATTCATGATGGACCCACTCCTTTCGATCCACTATCTCTATTGGAAAATCAGTGAATGTTTCCCGATCATTAATGTCCATCTCACCCCAGTCAATAACGTGCAATGGATCATATGTGTACCTCCTCATCTACGATAGATGGAAACATTATGCACCTAAGGAATCTGCGTAGGAAGATCTATGCGGTACACCACCTCACCTACTCTACTGTGGATCTAGAAAGGTCCGATAAACCTCAAAGATAGCTTGCCGCCCCAGGAAGATCTATGCAATCATTGTTGGGGCGAGACCTGTAGGAAGACATGGTATCCCTCCCCAATATCCAAGGGCCTCCATCTCTTGTCGGCATAAGATTTATTCTCGCTCTGTGCAGTCTTAATTTTCTCCTGGATGATCTGCACCTTCTTAGTGGTATCTCGTACCAACTCTGGACACAAAAGTGCTAACTCTCCTAGGTCTCTTTGGCATAGAGGTGATCTGCATGGTCACCCATACAAGGCCTCAAACAGTTCCATGCCAATGGTGGAGTGATAACTGTTCGTGAATAATAACTCCACCAGTGGAAGGTGGTCCTCCCAACAACAACAAAAATAAAGGACAGTAGAATGAAGCATGCCATCAAGTTTCTGTATGGTTCGCTCTGTCTGACCTTCTTATCTAAGGATGAAAGGTGGTGCTGAAGCATAGTTGAGTCCTAAATTCTTCCTGTAATCCCTTTCACAATCAGGATTTAAAATTAGTGCCATGATATGATACAATCATCGATGGTACCCTGTGAAGCTGTACTATCTCCTATTCTTTGAGTCATACCAAGCTCTCTACAGATCCCTGATCTCGGATGGGTCGAAAGCAATTCAACATGGTGAGTCAGTCAATGATCACCTAGATGGAATCATGGCCCCTGGATGTATGTGGTAGCCCTATCATGAAGTCTATGTAAATTCCATCCCACTTCCACTACAACACCTCAAGTTGATGAGTCAAGCCTATTGGAACTTGGTGCCTGACCTTCAATTAATGACAAGTGAGGCATTGTTAAATGAACCCCGCCACTTCTTTCTTTCTACTTGGCCGCCAGTACTAATTTTGGAATTCCTGGTACATCTTTTCCACACTAGGATGTACCACCAAAGGGGATTTGTGGTACTCCCTCAACACCTTCTCTCGTAGAATCACAAATACCATGGTGCATCCTCTGAAAAGGATGATGTGCTCCCCACCATTAAAAAATCTTTTAGGAGCCCATCCTGAGGATATATGATCATGTTGGGCCTTGCAGTCAACGTTCCCAAGATGTGCCTCTCGTACATTATAAAGGAGTGGGGGACTGATAGTCATGGATATGAGGTATTCTCCTCCATCACTATCCATGAAGGATAACTCCAATGCGGCTAGCTTCTCTATCACCTTACTCAGTAGCTGTAAACCTTACCTCTTGTTGAGTGCATCTGCCCCCACATTCCCCTTACTAGAAGTGTAGACTATCTCAAAGTCATTGTTTTGGAAGAACTCTAGCCATCGCCGTTGTCTCAAGTTCATGTCCTAATGTGAGAAGATATAATTCAAACTCTTGTGATTAGAGTAGATATTAAACCATTCTTCAATCAAGTAGTGACACCACATATTCAATGCAAATACCACTACTATGAACTCCAGGTCATGTGTAGCATAGTTCTTCTCATGTTTCTTTAGCTGTTGTGCTATGTGGGTGATCACTGCTTTCTCTTTACTTAGGACACATCTGAGTCTTCTCCTTGATGTGACGCAGTAGACTACATACACAACACCCTCTTATAGTAGCCTCAAAAAGGGGGAAATCATCAGTCTCCATCTTAGTTCTTGGAAGCTCTACTTGTATCTCTCTATCCACAAGAAAGTCCCTTCTTTGCCAAAGCTGACAAGTGTGATGATACTCTAGAAATGTCAAGAAAAAATCTCTGGTGGTACCCAACCAATTTCAGAAAACTCTGCACCATGGTCACACTCCTAGGTGGCTCCCAAGAAAATATTGCCTCTATATTAGCCGGATCTACTGCAACTCTAGCCTCTGAGATAACGTGCTCCAGAAAGTGGACCTCCCATATCCAAAATTGGCACTTCGAGAGATTACCATAAAGATAGTTCTCTCAGATTTTATCTAGAACTATCTGCAGATGAGTGGCCTGCTCCTCCTCCGATGCTGAGTACACCAAGATATCTATAATGAATACCACAACAAAGTGATCCTTATAAGGCTAGACGATCATGTTCATGAGTCCCATGAATATTTTGGGGGCTTTTGTCTCACCGAAAGGCGTCACTAAGAAATCATAGTGTCCATACCGGCATCCAAAGGCCATCTTCGGTACATCCTCATCCTGTACCCTGAGCTAATGATAGCCTAATATGAGGTCTTTCATTGAAAACAACCATGCTACATTCAACTAATCTAAGAGATCAACAATCCATGGGAATGGATACTTATTCATCACAGTCACCTTATTCAAGAACTGATGGTCCCCAAAAAGTCTCAAGCTTTTATTTTCCTTCTTGGCAAAGAAAATCAGAGCTACCCATGGAGAAACATTGTGCCTTATGAACTCCTTCCCCTAAACGTCCACCAGATATACCCTCAACTCATGAATCTCTGTGGGAGATATACGATGTGCTGGTGTAGATATCAGTACCATCCCCGAGTATAGGCTGATTTAAAAGTCTACCTCTCTATAAAGAGGTATCCTTGAAACATCATTTGGAAATACATTAGCATACAGGTCCACCATAATAGGATAGCTCAGACTCCCCTTGTTCACTACACAATGGGTGAGGCAAGCCAAAAAATGAGTGATTGGAATTATCCTCCTCTAAGAAAGTATATCCTGGGCTACAATGGTTTCTTTCTTACTGGTGATGGAAAACATGCTCTCATCCTCACTGTCACACCGCACTTTGTGCCTAAAATAGTCGATCTGAGCATGGACTGTGGATATCCATTCCATACTAAAGATGACGTCGTATGGCCTTGATGCTTCTACTCGGAGATCCTATATGAAGCTCTCACCTCCTAGAGTAAGCTCACAGTGCCGACACCTGTGCATAATCGTCGAATACTCTCTTTTAAGAGTCTCTAATCTTAATAATTGAGCCAATGGATCTACCAAAATCTCCGAGTTCCGAAAGAGAGCATTAAAAATGAAAGAGTGATTGAAACATGTGTCAATAAGAACTACAACTATGGAGGAGTAGACATATATTATAACCAGAATCATATTTGGAGCACTGTGGTCCTAGGCTACAACAACCGGAAGCTGATCACGTCACGGTCCACTTGCTCCCTGAGGTCGGGGTGGACCACATGGAGGTGGTGGTGGTAGAACCTTAACTCGCCGCCCACCGCCTACTGTATGACCAGATTCTCTACCACATCTTCCGCCCTATGGATCTCACCACTCAAATCTATACCTCTTCCTCGGTGATCCCTCAACTGTCTTCTGATCATTGGTATGGATGGTCAGGAAGTTTCTAGCCATGTGACCTTGCCTACTACATGAGTAGCACAATATGCTCCTCTACTGACCTTCTCTATCCCGTGAGCTCCGCACCTTTTACCCTACATCATTGGGTCATCTAAAAGGAGGTATAGCCCACTTGGGCCCCTACATCATCCGCCTATTGTCGGTTGTAGATGACTCAACCACATTTCATCCAGTGGTGGCTCTCACTTTCAGTGCCTGCTCAGTTAGGAAGCTCTCCACCATAAGTGTTCTCTCTAGAACTCAATCTTGCATCGGTATGTTGAGAGATATCAATAATGCTCTGATCTCCCATAGAAGACCCCGATCAATGGTCTGGGCCCTAAATAAAGGGTCCCATACCATGTCGGTGGAGTATCGGGAGATGTTAGTAAATCATTGCTGAGTACTGGGCTATTGTAAGGATTCCATGTAGTAACTACAAGAGCTCCTTAATATGAATAGATCATAGAGTCATTGGAATGAACTCTGCCCTGAAGAGTCTCTTGATGTCTAAATAGGTGAGGGTCACCTCATCATGCATCCAGAGTGTCAAGCTCAACCATATCCCTATTGTACCCTAGAAGATACCAGAAGATTGGATCACCATATGGACTTTCAGTGTCACAACTAGGTAGAAAACTCTATCCATTGCCTCCAGCCTATCCTAAACCACCTGTGGATCCATCTCACCTAAAAACCTTAGAGGCCACTACCGTTGGAACCCGTGTAGCACACTAAGTCGGCGTACACCATCTGATGGTGGGGATAGTGTCAACCGCTTTCCTATAGGTAGTGGTGCTGCTAGTACACCACCTGAAGGTTCAATCACCATAAGAGGGACCTGCGCCGATGGATCATTTCTTGGTGGGCCATCATCGTGAACTCTCCCTAGAATCCTAGAAGGAAATCTACATGGAGAAATATTCTATAGAAAAAGATTTCCCACGGTCAATAAGTTATACCTGGTGAGCTGACTCAAAAGAGATCAAAAGAAAAACTTTTCAAAAAACACACACAATTAGTGATTCCCTATACCGAGTCGAAAATCAGAACTCAGGGCCTTAGTGTATGGATATGTCGACCAAAAACCTACATTGGTCTCCCCAAACAGAAAACCATAATCAAAACACTTATAAATATCACCTCATTTAAAAGATCAGAGTCTTAGTTCTTTCGTAGAACCGACCCCTCTGATACCACTTTGTCACGACCCGTCCCCCAGGGCACATTTTGTGATAAGACCTGGCCCATCATCCATAGACCAGGGGTTGGTGACTAGCATTAGAAAGGTGTATCCTTATAAAAAGTAAGGAATTTCCTTTTTAACCTACACTCACATAGACTAGGTATAATACAAAATTAAACCACATAGTAAAACTACTGAAGTAAAAGTGTAAACAGAAAGTAAAGGGGCCTATATACAAGCTCAACTGAAAGAGATACATAAAAAAAGAAAAACAACTATTGAGATCATCCTCCAAGGATCCTACCTGATGGGTAGGTACAACTCATATCTATAGCTCTCCACATCAACTGTTCAGCTCTATGCACCGTCTGGACCTAACTCCCAACCTCAGTAAAATATGTCGGTAGTCTACAGAAGACACAACAACGAACGAGTGAATCCCATGCAGGGGTGAGTATAACAATACACCGTAGGTACCCCAAGACCCCTGAAGGTCTTCTAGAATTCCACAAAGGAAAAACCACAAAGCATGATCCCAATCACAAAGCACAAGTAAATAATCATATCAAACTAGGTATACAACTTAAAGAATTGGAATAACAATAAATGTTCAAAAGATAAATCATCTTATTCTATTAGGAAATTCCACTGTAGAGCCACGAAGAGGTCACTCTGTCATCGATCCACTTATCGTATTAAGTCACTGATCCACATAGGGTCTTAATTCTTCGATCCACACAAGGTTTTAATTCACTAATCCATGATGGACCACTCTAAGATGGTCCTCATTGGGTCACACTACAAGTGATCCACACAAGGACCTCAGTCATCGATCCACATAGGGTCACAAGTCTTTGATCCTAACTGGGTCGTAAATCATCAATCCACATAGGTTCATTAGTCATTTATCCAAGATGGGATTCACCAAGGGTGGTCTACATCTGGTCACACTACAGCGAATCCACACATGGTCATTCTGATGCTAATCAACAAAGTGTCGTATTCCACATGAAATCAAACCATATGATTCTCGCACATGGTGAACTTGAGTTTCTGAGAAACCGATCCTCAAGATATCAGTTGTAACTAAAACCTCCAATAAGTCCCACAAAGAAGTAACCCAATGAACCGCCATGTCATAAGGGTTCCAACACAACAAACAACACGTTAATCGGACGCCCAGTCTATAAGTTATAAGTATTTTAGTACTAGGGACCCAGTTGGATTCTAGTCCGACCTAAGCCGGATATACTCCACCTTTCATAATAACCCAATTTGATTATCTCAAAAAGTACGAATCATCCTAAGGGTTATAGAACCATCAATGGTTTCTCAAACGGATGTCCAGTTTATGAGATGTGCCCCTTTAAGAGAAACTTGGCCTAAATGGGTCCCGGTCGGACCGACCCGACCCATCCTGGTCTGAGCTAACCCGACACAGTCTGGGTCGACCTGGGTCCGACCCAGCCCGGCCCAAACTGGCCGGTCTTGAACCGGTTAGGCCTAGCCCTAACTGGCTGGACAAGACCCAGACAGGTTGGACTAGGTTCGGTCCGCCTTCTAGGCATGACCTGATAGCTAGGTACAGACCCATCTCGCCAATGAATGAACCAAAGTCCATTCAGTATGAAATAGGTGGTGCCAGGCAAGGGCCACCCCTTTAGCTGACATGTCTCATGGACTAGTCTATGGTGACACCCCCATTCTGGGTCCACCTTATCTGTGGCCAGAGTGGTGACATCTCCACCACATCGCACTGCCGCGACGCACAACCGCTGTCATTGCAGTTATTTGCTTCTGATCCTCCGCGACACCTTCAAGCACCACCACCTCCTTGTGGCCAGTGAGATTCGGCTGCCCCATCCTCCGGTCGCTGGCGCCTCTGGGCTGACCGAGCTTCTTCAGGACTCTGGTGAAGCTCCAGATGTCCGTTTTCTTTTCCGATTGCACCTATGGGCCTCCCGTGACACTGTCACCATTGCATGGCCCCCTGTTTTGTCTTGCCACCATATTGGTCTGTCTTCCACAAAGAACCAAAAAAAATTACCGAGATCGGTGGAGGATCTGATCCTTGTTCGGTTCAGCCTGCACCCTCTGCGTTAACATTATAACAAGGGAAGAGTTAAAATGTCATCAATAGAAGATGATTTCATAAACTCATAGAAATAAGTCAATAAAAACCATGACCTAGAACACATTAGAAGTCGCTTCAGATAAGGAAGAAGGGTCCCCATTCGAAGATGATTGTCGGTGTTTTTTGGTTCCTCATTCTTTTTTGGAGTAGGTTTCTATCTGTGTTTCATCAGATCTTCATCACATCGATCCCCAAAAACCATGGCATAGTATTGTTAGATAAGAATAAATGAAACCACCCAAGTTGTGTTTTATTAATGTAGTTTATTAATGAACCACAATTAATGTTCCATTAATTCAACGAAGGCCTTGGTTATGCATCCTAAGGGTCTTGTAATTAAATGACTCCCATTCATGCCTAACGCTACACCGTAGTCCCACCATCTAACACTCTATGGTGAGAATAGAATAACATAACTCATGGAGTTATTTTATTATTTTAATGGAATGTACAAAAAATTAATTTTTTTGTCCAACCCCTGCCGATCAAAGTTGAGCATTTCCTAAGAAAATCCCAGCGCTGTGAATATGATGGTGCCCTCTGTTTTTTAATCTGGACACTGATTCAAAATATAGAAATCACCACTCACACATTTACTGAATGTACCTTAAAAAAGATCAAAATTTTATTCTGGGATCTTCAGGGATTGAAATCCCGTTCCATCAATTTTTGCAAACTCGTAATAATCCCAAATAATATAAATAAATATGATAAAAATTCAGGGTCTTTACATCAAATGATTTAAAATATTTATTATCACTATGTTTTAATATTTTATTTTCCATGTAATAGGATAATCATATCTGTATCTGGTTCTTCAAGAGTACTAAACAGATCAACACTTGGATATGTGATCCCTTGTATCTTATGGAAATGTAATAATGTAGACACCAACTCTGGGTTTGTAGAGTTGGGATGTTACAGTTGGAATTAGAGTATGTTTTGTAGAAACCAAGGGAAACATATTTAAGAAAATCTATATTACGAACCACAACCATTTGAAATACTTTGGGGATATATATAATTATACAATAATATCATAAACATTTTGTTAAGATAGATATTATGTAGTGTTACTAGAAATAGTCCCCTATTTGTATACTACAAGTTGGTATGGTTTTAACATGGATTCATATTTGGGTAATAAACCTTAAAAGAGTTGGTAGATTATATCATAGGAATAGTTCTAGTACATTGTTAATGGGCCATTACTATTCCCCTTGTTTGACACTCCAAGGGAATACTATTGGGTAATTCAAAAAAAAAATTAAAATCCATTATGGAACATATGAAAATCTAAACATCCATGAACCAGATGTCACTCAACTGTTCCCAGAGCCCGGTTGGCCACATGTTATGAAGTGAATCTACCCAAACTCCTAAGGATGGATAATAGTATCAAGGTCCTAGGGGGGCCATCGGCTAGACTATTCCTAAATTAATATAGTATATAATAATGAAAGTTAATCACATTCAATAGAAGAAGTAGATAAACAGAAAGAAAACTGGAAAGTAAACAAGATATGAATATATAAAAAATCCATAAATGTCACATATACAATGGTGCAGATGATATATGTATATAGAAAATATCCATAACACATACATGAGAATAAAATATGGTATAGGTCTACAAATAGAAAAAAAGGCCAAAAAGTGTCCCAATAGCATCGCAAGCCTCAGCTTGGTCTCATTCTCTCATGATCTAAACCAACAATCAACATCCTATGATAGGGAACTTTTCCCTATAAACACCTGGAACCATATAACCTTTTTAGGGACCAAAATAGGCACAAATAGGGTGTAAGATAACATCCCCATAGGTAACTATTGAGAATTATATACAGTTCTAAGAAGCACAACAGAAGAAGATAAACAAGTGTAAATGAGCAGGTATCAGATACCAAGAGTAATGTGCTCATGGAAAGTAAACCACTACAGTAAAGTGATACTAAATATCCTCTTAAGTATTCCTACAATAAATGTCATATACTAATAAGGAAAATATATGAAATATAAACAAGAAACATGAACTCATTGTACATCCATCCATATCCTTTCCACAAGTCCTTGTTGTATAATGAAACCATATCAAAACCCCTTAGCCTTTCTATATAGAAAAAAGATTCATTTATCACATGGCCATATCGTATAATGAAGTGTAGACCCTGAAGGGCTGGATACAAGGTGTAGAAGACCATGTAATATTCATCATTCCCTAGGAGAATATCTTTGGAAACTCAGTATAGATATAAGTTTGAGTCTAAGGATCATGTGTACCAACTAGTCTTATGTGAGTCCAAGAATGCCAGATCCAAGGGGTAGTAATGCTTGAGGTATCCCACAGAATCAAGACCCAAGAAGAATCACTACTCAAGGTGCCCACTACCGCATTCAGGATCCATTGAGAGCCATCCATGGAATCTATTCAACCAATCACCAATTTAATACCATTTAACAATTTAATTCCATATGATTCTACCCACTCATATAATAAATTCCATTAAATTCCATACAATGAGTATATCCACTCATTTATGACATTTAAACCCAATAACGTCACATGAGTATACCCACTCATTTATTCCATTCTCATTTAATCATGTCAGAAAGGGTTATATGCACCCATTTATCACAATTCACTCTTAAAAAAACCACATGGGTATTCCCACCCATTTATCATAAATTTCAGTTTAACATATCACACGGGCATACCCACCCATTTGATACCATTGAAAATTGATAATATCCCATTGATACACACACATTCAATTAATTCCATTTAATCCATTTAACCATCTTAATCATGGAATAACATATTATCAAAGGGAAAGTAGTTTGTACATCTCCATCCATGTAATTTAGTTTCATTTAATATTAATTGAGCTTCATTAATCATTGAAAACTCCAGGACTCACCCCTTGGGTTTTCATCAAGGTAAAAACCAAATCAAAGGCATGGAGCACCCCATAGGTGGCCTTGGGTTGGGGAAAATCAATAATGCATATCAAGGAACCTATGGGAATCTCTAACAGGATCAATGACATCCATTTAAAATAATAAAATAATTTTTGGGGCTGTGACAAAAAGTTAGAAGGGTGTCATAATGGTTGATATCTTTAAAAATTACTAAAATCTTAATAAAAATTATTGACCATCATCCTTATCTTGGAAGTGGATTGGTTGTCTAGTATCATGTCCTAATTCAAATCAATTTAGGATAAATCTGAAAAATTGATGAAGAGTGAGGAAATAATGTATATGAGAAAAACTCTAAATTTTGAAATTGATGGAAAGAAGAATCAATAAATGGTAAAATGGAATTTATATCTTACCAATGTATATCTGATGAGACAAACCATGCTCTAATCATATATCATATGGGGAGTAGATTTGAATTCAAAGAATAGTCACATTTGAGTGCTTCTAAGGGATATCCTTGTTGTGCATTGGATAAAATAAAATTCAAGTTATTAAAAGAATTTTTAATTTATATAAAATTTATAAAATTAAAAAAATATAGGGGTCCAATGTTTTAGCTACATGGTCTAGAAAACCCTGTGCCAACCATGAAGCATTCATGTCATCCAATGAGCACCATCACATATTTCTCTTACAGTTTCACTAACCATTATAAAACTGGGCACTAAGGCTCTTTTAAAACCATAAAAAAATATTGAAATTTCTAAAATGTCATATGGAACATTATGCATGGTCCTTCCTAATAGTGCAACCCATACCTCCTCTCTTCCCAACCACTCATGGTTTAGTCAAACTGTGTGGCATAACCTATATGGTTTATCAAACTATCAGCTAGGCCAAAATTACCCCAAACTCAGTATCTAGGTTCCAAACAAGACCCAAATACCTCCAAAACACCTTGGAACAAGTTGGGAAGTTACATAAGGCCATATTAAATCATTAAAATTTTTAAAAAAGGGATTTATACTTCGTAAAAAAACTATAGTTCTTTCAATCTTCCCCCCTTATGGAAATTCATCCTCGAATTTCTCTTGGATGGGTGGTCAATATTCGTTTGAGAACAATTATGGACATTAAGCACGTACGTTGACCTCTCACTCCCAAGTATCATCCTATAAATGACTGCACTTCTATAGGACCCAAACTAGAGAAATAGACCAACCATAGAGAACCTTAGAGATCCCATGAAATATACGAATCAAATGCTCCTAGAGGACACATCAACCTATATCTCAACCTCTTTGGGTTGAAAAGAATGAGATGGGTCTGAATGATAGAAGTGTAGCTAAGATACATGGAAGACATCTATCATGGATCAATACCTATGAGGTAAGTATAATTGATATCCTACCGACCCAACTCTGTCTCTAATATCAAACAACCTAACATATCTCGGTGAAAGTTTACTCTATCTCCGAATTATCCTGTGCCGCATACTCGATGTAACACATATCAAAACCCAATCCCTGACCTCAAACTCTAGAGGTCATATGGGGTGATTGACATATTATTTCTGTCTAGATTGTTCAGTAGCCATCATTTTATGAATCATGTAGACATGCTCAGAAGTCTTATACCTGAGATGTTATCCCAATAAAGTTTCCCCACCTACATCTACCAAGACAAGGGTGATAGGGATGGCCTACCATATAAATCTTCACAAGGTTCGATCAGTATAGTCACATGATAAATGTTTTTGTACGATAAATCAACCAGGGGATATATGATTCTACCAAGACCCCTAAAAATTTCTTGACGCATGATCACAACATATCCTCTAGAACATGTATCATATGCTTTGAGTGGGTATTAGTATGTGGGTGGTATGATATGATTAAAAGAACCTGTGTACTGATTCCACTATAAAAAATATACTTGAAGTGAGACATAAAGTGGTTGTTCACATCTGAAATGATAGTGCATGAGACCCCATGAATTCATACTATCTCAATGATGTAAAACCTTCCAAGATCATCTATACTCAAGGTCTCCTTAATTGGCATGAAATGTGTAACCTTTATGATCCAATCAACAACAACCCACACACCATCATTACCTCAAGGAGACCTCAAAAAATTGTCCACAAAATCCATCACGACATCATCCCAATTTCACTTGGGAATAGGTAACTACTGTAAAATCGCAGCTAGTCACTAGTGTTCTCCATTCACCTTCTAATAGGTGTAACACCTCATAACAAAACTGACTACCTCAAAGTTCATACTCGTCCACCAGTATTGACGGTGCAAGTCACCGTACATCTTGGTTACTCCAGGATACACTTCCCAAACTAGAGCATGAAATTCCCAAATCATCACCACACGTATATCCAATAGTACCCACATGCATCCATGGATACACATGATCTCTTCATCATCTATGATCCAACCAAGATGTGGTTCCTAACCTGCCACACTCTCCCATAGGACTAGGATGATAGAATCCAATAGTTTCCTCATCCTCACTCTATCCAAAAGGATAGAGGTCACAATTAAGGAGGATAGATAAGTCTGCACCTAACTATTGTGCACCTCAAAGTGTATCTCAGTGAAAAAAGCCATAATATTCCACTCATTATTGGACTACTAGACTATGTGTATCTGATTCCTCCTACTTAAATCATAGGCCACAACATTTACTTTACCAGGTATGTAGGCAGGCTTGAAGTCAAAAAACTATTGGTAATCCACCCACCTTCATTGACTCAGATTTAGATCACACTATGTAAATATATACTTGATGATTTCTTGGTCCATGTACACCAAAACATTCCCTCATATTAAGTAATATCTCTAACATCACAAATCATGAACAACCACAACCAACTTGAGATCAAGCGTCGGGTAATTCCTCCCATGTGGCATTAGCTACTAAGACATATAACCCATGAATCTATCCCCCTGCATTAGTACTTCTCATATCCCAATACCTGATCCATTCCAAAACACATACTATCTCTTACCCTGTTCAGGAAATACCTGGACTCATGTTGATGGAAACATTCCTTTCAGCTCATAAAAGGTTGTCTCGAAAGAATCTAACCATACAAACTTCACACACTTCTTATTCAAGCCCATAAATGGTGATTCTAATTATAATAAAACTTATATGAAACACCTATCTTAACCAACTAGCCCCAATAAACTAGGTATATAAAATATGTTCTTGAGATGTTCCCAGGAATCTACAACTCTCACCTTTTCTGGGTCCACTAGAAATCTTGTCTCTAAGACGATATGACACATGATGTGATTCTAATCTATCCAAAAGTAGAACTTTATGAGCATAACATACAAATGATGCTCTCTCTGTGTATTCAAAATGATATGATGATTATTTGCATAGTATTTTCTTTTGTGGTAAAAAACAAGATATCATCAACACATGCCACCACAATAGAATCCTGGTAAGGATGAAATAGTATGTCTATACACAACCACTGCTTGAATGTTTGTGAGACCGAACGAATTAACCAGATACTCATATAAACCATTACTACTACCAATGAATGCATGAGATATTTATAAAATTTGAAAATGTATATGGTGATATCCTAACCCTAGGTCAATATTTAATAAAACTCTAGGTCCTTGATGCTGATAAAAAAGGTCACCTATCTGTAAAAAGGGATATCAGTTTTTAACAATTAGCTGGTTTAGTTATCTAAAATCTATGCATAGATTATGAGTTTCATTCACCTTTTTCACAAAAATTATCAGAGAACCCAATAGAGAATGTATTGTGTCAAATAAACCCCTTTGCATAAAATCCTATAGCCACCTCTTGAGCTCTAGAAACTTCATTATATAAATCCTGATACAAACTAGAAATATTAGTTGTCATTACACTCAAACAGTGATTCTCAGGTCTATCATAGGTCATCTAGAAATCCCATTCACCCTTTTGAGTATGCACTACACCCTATGGGGCTATAAAATTCACCCTCTGGTGATAGAATTCAATGTGATCTCGATAAGATACTATCCATTCCATGCCCTGAATGACATAAAACCCTGTCTTCTTGAGGATATACAAGCTCGAGATGAAGTGAAACCCACCAACCTCAAGGGGAAACTCCCTAAACTTGCATACATCTTCCATTCTAATTCATAATGGAATGTCTAGCATCATAAGACTCACAGAGAGAAAAACCACAAGCCCAAGGATTTTTACTACTGGTGCAGATATAAACTATGAGATGCACCAGTACAAAAAATAGTAGATGTAATAGTAGAGGATACTAAGATCGTACCCATCACCATAGAAGGTTTGACACCCAACTTCTCTAGGGTGGGATGTATAGAATAAAACTAGCCTGCACAATGACCCTATGATACAACCTCAATGATCAGAGTAGGACCACTCTAATGTCTCAGTGTAATTGGTGTCTAGATGCCTATGCCACTACCCCCACTACCTCGACATGATCAACCAAAATTGCTTCAGCTCGCTAATAAACATGGAGTTGAGGAACCATCTCTTGAACCTAGTGACATAGATGACCCCCTATAACTCATAGTTAGAGGGAAGGTCATGAAAAAATGTGGCATCTATCCCATCCCACGGCAAGCTCGACACTCAAATGGGTCACAGATTCATTGACTCTTCATGTGGCCTCACCTACCACACTAGTGACAAGGCACTAAGATTCCATTACTCATAGCCTGACTAAAAATCATCTTGTGGGAAGCCTGAAAACAAAATTTCTGGGATGAACTCATAGGACCACTAGACTGAGGAACCACACCACCCAATTCTGCACCCCCAGAATTTCTCAGGTTCCACTATGTAATCAGCGCCTAATTCACAATTTCAGTGATAAAGGTCATCCTGAACAACTAAACCTGATATTTGATAGCATACCGAATGCCTTACTCGAAGCATCTCACTCTCGATATCTCATCATTAAGGTATGCTGATAGAAAACACTACAACCCTATAAATCATTCTAAGTACTCCATAATTTTCATCAGACCCTGCTCTAGATGCTTAAAATCACTAGCCCTCTCTACTCACATGGTGGTGGGTTAGAAATAGTTATAGAAGTTGGTTTAGAAATCATCCCAATCCATATATCACTTCCCATAATCATATTTCAAAACACCCGACATGCACTTTTTTGCACCACGTAGAATATATATGGCGAGCTTAACCCTTCCCTTAGGAGGCATCACAAGATGCTCAAGAATTTCTAATGTAATATAAAAATATAGATCTATTTCATATGGACTGTTGTCCCCCTGAAAAAGTGGTAGGATTCTACTACTACAATACACACGTAATCTCATCCATAAACAATGAAAGCTGCAGTGCTCTCTGAAAAATCAACATATTGAGAAAGAAACCAGCGTAGAACTTTGTCTCAAAACTAATGTCATAAATAGCCTAGGGTGACACAAATGGAACTAAAGGAGGATCAACTAGGGGCCCATGTCCCAACACCTCTAGAGAGTGGTCATCGCCTCCCACACGATGTATTTGTAACACCCCCAAGCTTCCAAGGTGCATTTCCCTTTAAATAATGCAATAGATTGCATTGTATGCTACTTCAAGATTCTAACACACCACAACCAATCAAACTAGTCATTATGAATAGTAATACCCACTTTTTGAAATTTTATAAATTTTAACTCTCAAAATGGACTTCATTTTTGGATTCGGAATATCAAAATTAGCTCAGGGTGAATTTTTGGTATTTTTCTGAAAACATTCAATTTTTGATGAATAGCAAAAACACATTACGTTATTGGGTAAAAATGAATATTCATTTAAATAATTAGTTAATTTATTTTAATTTATTTTAGGTCAAATAGATACATAATACAAATATATGTTTAATGTACTTAATTGGAGTCATTTTATAATAATTTTATATACATAAAATTTTATAGAACTATTTACTTTCTTTTACCCACCTTTTAGAAGCATTGGAAAATTTGTATAAAATATAATTTTACCACTTCTGTGGGTTGAATTTCAAAAATCATAGAGAAACGGTTATTATCAGTAAGTAAAATTCATTTCTATAAGATGAAAATAAGTCTTGGAGAATAATAACTTTTTTACTTTTATTTACCATGCATAAAAGTAAATATAGAATTTAGGGTAAAAATGATATCATAATTACCCTAACACATGTAGTAATTATATTGGATAAAATTTATTCGATCGAAAACAACCTTAGGAATAAAAGATGATCCTCTTTGGTCCACTTGGATTTGATTAGGACATTTATTATTATTTTATTTAAAGAAGAGTTAAAAGAGTTAAAATAAATGTTTAATAACTAATCCATTTCTAATATAGGGTTATACATAAGATACGTTCAATAATAAATATTCATTAGAAAGATAAAATGATTTCCTATATAATGGTATTTTATTTATAATTTTTATACAATAAATAATTGAATTTATTTATGGCACAATGAGGATGCAGTAATTACCTTATTAATAAAAGATTAAAATAATTGATATTATAAACTTCTAAATAAATATAATTTGAGACTTTTAATGAATTAAAATAATTTTATAGGTTAATATGACATTTTAGGGTAGATTAAAAAAATTCGATGTAATAATGCTTTTATGAATTTTACCAAAACAAAATACCAAATAGTGTCAAAATTTACATAAAAGAGTTTTTAAAACAAATATTTGATTATTAATTGATATTATATTAATGAAATTCTAAGGTTTAGAAAAAAGGGCTGAAATAAAATTATATATTTCATTAATGAACCACTTGAGGTACACTTGGAAGTTTAAAGTATTTTTATTTTCCATATAATATAAAAATACAATGAGACATGGTAAATGTAAAACTATTTAACTAAGTGTTAAATCTAAAAGATAAGGTTAATATGATGACCTAAACCTGTCTAAAACCTATTAGTTGAGAGATCTTCAACCTATACCCATCATATCCTTTGATAATTCATTTTGGATCCATTATAAATTGAGAACGATTTTATTATAAAATAATATTTCAAGCTTTTCCTAAAGTGACCCTTACCTCTTTTATAAAAGGACACTTCTCCTTCTATAAAATTCACACATCAGAGCCATTTTATGTGGCCAGAACCTACCCAAATATCCTCTCAACTCTCCTTAATTTATCATAGAGGCCTTACTTTTGTCAGAAAACCAACCTATGAATCCCTTTTCATCAAATGAAAAGGAAGAAGCCGAAGAAGAGGTAAATATTTCATCACCTCTTTCGAGTTCTTTTCTTCTTCCACTTTTTATTTCTTTGTTGTTTCCATTCTAAAATAACAACTCCAGTATATTATACATACTATGATGTTATTATAAAATATTTACAACCATATTCATTATTCTATCCATCCTATAATTGACAAAGTCACCATACGTGCGTATATACGGATTACCGTGTCCACGTCGTGGTGTAGTTTGTTATTCAAAAACATCATTATTTGGATAGGTATAATAATGAGTATAAATAATGTAAGTAATAAATATAATATGATAATTATTCTATATATATGATATTCCATCCAATTATATATGACTTTAATATCAAAAAAATGACATTGTCGCTCGTGTGTACGTACGGATTACCGACTCCATGAACGCGATGTAATTCATTCCCCATCATAATCATTCAAAAATAATTTTCATTTTATGATTAAAAATAATGTTTATGAACATAATATCATTTTGTATTTGAACCTAATACATCGTATCCATTACAAATATGGCTTACATAACCAATCTTATAAGGGAAAATGAATCAGTTAACACCCAAAACGATGTTACAACTAAAATATCATTAACAAAGAAATATTAGAAGATCATATATGATATCATATTAGTGTCTATAGTTCTTGTATAATTTAATAACAATCATGTCACCATTATACAAGAGTTTATCTGACCCTTGACCATGTAAAATTACATGGTAAGGGTTAATTTCACAATCTCTTTATTATCTGGGGTTGTTTTTATATAAGTATCTACTGGGACCTCTTTTTCAACCATATCCATGTTTCTAAAAAAATTTATTCCAATTTTTTTTTTAATATTTACTAGAATATGGTTTAAAGTCATTTATACCCTTTTTTGAGTTTTTATAAAATGGGTTTAAAAGAATCTTTCTGTCATTTTCCAAACAAGGTACCTTATGACCTTTTCGACAAAATTAAGGTAAAAATGTTTTTAACTTATACGGCGGATGCAGTTATTTTACACCGTTATAACAACTTCAAATCATACCTTAAAAGATTATAAGAATATTTTCAAAATAAATTCTTTATTTTATAATTATATTAATTTTAATTGATTTCAAAATAGAAAGAGATATTTCTCTAAAAAAAGTTTTGATTTCATATATGTCAACATTCATTGATGGATTTTAAGCTTATTTGAAGTTGATTTTTTTTGATACAAAACTTCCATATTTTATGGAAGGTTTTGTGATATGTTTGACTATGGATGTGTTATTTTTACTCTATTCATGGTTTATAGATAAAATATTTACATTTTGTATGCTAGTTTTAATACGAATGTTTATGTTACGTTTAAACTTTTTCGTATGAGGAATGCATTGGACATAGTAAGTGACGGGTGGAGCCCACTATATCTCCTCAATGCATCGGTAGGTATCATGAGAAAAACTAGTGTCTTGACACTAGTCCTTGACAAAATCTTATTTGTATTCTTGGCACAATGCCTTAACTATGTGGCTATGAAGTCTGAAATTATGCATTCCATCATTATGACAGTGACTATTGATATTGAATGTGATTATTCGACTTGTAGAATATTCATGTGAATAAGTAAATGGAATTATATTTTTTTTATCTTTTCCAAATTATACTGATGTTCATGTTTAAAAAGCGTTTGTTTTAGTCTTACATTGCCTAAAATATTTATGCATATTTATGAAAGTTTCCGCTGTATTTTTATCCTTGATGAGCATCTAAGATCACCCCTTTATATGTTTTATTTATCACAGGATGCGAATAAGTATATTATGACTGACCTGCTGGGATAGTCTAAGGGGTATTATTGTGGACTATGGAGACTATGTTTTTGTAGTTTTTCATTTTATAATATAATGTAAAACCTATGAATGTATCTATTATTTCCAAGGCTACTAAACTGATCAGTATTTCGGGATTTGATCCCTTGTCATCATGCCTATGTTATGTAATAAAAAACTGACTCTGGGTAACTGGGGTTGTGTTATTACAGTTGGTATTAGAGGAAGTTTAGTACAAACCATGAAAACTAGATTTAGAAAAACTCTAATTAGAGAACATTACCCTATGATAGAATTTGTGGATTAGTATATAAGAACTTTCTAGAATTTTGTTAATATATAGATTTTGTGAGTTTTCCTAGTAATACATCCCTTTCTGGATATGAGCAGGTAGAGGTGGCTCTAGAATAGATGTACCTAGCGGTAAAACCCAAAAACACTACTTTGATCTAGACTCGAATCAGAACTGGTGCATGACAACGGGTCTTACTGCACTCTTGGTTATGACACTCCAGGGGGATATGCTTAGGATAATTATCATTTTCTTTACAAACCATTATTAAGGGATTATGAGTATATAATTACTCAAAGAAAACAATTTTATGATTATGGATTATATCCATAAACTATTCAATTTATGTTAAGTGTTTTACAAGTTTGGAATTATGTATTTCGATTCCTAAGATAATATAGTGTATGCCATTGTTTAGAAATGGAGCCTAGTGGAAGGAATGGAAACTGTGTCAATGCACGTAATCCATGTAGGGATTTATCTCTTACTCAAGATAATTATAGGGGATCGGGTGAAGAAACTGGTGCTGATCCGCTTATCACCATACTGGGAAAACTCACTCAGGTTATTAATAGTAACCTTACCTGTATGGAGCACCCTGATCCACAACACGGAGGATCAATGTTAGACCGCTTCATGAGGAAAAAACACCAAAATTAATTTGGATTACAAATCCATTAGTAGTTAAGAAACCAATAAATTCTTTAGAATAAATTATTTCATGCTTTGTGGAGTAGCGAAAGGGAAAAATTTGTCATGGTAGTTTATCTCCTCATGGGAGATGCAGATCAATGGTGGTCATTGATTTAAAATAAAAAAGAAGACGATGAAGATTCAAATATGGAATGGAGGGAGTTTAAAGAGCTTATACTAGAAAAATACATTCCTCATGACCATCAAGCATATATGGAAAGGCAATTTCTTAGTCTGAGGAAAAAGAAGGATGAGAATGTCACAAAATATGAGGCTAAATTTACAAGGTTAACAAGGCATGTAGCAGATTATATACATGAAACAAGGAGTAAGATTGATCGATTATTTGATGGGATAAAACCATTTCTTAATTGAGAATTAGTCTCACAATCCTACTCATAATATGAATATATTGTCTCATTTTCTATCAAGACAGAAAAATAATTCTCTAAGTCTTATGAATTTAAAGAAAAGAAGGAGAAGAATAGATTTTTTGAACACACTGAAAATGGAAATATGGGGAAGAAGGGAATAGTTGAAAATCCATAATGTAGTAAATGAGGGAAGAAACACCCTGGTACATTCATGAAGATAATGGGAGTCTATTAAAAGTGTGGTGAAAAAGTCCACCAAGCACGTGATTGGAAGGGGAAGATTGTGGTTGTTCAATGCTACAATTTTAGAGAAGAGGGGCATTATGAAAATGAATGTTCTAATCACCAAGGAAAATTACGTTAGAAAAGTACAAGGGAGCAAGGACAAGCTTATGCTATCACTACTGCTAAGGTTGAAGCTCCGAAAGACATGGTGGTAGGTAATTTAATGGTTTTTTCAAGTTTATAAAATGATTTATTTGATTATAGATCATTGTATTGTTTCATATCTTCTCATTTTTCTAAGAAAATTAGATATTTTTAATTTTATATAACAAGGGAGTTATCAGTCAAAACTCCAAAGGGATGTATCATTGCAACAAATTTTTGTGAATCAGTTCCCATTATAGCATATAAATGTTCTTTATCTACTGATGTCATCATCATACCCATGATTGAATTTTATATAAACCTCCAAATGGATTGGATTTCGGACCATGATGAGAAAATTTATTGTAAAAAGGAGGTTACAATTTTTGATGGTGGTAAGAAGTACCTTATCTTTAGAGCAGAACCGTCACCACATGATTCTTATCTAGATCCACCCCCAGTTTCTCTAGTTAATTCAATTATTAGGGAGGAATAGAACGACATAACTATGGGTGAGTAAATGAATTTTTGAATAGAGGATGTACCTATTGTGCAAGAATATGTTGTTGTGTTCCCAGAGGATTTACCTATATATCCTCCAGAATGAGATATTGAGTTTTCCGTTGATTTAATTCCTAGTTAAAGGCCTATATTGAAGACCCCTTATAGAACGACCAATGTGGAATTAGTGGAACTAAATAAATAAATAGAGGAATTGAGATATAAGGGATTTATTCTCCCTAGTGTTTCTCTATGGGGAGCCCCTGTCCTTTTTGTTAAGAAGAAAGACAGATCTATGAGGTTGTGCATTGACTACAGGGAGATCAATGCTATAATATTAAAGAACAAGTATCCCTTACCTCGCATTGATGATTTATTCGACCAAATTCGTGGAGCAGAATATTTTACAAATATTGACATTCTATCTAGATATCATCAGTTGTGTGGGAAAAAGGAAGACATTACAAAAACATCATTTTGAACCAGGTATGAGCATTATGATTTTACAGTAATTCCTTTTGGATTGAGTAAAGAACCCTTTGTTTTCATGGATATAATGAAAAGATTATTCAAGGAATATCTTGATGTCTTTGTAGTAATATTTATTGATGATATCCTGGTATACTCCAAAAACTATGAAGATCATGAAAATCACATTCTCACCATTCTGAAAACCCTCAGAAGAAATGAATTATACGGGATGTTTAGCAAGTGTGAATTCTAGCTTCAAGAGATTTCTTTTGTTGGCCATGTTTTCTCTAAGGATGGAATATCTATTGATCCTTCAAAGACCAAGGACATCTATGAATGGTTAGCACTGACAAGTATAACAGAGATATGCAGTTTTATTGGTTTAACATGTTATTATTGGCATTTTGTCCAAAATTTTTCCCGATTGGCTAACCCATTAACCAAGCTCACATGTAAAGGGGTTAAATTTTTTTGGACAAAAGAGTGTGAAGAATGTTTTGAAGAACTGAAGATAAGATTAGTCAATGATCTTCTCTGGAATCTACCATTAGGGAATGATGGCTTCGTTATTTATATTGATGCTTCAATGGAAGGAAATGGTTGTGTCCTTATGTAGAATGATAGAGTTATTTCCTATGCATCATGAAAACTAAAAATTCATGAGAAAAAATATCCTACTCAAGATCATGAGTTTGTAGCTGTTATATTTGCTCTAAAAATATGGAGACACTATCTCTACGGTAAAATTTTTTAGATTTATACTAATCACAAGAGTTTTATGTATATCTTCTTACAATAATAACTCAACTTTATGCTAAGGCGATGGCTTGAACTACTCAAGGATTATGATTTCATAATACACAAACACCTGGGGAAGGAAACTAAGGTGGAAAATTCTTTGAGTAGAAATCATCATGGAGTTTTGAAGAAGATGAGAGTAGAAAAGGATCCTATTTTCATGGATCTAGTGAAAATGGATATGTGAATAATCACGGAAGGGGAAACATCAATAATTTTTCAAATGGTTGCCAAACCATATTTACTAAATAGGATAAAAAGTTTTTAGGCCAATGAGGAGGAGTTTCAAAAAAATATTAAATCTATCAATGATAGGAGATTGAATGAATTCATATATGAAGATGTGATTTTGAAATTTTGGAAGAGACTTTGTGTTCCTGATATACCATATCTAAAAAGGGAATTGTTAGATGATGATCATAGATCCAATTTCTATATACACCATGGTAGCACCAAGATGTATAGAGATTTGAAGGAACATTTTTTGTGGGACAAAATGAAGAGGGATATTGATGATTTTGGGTCAACATGTATGGATTTTCAACAAGTGAAAGCTGGTAGGAAACAGCCTGGAGGAGTCATGCAACCTCTTCCCATTCTTGAGTGGAAATGGGATAATATTACTATGGACTTTATTACGGGGATACCAAAGACTCCTAGAAGGAATGATGCAATATGGGTCATTGTTGATTGTCATACCAAGTCAACACATATTCTTTCTATAATAGAAGATTTACCACATGAATTTAAAGCAAGACTATATAGTAATGAAGTTTCAAGACTTCATGGAGTAACCTTATCGATTGTTTCTAATCGTGATCCCCATTTTACATTAAGATTCCAGAAAAGTCTTCAAAAATCCATGGATACTGAACTTCATTTGAGCTCTGCCTACAACCCTCAAACTGATGGGAAATTAGAATGGATAATTCAAACCTTATAATACATGTTGAGATATTTCTCACTCGACTTTCAAGGTATGTGGGATCAATATTTACCTATGATATAATTTTCCTATAATAATAGCTTCAATTCAAGTATTCAGATGGCACCATATGAAGCGTCATATAGAAAGAGATGTTTCACACCAACTTGCTGGGATGATGTTAGTGAATGAAAACTCATAGGCCTAGAACTTGTTGATGAAACAATGGAAAAGGTTAAGGTTATCCAAACCCACATCAAAGAATCCCAATGTAAACAAAAGTGCTATGCAGATAATCGAAGGAAGGATTGTGAATTTCAAGTAGGAGACCATGTTTTGTTGAAGGTATCCCCATGGAAGGGTGTTATACATTTTGGTAAGCAGGGTAAATTGATTCCTAGGTACATCAGAACTTTCAAAATTCTTGAATGATTTGGAGTTGTAGCTTATCATTTGGAAATGCCTCCAAGTCTGTCCAAAGTTCATGATGTGATCCACGTATCACTGTTGAGAAAATACATGCCTGACCCAACGCATGTACTCACCTATGAGGAAATTGAACTATAATCAAATATGTCTTATTTTGAAGAGAATGTAAAAATTCTTGATACAAGAGAACAAGTTCTAAGAAAATGGTTGACTCTTCTGGTAAAAGTTCTAAGGAGAAACCATAAGATGGAAGAGGAAACATGGGAACCAGAGGAACTTATGTTAAAGAACCATCAAAAAAAATTTGTGCAGTAGTATTATAGAAATTTTGGGGACAAAAATATTTTATTGAGGGAAGAATGTATCACCCCAAGCTTCCATGGTACATTTCTCTTTGAATAATGCAATAGCTTGTATTGTACACAACTTCAAGATTCTAACACACCGCGACCAATCAAATTTGTCATTTTGAATAGTAACACCCATTTTTTAAATTTTTTTAAATTTTATCATTCAAAATGGACTTCACTTTTTTATCATAATATCAAAATTATCTTAGGTTGAATTTTTTGTATTTTTCTGAAAACATTCAATTTTTGATGAATAGTGAAAAACACAGCTTTATTGGTTAAAACCAACTTTTTATAGAAATAATTATTTATTTTATTTTATTTTATTTTAGGTCTAAATAGATAAATAAAAAATATATATATATATATATGTTCAAATTAATTCATTGGAGTCATTCTTTAATAAGTTTAGATATATAAAATTTTATCGAACTATTTACTGTCTTTTACCCACCTCCTATGAGCATTTTCAAATTTGTATAAAACATAATTTTACCATTTCTGTGAGTTAAATTTCAAAAATCCCAAAGACGTGGTTAATATGAATAAGTAAAATGTGGTTCAATAAGATGAAAATATTTGTTGGTGAATAGTAACTTTTTACTTTAATTTACAACGGTTAAAAGTAAATAGGTTAATTAAGGGTAAAAAGGAAGTCATAAGTTCCAGAAAACATGCCCTAATTCTATAAGATAAGTTTAATTCGACCAAAAACAACCTTAGGTATAAAATATTATCCCTTTAGGTCCACATGGATTAGATTATGACATTTATTATTACTTTATTTAAAGAAGAGATAAAAGAATTAAAATCAAAGGATAATAACTAAAACATTTTTAATATAGGGTTATACATAAGATAAATTCTACTATAAATATTCATTAGAAATATAAATATATTTCCTATATAATGGTATTTTATTTATAATTTTTAGACATTAAATAATTAAATTTATTTATGAAACAATGATGATGTTGTAATTACCTTATTAATGAATGATTAAAATAATAGATATTATAAATATCCAAATAAATTTAATTTTAGACTTTTAATGAATTAATATAATATTATAGGTTAATATGACATGTTAGGGTTGATTAAATAATTTTTATTCAATGTAATAATGCTGTTATGAATTTAACAAAAACAAAATACCAAATAGTGTCAAAATTGACATAAAAGAGTTTTAAAAAATATATTATCTTATTAATTGATATTCTATTCCTAAAAATATATGGTTCAGACAAAGAAATTAAATAATATTTTATATGTCATTAATGAACCACTTGATGTTCTCTTGGATTTTTATAGTAAGTTTATTAACCATATAATATAAAAATACAAAGAGACAAGGTAAATGTAAAACTATTTAACTAATATTTAAATCTAAATGATAAGGTTAATATGATGACCTAAACCTATCTAAAAACTATTTTTTGAGAGGTTTTAGATCCATACCCTCCTTATCCTTTAAATAATTCATTTTTGAGAAATTAGAAACTAAAAATCATTTTATTATAAAATAATATCTCAAACTTTTCCTAATGTGACCTTCACCTCTCTAATAAAAGGACACTTTCCTTTCTCCAAAATTAGCACCTTTAAAGCCATTTGGATCCACCAAAACCAGACTAAATATCCTCTCTACTGTCCTCCCTTCATCCTAGAGTCCTTTATTAATTAAAAAATCCAACATAAGGACCCCTTTTGGTCAAATCAAAAGGAAGAACCAGAAGAAGAGGTAAATATTTCATCACCTCTTTCGAGTTCTTTTCCTCTTCCACTTCCTATCTCTTTGTTGTTTCCATTCTAAAATAATTAATCCAGTAACTTCTATATACTAGGATGTTATTATAAAAATGATACAAAAATATTAATTATTTTATCCATCCTATAAACGACAAAATCACCATACGTGCGTACGTACAGATTACCATCTCCACGTCGTGGTGTAGTTTGTTATTCAAACACTTCATCATTTGAATGGGTATAATAATGAGTATAAATTATTTATATAATAATTATTACATGATAATTATTCTTTATATATGATATAACATCCAATTATATACTATTTTAATATCAAAAGAATGATATTGTCACTCGTGCATACGTACGGATTACCATCTCCATGAACCCGATGAGATTCATTCTCCATTGTAATCATTCAAGAATAAATATCATTTTATGGTTAAAAATAACATTTATGACCAAAATATAATTTGTATATGAATAAAATACATCCTATCCATAACATACATGGCTTAATTAACCAAGCATATAAAGGAAAACGAATCAGTTAACACCCGTAACGATGATACTACTAAAATATCATTAAAAAAGCAGTATTAGAAGATAATATATGATATCATATTAATGTATATAGTTTTCTTATAATTTAATAACAATTATTTTACCATTATACATGAGGTTAGCCTACCCTAAACCAAGTAAATGTACAAGTTAAGGGTTAATTTCACAATCTCTTTATTATCCAAAGTTGTTTTTACGTAAGTATCTACTATGACCTCTTTATCATTCACATCCATGTCTCTTAAAAATTTATTTAAAAAACAATTACTATTTTCTAGACTATGGTTTAAAGACATTTATAACTTTGTTTAAATTTTTATAAAATGGTCTGAAATGAATAATTCTGTCGTTTTCGAAACATGGTACCTTATGACTTTTTTTTCAAAATTAAGGTAAGAATATTTTTTTACTTATACGGAGGGTGTGACAATTTTACACCATTATAACATCATCGAATTTTCCCTTACAATCATATAAGAATATTTTCAAAATAAATTTTTTCTTTTATAATTATATGACATTTAAATTATTTCAAAATAGAAAGAGATATTACGCTAAAAAAAGATTTTATCTCATCTATGTTAACATCCTTTGATGATTTTAAGCTTATTTGAAGTTGATTTATTATGATACAAAACATAAATATTGTATTGAATGTTTGGTGATATGTTTTACTATTGATGTGTTATTTTTACACCATTCATGATTTTTGGATAAATTATTGAAAATTTTTATGCTAGGTTTAATACAAATGTTTATGTTATGTTTAAAATTTTTCATATGAGGAATGCATTGGACTTTGTAAGTGACAGGTGGAGCCTGCTATATCTCTTTGATGCATCGGTAGGTCTCATGAGACAAACTAGTGTCTTGGAACAAGGCCTTAAAATAATATTATTTTTAGTCTTGGCACAAGGCCTGAACTATGTGGTTATGAAGTATGGAATTATGCATTCCATCATTATGAAAGTTTCTATTGATATTTCATGTGATTATTCGACTAGTAGTATATCCATGTGAATAAGTAAATGTCATTATTTGATTTTATATTTTACATATTATACTGAATTTTAAGTTTAAAAGCATTTTGTTTTAGTATTACATTGCATTAAATGTTTATGCGTATTTATTAATGTTTCCGCTGTATTGCTATCCTTACTGAGAATCTGAGATCACCCCTTCCTATATTTTATTTTTCCCAGGATGCGAAAAAGTATATTATGACAGACATATAGGGATAGTTTAAGGGATTTGTGTGTGGCCTATGAAGACTATGTTATTTTAGTTTTTCATTTCATAATGTAATTTAAAACCTATTAATGTATCTAGTATTTCCAAGGCTACTAAACTGAACAGTATTTTTGGATTTGATCCCTAGTGATCATTCCAATGGTATGTAATAATGCACCAACTCTGGGTAACTATGGTCAGGGCGTTATAGTATGACTTGAGGTCATCTTGGAAAAATCTCTCTACAATTCCAACCACATGCCTTAGAAAAACAATGATACAAAGATTTACAAATCAGAAGTGTAGGACATGTCCAAACCCACTTGAAAAAAGTCCTACCCCATAGCCATATCCTTAACCCAGGACTAAAAAGAGGAAAAATCTCAACACAAATAGAAAAACTGCCTCTTTCCAACTCTAAACACATGTCTAGGTCAAGTTTATGTTCATAATTTAAACTTTCCATTTCATTTTCACTAGAATTCACATTCATTTTACATTTCATTTCCATAATTCAATTTATCAATTATTTTAACAACCGGTCCCCTATTATAAACCCATGAGGGACTATAAATCCTCGTGAACCCAAAACATGGTTCACATTCAATCCATACACATGAAAATCACTTTAACAATTTCATTTTACAAGTGTATCATTTCTTAGTGTATAAGGGTCCATACACTATAAGAACTGAAATATGGGGTCACTCCCTATCCACTGAAAAAAATATTTCACAATAATAGATATAGTTATCACAACACCCACCACAACAACATGAAATGAGTAATGCAACCTAAATGGACAGACCGAATACATGACATGTGATTGATAACAAGTTCCTATATGATGCATGAGATGGAATACCATCATATTATTGGGTAGAAATAGAAATAGAACCCAAAATTGTATCAATAGTAACAATATAAATCAAGTGCATCACCTAATGGTGGAATCAAATCAACTATAATATTCAAAATCCTAAAAATAACAATTCAATTTGAGGAAATTTTTCTTTTCCTCGTACATGGGGTAGCTACCATTGAAAAATATTTTTTTACCAAATTCCATTTTCTCTCTATCCCTATATAGTGTTGAAAAATAGTAATTCAAACTAAAAAAGTCCTCTAATGCCACTTTTTTACATCCCAGTCCATCATGCCACTCAATAGTTCCTCGAGACCAATTGGGCACATGGCCCCAAGTGCATATCCCCAAAATCTAGAGGCTAACAACTCGTAGAGATGGCCAAGGTGATTTAGTGGGGAAACTATTCCCTAATTACTGGAGTATATCACAACATAAGTCAATCACATTGGGTAAAGAAAGTGGATAAAAAATGAATACAATTGGAAATTAAACAAGAGAAGAGTATATAAAAAATCCATAAATGTCACATATATAATGATGCAGATGATTCATGTATCTAGAAAATATCAAAAATGGGTACATGAAAATATAGTATGGTACAATTCTAAAAAATACCAAGAGGACAAAACGTGTCCCAGTAGCATTGTAAGCCTTAGCATTGTCCTATTCTCTCAAACTCTAAAGCAACAATCAACAACCTGTGTTAGGGAGCATTCCTTTATCAGCACCAGAAACCATATAATCATTTTTGGTCCCCAATGATTCCCAAATAGGGTGTGAGATAATATCCTATTAGGTAACCACCCATAAGTCTATAAAGTTATAAGCACCATAGTGCAATAAGATAAACATGTTTAAGTGAGAATGCAATAGATACCAATAGTAATGTTCCCATGTAATCTAAAACAATAAAATATAGTTATAAAAAATTTCCTCTAAAGGATCCCTAACAACATTCATGCTCCTAAAAAGGAAGCTATATGAAATATAAACAATAAACAGGATCTCGTCGTACATCCATCTATATCATGTCCACATAGACTTAACATATACAAAAACCATAACAAGATCCCACAACTTTTACATATAACCAAAGCATAATATATCACACAGTCTTGTTGTATCCTGACTTTTATACCATGATGGTATGGATAAATGGTTTTGAAGACCAAGTCATCCTTGTCGAGTCCTATGATCGTCTCAATGGAACCACAGTATAGGTATAAGTTGTAGTCCAAAGAGAATGTGTACCAACATGTCTTACAAGAGTCCAAAAAAGCTGAATCCAAGGGGTATCATGGTTGGAGACATCCCATGGAATCAATACCCAAGTATCATCACTACTCAAGGAATCCACTACTGCATTCAAGATCCATGGATAATTGTCCAGGGAATATATACAACGAATCATCCATTTTATACCATTTTACAATTTAAATCCGTATGAGTTAACCCACTCATGTAATCAATTCCATTAAATTCCATAAAATCTTTATACCCAATCCTTTAATACATTTCAACCTAATCACATCATATGTCTATACCCACTCATGTATTCCCTGCCCATTTAATCATGTCACATGGATATACCAACCCATTTATAACAATTGACTCTTAAACATGTCATAAGGTTATACCCACCCATTAATCATTAATTTTATTTTAATATATCACATAGGTATATGCACCCATTTAATACCATTCACAATTGAGAATATCTCATTGGTATACTTACCCATTCAATTAATTCCATTTAATTCATTTAACCAACTCAATCATGGAATAACAATTTACTAGAGGGAAAAGAGTTATTACATCTCCTAAAATGTAATTAAATAACATTTAATATTAATTTATCTTCTTTAAACTAGGTAAACTCAAAGACACGCCCCCATGGTGGTTTATCAAGTTCAAAACCAAAGAAAAGGAATTGTTCACCCCATGGGAGTCCTCTGGTTGGGGAAAAAACAACCAATGAATCTAAATGAAACTATGGTAATCCCTAAGAGGTGGAATTACAACCATTTCAATTAGTCAATAAAAAATTAGGGCTATTCCAGAAAGTATAGTTGGTGGTATAATGACCGGTAGGACTATAAAAACTGAAAAGCTGAAAAAAAAACTATATACCACTGACCATAACTAGGTAGTGGATTGCTCTTCCAATATTAAGTCTTGATTTAACTCAGTTTAGGGAAAATATTAAGAATAGATGAAGAATTAGAAATTTGATCATATGAGACTAAATCCAAATAGTGAAATCAATATCCAAAATAATCAATAACGGTTAAAAAGGAATTTAGGCCTTAAAAATACATATCTAAAGAGATAAACCATGCTCGAATCTAATATCAGATGAGGAGTATATCTAAATTCCATGAATATTAACCTCTGTGAAATTCTAGGGGAAATCTTTTCTATGCGTAGGATGAAATATGATTTAGTTTATAAAAATAATTTTTAATTTAATTAAGAATTAAAAAAATCCAAAAATATAGGGGTCACATGGTTTAGGAAAATAGTTTGAAAAAACATTCTCCAAATATGCTTTGTTCCTGTAGGTTAATGGGAACCTGCATTGTTTCTTTTCTTGGTTTCATTAACTGTGCAAAAACCATGTGGTATGCCTCTTTCAAAGCCTGAAAAAATTTGTGAAATTTAGGCATGGACCTAAGGCCCATTCGGCATGGACATGTGTCCAATTCCTCATAGTTTTTCCTAATCATGTATCCAATACCACCACTCTTCCCAACATTTTATGGTATATTCCACCCATTTGGCTTTCCCCACATATTTTACTCAAACCATGCACTAGGATAAAATTACCCGAAACTCGGGCTCTAGGCTCTGAAAAAGCAGCGAGTCGCCTCCAAAAAACCTATGAATAAGTTTTTCACCCACATTAGACCATATTTAAGTATTCAAATTGAAAAATAAGTAATATATACCTCATACAAAAACCCAGGTTCTTACAAAAAATATGTTTAGGATTTAATGATATTCTAAAAGAAACTATCTTTATGATTCTGAGATTAACAATGCAAAATTTTTAAATTTATGTTAAGTGGGATTTTTATATAAATATATATTATGATTTAAAATTAATATTTTTTAGATATAATATAGTATATGAAATATTTTAGAAATTCCACATGGAAGAAATAATGGTTTCAATACTGGTGGATAATGTAGAAATTTCCCTATTGAGAAAGACAATACAACTAGTGTTGGAACCAAGAACTTTATGGCCATATTAAGGATAATGACCCCAAATATGAATAACAATCTTGTATATATAAACAAAAATGATGTTCTAGGACATGATAAAACTATAATAGATCGTTTCATGCAACATAAGTTTCATTATTTTAGTTAAACTGATAATGTAGTGGCAGTTGAGGGATAGATTAAGTCTCTTGAGAAGATATTTATAGCATTGGGATGTGATAAAGGGAAATGGTTATATTGAATGTATATTTCCTTAAATATGATACTAATCAATGTTGTTAATTGATCCAAAATTATAGGGAGGATGAAGAAATGGAACATATGTAATGGATAGATTCTAATGTGAAATTCTTGAAAAAATATTTACCCTATGAGAAATGATATGTAATGTAGAGAAAACTAATTAGATTAAATAAAATGGAAGAATAATGTGTTGTGTATTATGAGGATAACTTCACAAGACTATCTAGGTATTCTATGGATTATATATATACTCTTTAGATAAGGATTGACCATTTCTTTTAAGGGTTAAGACAATCCTCTAAAGGGCACTAGTTTCTCAAAATATTTATCATATAATGAAAAAGTATAATATTCCATCATAATAAAGAAGGATTTTTTTAAGATCCTATATATTCCAGGGAAATAAAAGGAAAAAATTATCAACTAAGAACTATGAAAATTGGAATGTGTCAAAGAAGAAGAAAAAGAGAACTGACCAATTTACATCATTTAGATATTATGGTAAAAAAACATCCTATAAAGTACATGAATGGAATGAGAGTTTGTTACCAGTGAGAATATAAGGTTCATATAGATAATTAAAGAAATTATATGAATAAATATGCTATTATATATTTATTCAATTATAATGAAATGGGAATTTATTCACACTAATGTCCCAAGTGTTAACGTAGCCTATAGTAGAGGATGTCGAGGGGATATGTTCACGCTTATAAAACCACTAAAATTGAGGTTGTTGTTTCTAATGATGTGGTGGAATGTACTATAATCATTCCCTAAAATTTATATAATTATTTTCTTTATTATATATGTTCACACACTTTTTTATCATCCATGTTTTGTAGGAAAATAAGATAGTTCTCTAGAATCTTAAGAAGAGAGATGTTAATCTATAATCCTATAAGAATAATCACTTGCAGAAGGATGCGTTCATCAATTTCAATTATGACTCATAAATGTTACCAATTTATGGAATTTATTATTATACCAGGGGTATAATTTTATTTAATCCTTTACATGTATTTGATTTCATGATATAATGAAAAAATTTATGTCCAAATGAAGTAAATTATGACGTGTGTTGAGGATATAGAATTACTTACCTTTATAGAGGATACTTCATTAGCAGGTTCATGTCTAGATCAAACTCAGGAAGATATTTACAGTGAGATTATTTTGTAAGAAGTTTAGAAAAAATATACTGATGAAAAAGCTAATATTAAAATTGATTTTGTATATATTGTACAAGAATATATTAATATACTTCATGATGAATTAACTTGACATCTGACAAAACAAGAAGTTGAGTTTTCCATTGATTTAATTCCTAATGAAAAATCAATATCAAAGACTACATATTTCATAAACACTTTTTAATTAGTGTAATTGGAGAAAAAAATCTATGAATTATGTGACAATGGATTTATATGACCATTTTTTCACCTTGGGGTTCCAATGTTCTTTTTATTAAGAATATATATGGTTTTATGAGGTTATGTATTGATTATTGGGTAATAAACGCTATTACTTTATAGAGTAGATATCTTATTCCTCACATTTATGACTTGTTTGATCAAATCGATTGAGAAAAATATTTTTTGAAGATTTTTATTCTTTATCAGTGTCATCAATTGACAGTAAAGAAGGAATATACTCTAAATAAAACATTTTATATGAGTTACGAACAATATTAATTTATAGTACTATGATTTTTATTGACTAATGAATCCCATTTTTTATAAATCTAATGAAAAGAGTTTTCAATGAATAACTGGATAATTTTTTCATGGTTTTATTAATGATATATTGGTATATTCTAAAAGCATTTAGGACCATGAGAATCACTTAAAGATCATTCTTGAGACTTTTAAAGGAAAAGATTTATATTAGGAATTTAACAAGTGCTAATTCTAGATTCAAAAAGATTCTTTTCTTGGTCATATTGTCTCTATTAATGGAATCCCAGTTGATTCCATGTAGAAAAATGATGTCATAAAATGTAAAATAGCAATGGATATAATCAAGGTATATAATTTAATTAGTTAGACAGGTTACAATAAAATATTTTTTCAAACATTTTCCCAATTGGATAACCTGATAACCAATATTAATTGCGATGATGTTAAGTTAATATGGATAGAGAATTGTGAAAAATGTTTTAATTAATTGAAAAGGGTATTGGTTAATGATATGATTCATACTATACCATCAGGAAGTGATGGATTTGTCATATTTAATGATGCATAAAAAAGAGGACTTGTTTGTTTCCTTATACAAGATAATAGATTTATTTCTTATGCGTCAAGGTATTTAAAGAATCATGAATAGAGTGATCCAACCAATGATATTGAGTAAGAAATCATAATCTCTTATTTGAAGATATGGAGACATAAAATATATTGGGAAATGTGTGAGATATAGATAGATAATAAGAATCTAAAATATATATTTTCATAAAAAGAGATTAACATGAGGTAAAGTCAATGGCTTGAGCTACTCAAGGATTTTTATTTCTCAATACACTATCTCCCAGGGAAGGAAAATAAGGTTGTGGATTCATTTAGTGGGAAAGATCAGGGAGTTCTGACCAAAATGGGGACTTAAAGAGATCATATGTTCATAGATTTAGTGAATATAATTATGTTAATTATAATGAAATGGGAATCATAACTCCTTTTTCATTTGATTTCAAAACAAACATTATAGAAAAAGATAAAAATTTCTCTTTTTAATGATTAGAATATTAGAAACAAAATTAAATCCAAAAGTGAGGGGGAATTGGAAGACCTTATATATAAATATTATGTTCTATAATTTGGAAAGAGGTTATGTGTTTACTTTATACTCAAGTTAATATAAGAATAATTAGATTATTCTAATATCTTGAAGTTCTCAATACACCTCAATGACACCAATATGTAATGTTATTTTTAATGGGATAATATAAAGTGAATATTTATTGATTATGAATCATGATTCTTAGTTTGTAAACTGGTAAAGGTTGAGAGACATAATCCTAGTGGAGTCATGTAACATCTACATATATCTATGTTTATATGAGAGGGCATTACCCTAGACTTTTTCACTATATTACAAACGAATCCTAGAAAGAATGATTTGATGTGGGTTATTATTGATCATCTTACCATATCTGCACATTTTCATACCATAAGAGAAGTTTTACCACTTAAGATTTTTGTGTAGATCTATTTTAATAAAATTTTAAGAATTCAGGGCACACCTATTTCAATTATGTCTCATCCTGATCCATGGTTTACATAAAAATTATTGAAAATTCTTTTGGAGTATATTTATACTGAGCCTCAATTAAACACCACCTAACATCCTTATACTAATAGGTAGTCTAAATGAACTATTAAACCATTACATGGAATGTTGAGATTATGACCACTTAAAGATCATGGTATATAGTATAAGTATTTAACATCGGTATATATTTCCTATGGAAATATTTTTAATTCAAGTATTCAAATGGAACCTTATTAACCTTTATATAGAAAGAGATGTTGTACACCAAATTGTTGGGATCAAGTTGGTGAAAAGAATATTTTATGCCCATAACTTTTTGAGTAGACAATGAAGATGAAAAAACCTATTATGACTAATATTAAAGTATCCCAAATACGAAAAAAGAGTAATGATGATAATCAAAGGAGATATTAAGAATTTCAAGTGGGTGATCAAGTTTACTTGAAAGTATCATCGAGGAAGGGTGTTATAAGGATTGTTAAGAAAGTAAAATTGATCCCTAGGTATATCAATCATTTTAAAATTATAAAAGAAATTGTATTTTAGGATTACCATTTTGAAATTTCACTTAGCCTCTCTAAATTTCAATATGTGTTACGTATCTCATTATTAAGGAAAGTATGTTGCATATCTAATGCATGTACTCACCTCTAATAAAAAAGAATTAGAACTTTATCTTACTGTGAATTATTATACTTATTTAATTATTATATTACATATACCTACTTATATTCCATTATGTGATAATATGATTTCTTCACTCAGGTGTATGGAGGAGTACTACTTTGCGAAGCGACATGATCTCTTCATGCTTTAAATAAAAGGTAATATAGTTGTGTTTAATGAAAATATGTGATATATATGAAATAAAAATGTTTATATAAATATAATATACTATTTAGCTATATTTTATTCAATTCTTCGAAAAAGGGAAACAAAGTTCATACCTACGTACAATCGACCATATTTATGAACGGTGTATTTAATTATCTATCTAAAAATCTCAAATATTAATCTAAATGCATATAAAATGAATTTATATAATATTTATATAATGGTAAATTTTTTTGATATAATGGAAATATGATAAAGGTAATTGGTAAAAAATTAACAAATCAATACTTACATGAAAAACCAAGCAGTTATTGCCTCAAACATGTCCTTAACAAGGAATTGTTAATAAACGGGTAATAAAAGGGTATAAGAGCATAATATCTTATCTGATACATATAATTATGTTTCTGGAATATATTTTTAGTAAATTTATATCTATTTTACATGAGGATATCAATATTTAACATTAATAGGAACTCAAGGTAAGGGATTTGTGTCTCACTTTTTACTTAGACACACATGCCATATTCACCACCTATTTCATTTATGTGGTGTATCCACAAACCATGAATTTATTTTACGATTATTTTCTGAAAATTATAGAGATTTAAATATCCATTTGAGGATCTCTCTATTATGCGACATACAATTTAATGCTACCAAATTGGTAATGGTTTTATAATATAATTACACTATTTATTAGAATCGGTTATGATTATGCTTCTAATAATGAAATATTATTATCTATATCTCATGGAATTCATGAATTTTATTCTCCTTGGTTTTTTCATGGGAATAAATTTTCCCCTTAATTTTCCTATATTAATGTCCTCAATATTCCCAAATAATATTTTTAAATAAAATTGATACTATTTATCTTATTAGTCAAAAAACCTATTTCTTCTATATCCATGATTTCTAAAAATGTGTTAGTTTTTATAACATTTACAAAAGGATTAATTTAATTATTTTTACGCATTTAATATTTTCAAAAAGTGTTTTAAGAGGGATATTTACATAATTTTCAAAATATGGTCAGTTTGTATATTACTAAAAATGTGAAAGGAATCCTTGTTTTAATGTGAATTGAATTTTCTACTATCATGACCACTAACTGTTTTAAATATTCCTTTATGAGTTTCAAAAGTTATTTTCAAAGAAATTTATTTTTAAAATGTTTATTTTTTATTTTTTTTGAAATTGGTAATGATATTTTCCTCAAGAATCTTTTTAAATTATTTCTAAATGTTACTTTATGAAATATTAACAATTTTATGTGTAAACCTGATGACATGTTCACAATGTTATGTTTGAACCTGATGGAATGTTCGTAGTATTATGTGTCTACCTGACTACATGTTCAGAGTTTTATTCATGGTTATGAATTTCATGTCTATAAGATTATGTGTAGAACTTATTTCACGTACATAAGTTTATATGATGACCAAATTTCATTTCATTAAATTGATGAGAGAATTTTTACTATTTATAAGTGTTCACAATATCAAAATTGTATTCCACAAATCCATGTCTTATGACAATTTTTTGTTCTCATAGCACATTTTCATTAATTCAATTATGATTCATTTCTTATAAACTACCAATATTTATTCCATGACTCAAGTTTATGTTCTATGATTTTAAGGGTTTGGTTATTTATATGTTACATTCATGTTATCATACCATTATTCTCATGATATGTTGATATCAACCTTATTTATCCTTACTGAGTATCTCAGTTAACCCTTTATTAGGTTTCTTTCCCCAGGTTATGAAAAAAGGTTTTTTTAGTTTTTTAATAAGGGAAGAACTATGTAATAATATCTTCATGGGAAATATTGATTATATTTCACTAAATAAAAAGATTTTGTACCTAGTATCTAAAGTCACTGAACCATTAAGTTCATTTGGTGTGTATTTGTTAAATACAAGGATTATTCGTCTATTAAGATGTGATATCTATGTATGATTAGTTTGGGTCTCTACAGTTGGTATCAGAGGAAATGTTTTTTTAACCATAGAAAACTAGGATGTTAAATACTTAGTATCATTCACAATGATATGTCTATGGAAGTGTGAAATTATAGGAAAGTGTACTAGAATTTTGTTAATTTTAGAGAAAGTTATTTCAAATAAATTAACTCTATGAATGGATTATACAAGTGGATGTGGCTTTAGCACATAGGTACCTATGGTAATAACATTGAAAAGAGTGCATTGAGTTGGAAATAATCATTATTTGGTGTAGGAAAACATGAATTTCTACACACCTAGTTGGACACACGTGGGGGATATGAATTGGAAATTTATAAACTCTTTATAAAACAACATGAATGATTTAAATAGATGGGAACTATGAATGAACTTTGATAAACCTAAGGTGTCCAAACTTGTAAAATAAGGTCTCTAGATTTAAAAATCCTATAAGTTATTTTTTTCATGATTATGTGTCTCCCCAATATCATTATTATTTATTACACTATACATAGGTTTCAAGGGATAAACAAGTTGGGTAAACTTATTAAATGGAATTTGGGGTATAAATACCCATAGTTTAGACTATCTTAGACTAATTCCTTGATGATAATGACATAATAACATCAAATATTAATCATTTACTTCCCTAAGAGTTCAGTTATTGTCATCCATGATATTAATGTATTGATATTATCCAAGGACGCATTTCATTATCAAGTTTTTGGTTAAATGGAATGTGTTTTCAATTATCTACCTTTCCATATTAATTATTCCCTATTTAATCTTGATATATTCTACTTTATATAACCCTTACTAATTATTTGATCCCACCCTTATTATTTCCCTTTCCCTAGGATATGAAAAAAGAATCATTGAATAATTTATGGTATACATAATATTTATATTCACTATGTTTTTTGTTTTATTTACAATATAATAAGTGACACATGTTTGTATCTTATTCTACAATTCTATTAAACTAATCAATCCTTAGTGATGTTATCCCTTGATCTTATCACAGTATCATAAATTAGTAACAAACTAGGGGTTACTTGATTTGGAAGTATTACAATCACTACCTATATAACACAAACCATTCAATAATTATACCAAAACAACCATAAATACCAATTATAGTTGAACATTTAACCATTCAATTGAAAAAAATTAATATTTAGTGTTTACCAACCAATTTATGGTTTATTACTACATTTAATTCACATATTTAATGATAATAAACTCTAAAAAACCCTTATTTATTTTCATTATTAATTAATTTCAAGTATTTGTATTTAAATTATAGGATAAATCCATTTATTTTTAACCATTCCACTTTATCGGGTTTATTTAACAACATATAACATATTATTATAGCTAAAATCCCATTTTAATATTTATTAATTCCATTCTATTCCCTTCTATTATGAAGACTTATATTGTTATGCCATATCTCATAAAATCATCTATATTTTGATGCTCATAAAATCTTCGTTTGTTTTATTGATATATTTTTTATGTGTTTTGGGATTCTAAATCATGTTTATTAAAATATTATTAACTCATTTGAATAATTTAAGTTGACATCAAAAAATTACCTAGGAACATGATTTTACATGACTTCAAAATTAAAGGAAATTATTCTATTTCATGATAATTTGAAATATATAAAAGTCATTTATATTACATGATAAAGAATTATTTTATAGACACACTCATTTCCTGTGATAGAATTTATTTTTTTTGAAGTATTCATCTTACATAAGAAGAATATATGTGATTCATAATAAAAAATAAATTATTTATATTACGAAATAAATGATATATCTTTTGAAATAAATTAATTATCATTTTGAAAGGATCCATTATCAGATATTTAAGATGAATTAATATTCAATAAATCTATTCTTATTATATAAATAATGATTTATCTTATGAAAGGGAAATTCAATATTAAATTATATTACATGATGAAAATATCAATGAGATAGTAAATAATGTATCTTACAGAAGCTAATTTATCATATGACGATGGATTTTATTTGATAATAGTACTTATAGATAAATTAACTTTTCCAAATAAAATTCTCTTTCAAATGAGTGATAGTTATCCTCAGTTTAGACTATCGGTAGAAGAATAACAATTTTCACTATGCTAAAATATATTAAATAATAAATTATATTTTAATATTTATTTATATCATTTATAACACTATTTACCATTAAAAAATATTTCAGAAAGTCAAATTATGTTTTTATATGTATTTGAAAATAATTTATACAAATAAGAAAGGTTGATTTAAATAAAGAACATCTTTCTATGAATAAAATTTTCTAAGGACGAAAAAAATAATATACTCTGTACACTCTTTTTTTCATATTTGGACAATAATGAAACATTATAATAAAGATATTTTCATTTAAAATATCAAAAATATTTTTTTTCTCACTTGACCACTGTGTTTAACATGTTGATGAGTTCAAATTAAAAAAAAATAAGTGATATAAAATAATAAAAAAGATGTATGTGTGAATAACATCCTACTCTTCCATCCATGATCAATCTTACATCAAGAAAAATATTTGGGAATTTATTGTTCCCATACTTTTAAATTTTATCTCCTATAAATGATGAACTTATAGAGCTGCTCTTTGAAGTTACCCCATCTCTATAGACATTTATTATTTGTTTTTCAGCTTCTACTTTCAACTATGTGATAATCCAACATCATTTTATTCTTTTATTCCATTTAATATTTTTACTCATTATTTTGATTGTTCTATGATAGTGGATAGTTATTCTGAAGGGTGATATGTTTTAAAATCTATTGGACATTTCAACCAAGTGATAGGGGATTTCACTCAGCTAGTCAACTCTTAGATTTGGTTTAGTGAAAATTCCATAAATTGTAGAGTAGAGTATTGGTGTAGTAGAGTAGGGGACCTATGTTTCCAGAAAAACTATAAATACTCGATGTTTTTTCTTTTCTCTAACTATTTTTCATTATTATACTAATTTGTGATAAGAGAATATCATAATTTTTTATACTTTGAGAGATATTTATTTGAAGTGTTGAAAATTTTAAGAGCTCAATTAACCCCCCTTAATTATTGTGAAATTGTGTCTGACCTACAATTAGTGTCAAATTTTGTTACTTTCCAGTTCACAAATTTCAATAGTTGAATTTAAAAAATCTAGCTATGATAATGGTTTATTCTAATGAATCCATGTCTATGGCTAGGGATCCCTATTTCAATTGAAAAAATTATGTGTATTCTATGAAAAAAATGATTATATATTTGGAATACATTATTATAAAATTTATTTCAATTCCATGAGACCTTAAAAAAGTCGTGAATGAGAACCAGAAAAATAGGATAATACTATAAATGATTGATATGAACTGAACTGCAAATCTAAGAATACCATCTTATGTGGACTTGATCCAGATGAGTTCAGTAGAGATTCATAATGTGTTAAAACACATGGACTGTAGACTACCCATTTTTGAACAATTCCACTAGAGATCCCATTAGGTGAACTTTTCTCTATCTAGAGTGGTATCTATATTTAGACTAGTCATGAACCCTCTAGATGTTGTCACCGCATATTATCTCTTTACATTAGTGGGTGGACTCTACCACCATGGTTGAAGATGTTGTCTCCTTGATAAATATAGGATGATGGGATGTAAGCTCCTAATTACATGGATTTATTTTTGGAGTTAATTGCCTATTCTAGGTCTCCATCATTGATTTAAGAAATTTTCATGAATATAATTCTAAGTTCCATCATGAATTGGACACCAGTTAATTAAACATCTTATTGTCATGACATGAAATTTCCTATGGACAAAGCAGATGATTATGTTGGGAATCTATAACAATCAATAGACATTAGGAATGTTTGGAATCTATAAATGTATTAATATTTTGGAGTTGAGGTCATATCATGTATGTGTTATCTTAGGGTAGATCCCAATGCATCACATGTCCATTATATGGCTATTAAAATAGTCGATTCCCTAGACCCAACTATGCAGTACTTTTTGATTACCATATCAAGTGTACTGTAAGCTATGCATGATGATATCTTACCATTATAGTGCATACTTTTCTGCATCCACTATAATAATGGTAATGTCCAAAGGTTAATTACTGTGTTGAGAGGTTACAGCAGATCCCATGCAATAATGAGAACCTCGAGATACAATGACATCGATCTTAAATATATGTTATATAGTCTAGATACATCTTATTGACTAGACATAGTTGATGTCTAAGTATCAGGTGTTGGGGGCTCATAATCATTGAGACTTCTTCTCATTAAGTTCAAACTTGGTGATCTCTAGTAGTGAGATCATGAGGACAAACCTGTCAATAAGAACACCACATGTTTTGGGTGTCATTGGTTGTTCCTATCTACAAACATGTGTATTGGTCTCTTGACTTGAGATCATTACCAATGTATATCATTTTATTATGTACTTTTATGTAAGATGAAAACCATGGCAGTGATTTCATGGCGAGGTAGTTTGTGTTGGGTGTATCATTGGTGGTATAACATTGGCTAAACAGTCAAGAAAGGATTTGTCGCTTCTAAGTTTAGGATGTTGTATATCAAAGGCCTGATTGATTAAGATCATGCCACCTTCATAAGTCTTTGGCCAAAGCAGTAGAATGTAAAATCCATCCGGATAGATCAACAAAAAAATCAAGATAAGGACGATGACACAAGAGTGCGTCTTGCTTTATGAGATATTTAATGACCAAATGATTATAGTACACAGTCAGTGTATGTAGGATGGTAGTCATTGATATGACTATCCTTATCTCTTTAGGGGCTATGATGAGTTTCTAGACTCCGCTCTTGGTCTATGGATTTTATTCATATTTATCGATCTAAGGGCCTACAGGGTCACACACAATAGCGTATTCAAGAATCCGCCCAATTCAGTTGAACAGGTATATGGGCATAGTGGGCCCTGCCATGGGGTTCGAGCGTTTTCCAAGTTATTTATCACCAAAAGAATTAAATAAATTCATTTATATTCAAGTTTCAAGTATTTGGGATTAAATTTATTTAACGTATTTACAAGTTTAGTAAATACGAGAAAAATATTAACCGAACGAATATTATTTTAATATTCGAGGGTTGTTTAATATTAAGTGGGATAGTGAGTTGAATTAAATGAATCAGTTTTAGAATGTAATATTTTATATATATATATATATATTAAAAGTATGTGATAAAAATAATAAACAATATTGGTGCATTTAAGTTCATAAAAATTATTTATTTAGTGAACGTTGAAATAAACGGGGGTCGGGGAACCCTACTGGGTATTTATCAACATCTCTATAAATAAGAGAGGAGGATCTCCCTCTTTGGAGTTAAAATCACTATTCATTCATTTTATGGAATGAATGTTGAGAGCCTCTCTCTCCTCCCACTCTCTAGAGAGAGAAGCTCTTGTTCTAAGAAGTTCGGATCAAGATTTCTCTCATGCATCGAAGGCTTCTCGATGCGGGGATCGTCAGGACGTCGAAATCATTGTTGAATCACTGCGCTAGCACCCAGAGTTTGGCGATCGATATTCCAACAGATTTTTGGAGTGTGTTTGGAGGATCTAGAGGGATCCTGATTTGGATCCTTCAAGCGATGATCGCCATCGACTAGTTGCAGTTGACCGTAGCTTCAGATTTGAAACAGGTACGTTTTCATTTTAATTTTTTTCTCTTAATAATTTACGCGAGATCCTCGGACCTCTTCGGCGCTCGGTTCATCGACGATGACAAGTTTCGTCATCCCGCCGATGAAAATTTTAAAATACCCACCCCACCAGCTTTTGCTGCGGGCCCCAGAACCTAATAATGGAAAAATAAATGATGGATGTAAGGTAACATATCTCATTGGACCTGTCATCTTATACTTGTCAGATTGGGAGACTGATTCTTATTAGTTATAATACATGGCAGTTAACACTTGTCATCTCGAAATATTATGATCATCACATAGGGATTTATTGTCTTTTAAACTAGGTTGTTCCATGCTCATCACATAAGGTAGATATCCTAATGCATAAGTAGGGGTCACAAGTTTACATTATTTCGGGGATGATATCATAAGTCTAAAGTCTAATGGAGATGTGATAACAAGTATAATGTATTTTTAGTATGTAATCACAGGTTTAAGACTTTTGGGGTTATTTTTCATATTTAGATTCTAGTGAATACTATCACGTATATGTTCTTCATGAACATGTGTTCATTGGTTTAAATTCTAGTGGGGATGTTTCCCATGTACGATTATCACATGATCATGTTGGGATGAATATAGGCTAGTGTCACATGGATGCACTGGGGTATATTGGGGTCTTAAATGTTGGTTATGATTTCATGGAGACACCGAGGTCTAGTGGGAGACTCATGTTTGGGTATTAAGAAGTTAGGATTGTTTCTAGGGAATGATTACACATCAGTGTTGTCACCTCCCAAGGGGAAAGACAAAAGAATTTATGGCTGTGTTGGGATTTTAATATCGAACCTTAGGGAGATATCCTACAAACCCTATTTGGATATAGAGATCGAAATCCACATAGTTGGACTACATAGTTTTATGTCATGTGAAAGGAACAGGCCATGTAGTATAATGTTATGTATTAAGGATGCTTGTGTCATGAAAGGAGCTACAATAAGGGATGGTATGAGGGGTTACATTTTTAAGCTTCATGGAAGACGATGAATAATCTCAAGATTATTAAATGAGGCATAATATGTTTTTCCCATAGGTGACGGCTGAAGTTTAACATATCATACTGAGGACATTTTTAGATAGTTTGACTTCGTCTGATTAAGATGTTGGTTCTATATAGTTTAAAGTCTTATTGCTGAGATATTTTTGGGGATTATACATGGATATTCCTAGTACAAATAATAATAAGATGATAAGATTATAAAAATATCCAATATTCCATCATTAAAAGAAAAAAGTAACATATTTCCCTTGATCATTCCATCATTGGTGATTACATGCCCACTGCATAGGTGTACTTAGATAGTAGAAGTCATAGGGACTACCCATTTTAGGCAGTAAGTAGGAGTCCCAAGTTTGGGGTTCCTATGATTAAGAGTTGAATGTAATGAGGCTACCTAACCCATTATTAGATCAAAATATTTATCCATGAGGGTTTATGATACTAGTTGTGTGGGAATGGTTCAAAAAAGGACTCGATTCAGATGGGTGTGGGGAACCGAGCACTAAAATTGTTCACCTATATATTTGATGGAAGGAGGCATTGGGTTAGAGAACTAAAGTTTGTGTCTTGAAACTTCATAGTTGTATGAACCTTGAATGATGTGAGATCTATGGGATCAGCTATAAGGATGGAGACAGGATTCATGGGGGATAGTTGTGAACAACTTTTGGGGTTGATTGATGTTTGGGATTTTATAAAGGGAAGTCATATTTCATGAACCCAAATAGCCATTAAGGGGTGTTTTATGAGGACATATCTAATATAATATAAAGTGGTTTGAATTATATTATAGGGATATTCCTCATTTTCTATACCTATAGGAATCCATGCGAGGATAGAGTTGCGTGAGTTCATGAAAGGAAGGGTTGTGCGAATGAGAGATTCAAGATTCAACTCCTTGAGGTTCATCCCCAAAATAGTGGTTCTCTATTTATATCCCAATTGTCTTGTTAGGTGATGGGTCACCAAACATCATCCATGTAATCTAATTTTTATATAGTTTATGAAACTAAGGGTTACACAATCGTCATGACATTTATGTTTAAGGTTGGTTGCATAAGGTTACGATTTAACATCTCCTTTCTTTAAAAAGTTACTTGCATTATAATATCAGGTTTTTGAAAGTGAGAAAAGGGTAACATGAAGCCCTACCCCATTATTTTTATGTGGTTTTCCTGAATATATGTATCTTGATGTTTTTTTTTCACCTTTCTCATGCAATTTATTTTTGTTCCAAAATTTGGAGTAACATGTTAATATTTAAATTTATGCACACTCATCCCCTTTTCATTGAAACGACCCTTTAGATTATTTTTTTCATTTAATTTGGGAAATGAATATATCTTGAATACTGATATGAATTTTTGATTCCCAAAATCCCCCACCCCCTCAGAATTGGAGTTGATGAGGAATTACAAGGTTAAATTATGATGAAAAAACCAAACTATTGAATGTTTTCCACCATGTTACGCAACTTTGGATTTGGATCACACAACTTAGTTTTGATGGAATGATGTTATTTTCACAATACAAACTCCAAATAGCATTGAACGGTTCATAAATGGATAACTAAGCTATCGACATTGCATCAACTGTATCTATGAGAGGAGAATTAAAAAATAAATATAAAATCCATTAGGTTTGGAGGGTTTTATCTGAGAATGAGGAACTATTGGACATACTGATGTAGGCACAAAAAGGATATACTCTCAAAAATATGTTACCTCTAGAAATTTTTTGAATACTTGATGATGTGTCCATTCCAGATATAGAAACCAATATACCAAGGTTTTGGCTCACCTTCCATAATTAACATTAGTGTTGGAACATCATTTCCCCTAAACACTCATTCAGTGAAAAAGTGGTGGGTTTTTTCTATACCCATATCAGTGGGACAAGAATGGGAACTAGGTAGAAGCTGACAGATGAGGATTTACTTATCCACTATTAAAGAAACATCCAAGGTAATATTTTGAACAATTATATGAGGGTAGTATAAATAATTGGATCTACGGTCATGGTGAAACCTCACAGATTAATGGGAGTGGGAGTACATGTTATGATATATATGTGAGGAGTAAAAAACTGAGTTGTGTCATATTGGCCTACATGTGTTAGTGTGGTCGTAAAAATTTTCATACCAAATACCAATAGTAGCTACATCGATAGGTCCTCATTCAATGGTCCCAAGACACAAACACTTTCCACCTTCACCCTAGGGATATGGGGATAGATTTATGGGAATTTACCCACATCAGTGGGATCCCCATGATGGGTTTTCAAGATAGTGAATTACTCCTAGATCATAATGCTTCTGGGGGTGTGGAATAGATTCTAGTAGTGGTGAATATTATAATGGACCAGCTAATATTAGTCATGAAAAATCACCCACACTTCCACAAGGACATTCTATTCAAGAAACCATTGGAATTTTTCCTTAATGTGTTTATTAGAAATATGTTGGGGTGGTCAAAAAAATCCTTGGAATAAGACACCAGAAGAGGAAATGTTCTTATTGGTTGATGTTGGAGGATTTCTATTACTTGGAGTAGGGTTATCATGTGGTAGACTAGAACCTGGATGTCTGTTATGCGGGATTCCTAACTATATTTCTGGGAGGGTGGCTACTGGTTTCCAAGGATCCATGAATGGGAATATGGCTAAGAACGCCATTGAATATAGAAGTCATGGAATCTGGGAACCAGGTCAATTTGGGCATCCCAGTCTTGGACCAATTGTACCTCCAGCTGAGGAACATCACGAGGGGCGACATTCCTAGGAACAATTGTGTTCCATTCTCATTTCTGTATGGATTGATCAAAAAACACTTCATGGGTTATTAATTTCTATGTTCTATTACCCTACTGAACACTGGACTCATGCCATCACTCTTCAACATGTTTGGGGTTTGATAAGTTATTATTTGTGAATCCAGGGTGGTGAGTAATATTGGTAACATTGGGAATTTCTACTTATACCTCCTCCCAACCTCATATGAAGAGGTGACCAAAAATCTACATGAGATGATGGAGTATTGGGAGTGAATAAATGATTTATGGGGTTGGTTGTTGGTCACATGAATTGAAGAAAATACCTATTTTGAACCACATACCTGATCATCTTAGTTTTCCTAGAAGTTTGGATACATCCAGATGCCCATGAAGTCAGTACACACAAGGGTGTGTATGGAAATAAACCCAGGCACCCTCCAGCAACTATTTTAGATGTTCATTAAAAAAAAGGATATTTTGAGGAATTCATGATACCTATGTACAATCCAAAACACTAAACTCACCCAATGTTATGCCCAAATCTCAGTGGAATAATACCCAAGAATAGTTTTGAGACAATGGGTTAGGATGGGGATACAATCAGATGAGCACCAAGAGAAACAAGGTATCAGGTGAAACCTCCCAAGGGTACACACCAAATGGTGAGGAGATAAAAAGATAGGGTAGTGAATACAATAAGAAATTAGGGTCCTACCTCACCTACAACATCTAGTGGGTCACCTTGAGTGGGAACCTCCCGTGGTGTGGGGTTATCGTAGAAGAGACATTGGGAGAAAGGTGAATCCTACTAGACTAGATTAAGAAGTTAATATAATGAAATAGGAAATCATCTACACTACCTTGTGTAGGTGGCCTATCAAATAATTTAAAGTGAGGTTTGGGAGTAATTGAATATGTCTTGGATATACCAAACACTGAAGTAGTTATGGATAAGGCTCACTTGTGATGGTATCGAGATACCATAGATCTGGCTTGCATGAAATGTCACCCATGTGAAATTTTGGGATTGGTACTCATAATTAGAAGATAAGAACACATTGGAATGGTGGTGCAGGGAGGGAGATATTTATATAGCCTAAATATTTTTTAAGATTGATAGGGAGCTCAATGACCCAACCACCACAAAAGCATTATCCCAAGAAACATTGACACATGACCTAGACTCTCAAGACTCTAGTGATGAGGAGTCTTGGGGATCTGGTACTGAGAAAGAGAGTCCTAAATAGAGAGGGTAAGACCCCCCTAAAGAAGATGATCTAACTAAGGTAATATATGAACTCATTAGTTTCATATTGCAATTAGACATTCTCTTACCTTAAAAATTCTTAATCCATGATTTCAATCCATGTAGGAATCATTAGGAGAGGGATATGAGGCCACCATTAATAGTGGTAAGAGATCCTTCATGGGTATTACGGATCACACCGAAGAGTTTGATCATGAAGCTTCAATTGAAGAGCTGATCACAAATTATAATAGAGATGAGGCTCTAGGATCTCCCTCCATTTAGGTTATCAATGAGAGGCTTTAACCTAGTGTTGTGGTTGTGTCTCCATCTAGAAGAAAAGAAGGCCACCCAAGATGTTTAGTCTTCTGTGTTCTGATGCATCCTTGAGGTAAACTCTTAATTTTATCTACCAAAATTTTCATAACATATTTGATGATTGCCTAAAATTTTGCGACTATGACACTCATTTTTCATATATGGATTCCAATAATGTGATGTTTGGGGACTTCATGGATGTTATGAAGGAACCTATAAGTTTGTAGGGGTCCTGATAGTGGAACTTTCTCTAGAGAGCTTGGCCTAGGAAATGGTGGCCAGTGTGGTAGCCACTCAAGACATGGTTGTCGATGGGGAGATAGAAATGCAAACTAACTGTTTTATCTCATTGTGTATGTTTCCCCTCATATGAGTTATGTTTAATATTAATTTTTTATATTTTATTTTTATAGTCTTTTAGGGTTCCTCCTAGAATCCACAAATATGTGAGGGGCGTTGTCCCTGATTCTTATCCCAAAGATCGATTTGAGATTTTAGTGGTTGGCCATTCATGGAGAACAAACCCTAGTTCATGAGTAACAACCCATAATGATGGTGGATATTATAAAGAATATTGGGGAGCCCAAGGTTGGAGAGGGATTTTGTGTTGCTGAAGGTTCAATAAAAGATGATCATTCTATTAATATAGATCCCAGTCTATCTTAGTGGTTTTTTGAAGAGGTTATCATTATTGATGTGATGGTGTCTTTACCATAGTACCATCCCACAACATTTAAATATATTAAAGGTTCTAGGTCTATTGTTGGAGAGGATAATAGTGTGTTCTGGTGTAGTTCTTGAAGTATTCACTTTATTTTCATCACTAAAAATCCATGGGATGAGCTGATTTGTTGAATGTGGTCCCAATAAAATTGGTTCACGAATTTGGGGGCAGGTTGTGTGGAAAACAACACTCCACATGTGATGGAACAATAATTCGTGGTAGAGAAATTTCACAAAAATGGAGTTAATTTGAAGTCATCTGGTATAAGAAAACCTCATAAGGAACTAAGGAACTCTAGGTGGCTAAAAAAGAGTTCGACTAGATATAGGGAAATTCACAAAAGAACAAGGCTACTTTTGCTACCAAGGAAGAGGTCATCAACAGGTGAAGGGAGTAGTTGGTGGTGACTGAGGCTAAGGCATTGGGTGTGGCATCCTTGGAGGCTGAGTGTAGGGTTTATTAGGTTCAAGTTAAAATCTAAGCTGAAAATGATCCACCTATAGCTAATGAGGAGATGGTAGAGATGTATATTTAGTAATAGGAACTCGAGGCCACTAAGAAAAAGATGTTTGAGTTAGAGTGGTCTCTCACCCAATTAAAGCAATAAGGTGCATGTTGTTTTGTTTATATTGTATTTAACAGGAAAATAGAGGCTAGAACCTATAGATAACCCTTATCGTTATTTCATTATTTTGAGAAAAAAATTATTTTCCTCAATTTCTTGTGTCTTTTTTTTGTATCTCTATCATACTATCAATGAAACCTTCCATAAATCTCAAATCCCTAATGATTAATTCTTGGTGTGAAAAATTATTTATGAATAAAAGGGTGATTAATTTCATGAGAGCATATAAAAAGTGATGAAGGTTTGGGATCATAATAAATTATCAACTATTTGGAGTGTCCTAACTTAGGAGACATTTGTCAGACAAAAGGACTTCACACAATCGAATTTTTATTCCATCATGTGAGAGTGAATTATTGGGGTTACTCTAGATGAAATGAATTCTACCCAAAAAAAAGTGAAAATGGGAGAAAATAATCAAGATGTCGTGGACATAGAATGAAAATAAAATTGACATTAAAATTGAGGAGGACAATTGACCATGTTCGAAATTCAGGTTCCACTATCTCAGTTCTAAGAGTGGTGACATAGAAATGAGTGTCGACCACTAACTTGTTCAAAACATGGGAATCATCAAATTGTATTTAAATGTCTTTTGAGGATGGTAACTAGTAAGTTAGCTGAGAGAGTATGGAAAATCACCATCACATCTAGGGGATTTTGTTTATACTTTGAAGTTGATGGGAATTAAAATTAAGGAAGAGGTGAAGCTTAGTGATGAACATGAGGAAATGCTCAAGTGGATTTCAATTCTCTACAAATTATTCCACCACATATCTGATCAAATTTAAGGGGAGAATAATTCTGAGCATGGGTCATAACCACATTCTGAGGGGTGTGTGACCTTAGATATAAATTGAGGGTCAAGGAACACAAATGGTGTAGTGTGTAATTGGAACGAAGAGGGGAATGGTTCTCTAAAGAGAGGGACACAAAATTTTATATTTTAATGTCATGAAATGTGGTAAAAAAGAATCACATATAAAATCTTACAGTTAGGATGTTGAAAACACAATTTAACATCATATAATGAGGAAGATTCATCATACTATTCAATGTCATGTGACTAGGACATGTGTCATACAATTTAGCATATTGTGACCAGGATGTGTGAACAGATGTGAATAGAATTCACCCTATTGATGTAGTGGAATGAATTAAAGAGGAATACAGAGGGTTATACCTCATGGAGGACCACATGAAGGGGGTGAAAATGGAAGAAGTATTAGCACTCAATTTTCCATTATAAATGGGTTCGGTGATAACAACCAAGTTTTTTTAGGGCCCAGTAGTGATTCCCCTAGGATTTCTATATTTTCAATTTTCATCCATACATTTTCCCAAATTATAGAGGAAACATGGTGGGTGGAAGAATGAATTTTTCTATGGTTTCCTTTTATAGGGTTTCAACCTGATGGGCCTCTATAGATATTGCCTTTGGCAGTTTGTGACCATTCCAGTCAGAAAAAAGTTCTCATGTGGTATTTTATATGGAATGAAGGTTATTAAGAACCTGATGTTAATTGAAGTCCAAAATGACGCTTATAACCACACAAGTATCCCTCTGTATGGGTGAACATAGTTTATGGTCATAATGCTTTAACCATATCCATCTTTCCATCACACTACCTTTGTGTGAAAAAGGGGAACTATGTCATGTGTGATGATATAGTTTGTGCTTGGGCATGAGATAGAAGATCCTGGCATCTCTACACAACCTAGGATAAATTCTAAATCAATCCATTCATAGTTATGGGATGTGGTGCTATATGATACTAACACCAAAAGAGGATTCATCTCAGGTTAGGGAGTTAGGTGTAGTGAAATTTAGGGTCCTACTTTAAGGACTACACTATGTAGTTTAACACGACATATTAAGGAAAAGACCAAATGGGGGGAATGTGTTTATATGGCATGAAAAGTGATAAAAATATTTATGTAATGTTAAACACAGTTTAAGGTCATGATGTGTGGGATCGGTATCTCTCATACATGTGGGGTGGTACCAAAATTCTTAATACTAGATGACCCATGGTCATTGTGAGAAATAAGAAATTTTGAGGAGCATTTGATGTCACATGGGAGAGAGTAACATGGGGAAAGAGTGTATAGGTTTATAGGGTCCAAAACATGATAACTTTCTTGTTCAACATGCTCAAGTGCACAAACAAGGTAACACCAAGAGTGTTGGAATTCCACCAGAATAATGGGTGTTGAAGTGGAAGTAAATTAGGACTTCTAGAATATTTATCAAGAAAAGATAGTGGAATATAGAAAAGGAACGACCACATTCCATGTTTGAAATATAGGTTCCAAAACCACATCCATCAAGGATGGAGTGAGATAATGTCTGTTCATTCATTTACTATATTTGAAACATGGGAGCTATCACTTGTTACAAGAGGTACTACGTGGCGTGTACCTAGGATGGTAGGTGTATTGGTTTGGATAGGAACCATTACCATTATGGGAGAATGCTCAAACCAATAGTATGATGATGATCCAAATTGAATGATTATAGATGTATGGGGATAACTTATGGAGAAATTCGAGTGGAATTAACCACTATGGGTTCCATACCATCTCACATTGAGCACATGAATGACCTAATTCACCAAGAAAGGGTCAATCCTATCCTTGAGGATGAAGGTATTGAGATTGGTTAGTGACTAGGATATACCTAATAATGGGATCTGGGTTTCTTCATATATCTCATGAAACTGGGAATCAAGACGCGCATTGTTCTCCTATGTGATGTGGTAGATGAATAAAACCGATAGAGAAGGTCCTCTCAAGAGAGGATGAAAGTATCAAATAATTTTACATCGTGTGATGCGTACATGAATGATGAAGTTTAATTTCTTGTGTCAAGGGATATTTATAGATAGTTTAACATCATACGGTGAGAATAGATAATCATATAGTTTTAACATTTGGTGACAAGAATGTTTTCCAATAGTTAAACATCTTGAGATGAGGAAGTAGATCATTCCATTTATGGTCATGCTACTAGGATCCGAGTGGGGGAGTCTTCCAAAAAATATTTTTGGTTCTAGAGAGTTTGAACGCAGCATGAGGAGATATGCAAGTTTGTCATGCACTAAGAAAACATATTTGGGCTGATTTCCACATGGTTTATGTTCATGATACTCAAACCATTTGTGAGGTTGATATGGATTCACCATCCATATATAATATACATGACATGAACAGAGGCCTCGGGGATAAAAGTCTTCTGCGAGGGGAATAATTTGTTGTTGGGCCCAAATCCTTGGTTCTAAGCATCACTATATATCCCGTGAAATGGGAATCAATACACACATAGTTCTAGACGGAAGTGTGGTAGGAGACCAATGCTATATGTGGGAGGATATTATCTTAGGATAGGATGATAAGATGATTATGTAGATCAAAACATAATATAGGGATATGATAGCTATTTAATATGAGGTCATGGATATTGGAACAAAAGGTTAACACTAGTTTTATGTCACAGATCATGGACCAAAGGTTCCACATAGTTCAACGTCATATAACTAGTAGGTTGTCCCCTAATTTAGGTTCATGAGACTAAGATGATTATTTGTTTCAGTTTAAGGTCATATAGATTTTACCAGTGGTTTGTATACATTTTATGGTCATGAAATGAGGAATAATGGTCTACATCTATTCCAAGCTCCTAGATCATGGAGTGGGGGGGGGTCTTCCAAATTATTATTTTTAGAATAAAATAGGGTGAGAACGTGATGTGAATGGAGTGGAGAGGAGGACTGACAAAAAAACATATCTAAAATTATTTAAACATAATTTAAGGTAATGAGTCTTGGATCAGAATATTGTGACCATTTTAGGGTTATAGAGCCTGGACCCATGGTTATGTATAGTTAAATGTCATGTGACCATGAAATTGTTCCACAATTTAACATCATGCGACTAAGTTGAGGGGTTTTTGTAGTTTATGGTCCTATAGTCCTTACCATAGGTTTCTATATAGTTTAAGGTAATGGATCCTTGACCACATGAAAGCTTGCATTTTATGTTCCTCGATCTTAGACAAGGGTTGTGTGTTCCGTAGTAGTTTGTGTGGAATAAAACTATTAAAAATCCAACATGAAATGAGGGAAATGATTCCTCATGAAAAAAAATCACCGAAATTAGTTAAACAATGTTTAATGGAATGATTCTTTAACATGATGAAATCTATACTTTAGATAACCTGTGTGTCTCAACCATGTTTGGGATGACCCTTCCAAGGATCCTAACCCAATTCACGCCACAGACAATATAGGAAAAAATGAGTACTGAGGAGTCAACCCCATCGCATGGGGGTACACGAAAGGGGAAAATATAAGTAATCTTGGGTGGGATCTAATAAAATTGATTTTAATAATCGATGTACATGAATTCATGGAGAATAATAGTATGGGTGTTAAGGATCCAAAATAATAAAGGGATATAGGAAGATGGTAAATAGTAAATTCAGAGATCTGGACCATTAAAGGAGTGAAACTGATGGGTAGGGGTGACTACTGGCAGTTTTCTAAACACATGTTCCGAAACAAAATCATTCAAATATGGGGTGAGAAAATTTTAGGTCAATCATTTACCATATTTGAAACAAAAGATTTGTTACATGTCATAAGAGGTCATTTGAGGTGTGTATGCAGGAGCGGAGTTGAGCCAGTTTGTCTAGGAACTATTACCGTTAGGGATTATTATTCTAACTGGGTGTATGATAATGATCGAAATTAAGGAAGGCATGAAGTGTGGAAGTGACCATGGTGGGATGTTTGAGGGGGAGTTAATCACTTTTTGAGAAATTCCAAAACATGATCAAATGTAATGAATGTGAATATGAGTGAGAATGAATTGAACATATTTTCAAGGGGAAAAGCTCAAAAAAAGACTAGATTCTATAATGGGAAAGGTATTTGAGATCAGGAAGTACCTAAATATCTCATTAGAAATGAGAATCAAGCATTACATAGTTATAGAATATAATGTGGCAGGATACTAGTGACAGAAGGGGGAACCCTATCCAGTGGGGGATTAAGGTATCACACAGTTTAACATCATATGATTGAAACATGGATTGTATAGTTTAAGATATTATTTCAAAGAAATTTGACACATATTTTAACATCATACAAAGAGGATAGAGTGTCATTCAGTTGTAATATCTTACGATGAGGATGTTTTCTTGTAGTTTACCATCTTGCAACTTGGAAATTGTCTTGCAGTTTTACATCATGCTACTAGGATGAATGATATCATTGGTTTTAGGCCATATAGATTTGACCAAAGTTTTTTATAAATTTTAAGGTCATTATTCTCAAACTATGGCATTGTATAATTGATCTCCATATGATCAATAAATGTGTCATGTAGTTTAACATCATTTAACCAAGAGGAGTGGTAAAAAGTCCTGTAAAGTAAAATATGAGAAACCTAGAATTGATGTGAGGTGTTATGTTCTCCATATAACACCTAAAAATTTTATAAAATATATTTTTTCATAATTTTAATTAATTTTTTTTGTTTTGTTACTTGAAACATTGATTTTATCTTGTGTTACACATGAAACCCAGTTTTAACAAACAATTAGGTATTATTATTTGTATTGTTATTTAAAAACGAGTGTTATATCATAGATGTAAGAAATAGTAGTATGAAATAATAATAACTAAATTTTTAATATTAATTATAATGGTTTTATAAAAATAAAACATATTGACAAAAAATACATATTTTTCAGTAACGACTTTATATGTTTCAAAAAAACTATTTTCTCAAAAATTGTTACTTAGTTATTTTGTTTAATTATAATAAAATTAAATTTATAACCTTTTATGAAATTTAATTTGATATAATAAAATTCATTTTTTAAATATTCATGTCAAATTTAGCTTAGGTTTCATTTTTGGTATTTTTCTAAAATGATTTTTTTGGGATGAATAATAAAAATACTGATTTTCTTTTGAGAACTTCATTTTAATTTAACAAATTAATAAAGTTTTTTTTAAATGGAATTAAATTTAAAATTAGTTCTATTATATATCAATTAATCATATTAAAATAATTGGAATCAATTTCCATTGAATTTTGATATAATGTTTTTAATCTTTTGAATATTTTCCCATTTGAATACCACTTTCTCTTCGCTTTTATGGGATTAAATATTTATTGAAATTTTCCATTTTTTGGAATAGAATTTGGAAAGTGGATTCCATATTTGGAATCATAATAATTTATATTGTCTAATTATTTCAAATTATTTTCTAACGGTAATTAATAGTATAAATTGTAGATATTATTTACCACGATTAAAGTAAAAATTGGTTTAGGGGGGTAAACTAAAAATATATGTGTTAAAATGAAAAATAAATTTCTAAAATAAAATTATATTTACATATATAGACATTAAAATGTATAAAAATCTATATAGTTTATTTTTTATCCTTTTTAATGTAAATAACATAGGTATACCTTTTTCTTTTCAAAAATTGTAATTGTGCCACTCACCTCACTTATAAAATGCCACCCCTTTGGTTTCCTACATACACATTGAAAACCATTTAGATTAGCCAAAAAAATACCCAAATACATTAATTACTTATGTATTATCATCCTATAATCCTTAAATTGTTCATAAATCAATCATAGGAAGGATTTCAGTGCAAGTTAAAAGAAGTTGTCTTAAGAAAAGGTTACATCCCTATCTGAGTGATTTTTTTTCTTCCTACACCAAATTCAATTATTATTAAACCAGTAAGATATAATATAATTAGTATATTACATATAGTAATATGTTTTTATGTGAAGTTAATGATCTATATCCATCTCCTCATCCATCAAATGGGATACAAAATCATCATTCGTGTGTACGATGGACTACCGCCTCACGAACCGATTTTATTCACATTCTATCACCACCTCTAATAGATGGATATAATAATGGATTAAATGTTTATATAAAAAATATATGATATTATTATAATTATATAATTATTATATTTCATATACCTACTTACATTTCATTATGTTTGAATATGATTACTTTGCTCGTGTGTACGGAGGAGTACCACCTTCTGAAACGACATGATTTGTTAATGCTTTACATAGAAGGTAAAAAATAAATGTCTAATAAAAATATGCGATATATAAGAATCAAAAATTATTATTTAATTATAATATATTATTTACCTATATTTCATTCAATTCTTCAAAAAACGGAAACAACGTTCATACCAACATATGACCCATTATCTCTATGAATGGTGTATTTAAGTATCAATCTACAAATTTCAAGGATTAATATAAATGAATATATAATGAATATATATAATATTTATATAATTCTTAAAATTTTGGATATGATAGAAATATGATAACGTTAATAGGTAAAATATTAACAAATCAATACTTAAATGAAAAAAGTAGTTATTGCCTCAAACATGTCTTTAACAAGGAATTGTTAATTAATGGGTAATAAAAGGGTATAAGAAAATAATAAATGATCTGATATATATAATCTTTTATCTAGAATATATTTTTAGTATATTTTTATTTATTTTAAATGAGGCTATTGAGATTTAAGTGGAAGAGAAACTCAAAGTAAGGGATTTCAATCTCACTTTTTACTAAGAGACGCATGCCATATTCACCACCTATTTATTTTATGTGGTGTATCCACTAACCATGAATTTATTTTTTCATTATTTTCCTAAAAATTATAGATATTTAAAAATCCATTTGAGGATGTATCTTTTATGGGTCTTACAATTCAATGTCACCAAAGTGGTAATGGTTTTATAATACAATCACACCGTTTATTAGGATTGGTTATGTTTATGCATATGGTGATGAATTATCATGATCTATATCTCATGGAATTCATGAATTTTATTCTCCTTGGTTTTTTCATGAGAATAAATTTTTTCCTTAATTTTTTTTGTATTAATGTCCTTAATAATCCAAAATAACATTTTTAATGAAAATTGATATTATTTATCTTATCGGTCAAAAAATCTATGTATTACATATCCATGTTTTCTAAAAATGTTTTAATTTCTTTTAACATTTACCAAAGGATTAATTTAATTATTTTTAATATTTTAATATTTTTACAAAGTGTTTTAAGAGGAATATTCACATATTTTTCAAAACAAAGTCAGTTTCTATATGGCTGAAAATGTGAAAGGAATCCTTGTTTTAACGTGCATAAAATTTTCTACAATCCAGACCACTAACTATTTTAAATCATCATTTATAAGTTTCAAATTTTATTTTCAAAGAAAATTATTTTTAAAATGTTTTAATTTTTAATTTTTTTTTCAAATTGGAAACGTAATTTTCCTCAAGAAATTTTTTAAATTATTTCTAATTCTTTCTTTATGAAATGTTTAAAATGTTATTTTTGAACCTAATGACATGTTCACAATGTTATGTGGGAACATGATTGAATGTTAATGGTGTTATGGGTGAACCCAATTACATGTTTAGAGTGTTATGCAAGGTCATTAATTTCATGTCAATAAGGTTATGTGCAGACCTTATTTCATGTCCAAAAATTTATGAGATGACCAAATATCATTCCTTAAATTGATGAGAGAACATTTTCTTAATTATATGTGTTCTCAATGTTATAATTGTATTCCAAAAATCTATGTCTTATGATAATGTTTTGTTTTCATAGCTCATGTTCTTTAATTCTATTATGATTCATGTCTTATGAAATACCAATATTTATTCATAGAATCAATTTTATGTTCTATTATTTGTAGGGTATGGTTACTTACTTGTAAAATTCATGTCCTCATACCTTTCTGCTCATGATATGTTGATATCCACCTTATTTTTCCTTACCGAGTATCTCATATCACCCTTCCTTATGTTTCCTTAGCAAGATATAAAGAACGGTTTCAATAATTTATGAATAAGAGATGAACTATGTAATAACATCTTTAGGGAATATGTAGATTATATTTCACTAAATAGAAATATTTTGTACCTATTCTCTAAAGGAACTAAACAATTATGTTCCTTTGGTGTGTATTTGTGAAATATAATGATTATTCATCTTTTAAGATGTGATATCTATGGATGATAAGTTTGGGTCTCTATAGTTGGTTTTAGAGGAAAGTATTAGGTAACTGTAGGAAACTAGGATGATAAATCCTTAGTAACTTTCATAATGATATTTCTATAGATGTTTCAAATTATAGGAAAGTGTCCTAGAATTTTGGTAATGTTAGAGAAAGTTGTTTCTAATCAATTAATTCTATGTATGGATAATACAAGTGGATGTGGATCTTGCACAGAGGTACATATGGTAATAACATTGACAAGAGTGAATTGATTTTGACTTTATCATTATTTGGTGTACAAAAAATTTACTTTCTACACACCTAATTGGACACACCCAGGGGATTTGCATGGGAAATTCATAAACTCTTTATGAACCAACATGAAGGATTTAAATAGATGGGGACTATGAATAAGCCTTGATAAACATAAGTTGTCATAACTTTTAAAAGGATGTCTCCTAATTTAAGAATCCTATAAGTTATTTTCTTTCAGGATTATGTGGCTCTCCACTATGATTATTATTTATTATAGTATACATTTTGGTTTTAGTCCATTATTGGAACCTAAAAGAACTGTTTTAATACTAAGTGTGATGGAAAATGAAACAATTTCCCTCCTAGAAAATGAAAAATTATTAGGGATATAACAAAAAATATCATTACCATGATCACACAACATCCTCAAGCAATAAATCCTGTTGGAAATAGAAATTATCAATGGATGGAACACCATTTTATTGAGACTTTCAGGAGGAAATTCCCCACTATTTCAGTTGTTTATCTGATCTAATAGTTGCTGAAAAATATATTTGTACCACAAAAAATATATTTTATGATATCTAATTTTTGGAAAATAAAAAATATCATTTTGGATATCTACCACAAGGAAGGTCAGTCAGATCAACAATGGACACTTATTATTAACATGAGGCTATGGGAAGAGATAGAATCCATCACGTGGGATACCATTAAGTGGTTATTTTTTATAATTAATGTCTTCATATTATTTAAAAAAATGAATAATGGATTATTTGAGTGTAATAATAAGGATGATGAATCTTTCAGTACCTAAGATGTAAACTTTATAAGACTTGTAGGGTACTCTTCTGGTATTATCATTCATCCTAAAATAAATGTTAACCGATTGTTTAGTGGATTAAAACCAAATCTATGATTGTTTTTAGCCATAAGAGGCCTTGGAATTTAGGAAGAAATATTTTAATATACACTAAAAGTGGAAATGAAAGTTGTAAACCATCTTGGTTCTAGTGATAAGAAATGGAATATGGGGTTATGTGGAAGTTCCAATGATATGTCACATGGAAGGAAGAAAAAGTTCCAAACTCTTAACTAAAAAAACTATGGGAAGGAATACATATGAGATTGGATGAAAAGAAAAAAAGTCCTTTCAAGTGTGGGATGCCTAGGAATCGTGAAAAGTAATATATAGCACATGTGAAGTATCAAATAAATGAAATGAATGTATACAGATCTCAACAGAATGTACCAACCATACTCTAATGTTTCAAATACAAGGAGTATGAGAATTATGAAAACTATTACCAAAATATAAAGCTAAATGATGGCGATTAATTCCATCAACCTCTTTATCCATGATAAATAGAGATGTATCATGTAATACGCATTCTTCCAAGGGTTAGATAATGATGTAGTTAAAGGTACACTTAGCATCCACTATATTACTTATAATGTCTTAATTGAATATGGATATTCCCATTCTTCCATATATAAATAATTTTTTATGAGTATCAAGATTCCACCCAAAATATTAGATACAGAATTTATTGTGGAAACCCTTAATGGTGTGATGATCGCATATCAAGTATACAATTCTTCTCTGATTGAGGGTAGAAAGAGAGAGTATATAACAAATATAACATGCATTATAAGGTATAGACACTATTAATATATAGTGTTTCTATTTTATCTTTCTAATTATACTTATATCTTCAGATATTTAATGACAAGTTTCTTTATAAATTACCTTGATAAGTTTTTGTTATCCTTTATACATGATATTCTTATCTATTGAAAGAAACCAGAAGACCATCAACCACACTTGATAATTTTACTATAGACTCATAAGAAGGAGAAAAATTATAATTTCTATTAAAAGTGATTTTTTCTAGAAAATGATTCTTTTTTGGTCATATAATATCAATAAAGGGCATATCAGTAGATCCGTAAAAGATAGAGGCATTTGAATGTTATCCAAGAAAAACCATGGTATGTGAGAACCATATTTTTCATGGTTTATTTATATATTATTGAAATTTTTTGGATAATTTATCATGAATAAATAATAAAATCTCTATGTTAACTCTTATGGGATACATGTTCCTCTGTATATATTAATGTGATGAAAATTTTATGTAACTGAGGAGAAGAACAGTTAGCGCACCTGTGCTCTAGTTACCCAATAGTGGATAAGGGATTGTAATATTTAGAGATTCATACTAGAAGAGATTAGGATGTTCTATTATTCAGAATGATTTGGTTATAACTTGTGCGTCATGATAATTTATGTTTTATGAGATAAATTACACAACTCATGATTTGGAGTTTTCTGGGGAAAATTTATCATTAAATATATTAAGACATTATCTTTATGGTAAAAAATGATATATATATACTAATAAAAAAACTAGTGTATATATTCACACATAATGAGTGGAATATATGTAATAAAATATGTCTATAGATTGCTAAAAATTATGACTACTCAATACATTATATCCTTGGGAAATGGAACAAGGTGGTTAATGATTTGATTCCGAAAGATCAACATCTCTTATCAATGATGAGGATAAAAAAATATCTAATATTTATAGATATAAAAATGATAGATCTACAAATATAGAAGGATGGGGGAAAATTATTTTCATTCTATATTGAATTTTTAGCGATATGTCTAGGTTATTATTAAGGAGGTGTAGAAGGAAGATATAGATATGAAAACAAGGTTATAAGTTTTACTGAGTCTAACCTTGATCATAATGTAATGATAACATTTACGAACCAGGTATCTGGTCCGGAAATTATAGATTTTAATAATTATTTGTTATATGAGGATCATTGTTCATTTTTATCAATTCATCCAGGAATTATAAAGATATATAGGGATTTGAAATAGTAATTTTAGTTGGATAATGTGAAGCGATATATCATAGATTTTGTATCTCAGTGATTAGTAGGTCAGTAATTTAAGGATCATAGAAAAAATTATAATGGGATGTTAGATCAATTATGCATAACATAATGGAAATGAGAAAACATTTCCACATATTTTTTCATTGGACATCCCCAAAAAATATATCGGGCATAATTGCAATGTTGGGATCCAAGGTTTACCTCAATGTTCTCGAGAAGTCCATTGAAATTTCTTAATATAGAGTTATGTTTCAGCACTGCTTATAATCATAAAACAAATTTTTAGTATAAGAGAATAATTTAAAAACTAAAATATATTTTGAGATATTTTTCTATTTATGTTAAATGTTGTTCGGGTCAATTCTTTTACCTTGTTGAGTTTTCATAAAACAATATATTTCCCTTGAGTATTCATATGGCTCCATATGAAGCCCTCTATAGAAAGAAGTGTGGAGATCCGATGTGTATGAATGAAACTGTAGAAATAAATATATTATGACTAGAGAGATAAAGAAATTGAGTAAATGTTTATATCCATTTATCAGGACATCAGGGAAGTTTAGAGTTGGTAGAAAATTTATGTTGACAATCACTAGCATGATTTGGAATTTGAAGTAGGTTAGAATGTGTTTCTAAGAATTTATCCATGGAAAAAGGTTATGATATTTAGCATGAAATTGGAACTTATCCCTTGGTATATCAATTAATTTTATATTCTTGATCATATAATGATGGTATCTAATCAGTTTTCACATCCAACAAACCTCTCTCATTTTCACAGTGTGTTCTATATATATATATATCTCTTGAAAAAGTATATACGTATAATCCATCACATGTATTGAGCATAGAGGTTGTACAAATGGAGCATGATACTTATTATGAGGAACAAATAGTATATATTTTGTATCACATAGTTAATGTTCTATGAAAATAGGCCACTCCCATGGTTAATGTCTTGTGACGAAACCAGTAGCTTGAGGAAGCTCTATTGGAACTTGAGGATGTAACAAGGTATAAGTATACTCAATTATTTATACCAAATTGATGGAATTATTAGGGGCGAGATTTATTTCAAAGGGGTTATAATGTAACATCCTATGGTATTGTGAATTTTTTTCTAACAAATTTAATTTGTTTGATAGATTGTGTTACATACAATACTAAGTTTAGCTTGTGCTACACGCGATGTCAAGTTTCAATAAACTGTGAGATATTATAAATATTATTATTTATACACGACCATTATAACATATCCATAAAACATAGTAGTTTTAATAGTAATATATAATTTTTAAATATTAAGTATAATGGTTTTATATAAAAAACAAATTGACAAAAACTGATTAATTTTTGGTAATGTCAAAATATGTTTTAAAAATATTAATTTATCAAAAAAGTGTTTTTATTTATATTTTTGAACATTGTTAAAAATAATTTTTTGAACAGATAAAAAAATAATTTCATTAAAAAAATCATTTTTTAAATACGAATGTAAAAATTATCTTTGGGAAAATTATTGATATTTTTCTAAAAAATGATTTTTTATGAATAGTAAAAAAATAATGGTTATTATTGAAAACTACATTTTTATTTTTAAAATTTATAAAGTTAATTTTTGTTTATAAATTATTTTTAAAGTAAAATTATGTTAATTATGTTTTAATTATTTTAATATAAGTCATTTTAATAGTTCTCACATTGAATTTTCATATAAAATCTTTTTATAGTTTTGAACATTTTACTCTGGGAAAACCACTATCTCGTCATGCCTACGGGTTTAATTTTGAATTAAAATTTTCAAAATTTTGTGAATTTAATTCGAAATATTATATTTAATATTTATAATCATAATAGTTTATAATATCTAATAAGGTTAACATAATTTTTAACCATTAATAAATAGAAGAACAAGTAATAATTATTTACCACAGTTAAGGTAAAAATGGATTTACAAGGGGTTAAACTAAAACGTTATGTAATAGAAATGACCAAAAATTGACAAAAAATTATTTTTATGAACTTATATGGAACTTATAATGTCTAAGGATCTATAATGATACATTTTTATACTTTAGAATCCGAAAAACATGGGTGCACATTTTTCGTTTAAAAAATTACAAGTGAGCCACTCTCCTCACTTGTAAAATGTCGTACACTCTCCTCTCCCCTTACCACTTTCAAAAACATTTGATTTGAAAAATCCCTACCAAAATAACTTCTTCAATTTCATCATCTCATATTATAATCCTTATTTGTATCATAAATCTAATATAAGAAGTCTTTTGGTGAAAAAAATAGAATATGTCCAGAGAAGAGGTAACTACACTAAACAAGTGTTTTATTTTATTTCTCTATCCACATACTTAAATTATTAAAAAACATGATTATATAATATCCTCAGTATATTAAATATAATTATATTTTTTTTTTTTTATGGGGATGACCTATATCCATCTCCTATTCAACAAAATTTATATGAAATCATCATTTGTGTGTATGGCGGACTACCGCACCGCGAACCGATGTTATTCATTTTCTATCACCACCTATCATGGCTGGAAATAATGATAGATTAAATGTTTATATATTATATATTTGATATTATTATACTTATGGAATTATTATATCACATATATATATATATATGCTTACTCTCTGTTATTTGTGAATATTATAGCATCGTTCGGGTGTGCGGCAGACTACCGCCTCACGAAACGATGTGATTTGTCCATGCTTCAAATGGGAGATAATAAATATGGGTTTAAAAAACTATGTGATATATATGAACTAAAAATGATTGTGTAATTATTATATATTATTTACTATTATTTATTTCAATTATTCAAGAAAATGGAAACATTGTTCACATGTACGTGCGGCCTATCATCTCTATCAATGATGTATCTCATCTACTATCTATGAATTTTTTGGATTACTCTAAATAAATAAATATTAAATATATCTATTATATTTATATCATTGTAATTTTTTAGATATTATGGAACCATGATCAATATAAGGGGACCAGGAATAACAGATGAAAACTGACATGAAAAACAAAGAAGTTATTGCCTGAAACATGATGTTAAAAATGAATTGTTAATAAAAATGTAATTAAATGGTATAATTAAAACATTTATGTTATGGTATATATGATTTAATTACTGTAATATTTATATAATAAATTTTTATTTATTATACATGATTATAGAGAGCTTTAAAGTGAAGAGGAACTCAAAGTTATAGATTTTTGTCTCGCTTTTTTACTCCTGTGCGACACAAGACACATTCACCACCGATTTCATTCATGTGGTGTATATACTGAAATTGAATGTATTTAATGATGATTTTATTTAAAATTAATGGTATTTTTATATCCATTTAATGAGTTCTCTTATATGGGTCTTAAAATTTAATGCTACCAAAATGTATTTGGGTTGGTGCATGTGCAGTAAACCCTATAATACTACATCGAAAAGTCCGGGGTGTGAACTTGGAAAGACAATTGGGGGATTTAAATCACAAGAGATGATGAAGGAATGAAATGGGGAGGTGGTAAAATAGACTTAATGAAATCAGGTTGTGACGTATGCATGATGCATGCCTGGTGACGCATGCAGGATAATGCATACATGACGCAACACTGGGATTTTGGCCAAGTTCATGGGCAACTAGGCTTTGGGACTATAGGATATGAAATGGGTCTCCCTATAACCGCATTGGAATAGCACTTTTATTTAATAATAAAAATTGGATTTAACACTGTATTTTTAAAAAATTCTTCAAAAGTGGTAATGGTTTTTATGATACAATCTCACCATTTATCAAGATTTTTTATTTTTATGCATCTAATAGTGAGATATTAAAATCTATCACTCATGGAACTCACATACATCTTTCTTCTCTGGTTAAGTCATTAGAATAGAAATTTTCCAATAGTATTCCCCTATTTATGTACATAATCTTTCAAAAGAATAATATTAGTGAAAACAAATATTATTTTGTTTTTTGGTCAGAAACATTTTTTCTTCATTATCCATGTTTTCTAAAAATGTGTTAAAAAGGTTTTAACACTTCCCAAAGTAATTTTTAATGAAATTTAAACCATGTTTAACTTTTTAGAGATTGTTTTAAAATTTATATTCATTTTTTTTCAAATAGAATATTGTTCAGTGTTTATAAAAATGTGAAATGAATATTGGTTTTAATGTGAAAGAAATTTTCCACCATCATGTAAGCTCAACTTTTTAAAAATTTCCTCATAAATTTCAAAGGTTATATTCTAGGAAAAGGTTTTTTAAAATTTTTAAATTTTTTTAAAAATTGGAATGGATATATCCTTTATGAAACGTTTTAAATTATGTTTAAGTATTTTATTATAATTTTCCAAGGTTATTTTTAATGAAAAGGATTTTAAAATGTTTTTTTGGTTTAAAGATGAATTTTCCAAATGGAAAGTATATTTTCCTCAAAAAATGTCAATTTTTAAAAATAATTTTCCATATAAGATGACATCCATTGAAATTACTTATGCTTTATTGGGATATTATCCTATGATAAAAAAGTTATTCATTCTCTAGATGGTGTATGATTATGATGAACAAGTTGTTTAGGAAACCCATTTCTTTCCTTGGTTTATACTAGAATGAAAATTTAATGGAATTAGAACCCTTTCCATGAGTTTTGATTTGATGTTTTTTTTTTATATTTTGGCACATAGATTTATGGATTATATAATGGGTAGGACATAAATCTCTACACAATTCATTGGGTATAGATGGAAAACTTATGAATAAATATGATATGTGTGAACCAGATTACATATTCACAATGTTATGTGTGAAACTTTTGAGATGTTCCCAATGGTTTACATGAACCTGATGACATTTTGACATTGTTATGTGTGAATAAGAAGACATGTTCACAATGTTATATGTAAACCTAATGACATGTTCCAGAATTTATGAATGAACCTTATTACGTGTTCATATTGTTATGAGTAGACCGAGATTTCATTTACCTAAGGTTATGCATGGGCCTAGTTACATGTCCATAAGTTTATTAAAGGGAAATATTTCTTTTCCTTAACATAATTAATGAACTTATTTCTATTATTACATGGTCATAATGATAAAATATTATATCACTAATCTTTTTCATATAAAATTTCTTTTGTTCTCAGGTATCATATTCTTTTATTCTATTATGATTAATGTCTTGTGAACTGCTAAAATTTATTCTATGACTCAAGATTATAATCTATTATTTGTAGGATATGGTTATTTCATGTTCTCAATCCCTTATGCTCATATAGTGATGATATCTCTTTTATTTTCCATTACTGAGCATCTGATATCAACCTATCTTCAGTTTCCTTCCCAAGGTTATAAAGAAGGATTTATGTAAGGAATGACTAATAAATGTACTATGTGAGAAGATCTTTGTGGGAGATGTTGAATATTTTCACTGAATAAGAATATTTCATACCTAGTCTCAAAAGGTACTAAACCATTGTGATCATTGGTAATATATTTCTTAAATTCAATGAATATTCATTTATTATGATGTGATATTTATTTATGATATGTTTGGGTCTCTACACTCCCAAACCAATGTGATCAATGAGTAAGAAGCATTGAAGTGTAAATTAAGTGTGATGTAAGGTCATACCCATTTAGGTTTTAGCTTCATCAAATTATTCTGAGGTAACAAAATTATCCTTAGAAGCAACACCAGATCTCCCTAATAGAAGGAGTGGAGTTGGATGTTTTTATTGAATGCATATACCACCTAATTTAGATTCATTTTTAGATTATATAGTTATTGGATTTTGTTTTATTTGAGGGATTTTAACTCGATTAGATTGACTTAGACTCCCTTTTAGGGTTCTTGAGAGTCATTAACAGTTATCTATAGAGATGTTAGCTAAAACTATATAAGTAATACTATACATGTCCCATGCACCAGGGAGTATAGAGTCACTTGGGAATAATTTTAGGTCATCATCTGATAGACCTAGAGGGTATTAGAGAAATTTTTGAGCTAACTCTTCTTATTTTGACCCACCATTTTCTATTAGATATTAGAGAGGGTTTTTTTAATGACTAAATATTCCAATTCTCCTATGTGAGATAGTGGTAGACGTGTTCAGATCATATGTTTTACTTAGCATATAACTTTTTCAGCTCAATAGCTCAAAATTTTGTGTCAATTTCTATGGGAATGGTGCGAGTTATCTTGTATTGATGGATGATGTGGGACTTCAAAAAATTGATTATGGGTCGGGTCATGAATTATTTGAGGGGGGATAGATTCCTACCGCTTTGAGAAGAAGTTAGAGGTACACATAATAAACCTACACTGCCTAGATATTGATGGTAGTTAGGGTCCCACAATGTCGATTCTCTATACATTCAATGGAAAAGAGTACTTGGTCTCAAGGAGAAGATCTAGCCGATGATTCAAAAAGTTGGAATATATATAGTATGAAGGAAACCTCTTGATGAAATTAAAGAAATCAGGATTCATAGTGGGAAAAAACCGTAATTTTTAGATCTAGTGAGTTGGATTAAATCTTACTTTAAAGATCCCTTTGACCATCCATGGACTTCTTACATGACTTGAGGAAAATTCATACCATGTAAGAAACAAGGAATAATTCCATAAAAATCCCATCTATCAAGGGTTAGTCCTAGATGTGGGATATCCCATAGGGTAAATTATAGTACACATTGATGGACTCGCTCGTGCTATGCTCGGTCCAGTGGGAGGGTCCCATGATGGAGATACAAGACCAAGGGAGTCATCCAAATAGGTTATTCATTGATTACCTAGGTGTCTGAGGGCCCCATTGTAGAAGATATAGAGTCCAGATTGTTCAAATGATGGTCCTCTTAATCAAAAGGTATGAGGTAAATGATAATTTGATGTCCCACATGAATAAACAAATCATCTTGGTCAGCCTCTACAAGGGATGCATCATGGCCTTCTAAGGAATCAACTAAACCATTCTGGGATCAGGGAATAAGAGTCACTATATGCTGGGAAGGGAACTAGGTTATCACCTCATTAGTCCATTCCAGAATTGGGACAAGATATTTTCTCCTGATGATTTAATCACCATTTATTAGTATGATGACTATATCAGAGTCTACATTCAAACGTCATCCCAAGATATGAACCTTGATGAAAAGCTCAATACCCATAAAATATCATAGTAATCAGCCTCATTGTAGTTATTAACATTTAAAAGAATTAATGGGGATGGAAATACGGGATCTGTAGAAGTAATGAAGACAATACTAAGGCACATCCTGTTGAGTTTGAGGTTATTGTTCCATCTCTTGATCAGTCTCTAAGAGGCAGAATTGAATTGAATCAAACAACATGGTGTAATATGATTAATTGAGAGGATATCATAATTTGGTATGTTGATAACATGGGGTAGTTCTTCAAGGATTGGATGCGAGACCCTGAAAAATGAAAGTATTTTTCCCTTGAATGTTATCTAGTGAAAAGGATGATATATAACTACTGTATAATTACTTCCCAATGTGCCAATCACCCAATCATTTTGTGGTGTTTGAAAGTGTACCTTAGTGTTTTGAAACAAAATACCCATTGTATATCAAGGTATTGTAGGTAGTGTTGCATATTTTGAACTGTGATGACCGTGTAAAGAAATCTCTTATCTTTGGGAGAATATCTGGTCCCCATATCAGGTATTGTACGATTGAGATGGTGCGTATTATTATCCTTTACCTCATTTTTCTTATAATTAATAAGGCCAATAAGGGAATAATATAGGCTGTTCTTGTAAAGGACTAGATTTTTTCTAAGGATGGGCGGAATTAAGACTGTAGGATATATCAGATACTACTTGATTTCTAAAAATATGGTCTAACATTATTCATTCCACTGATAAGAATGTAATTTCTTCAAAAACATCAAAAATGGATTATAATTTCATTCTAGATTCATGATTAATCAGATGATATAGGACATGTGGCCTTGTAGGCCCCTCAACTCCAATAGGTTTCATGGAGGTGTAATTTGGTAGATAGCATTAATCTTCTCTATAAAATTATTTATTCCATTGTATCTAATAGAAAATCAATGAAACTTCTTAGATGTAACATTGAATACAGACTTTGGGGGGTTCATCATCAGGTGATGAGAGTAATGGTAGTTGAACACCATCTCAATATCATTGAGATGCTCTTGGAAATTTCATGATTCTAACCCAAAATCATCCACATATCACTCTACCAATGTCCTAAAGAGTGTCTTAAATATGTTGTACATGATACACAGGTTGGTAGCCCCAACATTCTTCAAACATAATTAAATAACTCGTTTTAAAAATTTTCTCTATGATTCCATGAAGGAAATAACCTCTTCATCTTTGGGGTAAATATAGATGTTATTATACCTAGAGTAACCATCCATGAAATTCATGTACCAGACACCTATAGTTTCATTTATTAGAAGATCTGTCACTAATAGGGGGAAATCATTTTTTTGGAAATGGCTGTTGAGGTCTAATATGTTCTTTCTATCTCTTATATTCTCATTCTTATTCATGAATGGGATGATGTTGGAAAGCCACTATGGGTACAATACATGCATCATGAACTCATCCATGAAAAAATTATCTACTTTTTCCTCAAATAAAGCACTATGGGATGGGTTCATTTTCCAAGGGACATGTTTGATCATATGGTGGCCATTTGAGAGGCCTAAAAGTTGAATTAAAACATGTGGGTTGATTCATTGTATTTCCTTGTAGCTCCATGAAAACATTTTGTGGTGGTATTTTAAGAAATCCATGTATTACTATATCTCTTATGGAGACATGATTGTGTTGATCAACATTAGCCTTATATCTTCCTTAGTACCAGGATTCACCAAGGTTGACTCATTGATAGTGGTGGAGAAAACCACTTCAAAAGTTTGGGCGTCTTCAAAATCCTTTTTTTCACCTAAAACATGAGGATTAGTTAAAGGATGTGACTCCCCTAGAGTTGGAGATCACGGATCAGTATGTTCATATGCTTTACAATGTGTGGGATTCTGAATCAGGGATTTTTTCTCACCATAGACCACAATGAAAAATATTAGGTGCTAATGTAATGTGGATTTAAATGGTGAGATCCACCTTCAATGGAAAAAATGATGGACAATTGACATCTATTGATTCATTACAGAACATTATAATTCACATTAATTTCACAAGTTAGTAAACATGGAAAAAATCTCTCAGTATATAATAGGATTCAAACTTTCTAGTTTTAACCAAGCCTGTATTGTGTAATGATATGAGGTAATCTGTTATCATTCATTCTTCTTGGGGATTATGAAATGCATCCCATAGTTAGGGGTATTCCACTCCAATAAGTTGATGGGTAGGATATAATTATCTTTCAAATCCTTCCAAGGATCCATTGAGGTCACTGTAAAATCTTTGGGGAAATTGACCCTCTCAACCCCATTGGTTTGCTGCCACTTCCCCTATGCTTTTTTACTATTAGCATCCAGGTATTGAGCTTCATTGGATTTTAATGAAGCGTTTTAATCATTGAGTACTCCCAATCTACCATTGAGGGGGTGTTTGAGGCACTATTTCTATGATTTGGGTACTTGTAACTCCCACATATTTTTTGAAATACATTGTTTTTCAAATTAATTTAATGTTTTGGATATTTTTTATTTTACTCAACACTGAATATATGTTGTGTTTTATGAAAGCACCAAGTTATTCTATAATTGTATGAAAAAATTATATTAGATTTCAGTACATTAAACACCATTTTTTTCTTGTGTTACTACAAATTCTGAATTCTTTTAATAGGTTGGGTTACATACACGACCTAGTTTCACCAAACTACAACGTACAATTAATATTATTATTGAAATATTATTACTTTCACATAGCCATTAGATTGGGGGTAGTGAATATGGTTAATAAAATTTTAGAAAATATTTTTTACACATGTAGAGAAAAATAATTATTTAGTGACCAATTAACTAGAAATGAAAATAAAACCCTTTGGAAAATATAGGAAATATTTTTCTAGAAAATAATATTTATGAAATTAAACAAGTTTTACCTTATCAAATTAAATAAACCACTTGTGATAAATGATTTTAATGACATTTATTTATTTATTATATTTAGTCAACTAATTAACAAATATATTTTTTCTATACAAGATATAATAATGAAACCAATTTTACTCTTAATGATATAAATTTATCTAAATGGTAATTTTACCACCTTCTAATGGGTAAACCATTTTAAATATATTTTTTGACCCATTTTTAATTTTTATATGTAAAATTGAAATTCATATTCAAAATTATAATAAAGAAATTTACCTTCAGTTAACTTTTGGTATTTTTCTGAGAAGTTTCATGTTTTGATGAATAGTAGAAAATGTAGAATTTTAACTAAAAATTGCTTTTTCATATAACTTATTTATATAGTCAAATTATTTACTGAATTAGTTTTTAAGTATAATTAGTATAATCTTAAATAAATTAGTATAATTTATTTCATTTTAACAAATTTCAAAATGAAATTATATATAAACACATTTTAAATATTTTTTACTTTCTCACTTTTTAAAAAATCGTCACCTCATCCCATCTGTAGGATTAATTTGAAGTGAATTTTTGACAATTGTTTATTAAAATTTTGTAAAATAGATTCCATATTTGTAATAATACACTCCATATTTATTAAATATTTACCTTTATTCATGGACTATTTGAATTGTAACTTTATTAATTTTTATTACCATGATTAATGGTAAATCATGTAATTAAGGGTAAAAATAATATTACAACTGTAAGAAAACTACCCCAACACTTTCTTAAATTTTATTGGAAGACTTTAATCTAAACCTCAAAACCTATGTCTAAAAATTAAATTATTTAATGGAATATTGTCCTTGAAAATGAATTATATATTGTTAAAATCAAAGAGAGTGACAAAATGTCACACTCTTACTTTTAGTGAGTATAATGTTTTTAATATGGCGATAAATAGAAGATATCGTTGATGAAATATATTCCAATGAAATATAAAAGTGTTATAAACATCATGTAATATTTTTATAAATTTTAGTGATTAAATAGTTATCATAAATAATTATATGATAATGATGCTTAAATTATTCAATTAATGAAACAACCAATTATATGATATTAAATTTTTTATAAGAAATATAATTTGACTTCATTTACAAAATAAAGAAATTTTAAATATTATAATGATATATTATGGTTTTATTAATTTTTTTTAATACGTATTGAATATTGAGTTTCTTAATGTCAAAGTAATGAACTGATTAAAAATTGACAGCTATGATATTTTATGAAAATAATATTTTGTTAAATTATTTATAAATCATAAAATTATTAAATAAATAAAAAGGGGGTGGTATATGGTCTAAAATATCATAAATTGTTCACTTATGGTCCAATTGACACTATATAATTAAAAATCACATCCTTTTTTATATAATAAAATTATTAATCTTGTTAAAATTAAAATTGGTTAACTAAAGGTTAATCAGAATGATAAGGATTAAAATAAACCCAGAACATGTATAAAATATATTGGTTTATGATATTAGAAATTTATAAAATCTTAATTTCTAATTAATTTCCATTTGGAGGTATTTATATTTATATTTAATTTTTTTATTAATTAATATTTTGAGAAATTTCAAAAGATCCCATCTCCACTTTTATAAAAGGGAACCTATTATTCTATTTTCATAAAACATAAAAACATTTTTTACTGAAACAAATCTGTACAAATATACTCCCAACTACCCTACCATAATCCTAGAAGAATTTCTTTTGGCATAAATCCAACCAAAGATGTCCTTTTGTGAAAATCAAAAGGAGATACCTGAAGAAGAGGTAACTTTAATCAATGAACATTTATGATTTATTTCATCTTGTAACTGATTAAATAATTTTTAGTTAATTTAAATAATAAAATTAGTATCATATATAAACTTAGATATTTTTATATTAATGCTATTACCAAAACCTTCAAGCACTTCAATCAAATGGGATACACAATCATCATTCCTATGTACATCGGTCTACCGCCTTGCAAACCGATATCGCTTGTTCGTCCATTAAAACCTTCAATGTTGGGAATAATAATGGATATATATTTCAAAAATGATATATATATTATTTTAATGATTTAATTATTATTATTTTATTTTTATATCACACATACCTTCATTAGTTACAATTTTGGGAATACGATAAAGTCATTCGTGTGTACTGTAGACTACTGCCTCACAAAATGATGTAATTAATTCATGCAATACCTGAAATGTATTTAGGATGGGTTTAATAAACCTAAGTTATATATATTATATAAAAAATATTTTCGAGTGATAATATTTTATATACCTTTATTTATTTTAACATGAATGAAAATGAAAACAACGTTCATTCGTACGTACGTTCTACCATCTCCATGAACGACGTATTTTATTTATTGACTCTAAATTTCATGAATAAAAATAAATAAATAAATGATGAAAATATATTATATTTATGTCATGGTTATAATTCTAGAGATTATAAAATATTAATCTAAGTGAGAGGAAGAAGAATATCAAGTCAGAACATGTATGAAAAACAAAGCGGTTATTACCTAAAACGTAACATAAACATAGAAGTGTTAATAATAAATTAATATAAAATAATAATTAAATAATATATGGTATTATATGTATTAATATGGTTCTGTGTTAAATTTATAATAAACATATATTTCTTATATATTAGGTTTTAATGTATACAAAGGAATTCAAGACTTATGGTAAGGGGGTTTCTAGTCTAACTTTTATTTCTGTGATACTTATTCCATATTCACCATTAATTTCATTTTTTGTGGTGTATATACTCTCCATTAATGTAATATATGAAATTAATCCCTAAATTTATTTGTATTTACATATTTATCTTATTATATCTCTTTCATGGGGTTTATGGTTCAAAAGTAACCAAATAGGTGAGGAAATTTTGTCTAAAACTTTTTTCATTAAGACACATGTTATGTTATGAAAATATATTCATTTATTAGGTGAATATAATTCCCTATGACATGTTTTATCATGAATATTTATTTTTTCTTAATATTATAATTTTCAGGTAATGTTACTGTATCATTGGTCATAATTTACTGTTATTTAAAAAACATGTTCTCTAATGATGTTTTAAATGACCTTTTAATGATTTTAATGGAAAAGGATTTCAAATAAATTTAAAATGGTTTTCAAAGATTACATTATATTTTTTCATGGTTATTTTCAATGAAAAATGTTTTGAAATTTTTTTATCATTCAAAAATATTATTTTAAACCAAAAATTATATTTTCCAAATGAAATATTTTAACAATATATTTCGAAATTATTTTCCATCTATGTTGACATACATTGGTGCTACTCATGTTTTAATGGGGACATAATCCAAGGGTACCATTATTATTCTTTTTATGAATGGTTTATGTTTTGATATAATGATGTTTATGAATCACATTACTTTCCAATGAGATATGTTATGATTAAATACTTACAAAACCCATTTATTTTCATTATTTATGATGTGTTGAATGATTTATGGTCATATGTCAAATATATGTACAGTTTTAACAAAGTGACAGGTGGTAATTATTTCTCACTCCAATGTATTGAGTAATGAAATATATCTCATGAGATAGTTAGAGAAAATAAGTTGATGTTATTGATACATTTGGGGATACAAGTGGATGTTCCAGAGTTCTCAGTTTCGTAGTTGAGTGGTACTCAGTATGTGGAACCACATATGGTGGCTAGGGATCAAATCCTGGTAGCATCAATACTTGAACTCAATTAGGTGGGGTGGTGGAATTCTCTCATATGGGTGGATGGGTGGGAGAACCAGTGTTGATGGGTGGTGGAAAGGTCACATGATCGAGTTTGGTAGGATCGTCGTCGATGGTGGAGCATGAACAGATGGTAGGGAGGTGGATGGTGGTCTCTATATATAGGATGTGCACTGTTATTTTCCATCATTTGGAGATGAATGGAAGTGGATTAGTTCAAAAGAGGGTGGATGAGAATCACCTCACTGATTAAGGAGTAGGGTCGACATGGTATTGACCGATAGGGATGAGTGATATCGATGGATTTTGACTGAGAAAAGATGGTCGTTGTTGGGTATATGGAAAAATAACAATGTGACTATGTCTAGGGTGATCATTTTCACCAGGGTTCATGTTTTAAGACATGTGGGTATGGGTATTCGAGCCAGTTAGTCATTGGGTTTCATACCCACTGGGCATGTGGGATATGTAAGGGGTTACCTCTACTCAGAAGAATAAGAGGGTTTCTTGATTCACTAAATCAAAATGTGTGTGTGGGGGGGGGGGGGCTTCCCCCTTACATGTTTTAAAAAAAGTTGATGTGACTAATATTTGATGTGAGAAAAAAATAATGTTCTTGATTCAAGAGACTTGGTTGTTAACCCTGACATATGATATGGTTTTCTATACTTATGAAGACTACACACACAATTATGTTATGAACCTATGTTTCATGATTGAGTTATGATGAATTTTCATTCTTATGATTCATGTCTTTTGAAATATTAATGTTTTATGATAAGGATCATGTATATGACCCATTATAAGTTTTGTGTTAACTATTTTAGTTATGATCATGTGCAGATACCCATTCGTTATCTTATACTTAAAAAAATCATAAAATTGTATCTTCCATGTTTACGCTTACTAAGAATCTAACCTCAACCTTTTCTAATGTTTTTTATTACATAATTTATGAAGAATGGTTTTAAGTATGAGTACTAGATGGGAATATAGTTTTGTAAAACATTGAATATCTTTCCCCAGACTAGTACTTTTTTCCATGTTTTTAAATGAACAAAAATAATACAATCTTTCGGTGTATTTTTGTTTAATTTCTGAAATATTCGTAAAAAACAACATAGTTTCTTTGTACATTAATTTTGGATTGATATATATAGTATTAAAGAAAAGTTTTAGTCAACCTTTAGAAACACGAATGTGAAAAATATAGTGAGATCCCTCGGTATATTTAAAAGGACAGTTATAGGGATGTATCTAATAATAAGCCTATGGTGTCATAGATTTAAAAGTATGTGTCATTATTTAGGCATCTGATAATCAATTTTTCATGATTATGACTTTTTCTACTATGATAAGTGTTTGTCACACTATGATTTATGGTCTTATTCAACAGCAGGAACTAAAATGAACATGGTTAAACTTTAATGTTTCATATATAGAAATTAAGGAAATTATGCAAATCAATGTCCTAAGTGAAAATATCATGGAGAGATTTAGGAAGGGGGTACGAGTATTGGTTTTCTACTATGGATAAAGAGACTGATAATGAAATGTTAAATGTATGAGATTTTCTAACTGTATATTTTACATTAAACATAAAAAGAATGATTATATTGAGGTTGAGGAACCTTAAGACATGATTCATATTTCTTATTTGAGGAAATAATAAGACGATGAATCCTATGTAATGGTTTAATAATAATACAAGATGATTAAACTGTATATGTTTTGGGATTTAAATATTGTGTTATATGAATCATGATATATAAAAGTGTTTCCAATTTCAGTTTTTCATTAATGATTGAAAATAATATGTTGAATATCATTAAAAGCATTGAAAAGTTATTTAATGGCTAGCTTATATATAGTTGAATCATAATATTAAGGTAAATATAACCCTTAATATGTTCCTAATGTTGAGATAATGATGTTTGGATAAATATATGTAAGATATGAATAAGTAAATTGGACAATACTGATTAACTTTGACCTGATTAAGGATTTGTTGACAATGTGGTTTATGCTATCAAGGATAGAGTTTATGAAATTCTTGTACTTATGTAATATATCCAATAATATATGCAATAAGATAGAACTCATGTTTCCAATAAGGATTTAATATAATTACTATATTCCAAGAAAATAAATGATGAAGTTTGACACATTTTTTCTGTGAAAAATAAGAGTTTCTTTATGATATATGGGGGATCAATTCTGAGCTATTTTTGGGAAATTTAGAGAGTGTATTTATAATGTTTGGGAATTTAAACTTTTATAAGGTTTATAAGGTTAACCATTTTTTAATGGTTTATGTTAAACTTCAGATTATGTTTTAGATATCAAAATATTATCTCACCATTTGAGGATTTATTCATATGGTATAACTTATTCTAATATTTTTGTTGTGATAATGATAGTTGGAATAACCTATCCTTATATTTATGAACATCATATTCTGTTAATTCTTTATAAATGATAAATTAAATTTATATTCATTGAATAAGAGATGAAGTTGAAATTTTTTAAGGGAAAACAAAGTTTGAGGTTTTCCTGAAATCATATAAATATATATTCTTCTGAAAATTATTCAATGTCAGGAAAAAGGGTCTCAAGTTAAATTTTTTTCCTATTATCATAAATTTTGAATAAATCAATGACCCTTTTCAATCCTCTTTGGGTATGTATTTTTGAATGTTAAATCTCTCATAACAATTTTCCCTATCACTCTCCATTATTACTTCATAGTTAGTTTTCCCTTCTATGACTATTTTTTCACTTTCCACCAATGTTCACCTATGTGGAGACCTAGTTATGAGTTACTTTGGGTAACAATTATATTCCCCACATTCTCGTATTAAAGGTAATTATTTAATTCATGTTTAGGAAGTGATTTTCTATGAAAGTAAGTTTCAATTATTTCCCCTTTGATAAACTAGATTAATTTCAAAGTAAAAAATTCATTTTAATCTGTTTAGAATGTAACACCCCAAGATTTTTGAGAAATATGTTTTCGAATTAATGATTTTTTTTTTGTTATTTTTTATTTCATGAAACAAAGAATAAATTTTTTTTATGAAAATAAAAACGTATTCCTTCATTTAATGAAACACTTAGATTATCTTTCGATCAATGAAACACTATGTTAGTCTTTTGTTACACATAATGTCAAATTCTTCCAATAGCTTGCATAACACGCAAGACCTAGTTTTTCCAAAATAAAATTTAATATTAATATTATTATTAAAATTTTCATTATTGTCACAAGAATGGAATCTAAGAATAATATTAATTAAATTACAAAAATAATGTTTACTAATGTATATAATAATAATTATTTGTGGACTAATTAACTATAAGTAAAAATAAAAACCTTTTAAAAAAATAGGAAATCATTTCCACAAAAACTATATTTATGAAACTAAGATAATTTTACCACAATAAATTAATTAAAAAACTATTTATAATGGTTTTTAATTAAATATATATTATATTTATTCAAATAAAAAACATTCAATTTTTTTGTTTTCTAGGCCAGAGATAATAATGAAACCAATTTTATGCTTAAATATATAAATTTTTTCAAAAATGTTATCTTATAGCCTTTTAATTGTGAGCCAATTTTAAATCTAATTTTTGAAAAATTTAAAATTTTTATATGAAATGAAAAATATCATTATAAGGAACCGGGTTTTCATATAACGTATGAATCCTTTTCTTTTCAGTTTAACTATTCAATTAAGGCCTTATGTGGCTACCTAACATGACCGAGGGAGTTCAAGAGCTATTCGGGGCTTGTTTGGAGCCTGAAACCAAGTTTTAGGCTGAAAATGGAATGGCACACAGTTTGTACATGGCCTGTGTAAACCGTACGCCTTGGTGCAGGCTTAGTAGAGGCCTGCACATGGCCTGTGCACGGTTTGAGGAGACCATGCGTGGTGTTCATGCGGTTGTCCTTGCCTTCCGGTGAGGTTTGCACGGTCTCCATACGGTTTTTCAAACCGTGCGGGTAAACCATGTGACCTGCAGTGTTTTGATAATTTAATTTATTTTTAATTAAATTGATTAAATTTTATAAAAACCTAATCTAAACTTATTCTACTCAACTGAACAGAAGGGGGAGGCGCCTGAGAAGCTCTCAAGGAGGCTTTGGAAGATTTTGATCCAACTCCTCTGGACGATCTCCATTTCTATCGTCGTTCATCTCGTTGGATCCACAACGGTAAGTCCTCGATTCCTTATTAATCCTTATATTTTCTTCTGGTTACAATGAACATAGATTGTATTAAGGCTCATATGCCCTAATTTATCGTTCTTCATATGTTCGTCATATTTCTCCCAATCCAGGACGAAACAGAGCCAGATACTGGATGAGATATCTAGTAGGAGCCTAAGTTTGGTGGTCTCATGCTTTTTGGTGATTGTAAAGCAGATTATATATGTCGGAGTTCCGCACGCCCATTTTGGGGTGTCGCTTGACCCTGAAATTTAACCATGTTATTACCTAGCATGTTTTAGTTAATCTAAATAGGATGGTATGTGCATGAGTTAGGTTGTATACCTTGGACAAAAACCACCCCTTGGGTGCATTTACTTGAATGAATCTTTTATGGATTTTGAACCAGGATGCCTTTGAGGCATTTTTTCCTTTCCCTTATGGGTTATTAAAAATGGATTTGAATATGAATGTAATTGCAATAGAATGAAATTGTAATTGAAATGGTTTCATGTATGGGATGGATTTTTTCCCCTTGACCCTTGTATGCTAATTCATGATATTCTAGCCCATGTGAGTTAAATGCTTTTGAGCTGTTTTAAAAGTGAAACCATTTCATGGGTGAACCAAGGAACCAATGTGAGTTGCCTTGGACAGACTCATATGAGACTTGTTACTAAACTGCCGAGTGAATCATGGATCCCACGTGAGATGCCATGGACAGACTCAACAGGGCATGATATGTCATGGGCGATACCAGAATCATATTTATTGGATCTTGGGGATGGGATCAGTTGATGGACTATACCACACCTAGAGCGAGGCTGGGTACTTAGAAGGTTCGCCAGAACAGGATTGCAGAGCGATGCCGAAGTCTTAGAGGTTCACCAGAATGGGCTTGTAAGGTGTTGGTGGATTTTCTCCCAAAACGATGTCTAGTTTCCGAATTGAGTATTACAGGAATCGGTTCAAGGAATGGTTGAACAATTAAATGAAGTGATTAATTAATGTAATGGATACTTTATACGACGCCATGGAAAAGCACAATCTTGGTTCAGTCTTACTAGTTTTCCTTATTTACTTCTTTCCATATTACATTGCCTATTTATATATTCACTGACAGATTAGCACAGGTCATTGGTGCTTGCCTAGTGGGATTCCGTCTCACACCCTGTTTGGGTCATGTTTTTGGACCCAAGAAGATGATATGATTTTTGGTAATGAGAAGGGGAAAGGCCATAGTACAGGTACTTGACTTGCTGCTCGGAGTAGGAGTGCATGAGACCAAGCTGAGGCTTGCGATGTGATAGGGGATACATTTTGGATTCCTTTTGGTATTTTGTGTACCAGTACTACATTTTATTGACTTATACCATCTTTGGTTTTTATATAGACTCTTGTACCATGTCACCATTAGATATATGTCAGATCTTTCTATCAGTTATCTATTTCTGCAGTCTATGTGTTGTATATAGGTTACCTTCTTCTGCTATTGTATGTTTTTAATTCTGCTGTGATACTTTGGTAATGAGGGCACAGTCTACCCACATACTCACATAGGCCCTGGCTGCTAGTCGGAAGCCTCTGTCATTTGGGTAGATTCACTTGGGGCTATGTGGCGACTGGTCCTGCTATTGGGTTGAGTGGTAAGTCGGGTAGGGATGTTACGAAGTGGTATCAGAGGGATTTCCATTTCTAATTTGACTTACTGTTTGGTGACGATAGAAAATATTAGGAAGGGAAGAGACTTTGGTAATAAACTGTGCCCGGGAGTTGCAAACCCGCGTACATGGAAAAGCCAAGTTTCCTCGTATGGAATTTTGTTTCTATTTTTGATTATTGCAATTGTTTTAATTTCACCATTGGGTGACGCACAAGGTTTTTTCTGATACTATTGATATTATTGTGGGTTCTATTTCATTTCAACCTGATGAGATTAGGGTTTTCCATCTCATGCATCATATGGGAACCTTGATAGGAATCACATATCATGCATTATGCCATGCTATCTAGGATGTATTAGATGTTGCATGCTATTATGATAGGTGTTGGGATAGCTATTGCATGTTTCTTTGATTGTTGATTGATACGTGTGCCTACTGTTGTGTTAGATTGGGTGCAACGAATGGAGAGTGATGTCATCTTTCAATTCGTAAGGTGTATGGGCCCTTATACATTGGGAAATGACACACCAATGGGATGTAAATGCTAAATGAAATTGATTTTCATGGTTATATGGGCATCAAATTTTGATTCATGAGGTGTTATGGGCCCTCAGGGATTAGAACACGGTGGACCATTAGTTAAAGCTTTTGAACAAAGGTATGTCAAAAGAAGGAATGTTGAAAAATAGAGCATGACCAAGACCTGGCTTCTGATTGGTCCAGAGGTAGTGACTATAGTGGTTTTTGGTGATAGTTCCTTATGCAACCCTGGATTTAGAAGCAGGCTGTGGGTTGACGTGGTTTTTTGGAAGGTCTTGACCTGTCCTATCCTGGTTCTTGTGCTCATGAGTTTTGAACATTGTTAGAAATCTTGAACTAAGGCTTGTGTTTGGCATTGCAGAGTCATGCAACCACGATGACCTCCATTCATACGTCAGGAGAGTAGTGACAACCATGTTCTAGAATGGTAGGCCATGGGATACTAGAGGAAACTCCAGTTGCGCTAGCGGTGGCACCAACTGTTCTACTAGACATAGGTGCTGCGACACAGTTCCGTGAGAGCTTGTTCTGTTTTATGCAGACCGTTCAGGGATCACCGCGACCTGCCCTGACTATGGCAGAGTTGATGTGTGAGTTTCAGAAGCAGCATACGCCTATGTTTTTAGGGGATGGCGGGCCACAGGCTGCAGAGTCCTGGTTAGAGGCGATACTAGCTATCTTTGAGCATTTGGAGACACCTCCAGAGAGGAGGGTCAATCTCACTACGTACATGCTGTGTGATTCCTCCAAGAGGTGGTGGGACGTGATCACCCAGTCGGATCGTCATCAGGAGATGGCTTGGATAGAGCTTCATACGGCCTTCTATGATTTCTTTTATCCTGAAACATTAAGGTCCAATCTATCTCGAAAGTTCTTGCATCTGGAACATGGTGTATTATCAGTGGTGGAATACTCGGCATGTTTTACTGAGCTTCAGCGCTTCACACCTATCCTGATGGGCGATGAGCTATCGATGGCCAGGTGTTTTGAGGATGGTCAGAGATATGACATCCGTTCTCAGGTAAATATCATCAGGTTTACTATTATATCTATAATTGTGATCCAGGCACTAATCACAGAACGTAACTTGAGAGAGGTTGGAGGTGCAAGCCAAAGCGGTTTGGCATCGAGATCAGATACTACAACGACTGTTAGTAGGAAGCGTCGTCTGGAGATTCCACAAGGTGTTTCTAGCAGTCAGAATCTATCTTCAGTTAGTATCCCGAGGTGCTACCAGTGAGGTAGGTTGGGACACACGAAGCCATAGTGTCCAAGGGACCCAGTCGAGTGCTGATCATGTGGAAAGACGGGTCATCGTCAATGTTTTTAGAACATTTCCACCAGCAGCCAGTGATAGAGGGTCTGCATTGACTCCATATGAAGGCGCAGGGTCGGAAGCTTCTCTTCAGATTGGGAGTTGGGGTGCAACTGGCCAATCTGGCTGAGGTAGTTGTCATGGAAGAGGTATCCAGGCATAGGCTACACCGAGACGTTAGAGTGGGCTGGCTCCGGGTAGTGAGGTTGTATCACATGGTCGTTGTTCAGTCCAGGTGTATGCAGTGCAACCTAATTCTGATGATCATGGAGCGGGACCATCTACGGTGAGAGGTACGATATTAGTACAATCTGTTATTTAATCTTCCCTCTTTGATATAGGTGCATCACACAGTTTTATATCTGCACCTATAGTGAAAATCCTTGGGCTAGTTGTGTTGTATTTTGATGGCGTATTGACGCTAGAAACAACACTTGGAGTTAGGGTAGAGATTGTATTCCAGTGCAGAGGGTGCCCCCTTGAGGGTGGAGGATGTCACTTCATTTAAGATCTTTATGTTCCCGAGATGATTGGTTTTGATGTCATCCTCGGTATGGACTGGCTAGTAGCTTACCAAGCCTACGTTGATTTTTACCACCAGAGGGTAATTTTCACATCACCAGAGGGTGCAGTGTTTACTCTTAAGGGTGAGTGGGATCTCCAAGAAAGACGAGTTGAACCAGAGCATCGTGGGCCATTCTAGATGACATCCCAGATCGCTAGATTGTTTCTGGATGATCAGGGAGTGAGTCAGGCTGACCTTCCTCAGGTAGTTGAGCGCTTTAGGGGTGTTTTTCCTGACGACTTTTTAGCATTACCTCCTTAGAGAGAGGTGGAACTCTCCATTGAGCTAGTGCCAAGAGCTACACCAGTATCCATTCCTCCTTATAGGATGGCTACAATGGAGTTTCAAGAGCTCAAGAAACAGCTCAAAGATTTGTAGGCAAAGGGTTTTATTCGAACCAGTACTTTTCGGTGGGGTTCGCCAGTACTTTTCACGAAAAGGGTAGACAGAACTCTTAGGATATGTGTAGACTATCGGAAGCTGAACCAACTGGCAGTTAAAAACTAATATCCCTTGTCGTGGATAGATGACATGTTTGACCAGCTTCGAGGATCTTGGGTGTTCTCGAAAATTGATTTGAGGTTAGGGTATCACCAGGTGCATGTTCAACTTTCAGACATACCTCGTACAACTTTTCATAACTGGTATGGTTTGTATGAGTATCTGGTTATACTGTTCGGTCTCACGATCACGCCAGCAGTTTTCATGGATTTGATGAATCATGTGTTCCATCCTTACCTGGACTCATTCATCACGGTTTTCGTGGATGATATTTTGGTGTATTCTCGAAATCAAAATGACCATGCCAATCATCTTGATATTGTCCTGAATACACTAAGAGAGCATCAGCTATATGCAAAGCATACTAAGTGAAACTTTTGGATGGATCAAATTCACTTCTTGGGCCATTTTATCTATGAGACAGGGGTGTCTATTTACCCAAAGAGGGTTAGAGGTGTGCTCTCTTGGGAACAGCCCAAGAATGTCTTTGACATACGAAGTTTCTTGGGGCTTTCTAGTTATTATCATCATTTCATACAGGATTTCTCACGCTTAGCAGCGCCATGGACAGGCCTGACTAAGAAGGGCGTGAAATTTGTATGGAAAAATGCTTGTGAAGCAGCCTTTCAGGAGATAAAAGGAAGGTTGACATCAGCACCAGTCCTGATACTTCCAGAACAGGGCAAGAGTTACACGGTCTATTGTGATGCATCAAGTATTGGGTTGGGTGTAGTGTTGATGCAGGGAGACAGAGTCGTGACATATGAATCTCGACAGCTAAGGCCACACGAGAGGAATTGTCCGACACACGATCTTGAGCTAGAAGCAGTTGTACATGCGATTTGCTGTTGGAGACATTATTTATTGGGAGATAATTTTGTGGTGTACACAGGCCACAAGAGCCTCATGTACATCTTTACTCAGCATGATCTGAATCTTAGCCAGCGACTGTGGGTGGAGTACCTACAGTCCTTTGATTTCGAGCTTGCTTATACGCCTTGTAAGGGAAATGTAGTGGTTGATTCATTGGGCAGGAGGACTCAAATACAGGCTGTGAAATAGGCTAGAAATGAATGAAATCTTATTTCCTTGTTCTGTGAGATGCATCTTGATGTGCAGAATAGCCAAGGACAATCTTTTCTATCATCTTTATCTGTGACTTCTACCATCCCGAATAGAGTAAGGATGAGACAACTATCAGATTCATAAGGCCTAGTTCTACAGGAAGGTGTTGTAGGTGAGGACCCTCCTCCTAGTTGGATGATAGGTGAGGAAGATGTTCTTCATATCCATGGACGTGTATGGGTTCCAGTGGATGTTAGAGAGGAGCTGATGCAGGAGTTTCATGCTTCGGTTTGGGTAGTTCATCCTGGAGTCACTAAGATGTATCGTGACTTACGCCAACTATACTGGTGGTCAGGTAAGAAGAGGGAAGTGTCAAGTTTCATCACGAGATGTTCCACCTATCAGCAGGTGAAGGCGGAACACCAGCGGCCAACTAGTATTTTACAGCAGTTACCAATCCCAAAGTGGAAATGGGATGATGTTGTGATGGACTTTGTGACTATTTTACCGAGGTCACCTCGAGGTAACGATGTTTTGTGGGTTGTGGTGGATAGGATCATGAAGGTTTCTCATTTCTTAAAGATCAAGGAGACCTTCAGTGTGGATGAGCTGGGAAGGTTGTATATCTGTGAGATAGTACGACTCAATGGGGTCTCGCGCACCATTGTTTCAGAAAGGTATGCTCATTTTACATCATGTTTCTAGTAGATTTTTCAGAGGGCGCTGGGTACACAGGTTTTTCTGAGCATAACATACCACCATCAGAATGATGTCCAGTCATAGCGTAGGATCCAAGTGCTTGAGTACATGCTACTAGCATGCGTCCTGGATTTTGGGGGCTCTTAGGAGAGGAACATTCCCCTAGTTGAGTTTGCCTATAACAACAGTTATCAGGATACTATACAGATGGCACCGTACGAGGCTCTATATGGTAGGCCATGTCGATCACCTATGTGATGGTTAGAGGTCGGTGAGGCATCTTTATTTGGACTGCGTCTTGTTCAGGAGACTTCTGAGCAGGTCCAGTTGATACAAAAGTGGATGGTTAATGCATAGTCTCATTATAAATCATATGTTGATCGCCGCAGATGACCCCTAGATTTTTAGGTCGAGGATCAAGTTTTCTTGTGTGTCTCAGTGAGGTTGGGACACAGGGGATCAGAAGACAGGGTAAGTTATCGCTGAGATATGTTGGGCCTTTTGAGATTCTAGAGAGGGTTGGGCCAGTAGCCTATCAGTTGCAGTTACCTCAGAGGTACCGAGCCATACATGACGTGTTCCATGTTTCTCAGTTACGGTGATACTATTCATAATTGTCTCATACCTTCCAGCCCGAGGAGGTCGAGCTTTGGGTAGATGCATCCTTTGAGGAGCATCTAATCCGTATCATTAATAGAAGCACGAAGGTTATCCGAGGCTAGTCTATTTCTCTAGTACAGGTGCTATGGCAGCACAACTGTTTATAGGACGAGACTTGGGAGTGGGAGGCCAATGTACGTGCTCAGTGGCCGGAGCCGTTTGCAAAAGAATCTTGACCACCCATCAAAGAGAAATTCGGGGACGAATTTCTATAAGGGGGGAAGATTTTAAGAACCTAGGTTTTCTTATGAGGTACATATCCTTATATTATTAGTTTAACTATTCTGTTGAGGCCTAATGTGGATGCCTAACTTGACCGAGGGATTTCCAGAGCTGTCTGGGGATTTTTTGGATCCCAGAACCATGTTTTAGGCTGAAAATGGCCTGGCACATGGTTTGCCCACAGCCTGGGTAAACCGTGCACCTTGGTGTAGGCTTGGAAGAGGCCTACACATGGCTTGTGCACATTTTTAGAAAACTGTGCGGGGTGGCCGTGCAGTTTCCCTTGCCTTCTAGTAAGGTTCGTACTGTTTGTCAAACCATGCGGGTAAACCTTGCGACCTGATGTGTTTTGATAATTTAATAAATTTTTAATTAAATGGATTAAATTTTATAAACACCTAACCTAAACCTATTCTATTCAACTGGACAGAAGGGGGAGGCACCTGGGATGCTCTCAAGGAGGCTTTGGAAGATTTTGATCCAACTCCTCCGTCCGATCTCCATTTCTGTCGTCATTCATCTCGATGGATCTGCAATGGTAAGTCCTCGATTCCTTTTTAATCCTTCTATTTTATTCTGGTTACAATGAAAGCGGATTGGATTAAGGCTCATATGCCCTAATTTCTCTTTCATCATTTTTTTTTAGATTTCTCCCAAACCGGGAAGAATCAGAGCCTGATACAAGATGATCTATCTGGTATGAGCCTAAGGTAGGTGTTCTCTTGCTTTTTGCTGGTTGTCAAGCTATTTATATATGCCAGAGTGCCACGTGCCCATTTTGGGGTGTCGCTTGAACCTGAAATTTAACCCAGTTATTACCTAGAATATTGTAGGTAATCTAAATAGGATGGTATGTGCATGAGTTAGGTTGTATACCTTGTATAGGAACCACCCCTTGGGTGGGTTTCATTGAATGACTCTTTTTTGGATTTTGGCCCAAGATTCCTTTGAGGTATATTTTTCCTTTCCCTTGTGGGTGGTTAAAAATGGATTTGAATATGAATGTAATTGCAATAGAATGAAATTTTAATTGAAATGGTTTCAGGTATGGGATGGAGTTTTTCCCCTTGACCATTGTATCCTAATTCTTGAATTGCTAGACCACATGAGTTAAATGCTTTTGAACTGTTTTAAATGTGAAACCAAGTCATTGGTGAACCATGGAACCAATGGGAGTTTCCATGGCAGGACTTATACGAGACTTGTTACTGAAGTGCTGAGTGAATCATGGATCCCACGTGAGATGACATGGATGGACTCAACAGGGCATGATATTTCATGGGAGAAACCCAGATATTATTTATATGATCTAAGGTATGGGATCAAATGACAGACTATACCACACCTAGAGCGAGGCTGGGTACCTAGAAGGTTCACCGGAACGGGCCTGTAGAGCGATGTCGAGGTCCTAGAGGTTCACCGGAAAGGGATATTAGGGTGTTGGTGGATTTTCTCCCTGAATGATACATGGTTTCTGAATTGATTATTCCAGGAACAGGTTCAAGGAATGGTTGAACAATTTAATGAAGTGATTAATGAATGTAATGGATAATTGAAGCGACTCCATGCCAAAGCACAACCTTGGGACAGTCTTACTAGTTTTCCTTGTTTACTGCTTTCTATATTACACTGCCTGTTTATATATTCACTGACAGATTAGCACGGATATTTGGTGGTTTCCTACTGGCCAAAATGTATCACATATCACATCACAAGCCTCAGATTGGTCTCATGCACTCCTACTCTATGAAGCCAGTCAAGTACCTGTACTAGTACTACATTGTATTGACTTGAACCATCTTTGGTTGTTTTCTAGACTCTTGTACCATTACACCATTAGATATATGTCAGATCATTCTATTTGATATATATTTCTTCTATCTATGTGTTGTCTACTGGTTACCTTCTTCCGCTAATGTATGTTTGTAATTCTGCTGTAATACTCTGGTAATGAGGGCATAGTCTCCCCATGGACTCTCCTAGTCCCTCGCTGCTAGTCTGTAGCCTCTGGCATTTTGGGAGATATTCTTGAGGCCATGTGGTGATTGGTCCAGCTATCGGGTTGAGTGGTGTGTCGGGTCAGGACATTACAATAATTTTGGAAAATGTAATATAAAAAATTTACTTTGGGTGAAATTTTTTTATTTTTTCTCAGAAGTTTCATGTTTTGATGAATAATTAAAGTACTAAATTTTAATTGAAAATTTATTTTTCATTTAACTTATTAATATAGAAAAATTATGTTTAGAATTAGTTTTGAAGAATAATTATTATATTTTTATATAAATTAATCCAATTAATGTCATTGTAACAAATTTCACATTGAAATTGGATATAAAAAAATATCAAAATTTTGTACCTTTTAACTTTTAAAAAACTCGTCATCTCATCCCGTCTATGGGATTAATTTTAAATAAATTTATGATAATTATGTGATTAGAATTTTGGAAAATGGATTAAATATTTGGAATCATAATTTAACATTTTATTAAATATTTCATTTTTATTTTTGGACAAAATGAATGGTAACTTTAGTATGATTTATTACCATGAATATGGTTAAATCAGGTAATTTAGTTTAAAAATAATATTACAAATATTATAAAACTACTGTAATACTTACCCAAAGGTTATTAGAAGAATTTAATAATACCCTAAATACCTTTATTTCTAAATTAAATTATTTAATGGATGTTTTTCCATGAAAATGACTTAGATATTATTAAAATAAAATAGTGTGATGAAATGCCACAGATTTATTTTTAATAATTATTATACTTTTAATATGTTGTTAAATAAAAGATATGCTGGACTATACATATTATTATGATATATAAATGTTTTATCTACAACATGGAAACTTAATTTTAAATTTTAGTGAAGATATAATTGTCATGAATAATTACACAGTGATTATGCAGAACGTATTGAATTAATGAAATAATCAATTAAATAAAATTTTAAATAATGAATGAAATTTAATTTTACTTAACTAAGTTAATAATAGAATTATACAGTTGATTATTATATATTAGGGGTGTATTAAATTATTTGGTTTTAATATGTATTTTTTCCTTTATTATCATAAATTTAATATAATAAAAAGTTTTAAAATTAATACTTATAATATTTTTTAAAAATAATATTTTATTTAATTATTTATAAATCATTAAAATTATCAATAAGTAAAAAAGGTGTTATATATGTTCTAAAATATCATAAATGTTCCATTTATACTCCAATTTAAACTTTATAAGTAAAAATTACAAACTTTTAATATTGAAAAAGTTGTAACCATAGTTAAAACTAAAATGGGATAACTAAGGGTTAATCGTATTGATAATATTAAAAATAACACAAAAATGGGTCTATAATATATTGGTTTATAATATTGAAAAATTATCATATATAATATTTGAATAAATATTATTTTGGATTTTTTTTTGATTTATATTGAATTTATTATAAATTCAAATTTAGATAAATTTCAAAAGAGAACCTCCCCTCACTTATAAAAGACCACCTATTATTCTATTTTGTTTACACATAAAAACCTATTTGGTTGGAGAAAATTACATCCTAATATCCTAAAAAATTCCCTAAATTATTATGTAATTTAATATCACAAATAACTTCAGGATTTCCATTTTGTGGGAATACGTCAATGTCGTTTGTGTGCACGATTGAGTATATTCTCACGATGTGATGTGATTAGTTCATGATATAAATAGAATGTATTAAGTATGAATTTAATAATATTATGTGATATATATGAAATTATAATTGTTAAATAATGATATTATTTCATATAAATATAATTTTTCAACCAGATAAGAAAATGAAAAGAACATTCATGGGTATGTATGATTTACCGTCTCTATTTATGGTGTTTTTTATATTCTAAATAAAAATTTTATGAATCAGCATAAATAAATATATGAAGAAAATATATGATATTTATTCCATATTTTTAAATATTTATATAATTAAATTATTATATAATTAATATTACAAATAATGACAAGTCAAAACATGTAAGAAAAACAAAATGGTTATTACCAAAAACATAACTTTGACATGGAATTGTTAATAAGAGAGTAATAAAAACTAATAATTAAATAATATATAGTATTATATATATCAATATTGCTATTTTATATATTTATAATAAACTTATTTTATTATATATTATTTTTGAACATATTTGATGTAAGTCAAGACTTATGTCAAGGGGATTTCGAATCTCACATTTATTTCTATGAGACTTCTACCATATTCACCACTCATTTAAATTATGTGGAGTATATAAACCCCATGAATGTAATATATGATATTTATCCTTGAATTTATGGTCATTTACTTGTCCATTTTATGATCTCTCTTTCATGGGGTTTATATTTCCAAAGTTACCAAATCGGTAAGGTAATTTTTCAAGATTTTCCTTCTTTGAGACACATGTTATGTTGTACACCTATATTATATTATGAGGTGTATATACTGACATTTTAAATGATTTACATTGAGTATAATTCATTTCATGATATTATATGTTTCATTTAATTTTATTCTCTCTTTGGATGGAAATTTATAGTATTTAAAAACAATGTACACAAAAATTGTTTTTCAATGACCTTTTAAGAATTTTCAAGGAAAATGTTTTCAAAGATGTTTAAAATAGGTTTCAAGGGTTCCGTTATATGTTTTAAAAATTATTTTCAATTAAAAAGTTTTCCTAAATGTTTTATTATTTAAAAATAGTTTTTCAATGTGGAATGGATATTTTCCCCAATAAATGTTATAAAAATATCTTTTAAAATTATTTTCCATATATTTGGAAGTTAGTTGGTGTAACTTATTCCTTTCAAGGGGTATGATAAAGGTGTACCATTAATATTATATTTAAATGGATTATTTTTTTGGTCATGGTGTTTATGAATCCCAATACTGTACAATGAGATGTGCTATGATTAAATGTTTTAAAAAACCATTTCATTTTATTATTTTTGAGGTGATGAATGATTTATGGTCCTGTGAAACACATAATTACATATATAATTAAGTGATGGATGGGGCCTATATATCCCACCTATTCATTGGGTAATGAATTATATCTCAGGAGATAGTTAGGGGAAACCATTTTGTGTGCTTGATCTGTTAGGGGAAACAAGTCGACATGCATGATCTGTGATTGGAGGTAAGTCAATGTGATTTATCTGAGAGTCAGGGTAGTTAACCTTGAAATATATAATGATTTTATATACATATAATTATAACACACAAATTTATGATATAAAACTATGTTTCATGATTGATTTATGATTAATTTTCATTCTTATGAGTCATGTTTTTTGAAATGTTAATGTTTTATGCCATGACTCATGTTTATGTCCCATTAAAAGTTGGGTATGAACATTGAAAGAGATTCTCATGTTAACATAACTATATCCTAATATTATTATAATTAAATAAGATCATAAACTGATATCTTCTTTGTTTACCCTTATTGAGCATCTCATCTCACTCTTTTCTTATGTTTCTATTCCACATGATATGAATAATGGTTTTAAAAATGAGTACTAAAGGGGAAGATATTTGTGGGGAACATTGAAAATATTTCACCATTCCAGCAGTTTTTTTCCAATTTTCTATAGCACTAAACTAATATGGTATTTGGTAAATTTTTATGTAATTTATGAAAAATTCCTTACAAATGATGTAATGTATATGTACTTTAATCTAGGTTAACTATAGGGAAATAATGTGTAGAAGGAGAGAATGTATCCAGAATAAGTCATTATAGGCAGTTTCCTATGTTACAACCGTTAACTTTGTGTTTTCTAACAATTCACCAAAATGGGACTCCATTTCAATTTTATGGCCTGGATTTTACATTCATTTTTCATACCACTAGATTATCATATTAGAAGATGTTTGATCTTATTACATGATATATATCATGTAATGTATCAATGTTCATATAAGATTGATCCCATATCCAATGTCCACAAGAAAAAAATGGATTTCCACACCACTGAATTTTTCTATGATATAGAGCAGGCATATATACCCCTAATTAGTAGAACCCACATCTTCTTCTGAGAAGAAAATTATGAATTGATATTATTTACATTCATATTCCTATATATGATAGTACTCAGAAGCATTGACATGAATATGAAATTTTAGAGGGCCCTTCGGGGCCTTGATGTGATCCTCACACAACACCTTTGATAAGTAGAGTGTGCCAAGGATTGAGGGATTCACTGGAATACTGGAGAGGTTCTTTAGCACATCATAATTATAGGTAGGGGTCAATTTACTTTCCTTTAAGGGATACTCTTTAATCCAAATCATAGTGGAATCATTTCTTTTGGAAATGGGGTCTTAATGGTGATTTTTGTGTTCCACTAATGATTAAATAACATAGGATGAGTAATAGATGGTTGGGATTGAGCTCTGGACAGCTGCGGCTGGGCACTGGTCAGTTGTTTTTGATCCAATGATAAACCAATCTAGTCTATTGTGGAAGTATATGGGAAAATATAGCACATTATGACTATAAATATTTATCCCTACTAAAAGATTTATGTCTAATTTCATTGGACAAACTATACTTCTTGAAACACCATCATGGACATCTTGTTGCACCAGCCCTGCCTTTAGTGGCATCAATCAAAGGATCTTGAAGGGGATTCACAATGTTCATCATCACTAGGTAATAAATAATGATCCAAAATCCTAAAAAATACATATAATCATACTTCTATTCTTTTTTTGGGGAGTATTTTGAGACAATATAGATTATGGGGAATTCTACCGATTTTAGGGGGTAAGATTTCCTCAATAGTTCAAGATGTGTTTCGATCATTCATGGGACTTTGATTCCCTTGGCATAATCATAAACTATTTTTTTTGATATTTTTATTATTTTCATTCCGCTGAGGTGGTTGGAGAGGATGTGGAAAACATAGGAGGTTCTAGTATGGCCAAATGTGCATAGATAATGTCATGGGTGTAAGAGATTATCTTATGATCAAGCTATTCACTATAATTTTAAATACCTCACCCAGTAACCTCTTTCTATTCACCTGGGCCTTTTTCATCACTATCGTCAGTGGAAAAGACTTATTTCACCAACACCAGGACAACAACAAATTTAACTTTTCCATGGTATACCAATAAATAGAGCTAATTTTTTATGAATAATCACTACATGATATTGTTTCCAAGGACCTTTTTTCATGGGAATTAGTCAGCATGAATTGTTAGCCTATCCTTTTAGGACCTCGCAAATTCAAGAAACTTCAAGATGTTATTTTCCAAGGAACAAATGAAGTAAAATAGGACTTGTACATCCTTGAAAGAGTAGACCCCATTATTATATACTGTGAATGTAACCCTAGTAATCTGAACTTGATAGGTGTCTTGGAATGAATTCTCACATAAAGGATTTACATTGAGAGGCATGTTTGGTGAAGGTTCATAAAGGAAGACCTGCTATGAGGATGGAGTATAAATAGTGGTGGTTATTTTATCATTAATATTATTCCTCATGGAATACTTATGGGGTAATGGGTGTGACTACTACTTGGTCTTCTTCATGGTTTCTTCCAAAAATGAGAACATTCTGCCAATTCTCAAATCACAAATGGAAATCTATGGGATATGAGTGTAGGTATCAACATCAATTTTAAATTCTCTACACACATCCCCAGTAGCTATTTATAGGAAAGATTCACGTCGAGGGTGTATATGATCCACTGACATTAGTAAATAATGTTTGAAAATCACTCATCACCCCTCTGCATGCATTTGGAGTGGTCAACAATGCCGATCTTGTAAATGGAAGAGTTGCACTAGAATAAAAATTCCTAAGTTTATCTTCCAAACCAGTAATAGTTCCTAGGTCTAGAAGGATATACTAGATGAAGGAAGGTCCCTCTAAGATATAGAAAAAACATATAATCTTGGCGGCTTCCTACTTCCCTAAGTACCACAACATTAGGCTAAATAACAAGGTGAAGTGGGACAAATGCAGTAGTGGATCACCCATCTCATTGAATGGGGTGATGTTCGGGATACCAAATTCTAGGGTGGCTGTACATTTCCCACCCATTCCTAACATGACTCCCCTTCAGGTGGTATTGATGAATTCTATGTCTCCAAAGCCTCAAGATGGAGAGTGAGAGTAGTGTTCATGTAATTAGGGATTGAGTTGGTTTTCAGAAAAAAAATTAATGAAATGATGGAATGAGAGGCATTAAATTCATGGAATATCTGTTGGAATTCACGATGATGAGGTGGGGTAGGTGGGTCATATCGTATCCATTTTATAGATTCACAAGGCACTACCCTAATTGGATACAAAAAAAAACACTATCCTTAACCCTAAGTCTATGGGTAAGAAGGATCGTATGTTAGGACATGGTAGGGGTAGGGTCCTGAAGAGACCCAAAGCTTGATGTACATGGGGATTACATTACTTTTTTGGAATACTTAATACATCTCAAAAACAGACGCCCAAAGACGGTATTATTTTAGTGTCGTTGGAAACTCAGAACATAATCTTCTAATCATGGTGAAAGATCTTCAACATCTCCCATAAAGATCTTCCTCTTTTGGTTTTCTTACCTAAAACCAATATTTATATCCTGGGGAAAAGAAAACATAAAAAGGGTGAGATCAAATGCTCATTAAGGGTAAACATAGAGAACATAAAACAATCCATAATCATTTGAATTCAAAAACTTGAACATAAAATCTAAACATCAAAATCTTGAGCAAAGACATAAATCATTGAAGTACACAAGGCATATATCATAATGGAACATAAATCATGTAAAAATAGCATGGGAATAAAACATTTAATTGTGGGAAACCATTAATCACATGATATGATTTCCATAGTATCCAAGGCATTGCTGCCAAGACCATATTAGATGACAAAGTCCCTTTCTGAATCTAGTTCACTCCTCGTTCCAGTCCTGTAACCCTGAACTGGATTAACTTACCATTCCACCCATGTATATCTCATGAGATATTAATCATTATCCAATGCATTTGAGGGAGATATAGATCACACGCATCTCATAATGAAATCATTTGTTCGTGTTCCACAAAATCATAAATTATACATCATATCATAACCCATGTAATAGAATGGGATTCTAAACATCATTCCATCAGAACATAATCCATTTAAAAAAATGGATATAATTTCATCATAATAAAAATAAAACCATGTAAATAATTGAGAAATTATACTTGAAACGTAAACATTTTAAATAATGACATTTTAGATGGAAAATAGTTTTGATAAAACACTTGAAATGAATTCTGAAGGAAAATATCCTTTCTTCTTCAAAATAATTTTCTTTTCACAAAATTCCATGAAATTTTAAAAGAAAAGGGTTTTCCTGAAAATAATAATGCAATATTGTAGAGTAAGCTTCATGAAAATGAGGCATTATGAAACTGTAAAAATCTGTTCACACCGTATAAGTTAAAATATCATTCTCCTCGTACTTTTGCCGGAAAAGTCAAAAAGTTCATCGCGTGGTAAACAAAAGTAAGAATCCTTTCATAACATGTGGTAAAACTCAAAAATGGGTAAAAAGGAAATTAAACATACATGAAAACATTTTTATAAAACATGGACATGGATGATAACAAAAACCCCAGTAAATACTTTCGAATAAACAATCTCGGATAAAAATGAGATTGGAAAAGTTATCCCTTACCTTATGTCCGATAAGGTTCGTATGTATCTAAACCTCCTTTATAATGATTTAATTAATGTCATTGACTTATTACGGAATCATATTCACTGTTATGATATCATATATGGTTCACTTATGACTTTATATTACCCGTTCTTTTGTAAATTCCTTGTTAAACCAGCATTTTGGGTAAAATCGTTTCATTTATCGTATGTGTTTCGACTTATTGTTCTTGATATTATTACTTATATCCTGATTTAATTAATTCTAGAATTAAAAAAATTATTTATATATATCATATATTCAGCATATACATATATATATGATAGATCGATAAATGGAAAGAAATACACCATTCATGGAGACGGTAGGCTGTACGTACGCATGAACGCTGTTTTTTGTTTCCTTATTGAATTTAATGGAATTAAATAGATAAAATACATATATATATATATATACATAAATATAGTAGCATTATTATTTCATATATTTCATGATTAATTATTATATATACTTTATAATCATTCTTGAATTTTTAAAATGGAAAATGAATCTTATCGCGTCATGGAGACGGTAATCCGTACGTATGCACGAGCGATGATATCGTTCCCATATTTATTGAATTGAATTGGAGTAGATGATATAATATCATAGAATGAGAATTATGTTATAATAATCATATATAGTTATTATTTACACCATTATACCCATCCATGTAAGGTGATGGTGGAAAACAGAATACACCACAGCGTTGAGACGGTATTCCGTACGAACGCACACGCGGTGATTTCATTTTCCATAGGATGGATAGAAGATGAAATTGGGTTGTTTCATATTTATATTAACATATCAGTATATGATTGATACTGATGTTATTAATTTATGATGAAACAAATAAACAAGAAGAAGTAGAAGAAGAAATAAATTGGAAAGAATCAGTAAAGGATATTACCTCTTTTTTGACGCGCCTCTTCCTAACCTCCTCTTAAGGCACTATGGTTGGTATTTTGAGGATAAAATAACCTCTATAATGTTTATAGGGAATAATAGAAGGGAAATGGTCCGGGATTGGCCGAGAATCAAGGCTCAAAAGGGTGTGAAGAGAAGAGAGAAGGGGTGCCCATTTTATAAGGGAGGAGAGGGGCACCTTTGAAAAAACATAAAATATTATTTTATAATAAAGTCATATTCGGTTTATAATATCTCAAAATTGATTTATTTAGAAGCTAAAGTGTGTATGGGTATGAATTATCTCATAAAATAGGTTTTAGACAAGTTTAGGTTACTATTTTAACCTTATCTTTTAGATTTAACTCTAAGTTGAATAATTTAATTATTACCATGTCTTCTTGTTTTCTTACACTATATGATTAATAAACGTACTATAAGAAGAAAAACGAACCCCAAGTTGTTAATTATTAATATATATAACCTTATATAAGTCATTTGTCCAAACCATTGATTTTTAAAAATATTATAACAATTAATAATATAATATTTGTTTTAAAAACTATTTTATGTAAACTTTGATACTATTTGGTAATTGATTTTTTTGAAATCATAACAGCATGATTAGTTCGAAAAAAGTTTATTAAGTCAATACTAACATGTCATATTAACTTATAAAATTAGTTCCATTCATTAAAATTTTCAAATTACATTTATTTGGGTATTTATAATATCAATTATTTTAATATTTTATTATTTAGGAAATTACTGCATCACAATTGTGTCATAAATAAATTATATTATTTAATGTATAAAAATTATAAATAAAATAAAATAATGTATGAAATCTTTTTAGCTTTATAATAAATATTTATAGTTTAATTTATCTTATGTATAGATCTATATTAAAAAAAAATTAGTTATTAAACTTTTATTTTCAATATTTTAACTCTTCTTTAAATAAAATAATAATATGTGTCCTAATCTAATCCAAGAGGCCCTGAAGGGTAATATTTTTTTCCTAAGGTTGTTTTTGGTCGAATTACACATATCCAATATAATTATAACATGTGTTAGGGTAATAATAATATCATTTTTACCCTTAATTACCCTATTTACTTTTAACCATGGTAAATAAAAGTAAAAAGTTACTATTAACAAAAAATTATTTTTATCTTATTGAACCACATTTTACTCCTAGATATTAACCATGTCTCTCGGATTTTCTAAATTCCACTCACATAAGTGGTAAAATTATGTTTTTTTCAAATTAACAAATTCTCCTAGGAGTTGGGTAAAAGACGGTGAAAAGTTCAATAAAATTTTTATATATCTAAAATCATTATAAAATGACTAAAATGAATTAAATTGAACTTATATTGGTATTATGTATCAATTTTTACCTAAAATAAATTTAAATAAAATAAAAAATTATTTAAATAAAAAGCCGGTTTTTAAATAGTAACCCAGTGTTTTCACTATTCATCAAAAATTGAATATTTTTAGAAAAATACCAAAAATTCACCCTAGGATAACTTCGATATTCAGAATCCAAAAAAAGAAGTCCACTTTGAATGATAAAATTTATTAAATTTAAAAAATTGGGTATTACTATTCATAACGGCTAGTTCATAATAATATTATAATAATATCTCGTTTAATAAAACATGGTATTGTGTACTACACACACTATCGAAGATGGTCTTGATTGCATGTAACGCAAGCCATGTCAGGGCTACGTGTAGTGAAAGCTTCGTTTACTGTTGCGTAGAACATAATCAATACTTATTTCATTTATACATTAAACAAAACCTATACTTAATGTTGCGTATAATAATTTCCACAAAACGAACTTGAAATTGTGTGTAACATGAGACAAGAATAGTGTGGCATAAACTGTAAGATAATACGGTGTTGCATATAGTACAAGATAATCTTGGTGTAGTGTATAATAGAAGACATATAAATAATTAAAAAATCATATATCTCATAAAATCTCGGGGTGTTACAGGTCCCCATAGAAACTATCAAAATCTAGGAACTACTTGGTGAAGTGATCAGTAGTGAGCCTCTTGTAACACTCAAGACGATGTAGTAAAGCAGTCATCCTGAAATCTGATTTACTTTTGGGAGTGGAAATGGTTGGTCTGATGAGCTCAGTAAACTAATTTTTCTAGTTTAGATGTTGATGAGAAGTTGGAAACACATATTTGGGAGGACTTCCAAGGCCCAACATTGGTCTTTATTAAAAATTTCAGGCACATATTAGAGGGTCTTCCTAATCTCTCATCTACCATTAGAGAATTTTATACTTATCATTCCCCATTCCCTCATTCTAATTTCTCTAATTATTTAAGAGATTAATCATGAAAATGTTCAAAGTGATGGTGGTTGGAGAGGAACATTCACTATTAGTGATTGGGTTAACCTGGTTGCACTTTCATCATTGAGAGATGAGGCTAAATTAGGGGGAGGTGTACTACCCCCAGCCTTTGAATTGCATGTGAAGGGGAACCTTTTGCATGATCCTTTAAATCATGGTGGGTATCATGATGTAGAAATTCTTGAAGCCATTGTAGGGCTTGTATGAGTCAGGTTATTGATCCACAGAGAGTATGGGGATGTCAACCTTTTGACATTATTGGTGGATGGCCTCGAGATGTTTTAGCTTATTGGATAGTCTAGCTAGAGATATTGAAGGAATTTGTATTTTACCAGTATATCTTGTAGGAGTAATTCCAATTTTTCTTCAATAAAAAACTTTAGGATGGTAAAGTGTAGGGTGGTGTGAAGTCAAAACACATCTGGTAGCTAGAATAAGGCCAATATCTCCCACAAGATATCATCCTGTTCATTTTCTAGTGGTTAATGCTATTTTATTCTCCCTAAGTTCCAATGAGTGATGTTTGGAATGATGGGGGGCTGCAGCGACCCATCTTTATTCTGCTTTTAATTTTTTGGCAGTGGTGGAAGCACATGGACCAATCATTTGAGAAATGATAGAGTGTCTTCTAGTTCTTGGTAAAAATTCATGACTATATCAATAAATGATGGTGTATCTATGACCTTATAATTATTAAGAAGCTATTTTTCCCCTTTGGATAACTAATTTATCCACCATTATCCAAGGGTTCCAATCCTGACCCTTACACCTCCCCTACATCCAAGGTGAAGGTGGAGTAGAGGGATGATGATGAATGTAGTGGAATATTCATGATGATTAACTATAAATAAGTTAGGAAATCCTATATAAGTAGGTATTTATGGACGGATTTGGGGAACTTGTGTATCTCAACCTCTAGGATAGTCAGCCTTAATTGATTGGAACATTCCCCCAACTCTAGTGTTGGACGTAGTGGCATCTCCATTGAGTCATCCATCACCTCATTCATTAAGAGTTCCATTATGATGTATCATTCCCCCAATATTTCTTAGGATGACGTAGGATTTCCCCAAGAGTGATCTTTTGGGGTCGTGGGGATTTATTCCACATGTTATACGACCTAAGAAATGCATTGGGAACCCCTGAATTTTTATTTTCTCCTACACCAAGATAATTGTTCAGGGTATAGAAAGTATTTTTCATAAGAAGGAATTCTCTGTTGGCTAATGGTGTTATGGGGAGGACCTATACGGTGAAATTATTCATCCTGGCATAACATAATATGTTTTTCGGCAGTGCTTATGATGGGGATATTCGACATTACATTCTTGAGAGGTTGATGGTTTCTTGATCCCAATCTGTTTAAGAAATACCCCCTATAGTGGATGTGAAGGTAGGATGTTCATCATCCATGGTAGGGGAAACATAAGCTGTTTGGGAGGACTCCTATCAGTAACAATTAGAAGTTATCCACCAACATTAGTTCTGGGCATATTGGACTGGGGTCAACAAAGTAGTTGTGAGATCATTCTTCTTTCTAGCCTGTGGGGCCACACAACATTATTGTTGTTGCTGGGTGGTATCCCTCTTGTTAAATTACTAAATAGTGGTCATTTTAGATGTAACCTAGGTATCCTTTAACTCCTCAACAAAGAAGAATGAGATGTTAGAGTTCTATGGGGGAGACTCCCAAAACAATTCTCTACTGTGACAAGGGGGTTTCCTCCTACTCATCCTTTGAGGGTAGTGGTGTCAGCATTGTATCATAGAATTTGGGTCCTACCAATATGTGTCCCTATTGTGGATGATCCCTTATTTTTCATAGCAATGAACAAGGGAATTGATGACCCTCTATTGGATGATATCAGAGTGGGTGATAGGGACAGGGTTCCTAATAGTAGTTTTAGAGGTAGCCATCATGGTAGAAGCATGCGTTTTTTGGATTCTCACACCATTAGTCAACCTATCCACATGATGTTTAGTGGTGGGTCACCAAGTGTTACCCACAACATGTGTCATGTAGGTTATGTATTGAAAACTGATATTACGTGTCTCATGAATACAATTCCCAATGAGACCAACACTATCCATCATCTCCCAAGTGAAGGAGATGGATTCAAGTTGATGATGACTTAGACATGTATATTCTCAACACTCATCACCTTCACCTAGTTTTAGGAGAAGAGATTCACATAGGGTTTACAATTTTGTTTTAATATGGCTTCGTCAAGGCATCCATCAGGTTCATTTTTCACCATTCTAGAGTGGTAAATTTCATTAGACTAGTCAGTGTTACTCTAGGTGTGGTTGTCCCACATTCCCATGTTCCTATGGGGGTTTCCACTACCACAATTTTTCATGAGTTGGATCTTTGATCAGAATAAGATAATGGTATACTCCATCCAAGAATTTCTCTATAGAGTTCATTTTATATTCCAAGTGTCCCTCCTAGATTTGAGAAATGATGATGAATCTCATTTCTAGAACCATCTTGAATTTAAAACTGATTAATTAGGATTATTACTCTCATAAAATGATAGTTCTATGCATTCTTAACTTATGATGATGTTGGACATGTATAAGTACCTAAGAACATTAAGTGTGTTTGAAATCTATAAAAGTATTCCTCTTTCAAAGTAGAGGGAATCATAATTATGGGGATTATTAGGTATAGAACCCAATGAATCCTATATCTATTTTGAGACATCTTAAGTGAGATATATATGAAATATGTGGTTCATTTGCTTAGGAATATAGAAATTTTAAAATGGTGTCACTCAAATTTATCATGTGTTATGTGTAACATCTAAAACATGTCATTCCAAGAAGATCATCGTCATCATATATGGATTCTTAGGATCATTACCTTAAGAGGGGTCACGATTTTAATGTATTTTGGGGAAGTGATCATTTTTTTTAAATTCATCTTGGGAAGTAATTACTAGTTAAAATTCATGTGATGATGTAATCGTAGGTTTAAATTCCTATGGGGATATTTCAAATAATTAGGGTCCATTATAGACTATCCTTCATATTCTGGTCCTTCACAGGTGGTCACATGTTTAAAATCAAGTGAGGATATTTCCCATATATGCTTTTTAGTCATGAGATTGAATATAGGCTATCATCTCATAGAGAAACTATGGTCAATTGGGAACCAGAATATAGGCTAGAGTTTCATGGTGATATAGAGGTCTAGTTGGAAAAAAAGTATGTGATTAAATAACTTAAACGTGTTTGTAGGGGGAATGATCAAACTAAAATGTTGTCTTCATATAGGGTGAAGATAGATATATTAATGGTATTGTTGAGAAGTTAGTATTGAACCGGGGTAGGTGTCTTATATAACCTTTTTGGAGATAGGGATCAAAAACCACACAATTCGACTGCACAGTTTAAGGTCATGTGACAGGACTGGTCCATGCAATTTAGCATTTTTGCAATAAGGATGCTTGTTTCACTGAAGGACCTATAATAGTAGATGGTGTGGGGATTTTTTATAGAAGCTATACAGGAGATGAGTAATCATATCAATGTTATTACATGGATAAATTGTTGTTCATCCAATAGGGTGAAACTATTGATTATCATCATGTACCGAGGGTGTTGTTGTGCAGTTTAACAATGTGAAACTATGATGTTGTTGTTATATAGTTTAAATGTTATAGCTCAGATATTGTTTCCAATAAAAAATGGAGGTTCACATAAAAAATAAAGGCTAGGGATAAGAGCATATGAGGATCCTACATGCTCTCATAAAAAAACATGTTTCCATTGATGATTCCATTTTGGGGGTTTACATGTCCACTACACTAGTGATATTCTATAGTAAAAGGTTTAAGAACTACCTATTTCATACAGAAATAAGAATTACAAAGGTTTGAGTTCATATGCATAGGATAATAAGGAAATGAGGATTCCTAGACCATGCTTAGAGGAATGGTTTTTTTCATGGGGGTTTATGATATCGGTTGTGAATCTATATTTTGAAAAAATGTACACAGTTCAGATGGATTTGGGGAACTTGGGAACTCAACATGTGTTCCACTATGTTTTTCTAAAGGAGGTATTGGGTTGAGGGCCTAAAGGTTGTTTCAAAACACTTCAAAGTTTCATGATCCATGAAATTTTTGTGATCTATGGGATTTAGTACAAGGCTGTAGTGAGGATTCATAGGGTTAAATGTCACGACCCCATCCCCACAATGTGTAACCCTCCTGGGGTGAAAATGTGATAAGAGAGATAATGACCCCTTAGTCCCGAATTTAGTAGGCCCCAGGTTGGTGACTGGCACTGAGGGTATACTAAACAAATATATGGGAGCCATTACCCTACAAGAGAACACATGCGAAAGAGAGAGATAAGGAAAACACCAAACAAATCCAACTTAGACTGTAATTTAAAATAAACCCAAGTACAACTATGTAATGTCATGCAAGAATTACATAACTAAAAGGGAAAACTGTAAGTACCAAAAGAAAGTAAATCAGTAGCACCTACGAATCCTGAACAGCTCCTCCAAACCCCGAGATAGAAGTAACCAGCCTGATCTCCAAACTGATCTAAGTGACCTGAAAAAAAATTATAATATAGAGTGATTATAAAAGTATACTCAATGGGATCCCCCCTGAAGCCTCTTGTTTAAAAGTAAAGAAAAAACACTAATTCACGGTGAGTAAAGAGTGTAACAAACTCATCACCTAAAAATTTATACTAGGTTCCCAATCTCAGCACAGATACTCTCACCAAGTATCACATATAATATTATATAATATAACAATGAATCTCTAGGGTACCATGCTACCACTTCCCTACTAGTTTTCTGAATTTCCCCAACATCGCATGTCCCTACCATTTATCTCCAAAATGGTAGTCCCCAAGACACCTGGGCAAGCACCCCAACATGCACCACATGCTACACAAAGGCTTTCCTATTAAAACACAGGCAAAACACCACTCCATCCACACACAAAAATCTAACCAGGTAGTTTCTAGGAACCACCAAAACCTACATAACATGTATCAAACATTGGGTATTTTCCATCAAGCCACTACAAACCATACATAGAGTAAGGATCCTCAAGCCATCATAGCCTATACATGTTATACCTATAGTAGAACATAGGAAACTCTATCCAGAATATATGTGTGTGAAATATTCACAATCCATTACAGAACTTTACCCACATATATGGGGAAAACTAAATGCTATTCATACTAGCACAAATAACTGCCAAGAGAAGTGAGAGGGTCCAAAGGGGGAAGTTAACCATCCATCCTCTCACTAGCTTGTTAGGGAAAACACCCCCAAAGATAAGAATCCCTGAGGTGTTAGTTTCTCTAACTGATTGGGTGGAGTATCTTATCATAACAAAAAAAGGATAGAATATAGAATCGTTCCTAACCACACAATTGGGACAACCTAGTCATATAGTCAACTACATCTAACGTCTCTTGGACTCCTAGATGACACTAATAAGACTAGATTTCATGTAAGTACACTACAAATTAAAGATATTTATTAATCATCTTATACATTTTTCTCAGTTTCACTTTAAGTTAATTAATTATTTAAACATTAATTAAACATTATCATTTTACACATTCCATTACTTTATCATCACAACATATATTCATGCTCTCTAGGAATAACCAACCAATTCCACAGATCCTTAGAAACATACCCTTATCACTACATCCCCACAAGCTCCAATCCCATGGATTCAACACCATTTATTCAATCATTTATTAAAAGCTTTATCATTTTCCATATTTATAGGCATTCTAGAAAAGAAATTCTATGCTACCAAACAGAAGGGGATCAACCATTATGGGTGAATGAAGTACCAATCGAGTCTCTCTCACCTATAATAGGATTGTATACCCACCCATCCTCAAGAAGCTTAAAGAGTGTAAGCAAGACTATTAGCCGTAAGAAGTGGGTAAAGTAAAGGAGATATATGAAAAATATATTAACAAGCATTCAACTTTCACAACTATAGGAAAGCACAGCTTCAACCAATTCCATCATCCTCGATGTCCTCCCTGACACCCACATGCATAAACCTATACTTCTCAACAAGTTAGGAATTAACTTCTACCACAACCACTAGGCCTTCCTGCCCCCACATACCAAAACATCCCTCCAGGTGTAGTTATCCCTAGCTCACACCCCAAAACCAGCAACAAGAAATAAACAACAACGAAACTAGGCTCTTGACCCTAAAGCAAGGAATTCAACCTTTACACACAATGAGATCTTAAGGCTCCACACATAAGGCAATTGTAATTTTCAATAAGTGGGTAACTTAGACCAAAAAAGCATTATATTTATCACACAATCTATTATTTATTCCATCTTGAATTAACTGATTCATTAACATAGGTTCCAATTATGGGAAACCAAAACAACTTTATATATCAATCTATCACAATATAATTAAAAACATTATTTGAAATTCCATTAAAAAAAACAAGAAACAACATTCTTTGGGGTTTTAAATCAATCCAATTAAACAAGCTCACCATATCTATTTGGTTATCATCAATTTTCAACAACAACAACAACAACCAGATTCATTAACATGAATCTTTATCACTGGACAATTAATTTACAATAAATTTTGGATTTATGTTATTCACATATTTCAATTAAGAATAGACATGAGAAATTAAAATGTATATATATCACGATCTGTATAAAAACAATAGGCAAAAACATAGGATCGATTCCAATTATTTTAATTTGGTTCAAATATTTATTATGTAAATTCCTCTATGATCTAGTGGGAGAAAACATGTTAAATCTACTATTGCATGTAAATAGAATACAGAAGCCAGAAATATCCTACCTCAAAATGTTTTTGATGTTATTTTTACAAGAAAAGCCTAGAAAAATGGATCAAGATCACCTATCCCATAAGACTACTTCCACCTAAGGATGTCAATGTTAACCAACAGCCATGAAATATCTATTAGAAAGATAGAGATCACATGAAATCACCTGGAAAAGAGAAACAAGAGTAAACAAATCAATGAAAACACAATAATAGAGGCATAAAATGCCTTATCAAAGACGGATCAACACTTACCACATGCACCAAAATAGGGGGTGCACATGAAGCATCACTCTAGGGAAAACACAATCCAAGGAAACAACACCACGCACGACTCACATGGGAAGGAGGGAAAGGTTTGAGTGTATCTCACCAGGAGGAAAGATAGAAGAACAAAGGGGAAATATATCTAAATCCTTTTTGAAATATAAATGAAGAATCAGTTTAAGATACACTGGATTTTCCATTAAGATACGATCTTTCAAAGATCACCCAGTTTTCTCGAGTAAAGGTACCCGGTCAATCAGTAAAATTTAGATAGTATTAAATGGATTTGAATTATTCTTAAAACCAATAAAACTAGTATTTGAATTCATTTTACATCAATGATAATTTTAAGAGTGTGAAATTTTAGGAAGCAAGAATAACTGTTCTCAAGTTGTTGTCACCGTTTGATCAAGCTACCACTACCATTGGATGACTCACAATTTCAATTCGGATGAGATAATGTCACTATTGTACGAGTTTCTTCTACCATTGGAATGAGATACTGTCACCGTAGGATGAGTCACCACCACCTTTTGATGAGCATCCACCACAATTGGACGAGCTACGACCACCTTTGGACGAGTCACCACCACCGTTGGATGAGTTACAACCACCATTGGATGAGTCACCGCCACTATTGGATGAGATACCACCATCATTGTATGAGTCACTACCACCATTGGTCAAGATACCACCACTGTTTGATGAGTCACTACAACCATTGGATGAGCTACCACCACCGTTGGATGAGATTCCATCTTGGAAACACTATTCACAAAACTGGAAATTTTTTGAAAGTGTTGGAATAAGCCACCTTGACCTCCCAAAACACCCCCAAACACCAAATTTCAACAAATTAATAGACTAGAGAGGTCTGGTATATTACATTAGATAACTATCAAAACATTATCATCCTTGATAATCCAAAACCAACCTGAAGAGGAAACAGAAAAGCGGTCGTCCGAACAGCCACCCCACGAGGTACCTATCAAGGCTCTTGCCACTAAAAGAGCCCAACCAATTCCTCAAAGTAAAAATGCAGAACTACACAACAACCAAAACCATCCCATAAACACTCTCTTACAAGAGAATCCTCTCAAGATATTTCATGACACAATAAGAAATAGAATAAATCCATCTCATAGATGAAATGGTTTACAACCACTAAATGAAAAGCATTAAAATAAAGAGCTAAACATCAAATATATCAGGGTACTGAGCACGTATCTATGACTCACATTCCCACATACTCTCATCCACACCACTTTTCTACCAAAATACATGAACTAAGGTTATATACTACCCGTGAAACACCTTCTATTTATGGTCCTAGATTTCCACAGGATGCTCCTCAAAGGTTGCATCATCATCAACATCGATCTCACCCTAATTGATGGTGTGAGTGTCTTTTTAAAGATAATGACGGAGCTGCATCACATTGAAAACATTATGTATCCAGATCATCTATGAGGGAAGTGATACCCAATATGCCACAACTCAAACATGATCCCACACTTCAAAATTCTAAAAAAACTGGGGATAAATCTTACTCCCATGACCAAACATTCACTACCCTTGACTGGGAGTCACCTTCAAAAATAATTCATCCCCAAAATCAAACTCTAGAGGTCTCCTCCTATGACCAACATAGGACTTATGAAGATCTTGTGCTTCTTTCATCCACTCGCGGATCACCAGAATCATCTCTACCATGTTCGGTACCAGTTCCTACCTGAGAATTACTGACTCTCGGAACCTAGTCATGTACGATGGAGAACGACAATGTTTCCACACAAGGTTTCAATCAGTGTCATTCAAATAGTGGAATGGAAACTATTATTGTATGTGTACTACACAAAGGTCAAGTTCCAAATCAAGGAACCTAAAATTCAAGGATAGAAGATTGAAACATGTCTTCATGAGTCTGGATGGTATGCTCTATCTTACCGTCTACCTATGGATGAAAAACAGTGCTATGACATAGCTGATATCCAAAATCTTGGAGACCTCTCCAAAACATGGATGTAAATGTGGATCTCAATCTGAAATGATTTTCCTAGGGACTCCGTGGAGTCTCTCCACCTCTTCTTGATACTACCTCTACAAAACCACCACTAATATCGACTCCCTGATCGCTATAAAGTGGGATGATTTTCTCAAATGATCCACTACCACTTATATAACATCATAGCCTCCCTGAGATCGAGGTAAACTGGTAAAAAAGTCCATCAAGATGTCCTCCCAATTTCATTGAGGAATACCTAATGGATGGAGAAAACCATTGAGAACACATGGTTGGGACTTCCCCTTCTGGAAGACTAAGAACTGAGACACAAACTCTGAAACAACACACTTTAACCCATGCCATCAAAGGTGACTCCTCAATAGTTGATAAATATTTATAATCTCAGGATGTACCAGTGAAGTTGAACTATGGAACTCTCTATGAACCATCTCATCTAATTCCCAAGGAATGAAAATCCTTCCCTAAAACAACACTTGTTGTTCTTCATACTTAGAATAACCATTAATGGGCTTGCCACAAACAACTTAGTCTCTCAATACCACCACCTCAAGGTCAACCAACTGAGAATCCTCCACCTGCAGCACCAGAGATGAATGCAATGTCATCTAAAAAAGAAAACCTTTTCCCAAAAATTCTCTAATTTCCTGATTTAAGGCTGAATTTTCTTCCACAACTCTCCAAGAATAACCAAATTCATGCACTACATCGATACATGACATCCTACTCAATGGGACGGTCACAAAATTCCTCTATCCAAGTATACACAAAATTTTGAAGTCATAATCCTATAATAACTCCATCCATCGATTTTGGAGTAGGTTCAAGTCATGTTAGGAGAAAATATACCTCATGCTCTTATGATTAGTGAATAAAATAAAACACTAGCCAATGAGGTAATGTATCTGCAAGGTCAAGGAAAAACCCACTGCTACCAACTCAAGATCATGGGAGGCATAATTACGTTTATGGGGATGAAATTGCTGACACCCATAAGAAATGGCCAATCTATGTTGTATTAGAACATAGCCTAGCCCTAGATGCAAAGAATCATAGAAAACCATGAATTGAACTCCTTGTTCTTGCAGAAAAAGAATTGGAGTGCTGAACAACTTCCCTTTGAAATACTCAAAAAATGGTTGACACTGATCAGTCAATACGAATGTTTGATCCTTTATAGTCAATGTTGTTAGAGGGGTTGAAACCCAAGAGAAATCATTTATGAACCTCCTATAATGTCATAAGATACCATGTAAACATCGCACCTACCCAACTGTCTTGGGGGATACCCAATCCAAAACTATTTCTACCTTCAACGGATCCACAACAACTCCTGACTAGGTCACAAAATTTCCTAGGACAATAGTCTTCTTTATCCCAAAACTCACAATTAACAACTTCCTAAAAAATAGTTGTAGATGTAGAACTCCCAAAATGTCACATTGATTCTATTCCTTCTCCTTCTCGTCCATGGAGTACACAAGGATGTCATTGATGAAAACTACCATGAACATATCCAAGAATTCATGAAACATTACATTCATCAACCCCATGAATACAACTAGAGAATTCCTCACACCAAACGATATCACAACAAACTCGTAATGCCCATGACGACAATAAAAAGAAGTGGTTTGGATATCCTCATCCTTCAAACACATCTATGGATATCTTGACCACATATTGATCTTTAAGAACAGACTTTATCCACTCAGTTTATCAAACAAATCATAAATCTGTAGAAGAGAATAGAGGTTCTTCACTGTTACTTAGTTTAAGCGATAATAATCGACACACACCACTAAAAATCCATCATACTTCTTATCAAAAAATGGTGCACCCCATAGTGACACAATCATCCAAAAAACCCACACTAGAATAGACCATTGAGCTATATACACATCTCTCGTAACATAGAATGTTCCATCTTATAGGGAAACATTGAGATAAGAAACACACCTGGCTGCAACTTGATCCCAAACTCCATCTCCTGTAAAGTGGCTATTGCTCAACCTCTTATATAAATTCATCCTGGTACTCTTCCATGACCAAGGTAAACATAGATGGATAATCCTCCGATTAACTCTACATTAAATTATACATTAAGGAGAATGAGGACATAACATGCTCTTGACCCATATAAGGGTCTTTCTTGCTAACAAAAATTGAATGCTCTCTACTATCATTGAACTACACTACCTTCATCCTTAAGAAATCCATAATAGATTGCACAAAATACAATCAATTCATTTTATGAATTGCATCATATGGTTGTATTTGTAAACATAGGAAATATCACTAAGAGTAGTTCTACCCCCAAAACTAGATCAGAGTCTCTAAATACTTCAAAATAGTCATATCGGCCTCCAACCAGTGTAGTAAACCCCAAGAGAACTGGAAGCCTCTCTACCTCATGTCCCAAAGAATGGAAAAGGGAAGGTGATATGAAGGAATTCATCACTCGTAGATCAAACAAGGCAAACACCCAAGTAGAAAAAATTAAAATGGGACCTTTAATGACATTTAGCTTGACTAGTGCTTGCAATGATAAAGCATGTAGTTGACCACAACCAGATCCGTAGATTCTCTGACCCTGATGACAACCACCACCACGACTGTAGTATTCTCTCTAAATATGGGGAAAATATCATGGATTTACTATGCCTACCCCATCTGATATCTGTTAATCCAAGTATAGTGAAAACTGTTGTTGTTGCCTGGGATGAAACTGCATCAATGGAGGAACCTGAAGCAGAACAACCGGTGCATGCTGATTGCTTTGGATGTTCGGGAACTCTCATTTCTAAATACCTCAAACACCATAATAAAAACAAGCTCTCGATCCCTTGGAATAGGTTTGAGAGATGTGACCCTTGGAGAAATGAGGTACTGAAGGATGGGACCTACCCCTGGCTTATCGGAAGCTCTTCTACCCTAAAAATTGGCAACCCTTGACCATAAATCTACTTCATGAGGAATCCTGGAGACTCCCCTATCATGAAGATCTAGTTCTGGATAAAGTTATCTCAATGATCCCTTCCCTTTCCAACACCTCATGAAATTTCTTCAGTATAAATGGGGTGAATTGGAACTGGATCTGAGGACACAAAGCCTCCTCAAAATGCTTCACTTTGGCCTCCTCATCTAGAAAATGGTCAGTAGCATAACGTAGAAGGTTCCTAAAATAGATCCAAAAATCTCACACATTAGAGATTCATTGAAGAAGGGTAATCTGCTTCTGGAAACTTTCCACCATCGTGGTCAAAGAAACAAACCCATATTTAAACTTCTCTCTGAACACCTCCCATGTGATTTCCAAATCCTCATAATCTTTAATGAATAAAAATAACTACTTCTTCACTACCCCAATTCACATAATCATATCCAATGAAACCAAGTGATCTTTCTGAGAACAGATCACACTGAAAGATAGCTCACCCTACACCAACTAGTCTTATGTGATTGCATCTGAAACGAATCCCTTGTACTTCTGCAGACATTGGCATGGAAAATCTCATAGTGTCCTCCTCCATGTTTCGTCTTCATCAACCTTTACTCTATTGTGATCGCCTCCCATAACCTGCTGAATATCTTCTGCATGAACCAGATGAGGAAGATGACCTGGAGCCATACCTACAAAATAAAAAACATTTAGAGCACCTAAATCTCGAATATAAAAGACTATGAAATTAATTATTTGTTCTATTTTATTTTTTTAGGTTAACCTATCCCAAGGTCTACCCATACAAACACAGGTGCAATGAAAAATGATTCATGATCATTTCCAAGTTCTCTACACTGCAACAAGTATCACGATGTTTAATAGCCACTATAAACTTAAAGGTCCATGAAAAAAACCACAAGGGGGCCCCAAATACCTATGTCTCATCTAGTATCCAATGTTTATAACACTTGCAAAAAAATGACTGACATTGTTTCCCTGCCAACCCATGCAACCTCACATGTGTTTAACTCCAAACTTCATCCTATCCTTCAATCTCCCTTTGATACCACTTTGTCATGACCCCCCTACCCACAATGTGTACCCCTATTGGTCCGAAAATGCGAGAAAATAGATAAGGACACCCCGAGTCCCACCTCTAATAGGCCCCTGGTTAGTGACTAGAACTGAGGGTATAAAAAACACATAGATGGATGACATTAACCTCTAAGAGAACACATGTGATAGAGAGAGATAAGACAGACACCAACCAACTCCATCTCAGTATGCAATATAAATGAAACCCAAGTACGTGTATGTGATTCTATTAAAGAACTAATATAACTGAAAATGAAAAGTGTAAGTATCCATAGAAAGTAAAACAACAGCAACCACGAAGCCCGAATATCTTCTATGAACCCCAAGATGGTAGTACCATTCTGATCTCCAACTCACTCCAAGTGACAAGGAAAAAATAGTTTATATAATTTAGGGTGAGTATAATAGTATATTCACTAGGATCCTCTTTGGAGCCTCTCATGCAACATTAATGAAATCATGCTAAAGCGTAGTGAACAATAAGTGAAACCAACTCATCACCAGAACATGTAAACTATGTTACCAACCTCACCATGGATACTTTCACCATTTATTGAATACAAGAGTATATAATATAACAAAGAATATCTGGGGTACCCTACTTCTAGTTCCCCACTATTTTTCCAATTTCCCCCAATAAAGCATGTCCTGAGGATCTCTCTCTAAATAGATTGGCCCAAAGTCACCTGGGCGTGAACCACAACATGAACCTCATGCAACACAATGGATTTACCTCAGACACCTGGGAGAAGCACTGCACCGTCCACACAACTAAAGGTAACCAGATAGTTTTTGAGATCCACCACAGCCCATATAATGTGTATCAATCATTAGGTATTATACATCAAGCCAATACAAAACATACCCTAGTAAGGATCCTCAAGCCATCACAACCTTTATACATCATTCCTACAGTGAAGATTAGGAAACTATATCCAGAATGTATGTATGTGAAATAAAAACATGCCATTTTATCCCTCTACATGCATATATAGAGAAAAATAATTGTCGTTCATACTAGCACATGTAACTACAAAGAGAAGAGAGTAGGGACCAAAGGGGAAGTCAACCATCCATCCTCCCACTAATATATAAGGGAAAACACCCTAGGGCTCTGAATACTTAGGGTGTTAGTATCCCAAATCAGAAGGGTGGAGTGGCATATGGAAACAAAAAAAGTACAGAATATAGTATAGCTCACAACAACACTATGGGCATAACCTAGTCTTAGAATCAATTGCATCTAAGGTCTCTCGGTCACCCAACTGCCACTGTTAAGACTAGATATCCTATAAGTACACAACCATTTAAAGAGATTTATTAATCAGTTTATCCCATTTTATTAGTTTAACTTTATGTTAATTCATTAATTAAACATTAATTAACCATTATCATTTTCGGAATTCCATTATTTTATAATCACAACAAAGATCCATGCTATCCAGGTATAAATAAACCAAGTCCACAACTACTCAGAAACATATAATTAACACAAAATCCCCACAAACTCCAACCACATTGATTCAAAATCATTTATTCAATCATTTATTAACAGCATTATTATTTTCCATATTCATAGGCATTCTTGAATAGAAATTATAATCTACTAACCATAAGGGGCTCAAAACAATGATTATATGAACTACCAGTCGAGTCTCTACAACCTATAGCAGAAGAATAGACCCATCCATCCTTAAATAGGGAAATCATGTGGAATACCCCATTAGACCTCACCTATTTTAGAAGGAGGTTAAGAAAGACCAGCTGCCTCCAGCAGTGGGGAAAGTAAATCAGATAAACAAAAAAAATAGTAATAATTCAACATTCAAAACAATGGTAAAGCCTATCTTCAACCCGTTCCATCATCCCAAGTGTCCTCCGAGACACCCACATGCATAAACCGCTACATCTCACCACTCCAGAAATCAACTACTGCCACAACCACTAGGCCTCCCTTCCCCCCCACATACCATAACAGACCTCTAGGCTCAACTATCCTAGGCTCACACCACAACAAAAGTAGTAAGAAACAAACAACAAATCAACTGGTATCTTCACCCGAAAAGCAATACATTCAACCTTCACACAAAATGATCTCTCACGAATCCACACATAAGGAACTTGGCCTTTACATAATGTGGGATAATTAGACACAAAAATGAATTATATTTATTACACAACCAAGGATACAACACCACACACAACTCCTACGTAAAGGAAGGAATGGTTCAAGCATCCCTCACCAGGGGAAAAAATGGAAGTACAAGGGAGGAATATATCTCGAACCTTTGGAAAATATAAATTAAGCAACAGTTTAAAATACACTAGATTTTCCATTAAAATGTGATCTATCAAAGATTACATAGTTTGACCAAGTAAAGGCATCCTGTCATATAGGAAAACATATATTGGAGTAGAGGGCTTTGAATAAGACTAAAAACCCTTAAATTAAGTATTGGAATTTATTTTATTTCAAAGATAACGTTAAAAGGCTGAAATTTTATGAAGTTGGAAACACTATTCATGAATCGTCGCTACTGTTGGAACGAGCTACCATCACCATTGGAAGAGTCAATGTTGTTATTGGGTCGAGTTGACATCACTGTTGGATGAGTTTCCTCCACCATTGGAACGAGAGACCATCACCATTGGATGAGTCCTCGCCACCATTGGATGAGTCGTTTCCACTACTGGAACGATCTACCATCACCATTGGATGAGTCACCCCCACCATTGGATGAGTTAAAACCACCATTGGATGAGATACCCCCACCGTTGAACGAGTCACCACCACCATTGGATGAGCTATTTCCACCATTGGATGAGTCACCACCACTATTGGATAAACTACTCCCACCATTGGATGAGTCACTACCACAATTGGATGAGCTACCTCCACCACTAGATGAGTCATCTCCACCCATGGACAAACTACTACCACTATTGGAAGAGCTACCATTCTAGAAACACTGTTAACAAAATAAGAAAATTTTGAAAAGTGTTGTAATAAGCCATCTTGACCTCCCAAAACACCCCAAACAACGAATTTCAAAAATGAAATTGATTAGGGAGGTCTGTTCCATTACATTAATTGTGATAAAAATTTGGGTAGTGCAATTTTTTGGTTTGTTAAAGTAAATTCATCTTTTGTGTACCCAACTATCTACTAAGGAATGTTCCGTGAGGATATCTCTTGTAAATGATGTAGTTGTTTGTGACCTATGGGAGAGATTACATGCATGTTCTCTACCTATAAGTGTCCATGGGATGGTGTAATTGTGAATTTTCATGAAAAGAAGGGTTGCGTGAATGAGATATTGACACTTCAACATCCAGATGTCCATCCCCAAAATGGGAGGGGTGATTTTTTATTTATAGTCAATTTTTCTAGCCAGGTGCAAGGTCATGAAACTTCAACATTATCGCACTATTTGTGGCCATTTTGTGAAGGTATGGATGTTTGTATTTTCATTCCTTTTCCACCAGATATCAATCACATAAAGTTGAGATTTAAGGAATTCATTCTCACACATTTTACTTTGGTTACAATATTGGCGGTTTCACATGTGTAAGAAGTTGTGTGTGACCTTTACCCTTGGTTTTTGAGGGATTTTCCAACATCTACGTATGTTGAGGTGTTTAATGTCTACTTTATCACATAAGTGATTTTTCTAACAAAATTAAGAGTTGAATGAAAATTTTCGAAGATGCATGTAGTCATAACATTTTCTCTAGAATAGTCCCATAGGACATGTTTAACCTTTAATTTAGTAAAAAATGAGTCCGGAAGATTGAGACTCATTTCTAGCACTAACACTACCATTTTAGTTCCTTATAATCAGAAAAAAAAATGTTTGAAAAATGTGATAAAACATAAAAAAATTCATGTCTAAGATATTATCACAGAGTTAAATGAAATATTAAATGATATAATAAATAATGTAAATTCTCAAGGAACTCCTACTCCTTAACCTGATAAATCACTAAAATTCATAGAATTATACATTCAAAATAGAGCTTAATCTTAGCAGATATACATAATTAAACTCAAGTTAAGGATATTAAGATAAAATGTAATGACCCAAAATTTTATCAATAAAAATTATATTCTTATAATTATAATATATATTATAAATCACATAAAATAAAAAATAGGACTCAATACAAGATTTATAAATGATGAATGAGGGAAATAACAAGTATTTATTTAAATTAAGGAACCATAAACAATGGAATAACAACATGGCCTGTGGAATAGTAATGTGACCCTTAAGAATAGTAACCGGCCAATAAAATAGTAACCTATTTTATGAAATTATAAATAAAATTTATCTATATTATAAGAGGAAATATAATATAATAATATAATAGTATAAGTAATTAAATGTTTTGAAAATGATAAATTAAGTGTTGGTACTTTTATAAAACATAATTTTTTATTTATAGTTTTATAATTAATAAAATGATTTAAAACAAAATTTATATTTCATAAAAATAGAATCATAAATTGATATTTTTATTTTCTTAGGATTATAAAATAAGTTAATGAGACCGTAATAAATTTTCCAAAGTGTTATAAAATCAGTTATAATTTTAAAATCCGTTTATTTGTAAATGTTAATTTGATTTAAAAATTTAAAATTTTCATATTTATAAATTTTTTTTCATAAAATATAGTCCATTTTTGAATTCTACATGTCAATAAATTGTTAGAGTTAATTTTTTATATTTTTCTAAAATATTTGAATTTATAGTGAATAACGAAATATGGAAATTTACGGTATAAGGTATAAAAATGCATTTTCAGTCATTCTTGAATGATGGATTATGTAAGTGGCCATTGATTTGAACTCACATGAATTAGTTAATTTATTTATCCATAATAATCCACACTATTCATATTTTTGTGCTAAAATAATTAACTAATGGATTAAATAATTAATAAACACCCCTACTCTCCAATATAAATACCACATATTTCCTCAAACCAAAAAATCCTTTAATCTTGTCCAAATTCTACCCAAAACACATCCCACTTCTTACCCCAAGTCCAAGATCCCATGTTCTCAATAAATTACCAAAATAAAGTGCATCAAGGAAGTTCTCAAGGAGAATAATTCAAGAGGTAAATATATCTTCCCTTTTCATTTAATTTCATTATAATTTATTTTCTTTTCTTAATATCTCTTTACCTACCCTTATCCAAGTAACATGTTAACTACATTTTATCACATACAATGTAATTTTATTATTCTAATCCAATAATCCATTATCATTTATTTTTCCACCATTTTTTGTTCTAAAAATGAAAACATTATCTGTGATATGTTAATTTATCACATTCCAGGATGATGAGTTTTAAATTTCCTTTATCGCCTTAATGGATGACCATAAAACCATTTTTATGGTAAAAATAGTTTTTAATATTTTTATTACATTTTTTTAATGTTTTGGAACTAGTATATATTCATAATATTTAATGAAAGAGTAAAACTAGTTCGTGATGATCGAGAAACTACCAAATTATTCTAAACGATTATCATTAACGTTTTATCAAATGATTAATACTCATACCATAAAAAATGTTAGAAAATAAAAAATAAAATGGTGGAATTTTATTAATAATATATAATTTCAATTATGGAAAACTCTTCCCATTCTGCATGATCATTCATACATGTATACAAATGAACTGATCATGAAAATGAAGGAAATGAACAATCCTGAATGATGAAATTGTATCTTATAACTCAAGAAAAATATATAAATTAACTTAATAAAATTATACCTAATATAATACATTTAGAAAAGGATATTAATTAATTAATTTATTTATTTTATTTGGTTATCTAGGAAATTAATTTCAAGTGTATAACACTTTCGAACATAAGGTAAGAGATTCTTTCTAAACCTCCATTTTTTCCTTGAGGATACATGTTCTCTATCATTTACCTAGTGTAAATTTTATTTATTTTTATAAAATTCTTAAAAATTGTGTTTATATATTCCATACTCATGTATCTAGATCAGTACATTCTTCGTTTATGGGGAAATACATGATGTAAAAAGTTACCCTTCTTTATTCTTTCTGATAATCAAACCTGATTAAAAGGAACTACCTAATTTATCATCCATTTTTTTCTGCACTCAATAAAATGTTTTTATACACCATTATTTTTATAAAATCTCACAATTTATCATGAAAATATATTTTGGTTCTTTTCTCATTTTATATAAAATATAATGCATTTTCTACTTCAAATACTCATTAATATTTTTCTTAAACCACACTATTTTTTTATTTCTACGGTTTCTTAAACACTCTTTTTACACATTTTCACTTGAGTTTGAAATAAATTATCATTAAAATACCTATTTTTCATAATTAATTTCCACATATATTTTAAATCCATTATTTCATGGAAATTATTTTGTAATTCCCGTTTTTGTAACTTTTGACATGATTATGATACCTAATTCCTTCCATTGGTAACCCTTATGTTTATGTTTGATTACATATATATAATTATTAATGTGGAACACATTTTTAAGAACATATTATTATATGTTCACATAGATATTAATCTAATTAAAAGGGTAATTTATAGTCTAATGAGACGTCATGTGCAGCTGTCTTTGTGGATAGCCTTGGCTCGTGCTCCATGTGAAACGGTCTTGGTGGTCAACATTGACTCATGATAAAACCTGTGAAATGAACCTTGACTCATTCTTACATCAAATTTTATGTTTCTTCCACATTACTATTATTCCATGATTACATGATCCCATGTTCTATATTTTATGCTTCCATATGTTTATTCCTATTCCATGCCCTTTTAGGTCCTCATGTTATGACTTATAACCCATGTTATATGCTTTATTCTTATGTTTTTCCTTAATAAATTTTTTATATTATCCTTTTTTCATGTATTACCCAAGTTATCATATGATTATGTAAGTTCCCAAAGGGTGTTAGGTGCTCATTATGAAGATTAAATAAAATATTTTTTTATTTTGTTTTCATGATTTCTAATTATATATCTAATCTTCCAAATAAACAATAATTTTAAATCATTGGTATGTATTTGAAGGAAAATTATGCTTAAAGTCATAAAATAATATATTTAAAATGATATGCCCATTAGAGTTGGTATTAGAGGATGGTGTAGTTATTTTGGGAGATAAGGACTAGAGCACTTTAGTAAGAACCTTAGGGATAATTCTATCTCTATGGATAACCTAAATTGACACTTAAGGAATCACAAGTTAGTATATAATTTTATTGTGTATACATTTATATTGAATGTTTCTTTTTTATATGATTATTAGCTATGTATTCAAGCACCCTAAGATTACATTCTTTTTCATAGTTAATGGATGAAAGTAGGAGAACCCATGTCAATTGTCAAGGTGATAGGGAATGTGATGATTCCTATACTAAAATTCCAAATATGATGGGAATAATTACTCTAAAAATCAAGACAATAATTTTTCATTAGGATAATGTTATGAATAATTACTTGAATTACATGGAACTCCATCATTCTCATATGAAATAGAAAGTTGCAGTCTAATCCTTTATGTGATAAAGGCCTCACATTTTAATTGGATCATCCAATCACCTCCTTTTATAATAGTGTATTAACAATATTGAAAAGATATTCCTTTTCCTCTAGTGATCAAAAGAGGATAAAGTTGTGATGGCAATCTATCATTTTGATGGGGAAGCATATTAGGCTAGAAAATGATCAAGCATATGATGTAAAAGGAGGAAATTAATTCCATGGAATGTTAATATTTCATGAAAATATATTTTAATAAATATTTTCCCAAAACATTATCTCTTAAGATATAGAGGGAGTTCCTTAATCTGAAGAAATTAGAAGATGCGTTTATCGGAGCAAATAAAGCAAACTTTACAAGACTTGGCCGATATGCCTCTCGATTTTTCATGAACACCAAAATTAAGGTGGGTCACTTATTTAGTGCAGTAAATCCAAGTATATTGAATGAATTGGTGATTAAATAGTTTGAAAATTAGGAATATATTGTCCATAATTCCCTCAAGGTGGAATTGGAGATCATAAACTGTTAGTGGGCTCATGGGACTAGAGATAAAAAGAGGAAAATAGAGTTTAATATGGGTGGATCAATAGATAAATCCCATGCTGGAACAAAAAACCAATATCCAACATATTGATATTGTGGGAAGAAGCATCCTGGGAACTATATAAAGGGAACCATGAAATGCTTCAAATTTGGATGAATAGGGCATTTGGCTAATAAATTTCGAAGGGATATGAAGAATGCCACTAATTTGGAATAAAAATGAAAGGTTAACATCATAAATCATCTAGTATTGAAGTGTTTAAACTCTATGGAAAATGGTAATTATGAAAACCATTTCCCTAATCTGATGGTTGTTAGAGGAAACAATCAATAATTACCTCTATGGAGTAAGGAATGGAATATTATATCACTACTACTATGGTGGATCCTGAAAATGGTGTGGTGATAGGTACCGTGTTTATTCATTCAAGAATCATGAACATACTGTTTGATTCCAATTCTAGAGTTACATTTATATCTTTCAAGATTAGTATATCTTTTCAAACACCACAAAAGATATGGAGTTTGAGTAATATGTGATGATAAAAAAAAGATAAATTATTGAATCCAAAGTATATAAATCCACCTTGGTTAATATTTTTGGAATAAACCTCCCATCAAATATTGTTTTACATTCTTTGGGAGAGTTTGATGCTATATTGGGAAATTATTAGAAATCTTTATACAAATCCATCATTGATTTTTCAGAAAGGAAGACCCCTCTTCACATCCCAAGAAATCATATAGTTCTATAAAAGTGTAAGTATATGGATTAATCTCCATCACAATAATCATCTCAGTTGTGGATATTATTACGTTTTGAGCAATAAATTCTACCTCAAATGATCAAGAAAACGGAGAGAATCATGCTTGATTGAAAGACCATTTTGAGCGACTACACTGATGTGTTCCCTGAATAGTTTTTTGGACTTCCTCTTAATAAAGTGGTTGAGTTCTCAATTGAAATTGTTTATGTATATCAACCTATATAAAAGGAAACTTATAGAATGGACAGAGTTGAGCAGGAATAACTGAAGAAGTAGTTACAAGAGAATCTGGGCAAGGGTTTTATATGCCTGAGTGCATCACCCTAGGGTGCAACAGTCCAGTTCATAGAGAAGAAGGATGGATCAATATTCCTGTGTATTAATTATCAGGAGATAAATAAAATTAATATAACGAAAAAGTATCCCCTACTGCTAAAAAAGGGATATTTGGGGACCCTTCTATGATAAAGGAAATCAAAGACTGGTTAGGACCAACATTTTCAATGTAGATCCATAGTTTCTTTTGGGTTGGGTGGGTATTATTGAAAATTTTTATATAACTTCTTATAATTTTCAAACACACTATCCAAGATGACTCATAATGGAGAGAAGTTTTTACAGACTAGTGAATGGGAATGCTACATTAAAAAGTTGAACATGAGGCTTATCACTGCACTAGTGCTCACACTACCAACAACTAGGGAACTCTCTATGGTGTACATCGATGAATCAAATAAGGAATTAGGCTATATACTGATGAAAAATGAAAAATTGATATCGTATACTTAAAGGATTTTGAAAATTCATTAGGAAAACAATCCCACACATGATCTAGAGTCAGAATATATGAACTTTGCATTGAAAATATAACAGCATTATCTCTATGGGGAGATGTGTGAGATATATACTGATAATAAGAGCATAAAATATATATTAACATATAAGGATATTAATATGAACCAACGAAGATGGTTAGAGATCATCATGGACTTTGAATTCTCAATCCACTACCATCTTGGTAAAGAAAATAAGGTGGCTGAATCTTTATATAGAAAGGATCCAACATCATTATCAGTAATGATAATTGAGAAAGATCCAATATTCTTAGACCATAAAAGGATGAAGATGGTAATTGTTAATAAATTAATATAATAAATCCTTTTTCAAATTATTTCTTAAGCATACCTTATGGAGAATGTAACAACTGGGTCCCGATGACAGCACAAACACCTCGCCTTAACATGGTCATCAAGTCCTGGCACACAAGGTACCACCAATTCCCCATAGACATGTGGTCCCTACCCTGGGGCCTACCCATGTGCCCAAACAGTCCATCTGAATAATGATAGTCTCCACATTGACATCACATACACCCCACCTTAACATTGTTGTTTGTTCCATGCCCGCCAGGTACCACCGGTTTCCCCACAAACACGTGGTACCCACCGTTGGGCCCAAACATGTGCCTGAATGGGTCATCTGACTAATAATAGTCCCCAAAGGCCAAAAAATGTCCTTTATAGTGTGTGTTTTCCTCAGTCACGCAGACCCTGTAAAACTTCCTAGAAGTTCACCCATCTAGTTCACTACTCCAAGACATGTACTCTTAACAATGGAGTTCTAATCAGGCAAGCCCTCGAAAAGGAATTTTCACCTTGTGGACATGTGTCATATAATTTATTCATTTAACCCTTTATCATTCTGGGGCACACATATCAACCCAAGAAGTGCAACTCATTAAGTCTGGGTTTCTCCTCTGATACCAAATGTGGAAACTCGGTCCCGGTGACAACAGAGACACCCCACCTTAACATGGTTGTCAGGTCCTGGCCCGCCAGGTACCACCAGTTTCCCCACAAACATGTGGTCACCACCCTGGGGCCCACAATGTGCTTGAACAGGTCATATGACTAATGATAGTCCCCACAGGCCAACACATGTCATTTCTAGTGTTCTTTGTCCTCACTCCTACACACCCAAGGAAACATCCTAGAAGGCCACCAATCATGATCACTACTTAAATCAAATAATACTTAACTATGGAGTTCTAATCTGGTAGGATCATGAAATTTATGGTGTACCATGTTGACAAGAGTCATATAATTTAATAATTTAACCCTTTATCTTTCTGGGGCGTTACAGAGAAAATAAAGATGCTCAAAGAAATGATGTGGTAATTCAAAAGAAGGTGGAATCTATCAGAAACGAGAAATAATCAGAGTTCCAAATGAATGAGGAATAAATCATGATATTTGGGTCATGACTATGTGTTCCATAAAATAAAAATATAAAGAAAGAACTTCTGAATGGAACACAAAACTCAACATTCTCTATTCACTTAGGGAGCACAAAAAAAGTATTGAGAACTTTGAGAAAACTATTGGTGGGATAATACGAAGAAGGATACCACTTAATATACATAAAAGTTATTGATATGCCAGTAAGTTATGGTTGAAAGGAAAAAAGTCTAAAGGGATGTTACAAACATTACCCATACAAACCTGGAAATGCGAAAACACCACCATGGACTTTGTCACCATAATTCTAATGAAATCTATATGAAATAATTCTATATGGGTTGTTGTGGATTGTATTACAAAGATAGATCAATTTATCAAAATTTTATATAAATTCTATATAGATAAAATTCCATGAATATACATCAGAGAAGTGGTAAGGCTGCATGGAGTGTCACTATTGATTCTATCTGATCGATATCCGAGATTCACCTCCAAGTTCTGGAAAATCCTTCAACATGCTCTATACCCTAAGCTAGACTTTAGTATGACCTATCATCCTCAAGTTGATGTCCAATATATGTAGACTATTTAATAAATAGAGTATTTTTTTGAGAGTCTGTTTTATGGACCTCAAGGGAGGACGAGACCAACAACTCTCTTTGGTCATGTTACCATACAATAATAGTTTTCAATCGAGCATCCAAACAGATCCATAGAAATCCCTTTATGGGAATAAATTCATACCGCTTTCATGATGTTAATAAGTTAGTGAATGTAAGATTATAGGAAATTAAATGGCCTATGAAATGGTAGAAAAGGATAAATCCATTTAGCAACATATCTGGGAAGCCCAAATTTGACAGAATAGTTGTACAGACAACCATCAATGAGACGTAGAGATTAATGACAAAGACATAGTATTCCCCTACATATCTCTATTGGATATGATCATGAGATTCGGGAAGAAGGGAAAGCTAAGTCCCATGAACATCAGTCCCTTAGATATTCTTGATCATGTTGGAGTTATTGAATACCAACTAGCAATTCCACCACCCATGTCTCATGTACACAATGTATTCCATATACCCCTCTTGAGGAAGTACATACCTGATCCCTCACATCTACTAAATTCATAGGTGGTACCGTTGGAGAACGATCACTCTTATGAGAATCATCTAGTGATGATCTTATATCATAGAGATAATTTTATATAAAACATGACCACTCACCGGGTCAAAGTAATATGGCGGGACCATAAGTATGAATAGGTAACGACCCAAAATTTCAAGGGTGAAATTTCATAAGGGGGGAGAGAGAATGTAACCAACCAAAAAAATTTCAAGAAAAATTCACTTCTTATAATTATCTTATATAGTATAAGTCAAATAAAATAATATATATCAAACAATAAAAACATTATAAATGAAGAGTGAATTAAATAAGAAGTATTTTTTGAAATTAAGGAACCTAAACCAATGGAATAATATCATGAACTATGGAATGGTAATGTAACCCATAAGAATAATAACCCGAAAAATAGAATAGTAACCTCACCTATGAAATTATAAATAAATTTTAACCATCTTATAAATTAAAATATGATATAATTATATCATAGTATAAGTTAATAATTTTTTTGAAAATGATAAACTAAGTATTAGTATTATTATAAAACATAAATGTTTATTTAAAATTTAATAACTTATATAATGATTTAAAAGAATATTTTTTTCATAAAATAGATTCATAAATTGATATTTCTTTTTCTTATAATTATAACCAAATTTTACGATTCCTTAATTAATTCTTAAAAGCGTTATAAAATAATTTAAAATTTTATAATTAGTATTTTTTAGTAAATGATGATTTAAATTAAAAATTAAATTCCTAAAATTTTGAAAACTATTTTCATAAAATAGAGTCAATTTTTTAATTGAACACATAAAAAATGGTTAGTATTAACTAATTGTATTTTTCTAAAATTGTTGAATTTTTGGTGAATAGTGAAATACGATAATTTATAGTATAAGATAAATAAATTCATTTTGAAGTCAATATTGGGTCATGTATCATATAAGTTGACATTGGTTTAAAATAAAATAAATTAGTGACTGTATATATTCACAATAATCAATACTATTTATGGTCTTGATAAATAAAATAATAAACTAAGGAATTAAATAAAAAAACACCCTTGTCCTCAACTATAAATTCCACCCCTCACCACATCTTTTCCTCAGACCTATTAGGCCATGAAGGTTGTAAAAATTATTCTCAAACCTATGTAAAAGTCTCTAAAACATATCATAGAACCTTTAATAATAATAAAACACTAAACACAAGTTCCTAATGGATGTTCTCAAAGAGAATAAAACAAGAGGTAAGACCCTCTTTCCTTTTCTTTTAATTTCTTTCCAATTTCTTATCTTTTGTTATTCTATCCTCAAATCCACTTATAAAAATTGAATGGTAACTAAAATATATCAAATATACTAGAATTTTATTATTTTAATTAAATAATCCATCTTAATTTCTTTCCACTCCCCATTTTTTCAAAAAATGAAAACATCATCTGTGATGTGTTAATTTATCACATTCAAGGGAAATGAGATTTAAATTTCCATTACAACCATCAAGGTTGATCATAAAACCATTTTTATGGTAAAAAATATTATAATATATCTATTATATCTGATTTAATGTAATAGAACTAGTATTTATACATAATATTAAATAATAGAGAAAAACTAGTCTGTGATATCTCAATTTGTATCTTATAACTCATTAAAAAGCTATAAATGAAATTAATAAAATTATAATAAATACAATACATCTAGAAAATGATATTAATTTATTAATTTATATATTTATTTTTATTATTCATGAATTTATGTTCAAGTGCATAACAATTTCAGACATAAGTTAATGGATTATTTCCGAATGTCTTTTTTTTCTTCGGGTTACGCTTTATCAATCTTTTACCCAATTTAAATCTTCTTTATTTTTATATAAATTTTATATAATTATGTTTATATGTCCCAAAATCATTTATCCATAATAGTAAATCCTTCTTTTATGGGGAAATACATTTTAAAAAGTCTCCCTTCTAAATTCTTCTTGATAAGTAAGTCCAATTAAAGGAAACTACCCAATTTCTCATCCATTTTCGAGTGAACTCTAAAATATGTTATAAGAAACTATTATTTTTTATAAAATAACTCATTGTATTATGAAAATATATTTTATTTAATTTTTGTTTTTATATAAATATCATTTCTTTCTGCATTAAATACTTTTTATTATTTTCCCTATACTGCACTAAAATGTTTTATTTTTAATGTATCTTAAACACTCTTTTTATATTTTTTCACTTTTTTTTGACATAAATTTTTGTGATTTACTACAATATTACCTTATTAATATCTATATATGTTTTAAATAAATTCTTTTTTGGACACGATTTTGTTATTCCCTTTTTATACCTTTTGACATGATTATAATACCCAATTCTTTCAATGTGTAACCATTATATTTATATTGGATTCCTTATGTATGATTATTTATGTGACCCACATGCTTGTGAAAATTTTATGTTGGGTGAACCCATATATCACTCAAATTAATTGGGTATTTTGTTTTCTCATGAGATACCATGTGAAACAGTCTTGGTTGTTTGTCTTGGCTCATGCTTCATGTGCAACGTTCTTGGTGGTTATCCTTAAATCAAGATCATCAATGTGTAATGGCACTTGAATCATACTTATTTAAAGTTTTATGTTGCCTAAAAATTAATATGATTACATGATTATATGATCCCATGTTTTATATTTTATGCTTTCATATTTTTATTCTTGTTCCATTCCTTTTTATGTCACAATTTTATGCCTTCCAATGCATGTGTTATGCTTTATTCTTGTGTTTGTTCCTTTACTGGGATTTTCAGCACATCCCTTTGTTCATGTATTCCCCAAGTAATCATATGTATATGTAAGGTCTCAAATGGTATTAGGGGGTCATTATGGATATAAAATAAAATATGTTCTTATTTCAGTTTCATTATTTCAAATTATATATCTAATATTCCAAAGAAACTAGACTTTAGTGTCCTCAGTTTGTATTTGAAGGAAAATATTCTTAAATTCATGTAATAATTTGGGTAAAAAACTCGGTTCGTTATATAATATATCTGATAGATAATCTTATGATATCAAATGGATGAAATGAAAGACAAGGAAGTTTATCATAAGTTTTTCAAATAGAAGAACAATACATTAATATTTCATAATTTTAAATATGTAAATAAATTTTTGTAAATTCAATTTCCCAAATCATTTGATGATGAAGACTCATTTTTTTAGAATTGAAGAGAAAATTTTATTATTTTTTTACAAAATTTTATAAGTTCTATATAAAACAAGTTGTTTTAGGAAACCCATCTATAAGTAAAAAACATAGATGGGAACTAAAAAGAGTTTAGATTCTAAAAGTGAAAAAAATAAATCATATATCAATTCTGAATCTCCTATTCAAAAGGATAATAAAATATCTAAAATGAATTTCTTTAAGAATGTTTTTTATAATAATAAGACAAATAAATCTACAAAATTTACTTGTAGTTCTTTCAAAAACAAAAATATCCATTTATATATCGATTTAAAATTTGGAAAGTCTAATTTGAAGGCTAATTTTCTATTTATAGATCTAATATATTAGGTTAAAAAATTTATTATTCCTTATATGAATCTATATATGAAATTTTATTGTTGAATAATATATTGAATGTTTATCTACCTTTGAAGATAAATATAAATCCCTTAAAAAAAGTAATTCTATTAAAAACTTTATTGATGATTTAATCTATGAGAGACAAGTTTTATTTAATAAAATTTTTAAATTTAAATTCAATTTCACCAAATATATTTCTACATGTTGTGTTTATGATTAAAAACTACATGAATTATTAGCAGAATTAGACTATCTTAATTTTTTTTTACTAATCGGGTAAAATATATAAATAAAATAATTGGTAAAAATAAAATAAATAAATAAATGTATGGTATTGGAAGTAATAGTGATAATTTAACACAATACAAAAATAAATTTGTGTCTGGAAAAAGTAATATAAGAATTTATAATATTATCTTATTTAATTGTGGAATTTCAAAAAATTATTCTAATTATTGTAGTCTTATAAATCCTAAAATTAGTTGAATAAAATATGATCCTAAAATTAGAAAAACACCTATTGATAAATCAAAATTCTCTACCATATTTATGTGTATTTGTTTACCCAAATCAATAACAGAATAAAGTGTGGTGCCAAAAATTATTTGGGTCTCAAAAAATTCATTTGTTTGAATTTTATTACAGGGAGAATACTACAAGCACAAATGTATTAAATGGAAAATGGATGGTGTCTATTCCAGTTATATGAATGGTGAATTATCCATGTTTTAGTATCATTCTGAAGATGATAGAGGTTATGTCATTTTCAGTAACAATGCTAAAGAAAAGATCACTAATGTTGGTGCAATATGTGATCTGAATTCAATTCTTATAAAAAAAAATTCTATGATAAATCTTAGAAGCACAATTTACTATGTATCAATAAACTATATTATAATTATTATTATATTGGTTTTAATTATAAATATTGTTTTATTATTATAGATAAATTCATAGATTCTAATACACCAAGAAATAAAAATATTTCACTTTAGATCATTTTTCCATGTGTAAAGACAATGTAAACAGTTTGAATAAAGAAATTGATGAGTCTTGGATTTTTTTATATAAGGAATTTAAATTGTTATATTTTCCATTGAGAAATCTATAAAATTAAAATTTGATTTTGGTTGAGCCTCATATTAATTTGGAAAATAATAAACTATGTCATGCATGTCAAATTGGAAGGTAATAGGAATATTATTTTAAAATAATTAAAGATGTTACTATGACTATTCCATTAGAACTAATCCTTATGGATCCATTTAGACCTGGTAGATTTTGAGAATCATGAATACAATTCGTTTTCCTCAAAATAATGGAATTAAGAATACCTTATCATCCCCAAGAACACCTCAACACAATGGAGTTTTTGAAAGCCATAATAAGAATTTTCATTAAATTTTAGAACAATTTTATGTGAATATAGCATGCCCACTCAATTTTAGATTAAAAGTGCATAAAAAAGTTGTTATGTAAGTAATAGTGTTTTTATAAGGCCCATGTTAAATAAAACACTACATGAGTTATTTAATAATAGGAAACAAATGGTTTGATATATTAAATTATTTGGATTCAAAATTTACATCTCTAACAACAATGATAATTTTGGAATGTTCGAACCAAATTTCGATGAAGGAATACTATGAGATTAAACTACTACATCCAAATCTTATATAATTTTCGTTAAGAATTCAATTGATGTTGAAGAATCTACTAATGTTAATTTTAATTTAAGCTATCAATTTAATCAGAAAAAAGATTAAATTGAAAACCTAGGTGATTAAATGGAAAAAACATGACTTCAACATTTCTTAGTTAATAATAAGGGTAATGATTTCGAATATGATCAATCAAAAACCAGTTCTAAAGGGAGTAATTCTGAAGAACCTGAGAGTGTTCAATTTTGACATCCTAGAACCCTTAAAAATTATCCTTTATAAATATATATAGGAATAAATTATGTACATGTTAGGAATGGAATACTTTCGATAAATGTTTCATAGATTTTAGTCTTTCATTCCTAGTATAAAACGATAAATGTAGAATAATCTTTAGATGATTAGAATTGGGTATCTTCTATGCCCTAAGAGATAAAATATCTCAATAGCAGTAAGGTATGAGATTTATATAATAGAACTTTAGATAATTAAATGATTTTAACTTGATGGGTATTCACTAAAAAATAGGATGATCAAGTTGTACTCACTAAAAATAAGGCTAGATTAGTTATCCAATGAAAAAAAATTAAGAGGAATGAATCTGTTATGAAGAAACCATTTCCCAAATTTCTATATTATGGTCCATTAAAATCCTCTTAGCATATTCCACACACATAAACATTAAATTTTTTTAGATAGGTATTAAATCCAATTTTAAATGATTTTTATAGAGAATGTATAAGTTAAACAACCTTTAGGATTGAAAAACATAGATTTTCTAAAATAATTTTTAAACACATCAAATCCTTGTGTTTTCATAAACAAGAAATTATAGCTTGTCATGAAATATTTAGTTCCTTTTTTAGAAATTTTTATTAATGTGGGTTTTATATACCCCATGCTTTCCAATAAAAAATCAACAAATGATACTTTACTTATAAAAATTCCTATGGATAATGTTATTTTATAATCAATGGAAAAAACAATTATGCATTGAATTTTCAAAACTCAAGAAAAAAGAATTTGAAATTACTATGAAGGGTGATTGAAATTATTTTCCCGATTTTTAGATTTAACAAAATAATTTTGGAAATATTTTAAACTAATGAAAATTCATGCTTGAATAAAAATATTTGGACTTGAAAGTAGTAATAATTATTCAACTCTTATGAGTTGTAATATTAAGTTTAACTTTGATAAATATTGAAAATTAGTTGATAAATTGCTATATATTAGAATAATTGTGAGATTTATTTATCACAATTTATGTAGACAATACATTATGTTTTTAGTTTATATATGTGCAAATTTTAAATCAAATATAATTGAATATATTTTATTACTACAAAAATAATTTTAAGGTACTTGAAAGGAAAAATGATGTTATCATTTATTTTAAAAAAATACAACATAGATTTAAATTCATATTTAAATGATGCTTTTGTTGTGTGTAGTTTAGATAAAAAGAGTACAATAGGAACCTCACACATTCTTGAATAATATTTAGTTTCATGGTTATGTAAGATGATATATTATACTTCATCATCAATTGTAGAATATATATAAATAAGTTTGGTAGATGTTGTGAATAAATATTGTGGATAAAACACACCCTAGTGGATAATGGATCTATTTGTGAACATATACTAATCAAATTTGATAACACTATTACTAACATATTTTCAAAAAATTCCAACAAACCATTCAATGAAAAGGAACATATTTGTATGTCATCACTTCCTATGAGACCATACTCAAACGGTTGATATCTTGTTTTAATTATTTTATATATAAAATCCTTTATCAGACATTTTTATAGATCTATTTTCCCTTGATATAATTATTTTATTAAATTAGTGTTATGTTTTTACGATTTTAAATTATTTCACTCTATGTGAGTATCTTGAATAACCTAATTTAATGTTTTATCATTTTTTATAAATAAATATTTTTTTAATTTTTTTTTTAAAAAAATTTACCCATATTTTTCATTAGAGTTTCGTATTTATTTCATAAAATTTCATAAATTAATATTTTTATTGTGCTTTTTTTTATTACTTTTCACTCACCTTGTAGTGAACTTTTATTTATCTTAAAACAATGATAGTAAGTCAATCCTTCATGTGAAAACCATGGACCATTGAATACCTCATATTTTCTTTTTATAACCTCAAAACCTTCTTAATACCAATAATTTAAGCCTCTATTTTCTTTTATTGAACATGGTAAATACTAATATCTATTTCATTATTTATACCTATAGTTCATAGAAAATAAGTGTTGAGGAAGGATCTCAATGCTAGTGTTATCAATTTTAGTTGTTTAGATGTAACCAATAAGATTTCAAAGAATGTTGTGAATCCACAAAGGCTGGGAATTTTCCTAGGAAGAAAAGTAAACAAAGATCATTTATGAGAAATAAGTTTGTGTGTTTTATTAGCATACAGATATTCTCATTAGTGACAATGCATACTATATTCACATAGTTTCCAATATGAAAGTGTTTTTTATATAATCTGTTAAGATGGATATGGTATTTCATTATCCAAATTTGGGAAATTATGAAAATAGAACCTATCTTAATTTTATCAATGAGTTTATCCATCATAAAATCCATAACTATATTTTTTGTATTTTTGGATATTGAGAAGAAACTCATCATGGAACTTGATCCATAATAGAATTTTCTCAAGTAGTTTATCAAATTTTCAATTGCTCATAAATATGGTGAGTTTATGATGGTTTCCCTCCAGAATATTTCTTTGTTTTATTTGTTCTTAAGAGAGAAGTGAATCAATATATCAAGATATATTCTATGATACATGTTTCATCTATAGAATATGTTTTTGAACTACTATTCATTTGGATGAATCTTGAAACGAATATTTTTGAAAGATAAAGTTCCATTATATGATGTAATGACTTCCCAATTTCATGGTTTGAGAAATCGTGGAGCATGATTACTCTAGAGAACTGGGTACTTATAGAGTTTTCTATTAATAAAAAATTTTATGTCCATGATAATGAGGATATCAAATAATATCCTACTCCATATTAGGATGAGAATCAATGAGTAATCATTGTTGATAAAAGAGAAGAAGAAGTTGTTGTTAATGAACAACATAGACATCCCCTAGATAATCTATCAATTTATGATTAAATAGTAATTATAGTTGATATTTATAATGATATTAGGAAAAAATATTATTATAGGGATATCAAATCAGATGAAGGAGTTTAATTAGTTGTAAATCAGAATGTGGTTCAGACATCTGAAGTTGTTGTAGTCTCAACTCAAATACTTAAATATAAAAATATAGAAAACTTTATTTCTTGAGACATTGGGTATAATTTATAATAATAAAGAAGGATTTTATGTATCCATATCTATGGTTTTTTCTATTGAGTAAGGATAACAAAAATATATTACTATAGTTGTTGGTTCACTTCCTCTCTTTGAGGTTTTCTAAACTGCTAAAATTTAAAGGATGATTATGAAAGAGCTGAATAAATTTTTCAGAAGTGATTTCCATGGATCAGAATATGAATAAGTAGTTGAAGGTGATATTATTTTAGACACTAAGAGGAATAATCTTTTAGTGAATTTAGATCATGAAAGAGAAAATATAGAAGTTTCATCCCATGTGAGTGATGAAGTTAAGAGTAGAAGCCTTGATGTTCACACATGTGATGTTCTAAAATGAACTAAATAGATTTTGTCAATGTTTTGTGAGATAAAGAGATAAGTTAGTTATTTGAAATCTATATTTATAGAATCTGGAAATGAAGTAAAAACTCATATGGAGAATAAATCCTTGAATGATGATCCAGATTCAATGAAGAAGGTGGTGGAGTCATAACTTGAGTATTTCAATAGGACACTAATAGCCCAACCAAATATGTGTTCTAAGATTTATTTTGAAGGTTTCAAAATTTTCCTCCAAAAACATTTCAATTCCTATAATTTAGATGCACCCAATAGAACAATTAAGAAATGATAGCATGATAAATTAATTGTGGAAGATAATCTTGAAGAAACTACTCTCACTCTTGATTCTATGAATGTATGAATTGGATCTAGGTAATGTGATTTCATTTCATAAGAAAATTTGGATGTTGTTGAATGATATTTGTCTATTGATATTCAAATAACTACTATTTTTATAATTTTTTACCTTCAATGTATTGATAATACCTTAAACGATTTGGCTATTTTTAGGTGAATATTCTCCCAGTCAATGAGATGTCATCTAAGACGATGAAAGACAAAAATTTTATTGTTACCAGCATTATAGATACATATAGTTATCTATCCATCAATTTTTATTACATAGTGGATAACATAAAATAAATTCACCATTTTCTTTCTATGTCTTAGTCTTATAGATCTTCATCATCTGAAGAATAGGGATTTTTAGCCAATAGAGCGACATACTACTCAAATGGGTAAGGTGGTTTTTGTGGCTTCTAATCCATAATTTTTTAAAATTGTACCTACTCATATATACAACACTTATAGTCTCAAAGATGTTCATATGGATGTGTGGAAGCTTATGTTCAATAGTTATTCTAGTAATCTTGATCTTCATAGATGCATTAGCAAATTATTCTTGACCTCGTAGAAATAATTCACCGCCCTTCTGGACTTTTTTCACCGTGAAATAGTGAAGCAGATCAATATGTGAATGAATACACACTTTCATTTTCATGGAACACATTACCTTGGAAAGATCATTAAATATCATCATCCTATCTCATAAAAATGCCTAAAATAGATTTTTGATTCATCTATACTCTATTTAACGTAAAATCATAAGACCCTTTCTAAAGACTTAGAACCTACTGGTTATCCTTCATCCTCATCAAATAAACTTTTAAATCGAATGAATATGTACAAAATTGATAAATCATCGGAAACCCTAAGGCCCTGAGGCCCGAAGGCCTTCGATGACCTGAAGGCTGTAGAGACCCATAGACCCGAACTGGTGGCCCGAAGCCCAAATCGGGTGAATAGTTCTGACTGCTACAGTACCGAACAGTACCTGCTATAGTGACTACTGCATTACTTCTACAGTGACTGCTACAGTACTACTATAGTACCCCGGAAATTCGCCTCCACCCGGTTTTGAACCCGGGTCTCTTGGATGTCAAGCAGGAGCAGCAGAGGTAGCAGCCACCAGATGCAGAGCTAACCAGATTGGAAGAATGAGAGGGTATGGAAGCCACTATCTGGACCAAGCACCATGCATCTTTGTATGGGGATATGCTAGATGATCAGCAATAAAAGGTGGGGATCTAGGTGATCAATGACGCAGAAAGCTGGGGAGGGGTAGTTCAAGTGGGCTGGGCCTAAGGTTCATGTATTAGCCATGGTATGCCTCTGGGCCTTCGGGTCATGTATTGAGGGTTTGTCGGCCCTTGGGACTTGGGCCTACGGGTCATGTACAGGTTCCCCTTCAACCCTTAAAAAGGGGATTATCCATAATTAAATAAAAAATAAGTCCTTCGGGCCATTCGCGCTAAATCAACATAAACTATTATTGGTATTCAAGTTGTAAATATAAAATAGTTCTATTTGATAGAACTAGTATTAGATGGAAATATAATTCTGATGTCCCTGTTGATATTCTCTATAGAGAAAGTAACAACACTCCTCTTCCTACATCTTCCTTACCAATTGTACATCCTCAATCAACCAAGAAACCTATGACAAAAAATCAACCTCTTGATAACCATCTAGAACACATATTTATTTATATTCTATATCCTTGATTTTATTTTATTTGATATTTTCTTGTGATATATTTTTTCTTTACATAAATAACTTTTAAAAATTTCATTCTTTGAATGATTACATTCTTTAATTCCAGTTCCAATTATTATTCCTTTCATTTCATTATATTCAAAATATTTGTACGTGTTAATGGGATATGATTAATGTGTTTTCACTCATATTTTACTATCTATTTTTATCTCAAAAAGTAGGAATTATTTTTGAAAGTATTTATGAGACAATACAAAATTTTATTTTAAGTATATTCCAATGATCACTCTGTAAGATCTTGTTGGTATTTTTATTTTTATGGGTTTTTATCATCAAAATGGGGATATTGTTGGATAAAATTATTTTGTTCCACCATATATCATTAACTCATATTTATGACGATGCTCACAATACACTCATTTGTAATGTAGATATGTTTATCCTAAGTGTTCCCAAAAGATATATCATGTTTATTAAATTATTCTTAACATGTTTGAATTTTTTCTGTTTTCATCGAAAAAACCCCATGAACTTTATATTTAGAGGATATGAATGTGAAGAAAATTATTCTACACTAATAAAAATCATATTCTAAAAAGGTCAAATCAATAATGTGCAAAAACAATTACTTATTAATAGTCTCATTTATTTTGTTAAAATTATTTTTTTAAGGAATTATCTATTGGAACAACAAACTAATTGAATTATCAAATGGTGTAAATAATTTATTTTACAACATAATTGAGTTATCATGTTGTGTAAATGAGTTGTCTTACAGAAAGCAGTCTTTCTCAGAAATATAATGTAAAAAAAATATTCATCTAATTATTTTCAATTAGAAAAGTTTTGATATATCTTGGAAATATACCATCATAATTAAATTATATTATGTAGTTACGATGTCGAAGATGTGATAAATAATGTATCATATTAAAGACAAATTATCCTATGATAATGGAATTATCTTATGAGAACATTATTTCATGATCAATTATCTTATATAGAACAAATTATCTTACAAAAGGTTGAATTTTAACCTCAGTTTAAAGTATCTCAAGAAGAAAAATACTTTTCACTTTTATTAAATATCTTTAATAATAAATACATTTTTAGTATTTATTTAAGTCTTTTAAGGCACTATTTACCATTAAAATATATTTTGGAAAGCCAAATAATTATTTTATGTGTATCAGAAAAAAGACATCCAAATAACAAAAGGACGATTTAAATAAAGTTAATATTCTCATGAATAGAAGGTCTTAATGATGATGTGATCTTGTAAATCCTAAAACCCATGTTTTTCAATATTTATAGAAGAATGACACACACTAATTAAGAGCATGTCGTTTCAAATTTCATAAAGGGTTTTCTCTTGGTCAAACGTTGAATTTAACAAGTGTACTAAGTTTAAATTAAGAAAGGGGAGTCATAAAGTCAAACATGTTCATGATCCGAGCAAGCCCATTCCTAAAAAATTGTTATTAAAAAAAGAGAAAATGGAAATATAAGGGGGTTTAAAAAGCCATGAGTATGAAACTCCATGAATTTCCAAATCATCAAAATGAAAACAAAATTTAGGGGAAATAAAAGACCATACAGAGGAGGCCTCCACAATTTCCCTCCATGAAAGTGCATCAGAAACCAGATTGGCCTCCCTATAAATATTTCTAACATAAGCTATATGTGCTCAAGAATCTGCATACATTTGATCTGGGAAGGAAGAATTTTCCATGGTACCGATCTGGATTAGGTCTTTAGAATGTGAATCGCAGTGGTGGAGTCATATTCCACCCCAAGGTGCCTCCATCCATAGTGAGTGGAATACCTTATTTCATGGATCACAGCCCATATCTCTACATCAATCGCCATTCAATTACCAATTTAGTTGTGGAAGCAACCTTTAACAAAGCCCCGATGAGTGTGGAAGACATTCTTACATCTCGAAGGCCCTAGTGCAATGGAATATGACCCATCAACATTCACTTTCAACCATCCTGAAATGGGAGGAATCCATCTAACGGATTTAATAACAAGAGTTTTTTTTACTCTTCTAGTTACACCAAAAGCTCTCAGAATAACCAAGTCAGCAATATCATTTTTCATAGTCCTAGTAAGAAATCTCGAGTCAGTAAGAAAATCCTAGTATACCGCATATAATCCAGCCTGAAAGGATTCTCGTTGACCCAAAAAATATTGGCATTCCATGATTTCCATATCACTTTGAAGACAGCCACCACATCCATAATGAACATCGCCCCAATCTGCTCATTGAGTTGTACACGTTGGACAGTTGTCATAAGTTCCTCCATTCCATAAAGATCAATATACACACTGAAAGCAGCCTGAAAGTGTAACCAGAACCTACAAGAGAAACTACAAGAGAATAATATATGAGAGATGAACTCCCCAGCTTGAAGGAATATGTTGCATGATGAGGCCAGTTGGATTCCTATTTTTTGGAGTAGGATATGCACTGTAAACTTTTTTTCCAAAGCCTCTAGAGAAGAAGGTAACATGAGGGTGAAATGTAACAAACACATAACATCTTTAGAAATGTAGGAATAGGGGTGACAACATCAAACATGTGCCTATGACATTCCCTAGAAGAGAATAATCCATTAGTGTTGGGAGTCCAAGCCAAGGTGTCAGCATCAGTGTAAATATTGCCCTGATATTTAAGGCAATTATCAGTAGGTAGGTATCTCTGAAAATCAGCATATGATGTTACATCAGCAATTGTAAGGTTCTTGAAGGATGGAAGCACCACAATCAGTTCATTGAGGGGTTTTCCCAACCATGTTGTAGACCAAACATTGATAGAATATTGCCTACACACTATCTAGTTAGAAAAGCACATGAGCACCAAATAATAACTTCTAAGTGCAAGCCATATAGAAGAGAAACAATTCAAGGAAAATCCATTCTGCAACTTCTGAAAGAACCTATGTGAAAGGAATTCTAGATACAGGTCATTGGATGTGAGCAAGATCCATGTGAATTTCATGAGCAAGGCATCATTTAAGATCATAGGATCCTCGACTCCCATGCCCCCCCATGTCAATGGGCTTTATACAATCCTTTTAAGAAATGTTGATGAGTTTTCTCTCATGATGGGATCTAGTCTAGATAAAATTCCTGATCAAAACCTACATCTCCTAGAGCATATATCTAGGACATTGATAGATAGAGAAAGCATAATAAACATTGATGTGATCTACGAATTATCAAGGTAGACCCTCCCTGCTTGAGACATGGTTTTCCCTTTCCATATGGCCATCTGGGAGATGATCATTAAAGAAATGTTTTCAAGGTAGCTTATTTTCACCCTTCCCCAAAAAAGGGGTATCCCTGAATAATTAAAAGGGAGAGTCCCTTTTTGGACTCCAAGCGACCTAATAATTTTTTATTCTTATAGAGATTCATACCATCTCCAAAAACTAAAAAAGTCTTGTTCCAAATTATAGCTTACCTAGAGACCTCCTTATATTGAGAAAAAATCTTTTGGACCCACGAAATAGTGCCTTCGTTAGATGATCCAAAAAGAAGGATGTAATCAGTGTTGAGAAAATGTGATGGTGAGAAGAGGATCCTTCCTGCTTTCATTTTCTGATAAAGACCTTCCTCAACCAGATCATTCAGGAAAACACATAAATAATCTTCTTCCATGGAAAAGATAAGGCCGGATAATGGGTCACCTTGTCTGACACCCATGGAGGATTGAAAGTAACCTCTTGGGGATTGATTTATAAGGATAAAAGTATAGCACTTGTAAAAATTGTATAAACCAACTTATTGAAGGGGCTGGAGATTTCATGTCTCTTTAACATCACAAGGATGAAGTCCCATTTAATCATGTCAAAATCATTCGAGATATCAATCTTGAGTGAAAATATTCAATGTTTAACTTTTATTCTCATGATATTTACATACATAGAAGTAGTGGAAATACATTTTTGAATGCATCGGCCAGGGAAAAAACCAAACTGATTGTGGGTGATAACATTCTTTGCATTGATCCCCAATCTAGAGGCAAGAATGTTACTAACAATCTTTGGTATCGTGTTCCCAATAGAGACCTGTCTGACTTCCTTAATATCCAGCGCATTTTTTTTATTTGGTAACAAAGAAATGAAGCATGCATTCACACCATGAGGCATTGATGCAGGAGTGAAAAACACTTTGATAGCACTATTGACATCCAGGCGCAAAATGTCCCAGTTAAACCTAAAGAACTTATTGGTAAACCCATCAGGGCCTGCCACGCTCTCAATATTTAAAGAAAATAGGGAAACCTTGATCTCAAGTTCAAGTGGAACCTCAAACAACATCCTATTTTTCTACTCACCAACAGTAGGATAAATATTTTCATCCATTTTGTAAGTAAAATCTTCATTCCCATCTAAGTATAAACATTCAAAATAACTTACCGCCGCATTTGAAATCTCAAGCTCAAAGTTGAAGACAACTCCATTAATTTACAGAGATATGATACCTTTTCAAATAAATCTCTCCCTATGCATGTAATGATTTTTTTTGAATTTTTATCTCCTTCATGCATCCATCGTACATTATAGTGACTTTTTTCTAGTTTTTCATACCGATTCAGGAACTCATAAAGATGAGAAAGGGCCCGTACTTCATCCTTAGAAGGGGCATCCTGCTATTGGTTATCATTCTAACATTGAATAAGTCATTGTCCAGCATCCTTGATATCATTTTATAGATTGGAAAAGGATGACCAGCTCAACTCTCTCATTAATTTTTTATAATTTTTGAGCATGCTGGAAAGAACAAAAAGCAGGCTTCCAGAAAACTCATATTTCCAAGAATCAAGGAGCACCTCGCGACATCCAAGCACAACGATCCATGAGTTGTTAAGTCAGAAAGGTAAAATAGAAGACCTCATATTTCCAGCACATACATCAATCAGGATGGTATTATGATCAGAGTGAAGATTTGGTAAGATGGGTCGAGAAATAATCAGGGGATCATTCCCTTCATTGATGGAGGCCAAGCATCTATCGATTTTTCTATCTTTCCTCCCTTTAATAGTTTACCAGCTTCATGTGTAATCACCCCCCACACTAGTCACCTCATCCAACCTATAGTTGTCAATTAAAGAAAGGAATTCAAAAGAATCCAACCTATTGAAGTTATCCCCAGTTGTCTCCTTTGGTCAGAGCATAGTACTGAAATCACCCAATGCCATCTAGCTGTGTGAAATTTGCTGAGAAATATAGATCATATCCTGCCAATTCTCTCTTCTTTTGAGATAGGAGTAAGAGGAATAAACAAAGACTATAGATATCACAATATCTGAGAACACTATATCAACCAGGACACTCTGATGATCATCAGTGCAGTAAAGAACATAAATTCATTCATGATTGAGGACCCATGAATCCTCATCCCCATTTTCATTCACATGATAGGAAATTGGTGAGTATCTAATTGAAGACCATTTGAAATCTTTCTAGCATGATAAATTCATTTTTGGTTCTGCAATTCCAATCATTAAAGGTTTGTTGGTCATAAGAAAGTGCCAAAGGGCCTTGACTATGAAAGGGTTCTCAAGCCCAAGGAAATTCCAGAAAAAAACATCATTTATCGAGAGTTTACTTACCTCTAGTTCGGGGCCCCCCATTATTCATGTTGTCAGTTTATTGGATTCATTGTTCCCTTTATCCTTTCTTTTAAAGGCCTTATCTTCATAACATTCATCAGTTTTCCTAGGGGTAGGGGGAGAGTCATCCCTTCCCAATGATTTTAATTGTTATATAATTGGATAGAGCACTGTATTCATCATCTTCTGCCCATGATTTCCCACATAGAGGAGATAATTTGTTTAGAGAGTGAGCAAATCCTACCTCTACAGCACCAAAAACTCTCCTTTTTTTGATTTCGTAGGCTGTACCTGAGTATACTAGTCCCATTTATGAGAATACTATCTAAAAAATATTCAATAGGCATGGCAGATGCATGTAAAGAACCAGAACGACACCCTTGTGAGTCTGGGACTACTTTATCAGAGCCATATACATGAGAACTGAAGTTCACCTGCTATCCACCAAGATACTGGCCTGCACCATGTAGGTCCTATCCGAGATTGCTGATTTTCACCTTATGTCCAGGCAAAGACGCTGTAGGCATTTGTGAGTCAGGGACTACTTCATCAGAGCCACACTTTGCAGTTATGAAGTTCTCCTACTTTCCATCTAAGTATTGGTCCAAGTTTTTTATTTCCTAGCCTGAATTGTGGGTCTTCTAATTCTGTTCTATACCATCATCATATGGGGAATTATAAGCATGTTGAGTGACCAAAATCTATTGATGCGGCTGGGCAATCCCATAGGACACTCGGATTTCTTCTTGAACACTCTCCGGATTCAAACAATCATGATATTGCATTTTATTTTTTGAGGCCTCATGATGTAAACCAATGAAGATATCCTGCATTTCAACCACCATAAAATAATTAAGTGCATGCTGAAGGACAACCTTCTTGTTAGCCACCTCCAATTCAACAATGTCAACATGTGCAACCTAAATCAGATGTAGTCCATTCGCTTTCTATGACTCCAGTTTAGTTTCCTCACCATAAAAGATGGAGCCTACACCAGAGATTGTATAAGTAGGATCGTGTGCCATCCCTTTGACATTGTCTCGACCGCTTTTGCATAATGCCTCAACATGACCCTTCGAATTTCATTTTTCACATACCATTGAGTGATTTCACTCAGATAAGAGATGTCCAAATTGATTACAACCATCAAATAATTCACTCTTCCTTTCATAAAAAAAGTTTAAGTTAAATATGTCATCCCTCATGGTAAGAACCACCTCCTCCACCAATGTACCTTCCATATTAACTTCCACAAGGACTCTTGAAAAGTGACCAAACATTGGCTTTTCAGTTTTCTTATCAATTCTGATGGGATTTCCAACTGAGGATGCAATATCCCATTTTATTATAGGTTTCCAATACAGCCAATTGAGTTTAATGATGTAGATCCATACTAGAGTATGTATGTTTTTGAAACTAAATGGATCGAAGTTCTAGTTCGATTCTTGAATTCATAGAATTCTATGATTCAAGGATATAGAACCAAAACTTCATACCCTTCTTTTTTTCTTATCTGAAAAAAACAGTGTGAAAGTATCCTTTCCCCATTTATGTCATTATCTAATCACCAAACCCCCACACAATAGAAATTATGTTAGTCATATTAGTAATGTACCACAATTGTGTAATTCCTATCTTGAAAACACATTCCACCAAATGGAACTAGAAAAAACCCATATTAATCCACCATTAACAAAATATCTTATCACAACTGTATCATTTATTATATACACTACCCCACCGCAACAACCAATGGTCATATTTTCAATCATACATAATACATGGGTCAACATAAACATCATTTAAGTCTTGATTATTCAAAAAACCCATTTAATTACTATATTTAATCATTATTTACTTATGAATGGTGATTTCATCACTGATAAAGACCAAGATGAAATTATTTTATAAAAATACATTCATAGTAGAACAAAGCAACCATTCTTGTCTAGGAATATACAACATTAACCTATTTATTCACCCCATTTGATTACCATTAATAATGTTATATGATTCCAAGGCTCAATAAAATTATAAACAATATTTTTAATGAAAAAGTTCCACAGTATAAAATTGATCATTAAAACCAAATAACATACACAATAATGATAATTCAATTTTCAAAAGGGTTTGAATTCCATTATAGTATTTGAATACAGGTACTCTTTCATTTTTTGAAATTTCTATATCAATTTAGTACTATATTTTCTCCTAAAATACAAAATATTTTATTCCAAATAAATCAATACTAAGAAAATTTTTAAATAATACAATAATATATATATATATAAGCAAAGTTCAACACATCACTTTTTATCCTTCGTTATTGTCATTTATTTTATCTTATTTAGGTTTATTCAGGTTAATTACCCAAGGAACATAGAAAACATGGTTTTATCACTATTAAAAAAACAAAATGTGTGTATCTTGAATTATACACCTTGTTTTTTATATTTAAGTAAAACACCACCCATCAAATAAGTATCGAGGAATAAAACACCACCAAAACAAAAGGGAAACGTCATGGAAGATCAGTCCAAGAGGAACTAATTCTGATGAGCCAAATCATTTAAACTCACAAAGGAGGTGACTAGATAATAGAGAGAAGCCTAATTTTTGACAATGGTTTTAGAAGAGGGGTAGAGAATTGGACTAATGAAGTTATGAACCCCATCTATAGATAATGTTGAGAAGCCTCCTCTACAACATAGTGTGTCACACCCCAAACTTTTAAATTAATTTTTATTTTTATTAATTCTTGGCTCTGGGTTCTCACTCCCAGGTTCGGGCTGGGTCTTGGTTGAAATGTTTTTTCTTTTAACCTTTTCAGTGCATTTCGGACCCATGCACGTTCCCCACACTGTGGCTGGTAGCTGCGCGGTTGGCCTGGGTATGAGCGTAAATATTTAATGATTAAAATTAATAAAATTTTATGTAATTAAAGTGGGTAAAATGTTTAAAAAGTAATTATAATAGTTTTGTAATTTTATTAATAATATGATTATTACCAAGGTGTTTATATTTCTTTATTGTTTTTAATTTTTATTATCGTCATTTTTCTATTATTATTATTCTTGGTTTTATTATTATCATTATTATTCTTTATATTATTATTATTATTATTATTATTATTATTATGGTATTATTATTATTATTATTATTACATAAAATGAAAAAATATATATCTAACCCTAATACCCAAATCATGTTGCCCCCTCCCCTCACATGTAGTATGAGCCGCACCTCACCCTTCACGCAGCACCACCTCCCTGCACACCCCTCCACACTCGACCAGGACCCCGCACCTCTTTGCCTACATCCAGATCTAACCCCTACATGAAAAACTTCAACTAGCACCCCCACACTTCACCTTCACCCTCTACCTTGGCCCCTCACCCCTGTCGCGTCTCGGATGTCCCCCCAAGCTCTAGCACTGGTGCGCCTCCCTACACCTCACCCATGGATAATCCCTGCCCTCCTCACCTATAACCTCCCCATGTCTGTTGTTTTCCTCCCCTTTGAGTAAATATATTGCCTCTCTAGTCCTAGCTAGCTCGCTTCAGCGAGTTTACCTGATCAGTGTGTTTCCGGCAAGCCTACTCTATAGCTCTCCGATGCGAGTTCTCCAGTTTAGAGACCTTACTGTTGGTATATTTCTATTCGTAATTGGTGTTTTTATATAATATGGATAAACCCAAACTCATTGGGGTCGTGGTTTTCACGTTTTTCTTGTTGTTTAGAGTTTGTGGTTATTTCCCAGGACATTGTTCTTCATTCTACTGAAGCAGCATCGTGTTTTCACGCCATTGAGGTAGGTGAATCCACATTTTTTCATATACGAATAAATCTATTTAATTCTTGTGTGGTTTAATTGATTCTTTTTCTTGATTTGAACCTACTAAAAATAATTGATATGTTTATAAAATCAATTATACTTTGTCTGGACTGTTTATGGAAATTTTTAGAAATAGGTTACTTGTTTATAAAAGTGTTTGTGAACTGGTTGAGATTTTTGTTTAATTTTTTATAAATTATTCGGTCTGTTAATTAATTTTTTTATGAATTTTTTTATTGTTTAGGAATATTTTCAATTAATTGTTTAGTTCACAGTAAATTTTTAAAGGATGAGTTTAATGGTTTTTCTTGAGCTCTTGGTCCTTTGGTCTTGAAAAGTCATTTTGGTTGTGTGCGTTGTGTGGGTTACGTTTTAAAAGGTGTGAGGGTAGTTTTTCAAAGGGTTTGGTTATGAAATGATTTATAAAATGGTTCTTTCTTGTGATTTGGTGAAATTGAGACACAAGCCTCTATTTTTACCTTTGAAAGGTTTTACCAAATGAGTAACTAATTTATTTAATGATGCTTGAAATTCAAATAATGGGTGAAAATTGTTTCATCATGTGTTTGGTTTTTAAAGCGGGTTTTGGGGTGTGTGTCAAATTTCAAGGTTGAAGTGTAACTTTGAGTGGTTTTTTAAAGTGTTTAATGGGATTTCTAAACTATATGATGGGGTTTAAATAGGTTTGAAGGATGTTTTGAGGTGTGTAGGGTTTTAAAAGCGAGTTATGATGTGTCGCTCCCTTTTGTTGGGTTTTGCACACCAGAATTTGGGTGAGTTTCCCAGTTGGATCTTGTATATGATTTAGGATCTTTTGAACTATGTTTTGTTTTTATTGAGTAAAATTCTCATTCTAGAAAAAAATATGATTATGGTGTTTTCAAATAGTTCTTCACACTAAGTTCTCATTGTGATAACTCTTTGAACAATGAAAAAATGTTTTGGAAACCTTGATAATTTTTTGAAAAGGTTTAAATGTTAAATGGTAAGGCAACCCGATTGGAACCTTTATGTGACATGAAATGTTTGTATATCAATGTGGTGCATATTTATAGGAGAGATATCCTATTGGGGTTATTGTATATTGGTGTCCGTATTTGGGGTAGGCAAGTGCGGTGAGATGAGTCACACGTGCGAGGGCATCCTACTTAAAAAGTATTATTGTAACCACCATGGGTTCCTTAGCATCTTTTAGATATCGAGTGAAGGTTTTTGACCAACCCAGATTAGACGGGTTGGTACCCCATGTATTTGTTGTTAGGCCAGGTGGGCTTGGCCACTAGATTGGACAGTTATAGGGAGACCAGTTAGTCATAGACTTAGGAGCTTCACCTTATGCCGACAGGTTGTTCCGAAACTGAGTACGCCCGGGGGTATTCTATGGATTTTTAGGATCACCAATGGTTTGTCTTTGCTTTGCTTATTTTGTTTTCGACTTATACTATCAACAATTTTTTTAGCATTGCCTTGTTTTCTTTATTGGGCTTTTGTTTGCAAAATTGTAGTTTGTTTCCAAATTGGCTCATGGTGTGTGTTTGGTTTTTTGAATGGGTAAATGAATTTTTTTATAAAATAATGGAAAACCTTCTTTTATAATTTTATTTTATACTTGTGTTGGTGGATTGTTTCAAGAAAGGAGACATCAGATTCTATGGTTTACATTGGAAACCCTACTAATCATTTTTAATGGTCACACCTATTTATCTTTTCAGTTGCAGGTTCAGTATCTTACTTAGGTTTTCGTGGTTGATTTGTCCATTATAGGAGCAAGGTCAGCCTTTGATCATGAGGTGACCTAAAAGGTCACATGGAGGAATGTTCGGTTTTATATTCTTTCCACTGCTAGTTTTTTTTATCGAAAGTTTTTATTTATCTGTTTATTTTTGTTCATGGGCCAAATTTTTCCCAACAATTAAAATTTTAATGCCCAACACTGGTTTTCAGCTGGTAAGTATTAGGAACACCCTTCAAGCCATGTCGCGGACCATCTCCAGTGACCGATTCTAGGTCGAAATGGGTTGGTTCATGAAGAAATGGTATCAGAGGAGGCCCTTATTATTTGGGGTGTCCAGTATATTTATATTAAGACTATTGGGACTTGATAGGTAGGTATGAGAAGGACTTTATGACCCCTCACCCATTCCAAAGATCGAGTCTATAGGGGTTGTCTGGGAATTGATTCCTTGTTTGTTCTAGTTCATTTTAGACTGATGGATGACAACAGAGGCAATCCAATGTTAAATTTTGATTCAGCATGAAGTGGTGACCCGTGTGGAGTCTCTCTACGTGGTTTAAGTTCCTCCAAGTTGTTGATGCTTACTTCGGGCATGGACCACTACCATATCGCCTGGTTAAGTGTAAATACTTGTCCTTTAGTTTGGTAGTTTGATGCTAGTTGAGTGTCATCAACATTCTGATTGGTGTAAGTTCATTTTTGAAAATGAAAAAGGGGGTTTGAAATGAGAATTATTTCTTTTAAATGGATTTAAATTTGTTAAATGGATTTTTAAAACTGAAAGAACTTGGTCTGAAAATCTAATGTTTGCTTGGAACTGGTGGAGATATGGTTTGGGTTCAACCTCGGGTACTCTTTATGAACGTTTTCACATGTGAGGGAATGCATGGGAAGTGCATGTTGGTGCATACGGATAAAATCTAATGAATACATGAGAAATGGTTTATGGGATTACTAGGGTGCACACTTGGAATTGAAGGCTTGTTATTGTTTTTCTAAAGTGATTTTAAAAAGGGATAATTATTTTTGGAAAATTGAATTTGGTTTAGAAAGTGGGTTTGGTATTTGGGAAGTGGACTTGAAGAAATGAAATTTTGAAATTTAAAGTGAAAAAGAAATTTTTGGGTTATATTTGTATTTGTTTGGTTTTTGAGATGGTTTTTGTAACACCCCAGGATTTCAGAGTGTGTTATTTCTTAAAAATAATTCAATAACTTGCACTACACGCAACACCGAGTTCAATCACACCATTAAAAGAGGTCATGAATAGTATTAACTACATTTTGAACTTTATATAATCCTTATAATTTTAGAATCCCTATTATGAGTTTCTTAGTCATATTGCAAGAACAGATTCATTTTCAGTATTTCACTTTTATCAACTTCTAATAGTGAAACCTTTTTAAATACAATATTTTAAAATTTTTGACTAAATGGGGACATAAACAATTTAAAATGAAACATCCCAAGCTTCCACGGTACGCTTTCCTTTGAATAAAACAGTAGCGTGTGTTGTACGCAACTTCGAGTTCTAACACACTGTAACCAATCAAACTAGCTGTTATGAATAGTAATACCTACTTTTTGAAGTTATATATATTTTATATTTTAAAATGGACTTCATTTTTGGATTCGGAATATCAAATTTAGCCTAAGGTGAAATTTTGGTACTTTTCGGATAACTTTCATATTTTGATGAATAGTGAAAATTACTAAATTTTAATTAAAAACAACTTTTTTAATCAAAATAATTAATAGTGATAAATTGTGAATTTGAGTGGTTTTAAAGTATATTTAGAATATATTTTTACCATTTAATATAATGTTGGTCATTGGACATAATTTTACAATTAAACCGAACATAAACAAGTGTCAATCTTTTGATAGTTATTATCTCTTAAAAACACGCTTTTTGTTTTGACAGCGGGAATTAATTTTAAATTAATTTCTGCCACTTATGTGTTTTGAATTTAGAAAAATGGATTCCATATTTGGAATCAGGATGTTCAAATTGTGTAAATAGGTGACTTTTATTTTTAGACATTTTGAATAATTACTGCGGTAAATATTTTATTTACCATGGTTAAGGGTAAATCCGGTAAATAAGGGTTAAAAAATAATATTATAATAATACATAGGGTTATACATGTTGGATTTTAGATTATAAATATTCATTAGAAAACTAAAAAGATTTCCTACATAATGACATTTTATTTATAATTTTTAGACATCAAATAATTTAAATTATTAATGACACAATAATGATGCAATGTTTACCTCATTAATAAATCATTTAAATAAATAAGATTATAATGATTAAAATATTATATAAAACATGTCCAATTCTTATTGGTTGATGTTATTTAGAATATTAGTCATCTTATCTTCGACCTCAATGATTTTTGGACCATTATAAACCGAATGTAATTATATTATAAAGTAATACTTTCACTCTTTCCTAAAGAGCCCCTCTTCTCCCTTATAAAAGGAGATCACTTCTACTCATTCCTCACACCTCTCAAGCCACTTGGCTCGTCCAAACTCTGCCCAACTAAGCTCCCCAAATCCCTCTCCTCCTCCTTGAAGCTTCCCCTTAGGCAGAAAGCATTACAAGAAGTCCTTTGGTTCCAACCAAAGTGAGTTACCTAAATTAAAGGTAACGATTTCTCTTAAATTATTTTCATTTATTTTGCTTCTCCAACCCCCAAAATCTTTTTATTCCTTTCTTTTGTAACAACACCAGTATCCTCAATATACTAGGATTTTGTTATAAGAAGGATTCAAACTACACATACACACAATTCCATCTAATGGATGATGAACATAAAGTTTCTGTGGATGGCAAACTAACGCCTCACGAAACGATGATTGTTCAAATACATCTTACCGCCTCTCATGGTGGCCATTATGATGGAACTGTAATTAAATATGATATTAATGATATATATTTTATATATAAGCTTCTGTAATTCCATTTTATTTCATACCATTATTCGTTTCATGTTGTATATACATACGATAATTTCATTTGAGGAAGTGCGGACTACCGCCCCCTTAAAATGATATGACTCGTTCATACCACACATGGAACGTATAAAGGATGGTGTTAATGAACATAAGTAACATATATAAAATATTATATTATACTGGAATAGTAATATACCTATGTTTCATTTGGATTCAATTCTTTTAAAATAAAAATTAAATGGAAGTAGCGTTCGTGCGTACGTACGGACTACCGTCTCCACGAACGCGGTGAGATTCATTCTCCATCGTATCCATTCAAGTATAATTATCATTTGATGATTTAAAAATGATGTTTAAGGACTTGATATCATTCTGGATATGAATAATATACAACCTATCCTTTACAAAAATGTCTTACGTAACAAAACACATAAAAGAAAACAAGTAAGTTAACACCCGAAACAACGATAATACTAAGATATTATTATAAATCGATATTAAAAGATCATATATGATGTCATATTAATGTATATGATTATTGTATAATTTAGTAACAATTATTTCACCATTATACAGGAGGTTAACCTACCCCAACCAAGGTAAAGTACAAGGTAAGGGTTATTTCACAATCTCTTCATTATCCGAGGTTGTTTATACGTAATAATCTACTGGGATATCTTTATCATCCACATCCATGTTTCTTAAAAATGTATTTCAAAACATTTTTACTATTTACAAGAATATGGGTTAAAGTCATTTATACCCTTGTTTGACTTTTTATAAGAGGTTTATAAAGGAATCTTTCCGTCGTTTTCAAAACAAGGTCCTTTTTAACCTTTTCGACAGAATTGAGGTAAGAATGTTTTTTTTAACTTATACGGCGGGTGCGGTTATTTTCCACCGTTATAAAATCCTCAAAGATTTCCTTACAAGCTTATAAGAATATTTTCAAAGTAAATGTTTTATTTTATAATTATGTGACTTTTAAATGATTTCAAAAAAAAGATATATTTCTCTCAAAAACATGAAAATCTAGTGCAAATGTATACGTATTTAACGCAAGCTTAAAAATGTTTTCAGAAAACCTGACTCTCGAGTTTGGTAGACAGGAAGGGATTGGGATTGGACCCATCATGGCCTGTAATTAGTCGAGAAGTCTCAGAATTAGTTATTTTATTTTCAGAAGCTTGCATAATGTTTTCAGAAAAACACTGGAGTGTATTTTAGCAATTTTAAACGTAAGTATCTTCTAAAAAAATTGCATCGGTAGGTCTCATGAGACAAACTAGTGTCTTGGCACAAGGCCTTGACAAAATCTTATTTGTAGTCTTGGCACGAGGCCTTGGCTATGTGGTTATGATAGTCTGGCATTATGCATTCCAACATTATGAAAGTGGTTATTGATTTTTGCATGTGATTATTCGATTAGTAGAATATCCATGTGAATAAGTAAATGGAATTATTTCATTTTATTTATGCCATACCATGTTGAAAGTTCATATTTAAAAGGCTTTTGGTTTAGTTATACATTGCCTTAAATGTTTATTCTTATTTATGAAAGTTTCCGCTATATTGTTATCCTTACTGGGCATTTGAGCTCACCCCTTTTCTATGTTTTATTTTTCCCAGGATGTGAAGAAGTAAGTTATGAATGACCTGCAGGGATTTTATGAGGGGTTAATAGTGTGGATTGTGGAAACATTATGTTGTTGTAGTAGCTTTTCATTTTATGATGTAATGTAAAACTTATGAATATATCTAGTGTTTCCAAGGCTACTAAAACAATCGGTCTTTCAAGATTTGATCTTTCTTGTGATCATGCCAATGTTATGTAATAATGCACCGACTCTAGGCAACTAGGGTCGGGGTGTTACAGTTTTTTTTATGCATTCATTTTCATTGATACTGCTTCGGCATGATATTGGTTTTGGCACTTTTTTTTGTTATGTTATTCAAAAAATGACACACAGAAAGGTCACCAAGGTTTCTAATAAATCATTCCAAGTTTCTGGTCCTTCTAGGACATTGCTTATCCTTCATGGTGAAAAGGGCCCGTTAGAAACAGCAGAGTGTCTTGAAGAGTTCGAACGTGTCTTCCGGGTATTGGGTACTCATGAAGTTATCAGAGTGTGTGATGTTTTGTGTTTTTTTGAAGGTCCAACACTAGATGAATGGGAGTTGGTTTCCCCACCATCAATGCTAGTTAGGATGATGTGGGATGTCTTTAAATCTTTCTTCATCTGATGGTTTATACCTGAATATGTGAATATGAAGAGAATGGATGAGCTAATGTGCATTCATCAAGGACAATAGATGGTGAAGCATTATGTTGGCCATTTCTGGGAGGTTGTGTCATTTTCTCTGGAGGTAGCATCATAGGATCTGATGAAGAATTCTGTTTTCATCAGGTGTCTTCGTCCATAGATCAAGGAACATGTCTTCCCTTCTAGAGACTATCTTTTTGTGAAGCTAGTGGATGAGGAATTCTTTTATGAGTTGGTCTTCAGAGTGCAGATGGTTTGGAAAACCATCGTATCCATTTGCTCATGAAGGATCCCTATCTATAGAGCAGGGTGTTCCAGAGTGACCTGTTTCAAAAGAGTCTTTTTTAGTGGTTCTGGCTTCATGTTCATCGGACCGTTTAGTGGTGTGCCACCCATGTGGTTGATTCAGGCATGTGAAGCGGTCATGTTACATCCCTTTGAAGATGTGTCATCATTGCGGCTATCTAGGTCACTTGGAGAAGTTTTCCAAGATGCATTTCCGAAAGAAGATGATGTGACCAGAGGAATTCTATGCCTGGCTATGAGGGAGGAGATGCTTCATCCATCAGAACCCCAGCAATGGTCTTGGTGTGAAGCTTGCACGCAGTCTGGAGTTGTTAGGGGTGTGAAGCCTTGGACTAGGTTTTGTGTTTTTTGTTGGGAGTGGAACATTTAAAGTCTTTTTGTTCTTGTTTTCTACTGCTAAAGTTTTGACATTGTTTAATTTCATTATTTTATCACGGAGTTTTTAAAAACATGTTCTATTATAATCCAAACAGTTTTGTATGTCTGATCATGGTTTTCTGAATCGTGTGGGTTTCTTAAAAGTGAGTTTGACACCTGTATGTGGTGATCTTGGTTTAGAGGTGTTCGTTTGGAAATGTAAGTTCTTTTGAAGGAGTTAAGTCTTGTTGTTGAACTTGGGTTCAAAGATTGAGTCAAGTTCTTCTTAGGGGTTTTCCCTAGTATTCGAGGTTTTTGGTCTCGGGCGAGAGTTCTAGGTTTCAGTGAAGGTGTTGTTCTCTCGTGACTTTCAAAGTTAGTATGGATCAGTTGGTAGTTTCCGCATCGCCCCCTCCCCCCCCCCCCTCTTGGGGTGATATGTTTAGGTGTTAAATTTCTAGTTTACTTGAGTTCTTATGGTGGGGATAACCCTCTCGTGTTCTCCCATTCTCTTATGTTGTGTTTTCTTTCAAACTGAGTCGGGCGTGGATCTTTGTCTTGTCTATTGATCAGCTGGGTGACTTCCCATGGGCAGACAATGTTTGTGGTGGGGAGAATTGTCACACACCATCTTTTTAAAATAATTTTTTATTTTTTTTTGTCTTGGATACGGGTTCTCGTGCCAAGGTCCAGGCTGGGTCCTGGATTAATTTTTTTTGTCTTTTAACCTTTTTAGTCGGTTTCAGACCCATGGGCGGTTACCGTACAGTGGCTGGTGGCAGTGCGGTCAGCCGGGGTACCAGTGTAAATGTTTAGCGATTAAAATAAATAAAATTTTATGTAATTAAACTGGGTCAAATGTTTAAATAGTAATGATAGTAATGTTGTTATCTAATTAAAAATATTATTATTACCAAGGTGTATTTATTGTTATAATTTTTTTATTTTTATTAATTTTTATTATTGTCATATTATTATTATTATTATTATTGGTTTTATTATTATAATTTTTATTACTATTCTTTAAATTATTATTATTATTATTATGGTACTATTATTAATATTAATAGTTTAATTATAACATAAAATGAAAAAAAAACATCTAAAGCTAATACCCAAATCTTGTTGCCCCCTTCCCCTCACCTATATCATGAGCTGCACCCCACCCTTCGTCCAGCACCACCTCCCTAATCTCCCCTCTTCACACACCTGGGACACCGAACCTCTCTAACTGCATCTGACTCCTGCCCATGTGTGCGGCGCTTCACCCAGTGCCCACTCGGTTTTTCTTTACCCTCTTCCATGGTCCCTCACCCCCATTGCATCCCGGATCTCCCCTCAAGCTCCAACACCGGCCATCCTCCCTACACCTCTCCCATGGATCATCCAGGCCCTTATCGCCCAACACCTCCCCCATGTCTGATGTCGTCCTCCCCTTCAAGGAGATCCATCGACTCCCCGGTTCTATCCAGCCCGCACCGGCGAGTTTCCCTTCTCAATGTGTTTCTGGCCAGCCTACTCCGTAACACACCAACACAAGTTATTTGGTCTTGGGACCTTACCGTTGGTATATTTCTATTCATATTTGGTTTTTTTTACCAATTTTGGAAAAACCCAATCATGTTGGGGTCATGTTTTATACATTTTTATTATTGTCTAGAGTTTTTAGTTAGTCAGCAGGATGTTGTTCTTCATTCCAGTAAAGTAGCATCGTGTTTTCACGCCATTGAGGTAGTAGAATCCGCATTTTCCCATTCTGAATAAATCCATTTAATGTTTTTGTCTTTTTATTAATTCTCTTTATTTATTTTCAACTTTTCAAAATAATTCATTTTTTGATGAAATCATTTATACATTGTTTGGCCTGGTTATGGATGTTGTTGGAAACTGGTTACATATTTATAAAACTATTTGTGAACTAGTTGAGATGTTTCTATAATTGTTTATAATTTATTCGGTCTGTTATTTCAATTGTTTTTGAATTTTTTTAATTGTTCATGAATATTTTTAATTAATTGTTTGGTTCATTGTAAATTTTCAAAGAACGAGTTTACCTGTTTTCCTTGAGGTCTTTGTCCTTTGGCTATGAAAAGTGTTTTTGGTTGTGTGTGTGGTGTGGGTTAAGTTTTAAAAGGTGTGAGAGTAGTTTTTGAAAGGGTTTAGTTATAGAGTTATTTATTTAATGGAGCTCAATTTTGAGTTGGTGAAATTGAGATGCTAGCCTCTGTTTTGTCCTTTTAAAGGTTTTACCAAATGAATATCTGATTTATTTAATGATGCTTGAAATTAAAATCCTAGGTGAATAGTGTTTCAGAATGTATTTGGTTTTTCAAGAGGGTTTTTGGGTGTGTGTCAACATTGAATCTCAAATTATTACATAGAGTGGTTTTTTAAAGTGTTTTAATGGTTTTTCTAAACTATGTGTTGGGTGAATAACAGGTTTGAAGGATGTTTTGGGGTGTGTAGGGTTTTAAATATGGTTTTTGATTTGTCGTGCACTTCTGTTGGGTTTTTCACAAAAAAAATTGGGTGAGTTGATTGATTGGATCTTGTTTATTATTTAGGATATTTGGAACTCTGTTTTGATTTTATTGAGTGAAATTCCCATGCAAGAAAGAAATGATGATGGTGTTTCCCAATAGTTCTGCATGCTAAGTGCTAGATGTGATGCCTCTTTGACCGCGGTAAAAATGTTTTTGCAACTTTTAGAATTTTGGGAAATTGTTTACATGTTTAATGCTATGGCGGTCCGATTGGAACCTTCATGCGATATGAAATGTATGTATATCAATGTGGGGCACCTTTTTAGGAGGGAAATCCCATAGGGGTTATCCTATATTGGTGTCTGTGTTTGGGGTAGTCATGTGTGGTGGGATGAGTCACGCGTGTGAGGGCCTCCTACTTACACAGTGTAATTGTAACAACTATAGGTTCCCGGACATCTTTTAGAGATCAAGTTCCAATTGCTGACCAACCCCAATTAGACGGGTTGGTACCCCCTGGACAGTTTGTTAGGCCAAGTGGGCTTCGCCATTGGATTGGTCAGTTATAGGGAAGCCAGTTGGTTATAGACTTAGGAGCTTCACCATATGCTGATAAGAGGTTCCAAAACCGAGTATGTCCAGGGGTATTCTAGGAATGTTTAGAATCACCCATGGTTTGTCTTTGCTTTTCTTGTTTTGTTTCCAGCTTATACTGTCACTTATTTATTTTAGCACTACCTTGTTTTCCTTATTTGGATTTTGTTTTAAAAATTATAATTTGGTTTTGAAATAGCACATGGTGTGCATTGGGTTTTTAAAATGGGTAAATTAAAATTTTTAATTAATTTATGTAAAACTTACTTTTATAATTTTATCTCAAACTTGTGTTGGTGGATTGTTTTGGGAAATGAGACATCGGATTCTGTGGATTACCTTGGAAACCATACTAAGAATTTTTAATTCTCACGCCTATTTATCTTTTCAGTTACAGTTTCAGTCTCTTGTTTAGGTTTTCTTGGCTATCTTTCTCATTATATGAGCAAGGATGGCCTTTGGTTGGGAGGTGACCTGAAAGGTCATGTGGAAGTATGTTTCGTTTTATTTTCATTTTTTTGCTAGTTTTATGTTTATTGAATGTTTTTATTTATCTATTTATTTTTTATCATGGTCCAAATAATTCCCAATGATTAAAATCATAATGCTTGGAACTGGTTTCTAGCCCATGGGGATCAAGAATGCCTTTTGGGCCACATCACGAACTAGTTCAGGTGACCGGTTTAGGGTCGACCAAGGTTGGATCATGACATAGTGGATCACACTACACCCATGGTATCTACGGTAAAAGCGGAGATCCAAAAACTCAAAATTTGAATTATCCTATCCCCCCATATTTAAAAATGTTTTAAAACCCAGTTAAAATCACCCTTGACCCCCACCATAACCTTCTACATTGCATATGGATAAATCACACACCATTTTTTCCCACCATGCGAAGGCCTACAACATGGTGATATCTGGCTCTCGATTTCATCTTCCATTACAAGAAACATGATGTATCTTTTAATTACTCCTTAAATAATTACCATAATCATAATAATTTCTAAAATTGGATGTTTTAGTTGTCTTTTGATTTCATAAGGGGATTCTCTATGAAAAATGGCTTCTTAAACAGCATGCTAACAATTTTTACTGCCTGTGGTGCACCACAGAACCATAAGACCATACCTTTAACTGAAAATGATAATGTAATATGTAATATTACTTACATTTAACATTAAAAAATATCCAAAATACCCTTATATGAATACATATACATGATATCAGTTCAGTTTGACCTTTATATAGCCTAACAAAACCTCATCTTACCTTTACACACAGCTCAAAACAACTTCCAAAATATGAACCATAAGTGTTTCTATCACCATGGGGCACCAAGTTATACATGACATACTCCAAAGTTCACACCCTTATAATAGAATTATCCAAAAAGGATTTCCCCTTTCTCATAGCTCTAAATAACTCATATGGGTGGTACTACACCCTCTTTTATTGTGTGGTGGCCCTCCAGATGGCCAGACTTATCTCTAGCCTCTAGAACACCTCAAAACATCTTCTCATTACATCCATGACCTGGTAAATAAATATGGAAAGATATAAATTACTCTTAAAAAATTTCAATTCTTGATAATAAAAACAAACTAAATAATTGGTGGAGTGATTGTCTAAACAGCCACCCTACGAGACACTTCTTAGAGATCCCACTAAATGCCAAACATAACCATCACCTAAGAAGATAGGGGACCTGATAGCATGTGACATAAACATACATTCAATTTTACAAAATATTTTCCGATACAATAGAGGAAACTACATTACAGAAACACAAAATAACCATAAGGAACATCAACCATTGAAAGAACCACTTAAATAGAGACCTCACCACCATTAAAAAACCCAAAATCGTAGTACAAGATGACATAGAAATTTATAGCTAAAATTTTAACTAAGACTCATCAACCAATATCCCGTCCCCAATGTTAAAATAAATATATAATTTTTTATATTTAACCTAAGCTATATAAAAAAACATGACTCTTTATTTTTAAAATTTTACCATATTTAAGAAAAAAAGAATGAAATTTTTTCCATACTAAACAATTAACCATGATTAACACCATGTATTATCAAAATCCAAAAATAACATAGGTCTTGGGGTCTAAAACTATTAGTTCCCCACACTATTATAATAGAAACATATCAATCTATCCAACACAAAATGCCTAGAGACACTTGTAACGGGTGATTTAAGCTACAACTGAACATTAAGAGAAAACTTTAATTCCTAAATCCTCTCACAATAAGCCTAAAAATAAATATTTCACACATTTTATTTATAACATTTTGGAGTAATCCCCTCTCGACCACCTCAATATGACCCCCACTTCCATCAAAGATACCAAATGAAATCTCAGCACCCTTTGATGTATCTTCAACCTCTAGGCCGACTCAAAGTGGAATGCTAGTATTTCCTCAACATCAAAGAGATTAGAAAACTATGAAATTAGAGATAAAATAAAATCCTAAGATCATTCAAAATAGACTCTCCTTTCTAGTGCTTAAAGAGATCATCCCTTTACTCATTTATCCTCACACGGGGAATAAAATCCTCATTAATGATGACAAGGAATTTAACAAAGGACTCTATCTCCCTTTGACCATGATTTATCATCTACTATACTAAGAACACACGTAAAATCAATATCATTATTAAGGTAAACTAGAATGTTTTATATTCATTTCTATTTCAAATGCTACCACACCCTTTTACTACCACTCCCCAACCATGAGACTATAAACATCACCAAGGAACTTTATACTCTATGTTTCAAGGATATAGTTAGAACCTTATCCTATGAATCATTATTTTAATCTCCAAGAAAAATCATTTTGATGTCTCTCTATCTTAATATCCTCACCAAATTATTAAAATAAAAAAGCTCAGTTTAGGAAACAAAATCACACCATCACATTAAGGAAAATTTTGATACATTACATGAATATCATTCATCCTCAAATGCAAAACCTCAAAACCAAATCACCCTATTTAGAAAAATTTTAAACACAAACCTTTAAATATTTATTTAAAATAATATAGAAACAAAACAAATTTATAAAACACACACAACCATTTTTCAAAACCATATTCAAAATGAGTTCAATATTTTTTATAAGAATGCCATTGACCATTTTTTAGACAACATATTTCTTACAAGCACACCATGTACCAAGTAATTAAAAAAATAAATGTTGTGGCCCCCCATATACCATGATAATATATGAAATGAATTTACAATATCAACAATTCAATCCTTGAATCAAAATCCTAAAAACACGCTTTTACTAATATAGATAAAATTGACCATTTAATAATCAAGACAAATAATTTTACCCACAACGGGGTTGGGAAGCTCAACCATTGTTTTATTCTAGTACAATATGCGTTCTTATATATAATAAAAAATTGAACATGCCACTCTTTAATGGTATATAGTTACATCATATCATAATATTCTTAGGGAGAAAACAATTATAACACACTATTCTAAAAATGGTATAAAAAATAATTTAAAACGCTTACATCACACCATACCTCTATCTGTTATATTATTTATCAATTAGAGACATGTTTTCTACATTAATAATTTCACATATACCGTGTTTCCTTTAAATTAACTTATGAAACACTAATTTCATACATGAACATTATGTAATATGCATGCATCAAAACATTCCGACAAATTATAAATAATAAAGAGTGAGATTCATGAATCTACATGTTTTGTAATTAAAAAAACTCATGTGTACAAATTGGATTTGATTATAATAAACATTAGGATTCATAAGATAAACATAACTTATGAGATAACATTTATCATTAAAAGAAAATTGAAAAATCAATAAAATCTATAAACAAATAATTATGGTAAGAAAACCTCTTAATCAATCTTTATTATTAATGGAAACAATTAATCACATTACATCCATTAATATAAAACAATTTTATAACATTCTAGAATGCCCCTGTAGGTTCTGTATTCAGTAAATATCATGTAAATAAACTAAACATGTAATATCTTATCAAATGTGAGGCTAATACAATTTCTTTTTATCTATTTTAAAGAAACTATAGGATACTATCATACCATTGGTTACCATTAACACATGAGGTAAATAGTTATAATTAAAAATCATGAAGTGGGTTTATCATTATAGAATTTGTCATTTTTATCCAAATAAATTGAATATAATCACACCTTATTATTCGTAGTGATTTTATATTTATATTTATTTTAATTCATGGTAACAAAAACTGTATCATAATAGAATTTACACATGCATACAAATCAATCAAACCCACCCACAATACAATAAATTTTGTCTACCTTGGGTGGCACTGAATCACCCACATAAATTTAAAGCATATTTCAAAAAATCTCATATCCCAACTAATAAGTTGTTTCCCCTATTCATATTCTTGATGACATAAAATAAGTTTCTAGAAAAAGAAAAATCCCTATAACCATTAGAAATGAATTATTTAAAATTAATTTAAGTAGGTTTATTTAATTCTAAGAGTCCTATATTCAATCAAAGGCCTATAAAATCATGATTAATGTTCCTATTCAAGTTCTATAAAATTAAATAAGTAATGCCACACTTGGAGGTTTGGTGGATTAAAAGTATTTTCATCGAATAAGGGGGGATATAAAATATCACATCCTAGGATACCTCCCTAGCCTATGTCATTCACCAAGCTCTACTAGTATAATTTACCAACCAAAATATGTTGTGATCATGGATCATAAATCAATTATCCATCATAAATATCAAAATTAATCTCTGATACCAATATATCACAACACCCCACCCCCAACCACTAACACCCCTCAAGGGTATAAAGTGAAGAGAATGAGTGAACCTCAAATCCTACATCCAATAGGCACATGGTTGGAAACTGAAACCCAAGGTATAAAAGATACAATGAGAGAAATTTTCCTTATGATAATATGTTTATAAGAATAGATAAGATTGATCCACTAATCAACACCACATCATATTTAATAAACCATGATAATATACAATAAAACCCACAACACAAGTCATATCATGCATTATAATTTTTTAAAAATGGAATATTAAAGAATCCTTGGTATAAGAAAAAATAACAACTCTCTACTCCAAAATAGTATTTTCCATATTGATCACCAAATAATTCTTGATTACTTGAAAAACATATTATATATATACATAGTGTGGGAGTAACTTGTGTACCCAGTAAGATTTCCCCTTAGACCTCTTCTAAAATTTTGAGGAAATAATACTAATGATCTAGTGAGTAATGTGTATAAACAATATTCACCTAATAGGTTAACAACCCATTCCATGTATCAGAAATTCCCACTCACCACGTATCACATGGAAAATAAGAATATAATATCTGGTGTATATAAAAAAGGGCATGTTACAATCAATTCCTCACTGGTTTCCACTCTCACATCCCAACTTCAAACATCCTATGATACCATACCTTCTATATTTTGTGTGGTTTCGAATAAAACCCTACCTACCCCAACTCTACTATGAGGTCTAACATCTTGTGTTGTAATTATTCATTATTCTTGTAACTCTAACCATAATAGTATAGTATTAGGAACCCGAAGGACATCAAACTTGTTACCTCCTCCTACCATGCACATCCAAAAGTATAAAAACCACACCATCAATAACACCACACAAAACTCTCGTATACATAGAACCACACACCAAATTCCTCTCCCATACCATTCATGATTAAAAACCACATTCACCCCAACACCTTTTATGATTTAACACTACATTCCACTCTAACACGTAGCATGATATAAGACTACATTTCAATCCAACACCTTTCATGACCAACTATTTATGAAGGAGTGGGAGAGAGGGGGAATTTATCCATCATCACTCGCTAAAATGGATGTTTTTAAAAACACATAGAATAACACCATTTGTTTTTGGTATGAATTACCCTACTCAGGAGAGGCATTCCTTGAAATCCTAAGAAAAAAATACATGAATAAATAGGCAAAAAATGATCCTAACTAAAGGGTACAACAATTGTCGTAAAAATTATTCACAAAATACACTATTTCATCACCGTTTTCCATCAACAACCATCACTTCCTCAACAACTCAAACAAACAAATATCTTACAAAAAGATATAACAACCAACTGCATATCTTTTTGTATTCATCCATTCTAGAAATTTCATATTTACCATTCACCAAGAAACAATAAGTTCATCATTCTATTTAATACTCATATTTAATGAAAATAACTCTATAAAACATCCACATTATATAGAAACCAAAATGTTACATATATAAATATTACATATTATGAGAATAATATTCCATAAATACAATTACAATCCAAACCAGAACTGTAAAGACTTAAATTATTAGGAAACTTGGATATAAAAACAATAGGTTAATAAAAAATATACACCATATCACACTTAATTCTTCAAAAAAAGATCCCTTATTAGACATATCATAATTAAAATCATTCTTTATATCCTATGGAAAACGAATCATAAGAAAGGGTGATAACAGATCCACATTATTGGTAAATATGGGATATATTAATCAACGATTGTATGTATGTATATCCTATGAATAAGGGTATTATAGGATGAGCTTAATATTTGAAATTAAAATACAAAAATTCATATAATAAAGTTTCATAGCATAAATCTTGGAAATTTATAAGAAATTAATCATAAAGGAACTAAAGGATGTGACAAACCAGAGCTTAATATTGGAATAAGACCATTTTATAAAAGTGTGGATAAATTATGGAATAATTATAATTGTATAAATCTGATGTAAAATTCTCCCAATAATCCATTTATAACATTTTATGTTTTGTATAACCACCATCCCAAAAGATTGAGGCTTGGGATAACCTATTGTCTATCCTCTTTTGGGATTAGTATAATCTCTAGTGTACCCTTTGATATCATAAAACAATCGTAATAACCCAATAAATTAGAGGTATATAAAAGAATCACCTTTCAAATAAGAATAATCCATTCATTTTTATTCAATAACATCATGTAAACATTTATCATATAATTATATCACATCTGGTGGAAAAGATAATAGGTTTCATCAATATTTCATCATTATAATCATAAAATATCATGAGAAAGAATAAATATTGGAACATTAGATCATATAACTAGTAAGTCATTGTAAATATTAAAGTATGTTGTCATATATGGAATTTACATTAAAATATAACAAGGGAATTTCTGTTGGAAAATACCATATTCATATTTAAATAACTAATTTAAAAATATAGAATTTTACAAAATATTAAGGGAAAATGTTTCATTGAAAATAACCATGTAAAATTTTATACCAAAATTTAAATAAAATATTAGCTATGAGGGTGGAAAAATCTATTCAACCAATGTACATTAAAAAAATGATTACATTTATATTTTTTATAAAAGAAAAAAAATTACAAAATTTTTTTAACTCTAAGAATAATCCCATTAAACATTTTTATAGAAAGAAAAACATGTTTATGAATTAAATTATTCATAAATTTAGGAATGGTAAAATATTTCTTGAAATAATTTAAAATAAAATGTGTATATGGAAGAAAAGTTTATCGACTAAAGAGAGAAATAAAGTTTGTTTTCCTTAGAATATTATATCTATCACATTGTTACTTGAATAGTGGAAAATGAAAGGAAATAATTTAATCTCCATAAATAACAATAGTGTTGGACCTTGGGGAAACCTAAGAGGGGAGGGGTTAATCAGGGACTCAAATTTTTCATTCAAAGTTATGGATATTATTTCCACATTGGTAGGAACTCATTAAACCTATATAATAGAAATGATAAGTAATAAAAAATTAATATGAAAAAAATGACACAACACTTTAAATTGGTTCTCCATTATGGGGTATGTCAAATGAGCATACGCCTCTAGTTTGACGGTCAAACCAAAATCCACTGGTCTTAAATAGCTGAGGAATATAGAGGTTCGGTTATAAACACTATTTTCTAGGCTCATAGCCATTAAAATATTTTATTGGTCGCTCACTACATCCCTCATAACACTTCCACTAACACCCCTTAATTACTATTCTGAGAGAGGTCAAACTCAGTTTATCAACATGAAGGTCGCTTTAATGGTTTGTCATTAAATTATTTGTCCTTATATTAGCATGGGACATTGAGTTCACCTTATAATTGAGTTCATGATCTTTGAAATAACTATCCACTTAAACTAAATGTTTAAAACTTCCCTTCATGAAGCCCCTTTGTCAACCAAACTCCTTCATGAAGCAACCCTTCCTTTACGGAATAAACTGCCTTGGCGAAGCTCCCTTGCTTTCATGGAATAAACAACTTCCACAAAGCTCCATTGCGTTTAAAGAACACTATGTGGTCATGAATCTCACTTAGCCAATGCAGAATCCCTAATCCTCATAATGTACTCCTTTTTCAAAAGCGTGGGCATCAGTTAGGACTTATAGTCTCTTTAGAATGCACCAACTTTCATAGTAATCTTAGTTCGCAATGCTCTTTGTGAACTCAAAGCATATCTGGATTTTCCTTAATAGTTTCTCTACAAGTGAAGAGGGGTAGTATCATATTTATATGCTCAGCCTTTTTTGAAGCTTGGCCACCTCTTTATGGATTTTCTAGACCATCAAAAATGTCTTTGCGGCACTCCTTCCTTCACAAAGAACCATGGAAATTCTCGGTTCACAAAGCTCATCACAACCTTAAAGTCATCCATCAAATCCCTTCAAGACGCCCATCAAATTCGCAAAGAATTCTATCAATGACCGCAAAGCTCCAAAACATGAAATCATGGAGAACTCCATCTCTAATCTTGAAACACGTTGAAATCATGAAGCACACCATCAAAAAACGTTGTGTCTTCACAAAGATAATCTCACAAAGCCCATCATCACAAAACTCCTTCCTTTTCAATATTTTTATAAGTCCTCCAAAGAAAAATTATTTTCAGGTTGAAATCAAACATCCAAATTTTCTACCCTAAAAATCTGAAAAAAACTAGGAAACAATGCGACCTTTAATACTTCTCTCTCATTGAACTATATGATACCTTTCCTTATAATCTAGCTAGTATTCCATGTGAGGATTAACATCAAACACAAACCATACACCATTTATAAAAAAAAACCTACTTGGTTCAAACACATAAGATAATTAAATACATAATATTTTTTCTAGATATACAATATGATTTCATTATCTTAAATTTGAGCATAAAAAATATTGAAAAAATGAGATTGTAATGTTAAAACACTACCTTAGGTTTGAATTGTTTCATAAGTTATCTAAAATAATAAATAATAAATGTATAATTATTATTAATATATAAAATTACTATATTTACACTTATAGTACCATATATTATTCAAATAAAATATTTCAACAATTTTTATAAATAAATCTTTATCAAAATAATTGTTTATGTCTATTAATATTTTTGTTTTTCATGTATGTGTCAGTTTTCATTTTTCGTACTTGCAATCTGATCATGGTTGCATCATCTCTAGAATATTAAGCATGTGCTGAATATAATAATTAATCATTATATACACTTTTATAACCATTAATGTAAGGTATTGAGTAATAATAAATGACATCACTTCTTATAGACGGTAGTTTATACATATGCAAGCGTGATGTTCTCCACTTTTCTGTGGATCAGAAAAAATAAAGCTAAACAAAAAATCACCTGTCAAAAATCATTTTTAATAATAAATATCATATATATACAATAAATCCATCCTAATAAACCACCACAAAATATGGTGATGTAAATTATCATATCATTATGTGGAGGCGGTAGTCCACACATACACATGATTAATGCATTCGTTTCAAATTTGATGGAAAGGATATGTAAAGTGGTTATTATATAATCATATTAAAGTATAATTTTATTCATTACACTATATTAATAATTTTATTATGGTTAAAAGAGGTTTATATAATGAGGAATATGAAAAAAATTGAAAGAGATCGATTACAATTTATACCTTTTCTTTAAGAGACCTCGTTTGGTTTACAACTAAAGACTAAAAAAAGTGGTCTTATGAGATTTAAATGCACTTTAAGATGAAGGGAAGTAATCTTGGAATGTTTTTGAGTAGGAATTCCAAGATATATAATGATAAAATTGTATAAATAAAGGAGTAGAAGATGTTCCCTTTTATAAGTGTTGGGAGGGATACCCATGAAATTACATAAAAGATTTAAATAATGTACGGTCACTTTCATGGGAAAGTGGCTCTGAATAGATAATATTTAAAATTATGGATAACAAAATGTTTAGATCTCTTAAAAATAATAATTATACAGATTTAGGTGGCATTCCAACCCTTATCCCGTGTTTAAACCCCTCGGTAAACCAGTTTTAAACTTAATCATGGGAAAAATATTACTATTTTTACTATTCATTATAAAAAAAAATTAAGTAGATCTTGTAAAATTATATTAATTATGATCATTAAAAATAAGGAATATGTTTTACTAGATTAAGTTTCTATAATTTTTATAATTTATTTTTAAATAATCGTGAAAAAGGAAACAAAAATATGCTCTATAAAAAACATCATTTTTAAACATAAAACTGAATTTACTTACATTCTATTCATTGTAAAAACCATGGAATTAATTTTAAAATATTGTATTGAATATAAATTATGTAAATTTAATTATAAAAACAAATAAATATGTATTATTTTATCTTATTATGATAAAAACACATTAGGTGCATAAAAATAGTTTTTATACAAAAATTTATGCCAAAAATTAGTTTATACCAAAATCAAGTATAATGCTGATTATTAACTAATTAATTATATTATTTATAATTTTAGGATAATTTACATACATTAAAATAACATTTTATTAAAAAAAATTATTTTATTAAATGAGATAACTTTTTTTAATGTTAATTTTTATTATTTAACGAAAAATAAATCATTTTAGAAAAGTCCTAAAAAAGAACCCTAAGGTAACATTGGTATGTTTATTTTAAAAAATAGTTCAATCACCTATAATTAAATTTATAAAAATGGTATAAGTTAGTTACAATTTTCGTATACAAAATGCAATAAAACCCACTTTTTGGACAAAAATTATTTTTGAAACATAAAATGAATTTATGGAAAATTGAGTACTTATTTATTATCCATTAATAAAAATTATCATTATTTAAAACCATTATAAATATTTTTCATAATTAGTTTTTTATAATTCATACCAGTGGATTTGATGGCTAGGCAACAAATTACTGCTATATCAAGGTTCATTTTTACGTAGGTTTGGATTTAATGAAAGCTATAAAATAATGGAGGTTTATTTAAAATAAAATAAATATATAATATTATGGTTTTGCACATTTATTTCCATTTTCATTCATTTCAATTTTTTAAATTTCAATTATTTCCTATATCCATTTATTTTCAGGCATTCCACTTTATAAGGTTTATTTAAGATCCCAAACTATATTATTCTGGAAAAAATCTCACATTCATCTTTATTAATTCCATTCCATCCAATAATATCAAGAATCACTAGAAAAAACAACATTAACCAACCGTAGTCACAATATCTATCCAAAACCAGATTATTTATCACAACCCCAGCTACACTGCAATAAGAATAAATCATATTTTTATGCATATGTAATACATGGTAAAATATCAACATCATCCAAGTACTGATTATTCAAATGGACCATTTAATTACCAACATTAATCATTATTAAGTTATACAAGATGATTTGTCCACCGTGTAACAGAATCATGCAACTATTTTATTTTAATCAATCCATAATTGCAGGCAAAATCCATTTTCATACTATTACATAAAATATTAACCCATTTATTTAGTATATTTAATCATCATTAAATCATGTGATGTTATTTTAATTACCAATACAACTATAAATAATGTTTTCACAGTCCAGAAGTTTCACAACATAAACGTTTTTATCAATAAAAAAACACATTCAAAAATGTTTATTAGTTTTTTAAAATTATTTGAATACCATCATAGTATTATTATACAGGTGTTAATTCATTCCCACAATGTTCCTTATATTTTTACAGCCATATTTCCTCTAAACCTCTAATTTATTTTATTCTCTATAATGTAGTAACAGAAATAACTCATGAAATAAAGAAATTATATATATATATATATATATGAAAAAAACACTATGTATCACATCAGTTTTTATCCTCACTATCCTAGCTTATTTTGTCTTCTTTAGGTTTATTCATGGTTATCACCCAATGGAAATAAAAATTAGGGTTGTCTCAGAGTTTACATAGAATAAAATGAGTATGTCTTAAAAACCCTACCTCAATTTAGAGAGTCAAGGAAAGAACTTCATACCATATCAGAATAAAGGATCAAACGCCACATAAACTAATTCAAAACTCATTGGATCCTCAACCCTATAGGGATCGATAACAATGAACTAAGTTGTTTAATCTCTCTAAATAGGTAATTCAATAATTATGAGAGACATATGAGTTGATCATGGTTTGAAAAGAAGGGATATAATATTTAAAAAAGAAAGTATAGATACCTTAATTATAAAAAAAATTAGAGAAGAATCCTTCATGGAGTAGTAAATCACACTATGCATGTGGTATCTCTAAGCATAGGGGAATTAGAAATACTTTGTTTTTGAATTGGAATCACCCCGGTTTCTATGCATTTTAAAACTTTTTAAACTCACCCCTAAATTCCATCAGGATCTCCACCATGACATAGGGTGAAATACAATACCCTTTTGATCCACAAAAATAAGGCCTATAGTGTGGTGATCTCTCGTCCTCGATTTCCTCCTCCATCATATTAAACTTGATACCTCTTTATCTATTTCCTTAACTCACCACCACACCGGTAAAAATATCTAAACCATGGTGTTTTAGTGGAACTTGTTTTAAATTGGTGGATTCTCCATAAAAATATTATAAATGGATAGATAACCCATTTCACTGCCCATGGTGCACCCAAACTCTAAGCATCCTTACTTTACATGGAAAGGAGAAATACCCTTAGAGGGGTACTTCTGTTTATCTGTACACTTTATTTAGATGATCCTTATATGAATCCATCTATAGGAGATCAATTTATTATGACCTTAACATAGTATAAAAAATCAAATTACCTTTATTTACAACTCAAAATAGTTAACAAAATTATTAATATTGGTGTTCTACACATCTTGGTGTGCCATGTTCGATTTGGTCAACTAAAAAATGATCATCATTCCAAAAAAATAATTCAAAAGTATCTTCCATATACTCACAAACCCACAGAGTCAAATGGATAGCACCACACCAACTATTATAGCATAGTATCCATTAAGATGAAAAAACTCAACTTTGTCCTCGAAAACAAATTCCAACTCACTATCATCGACTCCCTGACCTAATAAATGAAAAATGAAGGGTCTAGAATACTAGGTTTTTTTTATCCTATTTTTCGTTATTAGTATCAAAAGTAAAGGAATATGAATTAGTTTCATCGATATTAACTTCCTCTTTGAGTCTATTTATAATATGAAATATGTTTCCAAAAATGTTTTGATTCTATGTTTTCATAGTTTATTTTTTAACTTTTGGCAGAGTCCTTGAATTACTCCCCAAGAAGAGTGGGTTACTAAAAAAATGAAATACATGAATGGAATCCTGGTAATTCAGCTAAATTTTTTAAAATATAGACTATATAGTTTACGAATTTTAATGTGATAATTTTTTAAAATAATTGTATAATTATTAAAAGTTACATGACTAAGATGGAAGATGTTTATATTTACCAGTGTATTCTAAAGGTCTTGGGTATTAATTATCAACCTAAATTCCTTCACTTGATCAAATTGGAATCAACCTCAATCCTTTTAAACTAAATACTAATACATGGATACATAATAAGTTTATTAGAATTTATAAATACATTGAAATAATTCATATCTTCTAAGATATATTATATAATTTTATGCTCTTTGAATATTTTTAAGGGATATTGAGATCACCACATAGAATTAAATTCTATTTTGAATTAATATCTATATTATAAATGTTTCTAAAATTTTACACCTATCATCTCTAAATAATTAATTATAAACAATTATCAAATATAAACTAAAATTTGTAGAGACATGATAAATACTATCAAGGAGGAATTGAGGATCATCTGGGATCATTAAAAGTGAAATCAGTTTATCCCCAAAACCATATTTTTTATCAGATATGTTATTAGTGAAGTTAATGAAATACAAATTATTAGTTAAACATGGAAGCCTATCCAAATTTATCAATATATCAGAAATGTGAATAATAAAATGAAGATTATTATTGTGAATAATTTTTATGGAACTTATCATTGTCAGCTTATTATTGACATTGTTCGGTCTTCTAGTAAATAAAAATTTCAAAAATATAATGGAAGAATCATAAAAAATCATCACACAAGATCATACATTGTTGGTTTTAAAAAAATTATAAATAAATAATATACACCTAAAATGTTTCTTAGTTGAATCCAATTCTATGTGAAGTATTTTGTGAAGGCATATATGAAGACTCATAAAGACTCCTACACCCAAGGTGTCTATTGGATGTCTGAATTTTAAAAACACATTAGAAGGATCTCTATCAACTTTTTGATATGCTTGAATTGTATATTAAAAAATAAAATAAGAGAACTACAAACATCAAAGAGTTGGTTGTCATCTCCTTATTTTGGAATCCTTTATATAGCTACCCATGGATGGTCATAGGTTTGAATTAAATATTGAATTTATCAAATGAGCTATATAAATATCATGTTACATCATATGATATATTATAGACTCATACTGATCCAAATAAATGTTCGAATTTTTAACATTTAAACATTCATTGAGAATTTCAATATCTAATTTATAGTTATGCCATAAAATTTTTAGGTTTACGAGGATTTAAAAACACTTTTTCAATATAGAGGAATCCATTAGAAACCTAAAATTCCAAGAACTACCATGTGTGAAAAAAAACTAAATATATACATAAAATTAGGGACATTATGTGCCTTTAACCGATGTAGGTTGATGCTACTATCTTTAATAATAATTCTTGATGAAGATTCCTAAAAGACAACTACTGAACTTCCTCTATATTAGTGTATCAATGGGTTAAACTAGATTACTACAAAATTGTGAACATTCTATATAATATCTAGAGTATAATAGTACCTCATAGGGTAAATGATGAAAGATAAAGTGATATTTGAAAGATTATGCAATAAATTTCATGAAATAAAGACTCAAACCAATATCATCTCATTTTTAATATATATGGATAATATGTAATAAATCTTAGACCATGGAATAGTGATGGTCATTATGTCTTAGTGGTTGTTTGGTCATGATATTTTAATACACTTCATGGCATGTGAAAGAATTGTTTGGGAAGCTAATTTATTAAATCCTACAATCTGAATATCATATGTGTGTTTTTGCTTAAAAAACATCAACTGATGATGTTTAAACTAATTAAAAAAATTTAATGAGTTCAAACAGTTCCTAATTATCAGTGTAGGGGAGATAAAGAGTTTAGTAATTTCATAACATATGGAATGTTATGATATTTAAATGGGAATACACATTTGAGGAATGATTCTTATAAAAGGTCATTATAACACAATATTATGTTTGATAAAGACGTTGAAATTTTCATTTAATATCGAAAGCTCTCTAAATCGATCTTCTCTCTATTTGATTTTGAGGAGGATATATTAGAACACTATTGTGGAGAATAGATCCCATCAATGAACTTAGTTATTCTAATAGAATATAAAAACCATTGAAGGCATGAAGCCACTGGTTTCTTAGGGAATTTTATCCAACTCACTACCAAAGATGATTTAATTCTTGGACATTGATGTATGCTTGGATTATCAGTTTATCATTTAGTCTATTTTTTCTCAGAATGAACATTGGTATATATTTCATGTTTTCCTTCATAGATAATGGGAATAGATATGAATAATGAATATAATAAATGGTATCCTAAATACTATAAAAGATAATTCAATAGGATGTAGATCCATTAAGGGAACCCAAATTTGTATCTAATAAGGCATCATGGTACTTCTCCTCAAAAAACTAATTTTTGTTCTTTGTCTTTCTAACGATGAAATAGAATTTATAAAAAAATATTTTAGGGTTCATATTTTTTACTTAATCACAAAATAATGATCTTGAAAGGGATATTTTTTTACTTTGAAAATAATGAAAAATAGATGTTCATGGGATGATGATCTATAGAATGGTTTGTCATTTCAATTTCATAGTCAAGATCCACCATGAAGAAAACTACATAATTTTCAAAAAAATACATTCCATTTCAAAAAATGACCTAGCTACCTAAAATACCTTGTAAAAAAATATGGCCATCTAAAATTTATGGCACAGTCTCATATAAAAAACTACTATAGAATACAATTACTATTATCATTAACCCAGTCATGGGATATAATCAGGTTCTTCATAAAAAAACATGTGATTCTGAATCTTGAGTAAGAAATATAGGAAATATACATAATATTTAGAAGGTACCTCCAATGATAATAGAAAATAATTATTGTTTGTTTCATAATTTATTATATGATATGAGTAAATCAAGTCATATTTAGTGGGTCAAAATTATATTCATTATGTCATAGTATAATCCAATTAGAGGGAATATTTTAAGAAATATTTTTTTTATTAAAAGTAAAAAAAAATTATTGGAATGAACTGTTTAGGACTATGCCTAATATACATAACTCAATACCATATCAAAAGTGGTTTCAGTAAATATAATTATCGAAAGTTTTTTATTTCCTGTAAAATATTTGAAATTTTAATTTATTTAATTTAGTCCTATTAAATTATTTTCGATAAATTATTTATATGATTTGAATATGAAATATTCTAAAATTTATGTTACATGTTGTTCTTTGTATTAAATTTCATCCAATTATAGGTAAGAATACATAATATTAAGTTTTCACATTCAATAACCATAGTTTTCAATTAAAGGTATGAGATTAAATTTGGCAGTTGAATATAATTTATAGATATTAGGTGCTAGAGTTTTGGTGGGATTGAAATACCTATTGATTAAAGTTTTATGAAACCAGCAATAAATATTACATAATATTGAATTTTAGTCGATAAATTATTTTTTTTCACTTTGGGGATCCTTTAAGACTTATAGTTTTATAGATTTAGGTCATAACTCTTTCATTACAAAACCATATAATAAAAAGGTGACACTTTATATCAATATCTATTTTTCATACCATACAAAACATTAAAAAATAAATTATTTATTTCCATGGAAACTCTTCATGAATTTAAACTTCACTACACCCTTTCCCTTATCCATCTCGCGAAAAACATTTAAAAACATGGGATGGGTAGAAAAATCTCAGTAAGGGATGTAAAAATAAAGTAAACTATTAGTTTAGTAAAAACATCAAAACCCATGAAATATTTACCATTACATCAATTTTTTTGAGTGAATGAAATAATAAATTTACAAATGATAAAAAACATGTTTTTTAAAAAAAAATATGTTAGAACACATATCAAGATATTATAAACCCTTTGTGGTAACTTAAAGAATAACATTTATAACCCATTTTAAACCAATTTCAAAAGTAACTAGATCCTAGTTTGATCCACTGCGGAAAACCTTTGGTAACTCCCTCATTATCTTCTATTAATACAAGGAACATTATTTAATTCATTGGACTACTATCTGAGTCCGCCATTGTTTAAGTTATAAGGGTATCACCAGATGCTATCTTGGTTGCCCAATCGTATATTCTATAATGGAATAATTTAATTCTATCTGGGTGTACCAATTTATCATATATAATTATCAAGTTATTTTAATATAAAAATAAATTTTTCCTTTAAAAACCAATTTTCAATACCAAAAACACCATTTTCTTTGAAAAACCTTTTTGAATTCCAATACAACAATTTTATTGAAAAATAATTTCAATACAAACATACCCAAAAAAATGGAAGATTTTTTTTATGAAAACATGAAATATTTAAATGGAATATAAAAATAAAATAATGGTCAAAGTGGTATAAATTTCATTATCATTGTATAGAACATTACTTTTTTTGTTTTTTAAAACATTCCACATAAAACATGTAAAATGATACTGTATTGAAAACCATTGAAATAAATTAAAAGAGGAATAAAAATTACCAAAAAATATTTTATATCCATGTAAAAACTTTCATAAAATCTTTTTTTGAAAAACATTTACATGGAATAAAAATATATGGAAGTAAAACATTAAAATAGAATTATTTTTAATATAAAAATCCTTTATCACATTAGAAATATCAGAATCATAAACCGCATTAAATAATAACATTAATGAAAAACATAAATATTATGATAATATATAAAAACAAGATATAACATATAAATGGGTCTATATATACACATAATAAAATAATACATGAGCATAACATCAAAATATGCATTTATGAAAGGGGATTGAGACAAAATCCCTTACATTGAGTCCAATTTTTCACGTGTGTTTATATCTTTCTGAATAATAAAATTATATTAATTATTTAATTTATTGAGAAACATTTTAAACTTTATTATTTCTTTTATTACACTAATTACCATTTATATAAAATTACTTAATCAATTAAGTGTACGTAAAATGCTTTGACCATATTCTGCTTAGGTGTCAAAAATGACATTGGTAGATTAGTATGGTAAAAGAGGTCATTATTAAAAAATATAAAGAATAATAATCCTAAATTAATTTTCATAATTATACATATATTATAATTTTAATAAAATTCATCAATTTATTTGGATAAATGAATCACGTTATGATCATGGATATGGTAGGTCATACGTACACATGAGTACCACTTCCATTTTTCGACAGTCATTATGGAAAGGATGGAAGTTATATTTGACCTTTAAAAAATTATCATAATATAATATAACATATATATATACATTATTATTTCTTTTAATATATATATATCATCCATGTCTAGTTGTGATGAAAACAGAGTCACATCATTTCACGAAGGCGGTAGTCCACATGTAAACAAAAGATATTTTCAATCTTTTGGTGAGTGAAAATGTAAGAATAAAATGATATGTTATATTATAATATGGATATATATGACATTAATATCATAAATATTTCATTTAAATAACATATATTGTTTATCATTGAACTTATTACCTTCAATGTTACGTGTTTTTGAAAAATAGATCATGTTGCTTCCGGAGGCGGTAATTTGTTGAACACACACGCGATGTTACCATATCACATACAGAATAGAATATAAAATTATATATATTATATAATGAATAAAAATAAAAATTATGTTTTAATAACCACATGTATACTTCATATCCATCTTCATACTCCATGGTGATAGTTAGTAATGGAAAAACGAATGACATTGGTTCCCCGGTGGTAAACTATTGTACACCCGAATGATGGTTTCATAACATATTTGATAGAATAGGATAAGGAATTAGGTTATTAAATTAACACAATAACATAAAACTATTTATAATATACTAATTTTATTATATAATAAAGGTTTAATTATAATGTCAGCAGGTGGAGAAATAAAGAAAACAAAAATGCGTATTGAAGAATGTTACATATTCTAAAAATACCCTCCGTAAGTTTACACTAAAATCATTCATTGGTTGAACTTTTTTAAAAAAAAGTGGATTATAAGATGAAATGAAGTAATTATAAAATTTATTTGGGTCGGTGGTGGTAAAAAAATTGTTATTGAATGTTTTAAGAAACGAGGAGAGGGGTGGCCTTTTTTAAGTGGGGGAGAGAACACACTATGTATTTTTGAAAAGAATTTAGTGATCCCATGTTATTCATATGTCACAAGGGAAAAAATGGGATTTTATTAAATAATATAGTTTAATAGTTGTTAATGTTACAATATAATAGTTTTTAGACATGTTTATAGGTCATTTATACCCTTATCCTTTTACATTAACCCCAGATAACCCAATTTTTAACTTAACTATGTTAATTAACTTTTACTACATTCACTATTTATTTTAGTAAAAAATAACATTGAACATATTAGATAATAAAAATTATTCTAATTAAAAATATGGAATCTATATTTTTAAATTTCATTCACATAATTGGATTGTTTTATTTTAAAATTAATCACACAGATGCGATGATAAGGAACACTTTTATTAAGAAAATTTTAAGAATTTTACAATGTTTTGATACCAAAATGAAATATGAAACTTATTAAAATGAACTAATTTGTATTAATGGATTTATAACTAAAATAATTTTAATATAAAACCAATTTTAAATATAATTAAACTATATAATTAAATTAAATTAAAAGGTAGTTTTAAATTAAAATTTAGTATTTTTTCACATTTCATCAAAAAATTAAATTTTTTTAAAAATAAAAAAATTCACCCAAAGATTATATTTACATGATGATATAAAAAATGATGTTTATTTTATTGAATTAATTTTTTAAAATATATAAAATATACTTTTAAATAAAACCTTCTAAAAAATTGTTTAATTAAATCTGTTTCCTTTCTGTGATAAAAAAACTCTATTAATAATTTTATAATTTTTTTTTAAAAGTGACATGGATTGGTTTCCCAATCCATGCCAAGAGAATTTTATTAAAACATAAAAGGGGGTCAAAGTACACACGAGGTGTAGTAAGCCTACACCAGCAAAAACCAAAATACAGCCCACAAGAATGAAAATTTAAACAACCTAGGCTGACAAGAACCAACCAAACATGTCGTCTGTTGTTCCAATCTTGCAATTTTGCTTCAGTTTGCTGAGGAAGAATGTTGCAAATGGTAAGTCAACAAGAATGCCCTCAAACATTGTCTTTCCTAAAACGGTTCCAAGAAAATGGAAATATTGGAGATGCTGTTCATGAATCATTCCTGACCCAGGGTTTGGATAAATCATGTGATCATCGGTTTCCTTAAATAGCCCATATTGCACATCAAATGCTGCTCGGGTAATATTCTCCATGAAATCTTTAAAAATTCCACCACCATCAATATAACTATATTAATAGTCATAAGACTAATTTATTCTATCTTTACCTAGGTTTTTACATTATTCCCCCATTTCTAAATTACATCCTCTCAATTTTATTCACTTATTAATCAAGTATATACATCTTTCCCTGATAGCATTTTTAGATTCCCAAGTTTCCACTTCAACCATATAGTTTTTATATAAAAACATAACCTAGTGAATCAACTTATTACCAAAAATGTAATCTCAGTACTCTAGAATCTGAAATATCTACCCCGCTGAGAAATATTCTTTTCAAACCGAACTACTTCATAACTCATAACATGAAAGGAATTCGATTCATATTTATTTAAGATTGAGACATGAAATATATTGTGTACTTGGGATAAACTCAGAGGTAAGTCCGATCAATAGATAGCTAATCCACCTTTATCCAAGATTTTATATGGTTCAATAATATATAGAAATACCTTCCATTTCTTACCAAAACCTATAACACTTTTCCATGGATAAACATTGATAAAGATGTGATGGCCTACCTTGAAATAAGGATCTTTCATCCGATTATCTACATATCCTTTTTGTATACTTTGAGCCATCCTCTTATGTTTCTAAGTCAACTACACATTCTCAGTGATTTCCACCACAAACTCTTGTCCCGTCAACCTTCTTTATCCTACTTTATCCCCAAAATACATTATGTAGCACTGATTTCCATATAATGACACAAATATTTTCATTGGTATACATGAATTAAAACTATTATTTTAAAAAACACAACCAAAGAAACATGTTCATCATGAATTCCTTGGTAATCCTTTAAAAATGAATAAATTATATCTTAAATGGTAAGAATATTCTAATTAGACTATCCTTTGTATTTAGGATGAATGTGTGTACTAAAATTTCATTCAGTACTCTCTGAATTCTTATAACCTTTCCAAAAATTATATGTGAACCTAGGATCACAATATAATTCAATCGTGAGTGGTACTCCATGTAACCTGACTATCTCCTTTATATATAGTAAAAAAAATTGATCAATAGACATTGTATCTAAAATGGGAAGGAAATTTTTATAATTAGTTATTCAATCAACAAAAAACCCAAATCCCATTATTACCTTGATATTTATTTTGAAATCTAACCACGAAATCCATTGATACTTTTTTCCATTTTAATTTTGGCACTAGAAAAGGATGAAGCATCACCTTTCTTAATTTTCATTATTCTTTAACCTATTGGTATGTCAAACACTACATGGGAAATTCAAGAATATCTCTTTCCATAACATCCCACCTGTAATAGTCCCAATGGTCTTTATACATTATAGTGATTCCTAGATGAAATGAAAATAAGGAACTACTGGCTTCATTAAACAACTCTTTCCTCCATTGGGAATCACAAGTCCCACATAATATTTTTCCAAAAAGAAAAACACCATATTATTCAATATTAAAATTATTAAAATTACCTTTATTAATAGATTCTACATTTTTCTACAATGATTGATCCTCCTACTAATCTTTCTTAATTCTTTATGACAAATTCGAATGCACTAAAACCTAATAAAATAGAGGATATCTATACATATATAAATTTTAGGCCAGAATTTATCAAATAATTAACCAAAGGGTTATGTCAAAAATGTAACACGGTTAATGTATTATTTTTCAACTCAAATAATTAGCCACTTTGTCTGATTCTCCAAGATTTTAATGATTTATGAAATAACAATCCTTGATTAGTTCCAACAATCTTCTCTGTATCATGTCCAATTAGTCCTAAGTGAATAAATATTTCAAAAAAATTTGAAAAAATTTTATTTCCACCTTACACCAAATAAATTGAATCTAAATATACAAATTAAAAACCATAGTATATAATTCCAAATATTATTTTATCCATAGGAAATTTATTCCTTTTCTATTTAACATTGTTAGTGGGCAAAAAACGAAGATAGTTTTTTCAGAAAACCACCAGTAGTTACCTACTAATATAAGAAAAATTTGAATCTCTATGATAAATGAGGGTATTTTCCATTTTTCAATAAATATTATTTTAGAAGGGTTAACAATTAATCTACCATTAGAAACAATATTTCCAAGGAAATAGATTTGTTGCAGCCAAAATTCACATTTACAAAATTTCCCACATATTTTTTTATTTCAAGGTTTTCAAACCAATCCTTAGGTATCTTTAATGTTACTATTTAATTTTAGATTATATAAAAATGAATTAAATATAAAAAAACTACATACAATTCAAAGAAATCCTATAAAATCAATTCATATGGTATATAAATTCCAATGATGAATTATAAAACCCAAAAAACATAACTAAAAACACATAGTTCAAATATTTATTTAAAAATGATGTCATTAGAATATATTCTTCCTTCGAATTTAATTAATGGTACCCTAAACAATGGTCAACTTTAGAAATATATAGAGCTCCCTAGATCTGGCCAAAAAAATCATTGATATGAGGAAAATGATATTTTTTCTTAACAATGATGTTATTCAAGGATCTATAATCAATGAAAATTATCTTTAAAACATCATTAAATTTAACCAAAAAAATAAAATAACCCCATGGTGAAGTCCTAGGGTGTAAAAAACCTTTAACTAATAACTCCAAAAATTCCTTTTTAAATTCTAAAAGTTCCACTTGATCTATTTGATAAGTAGTTTTACAAAAAGGATTAGAATCAACTACTAAGTCAAAAGTAAAATAAAACACACGATTAAAAAACACTATGAAAATAACTATAGAAATACATCAATTTACTCTTTTACAACTAGATCATCAGAAATTTGAACTGTTTTTTTATTTTTAATAATATAAGTTAGGTAACATTCCCTACCATCTCAAATCAATTTCTCAGAATCTTATTAAGTTATCAATGGAATAAAATCATTGAACATAAATTTATTGTCTCTAAAATCTTTATTTTCATGATAAAATGAAATCCAATTCATAAAAATAATGATATTAAAAACTATTATGGCTAGCTCAATAAAATTTTTAGGAAAGTCCATCCCATTGATAATAATAGTAATATTCCTATAAATATTAGTTTATTTAATACTTCCACCTAGAGCCTTCACCAAAAGTTATATCTTACATTCACGATGTCATATTCCCAATTTACATGAAAATTTATCAAGAAATAAACAATTTTAAGATCCATAGTTAAACAATCTATTAATAATATTCAAATACACAAGTAACATACTTATCACCACTTCATTTAATTTCCCAACATCTACTATAGTAGTAGAAAATGAATTTTATACACCATTCCATCCTATGAAACTAAATTTGGACATGCATTAGAATAATGACCCAACTCACATTAAATAAAACTCCTCGCCATTGGATGAATATCATTTACCCCATTATTTGTTTTTTAGAACTCATTCCTTTATAGTCATGATTCTTATGACTAAACTAACCACACCAAAAACACTTCCCAAATCCTTTCAAACATTCTTTGAAATTTAGTTTTCAACACTTGGGATATTTTGGGGTTTTTCCTCTAGAATATTAGCTAGTTTATTCTACCTTGAATTCAACCTTGACTATTTCTTAATGTTGTTATCTTGAGCGACAAACATGTCAGCAAACTTCATCTCAACATATTTAGTATAATGAACCAATTTCTCATAACTTTTAAATTATCATGTATCTAATTTTATTCATAAAATTGGTTTTGATCCTAATAATTCTTTTTTATTTTACTATTATTGTCCCAAATAAAAATAACCAGATACTTTAATAATCCGGTGATTTTTTCTTCATATGATTCTACAGAATCATCATTTAGTTTCTTTATAAAGAATAATTTTTTTCCATAAAGAGTTAAAAAATATTTGGGAAATATTTATCCTGAAAATAACGTTAAATATTTTCCATTAAATGGAATAAGGATCATATTTCCCTCTAGTATTATTAAACAAATACCACCAATGATCAGTGTCACCTTAATAATGAAGAATGTAAGAGTTACCTTTTGATATTCCAAACATCCCATGATATCAAAAATATTCTATAGTTAATTTATGCATACTTTAACTATCTCATGGTCAAATGATTTGTTGAATTATGGGGGAATTATCCTCATGAAATTCCCCAAAATATAATTTTATTCCTTTCTTGTAGATTTGGTTCCTCTATAATATGGTTAATACCACCATTAATAGCTTGTGTCACATAATCCATCACTATAAGAAACATATTCTATTACAATTCCAACCATCTCAGGATGTAGATTTGGAATTATATTTTCCTCTCATTGCATTCCAACTATAGATTTCTCATTTCCTATATGGAAAAAAATTATAAATAAAAGTAGTTTAGATGTAGAAATATGGTAATATTTTAATTATATATCATTTCAATATTACCATAAAGTAAAAATTTTCTTGGGTATACTATTATCATTAACCTCTAATGTTATCTAAACCAACCTCTTATAATAGTAGTAAGGACCCAACCTTAAACATTGCATAATCATGAATTTTAGTCAAGAAATTACATTCATTAAATTTTAGGGCATTTTTAGGTTTATATTTTTATATACATAGGTAATAACTCATACAATAAAAAACCATATAAAATAATTTGGACACTTTAGATCATTATCAACTATTCCCACCATGTAAACTATTAATTTTTTTTATATTTTCAAGAAAACTCTCCAAAATTTTAAAATTGACATCATAAATTCAATTTCCCATCACGTGAAAGACATTTAAAAACACACGATTAGAACTAAAACTTGATAAGGGATGTAGAAAAGGAAGAAAATAGTCATCTCAGTAAATATATGAAAACTAGAGAAATATTTTAATCAATATTAATGTTTTTTTAGAAAAACTAAAACATTTTAACATGAAAAAATAACACATGTTATGATCAAATAAATCCTTTAAAACATATAGTAATTAATTAAAAAACCTTCTCTACTACATAAAGGAAAATATTCATAACTCGTTTTAAACCCATGTTAGAAATAATTAGAGCCCAGTAAAATCCATAGTATAAAACATTGGGTAACTCCCTCATTCTTAACTATTAATGAAAGGAACATTACCCAATGTATTGTAGTTATATATTGTTGAACTCGTAATTTAATATATAGCGGGCTCACCCAGAGCTATCTAGGACACCCTGTCATATAATCTATAATGGTTGTACCAAATATTATCTAGGCATACCCATTTCTCATATATAATGCTCAAGTATCATATCAGGTATGAAACAATTTTTATGATTTGACATTTCCATCAAATAACATTGGAAAAAACTATTTTAAACACATAATAAAATAACTTAAAGATATAAAAAATACCCTTTTATTCTAAAAACAATGTTTTATTACCAAGCTGAAATTTTCATTGAAAACACATTTTCAATACAAAAACACCTTTTTTTTGAAATACCATTTTCAATACCAAAACACCATTTACATTGAAAATATATTTTCCATAAAAGCATACACCAAAAAGGGAAGTGTATTTTTTTGAATAAAAATTTAAATCTATAAAAGGAAGTGAGAAATCAAACAATGGTCACGACGATGGAAAATTCGTTGTCTTCTTACAGAACATTCCTTTTTCGTTTGTCAAAATATTTTGCATAAAGCATGTAAAAAATATTATTTTTTGAAAACCAATGAAGTATCATTAAGATAAAAATAAAATATAAATTATAAAATATTTTATGAACATATGAAAACTTTCATAAAATTATATTAGAAAAACATAGTCATGGAAGAGAAAGAGTTGGAAGGAAAACATTAAAAGAGTTTTTTTAAAGAAAAATACCTTATCACATAAGAAATATTTGAATTATAATCCTAATTAAATAATAACATTAAAAAACAATAAATAACATAATAATAGATAAATTCATTATATAACACATCTTTGTTTTTTTATATACACCTCGTAAAAAAATATTCGTTAACAACATCGAAATATACCAATTGAAATGAAATTGAGACGATGTCTCGTAACTGGAGTCTAATTTTTTGTTGTCTCTTTAAATCCTAGAATAATATTATTATTTTATTTATTAAATCTATTTAATATCTTTATAATGTTTATTATTACTTATATTTCACTTATAACCATGTTATACACAATTTCATAATCAATTTAGAGTCTGTCAAATGCTTTGACCATATTCAGTTTATGTGTCAAAAATTACTTTGAAAGGTTGATTATTGTCAATGTGGTTATTGTTTAGACATATAAAAAATAATAATAACATAATTATAGTATTTATGAATTATATATTATTTTAATACCAATCATTAATGTTATTTTGTTAAACTAAGTACATAACGATCATGAAGACGGTAGGTCGTACGTACTCATGAGTAACGTTTCTATTTTATGAAAATCATTATGGTAAAGAAGTAAGAAGCATTTTATATTTATTGGATGATCATAATATCATGTATATAATATTATTTATTTAAATATACATACATATATGTATATATATATATCATCCATGTGGTGATGAAAAGATATTTACATCACTTCATGAAGGCAATAGTCCACCCGCACACAAAGAACGTTTTCACTTTGTTAGTGAGTGAAAATAAATAAATAAAATGATATACTATCATATAAGAATGATATAAATGTAATTAATATCATAATAATTTCATTTATATTACATAAATTCATTATATTTACCCTTATAAAATCCATGTTTGGTGTCGGTGAAAAACCAATCATGTTGCCTCGTTAGGCCGAAATCCGCCGCACACAAGAGAGACATTATCATATTCATTAAGGAATGGAATTTAAAATATATGTTTATATAATTTAAAATGTGTCAAGAATTATATTTATGTTATTAATATCATATATATAATTTTCTTCCATTATAATACCCTAAAGTGATAGGTGGTAACGGAAAAACGAATGACATTATTTCGTAGGGTGCTAGTTTGATTACACATGAATAGTGATTTCGTAACTCATTTTGTGTAAGAGGAGAAGGGTTTATCTTATTAAATTAATATAATAATATCCAATTATATATTATATACTGATTTTATTATATAATAATTCATTATAAATTATTGAATTAGGAGGATAATCACATAAAATAAAAATGCATGTTGATGAACATTAACACTTATTTGGATATACCCCTTAATTTTGTATCATAATAATTCATTAGTTGGATTTATATCCAAAATATGGCTTATAATATGATTGGAGGAAATTATATAGGTTTTTTCCATAAATTTTATAAACCAAGGGGTTTTGAAGGTGTGAAAGGAGTAGGATTGGGTGTGGCCTTTTATAAGTGGGGGAGAGGACACACTTTGTATTTTTATTAAGAATTGAGTGTTCCCATAATTTTCACATAAAAATGGGTCCAAAATGGATCATAATAGAACCTTTGATGTGTAATGGTTGAAATTTGGACATAAAATAGTTTTTATTCAAGTTTATATGTCATTTTAACCTTATCTTCTTAGTTTATCCTCTGGTAAACCCATTTTTTAGCTTAACCTTGATAAATAATTTTTAACACATTCAAGATTCATTTTGGTAAAAATGGAGTTGAAATTATTAGAGAATTTAAATTATTTTTATTCAAAAATTTTAATTCATTTTTTTGAATTCCATTCATAGAAGTGGAAAATTTTAATTTAAACTTAATTTCGCAGATGTGTTAAAAAATTATGTTTTTAAAGAGAAAAAGTTCAAAAGTTTGAAAAGTTTTTATGTCCAAATTTAACAATAAATTGATAAAAATGAAAAAATGTGACTAATATATGTATATTTGAACTAATATTACTTTAAAATTTGTTTAAAATAAAATTTAACTTCATAAATAAATTAAACAAAAATTCAGTTTCCAATTAAAATTTAATAATCTCTACTATTCATCAAAAAATGAAACTTTTCAAAGAAAATCTCACAATTCCCCAAAAGATAATTTTGACATTCTGAACTAAAATATTATTTTAATTGTATCAATTTTATTTTTTAATATTTATAAATCAACCTTTTAATTACAAACATATAATAAATGTTTAAAATTATAAATATTTCCATTTCAAATTTAAAAATAACTTAATATTTTTATAATAAATATAAATATATTTTTAAAAATGAGCGTGTTTTATTATATGTTTTCCAATGTTTTAAAAAAATTATCCTTGTGTGGAGGTACTTTGGTTCAAACATCCCACAACCTTGAGTATTTTGACTTATTTTCAAAAGTGGGGGTTTCCTGTCTATTGTTCTAAGAATAATCATGTGGATATTGAAAATTTTATATAATTTTAATACTTCACATTAATTATTTAATATAAAATATACATGCAATTATTTTTAATAGGTTTAAATACATTTGAATTCTATTTTTGTGTGGGTAAAACTTACTTTGTCTTCTGTAATGAGTTACACTTTAATACGATTTGAACATATGAATTTGGTAAATAGAATAGGGATTAGTCGAATAAATTTTTTAACACATGCATACAGAAATGAATAAAATATGTTATAATAAATATCACATGGTATGTAATAGTTATTAATTTCATATTCATGTGATTTTTATTAAATTAGTGATATGTTAAAATAATACCACTCAAATTATGAGCATGAAATTACTTTTAAATAAAACACATGTTAAGACCTCAATCATCTAATTGGGAAGGCCATTCCATAGTTAGGTGCCCATGGATTATTATTTGTAATGCATGATGAGTATGGTTAACCCGAATTGTATTATATTCCAATATTCAAATATGATATTTGGGTTATATTTATATAGGAAGACCTAATAGTATTTTGATACTATATAAATAGAGTAAAGTATTATATATATGATGGATTTTCAGAAATGGTTTTGCACTCAAATATCTAAGAGTCGTATTGATATAATCCGTATGAGATCCTACCAAAATGGTAATCATTACATAGTAAAATATGGATCTAGTCCCATTAACGTTAATTATGTATTGTGTTATCATTTGAGAGGTAGTATTATTTATGAAAATTCCTTGATGAACGTATATAAAAAATGATATTCAACCACATATATGCCTTTGTTGTTTATTTTAGAATGAATCATATTTTTCATGTTCTGGTATCTTATCAGTATGACTTATATAATAATATTATTTAGGTATCTAATTTTGGGAACTTTTCTAAAAGAAATGAATTCTAATCATTTTAATGTGGCTATTATAAAAATAAATTTCCGTAACCTAGACTTAGGGACATTAAATACTGGGTGTGTGTCACTCATTTATTCCAGTAAAAACGAATCATAAATTTTATAGAACTGAATAAATTTGAATTTTTTTATAGTTTAAGAGTAACTACATTTGGTAATGACACTTGTGATCTATTTCTAGTGACTAGATTAGTTCTTATGTCAGAAATATGTTATTATGTTCATTACATAAATAGAGATTTGGTTTCTATATATTATTTAAGTAAGACTATATTTTAACTCATTCTGAAAAATAAGACCAATTTTATTTACATAATTTAAATTTAATATGGAATTTGGAATATTCAATATGATTTATACACTTAGGATTTGGGTAATCCTATATATAACATTCTTAATAAGAATTTTAAGGAAAACTTTAACACCCACACTCATTGTTCATTGTCTCATTAGACATATAAATAAGACACACATATAAAGAATCTATATAAATGTATTATTGGATTAATTAGATTATTAATCATTTGACATACGATAATCTTATTTATTTGGTAAAATCCCCAAATAAACTTTTATTAGACAAGGTGAAAGGGATAGTGGATTGTCATATTTTAAGTAAAATGATGTAAGTGGACTAATGAGTACTTAAGAATGTGGTTGTTATAGGTACTTCATAATCTATATTGATGGATTTAGTCAGTTTGGTTATGTGTTTCTGATGAGACCAATGTTTTAAAAAATTTAATAGTTAAAAGATTTTATGAATAAAGTACAAAGTCAACTAGGAAAACATATTAATATTATTCAATCAGATCTGGTTGGTGAATAATTGAGCCATTAATTCACTAATAATATTAATGTTGTGGAATTGTATCATAACTCACTCCTTTTAGAGCACCAAAATTAAATGGTGTGTTTGAGAGTATAAATAATACTCTATTGGAAATGGTTCAAATGATGATGATTCCATGTGATGATACAATATCATTCTGGGGATATGCTCATGAAATTGTTGCATTTTTACTTAGATGAATTCCATCTAAAGTAATTGTTAAGTCACTACATGATATATGATATGATAAATGTCCTCATTTTTCATTTATTTAGATTTAAGTTGTAATGAAACTATAAAACTTTTGGATTATTTCAAAATTTCCCTTAAATTTGATAGATTCATATTTGTTTTTTATCCCAAAGAATAAAAGTGATATTATTTCTATAGTCATACTGAGAAAAAAGAATTTGTGGCTTGAAATACTAAACATATTGAAAATGGATATTTTAGTAAAGGATTTAAATAGTGGAAATTTTAATTTTTAGAATTTCAAGATCAAAAAATAGGAAGTGTTCCTGAGGTATAAGTTGTGTTGTGTTCACAATGATCCATAGAAGAATAACCAACTCATGTTATAAAAGAACCTTGAAGGTATAATAGGTTTCAAAAAGAGATCAAGATATATGTTTTTACATTCAAAAAATTTTGATGGTGTAATGTCTATATATATTGATCCCAATTCATACTGATAGGATATTTATAGTTATGATTAAAAGAAATAGTGAAATTATATAAAATCTAATATGGAATCTATACACTAACTAAGCATGGAACATGATGGATTCAACTAAATTGGTGAGACTCATAAGGTGTAAGTTATTTTCATGAAATAAAACCAACATAGATGGTATAGTTTCTATATATAAGTATTTTTTGGATAACGGTTGTAAATGTATTCTTTGTATTTACACTAAATAAATATTTTATCTAGTTGAAATGAAAAATAATATTTAGCTATTTCATTCCATAATATTTCATTATGTCTTTGAGATATATATGATGGATGTATATACATTTTTCCATACTCTATATTATTTGAGGATTTCTATAAGATACTTTCTTCAGGTTTTAATTTTCTATTTGAATCAGTTATGGTTTAAAAATATCAATGGTCCATTGATGTATTAAATAAATCATCTTAAATTTGGAAAATTTAGTTCAATGATGAAATAAAGAAATATGATTTCATTAAGAATAAAGATGATCAATGTGTGTACAATTTGTTTAGTCATAATGTATTTAAATTTAAGGTTCTTTATATAGATGACATAATACTTATCAAAAATGATGTTCTGAATTAAAATTAAGCAAATATGTGATTGGGAAATTACTTCATGATGAAAGACATGGGTGAAGTACACTACATACTAGGTATGAATATTTATAGATATATATTTAAATGGTTTCTTGGTCTGAGTCAAAATACATATATTGGAAAATATGAAAAGAGTTTTAGCATGGGGAACTCCAATAGGGGGTCTTTACCTGTGTTTCATGTTACGAATATTAAGAAAATTCAAAATCCTTCTAATGAGTAAAAAATGATAGATATTATTTCTTATAGATTTTTAATATGATGTATCATGAATTCCATGTTACATACGTTGACCAAAGTCACAGTTTAAAAAAAACAAGAATTCCAATCTAATCATGATGAGAGTCACTAGGTCATAATCAAGATTATACATAAATGATTAAAGAATAAGTAAGGATATGCTATTGGTATTTAGAGGTTAATATAATATTAGATTAATGGGTTACACTGAGGATAGTTTTTAATATGAAAATTTTATCATGAAAAATCAATATAGTTTCATGTTTTTTTTAATTAATGGAGAAACTAGTTGGAAATATATGAAACATGTCATCGTAGTAGAATCAACAAAAGAAGAAGGGTATAGTGTCTCATAAAGCTTCAATAAGGAATATTTTTGAATCAATAAGTTCATTTCTAAACATGGGGAGGTTCCTAGAGTTGAGGGTGAATTTTTTATTTACTATTGAAAAAATGTAACAATTGACGCAGACAAGGTACCTTGGAATCACCAAAGCATAAAACACATCTTTATCAAATACCAACTCCTCTAATATATCATTGAGAGGGGGATTTAAATATTTGTGTGTAGATACATATGAAAATATATCAGATACTTCAATGAAACCATTATCAATTAAAAGGCATAAGGGTGACTTTGAAACTCTTGGAATTATATACTTGAGAGAATGAATGTAATAGTTACAAAATGAATAACAGTTTTCTGATAATGGAAATATCCATTTATCATTTATTCATTTATTCTAAATTAATATTTCATCAATAATGTAATGATAATATCTCCTCAATATGTGGATTTGAGCTTTCCCTAACTGATGAACATCATGAAGCATTATGTTTTTTGATGATATGTTAATATTAGAATAAGTATAATATTGAATTTTAAAGTGCTATGTATTATACAGTGAATATTATTATGAGATAATATGTCGAGAACTATTACCTTCGTTGCAATACAAAGTTATATTACATAAAATATCATATGATCATTGATAAACATATTGGAGTATTCTTATTATGAAATCATACTACTTGAGGTGGACGAGATACCAAACATGAGAAAATTTATACATTGGTAAAAAATTTACACATTCTTTGAGGATGATCTAATCAGGGGTTGCTGAGTATGATGTAGACCATGTTATTGATTAAAGATAAAACAAGAAGTTATTTTTTTACTTGTATGTTGAGGACATATATCTGGGACCTTGATTGGATTTGATATAAGAAATGTATGATTAATCTTATTTGAGTGTTATGTGATGTTCTCATCCACTAATCTAAATGACATGTGATATATTAATTCAAACTATTTAGTCTATTTCATAAAATCATTAGTGTATGAGTTGCAATATATTATATTGAGAAGTTCCACTATTAGTGGTCACTTGATGTCATGAACATATGGATTATTTAAGCATGGAAAAGGTGAATGAATATATATATTGTGGTGGAAATTTTCATATATTGATGTGATTTTTTTATTAATATCACACCATTCTGCTTTCTATATGGAGTAGAAGTGATGTTTTCCTAGAGGATACTCATTATGTGGAGGACCAAAGCATGATAGGATTACCTAGAGGGGAGAGGGGCCAGTTAACAATATACAATTTATTTCAATTTATGATTTATTTTGACATTAAAATCTATAATTTATTAGACTGATTGATATCACTGTATAACTCACATAAACTATGAATGAAATAAAAAAATCACAGTTTATGTATAAAGTTCACTACTCAAAATGGGAAGATAATCATTTGAATGATCAAGTGTAAGACCCCAAGTTTTCACTCATGTATGGATCCATTAAATTTCCTTATAATTCTTTATTTTGGACCTAATATGTATTCTTAGGGAGTTAAAAATGGTCCCAAGGGTTTCCAAGGCTTGTTTGGAGCTCGAAACCCATCCAGGAGGGAACTTTGGCCATGTCACATAGTTAGAGTAAACCATATACGTAGGTCGCATGGTTCAATCTAACCATGTGAATGGTTTCATGTTTGAGAAGAGACATATCACATGATGGGTATACAATTTCCCTAACAATGTATCCAAACCTTACAGTGCATCCACTTCTCTAGGTACCCATACATGGTTTACGAATGGGTGGTCAAGAATTCTGGACAAACCGTGAACAAGCTAAATTTTGGGTAATTTTTCAATTTTACAACCTTGGACGCACAACAGTATGTACTCAAGTCTGTTTGAGTGGTTCATCTTCTCTCTTTTTCTCAACCTAGTTATCAAGGTGTGAGCATTTTCCAATTTTTCTCAAATCTACTCCATTCCAAACAAAATGAATGAATGATACTGGAGGTGGAGAGCTATAAAATCCTAAGGTGGGTGGTTTATAACTAATCACTCAAGTGCATTGATTTTGGAATTATCATGTGGGTCCCATCAATTTCATCAGCTATCGTTTATAGAAATTATATGTCATTCTTATAATTATTAGAGAAATAGGATTATGTTATTTCCAAATATATCATTACTTGTTGGTGGTAATGAACACAACACCCAACATTCCATGTTGGATGATATTCCACAGTTGACATTTTAGTTTTTTGACACTTTTGAGCTATCGTTCAGATGTGCTCTAGCTTGACCACACTAATGGTAGGCCTCATTATAATAAATGCCTATTGTATCATGTAATAGTGAATGGAAAGTACCATTCCACTTTCCCTTGACTCACATAGGGTAAGTGCTTCGAATTTTATAATTAAATGTTTACGGGAAATTGGAAAGTATACTAAGTATATGACTTGACCTGATTAAATGTGAATGAATAATTGGTTTCATATCCATAAAACCCCTTATCATGTTGATGTAAGGTAGAAGAGTGAACCTTAATTATTGATTATTCCTTAAATGGATTTTATAAATGTTTTATTCTACTTGGCCATAACAAACTAATGAAATTCCATGCCTGAACCTGATGGACATATTGATAAATTATGAATTCATTAAAGGGTTTCTTGCTACTTGACATTATCGCACTAAAGAAAGGAAAGGATTGAACCGTGGTTTCTTACTACTTGGAATTATCGCACTAATGAAAGGAAAGGATTGATCCAATTGAAATAGTATATGACTTCATTATCAAATAGGAGTCTCCTAACTCGATCTTGCCTTGGATTCTTATTAAGGAATGCCTTGAGAACATGGGAACCACATTCTGTTTCAAGGATGTGTCTTTCTTAGGTTGATACCCACATAAATAATGATCTTTGTATATTCTTGTATGTCTGATATGACACCTTAGGATCCCTCACATAGTATTAAAGGATTCATTGGATACACGACTTAGATCCAGCATTGAAAAGTAGGTCCCATGGTAAAATTCCATAGGGACCAGTCATTGATTATTCATGTTCTACTTTGGATGATCACCTTGGATTCAATAGGCATTTCATTGTGGAATTACATGGATTATTATCCTTAGATTAAAATCTTACCCTTATCCAGGCTATAGTCATTATTCAGTTGGAGACCCTTGAGGTCTATGTTGTCTTGGTTATTACCTTAGAGATTCATTATTGAAATATTTTTACCGGTTTCCTTGTTCATCTTGGAAACTTCACCATTTATAATGTGTGATTTAATTATAAATTAGTAATAATCAAATAATTAATTGGTTAAATATTCATACACCCTCCAAGGAATGAAGTAGATACTTGGGTATTTTGTTACATTTTACTGTTTGACATTATATATTCATTCTTTCACACTATTATAATTCGATTAGATAGGCCAGATGTTATTGAAACCATTGGTGGTGTCCCACTAAAATTTAGCTCACACCCTCTTCGGGTACAGTTTTTTACCTGGGGAAGATTAAATAAATGAAGGTGTGGATAAAAGGATGAAAAAGGCTCCAAACACTTGATTGATTTATGTTTAGGATGAATTTTGATATCAGATTACCGAGTTGTAGCTTAGGATTCAGGGGATAGTCTTTGATTTCATTGATTCATTTTTGGAACATGTTATGCATGTTTTATAGTATCCTTATTATCTAGATTTCTAGATACATGAAATATCATCATTATTTTTTGTATGTTATTCTAGTTATTTTAGTTATTATTAACATTGCACCTATTTCCACTATGCCATCTGTTTACTTATATTGCTTCTAAAATTTACATTTTTACTATTTATCCATAGTGATACACTTACGTGATGAGGGAATAGTTTCTCCATAGTAATAACCTAGGTCCTCACTACTACTCAGCAGCCTTTGGAATTTGGGGAGATGTGCTTGAGGCCATGTGTCCCACTGGGCTTAGGGAAACCATTGTGTAGCGTCTGAGTCTAGGTCATCACAAAGTGGTATCATATGAGGTTTTTATTTCCTGATTTACTATTTAGAGATAATAGATTGGAGAATATGAATGCTTGGAACATGGTCATAATCCATTCTTGGGCATCATGAACCAAGGTTCAGGGTAAAATCCATGTTACCAAAAATATAGTTATTTTTATATTTTTCCTATTATAGTTGAAATTATCTTTCTATTAGGAGATGAACAAGATGTATAGTGTTGTTGATTTTTCTTCGAATTGAGATTCTATTTTATACTTTGTCTAATGATATTAGGGAAATGATAATTGTTACATGCATTATTATAGGCACCTAGAATTCGCATGTCATGCATATTTCCATGCCTATAGGACAATTTCAACGCTTTTAATTTCTTGATATGTATTTGATTATTGCGTTTTCCTGTGATACTTATCCTATTCATGTATTAATTTTGGTGTTGATTGAGTGATTTTATTTCTCAATTCATGAGGTGTACATGATATCATGGTTTGGGATGAGTAATTTACCAAGTCAATCCATTATGCTATAAATAAATGGATGTTGATTTTTGTGATAAGATGTATGTGTACTGATTCAATGGGAATGGGTATCCATTATAAAGTGGATCATCATATCTAAAATGAAATGGTTTCACTTCCTTTTCACACCTTGTTATGTTTATGAAAGGTAAAGGATCGAGCCTAGTAATTAAATTTCAGAATAAATGAAAATTATATATAAGAACTTGATAATACCTGACCATCTAAGTGGATAGTTTGCATAGTATTCCTTGGGTAGTGAGTTTTCCTACATTTAGATTCCGTAAGTGTTGCAGTATTTCTTCTTAAAACTTGTTTTGAGGCATGTTCTTCAATTTTTTTGACCAATACCACCACGACGTCCTCATATCATACTCTAGGAAGGTGGTGAAAATCATGCCCCATATGTGTTGGGCCCTAAGCTACCAGTATTACATCCATGAGTACCACTAGAGGAACTTCCGGTTTTACCTGATCTGGGCATTGATCACCATGTTGGTGATAGATTTCCATATCTAATGCAGTCCATGCATTGTGCTTCACAAGTTGTAATTATGATCGTTGATAAGACTCATGAGTTCCATTAGTTGCATCATCCTACATTCTCAGCGGATGGAATTCCATAGGCTCTTGAGTATTATCTTGAGTATTCCCTATCTATCTTTGAGCATCTACTGATTACTCAAGAGCTAAGGTTCAAAATTGCTACTTATATGTTGTGTGACTCAGCCAAGTACTAGTGGGATATGATTACCTAGGTTGGTTGTCAACAGGGAACGTTATGGGTTGATTTCCAGACTGGATTCTATGATCAGTTCTTTTCTTAGATGTTGAGAGATAATATATCCCTACAGTTCATTAATCTTGATTATGGTTCTATGTCTTGTTTCACTAAGTTACAATTATTTTCACCGCTTCTAGCCGGTGATGATATTTCACATGATAAACACATAGAGGATGGGACTCAGTACACCATCTATACATAGGTGAATGTATTTTTCCTACTTATATTTTTTGAAATATTCAATTAGGCTATTATCACTAAGCACAAACTGAGGGAATGAAATTGTATCGGGCAGAGAGTATCAGTGTCGTGATAAACTAGAAATTCTCCCGATGTCAAGAAATGTTTCTTCAAGGTTTCCTATCAGGGATGTGACAACAATTATACTCATTTTGATAACTCCATGGTGTGTCATCTGTGTGGAAGACGACAAATCTAAAGCCTCGGTTTGATAAATACCCACAAGAGTGCCAGGATTGTGTCCATTTGGGGCATCTTCAATGATTTGGTATGACCTTTCCACCATCTTCGAGTGAAAATGGTTCTACATCATCTCCACCTTCAGAAGTGAGTTTTTCTTGCACCGCATATGGTCGGGAGTTAGAATAGCATCAGAAGGACATGCTAAGGAGGAGGTCATGGCCATGGTATCTAGACCCCTAATCACTAGCAGCCCTAGTAGAACAATTTTTATCATGTTAGTACAGATGCTATACATGCTTGTGGATCAATTCAGTTGCATGCATTACAGCTGATACCCAAGGATCAGGCCGTATGACCATCTATAGTATGGGGTACTATATTAGTGGAATCTATTATTTTATTTGTTTTATTTGATATAGGTTATTTGAACTCTTTTATCTCTATATCTATCATGGAAATTGTCATACTGGAGATATAGTATTACCATGGTGTAATTACCCATGATACAATGTTAGGGGTGCGGTTAAAGGGAATATGGCAATATAGGGAATATCCCATTGAGGTAGGTAGTTACTATTTGTTATGGAACTTATTCTATATCAAGATACCAAGATTTTACGTCATTATCAAGATGGATCGGTTGGTTTAGTATCACACTTTTGTATACTTCCATCATTATAAGGTATTTTTTACATCTCTAGAGGGTAGAAATTATCCACACAAGGTTGAGTGGGTTTTCCCGTATCATAGAGAAGGACCATAGCATCATGGATTGGTGAAGTGACCTCCTAGATTGAAAATCTATTCATGGAGGATCATGTTTTATATAAAGCTTATTTTACTCCTATAGTGGATCGTTTTAGGGACTTCTTTTCCATTGATTTTTGTAGATTACCTATTATGGGAGAAGTAGAGTATATTATTGATGTTGTTCCTAGAGAAGCTCCAGTATCCATTCCTACATACAAGATAGCACCTACTAAGATCCATGTGATCAAGTGGTAGTTAGAGGATTTAGAGTAAAAAGGTTTTATATGACCCTATACATCCTTATGGGATTTAAATGTTCTTTTCACCAAGAATATGGATGGGACCTTACATCTATGCATGGATTACTGACTATTAAACTGTCTTACCATAAGTAATTGATATCCACTACCTCAAATAGATGATCTCTTTGACCAGTTTTGAGGATATAGGGTCTTCTCTCTGATCGACCTAAAATAGGGTTATTATCAGGTGTGAGTAAGGCCATCTGACATATCTTGTACAAATATTCATAATAGGTATGGCCATTATTATTTCCTTATTATATCATTCTTTCATACGAATATTCCCACTATTTTTATGTCTCTAATAGTTAGGGTTTTCCATCCCAAATTGGATTCTTTTATCGTGGTGTTTGTGGATTACATCTTGGGGTATTCTCAATCATGTAGCAACCATGCCAATTATCTTGATATAATTTTTAGTTCACTGAGAGAGCATCAACTTTATAACATTCTTGTTATGTTCCACTTATGGATCTAAAAAGATTACTTGTTGGGTTGTATCATATCATAATTAGGAGTATCTTCTGACCAAGAAAATGTTAGTTCTGTAGTTTCTTTGTATAATCTCAATAATGTGTTTGATATATAGGGTCTCTTGGAGATGGATGGATATTACAGTAATTTCATACAGGAACACTCATTTCTTCCATCACGTCTTAATGACCTTAAAAAAGGTGTAATGTTCTTGTGGTTCAAATTTTGTGAGAAATCCTTTAAAAAGAAGAAAGGGAGGCTTGTCTTGGCACCTATTCTGATCCTACTAGATCTTGGAAGAGGTTATATAATCTTCTATGATGCATCAGACATCAGCCTAGGATTTGTGATAATGTAGGAGGAAAGAGTATTTCTGTATGGATCTTCATAGTTGATGCCTCATGAGATAAACAACATGATTCATGACCATGATCTAGTCGTAGTTTTCCATGCCTTATAATGCTTGAGACACTATCTTTTGGGTGAGTGCTTTGTGGTGTACAAAGACCAAAAGAGCCTCAAATATAACTTTAATTGGGATGAATTCAACCTCAAAGAGAAGATATGGGTTGAATATCAATAACCCTTTTATTTTGAGCTTGCATATATGTCTGGAAAGGGAAATGTAGTTATAGATGCATTGAGTAACAATACTCAAACACATTCCATATGGGAAGCCAGTGAAAAAAAGAAGTTAGTAGACCACTTTCCTGATTTTCATCTTGAATTTCATGATAGTCATGAGAAGCCTTACCAATAATCACTAACAATTTCCTATTCCCTCCTTGAGATGGTAAAAATTCGAGAATTTTCAGGTCCCGAAGGATTGGTTCTTTGTGTGATTATATTAGGAGATAACCCACCAATGGTTTGGTGTGTGGAAAAATATAACATCATGTGTATACATGTACATATATAGGTTCCTACATATTTCATTGAGGAGTTAATTAAATAACCCCTACTTCATAGTGGAAATTTCATCTATATATCTCCAAGATGTATCGAGATATGTGATGCAAGTATTGGTGGCTCTAGATGAAACATAAGATAAGAGGCTTTATCAAAAGGTGTTACACCTGTCAGTAGGTGAAGACGGAGCACCAGAGACCTTCCAGTTTGTTATATCTTCTTTTAGACATAGAAAAAAAATTGGAAGATGTTTCTAGGGAAATTGAAGTTGGTTTACCTAGGTCACCAAGATGTAGGGATGTTTTTTGGGTTTTCATTGATATACTGATGAATGTGGATCACTTCATTCCTATATTGTAGACTTTATCATTTGACCAGATGGGAAGACTGTATGTCAATGAGATCATACGTCTACACGGGGTCCCACATACTATGGTTTTATATAGTGATGCTTATTTCAAATCATGGTTCTCACAGGTCTTTCAGAAATATTTGGAAACACAAGTGATTCAATGAACATATTTTCACCCTCAAATTGATGGAATACCATAACATACAATACAAGTTCAAGAGGATATTCTATGAGCATGTTTACTTGATTATGTTGGTTATTGGGAGAAGTGTATCCCTATCACTGAATTCACCCATAATAACATCTTTCAAGAGGAAATTCAGAGGGCTCATTTTAGGCCATATATGATAGGTTGTGTCGTTCAACCCTTATGATGCCTTGAGGTAGGTGAGGAAGCCCTACTGGGACCTAATCTCATCCATGAAACTTTAGAGCATGTACAATTGATCAGAAATTGTATGACTACTACTAGGTCAGGACTAAAATCTTGTGTTGATTGCTATTGACGACCTCTAGAGTTTGAGGTCAGGGCATGTGTTTTCCTTAGGGTGTCACTGAAGATAGGTCATTTATAATTACAAAGATTAGGGAAGTAGATGACTCGTTGTGTAGGGCCGTTTGACATTCTAGAGAGAGTCAAGCTGGTAGCCTATCAATTGATACTACCTATGAGGTAGAATTAAATGAATGATGTATTCCATGTGTCACAGCATCACCAATATCATGTATACCATTCTCATACCTTTGATATCAAGGAAGTTGAGTTAGATATTGATGCTTCCTTTGAGGAGTATCTAGTATGAATTGTTGACTACAACACAAAGCCTCTCTGAGGCCGGTCTATCCCTCTAGTATTGGTGTTATGGAAGCATGGATGCCTGAAGAATGAGGGTTGGGAGTGGGAGTAAGAAATACATTTTGAATGGCCAGATTTACTCTTAGAGAGTGTTTCATCACCCTTGGAAGGTGACTTAGGGATGAGTTATTTTAAGGGGCGAGACTGTAAGGACACATTTTTTCACTCAGGTATGGGTCCTTTATATTTTTTCTAATTCTTTATTTTGGATTTAATATGGATTCCTAGTTAGTTAGAGAGGTCTTGAGGGTGTATAGGGATCGTTCGAAGCCCATAACCCATATTTTCGGGAAAATTTGGCATGTTTCATGTTTCGAGTAAACCATGATGGTTGGTCGCACAATTAAATCTAACCTTGAAGATGATTTCACTTTTGGACCGAGCCATCTCTCATAGTTGGCACATGGTTTCCCTAGTGGTGTGGCCTAACTATAAATCACTTCCTCTTCTCCTAGTAGTCATGCATGGTTTATGCACATTCTATCAAAACATCTAGAAAAACCGTGTATAGGATAAATTTTTCATTATTTTAAAAGTTTATCCTTAATGATCTATTTCATCAAACCATATTCTATATTCTGATTTCCAATGGGATTAGTATCCATTCTTCTCATTTTGGAACATTCTGAAGTCCTATGGTTGGGATCAGTAGATCTCTACCATCCAAGATCCAATCGAGCGTTCGTTCATCATGCTAGATGAGAAATGGTAAGTACTTGAGTTCATTTGAGTTGTTCTTCTTCTCCCTTTCTCTTAACTTAGTTATCGAGGTGTTGTCATTTTTCCTTTTTTCATAGATCTAATCCATTCCAAGAAAAATCATAGTCTTATAATGGAGGAGTAGAGTCATTAGATCCTAAGGTGGGTATTCTAAAACTCATCCCTCATGTTCAATTATTTTTGAATTTTTGTGTGGGCCCCCAGATTTCATCAAGTGTCATTTATAGAATTTATTTTTCATGCATATAATCATTATAACCACAAGGTTATGTTATTTAAAATTATGTGACTACTTGTTGTTATGCCCATAACTTCCAACATCCCATTTCGGATGATATTCCATATTTGAGTTTTTAGTTTTTAATACTTTTGAGTCATCATTCAGATGTGGTTGATCTTGACCACAGTAATGGTAGGCCTTCTTATAATAAATTCATGGTGTATCATGTAATGGTGAATGGTAAGTGCCATGTCACTTCCACTTCACCCGCCTAAGGTAGGTTCATCAAATTGGACAGTTAAATGTCAAAGAGAAGTTGGAGAGTATACTAAGTATATGACTTGACCAAATTTAATGTGAATGAAAAATATGTTTCTATCCCGTAGAACCCCTTAACATGTTGATGGAAGGTAGTACATTTAACCTTAATTAATTTATATGCCTTAAATGGATTTAATAAAGGTTTCTTACTACTTTTCTATATAATGATAATGAAAGGAAATGCCTAAATGAAATGAACTTATTGATAATTTATGAATTTATTAAAGGGTTTATTTCTAATTAGACCAATCAAAGTAATGAAATGAAAAAAATTGAACCAAATGAAATATTATATGACTTCATTATCGAAAGGGAGTGGCCTGACTCAATCTCACTCTAGATTCTTATGGGTAATGCCTTGAGCACTCGATAACCCCATTCCAATTCAGGGATACAACATTCTAAGATTGATACCCACTTAGATCCCGATCCTTGTCTATTCGTGGATTCCCAAAATGACACCATATAATCCCTTAAATAGTATTAACGGATTCCATGGATATACTACAAGAATCCAATAATGACAAGTAGGTTCCATTGTTAAATCCCATAGGGCTCAGTCACTGCTTAGCCCTTTTTTACCTTGGATGGTAACCTTGTATTTGGTAGGAAACATATTTTGGAATGCCTTGGTATATGATCCTTGGATTACACTCCTACCCTTAGACAGAATATAGTTATTACTGAGTTGGAAACCCTTGAGCTCTACGTTGCCTTGGTTATTACCATGTAACTTCATTATTTAAATATTATTACAGGTTTCCTTTTAAATCTAGGAACCCTCACCATTTATAATGTGTGATTTATTTATAAACTAGTAACAATAAAATAATTAATTTGTTATATGTTCATAAAATAGATGAGGGATGATGCTGGTACATTGTTATTTTGTTACATTATAATGTTTTACTCTATAAATTCATGCTTGCACACTATTACATTTCATTTACATGGGTTAGATGTTATAGACACCATTGGTGGTGGATCAATAAGATTTATCTCACGCCACCTCTGGGAACCATTGGGTTCCCAGGGAAGATTACATGAATGCAGGTGTCTATTAAGGGAACCATATGACTTTGAACACATGATTTATAACTATTTAGGATAGAGATTGATAGAATATGACCGAGTTAGAGCTTAGGATTCTTGAGATAGTCTTTTATCTTATTTTTAATTTTGTGGAACATATTATTCTTTCATTATTTTATCCATGTTATCTAGTTTTATAGATGCATGACATATCATCATTATTTGTTGCATGTTATTCTAGTTATTTCATTTATTGTTACCGTTGTCCTTATTTCTGTTGTTCCTTCTATTTACTTATATTGCTTCCACTGTTTACCTATTTTTATATTTATCTTCTTCACTAAACTTTTGTAATGAGGGTGGAGTCTCCATACTGTCACACCCTAGGCCATTGCTACTAGTCGGCAGCCTCAGGCATTTGGGGAGATTCTCTTGAGGCCAAGTGGCCCACCAGCCTTATGACACCTTTTAAGTAACATCCGAGTTCAGGAAATCACATATAGTCTCACCCAGGACCATAAATTTTCCATGGTGTGGACTAATTTTCCTCGCTATATATATCAAAAATTACCATTGTGATATTTAATCCATGAAATACTACCTTCAACAAAATCTGATATAAATAGTTAGAATACACCTTAATTTACAGAGCTAATTATTTTTAAAAAAATATTTTAATTTACATTTTTGCATATTTTGTCTCATTATAGAACCCATTGTATGTTGAAATGACTCTTATGATTACTCTTAATAAATATTACACATACATAAAATAACTCTTACATATAGTCTTGGATGTAGAAATGGCTTTAAGACTCAAAACAATATCTATATCTTGACTTCAATGTTAATATTATGTTTCAGTAAAATTTATTCTATGAAAAAAGGGAGTCCTATTACCTTGGATGATTTTCTATATATTTTCTTGGAGTTACTCTTAAATTTTAGTAATATCACACTAACACATTCAATTCTTTTTCAAATATCCACATATCTTGTTAAAAATTAACCTTACGCATACCTGGAGGCTCTCTTTCCTTTGGTTATTTTTCTGACATCATCTTATATTAACCCTTATGATTAGAGTAAAATTACTATTACGAATATGTGAGTAATCCAATTTCATTATCCAAATATTCATGACTCCAAAATCCACAATAAAATTTACAATCACATCCACCACCACTTAAAATTTCTCTAAATGTATAATTATTCTTCACCTTATATAACAATCATTATTTTATGTGAGTTTAAATGTGATTTTTACATTGAAAATTTCCAAGAGAATAATCATATCCACTTCTTCACTTCTCAAAATCTTATTCTCTATAGAAGAACCAAATACTATATGATTATTCTTTAACTACACTTCTCAAAAAACACTCTTTGGGTCACAAAAACCTCTCCTTGGTTTTATTCACTTCTATATGGAATTAAAAATATCTGAGAACATATCTTGGTCTAAAAAATATAACTATTTTGTAATTTTTTAATCTACGATGAAAAATCACATTAAAACTCATAACACATAATAATAAATTAGTATTTAATAATCCTAACCCTACTTGATAAATTTCAATGTAGAACCTAGATCATTTCTTGTACCACTGGGGGTGAATCATTAGTACTAATTTTTTTTATAATTTAATTTTTAAATTAAACCCTATGACTTGTTAAAGTATTTATTCTCTCAATATAACACTCCTTTTCAACCATATAAAATAATTGTAAAGAATCAAAAAAATAATAAATGTTTGCATGGTTTGGCCTCTATGTGATATCTTACTCTTTTTCATGACCAACTTTTGTCATGTATATTGATTTTATTATCTATATAAAATTATGGTGATTAAATTATATTAAAATAGGTGCGTATAGTTTGATAATGAATTTTACACTTCTCTACATGGGTAGGTATTATTTACTTCCCACTATCTAATTCTCAACATTGATAAGCCATGAACCACCCATTCTTCATATCATCTACCTTCACTCTATAATGAACCATATTTTTAATGTGAATCAATATTCTTCTGCATAAAATAAAAAATCATATTTAAAAAGTTCCTTAACATCCAAAAAAATGGGGTGAAAAGTAGAAAATGATAATTCATCACACCATTTCAGAATCAAAAACCCATGCCTGAGAGAATAAATTCATGAATTTTCCTTATTTCTCTTTATGATAATGTTTTTGGATCAATGTTATCTAAATCATCATTTCTAAAACTCTTCATAAAAAGAATATAGTATAGGATGATGTTCCTCAAATTTTATCCCTTCGATAGAGTAGTGTAGTTTTCTCTCTCAAAGCTCATGAAATTATTAACTCTTATATTTTAATTCATTTTATATTTTTGAAATAAATAAAAATATTATTTATTAATTATATTTTTGTAAAATACTGATTTTCCAACAAATTCAAAATTGACAATAAAATATTTCCTAATAAATAGTAGAAATAATCGTCAAGAGAAATTCCAAATTTTTATTTAAAAATTTCCATAAAGATCATATGATTTTATCATTTAATTATTTTCAAAATAAGAAATCCAAATTTCCATGAAACTTGAATTAAATATCCCCTTAAAAAATTTCCCCAAACTAACATGAAATGTTAGACTATTTAAACTATCATTGTACTATTATGTTTCACTTTCATCTATGGTTAGGATCCATAATTTCATCATAAAGAATTACCTTTAATTTTATGTTATAATCCTTACATGAATAAAAATTCTTTGTAATGTTTGAATGATGAAGAACAATTTATGATTATTTTATTATTAATGGTCTTTAGAACATTTCAATTTTATAATTCTCACTATGTATATGCTTCTGGAATTCCACAATGTAAAATATCATATGAGAACTTAAAATATCATATGGGATACTCAATATCATAATCTAGAAAAAAATCATATGGGGCACCCAAATATGAAATATCATCTCAATGTAATATGATATCCTAAAATATCATACAGTTAAAGAAATGTATTCATAGTAAAATATATCATGTGGATAATATTTTTCATATGAATATGATAATTCTATTATGCAGTCCATAATTAACTATCTATGTAACAAAATTCTTACATATTTTAGAACATCCAATGCGTGTAACAAACTTCTTACACATGCTATAATTACCTACGATTGGATCACAAATCATATGCTGGCTATAATAACGTACACATGTCTCAAAATTTCTTAAAGTTTTTTTATAAGTCATATTTCATTACCCACTATTTTATTATCAAACATAGTAAATAAAAATATTTTGAAAATGAACCTAGAAACATCAAAAGACCTTTTAAGACACTACCAATAATTTTAAAGATATCATATTATGAATTTAAAAAAAATCATAAATGGTTGAAAACAATGGTAACTTGTCTAAGAATTCTATGGGCATATAAATATCTCCCTTTAGTTTTTTTTAACCTAGAATACTTTTTTTCGAATATAATCTTGAATGTTAATATCTCATTCATGAACCACCAACTCACAACCTTTTTCAAAATATAAAAAACAAGACACCACAACACAAATTAGAGTAGTGTTTTTAAGTAAACACCACCTCTCAGTGACCATAAAATTATTTCCAAGTGAAAAGGTTATTTTTCCCTTAATATATGATTTCACAACTCCAAGAAAACCCCCCAGTTTTTATAATAAACATTTTGATAAAAAAATGAACGAAATTTACATTTCCCCCATTGTCAAACTATATTTCAATAATATTTGTACATTTATTTCTCCCACTTTAAAAACACAATTCATGGTTTAATGAGGGTTATCTCAAGGATTTAATTGATATAGGAATCACTAAATATGCTTGTCTATCCTTGATGTTTCAAATTTTTCAACAGGGAAAACCTCGTCAAAAATGCCATCCAATTAGTGTAGATTTGGGAAAAATTACACCGTAATTTCTCCATTGGACCACATCTATTTAGTTAAATGAAATATGATATTTATATTCATGGACCTTTAGTGTTTCATCAGTTTTCTTTAATGTTTTAAAATAATCTGGTTATCATAAAGTATTTTTAGATTCTTATCATATTTCACTCCAAAATAATCCAACTACTCTTTTATAGAGAACATTTTAGTGCAAGAACTGGTATAATAACATATTTTTAATTAGTAATACTTTGTGTCACTGAGTTTTATTTATTACAATTATAACATAATAAACTATATCTTGAGAAAAAAATCTATCTGAAGGATATCTTTTATCATCATAATCAACCTCCCATTCGGTATTTATAAACTCTAATAGATTAAAATTATTACATTTCTTAAAAAAATATCCTATAGATCATTTATTATTTATAAGATGTATTCTATAATCCAAAAAGTGTTACTCAATTGGGTCACACTGATACATAGAACATAGAATCATAACATATATGATATCTGGTAAAACATTTGAGAGATAAAGGTTTTTCTCAAACAGTCTTATAAATATCTTCAATTTCCACAATTTTCTTTAGAACCATTAGGTAGTTTCAGCCCCACTTGAATGGGTGTAGATATAGTATTTTACTCCTCTATTTAAAATTACTTTGAAAATTCTCAACAGTACTTATCATGGGATAAGAAAATAAAATTTTTACTTTTTATAAAGTGTAATACCTAAATGTGTTTCAGTTCACCCATCATGGAAATCTCAAAAATGTTATAATTCATTGTTTAAAAATATTGGAATGTAACTTCTTATAACTTGTTAAAATAAATTCATCAACATAAAAAATAACAACGAGGGTACCTATTTTATTTTATTTTATTTTATGTGAATTTTTTATCAACCTTATCTTTTAATAATTTAAATACCGTTAATCAATTTTTTTATCTTAGAATACCAAGATTTTAAGGTTTGTTTTAGTCCATATTGATCCTTATTCAATTTTTATTCAATTACACTATAATTAACAAGCACAAACCTATCAGGTTTATCCATTTATACTTCCATTATATGTTCTCAATTTATAAACGTAGACATGACATTGGATTGATAATTTTTAATTTTTTATATTCTTAAAAAATATTAAAAATATATAGGGCCTTTAGTTTGGAAATTTTAGAAATTCTATCTTCCAACTAAGCTGCATTAACATGACAGTACCCATTGTACACATGTCCATATTTGTTTTTTACATCTTTTCCTTGATAATAATATTTATTTATGAATACACACTTGGTTGTTGTAATATTTTTCTCAACAAGTATTGAAAAAAGTCCCAAATTAATTTTTTGAAATCTATTTTACCTCATAATTAAATGAACTAATTCATTTTATATGTTGAAATTATTTATCCAATAAATACTACTTAACTTGAGATATTAAACCTACATTTTCTTTAATTTTTAGTATTATTCTAGTCTAAAATGGTGATAATCACAGTCAAATAATATTATATTCCTCCACAAGATTATTTATCTAATTATATTTATGTTTAACACTATTATTAACTATCCTTTGGTCATATGTTCAATCAAAGTCAACACTTACTAAATTAGGTTCAACATCTGGAATTTTTTCATCGATCTTTCCAGATATATAAATTTAATTTTCATAAAATTATTCCAATGTTTCTATACAAAGATCATGATTGAGGAGTTTAATTTCAATTATTTGGATATCATAACTGTAAACCACCATGTGAAGTCTCTTATTAAAACACTAATAGCCATTCTCGTTAGTCATCTATCCAAGAAATATTCCATCCTCAACATTCTCAATGAGTTTACCCTTGTTTGTGTCTTTAATTTTTATGATTCAAGGGGTGACAAAGAATTTATAGTATTTTACAATAAGCTTATTTTTTTTACCACATTTCATATTTTGTATGATTTTAAATTAACGTAAAAAAGAATCAGTTTTGAATGGGCATAGCAGTACAAATTGCTTCCCTATAAGATAATTTTTATCTTCCAAGCTCAACAAGAATTGTTATACCCAATTATACAATAATTATATTCATTCTATAAGAAACCACATTCTATTATGATGTGTAAAGGGTTCAATATTTATGTGATATCCCACAATTTTTAATATAATATTTAAAATATCTTCCCCTTCACCACTTTCCCTTTTCAAGTATCATTTTATTGATATAAATTCCAAGCTATTTTTTATCTTATATTGTATAGATATTGAAAAAATTGACTATCAACGATTTTTGATTAAAAAATAAAACTCCTATAATTATTATGAAATAATTAATTAATGTGATGAAATATAGGTAACCTTTTTCAGATTGATGTCTCATAGGTCCACATAAATCAGAGTGAATTAATTCAAGAGACCTCATTGTTTGGATATTTACTCTCTTATGCTTCCTTTGGACCATTTTTACCATTTGATATGTTTCAGATACCTAATATCTATCACTAATCAACTACAGTAGATCTATAACACCATCTTCTTTAGAAATATTAATTAGATTATTTTGGATAATATTTCTCAATATTATATGGAAATGATTCTTTTACTCCTTGGAGCTGAGATAAAAAGAATTTCTTGGATCTCCAATATAAAAGTTTTTAACACTAGTTTTTTCTCTATGAGAAAGTAATCTTCCATATTCAATTATTTTAATGAGAGAACTATATCTCTTGAAGATAATCCCATTACACTCATCAGATGGCCAACTAACACTCAAAATATGATTCCCAAAACTCTCACTATCAAATCCAGTTATCATGGCTTCATACTTTATACACTTATACTGATACAGATAGAAAATCCAAGATATAGCCAATATTAATTACAAAATAAAAAATGATTGTTGTATCTATTACAACAAAAAGACCATTTTAGGTTCAGATCTTCAGATAATTATAACATAACAAAAAAAATTAAATTTCATGTTCTCTGTATCAAATGGAAAATTTTCACAAAATAAATGAAACTAATTTTTTCATGAAATGTATTAAAAAATCTCCCATAAATTCCTTAGCAACGATTATCCTTTTAAACATGCCAAATGTAATACCTTTATCTATGACCGGATAAAATGGTAAAATTTGAAGGGGTGAGCTCAAATGATCTGTAAGGGAAACACATAACTGGGGAAATCAAGGAATAAGAATGGAATAATATTTATTGAAGGAGTATATAATGAACATGAATCCATAATCAAATTGAAACTGAGAAAATATATATCCATGATAATAAATGAAATCATGGAAATACTCCAAATCCATTTTGTCAACATTTTCTAAAGGGAACCTTAAGGCTTAGTGGTACCTAGACATTCCAAAAATCAAAAACATCACCCAAGGCCAAAATCATAATTCAAATCCTTTTCTCTAAAACCAAAACAACTCACCCCATAACAAAATTAAAAAGTCAAACATGAATTTCAAACATGTAAAAAATTGATTCATGCACTAAAAAACATCCTCATGCCATGAGATCCTAAACTACAAGCCACCATGATCCATGCACCCTAACACTAGAACATGGTACCTCACCGGAGAGAATCCACTGGTCATCATTCAATGGAAGAAAACTGACAGTACTAACACACAACATCAGCATGAAACACTCCATTTTCGGCACCATATAGAACCACAGACCATCAATGTTGGAGAAAGATAATCACCGCACCACCACAGACCATCGTCACCATCAACAAACCACCCAACAAAAACAAAGCACCACTATTTCCTAAATAGGATCAAGAATGTCCATCACCAACTTTAGAAAATATCAAATAAAAAAAAGTTCATAATAAAAAAAATGAAGAACCATCATTGAAAAAACCCCAAGAATAAGAAAATGATTCTACTAGACGCACCTCCTATAAGAACCCAACACTCCCACAAACAAATCCCAAAACTTCCTTTGGATCCATAGTAACCAGCTGACCAAGGAGGGAGTAACATACCAAGAATCCATTGCATCAGAAGAGTAAATGGGACATCCATAGCATGCCACGACCGAGTGAGCAACATCATCCCCTCTAGAATGAATTATCTTTAGGCCTTCCCTAGTCAAACAAAGACCAGTGCGATAAAAAGTTAAAAAATAATGAAATGAGATTCCGAATTAAAGATGATGGAAAAGAGAATAAAAATTTGAAAGAATAAGGTTAATAGAAGTAAACAAGTATGATAAAATGAGAGAGTTCAATCTGAGAAGAAAACTAAATAACCAGAAACCTATTTTCAAGGCCTTGTACCATGATACATAATTTTTCATTAAGACCAAAATCAAGACATCTTGTCATGAAGGCGTTGTTTAAATATACTATCCTATTATGTGAAGAGGAATACACCAAATTTAATCATGTTTGGTATCATGGTAACTATCAATGTATTCAGCAGCCATATTAGGTCTTTCCCCACTTGTCCCTTCTTTAAGTCCAATTCATTCACCAGAAGAGAAAATGAATAAAAATAAAAATCAAACTCTTCAATAATCTCTCATATTGAAATAAAAATATATGTATTTATAATATTTTTCCCTATATAAATAATATTTATTAATTCATTATCACCCATATGAAGGAATAAGGTGGATGGTAAGATAATACTTGGCCAAATTAACAATAATCATCAGTATTGGAATAATAAAATATTTAATGAAAATAAACTTCCCCATGTAAATATAAAAAATATTTCTTGTTTAGAACTATCTAATATGAGTTATATAATGCTTTATTTTTACACCATATAGAGAAATTATTATATTTTTAATTAAATACTAGAATAACATAGTCCTAATCCATCAAGAAGGTGGATGGATTCAGAAGAATGGATCCCAAGAAGTGAGAAATGTTTAAAAAAAGAATTATGTTGTAGGAATGAATGACTTTGGGAAATAATAAGGGAATACCACAAAATATAATAAAGGGAAACATTCACCTACCATATGTGAAATATGTTCAAGAGAATGGTCATAACTCAAAAAAAGTAAGCCGAGATGAAACATAATATTACTGCTAGAGAAATAACTAAATCTATAGCCACATGAATAAGAAAATATAATATTTCTAGTAAATACCATGAATACAGAGAGTATGACAAAAATAAATCTATGGTAAGTGAATACACCATTCAAAGAAAATATTAGCTCAAAATGTATGATGTCTAAAACAATCAAAATTGTGACTAAGAAAACCCTTTTATTTCACGTAATGGTTTAATAAATCCCCTTTGAATATATGGATTTAAATGTTAATTAAAATAAAATAATTTGAATATAATTCTTCAATTGATATCTTAAGTAGGAAGTATATAAACCACACTAATTAATTAGGGGGATAAATATATTACATGTCTCAATAAATAAAAAATTGAATTGAAAACCATTATAACCATTAGGAAATTTGAACAAAAATCCCATGAAAAAGTTAACATGAAATACAAAATTGAATATCATGAAATATAATAGAATCAGGATATATATACATATATATATATATATATATATATATATTACAATAGGTGGTAAGTACAATATAGATTTGTAAACGTGTGGAATAACATAAATATATCCCAATGGAAGGAAATTGAGACAAAAAACCTTACCTGTTATCCTAGAATCCATGAATGTAATTAAACCTATTGAATAATAAGTATATATAGCATAATCACTTATATAATAAACTCATCCATGTACATTTTCATTCCTATTGTTTACAAATTGTCATTCACTACATGAATTCTTTCGATTTTTCACATCAAGTGCTTATAATTTTTATAGTTTGTTCTAGTTTCATAATAGTGGCTTACATAACCATTATACATTAGAATTTAATCATTACTAGATCATTAAAATTATAGGTATGGATTATTTAAAATTATATATTTTTTTCAAACTCAATTCATGAGTTTTTTAGATTTTATCCTTCAATATGAAAATAATGACTATCATTTTTTATGATTCATGATGATTGGAGTGCGTTTTATCAATCAATTAATTAAATAATGTTAAAAAATTTGAGAATTAAAAAACACAAATTACATAGTTATCATATTACACCAGTAAACATGTTCTTATCATCATCTATAATAGAAATCAATAGTATTTTTCAACTATTTGGTTAGACCAACCAAAACATTAACATACCTTGATTAATGGATGATTATGAGTTGGTTTAGTTGCAATATCATTATAAAAAAATATAATGATATTTATCAGAGTTAATTAGTGTGATTTCCAATAATTATAAAGAATTATAAGAACAAGAAAAATTTCATAATTTCATTATTTATAAAGAATAGAGCATATTACACTTAGTTTGCTCATTTTAAGAGATTAAATTAATGATAATTGTTTGTTTATTAGATCTTTGGTCAGTTCTTAAATTTCAAAGAATAAACCTTAAGTATATCACAAACATCATAATTATCCTTTAATTTTATACTCATATCAAACTATGTAAGGCGATGAAAGAAAACAAAACAATTTATGTCATGGTAGCAGTAGTCAGCACAATGCCCAGATGACGGTTTTGTTTTTCTTAATAGATGGGTTATATGAATAAATAATGAGAATTTCATAACATAAACCATGTTAGAGATCAATATGTGACTACCCTAATCTTTCCTCTATAGTATAGGGGTGTTGACAAGAACAGAAGGAAAAAATACTCATGGTGTCCTTTTACTAAGTATATGTACACACACACTTTCATCTTAATGAAAAAGTAAAGAGGGAGTGAAATATACAGATTTATTATACTAATGACAACCATTTTATTACCAATAGTTAAATCTATTATTAATAATTACTTTTAACAAGAAATCATTTATCATCAATAAAATATTTTCAAATAAATCATTCAATGATAATAACCCAATATGTGAAACCAAATTTTTTTATATAGATTTTTATTTTTACGGCCAAAGTCAGTATTCACATTTACTGTTTTTATTTAAAACTATTCATTAATAAGGTTTATATTTTCTAATTTTTATTATTTAATAAACATTAAAATAATTTTTATGAAAAAAATTATTACGATATTTTTTAATAAATATAATAAATAAAAACATTCTAATCGATAAAAAATAAACAAGTTGGAAATATAATTATTTAATAATTGATATTCACATATTGAAAATTTATTTTATATTATAAAAAAATAACAATATTTTTTAAAATTATTATATTCATTGAATAATAATAAATTAAGTATTATTCATGGTTATTTATGATTTTTTATGTAATATATTATTATTTATTTTATTTATTTAATTTTACAAAATAAATAACAATTATATGTATGTATATTTGTATAAATTATTAATTTATATATTGGAACAACAAAATTAATAATTTATATATTATATTTATAAATATACAATATTATAATATATTTTTATATATTATATTTATTATTTTAAATGTTTATTTTATTTAGTTGTTCCACGCTTTCTACCCACACACTGCATCGATCTATCAAGATTAGTTCTTGAGGAGTGGCTTCAATTAATTGGCTTCCCCCCTCACCATACCCCCACTGCTCCACCTCAATTCACCCGTGCAGAGGAACATCTCCCACATTCCTAAATTAACCTCTGTATTATCCACTTGGATTCACCTCTCCACTTCAATCTACCCACGTTCCAAAGTCTTCACCATGAACATCCAATGCCATACTCAATTTTTCCTCCCTATAAGGTACTGTGAAATCCCTAAACTCTATAATTGTTGTTACTCCATAGTTACTGCTCATGGCCTATGTATATTTGGAATTTGATTCACACCATAGCCACATTTTCATTTTTTTTATATATTCCACTATTTTTCTTCCCCTATTTTATACTTCAACTATTAGTGTATATATGTGGAGTATTATATTTCATATTTTTTTCAAATTTATTTTCATTAATTCATTGCATATAGGGTTTGTGTTGAAAATTGTTAAACTGTAACTTCATTTTCAATCATTATGTAGTTCAACTCATATAAAATTTTGGTTTGGATGTTTTTTAATTTTCTTCATTTATAATGCTTGAAATGAAAAATGGGTAGTGACTGAATTGCTTTTGAGTCCTTGTTTCAAAGCATTAATCATTATATGATAGGTAAACAATGAAGTTGCAGGTGCATTGGATTTGGAATAAAAAACATTACAAACTCATTCAATCCTAGAAAGTGGTTGGAAATGAAGTTATAAGTTCTTATTTTACTTATTGATTATTGAAGGTGATTTTACATTGGCGATTATAGATTGTTTAATAAAAAATATTATTTTATATGTTTGTTAAGTGATTTTTGTTAGGTTATTAAAGTGTTTATGTAGGTGTTGAATCATCATTAATAGGATGTGGGTCTTAAAATGAGGGTTTTGGCTGATTTATTATACTATTCAGAGTGGCTGAGGTGTCATATTCAAGATCTCACTTGTCACGTCTAATCCCTTCAGGTTCCACCCAAAGTTTGCATCATCAAATCATCTCTTTCTTGGTTTAAACTAGTCTTTGTCAAGATTTAATGGTGTAAAGTGTGCTAAAATGGATAATGAGATTCAATGGTATGAAGTATGTTATGAATAGACCCATCATTGGATTAGGATATGAAAATGATAATCAATGGTAGAGATGTGATTGGTATGCATTAAGGGTTTATAGACCCTTTTAGGGTACCTAAAACTGTGGTTTCGTGAAACAATAATATATGTCGTATAACTCAACATAGAAAATAATGAATATAATTTTCATAAATACTATACAGATATTGATAAATTATTGAAATTTAAAATAGTTATGAAATTATTTGCATTCAGTAGAAAAATGATGCCTCCCATTCTCACCCAATGACACATGCCACTAGACCGATTTCAGAACTACACTAATCTGATCTATACAATTGAAGTAAAATCATTTTTTGGTTCCTTAAACATTAATCCTATCCAGGAATACATTTTCCCTTCTAAAAACGGAATGTAAATCTCTGTGTTTAAACAAATTCAACTCTCATGTTGATAACTAGATAAATATCTTTCATTGAAACTATCACTACTAACCTTTGAGTCATCAATACATAAATCCATTTGTAAAGTTATAACATGAGCAGACGTTGTCATTAATTTATGGATTCGTAGTATACATAACACCAACATCTAAACTTCTAAGAGAATCATTATCTTTTAGAGTGATATTAAGAGGATAAAATACCCCTATCAATAACCATCTCATCCTAACAAGTGGTATTCACCATAGCCTATAAATTCTAACCAATATTAGTGACCATGAAAACTCCATTTTGTGGTAGATTCAATGTGGCCTAGATATGATTTATCCTCTCTAAGAACCATCTCCATTAAAACATAAAATAAATAAATTACAGGTTAGCTCAAATCGAAAGATCAATGAATGAATAGTTCATACACAGAAATAAAACCCAAATATGATTGTTGTTATAATATCCATAAATAGATGGATGACCTAATATTTATTATCTAGGGTCCAAAATGGATCGCTACTCATGAATAACCTGAATGGAGAGAGTGTTAAACACCATCTTAGATTCTATGATGTACACTCTATATTTAATTCATTTAAACTTGTAAATCATAGACACACTGAAAATATACCAGGATTGTGTTCCAAAGATCACATGCCTTGTAATCTAGGATTTAAAGAATCATAATCCCTTTAAAAACACTAAAACTATCTAATACTCTATTAACATCACCACATCCAGTAAATATTCAACAAGATAACACAAAAAAAATCGTGAACTATAACAACAAGTGGAAAAAAATATAAATGACATCAATATAAATTATGGAAACCTAACATGTCGTGTTTTTTAGATCATCATGTTTTATCTATAGATGATATTTAATCCAAATATATTTTTGTATAATCACTAGATTTGTTATTTCAATTGGAAAATTATGTGATTCCATTATCCCACTACCTTAGAGGGTTTTAATAGGTGTAGTTGAACTCCCCTCCATAATTAAGAATTAAAATTCATGAGAATAAAATAAAAAAATCCTGGATAAGTTTCTTGTTTTTAGGGTCATAAATGTAATATAAATGTCTAAGGATTTGAATTCCTACTTAAAAAACAACATGATAACCATTTGTGTGAATATTTTTTTATGGTTCGAAATTTAAAAGTATGTCGTCAGCTCGGGGTTGAAATTCCATAGTTGGGCAGTCTCAATATCCCAGTCCTAAATCATAATTTGGTCGACACTCCCATTATACATGATTGATCAACCTATCTCCCACTAAACCATCATCTATTCATCAACTCTGTGCACTTCAGTATATTTCATATCCTTTAACTTCACTATGACAACACTGTGAGGATGATTCTAGAAAACCTTTATGGATTCAACCCACCAAGTATTGCACGTTTCACATCACTATATGATTTTAATATTGAACATAGATTTACATCAGATCTCATTTTAGTAGAAAAAAACATATAGAAAATGATAATGGTAGTAGTAATCATCAGATGGGAATCATCACATCCACCCCATCAAAGAAACTTCTGTTTGACTAAGTTTCTTTCTCTCCTTTGTCCACCTATTTTTCTATTAATTTATCACCTCTTCCCTCAGTTTTGGATTATGTCACTGGCATGGGGGTATTTCAACCGATTCAAAGAGGTGTTCAATCAAATATTTATATAGATAAAGCAACTGATGGTTCCATCAAAAATGTAACAAGCACATCAAAATTTTTCTTTCTCTTTCCTTGTCAGTGGGGATGTTGACTTAGGGAATTTTGTTTTGGGGTACTCCATTTTTTCACATACATGGAAAACCCCTCCACAATCTCATCCAAATTAACATCATCTGCAAGTATATTAATAAAAACACGTGTTTTTACTTATAAATCAAAACAACTATAAAGAGAAAATAACTTCCTAGTTATATTTATACAATTTGAAAATTTCAATCAAGTCAATATTTTTAACTATATCCTTAACACATATAGGTTTTAATTGCACTAAATGGGATTTAAACACTTTAATTAGGCTTCATTATCAATTGAAATTTAGTGGCATTATATATTGAAAGTATATTTAGTAGATTATGGAATTTTTTGTACTGTTACTAGATTATAGAAATTCGAGTAATGTGTCACTCTTAATTGAAATGAGTGTCATAATCAATGGTATGTGGTAACGTGCTAGATAATATTCTCATTATTTTTATATCATACATTTTTATTTTCATTTTTTGTGGTAAATAGTAATCTATTTTTAATGTGGTCACTTCTAATTTTTTCTTTGAGGTATTTTAGTCATTAATATAATGTTTTATTCATTGGTTATATATTATTGTTGTTGACATTGAATGAATAGTCATATAGTTGTCATAATTTCTAGTTAGATCAACATATGGTCGTTGTTTCCATTGGTTAGAATAGATCATATATCGTAGATAAAAATAATATTTAAAAGAAAATTAAAATTGGTCCATTTGATGTCGATCATAAGCTTTAGATGAACATCATGAATATGGAGGTTGGGGGAGTAGAGAATATCTAAGAAAAGCATTAAATAGATTCAATTTTAAAGACTGAATTAGTAGAATCGATCAAACTAATGTGTTAGTTGATAAGATCTCTCACAAATGGGAATAAAATGATTTATCAACACCATATCAGTGTGGTGAATGAATTCATAATATTTTGATCATGGCCCTTTATCGATTGATAAAAAATTAAAAGAAAATAAAAGAACAGTGATGTTGAAACATATATATAAAGAATAAATATTCAGAAGTGGGATATGTTTGGACTGGTAAAAACAATAAGAGGGGAAAAAAATAAAACTGCCAACTGAAATTTCTAGAACATGTTAACTGCGATGAAGTGACGACTAATGTGGTTTCTTGTTTCTACTGGTTAGGTAAAATGAGATGAGCTGAAGATTTATGGGAGTGATTTTTTCAACAGGTTCGACAATCCTCTTGATATTTTTATATCATGTTTTATTTTTTTTTATTATGCATTTTAAAAAAATATTTTCAGATTATTATATATGTGTGATCAGTTGATCGTGATGGTTCATGTCTAAAACAGGCAGGTTTTGATTGTGATTGTAGTTGAGACATGTGATACATCAAACATATAAGGGTGGTCCACAAGATATTACTTTATAGAGATGGATATGGAACTCTTTCTAGAAATGCTGATCGAGATGGGATGTCGAAATCTAGAGTTGGGTCACTAGGGGGGATCCTTACATGCTAGAGATGGAGTTGGAGTTGGGTCGCAAGTATTTGGAGTTGGTTCATTAGGGGGGGTCCTTATATGCTGGATATAGAGATGCAGTGGGGTCACTGGTATTTGGAGCTGGGTTGATGGGGGAGGATCTTTATTAACGGGTCGCTGGTATTTGGTGCTAGGTCGTTTTGGGGGATCCAATGTGGGATTTTATACAATTAGGTGTGTTTTTGTATTGATTATTTTTTTTATTAAACTCTAATATTGATATAATTTATCTTTTTTTATGTTTATTGATGTGTGAAAATAATCATTGACTTGATAATTAAAACATATGTATAAAATTAGATAAATTAATAAATATAAAATGAAATTTTAATAGCAATAAAAAAATTATTTTTATTTAAATGTAATTTATAAATTGATAATATATGTTTGTAATATTTTTAAAAATAGATTTATTTTTCACATTACCCTATTTCTAAAAAATTTAAAAACATATATTTTATATTTTGGTATTACTATGATAGTAATAGAACTATTTTATCTGTCAGAATAAAATTTATCCATATGGTTTTTACCAACAGTTTAGTGATAGGATAGTTCTTTTGGTATAATGTTTTACGCAAGAAAATAAAATTTTACCAATAGATATACCCCTGTCAGAAAAATCTAATTATTTTCTAGTGTATGGTTGTGTAAAAAGAAAATTAAAGGGTAATATACATTCCAACACAGAAATGTGTCCCAAATTGAGTGAAAACTGGAAATGTAATCATCTAAATCATAGCCCATGTCTTGAATCCCAAGATACGACAACCATACGAGGTCTAAGAACCCAATATCTTTAAGCTCCTCTAATTTCATGACTGAACTATCCATTATCTTCATACGACATAATATGTGCAGGGAAATCCCATATAGGTGTAAGTATAAGCATACCCAGTAGGACGCCCCAAAAGCTGAAGGGGTAATAGTAAGAGATACAATAGAAGTGAAAGATAGTAGAAAACACAAGGTACAGTGAAAGAGTATATCTCACCAAAAAAAGATAGTGAAGGTTACCTCATCCAAACACAAAGAGCTTGATGCAATGAGTATATTAACTACCCATCTAGTCTTTACTACCTATAAAATTAGAGTATACTCTTCAAACGATGATATGTTAAACAAAAAAATCAAGTGGCATATGTCATGATTCTTTTACTCTCTTGCAAAGAGATTTTAGAAATACAATGTTTGGATATAAAATAATTTACATATAAATTTGTGTGTGTGTGTGTGTGTTCAGTCAAAGAATCCCAAACTGAGAGAGTAATGGGATCACTATCTCATAGCTCATCCGAAGAATGAGAGTAGAAAAATATTCAAAAAGTCGATCAATGATTCTTAGTATGTTGCGCATCTACCCATTATAAAACATCTTGGTTAACCAAGCCTCACCACTATGTCCCACAGTAAAGGGGTACAAATTTATGGTTGACAATCCATGACTTGGTACAAGATGAGGGTTCCACTCTAAAGGTGGAGGACCCATTCCCAGTATAGCTGGATGGTTCCACTATAGTTCATCGAGGAACTACGCCCTTCCAAACAAAAGGTTTGCACTCATAAATTCAAGGTCGCAAGACCATCTCAGATAGAGGGTTCCAGTCTAGGTCATCTAGGACGCAAGCCCTATCCTACATGAAGGGTTCCACTATGACATCCTATGACCCATGCCCATCTCGGCTGGAAGGATCCACTCTACATCATTGAGGACCCATGCCTTACCCTTCTGGATGGTTACACTCAGAAATTCCATTACCCATGCCTAGCCCAGGTATAGGGTTCCACTCAAGGTCATCGAAGAGTTATACCATACCACACAAGAGGGTTCCACTCAGAATGAAACGTATAGTGATCTCTCTTAATCAGTACTACCATTGATCATAACTCAAAAGGTACAGTTCTCGTGAAATTCTGCATTGTAGTTTGAAATACACAATTGAGGGAACCATCACATTCTATGTAGAAAAACACTCAAGATAGGCTACTTGTGGGCCAAAATACAAGTTCAAACGAAGGAGATACAAGAGAATGAAGTTTTCTCAAAAGAGATCAAGGGGTACACAGTGTGTTAGGGGACCAACACAACATGTGGTCCCACTCCACCACTTCTTTGTGTCCCCAGATGGTAATGGATCCATTCAATTTAGTATTATAGGTCATGTAGGTGGACAACATGACTCATCCAAGATAATGGGGCCAAGGCCATGGGCTACTCATCATGTCTGTGTGCCATAGTACATGGTCATGTACCGAACCCTGTGTGCCTCCACACATGTTCCTATTTCTATGACCTGTCACATGAGTTTTCCAACAGGGTATGTGGTATATGATGTCTAAGAGATCTTACCTACCATGTTGACCTTAAAAAATTTTAAACCATAGTCGCTGTTGAGGGAGGGGAAAACACCATTTTTTCATCCATGGACATAATGTGTAGTCATGATTTTTTAGAAATACTATATCTAAAATCCATGATTGAATCATTTAATATCAATTTGATTTCAGCATCTACTCTTCCAAAGAAATATGGATCTAACCAAAAACATTGTATCCCGATCATCGTTAATTGGTAAATGGCCACTGGAATTCATTGAAGGTTTCACCGATCATTTTGTACACTACTATACCTCCTTTCATTGAGTTTTAAATATTTAATAACTAAATAGATCAGCCTCACCAGGGACCAATCCCGTATCTATGCTTGGTCCATCAAAACATTCATTATTCACTTGTCCCCCATGAATCTGGGGGTCTGATTGAGCTCAGTAACACCAAGAAAATTTGAACTAGGAATGTGGGGATCAAACGGGTGAAGAACACAAAGGATTAAAAGCGTATTTTTAAAGACACCATAGTTCATACATTGGGGAGAATATGTAACTAGAAGAATCATTTTCAATACTTTGGTAGTAGAATCAAGATGGTCAACACTGTTCTAACTTCCATTCCAATGCACATCATATCTATTATCCAAGCCCTGATGGGAACTATTGAAGGATTTTAAAATTCAATAACAGCTTTCATATGGTATTCAAACAAATATGTATGGTGCCATTGTGAATCCTGGAAGATAATTTCTAGACCAATTTGGGATGGAGAAAAAAATCTATAGAGTGTCTCAGACTAAATGAGTGGTATGCAAGAAATGATGGCATGTTAAATAATTGAAGAGAATAATTTATGGGATATGTTTTTGAGGGGATGATATGGATTTGACTGGAAAAAATCAGTGGGAGGTAACAAGAAACTCTCCAGTCTGGATAAATTAATGATACATAATTAGGAGGTGCTGAAAGATGAGGTCAGATGGGTAGTTAGCAAAAGAGATATCAGATACTGGGAAGAAAACTAGGCAGATAGAGCATGGTGTCAGGATATCCCATTGAAGATGAGTTTCTTTGAATGGAGGATGTTGAACCAGACAATATATACTGACGATAATGTTTAAATAAAATGAGATGATCTGGCCTGTAAATGCTGGTGTTACTCCTACCTGAAGTAGTAAACTGTTTGTCACCTGTTCGTCCAAAGAGAATGGGCCTCTGGTATCTAGAACTCGTTCAGATAATAATTGTGCCTTAAAAAAAGACAGTGAATTAATTTAACAATTTATGGGAAATTGGTTTCAATTGGAGGCGGGTTAGGGGATAGATATAAAATTTCAAGTTCTGATTTTATGGGGACTACTAGGTCCCATGGGGGGTGAGGAACAAGGAATCTGAAGGTACAAAGTGTTCAAATCTTTACTTCAGGGTGCAAGTGAAGTTTTATGTGGAAGAGTTGGGGTCTCTCATCAGGGTTGGGGAACCATCATCACATCTCAAAATATTTTTTCCAATATCCATTTATGGAAATGGGAGTAGATGTAGTGGTAATCCTGGAAGATGGGTCAGATGGATTACGCCTTGCGGTAAGTTAAAGTTTAATGTTAATGGATCCTTCTTATCTTTGAATATTTGGGGTGTTGGTCTAGTTTGGGATGATTAAGGATTGATTATTATGGATTTTAGTGCTTATTTCGGTCTGGGAAACTCCTTGGGAGCATAGGTTAGGGCTATGACTCATGCCTCTCACTTATCATACATTACGAAATTTTTTATGATGATGTAGAATCTAATTCTAGTGTTCTAATTGGGCTTTCTAATGGTAAGGTTAGATTTCCTTGGGACTTTAGGTATTTTTTTATATGGTTCATTTTTTACATCTTTTCCGGTTTCAATGTCAATCATACATAGAGGGAAGGAAATATTGATACAAATGTCTTGGCCAGTAAAGGGAGTCCAAGTGAGTGCATCGTTGTATATTTTAATATTGATACCTTAAAAACTGAATGTGGCATTTTGGTTAGGGGGAAACTCATGGACTTCACAATTTACCCCTCCTAAAATCTGGTCTTCTTGTGGGAACTGTAGAGAATAAAAAAAATTAGTAAAGAACGTGAACGAGATTAGGGAGAAAGGAACCAAAAAAAAGGTTTCAATTATCATTGGACAATAATTCTTGTCCAATTATCAAGAAAAATGATATAGAAATTTGAAAAAAAAATTGTAAACCAGCATTTTGGGACATGAAGATGCTAGAATTGAAGGAACTGATCAAAGAACACCAATCGATATACTCAACTTTTTAATCAGAAGTGTAAAAAAAATGAAAAGAACTTCCTCTATTTCCTGTTAATCGTTGATGAATCCCATATACTCTAATGATTTAGGAGATATCATTGCATTCTAATTTTCATGGATCTAGAGTTCTATCGTAGTTTGATGAGATCCACTAATAGGATAGGGTGGAGATCATCATGGTTGAGAACTGGAATTATGAGATAAACCAGGAAGATTCTCTATAAAGATATATTTATAAAAATACCATTCTGTAAAAAAGTGAATTAATTAATTCATATAACATATCAATTTAATCAATAAATGTGCCACCGATGAGTGAGGGATCTGAACAACCCATGAGAATGCATTTTATGTGGCACCTAGGGTAAACACCATGTTTCAGACCCAACTGTGGTATCATATTTTGGATCTGCAAAAATATTTAAGAGTTATTTCATTTTTTTGGGATATCATGCATTTACAATATACAATAAATTTTAATATTTGTATAAAGTTAATTTTGAGCAAACTAGTCATCAAAATCACTTGTCATCTCAACGCCTAACTCTGTAAATATTTACCAAAATATTTCAATGTATTACAAGAAAACATGGGGTCTATAAATTATTTCTCCCTTAATGATTTTCATACCTGAAAATAAAAACTATTAAAACAAATTGGGATATTGAACATTTAAATGGATCTCCCACTCCCAAGTACTCTCTTACACATTTCTTTTCTAACACATCAAGTGAACCAAAGGGATGATCCATTGAAGTGGTGTCTTCTCTTGATGATCATCAATCACCATAGGGTTATTAAAAAAGGTAGCTCTATCCTCAATTTCATTCTCTCTGATGTTGATGATGTGAATGGTTTTATGCATATATCACAGTAGTTGTGATATGTAGAAGACATTATGTACCTGCTACATCTTTGGGGGTAGGCAAAGGCAGTAATAAACCTCACCAATTTTATACATGGTCTCAATTTTCTTAACTAACCATGGGGAAAACATTCATCCCCAAAAAAACATAAAAAATCCATATCATGGGGATGATCTAATGAAAAAGAGGTCTCCAAGATTGAACACCAATAGCCTAGAATGATGATCTACATAAGATTTTTGTCTGCTCTGGGCCATCCTATTCCACTGACGGGTGACCTCGACTTTCCCCATCATCTCGTACACCATATTTGGGCCCAAAAGAGATGAATTTCCAACCTTTGTCTTGCAAAATTGTGGCCTATAGGGTCTCCCGTATAGGGCCTCAAATGGTGTTATGTCGATGGTAGAGTAGTAGTTGTTTTTATACGCAAATACTACCAAGGAAATTTGATCCTCCAAACTTCAACTGAAGCTTAACACCATTAGAATATCCTCTAACATCTAGATAGTGCACTGAGTGTTCTCATCAGTATGGGGGTGAAAATCAGTACTCATCCACATCTGGGTCACAATTACCTTTAGTAGGCCTCTCTACAACCATGATGTAAACCACATTTCATGATCAAAGATAATCATTGAGGTTACCCAAGGAAGTTGAATGATCTCTCATTCGTATAACCTCCCCAAACACTCCACTGATTGCTACTACCTGATTGAAAGGAAGTGTTATAACTTCATGAGTCAGTCAACTATCACCAAGATAAAGTCATGACCCTTCATATTTCGTGATTGACCTATGATAAATTCTATGGATATGTCATCCAATTTCCCCTTTAATATATCAATGGGCTGCAAAAGACCAGCTAGAACATGGTGATCAACCTTCAACTATAGAAAATTGAGAAACTGAGAGAAGAACTCATCTATGATTAGTCTCATGATGGACCATCAAAACTATAACTGTAGATCTTTTTACATCAACCACACATCAAGATGTACACATAAGGGAGTAGTGTGGAACACTCACATAACCTCCAACCACGATGTGACTAGAAACATAGTCCAACCATAGAATAAGATAACATTATTCCCTACTTTATAATGCCCATCTGGTGCATCTATTGTGGATACCTACTCACATAAGATCTCATAGTCAATGAATCCTAGTAGGGACTTGCTCACATGGTCAAAGAGAGAATGATTCAACACCATCAACTGCAGAACATATGTACCCTCCTGCTCCACTAGGGAAACTACAACGAAGATAACTATTCTAAAGCTTCCATCACTAAGTAATCCTAGTAATTTCTACTAAGGGAATATTCTAAAACATTGACCATCCCTAGAGTATTGAATATCGTAAAGGTAAAGTCCAACATGAATTCCAACCAGCGTTGTTGTCTAATTTTCAGGTCTCTCTATAAGAATATGTACTTGAGACTCTAGTGGTTTGAGTAAACCACAAATCACTCTCCCAGAAGGCAGTGTATTCGCATCCTTAGGGGGAGACTATATCTGATAACTCTAGATCATGAGTATCATTGTTCTATTAAAGGGGTCTCAACTACCTTGACCCGTATGTGACAACTACCCACCGCTAGATCAAGGATGACATTGAGCATACAAGGGTAAAAATGAAACAGTTAGGTGAGTAGACTCATCCAAACCTGAGAATCTAGACCCAAAAAACACATGGTATACCCCACACATCTTCACATTTATTGGATGGAGAACAAACCTAAACCAGAAACTCCACCACATCCACTAGTAGCATCCTAACCAAAAAGGGTCATACAGAAAAACTCCACCGAAAATTCAAGGTCCTTCATCGACACTCAATAATACAACCTTTCCTTTATCACACAAGTCTAAGGAACTCATTCACCACACCTCAACACTATCCTATTTTAGAATCTCTAACATGCCTGTAAATTTTTGGTCATGTCACTAAAATTTTTCTTGGTGGGGAAATCATCCCTCTTCTTCATGGGTCGAAATCTAGTTCAAACTGCGTCACATCCTCCTCATGTGTCTGTAGTACAAATTCATTCCAAGAACAAGAGGGTATTAAATAAAAATAAATAGCTTCCTAAATTCTAAAATAGGTGTTACCAGGCCCTCTATTGACAAACACCAACACCTCACCTGGTCCAATAAAAAACAAGTTAGAGGGACTCATCCACCACACCTCAATACTATTCACATTGGGTGACACTGAATCACCCTCAAGGTTTGTATCACCTCTAAAAAACATGTATCTATGGGGGAAGGACCCCTCTTCCTCATACATTTGATGTTATGTTGAAAAAATGCTGAAAAGGGTTATATTTACGCCATATTTCACCCCAGTTTATACACCAAGAAAGAAGTAGAAATAAAAGGGAACCTCACAAATTGTCTAAAAATTAATTCCATGGAAAGTAGAAGAGACGTGGACCATAACTCTTATCGTCTAATGCTTTGTGGGATTATAAATCTCTAAATACTGTAGCTATATGCAGCCCTAACTGACATCTCCCTTAGCATAACGTAGGCCATCTAGTGGTGGTGGCAGAAGAATCTAATATCATTTTACTCCACCCAAAGATCCTCTAAATTATTTTCTAGAACCGCTTCCCTAGGACCCACCCTATTTTTGCCTAGGAGATCCTTGATCATAATGTTACCTCAACCATGGCAGCCCATCAACTATCTGCATGTGATTATTAGGATGTCTAATTGGGTAGTCTCATGCCATGTGACCTTGTCTATCAAAATTATAACATCACCCATCTCTAGGATGATCTGTTCCTCTGAACTACCTGGGACCATGTGATTGATTTTGATCATGGAAGGATATCTTACACCAAGATACTGGATCCTGGAGTCTTCTAGCTACTAAAAATGACTCAAATCTATGGCAGCCACTGCCAACTCCAGCTTTCTAAAATCCCTCTGATAAAAATCTCTCTTTCAAAAATGCCTACCCAAGTACCCTAACATAAGTGGGGATTCAAAAGGGTACAATATTGGATCGAATATATCTATTTATTCTCAACTCAAGAATATATGATCAAAATATTCCATCACATATCATGTCAAGCGAGTAACGTGTAAGGTCTATAAACCTTACTTCCTACTCACATTCTATCATATCCCTCTGTTCCAGCTCTAGAAGTTCATGGATGTAGGATATGATTAAGAAAGAGGGTTTGAAATCCTAAAAAACATCTCCTAGAAGTCAGGCCACAAGAATGTTGACTCGTTATTCTTCTACCGAACAAGGCTCCACCAACACCCAGCTACTCCATGGAAGAGGATGTATAATTGTGAAACTACCTTACCCATCGAGTTTCAAAAAAATCCTAAATATACATAAAAAACTCTTTTAAATCCTCTTCTTCGTGAGGACCAGGATCTCCATAGACCCGTAGTGATCTATGATGCTATAATTCATGGAGAAAAATAAGTATGTGTGCATACTTATCCTAATTTGGTGGGATGATTTACTACTTGATGGGGGTGGAACTGATACCTACCCACCTAGAGGAAGGGTATCGTGGGATGGACTCTGAACTGAGGCCTCGTCACTCATAGTAATGTTGTCAGGATCCGAAGCTGGTATCCTAGATTGAAATCATCACAGAGGTATCTTGAAAGGAATCAAATAGTACCACAGTCAGATAATAATATATATTAAAAGTAATATGGAACTAAATCAAGTAGGATAGTCAAAGAATCAATCATATATGATTCATGTACTATTAATTACTAAAAAATGCCTTGATGTGCTGAGTTGAAAAGAAGATATTAAATGTCCTAGTGAATAGATATGTCTATCACCACACCATCACTGGGTTCCCTTGACAAAGATTGACACTTGAGACACCTTGACACTACTACCCTAAATGCAACCAAATCCACATAATGGGATACTTAAGAATAACATTTTAATGAATGAAATTTCTCAGATACAAATATGTCAATACCCGACCCATGTTGGGGCTCAAGACACAACTACCCCAAACCCACCTACATTGTCCAGGGCGTGGTTAAAAATAAAAGAAGGCATAACTAACCTAGGCATGCCTTTTATCTTGTACATGGACAAACACACATATACACAGCCATATTAATGAATGAGTGCAATGGGAAAGAATAAAACAATAACAACTTCTATAAATTAAACTAGTCATGAAAGAACCTCGAGATAATACAAAATATGAAAGTGTAAAAATCTAAAGGTGTCAGAAACACATCAAACTAGAAATGTGTCCCAAATGATAGAAAAAAAATGTAAATAGATTACACATAGACCAACTTATGAATCCCAAGTTACAACAGTCATATATGGTCCAAGAAAAAATTATATCTACGCTCCTCTGAGGTCATGGTCGACTTATCCATTTTCTACATAGGGAACTATATGTGTAGGAAAATCCCATACATGAGAGAGTATAATCATACCCAGTAGGATTCCATGAAAGCTGAAGGAGGACTAGTAAGAGATACAATAGAAGATAGATATAGTAAATAACACAATATACAGTGAAAGGGTACAACTCAGCCTAAAAAAATAGTAAAGGTGGAACCATCCAAATATATGGGGCTTGAAACAGTGAGTACATGAACTAATCATAAAGTCTTCATTACCTCTAGCAGGATAGTAGACTTATCCAACCATGAGAAGGTAAACACAGAAAGCACGTGGAATATCTCATGTGTCTTAGACTCTCATTGAAGGATAATATCCTAATAGAAAGTGAGGATAAATATGACGTATATATATATATATATATATATTCTCAGTCTAAGACACCAAAACAGAGAGACTAAGGGCATCTATATCTCATATCTCATCCAAGGAAGGAGAGTACCAAATAGTTCCAAAAGTCTGTCAATAATGTCTAACATCTAATGCATATGCATAGTATAAATCTTCCACATTAACCAATCCTTTCAACTGTGTTGCATAGTCAAGGAGTAAAAATTCTAGGTATAGGACCTGTTCCCTAGTAAAACATAAGGGTCCCACAATAAATCTTGAGAACCCATGAATTTCCAAGCTGGAGGGTTCTACTCTGAGGAATTGAGGACTCATACCCTTCCCTGAAGGATGGTTCCACGTATAAATTTTAGTACCCTTTCCCTTTCTTGTTGGATGGTTCCATAAAGAATGTTTTAGACCCATACTCATCTTGGCTTGAGGGTTCCACTTGATGTCACTGAGGATCCATCCCTTGCCATGCAGGAGGGTTTCACTCAGAATGTTAAGGACCCATGCCCAGCCTAGATAGAGGGTTCCACAGTAGGTCATTGAAGACCCACATCCTACCCTGCAGGAGGGTTGTACTCAGAAAGAAATATGTGGAGATATCACTTGATCACTTTTACCATCGATAATCACCTTAAAATGAGCCATGCATGGAAAATCACACATCGTATCTCGAAATATACAATCTAGGGTACCATTACGTTCGATGTAAAAATAAAACTTATGATAGGCTACACGAGGTTAAAAATTCGATTTGAAATGAAGGATATATGGGTGAACATGGTTTTATTAAAATATTTCAAGGGGTACACGGTGTGTTTGGGGACCCACATGGAATTTGGTCCAACTCCACCACCTAGTGGTGTCCTTTAATAGCACATAGATTCACCTGATGTAATAGTATTGTCAGTGTAGGTAGACTAAATGGCATGTCCTACCTAACCGGGACTAGGGTCATGTGTTGCATGCCAGGTTAGTGTACCAGAGTATATAAACATGTACCGAAACCCATATACCTCCACATGAGTTCTCATCTATGTATCTCATCACACAGTCTGTCAAACTGGGGAAGCGGTACTTGAAAAGTAAATGAGATTATATATCATGTCATTCTTAAAATATCCAAAACTCTAACCATCTTTGAGGGAGGTCCACACATAATGTGTTCGTCCTTGAACATAGTGTGTACTGAGGATTTTTATATAAATACCTGATCTACAATCCAGAATAGAATATGTCAACACCATTTCAATTTCGGGCTCCAATCTCCTTGAAAAAGAGGGATATAATCGAAAATATTGGATTGTGTCCATCATTATCGGAAAAAGAGCCACCAAAAGACTTTGAGGGATTCACCTCCCATTCTACATGCTGCCACACCACTTTCCATTGAGTTATTGATCTTTAATCATCTGATCGACCATCCTCACATCCTAATGTTCCTATATCTATGCTAGGTTCTTGAAACCTCTTTTGTTTTATCGATCTTATATTAATCCAAGTGTCTGATCAAGATCGGTACCACCCTAAAAAGTCGAACTAAGACCACAGTGATCCAACTGGTGAAGAAAACGAAGGATATTGGGGGGAGAGGAACCAAAATAAACTTTTAGATGGTTTTTTCCAAGAATTCATGGACAAAAATTAAAAATGGTGATCTAGGGATTAGAAAACAAGTAAAAATAAAAATTGAAAATTGGTACTCGGGGATATGCCCATGCTACAATTAAGGGTGCAGATCAAAGACAAACAATCGAACTACTCAACTATTTAATAAAAAGAATAAAAACGCCAAATAACATTTCATACCTTGATTATGGATCGATCATTGACGAATAACACATCCAACGATGATTTGGGTGATGCTGATGTGTTCGTTGTGCCATGATCTGCAATGATCTGATGTTCTGTGTTCATTTGAGGAGATCTGCCAACAGACGTGGGAGGATATCAATATGGGTGGAGAATAAAATTATGAGCTAACAGTAGAAAATAATCTATAATGATATATTTATAACATATATTTAATGTGAAAGTGAATTAATTAAATAATTAAATAATTAATAAATCACAAAACATACCTCCAATGAGAAAGGGATCTAAACACCTAATGTCGACCCATTTTATGACATTCCTTTTGTAAACACCACATTATAGACTCAACCGTGGTCTCTGATGCCTGATCAAAATAATTGTTTAAGAGTTATTTTTTTCTTTGAGGTATCATGTGTGAATAATATAAAATATATTTAAGATTTTCTCAAAATAAATTTTGGGCACCCCAGGCGTCAAAATCCACACCATCTCAGTGCATAAATTAGGAAATATATATTGAATTATTTAAAAGTCTTACAATAAAAAAATTGGGTCTCTATAGATAACAACCTTAATATAGTAAAAATAAATTATAATTATATAATTATATTTATGTGTATGGAATAAATTTTAATGATGATAATTACAAATAAATCTAAGCAGTTGGTAATACTCGTGTTAGGGGCTTGAATTTTTATTGGAAGTTCCCTTGAATTTGAAGGGTGTGAGTTTACTATGAATGAAAAATATATTATTTTAATAGAAGAGGATTATATTAATATATTAATTGAGTAGTTTCAAAGATAAATTATAAGCTTATGTTTTTTATAATGAAGTGAAGATGTTAACATTTTATAAGTAAATGGAATGGTATTTTCAGGAGTAACCCTTACATTTTCCATAATGCAACCTTACTATTAAAATTTCAACAGAACAAATATATTGAAAAAAGAGATGAAAAGTATTTTTCTTTTAGACTAATAGAATCCAATTATTTATAATAAGAATGTTATTGTTTTACACACTTTTGTTTTAACATTTTATCTTTTACCCAAATTTACTTTTACCATGGTCATTTATTCTTAACTATAGTATTTAATTTTAATGAAAAAACTAATATTAAATATTTTTTCTAATTTAAACTTATAATTTTAAAAATTAAAATATTTTTTACAAAGATACCTTTTAGTATTTTGAAAAGATAAATTTAAAGTAAACAACTTAGTCATGTAAACACAGTTTTCAGGAAAATAATATTTTAAATTTTAATTTTATTATAATATAAAGGTATCATGATTAATGATTTTAAATCCATATATATATATCTATTATCAATTTAATAAAATTTATGAGTCTTCTATTTAAATATAGAGACAGACCTCACCTTAAGTAAATTTGATTTAAAGCAGAGACCATAATTATTTTTAGTAAAGAAACATTTAAAATATATATAAAAATGTTTACATTAGGCTTTCAAAGTTAAGGAAAATATATTAAAATTAATATTTTTATTTATTAGTTTAACATAATTTCACATTAATATTTTTATAATATTCATGGTTATTCTTACATAATGATAAAATTATATAAATTATAATTTTCATAAATCCCAAATTTTTTGACTAAAAATAAATATTTTTAAAAATAATAAAAAATTAATAATAATTAAATTTTTTATGAGCAATTCAAAAATTATTTTCATTTGTATTACTTTCAAATAGATAAATTTTTAAATAAACTTTTGAATAAAATCAGAAAATATAATTGAAAACCATTTTAAATGGAAAATGAGATTTTCAAATATTAAATCTTATTATTCATATATCATATCATTTAACAAATAAATTGGTGTAAAAATTATTAATTTAAAATATAATTTATCATTTGCCTTAGGGTCTTTTCAATATAAATTTTTATCTAATAAAATGTTGTTTTGTAGAAAAATGTTTTTTTATCAATAAATGATATTGTTAGTCATTTTATGTATACTAATTGAATTCCATTAATATTAAAATTATCTATTATTTTGTATATACTTATAATTAATTATGTGTTTACTTCTAATAATTCCTCTTAATTCAATGGCTAGGTTTTTAAATTGTTACACTTTTATGTTTTTATATTATCTAAATATAACGTTGTTGTGTTTAAGTTCAGTATTGAGTGTACCAAAACCAATCAAAATTGTTAACATATCTAAAGGTAATAATATTTTTTTCTATTACATTATCCCTATTTAAAACATTTCATTATACAAAATTGACTAATAATATCATAGTAATTTTTATTCGGAACACGTAATTAAGAATATAATGGTATATGATCATGGGTTTATTTAGAATGTGGAATTAGATTTATCTATCTGAAAAGCTATTATATGTATTTTATAAGGTACACCAACCCATTATTAATTTTAAATAGTATTAGAAAAGGGAAAAATATCAAGATCCACGAGTAATGACTTTAAACATACCATTAAAATATTTATATGATAATTGTACAACTAGTGTTTTTTATTTATACCTCAATATAGGTTAGTTGGTGAAATCTCACATGACATAAAACATTATAAAATCTTGAGTGAAACTCATTATATGATTATAAGTAGTTTTATTATATTTTTTAGTTTTCATGGTTATTTGTGACTATCTATATTATTAGACTTTGGATTGGGACATTGATCCTCATAATTCCCAACACTATTTAAATTGAAGCAAGATATTCCTCAAATAATTTCTCTTTCACTTACACTTTTTCAACTAATGAATCTTATCACTAAATATTTTATGAGAATATATATTTATTTTTTTGGTGTTTTTTTGTGTTATAATATTTTTTAATTATTAATAATATATCATGATATTGGGTTTGGAATAATCACATGATTTATCACATCATAACACTTTCATGTTGGCCTATAATTCTTATATTGAAAATTTGTCAGACTCGGTTCAACCAATATCTCTCTTACATTGACATATATACTTAATTTTTGAACCATGTTTAATTTGTGTTGGGTTCTCTCAAAATTATCAAACAAATCCTCAAAATAGAGATTTAAAATTACCATGAACTTTCTTAAAATATACTAAACCCAAAAGAAAATTAAAACCTATGCTCTCAAAATAACACATATCCATCCTCAAACAACATTAAAGATTCCTATAATAATACACACTGATCTCTTACTCTTAATAACATACCTTTCCCAAAAACCAATATTAATATCTAAGACATTTAACCATGATTATATTTTATATTCCACCAAAAATTACCATCATATTTTACCTTCAAATGATATTAACCACTATATTATACAATAGTCACTATATATCATAATAAAAAACATATATAAACATACCAATAAATTATCATCAATCCCAAAGTTACGAATATCTATCTAACTTACTTCTATAAAGAGAAATAATATATTTTATCTCAACATAATGTGTTTATTTACCTTAAGATTTATCCAACACTAAATCAGGTGTTCTTTAATAGTTATCCCTAAAAAATAACCTTGATATAAAATAAATATTTTACAGTTATTGAGACCATTTAATATATGTTTCAATTCATTTAATGTAGAACCAATGAATATTAATCCATATATGATTCACATAATCCATAATAATACTTAAAATATATCAAAATCTACTCAATAAATATCACTTCCATGATTAGAATACCTATGATTATCTAGATGTAATTTGTACAATGATAACAACCTCACTACGATAGGTAAGACTAAGAAACTAACATTTTACATCATAATAGGAATATGAAAATACAATTCACCATTTATGAATTATCCGTTATGCAGTTATAATACACAGATGTCTCTAAATACATAAATTTCTCGATTTCAACTTTACAATTCTATAACAACCAAATATGAAATATAAAATGGATATTATGATATTCAAAATATGTATAAGAAAAAATAATTTTGAAAATTTCTTTCTTTACGAATTCATTTTTTAACATATGAAACTTTCATATCAAACTATGTCTCTCTTTGATAGGTCCCTTTTATCTATGGTAATTTTTTATTAGTAAATATCGTTATTGAATCCTAAATAATGTTTTATAAAGATAATTTTATTAATCAAATCATGTTCACTAAGAGTTTTTTACCAGGTGTGTAGTGGTTGGTCCACTCATCATGCATTAGATTAGTGATTGAGTCAATGCTCAACCAACCATTTTCAAGATGATTACCCCTAGATTCATGTATGCCAAAGATGTATCCACCTTCCAGTTTCTTGAGAGGGATGTATTTCTAGGAAAATTATAAAATATATACTATAACAAAACATTTGGATGTTATCCCACACATACACATATTCCATGTATTTTCATAAATGTTATCATATCCAAATATCAAATTTAAATATGCATTATTTCCTAAACATTAAATCATACACTTTTCCCATAGGTTAATATATAACATTGAACTTATTATCAACCCTAACTTATCAACTTTAAATTGTCCCCAACAAACATTCTAATCTATAAATTAATCTAAACATATATTTTGATTCCAACTATGATTCACTGGGCACTTTCTCCCAGATCGAGTTCCCATAGACTCATATTTTAAAAACATCCATTGATACCAGCTTTAAAAGCTAGAGTATAATCAGCCTTAACAAAAAAATTAAAATGATTATTCCATCTCTAGTATCCAGAGGATATTTTCAGATTTATATATTCAGAGAATTAAAATATAACATAAAGTGATAATATCATTTTCTTTATATCAAATGGAAAATTTCCTATTATATATGAACCTATATAACTCATTGAAATTTTTCAACATCTCACACAAATTCATTCACATTTGTTTTCCATATAAACATTTAATGTGTGAAACATTCCTGTATAACCTGGGGGAATGGATACATTAGTAGGAGTGAGCTCAAACACTCGGTAAAGGAGACATATAACTGAAGAAATCATGAAATGAAAAACGCATAATCATTATGGAAGGAATAGCTAAATTAAATAATGACATAATAAACTTGAAAGTGAAGTAATAATATATCTATTATAATAAATGAAAACAAGTATATCAATTATTTAGATCTTAAACTGATAGAATTTGGAATTTCAAACATCAGAAACTATGGTCAAGGCCTTATGCCAAGACAATTTACTTTTCACTGAGATCGTAGTCAAGATATCCTTCTACCATGGTTGTGTTCCAAGAAACTATCCTTTATGGGAAGAGGCATACACCGAAACCCAACTTATTTTATTCCTTGATATTTTTGGAGGTATCGATGAGATATATAATTTTGGGACCCACCCATCACTTGTTTAAGTCCAATGCATTCATGATTATAAAACTATTAATAAAAAATACATAATCAAACGCACCAATAATCATTTGTATTGAAATAACTGCATAAAGAATTCCAATACTTTTCTCCATATCAATAAAAGGGATAAATTGATCCTAACCCATCTAGAGGAATATAATGGATGGTTAATAAATACGTAGGAAAATTGAAACTAATTTAATAACTATGGTATCCTCTATTGCACACAACATTGAGCTTAAACGAACCATGATATACAATTAAAATATTATTATTTTAACATGAACATAATAAGATAGATATTTAGTTGATTGATATGAATAATAATATCCATATTATAAAATATATTAATTCTTAATAAATACACACTTAATTTTTTATAATGACATTATATTTTTCAAAAATATGTTTTTTTTAAAATGATTTTATCATTTTCTATGAGAAATAAATGTTTTTAATGTCAAAATTTTTGAAAATTATTTTTAAAAATTAAATTTCATTTTTTAATTGATCATGTCAAAATTTAGTTAGGATGTTTTTTTAATTCCTTAAAAATATTGAAAATTTAATGAATAGTTAAAAATACATATTTACATTGAAAAAAGTTTAATCATTTAAAAAATTAAAAAATAAAGTTATATTTTGGATTAGTCTAAAACATGAAGTAGTTTTTATTGAATATTAGTAACGTAATTTAGATCTTTGAAATGAATTTTATAAATGATTTAATGATTAAAATAATTATAACATAAAAAGGGAATTTTCTAGAAAAAATTATTTTACATTGCATTTTTGGATTAATTTAAATTTAAAATTTTATAATTCTGTGAATTGAATTTTAAAAAAAAAGGATTCCATATTTTGAATCAGGATATCAAAATTTAGTAAATACAACCCTTTTATTATTAATCAATATGAATAGTAACCTTATTAAATTAATGTTACCGCATTAAAGGTGAAATTAGGTACTTAGTAAAAATAATATGATAAGGACTATAAAATTACCCTACCACTTTCCCCATCCATATAGGGTGAATTAAATTCAATCCTTAACATATAAGGTTTTAAATGGATTCTTTTAATTGAATTTTGTGAATTAAAATAAAGCGGAAATTATTAAAATAGCAGAAATTGAAAAAATGCCACACCCTTATTTTTAATAATTATAATATAATCAGTATGGGTATAAACAGATTTAATCATAGATAATAAATTGTATTTGGAAATATAAAACAATTATATATAACATGGTAATTTGTTTTTAATTTTAAGTGAAACTATAATAACCTTAAATGTTTTGACAACAATGATGCATTGATTATTAAATTAATGTAAAAATAAAAAAAAATTCATTAAAAATATTAAAATATATGTTATTTGTAAAAATTAAGATGATAATTTAATTATCTAGAATACCACGAAATTTCTTGGATATTATAAAATATTTTATTCGAATTTTACTCTGTTTTATATTTTTAAAGTCAATATAATGAATAGTATCAAATTTGATAATAATGATATTTCCTGAATATAATATTTTATTAAATTATATTAAAAAATAAATATTTAATATGGATAAATGGGATAATATATTGTCTAATATTTCATCTCATATAAATTTTGTGGATATTTGGATGCTTTTGGATCTGTAATAGTCTTATTATTTTTTAAAATTTTGAGAAATCCCTAAAGTGCCCCTCACCTCAATTATATTAGGTCATCCCGCATATCACTTATTTTCACAACCTAGAGCCTTATTGATCAAATGTTATCTACAAAATTTTCTTCTCCACATCACTCTATATATTCTATAGGTTCTAGTGTCACCATAATACAAATTCCATGTTCCTTAAGAGATCTTACAAGGAAGAGATATTCAAGGGGTAACATTCTTAAACTACTTCTTTTAATTTCATTTCTTCTTATACGTTCTCCTCACCACCCTCATAACTAAAATCCTAAGAAATAAAGTATAATTAATATAACATAATGTAATATATCTAATGAAATATCTTATTCCACCGATTTTAAAATCTCCTCTTATTCAAGGAAATAAAACCATTGTCCAAATTATGGTGATTAACTATCTCTGGGGATAATAAGTTTTCATTTTTCATTAACACCTTCTGGGTTGGTCAAAAAAATATTATGATATTTATATAATATTTTAATAATTATATTATAACTTATTCCATGTTATATAAGTAATATATATACATAACATTCAATAAAACAAAACTAGTTTGTGATGGACATACAAACCGCCAAAACAAACAAAACATTTATCACTAAAGTTTTATCAAATTATTCATCCCCATTTTTTAATAAAAAATGATAAAGGGACCATTAAAACTTATATAAGTGTATAAATACCATTTCATTTCACATCTAGTGTTTTATTTCATTTCAAAAATAACTTCTACAGTTATACACAAATGAACCGTCAATGAAACTGTGAAACAAACACTACCGAAATGATGAAATTGAACCTAATAAGTAATCAAAATGAAACTAAAGGAAAATAATGAAATCACAATAAATCAAAGAAATATATAATATGTTCTTAAATAATAAATTAATAAATCTAAATTTATTATATATTACATTAATTTTAAGTGAAGAATCCATTCATACATAAGTGAAGGGATCTCTCCAAATCTCCATATTTACTTTGGATAATGCTTCAACACTCTTTTCGTAAAGTTATACATTAATTAATATCATGAATTTCTTATATTTTATATAGATATTTTCCAAAAATATATATAAATATATATTAATTTATTTTCCTTTGATGGGAAAGACATATATTGAAAGGTTTCCTTCTTAATTCCCCTCGGTAAGTAAGAGAACATCTTTGTTTCTTACCCATTTTAAAGTACACTCCATACAATGTTTTAAACCACCTAGGTTTTCTAAAATAACTCATTTTTTCATGAAACTGCATTTTAGTTCACTTATGGTTTTACAGAAATTATTATTCTCTTACCTACTTTTAAATAACATTTATTCCATTCGATAAAACCACAGTTAAGTTTTACATTTCTAATGATACCTAAGACTCGTTTTTCATGTTTTCATCTCAATTGGACATCATTAAAATTGAGATATTGTTATTTTTCTTTTATGAATTACTAATAATGATTTAAACCCCATATTTCATGGATACCATTATTATACACCCTTTGTATATTCCATATATTATGATAGCGATGCATGTTTCTTTTCTCGCGTAACCCTTATGTGTATTCATTATGTTTGATTCTTTATGTGACGCACATATATATAAACTTGTTAGGATGGGTGCACATAGATATAACTCAAATGAATTGGGTAACATTGTGGTCTCATGAGACATTATTTATTTGATAAGGGAGTAAACCTAATCCATTATCCGACTTTTTTCCACCATATGATATAGTCATGAAAGTAATCCTTGACCCATGCTTATGTCTTGTTATATGTTGCTGCCACTTTCCAACATTTTCATGATCATATGATTCCGTACTATAAATTTTTTTCTTTCTTGTGTTTATTCAATATCCATTCCTTTTATGTAATCATGTTAGGTCTTCTAATTTATGTGTTGTTATTTATACCCATGTTTATTCCCTTACTGAGATTTTTAGCTAATCACTATAGTATATGTATTCTCTTGTTTATCATATTAGGTTGTAAGAGCTCAAATGGAGTTAGGATATCATTACGAAGATTAATAAAAATATATATGTTTTATTTTTGTTTCATGTTTTCTAATTATATACCTAATCTTCGAAAGATGCTATACTTTCCAATCTGTGTATTGTATTTTAGGTATAATTATACTAAAAATCATGTAATAATACGTAAAAAAGGATTGTGTCAATATCATTGGAATCATAGTACAATCTAGTTTTTTTGGGATTTAAACTATAAAACTATTGTAAGAACCCTATGGATATTTCAATCAAGCTGAATAAACTATATTTTACAATTTTTTATATACTTTTCAGTTATAGTTTTATCCTTCTATTATTATAATTTTTTTTACATGATCGTCATCTTAGTACTTAATCCCACACAAATTTTATTTTTATTTTCTAGTTAATGGATGGAAATAGGAGAAACCATGACAATAACCAATGTAATCAGAAATGTAATGATTTTCCTAAAGAAAAGATAAAATAGATGGGAATGGGAGCTTAAAACTTCATGATTATACTAGTTCTACTGAATCATGTTATGGATAAGGAAATAAATCTCGTGGAACACCCACATTCTAATAATAAAGTGAATATTTTATTCAAATCCTTTATGCAATAAATTCCTCACATCTATAGTGGATGTTCTAATTCTATCATTGGTGAATAATTCATTAACTCCATTAGGAGTATTTTTTATATCCTCTAATTCTTATAGGAAGGGGAAGTCATTCTGGTATTTTATCATTTTAATGGTGAAATTTATCAGTGTTGGAAACAGATCAAAAACTCTATTCTGAAGCGGAATTTTTTCCATATATTGGTAAGGATTATGAAAAATATTTTTTTTACAAATATATTCCCTAAACTCTATATCTTATGAATTATAGGGAGTTCCTTGTACTAAATAAAAGGGAAGATGAGTCTATTAGAGAATATGAGGCAATATACATAAGTATTACAAGGTATTCATCTAGATTTATCATTAGGACTAAATGTATGGTGGACAGATAATTTTGTGCGTTGAAACATAATCTTCAGAAAAGATTTCTCAATCCAATAATTTGATAGTTATGAAGATATTTTTCATTTTACACATAATGTTAAGTTATATATTGGTGATTCTCAGTGGTATCATGGTATTTGATAAAATAAATGTAAGATAGAAATATATTTAGGTTATTTTGTAGAAAAACATCCTAGAGGAAAGATAACCCAATATACCTATTATCAATAATGAGGGCTGAAGAATCCAAGAAGATGCTTAAGGGGAACCAGAAGGTGTTTCATGTTTAAAAATAGGGGAACAAAGATAATCACCGCCGATGTTAAATGAAGAAAACCACTAATGATAATGTTTAAAATAATGTTCCAATGAAAAATATTATTGTCATGTAGTTATTTAATTGCAAGGAACATAGGCATCATGCAAGCCTATTCCCTAATCCAAGGAAGGTCGAAGACAATCAATGATAAAAAACTCAAAGAAATATGGAAGGGAATATGCTATCACTACTACTGAGGTGGAACATGAAAATGATATGGTGGAAGGTACGATGGTTATTTAATTAAGAATAGAAAACATACTATTTGATTTTGTTTCTGTGTATTCATTTATATGTTACAATTTTAGTAGAACTATTCAAACATCACCCCAAAATATGGTAGTTGAATTATCAGTGAGAACAAAGAATGGGGAAATTACTCTATCTTAAGTATATAACTCCTCCATGTTCAAATGTTTCGGATTAAACCTACCACGAAATCTCATCTTACTTCATTTTGTGTAGTTTTACGTTATAATATGTATGGATTGGCTATCCTTATACAAAGACAACATCAACTGTTAGGATATGGATATTACTCTTCACATCCCGAGGCATCATCCAATTCTATACATATGTAAGGAGGAGGATGAATCTCCGTAATATTAATCAAATTATGTGTGGATATTATTTCCTCATGATCAAAAATATCAAGATCAAATGGCTGAGATAATGTTGAGGATCATGCTCGAATACAGGCCCATTGTGAGGAACTACACTAATGTGTTCTCTGAAGAATTACCCAATATTACTCCAAAATAAGAGGTTGAGTTCTCAATTGAACATACACCAAGATCTCTACCCATATCATATACTCTATATAGTATCTACCTCGTTCTGTTGGTATAATGGAATAAGCAATTGGAAGAGAATATTGAAAATGATTTTATAAGCCTGATTCATTCACCATGGGGTGTATCAGTCTTCTTCATCAAGAAAAAGGATGTATCAATGTGACTATGAATTTATTAACATGAGCTCAAAAAAATTATGATAAAGAAAAACTATCCCCTTCTAGAGATAGTTGAGTGGTTTTATCAACAGTGAGCAGCCAAGAGTTTCTATATGGTTGACCTTCGGTCAAAATATCACCAATTAAAGGTGAATAAGGAACATATTCCCAAGACTACCTTTTCAATGAGGTATGGACACTATGAGTTCATAATGATTAGTTTTTTAATAATTAATGCTCCCAAAAAAATCACAGACTAAATTAATATATTCTTTAGAGATTACCTCAAAAACATTGTTGTAGTATTTACAGATGATATTCTAATATACTCTAATAGTAAGGATGAGTATGAGGTGTATTTGAATATTGTGAGAAATAATTTGAAAAGCTATAAACTATATGAAAATTTCATTACCTATATGTTCTATATGTAGGAAGTAGCATTCATGGGAAGTGTTAACACTATCAAAGGGATATATGGGGACACTTCTAAAATAAATGCAATTGAAGAGTGGACAAGACAAACAAGTGTAATGATGATATGTAGTTTCCTTAATCTTACTAGGTATTAATAAATATCATTGTGGAAATTATAAAAAATTTAAAACCCACTAACCAAACTAAATCAAAAGGGAGTAATGTTTATTTGGACAATTAAAAGTAAAAAATACTTTAAAGAGTTAAAAAAGTTGATTATCACTACACCAGTACTCACACTACCCATAAGTGGAGTAATTATTGTGACATAAAATGAGGCATCAAATAAGTGCATAGTAGGTGGTACTTTTAAAAATGATAATGTAATATCTTATGCCTCACGTCAGCTTAATGTTCATGAAAAAAACTATCCCATGCATAGTCTGGAATTAGCAGTATTGATATTCATATTGAAAATTTAAAGGCATTATCTTCATTGGGGAGAATTATGAGATATATACTGATCACTAGATGATCAAATATATATTCAAATATAATGAGATTAATATGTTCCAGTGATTTTTGTTGGACATCATCAAGGATTATGACTTCTCAATCCACTATCATCCTAATAAAGAAAATAATGTGGAAGATTCTTTAAGTAGAAAAGATCTTGAAACTCTATCATTGATGAGATTTTAGAGGTATCCAATATTCTTAGACCTACCAAGGATGGGAATGGGAATCATGGGGGGAATAAACACCATCATACCATTCTCAAAAGATCACTCAACACTCACTTTTAGTAAATAAAAATGATTCTTAGAGATATGATGTGAAAATTATGAAGAAGGTGGAAGGTATAAAAATTAAGGTATACTCAGAATTCAAAATTTAAGAGGAATGGTTCATAAGATTTTGGGGGTCACTACTATATTCCCAATCAGATCTGGAGATAAATTGGGATATTTGGATTGATTCACATCTCTCTAAAATCCCTATTCACCTAAGGATAAAAAAGATGTATTGAGATCTCTCAGAGAACTATTAGTGAGAAAATATAATCAAGGAGATTGCTAAATATTTTTCAAAGTTCATGGTATCTAACCAAGTGAATGATGAATGGAAAAATTATAATGGAATGATGTAACCATTACTTGTGCCTACATGTAAATGGGAAAACATCACCATGGACTTTTACACTGGACTTTAAAAGACATCTAGAGGAAATAATCCTATATTTGTTGTTGTGGATCATATTACAAAAATAAATCACTTTATCACAATTTGGGTGGACTTATCATTCAATAAGCATCAATATACATGCATCATAGAAGTATTGTGGCTTCATGGAGTACCATTTTTTTGTATCTTATCGATAAATGAGACATACCTCTATGTTTTGGAAAAGCCTCTAACATGATCTAAAAACTAAATTGAACTTCAGTATGACATGTCACCCTTAAACAGATGGATAGTTTATGTAGAACATTTAGACAATGGAAGAAATGTTGATAGAATTAAAAATAGACATAAAAGGGGGATGCGGCCATCATATTCCACTAGTAAAGTAATCTTAAAACAATAGTTTCCACTCATGAATCCAAATGGAACCATATGAAGATGCTAATAGGAAGAGATGTATAAAACGCATGAAGGGAAGAATTTGGAGAAATTAATAGGATTGGAAATGAACAAGCTGAATAAATGGTATAATAAGTGAATTATATTCAGCAGTATGTAATGTTTGGCCAAATTTGATAAAAGAGTTATGAAGATAATTTTCAACGGGACCATGAGATTGAGGTGGATACATGGTATTCTTCTATATAACTCTAGGATGAGAGTCATGAGATTTTGGAATAATGGATAGATAATTCCTGAGTACATCAGACCTTTTGATATTCTGGATCACATCAGATTCATGGCATATCAACTATCACATCAACGAACCATATCTCAAATACATGATGTATTCTATGTATCGATGTCAAGGAAGTACATACCCAATCCCTCACATGTACTGAATTAAGAGTTGGATCAAATGGAAAATTATCTCTCTTTTGAGGACCATCTAGTGAATATTTTTTACTAATAAGAAATTTTTCTATGAAACAATATCACTCACCTAGTTAAATTACTATGGAGAAACCACATATATAATGAGGAAACCTAGGAATGAAGAAAGAAATTAATGAGAAGTGTCATCACCTTTTTTTACCTTATAATGTAAAATGATATTTTGAGGGAGAAACTTGATAATGGGGGATGAATTTAACATCCCTATATTTTTATAAAATATTTAGGTTTGAATAAATTAATTTCTTTGATAGCATGTGTTGCACACACAACCAAATTTAAAGGAACTATGATACATTATTATAATATTACTATTTTAACACAATCATCATAACCTATGTGTTGAGTTGGTGAGTATGAATAGGAATAACCATATTATGAAATATATAATTTATTAATAAAATAATCATTAATTCTTGATAAATTGATTTTATTATTAAAAAATATGTTTTATTCAAAAAACAATAATGGTGAATTCTTTGAGAAAATAAATGTATTTAATTTTTTAAATTTTAGAAAATTAATGTGAAAAATTAAACATAATTATATAATATTTCATGAAAAAATAATCTTAAGATAAATTTATTTAAATTTTCAATTTTTATTGAAATTTTAATAAATAGTGAAAAACATATATTTTACATTGAAAACTGTATATTTTTTTAAAACAATTAAAATTTAAAATTATATTTTAAATTATTTTTAAATAATTTATTCAATGTAAATAATTTAATATTGATATTTTAAATGAATCTTATACATGAATTTAACATAAAAATATTTTATAATTAAAAGATAATTTTTCAAAAAAAATAATTTTTTGTTGCATTTTTCCAATTTAATTTTAAGTTAAATTCTTGCACTTCTTTATTTTGAATTATAAAAAATTAATACCATATTTGGATTTATTAGATCCAAATTCATTAATATATCCTTTTAATTTTTTCCAATATGAATAGTAACCTTAGTAAATTATTGTTATGACAGTATCGACTAAATCAGAGAATTATGAGTAAAAATAATATGATAAGGAATATAAAATTACAATAACACTTTCCCCAATATTATTGGATGAATTAATTCCAACCCATGAAACCTAATTCTTGAAATTGAGTCATTTAATGGATACTTGTACATAAAGAATGAAAAAAAATTATTAAAATTAAAGAAAGTGATACAAATTCATTAATTAATAGTATCAAATTTGATGATAATGATATTTCATGAATATAAAATTTCATTCAATTATTTATAATTAATAAAAATATTAAAACTTACTAAAGTGGATAATATATGGTCTAAAATGTATTCTCCTGTAAATTTATTGATATTTTAATGATTTATCCCCTATAATAGTTTGACTATATTTTAATGTTTTGAGAAATTTCTAAAGTTCCCCCCCGCATCAATTATAAAATGGCCGCCATTACTTCACTTACTTTCACCAACATGAGAGCAATATCTTGATAATTATCTTCCAAATTCAATTTTCCACTTTAATAGCCACATTAAAGAGGTGCGGGTCTCACCAAAAGATCAATTACAAGTACCTTAAGTAATCTTTCATTAAGGAGATATTCAAGAGGTAACTTGCATAAGCCACCTCTTTTAATTTCATTTCTTCTTCTACCTTCACCTCACCAACTTCAAACATAAAATACAAATAACTTCAACACCATTTATATAATAGAAGTTTATTTTTCTAATATAATATCATCTATCCACCTCTTTTCTCATCTCCTCTTATTCAAATAAATGAAAATGTTACCCAAATTATGGTGATTGACCATCTCTGTGGAGAATGAGAGTCAGATTTTCATTACCACCATCAACCCTAGTCACAAACCTATTATTATTGTTTAAATAGAATTTAATAATTATATTATAACTTATTACATGATTTGGAACTAATATATAGACATATTATTAAATAAAATAATATTACTTTACAATAGATAGAAAAACAACCAAAATAAACTAAAAAATTATCATTAATGTTTTATCAAATGAATCATTATCATCTAATAATAAAAAATTATTTATAGTACCATTTAATATTTTATATTTTCATAAATACCATTTAATTTAACTTCTGGTGTTTTATTTCCAATCAATAAGAAATTCCATAATATTACAAAAGAAATGACTATGAAAGCATGAAACAAACACTCCTAGAATGATGAAATTGACCATTATAAGTCATTAAAATATCCAAAATGGGAATTAATAAAATCATAATAAATAAAATAAATGTGTAGGTGGTTCTTAATTAAGTAACTAATGAATCTAATTTTATTATCTAGGAAATTATGTTCATATGTAGAACTCATATAGATATATGGTAAGGGATCTCTCCAAACCTCAATATTTACTTTGGAAAACAGTTTATGTCTCCATTTCACAAGTTATTGCTTCATTAATATTATATATTTCTTATATGTTATAGATATATGTTCTAAAAAAAGTTATCTTTTTAAATTCATTTTTCTTTGATGGGAATTACGTATCTTAAAATGTTCCCTTCTCAATTCCTCCTGATATGAAAGGGAACTTTTCAGATTCTTACCCATTTTCTAGTACAATATGTAAAACGTTTTAAGACAATAATATTTTCTAAAATAGCTCATTTTACCATGAAAACGGATTTTTATTACACTTCATGTAATATTAAATTATCATTCTCTTGCTTTTTAAAGACTCTTTATTCTAATCCCAAAAACAGCACTTAATTAGTAGATTTCTAATGTTACCTCACCACTCTTTTTCATGTTTTCATTTTATTTGGGAATCATTATTTTTGAAATATTCTCATTTTAATTTTATTAATTTAATATAATGTCTTAAATCCCCTCTTTCATGGATAGAATTATTATACTCACTTTGGTTTTCCATATGACTCGATTATGATACCCATTTCTTTCCATTTGTAACTATTATGGTTATTCCTTGTGATTGATTCTTTATGCATCACACATATGACTTAACATGTCATTATTGGTTCACTTATATAGTTATAAAATGAATTAGGTAATGTTTTAGCCTCATGATATTTCATGTATGTGATTAGGGAGTAAAAATAATCAATTATGGGACTTTTTCCATAATGTGATATTGTTTTAGTAGTTATACATGACTAAAATTTATGTCATGTTATACATTTTTTCCATGATCATATGATTTTATGTTCTAAATACTATTTTTCCTTCTTTTTATTCATGATCCATTCCTTTTTTGTTATCGTGTTATGCCTTCTAAATCACGTGTTATACATTATTCCAATGTTAATTTCCATACACAGATTTTTAGCTAATCCCTTTTCTCTATGTATTCCCAATGTAATCCTCAACAATTGTAGGATATCAAATAGAGGTAAGATATAATTATTAAAATTAATAAAAATAAGTTTTATTTTCATTTCATGTTTTCTAATTACGTATCTATTATTCCTAAGAAACATGACTTTTCGAACTGCGGTTTAAATTTTATGGGTAATTATGCATAAAATCATGTAAAAATATTTTAAAAGGCTTCGGTCTTTATAAACACCACCAAATATTATTTTTCTAAAATGTAATGTTGAAACCCTATATAATAATGAGTATATGAATAAATCATCACAGGAATAACATGACCATAATCCATCAAGAAAGTGGATAGATTCAAAAGAATATATCCCAAGAAGTGAGAAATGATTGGAAAAGGGTTTACACAGTATGAATGAATATAACTATAAAACAATGATATAATACCACATAATAAAATCAAGGGAACTATTTTTCCAATTTAAGAGAAATAATCTCAAGAGTATAATCATAACTCGTTGAACTAATGATGAAAGACCAAAATCTCTTATTACTTTTGAAACAACTGAATCAGTTACCATATAAATAAAGAAAAATTACTTGGAGAGTAAATCAATTGAAAAACAAGGAGTATGATAAAAATATATCCATTTTTAGTGAATACCCCATTCAAAGAAAAAAAGGTGCCCAAAATTAATTTTGATTCAAAGAATTAGAATTGTGTCCCAGTAAACCCATATAGATTTGACAACTCTTTATTCAAAACCCCTTGAAAGAGAGGTCTTATAATAGAACTTAAAATACCATGGATAAAATATAAATTACCATATGATTTTTCAATTAAATATTATATACACCACATAAATGAAATTAGGTTTATATACACAATACTTGGCTTTGTGAAGGGAAATTTATAGGAAAATCCTTATAAACTTTATAACATAAGAACTATAATATGAGAAAAAAGTTAATAAGAAATGGGAAATTTAATGTCATGAAATATAATAGAATCATTATATAAATTTTAAAATGGGTTATTAAGTACACCGCACAAAATAAATCATAGTGTATTACAAAAACATTTCATGATTAATGTTAATTGATATGAAAACCGATTAGGCCACAAAATGGATTGGTTAACCCAAGGGAGGTGAATTAGTGTATAGATTTATTTTCCAAATTATCCAATACAAATTGATATTAAAATCTTTATTTTTCGGGTCACTTGTTTTTTAGAGTTTATGTTGATCTTATCATTTCCAATTTTATTTGTTGATGATGCACAGAATGTAAATAATGAATGAAAGCGAAATGAAATATAGATTTTTACCTAGTTTACCCTCATTGGGCTACATCTAAGGAGAATATTAAGGAAATGTTCTAGTGTACTAAATCTAATAAAGTGCTCTTATGTTGGTTTAGTCTTAGACACTCTTTCCTAGGCTCAATGTACTTGTAATTATGGAGTTATATAAAATATCTTCTTGGGATCACTTCCCTCACAATTCCCTCTTATACTTACTACTTTATAAGTAAAGAAAATTAACACCTATTCCATAGATCAATATCATCCATTTTTTAGAGTTTCCCCGAATTTAATATAGGTTCTTTTAAACCTCACAATATCCTTCATAGTCATGCTCTAAACATCCTCTTGAGAATCATTGTTCTATGAGATGTCATGGAGACTCCTCCTCACTTTTGGAAGTTCTTCTAGGGATTCCAAGTATTCCATTCACTACCTTGTATATAGTAGTGAGTAAACTCCTTCAAATATTGTTTCATAGAGTAGATCATTAGTCTTCCTCTTATTATTTAGTATTCTTATATGACTATTATTTTTTTAATTATGTGAAATAGGAATATATCTTCTTGTGAAACAGCCTATAATATAATCCATATGGGATACCCTGGTGTATAACCTATGTGTGAGAGCTATTTTCAAGCCCCTCCATGAAAAACCTTCTCGATACCTCTTCACAAAAATCTTTTGTGATACCTATCCTCAAGGCTCATCTATGAGACCTATCCATGAGACGCTTATACATGACCTATCCATGAGAATCCCCCATGAGACCTCCTCATGAGAGCATTTCAAAATACCTTTTTCTGTTCATTTGAATCGCATGACTTTGGTTCAAAACCTTATTATAGTTACACTGATTGTGTGAGATAAATGAGTATGAATATGCATTTAAACCTCTAACAAAAATTTAACTTCACTAGACTCCTTCACTATATCCATTTTCAAGACCTTTTATTTATTACCTGGATCTCTGGAATCCTCTAAGAGACTTTTTTATGCTCCTGTGAAATAAGCTTTCTTCATATCAAACCACTTATGAAAAATCAACTAGCCACTTAAGTATGGGTTTGGGAGTATTTGTAGTCATAATTAGACCACCTTAACTTCGAAAATAATTTTTTACATCAATTTTAACACTTATTCAATTTTCATTACAAAAATAGCATGATCTCAATCCAATATCTAAATACAATCCTGTGGTGTTCATCATTATTGTCCTCCAACACTTTGTGTAATCCCATTGTGAGATCCAAATACAATCATAGGAACTTTTCATGATCTCATCACAATATAAAAAGATAGTCATGGGAAATTTGTGTGATCCCATCATGAGGTCCAATGATAATCATATGGTAAGGTATGTTTTCTTCCAATGGATTCATGTTACGTAATTAAAATATTAATAAATAGTTATGTGGTCATATGATTGTGAACAACCCTGATATATATCCATAATCTCTGATAATTTTTACTTCATGTGATTTTCGTGACCTCTTCATAAGCTCCATTGAAAATCATGTGGTTTATTCAAAACACTTTTCATGATCTGATCATGAAATCCCTTCAAAATCATTCAATGTCTTCATGTGATTTCTATAATATTATCAAAATATCCTCTGAAAATCATGTGGGTGATCCACATAAAACCTTCATGTGAACTATTGGTGTTCAATGTGACCATGTGACCCCTTCAAGTGATTAGTTCAGACATATGTGTATGCATGTCCCCTTCACTAGATCAGTTCAAATATATGTGATCACTTAATCCATTTGCATGAAATATTTGGATATTCATTCTCTCCATGATCCTTCCATGTGATCCAATAAAAAATTAAGACTAACATTTATTCCTCATTTCACTAATATCATTGTTAATTAATTTCAATCCATTTCAATAAATTAAATTAACCCAAAATCAATATCAATAGGTATTTTACCCTACAGTATACCCCTTTGGGTTTGTGGAAAACACCTCTAAACATCAAGATCCAACTTTTGGACAAGTCATGACCATGTGAAAACATTTTCCTACTAAAACTCTAGATTCCAATCAAAAAATTCATTAAAATTTACTCCAATCCCACATGAGTGAAGATAATTATGAAAAATAAGAGTAGAATGGAAATTCAATATCTAAATCACTTTATTCTAGAACATTCCTTTTGTGACCTTATAGACACAATAATATAAAACATTCATATACCTCAAGATCACTGCTTAACCCACACATGTAAACTACTAGAATCATAAACTTAAAACCCCTATTCAATATTATTTTCCTTTGAAAGACTAGTTTTAAAATTATTATTTTTAAAACTCCTCCTATTAGCTTCTCCCCTTGTCTTGATTAAGGCTTCCAACATTTGTCAATGAACCCAATGGTCACTCTTTTTTTGTATGAAACATGGTAAATGACAAAAATAAATACATAGAGGATTAACACATCATAACATGGTGAGAGGTAGTCCCAAAAACACATTATTCCGGAGTGGGTAGTTTATTTAACTACAATATCCAATTAATGTTTTTCAAATTATTATTTAGAAACATATTTTCCAAGATTTCTAAAACCTGTAGTTTAGTAGGCATATATTACTATTTCTCAATCTCTTGCTCAAATTTTTAATTAATGAAGTAATAATTAATTTAATTGTTCATTTTACTTTTGTTATGGAATGTATTTTTACCAAGGTTCATATCATTTGTATTATAATAATGGATACCAATCATAGGCTTCACATTAGTCTACCACTTTCTCATATAATTCCATAGGGGTTAATTCATCTATGATTATACTCCCCTTTAAACAATGAAATTTTTGACTCATATTTTTGATAATCTAAAAAATCATGAGAGACCACACATTATTTTTCAAACCCATAAATCAAGATAAATATATATCCCCTCTTTAGGTCATACACTTCTTCTTAGACCATGTGACACCATACATTGACATCAGAAGACCACCAGGCTATGTTATCTTTTTTCAAATTCACATTTGAAAAAATTTATCATCATAAGATTAAAAAAATTTCCTTTTATTAATTATCAAGATTAAATTTATACTTTTCTTTATAACTACACACTAATGGTAGATTTTAAGTAAGTGAAATTACCAATTCGAATTGAGACATTACAAGATTAGCTAAGCATACTGATTCAAAAATATTTTTTGAAAACAAGAGTTAAATCCATTAAACACAAAATCTATCCATGTCACTAAATTACATCTAGGTAATATGGGATCATGGATTTCCAAAATTATTCAGGGGATGTTCTTTTTAGATGATGATATATCACCTAGAGTGTTGCCCACCATATCCCCATGAAATCCTCCCATAATGAACTGATATAGATCATTGATACTAATTATTTAGATGAATCTAGATGTCGAATTACTCTTTGAAATAGGGAGACCACTTGGGGTAAATGATGTTTATTTTCTCTAATAACTTCTTGATATCCCCAAAATAGTCAAATGATTCCACATTGTTTGAAAAAGTAGAAAATCATGAAATAAATTAATTTTTATTCTTATCCACTAGCTTAACTTATCTTGGTTGACAGATACCACTAGAATTGAACCCTAATATAAATGGTGGAAAATTTAATGTGAATTGGAATGACTAGATCACTCACGTATATCTCTAATAAAAAAATTAGTTTAACATAAGGCTATATATCATATTTTATTCCTTTTCCATAGAATAAAACATCTGAATATAGATTTGAAAAATAAAATGGTTGTGTAGAACCAATTGTTGAATCTGATAACATATAATAATTTCAAAAGATATAATAATACTTCTCCCATGTATCTCCATTCAGAAAACACACATTTTTCCTTTTAGTGCACAAACATCCCATGGACTAAATGTCCCACTTAATCCTATTCCACTTTACACAAATATTAGAAACTGTTAAATGCATGGAGAGAGGGTTACCTCTAGATTCATCTATATGAGGACTATAGTTGATCCTAAAAGTCCAACCCTTTGATATTTTCTCGCAAAGAATTGTCATATTTATATTCTTGTTCTAACTATCTTTCCAAATTCAACTATTCTAACCATATAACTAGACATTCATTACCTATATCCTCAGTTTTATTCTAATATACAGGACCTGCAGGATTTTAATTTTGTACAATTTGGCGTCTAAAGAGACTGAAACTAATTTCTTTATGTGACGCTTCACGGGTATCATATTAAAGATTATTTCAGCATTAAAAGGTAAATTTCTCTAATCATTATATATTAACTTGTGAAAATATTTGTGAAATTCTTATGGAATTATTTATTCATTTTTTTTATCATTTACCCAAATCACTTCAACCTTTTATTTTTGTGGGTAGTTCTTTCAATGACCATACATTATTCTTACTCAAAATAGTTGAAGCTCATCTATTTTTTATCCAGGTTCATTCACACACATTCCAATAGAGATGTTTTGAGTGTAACAGAGGAGGTTCATGATACACCCTTTGTTGAGATCCTTGTGATTCTGATAATAATTTAAAACTATATTTCAATATAGAAGAATGTTTTCCAGTATATAATTTATCTAAATTACCATGATTAGAAAATATAAGAAATATAATTCCAAAAACATAACCTGTATCATCATTTCATTATTGATATTTTGATGCATCTATAGTTCATCTTCTAAAATAGAGCTCTCATACTTCTTGACACATACTCAGGGTGTGTCTCAGTTTTCTACAGTTGTGTCACTCTATGGATAAATTATTTGGAGAGAATATTCTTTTATAATTATAAATAATATTATGATTATTTTAGATTTAACAACATTTATATTTTCAAAAAATGAATTATATTCCAAATCACCCTAAAAAACATGAAATATGACCACACATCACAAAGAAGTGGCACATGTTGTCATTACTTCCTAAAAGGCCCTTTTATATCTCTTTACAAAACCTAAATAATTTTACCTATTTTTTTATATGTTCATTAATATAATACTCTCATTCATGTGAGAGAGTTATTCATAGTCAGTACTATATTTTCCCAAACTTTATGTCTTTTGGAATGAAACAATATTTTCATGTTTTTCAACAAAATAGAATATTGGATTTTGATTTCATTGTTACCAATAAAAGGTTAGTAAAATAATAAATTCAACGAATCCTTGAATTTATGATTCCCACTGGAATAATAGTTCGATAATTCATTCTTTATCGATTCTAGATATTCAATAAATTTTTTAATCATATTAACCCTTAATTCATGTCGTGAAGTATGTTAACTCTTATGAATCTTCTTACTCCTCATCCCATATTCCAATTCCTTGATAATATTAAACCTCATTAAACCTTGGTCCTTAATTTTATAATTCATATGATAAACAAAGTATTTAAATAATTAATTATATTATTGTATCCTTTTATTCTCTTGTACAATATCTGATAGGTGTTTATAAAGATAATTATTTATTGCTTCTAAATTCTAAATTTTTTAGGGATTAGATTCTTTCCCTTATCATCATCTTTGAGTTTTTCCATATTTCTAGAACTCATTTTATATTCTTTGTCTTGGAAATCATTATTCTACATTATATCAATTCTTAAATATATATTTATTTTATTTAATCCTTCTAACATGTTTTTTTCATATTCGTGTGCTTAGATATATATATTTCATGAGAGTTATTGTCTTTTTTAAATATAGGATCCAATTCCTTTTTCAAGTGGAAAACTTATACTTTGGGCCTTCTTTGAATTTCTTAATCATTATTAGTTCTAGTATAATTTGGAATGAGATGTTGTTTTCTAATTCCTATAGAATACTTGAATGAGTAAATATAGTTTTATAGTGCAATTCATTCAAAACTGTAATTAGTGATTTTTCCCTTCAACTGAATAACTCTCTATCCATAGGAACTTTCAAAAGGTGGAATTTTACCAGACTTGTTCTTCTTCTTGAATATTCATCCCTTATCCATGAAACATTGAGATAATATAAAATTAAACCCTTAGTTTTAGGAGTCTAATAAAACTAATCAGATAAAAATATAAAATAAATAAAACTTATTCTATAATACCAAATTTTAAGCATAAAAGGGGATTAAATACCATGAGGGGGGTGAATCTGGGTATGGATATTGTTTTCTAAAATTTTCCTTCCCTGCTAAATATTGATCCCATTATTATTAGTGTCAATTATTTTTCATTTTACTATTTATGTTGATCTCAAAACATTCAAATTTTATCTTATAATGAGGTATATAAAAAAATTTTAGAAACCATGGATAAAGAAACACTTATTTTTTCTTGGATCGCATTCAATAAAAAATATCCATGGAGTATAAAAAGGAAACATGATAATGTACCAAATACACTAATGAAATATTTTTTGGTTTAGGATATTCCACTCATACCTAGGCTCACTACCCGTACAATATTTCAGGTAGATGCAAAATCTCTCTAGGACCACATCCCTCACACTTCCCTGTTATTCACACTACTTCAGAAGGAATAATCTTGGGGATGATGGCTAATTAATGAAATCAACTATTTTTGGGAGTTTCATTATCTATAAGATAGGTTAAATTGAACTTCACATGCTTCTACACATACTTTATGTGAACATCCCCTTTATAATCACATTTGCATGAGATTTCATGGAAGCTCCTCCTCACATTGGAAAGTGATTCATGTAATTCAATGTCTTCCCTTTATAAACTTGGATGTAGTGGGGAGTAAAATCTGTATGTAAATATTATTGGATGGTACATATCAATGATCTTATTCTTCTTCATCATTATTTAGTTATGAAATTTATTATACCCATAGGGTAACCCTGGAATGTTTCTTCTTTCATAATTCCCATTTATGTAACCCCTATGCAAGAATATAACATATAACCCTTATGTGAAGCTCCATCAAAATTACTCTCCTAGAGACCACATCATGATACCTATACATGATACTCTTCCATAATAAATCTCCAAAATACTCCAATATAAAACTCCTTTATGATAATCCTTCACAATACCTCTCTATGATACTCTTATATAAGACCTCTCAGCCAGACCCCTTCACGTGAGTTTCTTTTGTTCACTTGAAATGCATCACTGTTAAATAAGACCTTGTCCAGGTTACAAAAATAATGTGATTTAAATTGGAATAATTAATCATTAAACCAATAAAAACATACTTCACATCACGTGACTCCTTCATGAGATCCTTTCTCAAGACCTTCAACAAATTAAGTAGATCATAGGACTTCACTGTAAGACTTTGTTCTAATCTTGAGAAATGTATTTTCTTCAAAACAATCTATTTAATAAAACTTATCTAACCTCTCAAGGATAGGTTAGGGGATATTTATATGCATAAATCCCCTAAATTTATTACAAATATTTGGTAACCTTTCCATTCCACAGCCTCAATAATCAGTATTACATGCTTCGCATGATCCCATCATGAGATCCAAAGACAAAGATGTGGTGGTCCACTTCATTGTATTCTAGCGCTTTTTGTGATCCCATGATGAGATAAAAAACTATTATGGTAACTTCACATGATCCCACATTAAATAAAAAGAAAATTATAGTTTTTTTATATTATCCCTTCATGAGATCCAATGACATTCATTCTGCCTATGGCATTGTCTCCCAGCACTTTCCTTGACCTCATCATGAGATTTATTGAAAATAATGTGGTCTCATGAATTCAAAAGACCATGTGAAATGTATATAATTTTAATCCGATTTTTATTCATCACATGGTATGATATTTTCTTAATATCCCTTAAAATTCTTTCAGTGCATTTAAGTGCTTCGCATGATCTATTCGTGAGATCCCATGACAATCATTCAATGAATTTTAGTACTTCACATGGTCTCATCAAAAGATCCTTATAAAATTTTGTAGCGATTAATGTGACTCCTTAACATGATCTTTAGCCATTTCATGTGAATTTTTGATCCCTCTAAATTATATGTAATGATATTTTTGATCATATGATCACTTCATGTGATCAGTTCATACAAATGTGATTTATTGATCCCATCATTTGATCAGTTCAGATATTTTCACTCCATGTGATCCTTCTGGTTAATCTTTTAATGCATTCACACGAACTCAACACACCTCCTTTGACAAACATATTTTTTTAATAATGATAAACTTTTTCAACTAATACAATCAACCCAAAAGCACCATCAAGAGGGATGATTTCCAAAGAAACCCTAACCTCTTTTTCGAACATCCACACACATACTTTAACCTCTTATTTCATAAATATATCTCTATTAATAAATTAATTAAAACCCATAACCATATATATTTTCATTCATAATCTTCATAAATATCCATTCTCTATATGATTTATTTTCATTTTTCCCATCGGGTGTTTATAGTGTTAGTCGTTTGAAAAAAATAGTAGTGTTTGTGTCCATTCACTATTCAAAGATAATCATTACCTTATAATTAAAATTTATTTTAGGGATGATTTGAAATTAATTATGATGTTCTAAATTCCGTTCATTAATATTTTAGACTTTATCCATGAAGATTAAATTGATAAATGGCATCTTTCCTTGATTCTTGACGTTCGAAGTGCGTTCTCATAATGAATGAAATAAATAATGATATAAAATTATCATAAAAATATAAAATACTTACATATTTATAGAATATCATACAATTAAATTGGTTCTCATAGTAATCCATGAAAAAAATATATAGTGTTGTTCACCTAGGTGGTTAAAGCAACCCAAACCTGAACCAACCATGACTAATAGATGATTATGAGATGGTTTAGTCATAATATAATTATACAAGAATCATAGTGTTATTTTTAGAGTTTATTAGATTTATATATATTTATGTTAAATAATCATAAAAATAATATAATTTTTATAAATTCCTTACTACGAAATAATAGATCATTTTCCACGTAGTTCGCCCTTTTTAAATGATTGAATTTGAGGTAATGATTTATTGATCCTATCATTGATAAATTTTTAAATATAATATACCATAATATTTATGATTTCATAAAACTAATATTTATCCTATAATATGATCCTTATATCAGACCATTTCAAGTGATGAAGGAAAATTAAATATATTATGTCATAGATGTGGTGGTTTGTACAATGTATGAAAAATGATTTTATTTTTATTAATATATGAGGTATATGAATAAATAGTGATAATAAACTTAATATAGTGACCATAAATTATATAAATTATAATAATATCATTATATTATCATGGATAGAATAAATTTTAAAGAATATAATTAAAAAGAAAACAAAGCATTTAATAATACTCTTGTTAGGGGCATGAATGTTCCTTGGAAGTATCCTTAAATATGAAGGGATTGGGATAATCATGAGTGGAAAAGGGAGGATGTTAGTGGGATAGTATAATAAGAATATAAAAATTGAATAATTTCAAGGAGAAATTCAAATAATATGTGTGTATTGAAGTGGAGATGATTTCACAATCTTATAAGTGAATAAAATGGTATTTTTGGGAGTAAACCTATTATTTTCAATAATGAAAGGTTACTATTAATATTACAAACACCAAAAACTGGAAAAAAGAGTATAAGAATAGAATAGTGATTATAAATTCTTCTCATCCACTCATTTTTTATATAACATTGATTTTTTAATGCTTTTTGTTTTAAATTTTTATCTTTTACCCTAATTTACTTTTACCTTGGAAATTAATGTCTATCTTTAGTAAATTATTGTAATGAAAAAGATTCAGATTGAACATTTTACCCATTTTTATACATATGGCTTCTAATTTAAAAATCAATTGAATTTTATTTTTAACAGTGTGACAAGTTAATTTTAAAATAAACACACTTAAACATGTAAAAATAATTTAGAAAAATAATTATTTTTAACATTATGTTTATATACAAGATAAAATTAACTTGGTTTTTAATTTTAAATCTATTAATTGACTTATTATGAATTGAAAAAAAAACTCTTGAGGCTTAAAATCTAATAAAAAATGAACCATAAATTGAAAATACTTTATTTAAAGAGAATAAAAAAACAATGTTTACATTAAAGTAACATTTAAATTAGATATAAAAATCTGTGAGATGGGTTTTCTATTTCAAAAGAATACTTATAAATTCAAATTTTTCATAATTAATTTCATATATTTCTTACTTTAATGGTTTTGAAGTTTTATAGGTTACGCTTAAAATATGTGAAAAATCAAGGGAATTGTAATTCTCCTAAATCCTGTATTTTTCAACAAAAATCTACCTTTTTTAGAATATGCTAAAAAATTATACTGTCAAAATATTTATTTATGGAATTCAAAAAAGGAGTTAATTTTTTTAATTTCATATTCTAAAATTTATAAGTCTATTTTTTTAATAATTTCATAAAATAAAATTGAAAACATGTTTTAATTCGAAAATAAATTTTTCGAATGTTATCTTTTATTATTTTGATTAAATATTATTTACTGACTAAATTTTTGTTAAAAAATTATTAAAACCAAACATAATTTATCATTAAAAAAATTATTTTTGAAAAATAAATACATATCACATAAAATATAATTTCATATAAAATTAGTTTTCTAAAAAATAAATGATCTTATTGATAATTATAGATAAATTAATTGAATTACATTAATAAAAAATTAGAATTTATTTTCCATATAGATATAACTCATAATGTGGCTCTTCCTTTTAATTCCATCAAATTAAACAGCTATGTTTTTATACTTTTATACTGAAATATTCATATTTTATCAAAATATATCCCTCTTTTGCTTTAGTTTGGAATTTTGTGTAGAGAAATATATCAAAAAACATTGACTTATTGAAACATAATTATATATTATAAATTTAGGTTTTTACTCAAAAGGATATTTTGGAGTCCATCAAAAAATAAAACCACATGTGAGTTTAGTTTTTTTTCTCAATTTCAGCACTACCAATCCCCTAAATTTTCAACAAAATTTCACTCCTGAAATCCCCAAATACACCATCCTAATTCTCAATATTGTTAAGGATTATTGTTTCTCTTGGAAAATGTAATGAGAATCCACTATCAATGATTCACAATCTTCTAATTTTTTTATATTTTTTCACCACCTTCATAATCAATGATTTCCGATCATTTCTTCTCATTTAAATATTATAACTTTTAGAGATGTGTTTTTTACTAGGATGCATGGTCAAATAGTCATCAGTGTTGTGAACTTTCTGATCACACCATCCAAAAATCTTTCCATGACCTTCAACCCAATTTGGACTGGTATCACATATGTGTTTTTATTTTTATATTTGTTTCAACATAGGACTATTACTCATATTATCTAGTAATATACCCTAGATTATAGCCTTAATTAAATCTATGAGAGAGATTTTATAATCCAAAAAATATGATATTTCTGTCTATAGGTTATATAACACCGTTAGTAGCACATGATGTTGGATCTTCTTTAAAACAATTTATCCTGCATTTAAAAAAATTCTATTTTTTATAAAATTTAATGTTTTTCATAAGATTTTAATAACATTATTCTTTTGGTCATTATATAACACTTTAACTAATATATACATTATCTAAGGGTCTCTCTCAATCAATGTTAGACTATAATTTCTCATGTTACCTACACTATTAGGAAGTGAGATTAAATATTTTCATATTTAATATGACAAGAAATTACATGATTGAACATATAACATTTCAAATAATTTTTTGATTACTTATCCTTTACTACAAAAACATTTTCATGATCAGTCTATATTTTTACAAGGTTATTCTAAACATTAAGACACCTTGATTCATAATTTGCAATTTTTTCTCCTTATGTATTCATTTTTTTCTCTGAATCTTTTATAAATATTTTTCCTCGTCCATCTTCACATTTATAAATTTAATCTTCTTAATGTAATTATATTAATTATTTTGAATCTCATCATCACATTTAATAATTTTTTAAACCACCTCGAAATTTTTATCCTCTTTCTAGAGATTTGTATTCCTTTTAGGGGAGAATTCAAGTTCCATATATAATATTTAAATCAAGGCTTGATCTCCTCAGTCCTCTACACTACTGGAGTTTTTTTCTTACTTTTAACATATTCCATAAATTTTGAGTCTTTCCTAATCGATTACTCGTCTAAATCACCACTTGAGGAAGATTTATCTATTTCCACTTTTCTTATCATGCTCCTCATATTAATTATAAATTTCCTCTTTTTTTCTTCCATGATATTTCTTATATCATTTATAATTATTTATTTTTGAATTATATTTTTGTTTTTATTACTCTTATTCTTCATCAAGATCTATATATTTATTATTATTAGAAATAACTACAAAAAAATGTTCAATTACTTAATATTTATAACATTTAATTTTAAGATTATCCTTATTTCCATCTTTAACCATTTTGAAATGTTTAGATATGAGAGACATGATTTTATTATTATTTTCATCACTCTCATCATATATATTTGAATCACTTGGGGGGTTCAAAGAGTACAAAATTCATTATCATTAACTTGATTATAACATTAAAATCCATTGCATTTTCACTATTTCATGAATATTTTATTTTTATCATTTCATAATTTAAGAGAGTGTTATGTATCTCATCAAGAGAAAGGAACTCATTTTCTTCAATAACTAAAATATATAGGAAAAAAATATTTATCGAGTTCATTTCAATTTTTTAAGAACTATAAATATGAAAATTTTATATAAAAAACTCAATTATGATAATATCATTTTTACTTTTAAAATATTCATATATTTTGTCATCCTCAGTTATCCCGATGTATTCAAATTACAATCTAAAAATATTTAATTTTTTAACTTTAATTTTTAATTTTCCCTCATAAATATTCTCATGTTTATATGACGTCTATTTAGCTTTATAGTGTCCAATAACCTTGGTGTAGACCTTATCTAAGAGACGTGATAAAATGGAATTTATTGACTTCTCATCTAATTAAAAATTATTCTTATCATAAAATTCCATAAATCTATTATTAGTAATTGGTGGAAAAAACAGTGAGAATATCACTTACATAAATTACCTATGAGCACATATTTGGTAGAATTTTATTCTTTCATCAATTTAAGTTCTTTCCACCAAAAAAGGAAACACTTTTTCAATTAAGATAATTTCAATTTTCTATAGTAGATATTAGACTAGAATAATATAATGGAAAACTAGTTTTCACATATAGAAATGATTGAGCCCAAATCCAGTAGGGTACCACTGGGAGAGTTGAATCAATATTACCAAATCATTATTTTCAAATTCAATTTTGAACTTGATCTTTGTGAAAAGTTAAAGTCTCGATTTTTATAACAGAACAAACCCCCCACCCTTATGAAATAATAGTAAATAATAACATCACATAGGGATTTTTTTACAAGATTTAAAATTGATATGAAAGACTACTCCTTATCATGTACAACTTTTTATCAGCACTCAAATTTTATGATCGCCATAATATTATAGTGATTACAAATTCCTGAAATTGGCACATGAGGTTTGAGTCAAAATTATCAAATTTTATATGTGGGTAGTCATTATAATATTGCAACTATTAAATGATCAACATTTTTTAGAAAAGAACAACCTATTTTTCAATGATTCTACCTTTTCTCTAGAATGAATTAGATCTTTAATGTGCATAATGATAATTCTACATAAAATATATTATCAATTAATAGGTCCTTGACTATGATAGAAAATATAGTCGAGCATCAACAAATCAAAATTAACCTCACTAGTTTAGAATGAAAATCTCTTACATGAGAGAATTAATGTATTAAATTCTCTACTTCCTCCTCAAGAAAAATATTTTGGGTCAATGAATGTTAAATCAACCTTCCACATCCTCTTTAGAAACCAGAATGAAACACATAATGATGTTCCTAAAATTCTATTACTTTGATACATCATTCTATCATCCTCTCAAAAAATTAATTAAATTAATCTATCTTCTTTGTTTAATATATTTAATTTTACAATATTAAAATGAATAATATTTGCAAAAGTGATTTTTAGAAACTTCCTTTTTGGATGTATTAAAAATCATATTTAATGTTTTTCATAAAAATATCTGAAAAAATCAAGAAAATTAATTTAAATATTTTAATTTAAATTGTCCATAGAGACTTATTTTTAATCACATTTAATTTCATTCAAAATATCACTTCAAATTTTCAAGTAAATCAGAATAAATATTACATAATAAAACTTTCATGAACCTTGCAGGATATGTGATTCAATTTCAGATCCCATGGAATGTTGACACCACACATTTTTCAATTGTATGTAACACCCATTTAATCACAAAACATCATCTTCACATTGAAACTATAATGTTATAATTAATAACAAGCCTTTGTGATGTTTGAACATTGAATAAAAATTCATGGAAATCTCCTATTTATATTTCATAAGAATATTTCAATTATTGAATTCTCACTATTTTCTCGCCTATTAAATTCCTAAAAGTAAAATTTCAAATGAAGAAATAAAACATTGAATGGTATTTTAAATATCATATACTAAAATTATATTTTATGAATGAAACAAATATATTTTACATTGTATTAGTGTTATAGTACTCTTAATAATATAATATGGTTCCAAAAATATCACATGAATGAAATAAGTTATGTTCAAGAAATTTTAATTACATGTATGATAATTACATTAGGTGGGTAAGAGTTACCTATGTGCGATATAAAATTCTTATAATGTAAAAAGATATTTAAATGAGGTAAAAACATATTACAGAAGACAAAATTACCTACACAAAACATAAATTCCATACAGGGGCCATAATTACCTTTTTATAGAATAAGATTTCATATTAATGTTCCATTAGTCTTTTTAGTCGGTCATGTTTTCAGTTATAGCATAGAAAATATTGATTACAAAAAATGAACACAAAAACATTAAAAACATTTAAATCCACTTATAATAATCTCAAAAATAAATCTCTGGAATAATAAAAAACTTCTCATAGTGGTTTTACAACAAAAAAAAATCTCCAAATATTCTCTGGGAACTTCAATATTAAACAATAATATAATTTTATCCCCAATAAGGACTTATTCTCTTAAAAATAACCCATAGAACCACTTGACACCAATACCTACTGATTCCCACTAAGAATTAGATCTTTTTAACTTTTAAAAAATCATTTCAACCTATATATAATATTTTTGTGAAAACATGCTGACGATAAATTTTATAACAGTTCACTAGATGAATTCCTAGCTTAACCATTTTAAAAATTCCATTTAAATACATGATCCCCCGAAATAAGATATCTATCACCAATTGGGAAAACCACATACTTTCTTATTACCCTAAATGTAATATCACCCCTCCCCATTGTAAACATATAATTTAATAAACATAAATATATATTCATGTTTTAATTCTCCCCCTTTGAGAAAAACATCCAAAGAGAGAGTGAGAAAGTGATCGATTTTTACATACCATAGATATTAACAAATTGAGGATAATAAATATTCATAAACCAACATATAATAGTATTAAACTCTCTCATAGACTAATAACTATATTCAATATAAAATTTCATCTTCAAATAAAATTTCATATTAGGAGTACACATCATATTCTACAAATAAACAATATTGAACAATACATATTATTTTTTCTTATTACTCTTAAATTATTCATTTTTAGAACATTTAAATTCATGTATGGAAAATTAATCCCCTTCTTCATCCTATATTCTATGACCTAGTCTTCTTAATATCTAATCCTAAACGTTATTTTTAAGTAAAAATTTTTATCCAGTCTCTTTAGAGTTTATAACCTCAAAAGTATTCTTAATATCTCTTTTATTCTTTATATAAGGCATCATTTTCATTATAGCACCAAAAACTTGAAATAAGCTGCCCAGAGAATTATTTCCTCCCTGCAAAATTAATACATAATTAAACATATTCAGAAAAAATTAATTATTTTTAAATACCATGTCATTGTATTTTACATAGGGTATATATACACACAAAAAATTGTGTTTATATCCATCTACAAATAATGTATTCCTCAATTCATGCTTCTTTTATCCAATTATTGTTGAATAAATTCTTTAAATTTTGAGTTAACCACTAATATTAGAGATCATATATATTTTATTCTACCTCTTAAAACCATTAAAGAGATTAGAATCTCTTATTATTATATATGATCATCTATTATAAAAAATTCATAGATGTCTAAATTGGGGATGCTTTATGTGAAACTAAAATAAAAAAATCCTTATAATTTCCTTTTAATTTATTACTATCATACTTATTAGTATTAAAATTAATATTCATATAGTTTTGTAAAATGAATATATATTCCTTGGTAAAGTGAGCTTTCTGGTAACATCCTCGATAAACCTCATCCAAGGATTTGAATTTTATCTCCATCATAAGTCCATAAAAATTAGACTAATTCATAACTTTTCTCAATTGAGTGGGTTTATTCACCTATAAAACATTGTCTCCCATAACCTTTAGACTAGAATAATATTTTTAATTAAGCTAACATCTTCTATACATGTTCTCAAATCCTACTCTATTCAAATAGTAACAATAAAATTCTTACTTACCCCAAAATACATATTATTTTCTATATATTGACACTTGGCCTTCTTCTATTGACAGACAATTAATTTTGGCTCACTATTGTGAACCAATATTTTGGTTATTCACTGTATACTTATTTCCAAGTTTTTATTGATTTTTTCTCTACACTTATTAATTAAATGGATCTATATCTTTTTTATCACATTTGGTTTGCATGTTTGTATAAAATTAGTAAAGTAAAGAAATAATGGAAACAACGGTTTTTTCAAGAGGTTTAACTTTGGTGTGAATTAATACATTATTGATGTGTTGTGGGTTTTATCCCACCTAAACACATATAAAATATTTTTATCACGAAATTATTGGGCATGGGTATATCCTTGAACCCTTAATTCTGAAACTAACCTAGTATAATGAATGCACTAACTTTTCGTATTTTTTGGATCTAGAACCAACCATTCCACCCTTTACTGAATACAATATATCATCTTGTAGTTTTTGAAGTGACAAAAAAGGCCTCTTGAGTCTTCTTAGTAGACTCTCCAAAATCTGGTCTCCATCCTCACAAAGTAATATTCTAAAGGGATGCCTTATAATTCTTCAAATATTATAATATAGGGATATATCATTCTAGTCCATCCCAAATCTTTAGCTTTTCCAAGTATCATAAAAAATTGAGCAAGATGTACTCTCCCCACTTCTTCTTTAACACACAAGCAAGAGAAACATACTCTCATTTCATGAACACTAATTATCCTCAACATAAAATTAATCAAAATAGAAGTATCTTTGATATATATTTTATTATTTTTTTTATAAATATTGTTAGAATATTTGAGAATATTATCTCCACAATTCACATCACATTATTTATTATGAAATTATGGCCTTAGAAAACTCTAACTTCTTTAATCTTCAAGTCTCATTTAAAACAGATCAAGGATAATTGATTTAAACATCTGAATGAATAGACCGTTAACTACACATGATAATCAGATTTAATCATGGACTTATCTCTCTCAACTTATACAAAAATAATAAACACAATTTTAAAAAATAAAATTTCATGAAGAAATATAGTTTTATCATCACATTTTTAAATCATCTATTATGGAATTAATATCTCCAATAATAAATCTATTCATCATGTACCATTGAATTGCAAGCTATTCCTTCTTGTTTTATAGTCACCATGGCCTCAACCATGGCCTGGATGAGTCTAACCATTTCAAAAATGGAAATATATCATATTAAAGGCCTAATAAAACAAAATTACCTTCATTATCAACCCTCTACTAAGACATAATTAAATTCATTTATTTTTCTTCACATGGTCACACCTCAAATAACATTACCATCCTAAAAAATTATTTCATCCATCACGAACCATTATCACTAAATTTATATTTTCTTGAGTCATGGGTAATCATATTTTAAAACATGATATATAAAATCTATTGGCCATAATATAATCACCTAATTTATTTTCTTCAAAATAATTATTTTTTAAACTTTAATTTTTTTTTTGGAAAACTGATGACTCTTATGTATGAGTTTAATGACCCTTAATTTTCATAGTCTAATTACTCCAATTTCTAATTTTATCAATCTATTTAACTCTATGTAAGATATTTTTACACTTACGTATATTAGGTAGTCTATGTTTCATTTCCCAATTTTAAGCTAACTATTGACTCTTATATAAGAGGAATATTTTTCTTATGTTCCTTGGGTGCCTTCACGGTGACTCAAATGAAATGTTCCCTTATCATATATTCATACTAAAATTATGATTTAATCTTATGAGTGGATTATAATACTCTTATAGATTATCTAAAACACTTATTTTAAATTTACAAATGATTTTTTGAACTCTTAAATATCATTGTGTATCACTGGAGTTTACATAATCTTATGTTCAACTCACTAAATTACATTTACATATCTATTGTTATGGATCTTATAAAAAACTAAAATTACTTTCACACATCCCAAAATTACTCATATATTGGTGTATTGTTCTAAACATAAATTTAAAATATTTTTTTCGATTTTTTTCTTTCCCAACATGCTCGGTAACTCTAAATTTATTCCATACAGTTCTTATTCTTCACATATTGATTACATGCATAATATCTTAATTATAATTGAAATTTATTAACAACTAATGAAGTACACAACAAATTGCGTAAAAAATATGCACCTTTTTATTTGTGTTTCAATAGCAATGTAATAAAATTAATGACAATATGTTCATCTATTTTATTATATCCTCTCCTTATTGAAAAAATATAACGAACTTGAGAGAGGATGTTATCAACACACATAAATCATCATATCAACAATTATCACAGTCTAAGTATACTTGATCCATGCTCGATGTAAATAATAGTTTCAAATTTAGATAAAAAAATCAAGCTATAGACCCATAGAATATGATTCCAACTAAATAATACTTTTTAGGGGATATTATAATGCTTTTAGCATAACATTAAATTAATGAATGATCTCATGTTTTATGAATTAATTTTCATGAAATTTATCTAACTTGAAATTCCAACACCCATCTTAACACATTGGCTGAAACATTAAAAAAACTTGTAGTTTATGTTTCAAAAATTATCCATGAAATTCTATAAGTTTCTTCATTTCCTTTTCATTGATTAAATCAATTTTATCCTCTTAATATAAGACTTTAATATTTTAACACAAGTAAGTTTGTATATTTGAACATACATTTTTTGATGATACCTTTTGAATAAACTAACATAATTCCAATTTTTTATACATTTATATGAATTTTTTATTCTTAGAAATTTAAAAAATGACTCCCCCTCAAAGGAATACTTAAAATTAACTTCACCAGGGTTGATATTTTCAATATATAGGATATAAGATAGGAAACGCTAGATATGAATCAGGATGAAAACTTCTCTAATTTTTTATTCTATTTTGATAGTAATATTATTTCATATGTAGTCTCCCTAAACATAGGAATCACCTTTAATTCCCTACATACAAATAAAAATCACAACACAATAGATATAGGAATAATGTAGAACTTATTTGCTATTTAGTGTGATCATAAAGAATAAGAATATATTCTCTTCTAATATTTGATATTCATTTTTTACTCTTTGTTAGGATGAAATATTCATATATTTTTTCTAATTTTCGAGGTAATTTTCTCTTTTTATAGCATGTATTCACTAATTATTTAAATAACTTCATTATTTGAAATATTTTTATTTACTTTAACCATCAAAGAACAAGACACTTCTATTTCTTTAATATATCTTATTATGTTCCAAACATGGAAAAACAGTTCTCAAAAATATATCTAAATGTTTTTCCCCATCCAAAAAATCATAAAGATATCCTAGGATGTTATATTTTAAAAACATCTTTTGAAATTAAACAACTTATTTGTGTGTAATTTTTTTCCATGAACACTTTCCTTCTCTCGTGATTTCTCTAATTTCTTTTCCCTTTTCCAATTGGGCTGTATATTTGATTATATATTCATTAGAATCATTCTTATATTTCTTCTAAGTTCCATATGGAATCTTAAGAACAAGCATCTATAAACCAACACTAGTGGAAAATAAATTTTTAACATCATATTTTATTATATTGTTAACATCAATTAAAAAAATTTGTTGATAAAAATGATGTTTACAGAAATGTTTTAACATCAACTATATTGAACTGATGTAGAAAATCACTTTAGACACCATTTTTAAATAAATAAAAATTTTATGTCTAAAAAATATATATTTTTATCAAATATAAATGTCATTTTCTGAATAAATAAACATCGAATGTGTGTTCCATCATCAGTTTTTTTGAAAACCATTATTAAAAGTTGAATAAAATATGTTATTTTTTGAAATTTCAATGCATTTTTACAAATAGATTATGTTGAAACCTAATTAAATTATTATATTAAAATAATATAAAATACATCATTCTAATAACTATAATGTTAATTTATATAGAAAAAATAGAACAAATATATAAAATACTTATAGAAAAATAATCATTATATAAACCATAACCAATATAAAATAGGCATACATTAGAAAATTTTATTAATAAACATTAATAAATCATCTCTAAAATATATTTTTTAAAATAAATTTTTAATTTTCATGTTATATAATTAAAAATACAACATATTGGTGTAAAAAATATGAATTGAAATGGAACATACCATTTAAAAATATATTATCTATTTGATATTAATAATTTAAATAAAGAATATTAACAAAAAATCACAAAATTCACCACCTCATTTTGATGTTGAAAAAATTGTAATGAAAAAAGAATTTGAAAATAATGAATATTTTATATTGTAGAACAAACAAGTATTAACAAATATAAAGGTTATCTCCATACACCATAAAATATTTAATATTATTTGTGTTCTTTATTGAAAATGTAATGTTATTAAACTCCTTCAATAACCTATATTTTCATATATAAATTACCCAAAAATAAATAACAAGAAAATTTTACAAATAATGGACTAATATAATATAATATTACTTATCAAAACATTTTTTAAGACTTTTATGATCTCCACCTAGTGAAGATAACAACCAATCTTTTGTGCATTCATGTGGGTAGAATACACATAAAATCAGATTCCCACTACATTATAAAAATTTAAATATTAACAACATTATAATAAAAATTTATAACTATATTGGACTTATTAATAATAAATTAGTGGTTGAAAACAACAAAAAATATTTTTCATTTAAAATACTTGAAAAATATAAGTAACACTAATGTCATCCTTTAGATATAAAACAACCATTGAAATGTATTCTAGATCCACAAAACCATTAATGAAACCTCCATCATTTTTATGTGAATAGTGTAGATATACCTAATTAAAATATTAATAAAGTAATTAGGAATTATATTTCTTTAAATAAATGGATATAAAAATACAAATTTACTTACATGGAAAACAAATTCAATATTGGTCTGACGAGATCATTAATATTAACTAGGTCCATGATATCTTCTTAAAATAATATTAATGAATTTTATCTCTTACAAAAATCAGTGGTTGTACAATATTTATAAAATAATTCCAATACATAATATTTATAAGATAATTAAATCATCCCCTTAGTAGTATCTGAAGGTGTAGATTTTGATAACATTTTTTATTATGGAAAAAATTATTTGATTTTTGGTAATCTAATATAAAGTAAATATAATAAAACATTACAAGTAAATTGAAATTAAAAGTAAATTAAAATTTAAAAACTAAAAATATCTCATATTTAAATTTAAAAACAAGGCTAGATAGCTATAGTAAAAAAATTACTATATTATTTCATACATTGACCACCTCCGTGGTAGGGAATGATAATGGAGTAGTTGGTAAAATTATATATTGGACCACCACTCTTACCTAACCTGACAGTAGAAGATTATTATGTACACAATCCCCCCAAAATATTTATAAATCCATTGAAAAAACATGTATATGGGATTTATAACATGTTTTTCATAGTACACAGTCAACCCTAAATGAGAACGTATAGGATTTGGGAAGGTAAGATTCACTAGTTGTGTATGTCTCACTAATTCTGAAAACATTACATATATATATGATTTAATTATATCATCTATCATTTTATTAATCACTCATAGATGAGACTTTAAGTAATTTAATTCCTCTCTATATTCATCCACTTTTTATTTCATACTATGATGGAAAAAAACGTTTATATTATTGATACCCTCCTCATATCCTTTGATATAGAATTTGTGTTCTTACATAAAAAATTTCATCTAAATTCTTAAATTTTGTCGACAAATTCTCTTGATATAACATTAAAAAACAGTACCTTTTCTGCATCCCCACCCTTTCACTATTTTCATGGAATGTGGGGGTATATAGATGGACAAAATAAACAGCTACTTAGAGTCTATTATAGTAATATCTCAATGTATCAAACCTTCACCAATTTTTTTCCTCTAGTTAATGATTCCCACTACATGAAAAAGTATGATGGTACACATTCATTGAATATATATCTTGTTGTGATCTCCTAGTGGCCTATTTCCTACAAATTAATGAATAAATCATTAGTTAATAAAAAATAATTTCAAAATTTTGTTTTATATATGATAATTATCATACTAGAAAGTATTCTTATGACCAATGGTAAAATAATTTCTCATTGCTCTGCATCTAAAAAACATACATAAGGCTTGAATTTTTGTTATATCCCTACCCAAAAACAAAATTATTTGTAAATATTATTTTAAAATATCTCCATTTTTATGTTTTAAAATATAACCACATTTTAATAATTTATTTGATTTCATAAAAGTCATATTTCATCTATAATTGAATATACTAAATACTAATTGGGAAATATATAATATTTTATAAACTAGATAAAAAATCAATTGAGATATTTTACAACTACAAACTCCCATAGATTATCTTTCTTTATCTTTTCGACACTCCTCCAATCTTGAAATAAAATTATTATACTACTAAAACTCTTCATGGCCTTATAAATCCTAAATTTAGTTTCATTATATCCACATGGGTTATTATTATTATCAAATTTAATTCATATCCCCTACTCCCCATGTGAATGTTTATGTTTTGAAAATTTGTAATACTATATCTACAAACTCTAGGTATCATCCTCTCATGCAAATAAGATGAAGACTTTTGTCTTGGAGGGCCATCATTAGTTCTGAAAAATAAATTCCAATAAAATTTTAATTTCATTATATTTTTTAATAATTAAATATTTATTAATATTAGAAACCAAAAACATAACTTAGTAAATATTCATCCTCCTCCGTGTTCATAATTTTAATAATTAAAGGTAAATAAATTCTTTGTAAATTTATATTATTACAATTAAAAAAAATTTAATTTTTAGAATTTTATTTTTAATATTAGTTAAAAATTAATATATCATTAATTAACTAATACATTTGAAAAAAACTAAATTTCTGAAAACAATGAATACAAAAAAATAAGGTGTAAAAAACATGTCATAAAATTTGAATGTTTCAAAAAAAATAATGATTTTTAGATTTGTAACCAAAAATTGTGTAACTAAATTAGATTAATATAAAAAATAATTCAAAAATGGATGAAATTATTAGAATATAAATATTAAATTATAAATTATAAAAAAAGGGTTTTATGAGTGTACATTTTGAAAAAAAAAATGTTTTTAAAATTCCTTCAAAATGAAGTTTAACTAAAACTAATGAAAAAAAGATTTAACAAAGAACGAGAAATTAAAAACATCTATGTATTTGAAAATATAAGTTAGAAACTTAATTTCATTCATGTTTAAGTTTATAAAAAAAATAAAATATAAATTTAGATCAAAAATTAAGAGAGTAATAGAGTGTCTTCTCATAACCATTTAACATGATAATTTCAAATAGAATAAACTATGTATACATAAAAATAATTGTAATCATTTGGTAATTGTGTAATAGATTATGAATCCTAAAATAAGTCTACATCATTAACATTATCCTCAAAACCCAAGTTTTTCTTCTCTTGGAAAATGATGGACAACTGATCACATAATCGGTTAATAATATAAGATATCTACATCCCAATTATCATCATAAAACGTGGTTCTTCTTTGAAACTGAATATTTTCAAATAAAATGTTCAAATCCATAATCATTATATTTTAAACCACTATTACTATCAACCCAGTTATAGTAACTCTAGTCATAAAAATGTAGTATAATCAATCTCACATATATCCTTAATAACTATAAAATATATTATTAATGTATAAATTGGGTTTTTATCCTTTTTAACTAAAAAATGAAATGATTTAGTGATGAAAATTACTCTAATATTTTTAATGGTACACTTATGATCCTATTTCCTTTAAATTAAATGTGTACAATTAATATCAATACTAGAACTTGGGATAACATTAACACATGGTCACCCTACAGACCATTTCAATAAATTTTAAATGAATAAATAAGTGTTAAAATTCACCTTAAATAATGAAACACATGTTTTTTATGTTCATTCATAAAAAAATTTAATTTTTTTTGGACAATATTCCATTAATTTATCAATATGAGATGATATTAGTGGTTTAACAACATATGTTTTGTTCAAAATGCATAAATGTTCTTTCATCACATCATCACATGGAATTTATATTAATATAAATCCAAAGATCCATTTACCCTCATTATTATCTATAAATTCTCATGAAATAGGTAGAAAACCCAACTTCACATCCAATAAGTAAACAACACAAAACTCAATAGTCTCTTGCCATATATATTTGTGAACAAAAGTGTCTTCTGATTGATACACATTTTTGACACATTCCTTTAAAATACCCATATATATTTCAAAATGATACATAAAATGTAAAAAAACTAGACCACATATTCTTATCACTTACCCCAAATGAATCACTAGATTAACCATTATATCCAAAAAATGATGGATGAACATACATGTATAGTTTAAAAATTATGAGCAAAAAATAATTCCCAAACACATATTACAAATTTGGATGCATGAATTTTTTAGAAATGAAATTGAAAAAAGTTACAAAATCTAATGATAAATTTTTTAAAAGTTATCTAAAATTTTTTATGTAGTGGAATTGGTAAAAATTATTGCATAAAGGAATGAGAGTCAAGAGATTTCATACACATTAACTTTAAATCCTTCATTGTAGCCAACTCATTCACATTTTAAGAATACACACCAGGTATATTTATATTATGCATATATGGACAAAAAATTATCTCTTCACTCTTGCATGATATCTCACAGGATGGAGGAAATTATGTTATATTTCTTTTTATAGTGGGAGAGACCTCCAAACATATCCCCATGGATATTAATTCTCATATATCTGGAAATCTATCTATTTTATTTAGTTTTATGTTTAAAAAATTTCATATAAAATTGCCACATATTTTTTTTTCTAAATATGATTAATACCAATGTTATGTTTTACCTCCAAAAAATCTATAATAACATTGCTCGAATAAGAATAAGAAATACTTTCATGTATTTTTGTACATCGAGAACATCATTTCTTTAAAAACTAGAAATCTCTATTTTTCGCTATGTCATAATAATTTTTAGCTAAAAGTAGTTTTGGGAAAATTCACTCCTATAAATAGTTATATTCATTTTATAATATTCTATAAGGATGATCTATTCAAAAAAATATCTACTGTTCTAGTTATAATATATTTATTAAAGTCTATAATTGAAGAGATGGTGTACCTTTCTCCAAAATTGGACATTATTTAATCCCTTAACACATTATAATTATTATTTTTCTTATGTAGGAATGTTGTTTATAGTGAACATTATCATAATAGGTAAAATAATATAAAATTTCATATATTCACCCGAAACAATAACAACTATCTCTCATTTAAATTAAAAATCATCAATAAATGATTATAGATAAACCTCAATATCTTTTCAAGATTTTTTGTCATAGAATTATTATATCTCATCATGACATATTTTATATTCATACATATCTATGAAGAACATTTGTAAACTACAAATATATTGGGATATAAACTATATTGGATATTGGGGATATGATATCAATTTTTTACATCCCTACAAAGTAACACTCTATAATTTCTAACATCATTTCAAAAATGAATATATTTTTCATCAAATCCCTTCCATTGTGGTGAATCGTGAGGTTGATATATGTTTTAATTAGAGATACACTCAACCATATTCCTTGTCAATACCTTTGAGTCATTTAAATTTTCTAAAAAGTTCTTAAAATGATGGATTATTAGAATATACCATATTACTTTAATATGAGGTTTGGCACTTTTTCTTAACAATGAAACATAGTTATATTTTTCATCCATTTTGTATTGTGTTTCTCAATATTTTGGACATTCCAATAAACTCTCAAATCTATTTTTTTAATAATACACAGTCATTGGAGAATGAATATACCTATTTATAGAACAATACCATTAGATATAATATATTTTTACCTCATAATATGTTTATATAATCTTGTTTCCTTTTATAAATCACTGTTTTAAAAGTTCAAGAAATTCAATGAAACATTTATCTATCCAAAAATTTCTTACATCGTGATATTAATCTTAACATCGTTAATAATATTGTAAATTTACGACAACAAAAAAATATTGTTTTCTTAGCATCTCCAAAAAATATTTCAATATTTGTTTCTTTTTCAATGGTTTGAATTCCTATATCATGAATTATTTCTTCAAGACATACTGATGTATTAGAGAGAACATCTTCACCATCATTAGATCTAGGAAATTTTGTTATCTCACCATTTCATATCCAACATTTATAATTATGATTGAAAAATAAACCCAAATGGTATTCGATTTATTTATACCCTAATTTTCTAATATTCTGTCACTTCATGCATGGAAAATAAATAAATATATATATATATATATATATATTAAAATTTCATATAAATTTTCTTCCCTTTTATCATTTTCATCACTTGTTGTTCACGCATTTATCCATTTAACATCCATTAACTACCTAATTTTAAATTATTATTTATGAATATATTAAAACATATAATCACATAAACATGTATATAAGCATATAAATTTTAAACATATAAGAATATAAATATATAAAAATGTATAAATTTATAACAAAAAAATTAAAAATTAAAAGGAATTTTAAGATAGAAAAAGGTTAATAACAAAAAATATTCTTCTCAAAATCAAATATAATGAAAAAAAATAATAACAGAAAATATTATAATCAAAAATAATTTAAAGCATAAATAAATTATAACAAAAACGATTTATAAATATAATTAATATTAAATTTTAAAAAATACAAATAAAAGAAATTAAAATAATAAATATTATATCCATAATATACAATCATAAATAATTTTTAATTATAAAAAACAATAACATCAAAATAATTATAGTCACAAAAAAATTATAATTCACAAGGTTTCACTTATAAATAAAAAATGAATGAATTCTATTTATAAATAAAAAATGATTAATATTTTTTAAAAATATATATAATATATTTAATGAAATATTTAGATCAAGGATGATGATATGTGATAAAGAGAGAAAAAACAATTGAAAACTATCATATTTTATTCATTGAATGAGGGGTGTGACAAAAAAATTGATATTGAAGTGTGTTTATGGTTTAACTCAACCATGATAATTGGAACACAACTTTAGTCAAACGGACACAATCTACAGTTGTGGAAGATGGTCAAACAATGTAAGAGTTGGATAAATAATGAAAATATAAGTAGGAAATCAATTTAATATAGAAGTTAGAGTAATAAGAGTGTGGTAATTAATCGAGTAGATTTGGTTTTCAAATAAGAGGGTGTCAAAAAAATGAGGGGAACTTGTGTGTATTAAAATTTTAAAACATTTTAACATACATTATAGCATAATCAATGTTAAAAGTAAATTTGAACCATTTTTTTAGTTCATTTATAATATAATGAACATTAAATTTTTTCTTTTTAAAAATTTTTATAACATAACTGAAACTAAAATTATTTCTATATAGATATTAACATTGGTTGTTGAATATTTGATGTTAAAGATATGATAGGAAATTTAATTTTTATACTAGTTAAGCCCTTTTAATTTTATCGTAGACATATTTCCTCGTTTATTTCTCTATATTTATTCCATTAACACTTAAAATCATGTCTTGTTTTCCAAAATCCATGCAGTTCCCTCTTCCACTACTATAGAAGAAAATCTTTTTAAAGTGAGTCGTTGTTCTTTAAATTCAAGGGTTTTATCTTCATAAAAATTGTCATCTTCTTATTTCTCAAGGTGAACTCATCTATCATCTTTTAAAACATATTATTATGTGGTCTTCTTACATTGAATTCATTAATGATATGCTTCAACTATTCTCACATACATGCATCCTTATAATGACCACTTTTATATCTACTTCCATAGAATTTCATAATGCTTTCAAATCTATTTTAGATATAGATATTTCAATTAATTTTAAATAAAATTTATCTCATGTATATGTTTCTCCCTAAGATATATGATTTTTTTCCCTTCCTTATGTTGGAACATTATGCCATGAATCAATACCATTATACCAAAACCATCTAGAACACAAGAAATATCCAATAAACAATATTATTATTTGAAAAACTATTTGTTTTGATTTGATTCTACATTATTTTTCTTTCTATTAATTTTCTAATTGGTATTATTTTGTTAATATCACCTTCTGAAGATGATCACATAGACCATAGATATAGTGTTAGTTTTTTCTCCACTTTTCTCTGCCCATTTTTTCCATAATTTGAATTATAACTTTCACTATACATGTAAATTTATTTAGTTCACATAATATTTTATAATAAAAATGGTATATTTTTTTAGACCTTTCATGATATGTAACATTGGATGTACTAACACTCTTCCTGTAAATATGAAGTGATATTTTTGTGAAAGAATCATCTATGAAAGAAGGCATGGTGGTTGTTATCTTTTCATTTTGATGGGAAGTCTCAACTTGTGTCATTTTTAGATTTTTTATATTATTTAGATATAGGATCTTTCGTGTATATAATTATATTCTAAAATTTAGAGGCATTAATTCTTCCTTCATATTATTTTCTTCTTTTTTCAACACTAGCCTCATGTTTCTTATTCATATCATTAATCAGATTGTCAAAATACATTATTTTATTTTATCTAATTTCAAGATATTATATTTTATATAAATTCAAGCCTTTTGGTTTTCCTCTGATTAATTGAACTTTTTTCTATAATTTGAAATCATTCATCCTTTTTTGGGTAATATTTTTCAAATATTTCTTAGTTTTGGTGCATAGATCTACATCAATTTAAATTGGATGATTTTTAAAAATATATATATATGATGAATTTAACTTGTGGAATTATTATCTTTTTAAATGATTCCTCAATTTTTTCTTTTCTTACTCAATTGAGTGATCTCCTCATATATTTTTATAAAAATTATCGAAATAAAAGTAACAACAACTATTGAAATTTTTATAGGGTCTTCATCCAATAATAACACAAGTTTATATATGCTTCCTAAAATAATTATTTAAATATATGATCTTTCCAACTTATACAAGGATCTTTTGAAGGGAATATTTAATAAGATATCCCAGCTACCTCTCCATCACATGAATTATTTGATTCATCTAAGCTAGAAGAATTTTTTATTTACTTCATAGTGGGTATTCCCCCATATCTCTTCTTTCCATGAAATATTTTTTATTTCTTATAAATCATATCTTGCAAAGATTTAAACTTCTTCCTCACTTCAAAAGAGGCATGTACTCTTTAATTTCATCAGCTCTCATTTTCTTTGATTCCTCATAGTGTGGGAAGAGATAACATTCATATCAGTATTTCATATATCACCTATAATTTTGTACTCTAATATAAATTGAGATAGAGAAACTCAAAACATAAAATCCTGAGGCTATTGAGAATTCAATCAGTGGTGTGGACTGTTACATTAATAAAACTTATTCGGATAAATTTGGATATTGTAAAATTAATAGAAATGTGAATCAGTGTTGGTGATAGTTTTAAATATTATAACTTTTATCCATTTTTACCACTACACTCCATCAGTGAATAGATTTATCCCTCCCCTTTTTGTCACCTTTAGATTACTTATATATACTAAAGAAGTAAAGTAATGGAACAAAAAATCATGTTCATTCAGTGAGGTTCATATCATGAATTGATGAATATTCCCCTTGGTTTTGTGGTTATCTACCATGGAAACAAAATAGTCCTCTTATTATCAAGAATATCTGAAGCATGGGGATATCTATTGATATGTATCCCTAGAACCAACTAAGTAAAACATAAGCACCAACTTGTGGTATTATAGGATCTATAACTAACTAAAAATTCATTTACTAAGTAAATGTTATAGACGTAAACCTCTAGAAGTAATAACAAATACTTCTTGGGTCTTCTTAGTAGTCGCTTATAAATCATATCTTCTTCTTATGATAGAAGAAATCTCTAAGGCTATCTTAATATTCCTTATATTTTAAAATATAAGGATATTAAAGACAAGGTATTCTCAAATGCATTTCCTATATGATGATAAAAAAATATCTGGAAAATATTTACGCTCTCCTCTTCTTATTTTACAATTCATCAGTTTGAATTACTTTTTAAAATAGTTGGAGCACATCATTTATTCCACAAAAAATTATGCACATTTCAAAAAGTAAAGATATATATTTTATTATTCTTTTTATATTTAAATATTTTTCAATAATTATATTTAATATTATATCCACAATCGTCATATCTTTAATTCTATTGAAATACCATCCTTAAAAACCTCTAAAATCATAATTCTTCAAGTCTCTATTAAAATAGATCACATATACTGTCATTTAAAATAGCTAAAGAGACAACCTTTAACTCAACATGATAATTAAATATTATCATACCCTACTCTCACATAAATATCTCTACAAATACCATATTCAGATTAAATATCAATTTCATATGAATACTTTTAGTTTTATAATACTGTTATGGAAACATATTTCATGACATAAAGCTCTCCAACAATCACTCTTTTCATCATGCACTATGACATCGAATGATATTTCTTCATGTTTTATAGTCACCATGGACTAAACTATGACATGGATAGGTCCCAGAAATTTTCACATGGATGCATCTCACATGAGGAACCCACATGCCTGACATGGTCATTATTATCTACCAATTTGATATACACCATGATATAGTCTTATTCTTCTTTTCATGGTCAAACCACAAACTCTAGTATCATTATAATCTAGTATTTCCTATTTATTCATCCTCCAAATTCATATTCATATTTTTCTTGAATCATGTTTAATGAAAAATTTCATCAAGATATTTTAATTCTAAATACTATCCAAAAAACACATATTTTATGTCCTTCAAATGATCTCATTATGGAACAATCATAATTGCGTTTCCCAATTGATGACACTTATGTATGGGTTGAATAACTCTTAAATTTCATAGTGTAATTCCGTAAAATTTTTATTTTTTCTATATGTTTACCACTATATAAGATAATTTAACTCTTATGTAACATAGTTATTCCTTCCATTATTTACTAATTTTTATCTAATTAAAGACTCTAATATAAATGTAAATTTACTCATACATTCTTAAGATTACTTCATGGAGACACCAAAAAATTCACTTTATCAAAACATTAGATTGTACCTCCAAATAAATATTACTACTGAAAAAAACTACACTAAGAAGTTATCTTGAGCACATCAAATGGCTCCTAAAATTGAGTCGAAGGATTTATACATATCTCAGTATCATGGGTCTCTACCAAATATCCCTCCATACTTATTGAGTTTCTTTTTAACATCATTTTTGACTAATATTATATATAATTAAATTAAATTATATGCCTTGATTTATGAATCATTTATTAGTGTAGTGTACACAACATAAAGTGACACATTTCTTTAGAACTACATGCTTCTTCTCAACATGTTTCGGAACCCCTACTTCCTTCTAAGTAGTTCTAATTCCCTATATATTGACATTATTCATAGTAACTTCATTCTTAATGATACTTATTGGAAAAAATTAAAACATACTGAGAATTGGGATTACCAATTTTATCCTTGGATAGTTAGAAAAAAATATCCAATATATCTACTTTAAAATCATTTAAGTGGAAACATCCGTCAAAACATTCCATCACTTCTTTCAGAATTATTTAAATAAAAAACATAATATTTTCAAATTTCACATCAATTTTGTATTATTCATCGGCATCTTGCTTTATAATACATGAAATAATTTTATGAAATTAAAATTTTATTGATGAAATTATGTTTCGTTACATTATTTACCCTTATGAATTCGTTCCCTAGAAATTTATTTTTACATACTAAGATGAAAAAGATGAGGGAACTACTCTTTTATCACTTCATCTGGTTCACTTGTTTCCTATTCATATATACAGTTCCTCCATTGTGCTTTGACCAGGTGAGTTTTCTTATTATATAGAAGTTTGTCTCTAGGGTCATAGATTTTCATCGACTGCTCCTCATAAGAGAGATCATTGTCTACATGTACAAACCCTAAATTTAGTACATGTGAGGGATCTGGTATGTACTTCCAAAAGAGGGCTATGTGGAATTCATCATGTACCTAAGACATGATTCATGGAAGTTCTAATCGATAGGGAACAACTTCGACCTGATCAATAATATTGAATAGGATGATGTACTTAGGACATAGTTATCCATTATACCAAAATATCATGACTCTCTTACATGTAGATATGTAGAGGAATACTGTTTTTCCAAAATTAAAATTCTTATCTCATCGACAATTTTTTTCATAAGTCTTCTATCATCTTTGGGATGCCTTGATATGTTTTTGAATAGTTTTTACCTTTTTGACTATTTCATAGACCATTTCACGTCCCTAAATCTTACGTTCACAAAATTCATCCCAGCATGCCCATGTGTGGTATATTTTACCATAAAGGGATTCATATGGAGCCATTTAGATGCTTTAGTGGGAACTATTATTATAAGAGAACTTGACCAGAGGTAGATTTTGGTCCTATGCTCCATCAAAGTCCATATAAAATTCTCTCAAAATTTCTTCTAGTGTCAGAATATTCTACTGACATTGGCCATAAATTTGAGCCTGAAAATTCATACTAAATATTAGTTTAGTGTTTATAGTATGTTAAATACCTTTCCATAACATCGAGGTAAATCTCATATCTTAGTTAGATATAATAGATAATAGTGATCCATGAAATCATACCACTATTCTAATTTATATCCATGTAATTTGGTCGAGTGATATGTCCTCTCAATTTGAGATAAGGTGAGAAACCTCTATATGATTAACCAAAATGACCCATATAAAAGTATATCATATGGAAGTCTGTGGAAGTACGGTGAAACAAATACATGGTGATGTTTTACCACTTCCATTTTGGAATGAGTAATTGTTATATCATACCCTTATAATCTTATCTTTCCATCTTTAATAACTTAAATACTAGGCACTTTGATGTACATTTAGTGATCTCCTTCATCATATTGTCTCACCATTTGTGATCTCGGAGAAACCAATACATCTAGGTGCGCCCTGGGTGAACAGAGAATGTTAAGGTATGTGCCTCATTCATCTTCTATTTATTTATATTTGTATTTTATGGTACACATAGTCATGACACTAATCTTATGAATCATTCCTAATAAAATTCTAACTCTGAGGATTTACCCTTTATTATGGCTTCCATCTTTTTTTAAATTTCCATATCATTTCTTTGAGTATCCTTTATTTTCACCAAAAGGGATGTTCGAGAAATATTTTGATAAAGGATTGATGATGTTATATCTTTAATTATTTCTATTTTCATCCATTTAAAGTATAATTATATTTTATACTTATCAATTTTAATCATTGATAAAGTAGTAGGATATTTTCTATATTGAGAATCTGTCACATTATTTTCTTACTAGGATGGTATTGGATTGAGAAGTTATAATCCTTAATGAGATCAAATCATCTAGACTAGTGTATATTAATCTCATTTTTTGTGAATACTTATTTGAGTCTCTTAAAATTAGTATATATCTCACACTTCTCCCAATAGATATAATGCACCTTGATTTTCAACATGAAAATAATAGTAGCCCATGCCACATCATGCATGGGATAGTTTTTATGGTGAAATTTTTAATTCCTTAAGGAATTGGATATTAATTTATCATTTTTCATGATCACAAAGCATAATAATTTATTTTAATAATACCCTTATACCACAAAGTGTTCCCCACATATAGTTACTATTATTACTATTTCATTGATAGGACTCGTTTTCAACTCATTAAAGGTGTATTCCCATTCAAAAGTCTAGAAAAACCTTACTAACTTTTGACTGTTCTTGGATAGTGGGTTTTATAATCATGATCCTTTCTTCACAAATAATTATTAATACCCATATAGAATAAGGAAACTACAGATCTTCATTACATATCTTTTCCTAGACCAATCCTTAATTTTCATTATTTTAGAAGGGTCTAAAGATATTACTTTACTAGTGAAAACATTCTGCAATAATTATGCTTCCTAAATATACAACTAAAAATTAATGTACTTTTCATTATATTTCTCCGATAGAAAAATCATTTATCACAATATTAAAATAATCATCATGTTCTTCATTACACTTGGAGTATATCATAATATCATCTATAAAGACTACTAAAAATTTGTACAGGTTATATCTAAAGACACTATTCATTTTTTCATTTATATTTTTATAAAAATTTTGAGTCTGAAATGCATGACTATAAACTTATAGCATCCATATATCGTTATAAAGGTAGTCTTGGGAATATATTCCTTCCTCTCCTTTACACGGTGATATTTTGATCAAAGGACCACCTTAGTGAAATATTGGGCCTCAAATAGATTATAAAACAATTCATCCATATGTGTTAAGGGATGCTAGTTCTTTATCATGATATTGTTACGTTCATGATATTCAATTTAGATGTGTGGTGATCCATCCTACTTATTGAAAAATAGGACCAACATACCCATAGTGAAGCACTCTGGTTTATTAAATCTTTTTCCAAATTCTCTGGGAACTGCTTCATAAATTACATCAACAGAATGGTGGCCATTCTATAAGGTTTCTTTGGTATAGTTTGAGATCTAGGTACAATATAATTTTACAACTCAACCTCTTTATCATGAGGAAGAATAAGAAATTATTTTGGGAACACATAAGTGTAGTCCTTCGTAATGGAAATGTCTACAAGAATGATTATCGCCTTTGTATAAACCATTTGAGCGAGATATTCTTTCTCATAAGGAAATAAAATCCACAGTTGAGATGTTGATTATGAAGGATATTCATCATCCTCCTTACACTTGTAATTAATTGGAGGATTCCCCTTGATGTGATGAGTGATCTCCCTTACTCTATAGTTGATGTTGTATTTTTATAATGATAAGTAATACATTCCCAATAAAACATCAAACTCAACCAAAGGAAGTAAGAAGATATTTACTAGGAGGCTCAGTCCAAGAACATTAACTGAGAAAGAGTTATATACTTTGGATGCAATAATATCTGCACTTTCTGTTCTTATGGATAACTAAAACTTTATATTTCTAGGAGACATTAAAAGGGTTATACAAGATATGGTAGTTATAAAAGAATGTGTATAACTAGAATCAAATAGTGAATTCTATATTCTTGGATGAATAACTATCCTATGTATTACCCCTCGGTTTCAGGTACGTAACCCCATTTCCTCTTGTTTTTTAATTTGGGTTTCCTTAAAATAGATAGTTTCCATAAAATAGAGAGTTTCCATAAAATAGAGAGTTTACATAAAATAGATAGTTTCTATAAAAAATAGAGTTTCCATAAACTAGATAGTTTCCATAATATATAGAGTATCCATAACGTGGGGTGTTTCCATAAAGTGGGGTGTTTCCATAAAGTGGGGTGCTTCCATAAAGTGGGTAGTTTCAATAAAGTGGGGTGTTTCCATAAATTGGGATATTTCCATAAAAAGGGATAAATATAAAGTATGGAGGAATATGGGGGTTTTTTAAGGAGTTTTGGGACCAAAAGGAAGGTTGCATGATCCATACACGGTTGGCACATACCATGTGGTCAAATCTTGCGCAGAGGTCAAATCTAGAACCTATTTCTAAGAGCTTACTCGTTTTGGCTCAATTTGTTTCTTAAAAACGCCCCTAATTAGATATTAATCTCCCTAAAAGGTGGGAGAACCCTCCCCATACAAGTTAAATCCATTTTTAATCCTTACCTTGGTGATTTTGAGTCCAATTCGTGCGGTATATCACCATTCTTTATGGATTTTCCATGTTTTATTATATAAGCTTAGATCTACTTCTCTGATCTCCATTATTTCTCAGATATGAACCCATAGTGGGTAGAAATAGGTTTTTGGATACCCAATTTTCCATTTTTGTGTCATGATATTTCTAGGATAAGATATCTAAGGTTGCTCTTGGAGAATTGACCTATTTCCTTCCGCTTTCTTCGTTTGTTGTTAAAGTTTCATCAAAGCCTTCAACATTGGTGGATTCTCTCTTGACTCATCTTTCTAGAATTTATTTTATTAGATTGAAATTAGTTTATATATTGTGAAATTCATGGAAAAATATTCATTTGTGATGATTTATGGTATTTGTGAATTTGCGTGATCTTGGTGAATAGTTGTGCAAAAGGGGGTTTAATTTAAAATGATGATTTTAAATTATGGATTTTTTGGAATTACTAAATGGTTGATGAAAATTTTGTTTTAAATAGAAATGGTATTCAATAAAATTTACGTTTTATTGAAATGGTTTTGATTTGAAATGGTTTTTTATTGAAATGGTTTTGAAGGAAATATTTTTCAATAAAAAGGTTTTTGAATTGAAATGTTTATTTTTGCTTGATTGTTGGGCATATGTGTTGTTTGTTAATATTTCATATACAGGGATTGGTTGAAATATGACCATGTTCTTGGTTCCAAAGGTTTAATGGCACATGGGAATTGCATATATAGGGCTTGGTTGAAATATTACCTTGTGCTTGGTGCCAAATGATTAATGGAAAATGGGGAACAATTACCCTGTGAAGACTTGCTAGATCGATGAGAAACCGCTAATCAATATGGAACTATCATAACGTAGCATGCATGGTTGGTTTCATGGGTTTGAGTAATGGTTGTGTGTGATGATATAAGTATATTTGGTAATGTTTGTAAAGATTGTTTGGTTATTTTTCGGGAAAAATATCTTTCTGGAAAAATTGGTTTCAATTGCACTTGTATGGTTTTGGTAATGAATGGTTTTGAAATCTTCATTATATTTAGTTATAAACTACTTTTGAGAAAACAATTTATATAAACCATTTTATATAATTGTTTCTAAATCTTCTATCCCAGTGTCATGAGTAGGGAATTCATTGGGAAAAACCTATTGAGTTTTATACTCACCTATGCTTTGGCATTTTGGTTCTTTCGCAGATGTTATCTTCCAAGACAAGGGAAAAGGTAATCTTTCACATGTTTTAGCACTAAATCGTGATGTTGTTCTTTTCGGATATTTTGGAGCTTGGAGATCGTGGAACATATAGTCTTGAGGTCATTGGAGAGCCTTGGGTAGTTTTTCTACTTTGTACTCTGATACTTGGTTATCCTTCCATTATTTCTTACATTGATGTGGTTTTGAGTGAATGAAGTTGTTGATTTATCTTTCAAATTTTCATGCATTATAGAATGAATGTTTGTTTATGGTTAGTAGGTTTATTGGTTTATTTCATAAAGGGTAAATCGTCCCCCACTTGTATCTGAAACCCTTTGGTATTTATTGCCAGCCTACGGCGTCTTGGGGATGTCGCTTAGGGCCTAGTAATGACTCATTGTACTCCCAATCCAATGAGAATTGGTAGGTTTTTACAAATGGTATCAGCTTTTTCAGTCCTTTCCTAACAAGTAGTCATTAGTGTTCATGGTCTTTGAGTTGAAATCCCTTCTTATCTATTCCTTGGGTTGGAATCTTAGAAAGGATTACGATTGTCATAACATGAAATGTATATCAAAAAGGACGTAGCTAACCCTTTTATAATGAACATCAAGTTACCAGGGAGTTGGTTAAATAAGTGTTTGGAGACACTTTAAGGATTTTAAAATCTCATTTCCCTGGGTTTATCCAATGAGACAAGCATGACATGCATTGTAGAGAAATGAATTCCCATTGGAAATGCACACATCATTTGAAGGAATGATTTATGTTGTGAAATTTTTTGATTTCTGAAAAAGAATGAATTTTTTTTCAAATAAATTATTTTGAAAAAGGGAATTCTTTCGGTGTTTTGAAAAAGATTTAATTTTTAAAATGAATGTTGAATGTTTTCAAAAATGGTTAAACCTACAAAAAGGTTGTTTTTGAAAACCAATTTTGTGATAGTTGATATGATAGAATTAGAAATTTTAAGCCATCAGTTTCTAGAGAGTGAGACTTATAGAGTTTTTTGTTGGTTTAGAAAATGGTACCTATTAGGTGTCATGAGAACTAGTTAAAAGAGGAACTTGAGAATTTGGTTGCACCCAAGACATAGGTGAACCAATAGTTGTTCAAAAACATAACTCAGGCTATTCAAACTATTGAGTTGGGACTACAGTTGGATACTCTTTTTATGATATCTATCACTACTGAAAATATAAGTGGAGGAAGTATAGTTTTCTTCACAATAGGGGCTGATAACTCTCGCACTATGATAAAGAGGAAGTGGAGAACCTATTTTCTATTTTTAAAACATGAAATGATGCCTTCTGTTTTGAAACTGAAAACACCTCTTTGTGAATGATAATTTCAAGCCTTTGTGTGTAGAGCATGTGCTATAACTGTTGATGGAGTTGAGGTAAAATAGGAATTCATGATGTTGGATATGGATGTATATGATGTAATCCTAGGTATGGATTGGCTGAAAATGTTCAATGATCAAATTGACAGTTATAGGATAATCGTTAGTTTCATAACTGAGGAGAACATCGACCATCTCTTTAGAGGATAGAGGATTGTAAATAAGGGTGAAAAGAGTTTGTTGGAAATAATAGTGAGAATGATCTCTTACAATTTGGCAGCATTGAATATTGAATCAATATAAGAGATCAAGGAAAATAATTTTCCAGCTGTTGCGGATCAATTTCTAGATGTCTTTCCCAACAACTTCTAATGGTTACCACCTCTAAGGGAAGTGGAGTTTACAATTGATCCCTTTCTGGGGACCAGTCCTATTTACCTTACATCTTATATGATGGCATCAATATAATTACGTGAATTGAAAGCCCGGTAATAGGAGCTAGAAAGAAATGGTTTCATGCGACCAAGTACGTCTCCATGGGCAGCACCGATTTTGTTCATGAAGTAGGCAGATGGAAATCTTCGGTTGTGTATTGATTATCATAAGATTTACCATGTTATAATAAAGAATAGATATCCACTTCCACGTATTGATGATCTGTTCGATCAATTATGGGGAGCTAAGTGTTTCTCCAAGATTCACTTGTGATCAGGATATCACCAATTGAGTGTTCGAAGAGAGGATATTCCAAATAAAACTTTCAGAAGTAGATATGGCCACTATGAATATATAGTAATTCATTTTAGTCTAACGAATTCACTAGCGGTCTTCAGGGCGTTGATGAATCGTATATTTCAACAATATCTAGATTCTTTTTGTGGTGTTTGTGGATGAAAATTTGGTCTATTCAAAGACAAGGGATGATCATGAGGTGCACTTGAGAATAATGTTACAAATCTTGAGAGATCATCATTTGTATGCCAAATTATCAAAGTGTGATTTTCTGATATAAGAAGTATGTTTTCTTGGCCATGTCATTTCTGAGAAAGGTGTTTTTGTTGATCCTGAAATGATAGAAGTCATTATCTCTTAGAAACCACAGAAGACTGTTTTCAAGATAAAAAGTTTTCTTGGTCTAGCTGGTTACTACCGATGCTTTGTGCATGATTTATCATGACTAGCTTCACGAATGAAAGCCCTGAAAATGAAGAATTCTCCATTCCAATGGACAGAGGAATTTCATAAGTCTTTCAAGAAACTAAATGTTTGGCATACATCGGCACCTATCTTGATCTTTCTAGAATCAGGATAGGGGTATGTAGTGTATTGTGATGCTTCCAGATCAGGGTTGGGTTGTGTTCGCATGCAAACAAATAACATGGTTTCTTATGGTTCAAGGTAGTTGAGGGAGCATGAAAAGAATTACCCAACACATGATTTGGAGTTATCTACATTCTTCCATGCTTTGAAAACATGGAGACATTATCTCTTTGGTGAGAAATTTAATTTTTTTACGGATCAGAAAAGCTTGAATCACATTTTATCACAGTGAGATTTGATTCTAAGTCAAAATAGATGGATGGAGAGTCTCCAAATGTTTGACTTCGACTCAATGTATGCACCAGGGAAAGGGACTTCAGTGGCAGATGCATCGAGTAGAAATTCATATGCTCAGTTGGAGAAAGAAGCTTTAGATGAATGGATGCTAAGGTGTGTCTTAACCGACATGCATGTGGAATGTGAAGACCAAGGTGATGTTGTGGTTCTCTTTTCATCTATGCTTGTTCCTGATTTAGTAAAAATGATAAAAGAGGTATAAAAATATGATGCAGAATGTCTGGTTATAAGTTCGAAACTCAATGGTTGGGAGACCATTGAGGGATGGAAACATGATGGGCATTCAGTTTTGTGTTTCAGAGAACATATGGTTGTACCTATGGTTTTTTAGGAACAACTCCATCATTATTACAACTATTCAAGATGGGTTGTACATCCTGGTACACAGAAGATGTATAAGGAATTAAAGGCACATTTTTGGTAGAACGACAAGAAAAGTAAGGTGTCTGAGTTCGTCTTGTGGTGCTTAACTTGTTAACAGGTTAAAGAAGAGCATGAGAGACCATCTGGAATGTTACAATAATTTCCCTTTTAAGTGAGGAAATGGGATTGGATAGCAATTGATTTTGTTATAGGTCTTCCAAGAATGGTCTAAAAATATGATGTCATTTGGGTGATAGTGGACTGTCTAACCAATTCGGTATATTTCATCCCAATTCATGAAATGTATTTAGTGGAGCATCTCTCAAAAATCTCTATCCGAGAAGTGGTAAATAGGCATGTTATTATAGTTTCAGTAGTCTCAGATTGAGATCCAAGGATCACGTCTCATTTATAGAAAACTCTAATGCAATACATGGGGGCTTAGTCGACTATGAGCACAACGTATCATCCTCAGATGGATGGAAAATCTGCTCGGATGATACCAACCTTAGAAGACATGTTTTGGACTTATTTAATGGATTTTGGGGGATCATTGGAGGATCATATACCGTTAGTGGATTTATCATACAATAATAGCTATAAAGCCTCGATTCACATGGCTCTGTTTTGAAGAATTGTATGGGTGTCCTTGTCGTTCTCCACTCTGCTGGGTGGAAACAGATGAAACATCACAAGTCAGGCCAAGCCTTTTCCATGAAATAATAGAGAAGAGCCAGATGATTAGAAAGAGGATGGAGATGGCTCAGAGTTGTCAGATATCTTATGCAGATCACGGTCGAAGACTATTGTCGTTCACTGTGGGTGACCATGTCTTCTTATGGATCTCTCCAAGACTTGGACATCGTCACTTCAGGAAGCAGGGAAAGTTATCTACTAGATAAATTGGCCCATTTGAGATACTAGAATGGGTTGGAGAGGTGGAATATCAGTTGGCATTACCATCATTGTTTATTTTGGTGCATAATGTGTTCCATGTATCCCAGTTAAAAAAGTATCACCCTATTCTTGACGATGTGATCAGATAGGATCACGTGAGCTAGAACCGGATACATCCATGGTACATTTCTAGTGCGCATCTTGGATAGACAAGAGAAAGTATTTCTTGGGAAAATCATCGGCCTAGTGTGGGTTTTATGGCAACATGGTCTGATTCAAAAAGAGACTTGGGAACATGAGAAGGAAATGAAAGAGCAATGGCCAGAATTATTTTTGGCCAGCAAAGGATTTCAATTTTCTAAGGACGGAAAGACCAATTTTGGGGGGGGAGAATGTAGTACCCCTTGTTTCTATTACATAACCCCATTTCCTCATGTTTTTTTATTTTTGATTTTCTTAAAATAGAGAGTTTCCATAAAATAGAGAGTTTCCATAAAATATAGAGTTTCCATAAAATAGAGAGTTTCCATAAAATAGTGAGTTTGCATAAAATAGAGAGTTTCCATAATATAGAGAGTTTCCATAAAGAAAGGTGTTTCCATTAAGTGGGTTGTTTCCATAAAGTGGGGTGTTTCTATAAAGTGGGTATTTCCATAAAGTGGGGTGTTTCCATAATGTGGGTTGTTTCCATAAAGTGGGGTGTTTCTATAAATTGGGATATTTCCAAAAAAATGGGTAAAGTTTAAGAATGGAAGAATTCTGGGGTTTTTTACAGATTTTTGCGACCAAATCGAAGGTTTTATGATCCATACATGGTTGGCACAAACCGTGTGGTTAAATCTTACGTAGAGGTCAAATCTTGATCCTATTTTCTAGGAGATTACTCGATTTTTCTCTATTTATTTCGTTTTGGCTTCAAAAAATCCCTACTTAGAGATTACTCTCCCTATAAGGCTGTAGAACCCTCCCCAAACGAGTTGAATCCATTCCAAAGCCTTCCCTTGGTGATTTTGAGTTCGATTCTTGAGGTATGCCCCCATTCATTATGGATTTGTCATGTTTTTTAGATCTGCTTAGATCTACCTCTTTGATCTACGTTATTTCTCAAATCTGAACCTATAGTGTGTAGATCAACATTTTAGGATGCCAAATATTTCAATTTTGACTGATGATCTTTCTATGATAAGAGATCTAAGGATTCTCTTGGAGCATCGACCTGTTTCCTTGCGCGTTCTTCATTTATTGTTAAATTTTCCTCAAAACCTTCGAGGTAGGTGGATTCTCTCTCGAATCCTCTTGCTATAATTGATTGTCTTAAATTCAAATTGTTTAATTGATTGTTAAATTGAAGAAAAATATTTATTTATGATTATTTATGGTTTTTGTAAAATTTCTTGATCTTGGTGAAAAGTTGTGAAAAAGGGGGTTTAATATAAAATGGTGATTTTAAATTATGGGTTTTCTGGAATTTCGTAATGGTTGATGAAAAATGGGGTTTCAATAGAAATGGTTTTCAATAAAAATGGAATTTTATTGAAATGGTTTTTCATTGAAAAGGTTTTGACAGAAATAGTTTTCAATAAAAATGTGTTTTTATTGAATGGTTTATTTTGGCTTGAATGATGGGCCTATGTGTTGTGTGTTCATATTGAATATATAGGTCTTGGTTGAAATATGACCTTGTGCTCAGTGCCATAGGTTTAATGGTGCATGGGAATTGCATATACAGAGCTTGGTTGAAATATGACCATATGATCGGTGTCGAATGATTAATGGCACGTGGGAAACAATTACCTTCTGACGACCTAGTAGATCGATGAGAAACCAATCATGAGTATGGAACTGTCATAATGTAGCATGCATTTTTGGTATCATGGGTTTATGTAATGGCCGGGTATGCTGATATAGGGATATTGGAAAATGGTTGTAACGAATGTTTGGTTATTTTTCTGGAAAATATATTTTCAGAAAAATTGGTCTCAATTTCACTTATATGGTTTTGCTGAAAAATGGTTTTGGAAACTTATTTATATTTAGTTATAAATGGATTTTGAGAAATTGTTTTATAGAAATAACTTTATATAATTATTTATAACTCTTCTATCATAGTGGAGTGAGTTAGGAAGTCATTGGGGAAAACCTATGGAGTTTTACATTGACCCCTGCTTTGGCACTTTAGTGCTTTTGAAGATGCTATATTCTGAGACTGGGGAAAAGGCAATGTTTCACACATGTTTAGAAATACCTCATGATGTTGGTTTTTTTGGAGATTTTTTGTCTTGTATCATGTGGAGCATGTATTCTTGAGATCTTTGGAGAGTCTTGTGTAGCTTATCCGCTATGTACTCTGATACTTGGTTAGCATTCCCTTGTAGCTTACTTTGATGTGGTTTTGAGTGCTTGAAGTTGTTGAGTTGTATTTCATTTGATTTTGCATCATATAGTGAATGTTTGGTTATGGTTAGTAGGTTTATTTGTATATTTCCTAAAGGGTAAATCATCCCCCACTTGTATTTGAAACCCTTTGGTATTTATTTCCAGCCTTTGGCATCTTGGGGATGTCGCTTAAGGCCTAGTAATGACTTTTTGTACTCTCAAGCCAATGCGAATTGGTGAGTCATTAAATCCTACTTGTCACCACATTATTATTGTTCACCACATCATCACTAGTGATATAATATACCCTTCCTCACTTCCTTGGTTATTGTTATTGTTGATTTCCTCTGAAAACCCTTCACTTAGGGAATTGGATCACATAATTCCCATATTCTTTACAGTTAAAGCACTACACAACAGGCATAGTGTTCATATGATCCTTATTTTTCAACTTCCTCATTAGTGGGTTTCTTCATTTCACTTTGGTATTGATTAATTAGGTTCCCCTTTTTTCTAAACTTGAAGAATATTCTGGTACCCCTTAGCAAGTTTTCAGAATGCTTCTTCCCACACCTTTGACAAGTGTAATGATGAATTTTCTTTTCTCCATAATATTTTTCTATTGAACCTCCTAAATAGATTTATATTTTATATTTCAAGTCTCCTTTATAATGATTCAATTGAGTATCATTTATATCTAACAAAACCTTAAGGGTACGATGAAAAATATTCTCATGGCAATCAAAGTCTTAAATCACCAATGATTTTCATAGATCCATCTTTACTCTACCAAGGAAGAAATACACATTTATTTCAGTGTTCCCGAAAAATATAGAGGTGTATAATGAAATCCTTATAATGTTTTCCACATATGCCAAAATGGACTCATCTTCCTTTTGATTTAGTCTAAGAAACTCACTTTCTATATTAAGATGGAGAGTCCAGGGAAAATATTTATTGAAAAAATATTTTCATGAATTCTTCCTCTTAAATAGAATCCATTTCTTGTATAGAATTTTTATTTATGATCAGTTCCGAGAACATATCAACTTCCCCATAAAAACAATATACATCAAGACTAAATTTTTATTCTTATAAGAACTGGAGGACAGATAATATCTTCTAAACAGAGTCAGTACATTATTCTATGACGAGGGGATTAGAAGATCCACTAAATATAGGAAGCCTTTTCCACAAAAAAGTATTCAATTGAAATGTGAGATTTATTAGGATAATAAGTTTTTTCACAAGATTAAAGTTATTATTCATAACTTTATTGATTTGATCCAATAGTATCATGAAGTTCTGATCTCTTTTTCCCATCATGTTTGGTGTTTCTTTCGGGAAATTGTTACATTTCCTATAAAATTGATTTTTCTGATGGGTTCTTATATTTCCCTCCATTAACTAAGAAAAACTAAATACAATTTTGGGGTTTGAATAGACAGCTAATAACCATATAGAGAAGAGAAATATAAATATTTAAGGACAAACTTGAAAATGAAATGTATATACTAATTTGTGATTCTCTAATTTTTAATCTAAATTATACATGGTTGTAGAATTATCCATAGGGTTCTTACTAATGTTTTATAATCCTAATCCCCAAAAAAATAACTATATTGTTCTATGATAATAACTATATTGACCCTATTATTTTAAATATATTATTACATGATTTTGAGCATAATTATCCATTAAATACAAAGCAATTATTGAAAATTCTTGTGTCTCTGGAATATTAGATACATAAAACTGAAAACATGGAACTCGAATAAAACATATTTATATTAATCATACATAATGAGTTCCTAAATTCCTTTGATATATTAATTCTTCATTGGATAAACTGGGGAATACATAGTCAAAAGGGATGAGATAAAAATCCCAATAATGGAATAAACAAAGGAATAAAGCGTAGCACATGGGTTACAAAACATAATATGATCACATAAAAAGTCATGGAACATGAATAAAAATCTTTAATAATAACATGTATTACTTGGGATCATGTAATCATGGAAATATATAAATGTGGCAGTAACATAAAACAATACATAAACATGAGTTAAGGATAAATTCCATGAATATATCACTAGGTAGAAAAATTACAATAATGGATTAGGTTTACTCTATAATCCCATACAAGACATCTCATTTGACTAAAAATTACCCAACAAATTGAAGATACGTTTGGTAATTACCATCATAACATGTTCATTCCTTGGTGTTACACAATAAGAATCAAACATAAGGAATAAACATAAGGTTTACCCGTTGAAAGAAATGGGTATCGTAATCTTCTCAGAAGGCATTAACAATAGGTGTATCATAATGGTGTCCATGAAATAATGGATTTAAATCATACATGGAAATAAATAACTGAAAATGGGCATTGATCGTGAAAAATTATGTCCAACATAAATTAAAACATGTAAAAATAGTTTTTAAGCTACATTACAAATGATCTAATTTAGTACATTTAAAGGGAAAATATTAAAGAGTATTTAATGAGGACAAAGTCATAATTTTTTGTATAATAAACTAATAGAAATAATATATTTAATTATTAAAAAATTTCAAATTTTATAAAAATAATGGGGTATTATAATAGGATATATAGTATACTTGTAAAGTGGTAAGAAATTTTGTTGTTCTCTTTAATCAAGCTTCCTTTTCATGATGAATTTATAATAGAACCTTTTAAAATATGAAATTCCCATAAGAGAAGGGATAATTGATATGTATACATAATTTTGAAGCATATACAATGAAATAATAAAATAAAAATAATAATAATGAATAAATACATTGGTGTAAAGAGAAAGAAAGCATAACCCAGTGGAAAAAATAGAGGTTCATAGAGATCCCTCACTTTATTTCTGAATGTTTTCTACACACTCAATCAATGTCCTCAAGAATAAAATTAGACTCATTACATATTTTTCTAGAACCTAATATATATATAATTTTTTATAATTTTATTAATTTAATTTATTGTTATTTTGATGAGTTATAATGTTTAATTTTTTTGTTCTAGGAGCATTTGTTTCACAGTTTCATGGTCAGTTCACGTATGTATAATTTTGAGATTTCTGGTCAAATAAAATAAAAACTCCAAAAGTGGGATGAAATGAAATTAATATTATTATATCATTTTAAAAAGTACCACATATAATTTTTTTTGATATTATAATGATTCATTTGAGAAATCATTATTGAAAAATGAATAGTTTATCTTGTGGGAATTTATGACCATTACGAACTAATGTCATTTTATTTAATATTATATTTATATATTGGTTAAATTTAATGTCCCAGACCTCTTTGGTCAATTCCTTTGCGAAAATCAGGTGTATGAGGTGATTCAGGAGGTTAAGGTGACTTATCCCCAAAACCATTCCAATTTTCCAGTTTGGTGAATTGTTCTATCGGTAACCTATAATGGTAACCTCTCTTTCCTTTTCTAAATGTCCAATTCAATGAAATGTTCCACCGGTGAACAGTTCTAATGGTAACCTCTATCGGTAACCTCTATTTAATTTTCCAAATTTTGAGTTTGTGAATAGTGTTTTGAGAATGGAGAGGTCTATGAGTAACCTATATCGATAACCTCTATTTCTATTGCCAAATTTTGAGTTCGTGAACAATGTTTCTAGCTTTCTAATGTTTCACCACTTTAACGTTTCCTTTGACATAAAATGCATTAAAAACCTTATTTTAAGGGATTTAAGGATGATTCAAAGGCCATAAATCCTATATTAAATTATCCTAAGGAACGAGACATTTTTACTTGGTCAAACTGTGTGGTTTAATGCGATCAAATTTTAATGGAAAACCTAGCGTATCTTAAACCACCGCTACATTAAATCATCTAAAGGGATGGGATATCTTCCTCCATAGTTTTTCCTATATGTTCTAGGCTATGAGATTTTATAACCATTCATTCTATTTTGTAGGGGTTGTGCAATCAAGCTTTCCTCTTAGGATTGGTTTAGCTCTGTTTTGATGAAACCAAGTAGTATCGATCAATCTTCGGTATAAGGTATGATCAATCACCATTCTTTTGGGTTCTTCTCCTTCTGTTTCTCTTTAACCTGTTATGGTATGTGATCTCTATAGTACTAATGTAGTTTTCTCAGGTTTCCATTGGTGCGGTCGTACAGCAGCATCCTCGGGTGGATATAGTTGTCACGAGAGGAGGCGATCGTGATTCTTTCTATGGATCGTTCTTGTATAAATAATGAAGAGAACCATTTGAGGTAGGGGATTCACTGCATCTCTTTTATTTTATGTGAAACTGTATAGTTATCATTTTTTATCCCATTGGATCACAATGTAATTAACATAATAAATATTTGAACCAGTTAAAGAAAATGATATCGATCATATGTTATTGCCTCTTCTTTTTCTAGATAGTGCGATATCTATGCTTGATTTGAATAGTTGTTTGTTCTTGACAGAAATTGGTAAAGAATATAAACTGTAATTAATTGATAATGGTTTGGATAAAGGTAAAGAGGCATCTAAATAAATCTGGTTCTTCTTGTTTTCATATGTTGTTAATCAAAATGGTGCAGTAAGCAGGTTTAATTATTTATGAAAGCTTACTGTTTAGGATTCCCAATGTTGGAACCCATGATTAATAAATCAGTTAATACCAGATGGATTAGAAAACCTTTGGTTTTATAAAATATAATCCTTTTTAGGGTTCCGAGTTACCCTCTTGGTTGTTTAAGGGCCAATAGCCCATTTGATATGATGATTGTTTTTCCTGCTGCTTGTGTTGAGGGGTGATCCTAGATGGATTTTGTGATATGTGGGGGTAAGGGGGATTATTGATTTTGGTTGAATTTGATTCCTAGAGTGGGGAGATGAATCATTTTATGCTTGTGGGTGTCAGTGAGGACATAAGGGATGATGAAACGGGTTGTATGTGAATGTTTGAATGCTTGTTGATTCTTATTGGTTGTTTATATGCTTTAATTCTCCCCACTACTCAATGAAGATGGTCATACATACCATTCTTCTGAAAGAGGTGAAGACACGCGGGGTATGCCATGTGCTTTCTATTTTTAGATTCTCATGAGAGAATGGGTCTACACTCTTACTATAGGCTGCAATGACCCGGCCGGTAGTTCATCTACTCACCATGTTGAGCCCCCTGGGGTTTAGTAACATGGAATGTTTTTATGGAATGCCTGGGAATATGGGAAGGCAGTGTTATAAGTAAATAATTGAATAAATGATGTTAACCCATGGGGTTTGGAGCTTGTTGGAGCGCAATGCTGAGGTTGTGATTTAAAGGAATAGTGTACTTTTGGTGTGATGCTAATAAAGTTTAATGTGGAATTGTTGTTAGTTAATTAATGATTAAATAATTAATTGGCATAAAGTGAAACTAATAAAAATTGAGTGAAATAATGCATTAAACCTCTTTAAATGGTTTTGTGCTTATAAGATACCTAGTCTTAGAAGTGGCATCCCAGAGTCCGAGAGACGTTAGCTGTATTTGAGTCTATGACTAGGTTATGCCCATGGTGTGGTTGTGAGCTATAGTGAATTATGTACTTTTTGTGTTTCTATATGCTAATCCACCCTGTCAGTAAGGGAAACTGACACCCTAGGGATTCTGAGCCCTGGGGGTGGTTTCCCCAACATTCCGGTGGGAGGATGAATGGTTGACTACCCCCTTTGGCCCTTCTCTCTTCTATTGGAAGTTACTTGTTCTAGTAGGCACAACGGTTAGTTTTCCCCATATATTTGTGTAGAGGGATGTAATGTCTTGTTGTTATTCACACACATATATTTTGGATATAGTTTCCTATGGACTACTATAGGTGTAACGTGTATTGGTTGTGATGTCTTGAGGATCCTTACATGGTGTATGGGCAATAATATCTTGAGGTATAAAACCCGACTTATGATAAATGTTATGCGGGTGGTGGTGGCTCCCGGAAACTACTTGGTTACTTTTCTTACATGGACGTGGTGGTTTTTTGCATGAGGTGCATGTTGTGGTGCTTCACCCAGGTGTCTGCGGGAAAGCCTTTTTGGAGAGAGATGCTTATGACGTTTGACATTAGGGAAAAGCGGAAAACCAATGGAGAAGTAGTAGTGGTGTACTCTTTATATTCTTTATTATATGATATTTTCATGTATGTGTTACCTGTTAAATGTAGCCATGGGGATGATGGGAACATAGTATACCTATTTAGGTGATGAGTCAGTTTCACTTATTGATTCACTGTTCTTTTGCATGCTTTCTTTACTTTTGAATGAGAGGATTTGGGTAGGATCCTACAGAGTATACTATTATACTCAACCTATGTATATATAAAATTCTTTTTAGGTCACTTGGAGTAGGTTGGAGATCAGGCTGGTTACTACTATCTTGCGGTTGTAGGAGTTGTTTGGGCTTGTGGTTGCTGCTGTTTTACTTCCTTTTTGGGTACTTGCAGCTTTCCCCTTTCAGTTGTAGTAGTTTTTCATGACATTTCATATGTGTACTTGGGATTTCTTTCATCTTACTGGTTGAGTTGGAGTTGGAGTTTGTGCTTATCTTATCTCTCTTCTGCATGTGTTCTCTTAGAGGATAATGCGTCTCATTTGTGTGTCTACTATACCCTTGGTGCTAGTCGCCAACCCGGGGCCTACTGGAGGTAGGACGCAGGGGTTCATTATCTCCGTTCTCACATTGCTGGCCCAGGAGGGGTACACTTTGTGGGGGAGGGGATCATGATAGAGTGGTATCAGAGGAGTTTGAGAGATATGATGGAGTTTAGAGTTAGGCATGGGTTAGGTTTCATGGATTGGTACGGAAAAGGTGTCATACATGGTAATCAAGTGATGTTAACACTGAAGACTGGCTGAGACATAGGCATTTAGGGCCCCCTATGATCTTATGTATCGACATTTATGTTTACAACGACTACTAAACAAGTTGATACTAGTTGCAGGGTAGAGACCTAGGAAAGGATCATGCATCATTCCTCTTTCTTCCTATGTTTGAATGGGTAGACCTTGGGATAGGTTAACCTAAAATAAATTAAAGAAAACAATTAACTAATTAATGCCATGTCTTCCATATTACTGGTTTTGGAGCTCTAACTATTTTTTATTTTTCAAGTATGGCTCCTGGTCGACGTCCTCGTCAGGATCACATAGTAGATGTCCACCAGACTCTGCTAGAAGATCACGATCCGGGTAGACCTTGACGATAATGACACATGGAGGAGGAAACTACGAGTGTTTTAGTGCTAGAGTCTGAAAAAGTATGAGGGCACCATTTCATATACAGTCACAGAATTCTGGTTGGAGGAGGTCGAGATAAGCTTCAGTTCCATCCATGCTTGGAAAGAGCACTAGGTGTCCTTGGTTGTGACCATTCTGTGTAGATCACTACGGTAGTGGTGGTTCTTGTTCCTCAGGGATCGCAAGGAGTCAGCGATCTCAAGGGAGGAGTTTCGAGACAAGTTTATGGTCAATATTCTTTCTTCTATCGCAAAGGATTTTATTCACCATGAGCATTTTACCCTTTGACAGGGGATCTCTAGTGTGTGAGAGTTTGGAATCTATTTCCGGAACCTTTTATGATATGTTTCGGATTTGTTTCTAGCTGAGGAGGACAGGGTATGGAATTTCAAGGAGTCTTTACATCCATAGATCTAGCGCCAGGTCATCCCATTTATGCTGAAGACATATCTTGAGGTGCTAGTAAGGGCAGAGGTGGTTGAGAGGACTTTGGTCAGACCCAGATCAACCCGGGAGGGGAGTCATCATGATTCCTCATGAAGTAGAGTTGTGGTCTTGGGTTCCTGGTTTTCCGGGCAGAAGAGTTTCCTTTCAGCCAGGGGTAGGTCCCAGCCCTCAGCATCTCGTTTCTCTAGGGGTAGCTTCTCTCAGGACTATGCCAAGGTATCAGGCACTTGTTTTTCTTGTAGTGGTCAAGTTCATCAGCAGCGAGATTTACCGACCTTTCAGAGAAGTCATCGTGAACCATGTTTTCCACTCCAGGGTCCTCCGTTGAGGTAGTTCCAGCTAAGTCAGAAACAACAGGTTGAACCAGCTATAAATCAGTAGAGGGCAGATGAGGCAGTCAGAGAACATCCCCATGACACTCCTCGACCTCATTGATCAGAGTGCGGCCACGGTGGTGGTCATTATTAGGGTGAGAGAGGTTGTGGAGGTGGTTGTGGTCAGTTTCATGCTTTAGCATTTCCAGCGCTAGGCAAGCCAGAAGTCGTTCGGGGTACCCTTTTCTTGTTTTCTACCTTGGTGTATGCCTTGTTTGATTCATGAGTGACACACTCCTTCATATCCCCTGCCCTTATCCATGCTTTGGGACTTGAGGTAGAGAGTCTTCCAGTGCCTTTGGCATTGAATACACCAGTTAGAGGTTGAGATGATTTTTTTGAAGTATTTTGCGACTGTGAGCTAGTGCTGGGGCAACACCACTCTTTTCAAGATTTCCTATGTTTATGATACAACCATATGGTTTCATCCTTTTCATTGATTGGTTGTATTTGGTGCAGGGTATTGTGGATTCCTTTAGAAAAAAGGTTGTTTTCTTTGGTGCAGGGGGAGAACCGGTGGTGTTTGTTGGTGATCGAATCCTCAGATGAGTCATAGGAACATTCCATCCTTATCATCTATAAAGGCTGAGATGATGTTGAGTTCTTTAGAGGATCAACAGTTAGTGTTTCTTAGGGTCGTATAAGAGTACCCTGATGTCTTTCCAGAAGAGGTTGTAGCATTACACCCTTGGTGAGAGATCGATTTTGGGATCGAGATACAACCAACAACATCTCCTATCTCTAAGTCTCTATATAGGATGTTCCCTTATGAGTTTCAAGAGCTACATATACCGCATGATGGTCTGTTATAGTGTGGTTTTGTTCCGCCCAGTGTGTCACTGTGGGGTGCACCAGTTTTTTTCGTAAAGAAGGCTGAAAAAATATTACGGTTGTGTGTCGATTATCGTCACTTAAACAATGTGACAGTAAAGAATCCCTACCCTCTTCCATGTATTGATGATTTTTTCAAAAAACTGAAGGGTGCATTCCGGTTCTCAAAGATCGACTTACGGTCAGGATATCAGCATATGCGTGTGAAGGATAAAGATATCCCAAAGATTTCTTTCCGTTATCATCATGGGAATTATGGGTTCATTGTAAGGACATTCGGCATGAAAAATGCTCCAACTGTGTTCATGGGAATGATGAATGTTGTGTTCCATGAGCTCTTGGAAAAGATCATGAGGGTTTTCATCAACAACATACTTCTATACTCAACATCAGAGGAAGAGCATGCAGAACATCTACGTGTCGTTTTGGGTGTTCTTAATCAACATCAGTTTTTTGGGAAGTTGTCGAATTGTGAGTTTTGGGCTCAAGAAGTCCATTTCTTGGGACATGTTGTGTTCCAGCAGGGAGTAGTTGTGGAAAAATCAATGATAGAAGTAGTTGTGTTTTAGGCAGCCCACAAGACAGTGTGAGAGGTGTAAAGTTTCCTTGGTCTCGTAGGCTACAACAGGAGGTTATTAGCTGATTTCTATTGAGTTTCTACTCCTCAAAAAACATTGACTTGAAAGGATCAGGAGTTCATATGGATTGATTAGTGTCATTAAACATTAAAGTATCTAAATGATAAGTTAGTAAGTTCCCCTGTTCTTTGTCTTCCAGCAGAGGGAGTTCAGTTTGATGTTTTCTGCAACGCTTCTCATCTAGGGTTTGGATATGTTCTCATGAAACAAAGATCAGTTGATTCTTATGGGTATCAGTAGTTATACCCCCATTAATGTAACTATGCCACCAATGATCTTGAGTTAGTAGCTCAGGTGTTTGTTCTGAAGTTGTGGAGGCATTACCTCATTGGCGTTCACTTTTTGGTTTTCACCATTCATAAGAGTTTGAGGTATGTTTTATCCCAGCGTGACATGAACTTATGATAGTGTTGGTGGATGGAGTTCTTACAGTAATATGACTTCGAGATATCATATACACCTCTAAAGGGGAATTTTGTAGATGATGAGCTGAGTCGAAAGTCACGTAGTGATGTTGTGCGTGAATCCGGTGATTCCTAGAGAGTAATAGAAGAAATGTCAGCATTACATTTTGATATGGGAGAAGTAAGGGGAATAGCTTGTCTTTTATAGATGACGGTATAGTCATCTTTGGTGTAGAAGGTGGAAGAGTCCTAGTTGGAAATCTAGAGGTGGAGGTCTGGAGAGACAGAGTTGTTTGTGGCTAGGCCCCTAATGTGTGGTCGGAGGATGAACAACACCGAGTGTTGTATCATGGAAGGATATTTGTTCCTTTGAAAATGTTTGTGATGGTTCTCATAAAGTACCATAGTTCACATTTATCGGAGCATCCTGGCATGAAAAAGATGTACTGAGCCTTGAGGAGCCAGTTTTTGGTGGCCTAGGCTGAAGCATGTGGTTTCCGAGTTTTTGTCTCAATGTTTGGTATGCCTGAATGTGAAGGTCGAACACCATGTTTCTAGTGGTCTGCTCCAGCCATTAGATATTCCTCAGTGGAAGTGGGAGTCCATCTCAATGGAATTTGTTACTGGTTTACCTCAAGCTCAGGAGGACATGATGCTATTTGGGTGGTAGTGGATCATTTAACAAAATCATCCCATTTGATAGCAATCCAGGAGTTGAGCTTAGTGGATGTTTTGTCGTGGAAGTATCTAGAATAGGTGGTGAGACATCATGGTGTCCCAACGATGATCATTTATGACCGAGATCCTCTCTTTACCTCTAGGGCGTGGAGAGGTCTCCAGCATGATTTTGTTTCTCAACTATGCCTTAGCACTACTTTTCATCCTCAGACAGACAGTTAGACAAAGAATACCATCCAGACTCTTGAAGACATGTTACAATCTTGTGTCTTAGATTTTGGAGCATTGTGTATGAAGCACTTACCCTTGATGGAGGTCACTTACAATAATAATTTTTACTCCACCATTTGAATGATTACTTTTGAAACCTTTTATGGACGACCTTGTCATTCCCCACTATGTTGGACTGGAGTCAGAGAGTTAACAATTCTCGGACCGGAACTACTACAGAAGACAACATAGATGGTTTTGGTGATTCGCAAGAGGATAAAGATTGTGCAAGGTCATCAGAAATCATATGAAGATCAAAGGAGGAGGCCTTTATAGTTTTATTTTGGGGACCACGTGTTTCTGAAGGTGACTCCTTGTCGTGGGCAGTGAAGGTTTGATCATGGAAGTAAGCTTTCTCCCCAGTTTTTTGTGCCTTTTGAGGTGTTATCTCATGTTGGAGTTGTGGAGTATCAAGTATCACATCCCCTATAGATGAGTTGGATACAATATTTTTTCCATTTATCACAGCTCTATCGTTATCTTCATGATGACTCTCACATCATCGATTGAGGAGAGATCGAAGTTGATGATGATGTGACCTTTGAGAAATGATCTCTGGATATCCAAGACTACAAAGAGAAGGTGTTTTGTAGGTGTTCTATCCCCATGTTTCGTGTCTTGTGGAAACATGGTGGCATGTATGAGAGTACCTAGGAACATGAGTCACAGATGTGTTCTCAATACCCAGAGTTGTTTGATGTTTAACTCCTTCCATGTAACAATTCCCCTTTTGTGGTTATAGACCTTTCATGTTTATAATATGGATTTTTTTGTTGCTTCTTTTGGCTTCCTCTCGTTTGAGGGGTATCTCAATGGGTGGTTGTTCGGACCTCGTCTCATTTTCCCTTTAGGTGGGTTTTGAATTCTCAAGGACGAGAATGTTTTGAGAGGTATCTGATGTATTGGCCCAGTCCTCTCTGGTCCATTCCTTTGTGAAAATCAGGTGTATTTGGTGATTCGGGAGGACCAGGTGACTTATCCCCAATACTTTGCCAATTTTTCTGTTCGGTGAATAGTTCTATCGTTATCCTCTAACGGTAACCTCTCTTTCCTTTCCAAATTTCCAATTCTATGAACAGTTCCAACGGTGAACAGTTCTATCGGTAAACTCTATTTCTTTTTCCACATTTTGTGTTCATGAAGAGTGTTTCTATAATGGTGTGGTCTTTCAGTAACCTCTATCGGTAACCTATATTTCCTTTTCCAAATTTTTGAGTTCGTGAACAGTGTTTCCATCTTCTTACAGTTTCACACCATTAACATTTCCATTGACATAAAATGCATTTTAAACTTTATTTTAAGGATTCTAAGGCTGATTCCAAGGCCATAACTCCTATATTTCATTATCCTAAGGCTCGGGACATTTTTACTTGGTCAAACCACATGGTTTAATGCGATCCTCTTGTAATGGAAAACCTAGTGTATCATAAACCACCACTCCGTTAAATATTCTAAAGGGATGGGATATCTGCCTCCCTAGTTCTTCTTCCATGTTCTCGGCTATGAGATGCTAGAACCTTTCATTCTATTCTGTAGGGGTTGTGAAATTGTATTTTCCTCCAAGTATTGGTTCCGATCTGTTTTGTTGCAACCAAGTTGTATCGATCAATCTTCGGTATAAGGTATGATCTATCACAATTCTTTTAGGTTCATCTCCTTCTATTTCTCCTTTCCCTATTATGGTATGAGATCTCTATAATAATAAGGGAGTTTTCTTGGGTTTTTGTTGGTTTGGTTGTACCGTAGCATCCTCAGGTGGATACCGTTGTCACAGGAGGAGGTGATAATGATTCTTTGTGAGGATCATCCTTGTATAAAGAACGACAATAACCATTTGAGGTAGGGTATTTGTTGATTCTCTTTTATTTTATGTGGAACTGTATAGTTATCATTTTTTCCCACTAGATCACAATGGAATTGACATAGTAAATATTTGAAATGGATAAATAAATTGATATCGATCGTATGTTATTTCCTCTTTTTTTCTAGATAGTGTGATATCTATTCTTGCTTCATATAGCTTCTCATTCTTGATGGATATTGGAAAATAACATAAACCGGAATTAATTGACAACAGTTTGGTTAAAGATAAGGAGGCATGTAAATGAATAAGGTTCTTCTTGTTATAATTTTATGTTAATCAAAATGGTGCAGTAAGAATTTTTAATTATTTGTGATAGCTTAATTTTTAGGATTCCTGAGGTTGGAACCTATGATTAATAAATCGGTTGATCCAAGAGCCAAGAGCCCATTCGATATGATGTTTTTTTCCTACTTATTTTGTTGTGGTGTGAGCTTGGATGGCTATTGTGAAATGTGGGGGCAGGGAGGCAAATTGTTTGTGGCAGTAGTTAATGCCTAGAGTGGCAAGATGCATCAGTTTATGCATTTGTGTGTCAGGGAGGACACAAGGGATGATGGAATAGGTGGGATGTGAATGTTTGGATTCTTGGTAATTATTATTGGTTTTTTATGTGATTTACTTCTCCTCGCTGCTCAAGGAAGATGGTATTACATACCCTTCTTCTGAAAGGGGCGAAGACGCACGAGGTATGCCATGTTCTTTCCGTGTTTAGCTTCTAAAGGAAGAATGGATCTACGCTCTTGCTATAGGCGGTAAAGACTTGATGTTTTATTCATCTACTCACCGTGTTGTACCCCCTTATGTTTAGTAGCATGGAATGTTTTTCTGGAATCCCTAGGAATTTGGGAAGGTAATGCAATAAATAAATAATTGAATAAATGATGTTAACTCATGGGGTTTAGACCTTGCTGGGGCGCAATGTGGAGGTCGTGATTTGAAGGAATCGTGTACTTTGGGTGTGATTCTAATGAAATTTATTGTGGAATTATTATTAGTTAATTAATGATTAAATAATTAATTAACATAATCTGCAACTGATAAAAAGGGAATGAACTATTGTATTAAAGCTCTTTAAATGGTTGTGTGCTTATAGGATAACTAGTGTTAGAAGTGGTAGCCTGGAGTCTGAGAGACGTTAGATGCAGTTGAATCTAGGACTAGGTTATGCCCATAGTATGGTTGTGTGATATAGTATATTATGTAGTTTTTGTGTTTATATACACTACTCCACCATGTCAGTAAGGGAAACTAACACCCTAGGGATTCTGAGCCTTGGGGGGTGTTTCCCCAACATTCTGGTGGGAGGATGAATGGCAGACTACCCCCTTTTTCCCCAATCACTTATCTTGGTAATTACTTGTGTTGGTAAGCACAACGGTTAGTTTTCCATATATATGTGTGTAGAGGGAAGTAATGGCTTGTGGTTATTAACACACATATATTCTGGATACAGTTTCCTATGGAATAATATTGGTGTAATGTGTATAGGTTGTGATGGCTTGAGTATCCTTACACGGTGTATGGGATGTAATGGCTTGAGGTATAATACATGACATATGATACATGTTATACGGGCGGTGGTGGATCTAAGAAACTACCTACTTACTTTTCTAATGTGGATGTGGTGTATTTGTTGCACAACATGCATGTTGTGGTGCTTCGGCTAGGTTTCTGTGGGCAATCCTTTTTGAAGAGAGATGCTCAGGGCGTGCGACGTTGGGGCAAAGAGGCAATCTAATGGGGAATTAGTAGTGGGGTACACTTGATATTCTTTATTATATGATATATTCATGTATGTGTTATATGGTGAGAGTATCCATGGTGAGTCTTGGAACATAGTATACCTATTTAGGAGATGGGTCAGTTTCACTTATTGATTCACTGTGCTTTAGCATGATTTCTTTACATTTGCACGAGAGGCTTTGGGGAGGATCCTACTGAGTATACTATTATACTCACCCTATGTATATATAAACTTTTTTTCAAGTCACTTGGAGAAGGTTGGAGATCAGGCTGGTTACTACTATCTTGCGGATGCAAGAGCTGTTCGGGCTTGTGGTTGCTACTATTTTACTTCCTTTTTGGGGACTTACAGCTTTCCCATTTCAGTTGTAGTAGTTTTTCATGACATTTCATTTGGATACTTGGTATTTGATTCATCTTACTGGTTGAGTTTGAGTTTGTTGGTTTCTATCTTATCTCTCTTTCACATGTGTTCTCTTAGAGTTTAATGCCTCCCATTTGTGTGTTTACTAAACCATCGGTGCTTGTCGCCATCCCGGACCTACTAGAGGCGGGACTCGGGGGGTCATTATCTCCCTTCTCACATTACCATCCCAAGAGGGGTATAACTTATAGAGAGGGGGTCATGACATTAAAAATCCTTAAATAAGTTATAATATACACATTATAATATTATAAACCTATAAAAGGTTTTATTTCTAAAGATTATTATGGTAATGAAAAGTAAAAATTCGTTATCCATGAAGGTGGTGAATCGATACACCAGAGATGATGTTTTCATTTTTAGAATAAAATTAGAAGATAAGATATATAATGATTGGTATTAAATTAACATAATAAAATTATATTATATATATTTCACTCAAGTAATCATGATTTTTTGGATAGGGGTGGTGAGGATAAGGTAGAATAAAGAACGAATTTAAATGAGAAAGAATGAGGATTTTACCTCTTAAATATCATTTCCTTGAGAATCTCTTTAAGGCACTTGGGTTTAGTCTTTTATTGAGTCAAACAGTTTTTGTAAATGGGGAAGAGGCTTGGGAAGCTAATTGGGATGAATTTAGATAGGCTACAATTCTAAGTGTGTGTTTAGAGAAATGTTGTTGATGGGTGGTATTTATAAGGGGATGGCAGGGGGTTTTAGATTATTTTATTCATTATTTTTGTATTTATGCTCATCACTATCAGTGTTTTTTATTCTTGAGACTAATTATAGTAACTATTTCATGTGCGTTAAAAATAATGGGTACCTACACTATTCATGAAACAAAATCATGCATTTGTCTTAAAATGTTAAATATCATAAATTAATGTATTTAACTATTCACTAAAAATTCAACTATTTTAGAATGATAAAAAAAACATCCTAAAATTTTTTCAATGTGTAGATTTCAAAGTTCACCTCAATTTTACGAAAATATATTTCTAAATATGAGAGATTTAATTTTTAATTAAAATCATCATTTATTCAAAAAAATAACAATTTTAATATTATAACTAATTTTACAACCCATTAAAAATTGAATTAAGGACTCATAAAATTATCTAATAAATATAATAAAACAAAATATTAATTTTTTAAAATATTTTAGGAAAATAAAGTTTCTGCCAAATTATTTTATAAATTATTAAATCCTAAATAAACATTTTGTATTACACAAAAATACCAACACATAATATATATATATTTTAAAATATTTATATACTTATTCCATGATATAAATATATAATATTTTCATTTATATGATACATAAATTTTATTTATAAATTCGTAGGTGATGTCACTATTCTAATGGCCATATTACTATCCCTAATTGTCACATTACGGTTCCAATGGTTGGAGTGTTTTTCCAACGGTCAGATTTCTAAATGTCATAAGGGCTTATTTATTCTGATAAATACCTATGATTCCATTCATTAATAACTTATATTTTATCCCATGGTTATATATACACTCATATTTTAAACAGATATTTTATTATTATCATTATATTTTTATTTTATTTCTTTTTCAATGAGTTTGGTCATTCTAGTGGATCAAGCATATCCAAATTTTCTCATTCTTGTTATCTTATTTTCTATTTATTATACCACTTTAATATTTATAATTCATTTTTGATTATTCAATAACTAATGTATAATTCTTCATTTAAGTGAGTAATGTATTTATTGGATTCTCTAGGATGTGAATGTGCTTTATAGTGCTTGATATAATTATAAGAAGGGAAATTTCCTGATACAGTTATGGATCATTACACCATTTATTTCCATATAAGTGCTTTACCATCCTGTATCAGACAGATAAACATCTTAATTTCATAATTATAAAAAATATTCATATACATTTATATTTAATTTCCTAATTATAAATGATATTGAATATTTTGGTCTAGGTTCATAAAATGGTGTAAATATTCTTTTATATCCCAATGGTAATAATTTAAAACCCACTAATGGAACTAGAATTTTTGCTTTATATGGACTTATAAAATTATAATTCCATTACATATGATTTATAGTCATGTACTGGGAAGTTGAAAATTGTGATGATATAGTTTTGGTATTTTTTACCAATATAGATGGATTACATTATAATGATCATTATATTTTTTGTCATAAATATAGAAACATTTTAGTTATGTATATTAAATATATATATCATATATATCCATAAAATAAACTCTAAAAAATTTCATGTCTAGAAGTGATGGAAATTAAAATACGTTTATTCATAGAGGTGGTAGTTCGTCAAACACATGATTCATGTTTTTGTTTTTCTTAATGAAAAATGTTTGGGAGGTTGATGATTATACCCCAAATATAATAACTACACATCACTCTAGTAATAATCATTTTATAATTTTAATTTGGTGAAATGAAATTTTAGGAGTAATAAAAGAACAAAAGAAATAGAAAATTGAAAGAGAGGTGAAGAAATTATACCACAAATCTTGGATAATCTCCTTTGTGAAGGGGTTGAACCATTGGTGGTGGAATTTTTAGAAGACCTTAACCCATTTATGTTGTCTAGGATTTTTTAGTAGAGGATTTTGGTAGATTTCGGGAAGAAATTAAGGGGTTTTCCTGATAACAAGTGAAGATATAAGTACTCCTTTTATAACTGAAACGGAGTGGCATTTTTTTAAATAACGAAAACATTTAAATAATGGAAAACAAATCCCAAGGAAAATAGAATAATATTAAGAAATAATAAATTGTATAATATATTAGTTATATCCATGACTCAACCAATCAATTAAAACTAGTTTTTGAACATGTTTTTTCCATAACTCAAAGGTTACAAATTTTTTTCCATTTTGGTTTTCCCTACATTGACTAGTTTTTACCTAAGTAATTTATCATTTAGGCAAAAAAATAAAATGATCCTTATTATATATTTTTTTTAAATGATTATAAATAAGAAATCCATTTTTTTATTAAATTTTTATAAGTGATACAAATCAATTATAAATTACTAATTGTATAATGTATTAAAAATGTTTTTTTTTTAAAAAATATAAGGTAAATTTGAAAATTCAATATATTAATATTTATATTATCAAAAAAATTATTATTATGAATTTAATTATAAAATAAATATTTGGTATAATAAAAATGTTTCATATATTTACAATTCATTCTTATATAATAATTATGACATAAAACCCACAATATTAGTAAAAACAATATATTTTACTATTCACATAAAAATAAAATGTTTCATAAAAATATGAATAATCATCATAAAATTTATATTATTATGCTTAATATAAAAATGATATTTATTTTTTCAAATTCAATTTCTAAAATTTGAGTATTCAATATTTAAATAAAATACCAAAATATTGCGGAAAACTCTTAATATTAGAAAATAGATTTTTTTAAATGCTAATTATTATTTAAACTTATTCCCATTAATTTACTAATTAATTTATTACTAATATATTATTCATATTATCAATATATGTAATATTATTTAATCATAATAATCCAAGATTCTTGAATAAAACACCAATTTTAGAGAAAAAAATAAGTATAAAATGATTTTCTTAGTTTTTTTAGGTATACTAACTACATTTAATTAGTATTAAGAGTAATATATATTTTCATTATACACATATTTCATATGTTTTATACTGATATCTATACCTTATAAATAAATGGATCAGTTTGGATGTCCATATTTAATATTTGTGTTTTATATAAATATTTCACATTTTTTGTTTCAGATTGGGGTTATGTGTGGATCATGCTATCAAGCGTACCCAGTATTTATACATTATCGGCATTTAATAAGTCAGGTCCATTATATTATGCATGTATCATTGGTTAATCTTGAGTTATATTCTATGTTCATATTCATGCCATATTGACGACTTTGTTAACTTCTTCTATTATTAACTCGTGTTTCATCACTCCCAAGACTCATATATCATTGTAAAAGCCTTATGTCATGATTTTTTATTTAAGATATTTGTTTTAATATGAATTGTTTCCTTATAATTTTTTTGTGTACCTTTTTTATGTTATCATAACCACATTTTCATATTATTCTCACTTAACATCTTAGATGCATATCTCTTATGTTTACTCATACTGACAAACTGAGATCACCCTTTCTTATTTTATTCACTTAAATGTTATATAAAGGAACAGAATGTAAGATGTGTCTATAAGGATATAATGTGTGTAGGTTATTTGTGTGAGATTTTGAGGAAATAATTTGATAAAATACATTTATTTTGATAATCTTCAAAAAAAATTAAACCTTTGGGTTATGAAATAGTGTGAATTTATAAGAAATAATGGTTAAATTTTTGAAATTATGTAAAATATAATCTAATCCTGATTATGATGTGTTATCTATTATAAAATCAAATGTGTAAAGTTTTTATTTTTTTGTAATAAAAATAAGAGATTGGTATTTGGGGGGTCTCACTTGGTCTCATAGTGGGGTTTAATAGTTATTGTGGATTATGTTATGAGAAATGAGAGGATAAAACATTAAACAATCTATACTGAGCCAAAAGTAAAGTAGTAAGGACATAAAATGTCAAAGGTCAGATAGAAGAGGTCATAAGATAATATATATTAGGATTGATATGTCGTATTCATATATTAGTTTAAATTTATTTTATAGCATATCATTATGAATGTCAATAATCTTTTTTTTTTGTATTTTTCGGATGTTGGATAATGAAATTGAAGCTATGAAAGGAATCTATATAGAAACCCATATGTCATATAACCTACAAAAGAGGCATATTAGGAAAAAATGGTTTTTATTAATGAAAATATCACTATTTTAATATTATGAAATTAAAGATGAGTTGATTATTATTACCAAGGATAACAAAGATAGTGTCCCAATTCAAATCAAATCATGAGTTTTGAATGTATTAACAATAAATTCAAAAATATTAAATATTTAGAGACATAATAAATTATAAGGATTTAATTTAATTAGGGGGGTATAATGTAATACACTATGATTTAGTATGTATTCTCTATTAGATACTTACTTTTTCGAATATCTTGTACCATACAAAATAATAAACTAAGAAAATCATGATATATTAAAATTCAAGATAAAAATTAATACATTAGGTGATACATTTTCAAACATCTCTAAATAAATTACAAGAAGTGTAAAACGTAATATAAATAAAAAGATAATATCTAAAAAATGATTTATTTCAAATATGTGCACTCCAATTTCTTACATAATATTATTAGTTTTTTCAAATAATAATTTAATATGTTCTAGTACAAATGAATTGATGAAAATTTAATGGTTTTAATATTAATAATTAATTTTAATGTGGTGGGATTAAAGTTATTTAATGATAAAAATGGATATATTTTAATGAGTTTTTTTAAAGTGTTCTGTATTTTTATCATAAATTAAATTGACCAATTTTAATGTATTATTGTTATAATTTTTTTAATGTAAAAATATTTTGATTAACACTCATTTATTTAGAAATGGATATGAAAAAGGATTAAGAACAATTAAATTTTAAAAAGTAATATTTTTATAAAAACAATTATTTATGATATTTGATGTTTTAATTTAAATGTAATATTAAAAAATTTAAGAAGTTTAATATGATAAAATGAACTAAATTTTGGGCCTCAATAAGTAAAAAAATATATAAAGCTGATGTTTTTCTATATTTCCAAAAAAAAAAATTTGCGTAGCAAAATTTTTTTTTAAAAAATTACATTACTTTTTATAGCATCATTTTGATACAAGAATGACTTGAATAAACATGGAACATTTTTTTAGACCAAATATGTATTTAAAGTGGATGAAAATGAATTTAATTTTTTTTGAATTTTGAAACATAGTTTGACATTGTGGAACCTAAGTTAAATTTTATTATAATAAAATAGGTTGTGTAACATTTCCTTTAATAAAGTATTCACAAGATATCATCTTGTATTGGTTTGATTTTATAGTCAAATAACCTCAATTTATTCAATAACATACCATTAAATTAGAATGGAATCAATACCATTCATTGATGTTTTTCCTAAATACTTATAAATTTATTTTAATTCTCAAAAAATCATTTTTTTAAATATTATTTTTATTACGTTATGCGTGATTATATTGAAGATAAATTTTATAACCAATATAATTTTAATTAATTAAAATTTATTTCATATTTGGAAAAATAATATATATATAATTTCATAACTCCTATTTAAATTTTGGGAATTAACATTTGTTAACAATGTAAATGTTTCCTACCATGATAAAGCATAAAATGATGTAACATTTTTAAGTCATGGGATAAAGTCAAAAAATACCACATGATATTAAATATAAATGGGAAAAAGATTTTATAATATATATTAAATTATATTACCCTCTTTCATTGTCAATTTTAGTTTCTCTTTACTTTAATATGTCATTCCTTTTATATTAACAAATTAGTATTTAAAAAATGACATCCACTAGCATATAAAAGGACCCCCACCACCCTTTCCATGACTCACCTAAAATTATGATTCATATATTTAATATTTTATATTTTATTGCTTTCTAATCCTATACCACTTTAATGAGCTCATAATTTGTTATATAACTACTATTAAAAGATCCAAATTTATTCTATAACCTGCGTTACACTCTACACCCAACATAAAAAACACAAAAAATATTATAACAAAACTATTAGTAATTATATAATAAACAAAAATATGGTAATCTAATATAATTTATAAATTTTATAAGGTAAATTATTGATATTATTTAATATTCAAAAAGGGTTATTTTAAATATGATACATTTTGGATATATATTAAATTGTCTTTTAAAAGATATGCTTTCAAATTATATAATTGAAATTCCATAAAATAAAATTATTTTTTAGTATTGCACATCAAAATTTAATTTTTTTAATTTTTGGAGTTTTTTTTTGAATAGGATGACTCTTAATAGAAAAATATTTTTTTTGTGAAAATTATAATTTATATGATTTTACTGTTATGTAAGTATGTCCTATAAAAATAAAAAAATCCCATCACTTATAAAATTTGTATTTATTGAATAAAATTAATCATTTTTAAATATTCTATTAACTAAAATTATCCTATACCTTATATTTTTAGAACTAAATTAAATGTCACTTTAATTAAAATCATTTTCGGTCTTTTATTTTAATTGATTATTTTGATGGTAAAATTTAATGTTGAATTGCATTAGAATACACCTAATTTTTTTAATAAATAAATTTATTGAACAAAAAATTGTATTTATGAGAATTTGGCCTTGTACCTAAATTTTAAAATGTAAAAGTACCCTTTTTAGAAAAAATATTTTTATTCACTATGTGATCTAATCATAAAAAAAACTTTCCAAATCCATTGAAAATTTATTTGATAAAATAATTTTCCAATTTTAACCTAGAAAGAAAATTTAGGTACAATGGTAAATATTAATTTTTCACATTAAAATTAATTACTAATTTTAAAATTCAAATACCAAGGTTAGAGTAAATTAGGGTTAAAGTTAAAAATTTAATATAAAAATACCTAAAACAAAGAATATTTTCTCCAAAATAAGTGGTTGAGGTGAATTTCATCCCCCACTCACTATCTTATCCCATTTTTTCCATTTCATCCATTTATTCTTGAATTGTAACTTTAAATTATTGAAAATTAATAATGATACATCCAAAACTACCGTTATCGTTATTTATAAAAGGGTAACACTTTAAAAAAAATTCAAGTCTCCCCTCTCATTTTGAATTTCTGATTGAAACTCTTCCACATTTCTCATACAAGAACCCTATACCACATTAATAATGTTATGGTCACCTTTATTTTTCTTAATTTATTCCCTTTAAAAACTTTTATAAGAGAAAGTTGAAGCTTACAACTAGCTTAGAGCACATTTGAGTAAGCATGAATACCAGATATGGGTTTTTCATCTCAAATTCCTTACATAGAGACATGTTTTCTATTAAAAACCTAATTTATTTTATGTGTAATATATAATACATAATTTATTTATTATATCATTAAATATAATTTATTCATGGAAATTGAGTTTTAATTGAATACACTCTCTTTAAAAAGGTTTCAATCAAATACTCCTCAAACTGTATGGGATTTTACAAACTCAAATATTTCCCATAGGTCATATTCAATCCTCATAGAATAATTATAAAGAAACATTGATATAGTATAACCTATTTTAATGTTATATTTTATTTCCATATTATTTTATGGGGAATTCATGTTTCACATTAAAGTCTTCTTCCTTTATGATTATATTGTTTCAAGAAAAATCTATTTTTTTTACAATAATTCTAATTTCTCTTAATATATTATTCTACGGTATCTATATTTTTATATTTGATAAATGTTCACCATTCCCTAGTGTAAATTCAAAAAAAAATCTAAAATTATCCTTATACCTCCCTTTATCCATTTCAAAACAATGGTATCATTATGCTTTTAATGACGTGGATTTTTCAGTTCATGAATTTTTTAAATATTCCAACGGTCATACATTCTTTCAAAATAAAATTTTTTATATTCTATTATATATTTTTTTGTTATCATTTATGTAATTTAGAGTATATTTTATTTTCAACACTCTATAATAATTATTTCCAAATATTTCTCTTCCCTTTCACAAAAACGTTTTTGAATGTAATTTTCACTCCAATGCTTCAAATGTTAGGATAATTTTTTTTTATTTTCACATATACTTACCCAAAATGGTTTATATTTCATTAATCTGGGTTTTGATCAAAATTTAATTTTTTTTATGATGTGTTTCCTTTTACAAAAGTATATTATTCTATATCCTTTATTTAGTTCATATATTTTTATGTTTTTGAGAGGTTTAAAAAACCCATTATGTTTCTTTGGGGTTTTATAATAAGATTAATGATTTTTATATGGAACTCACATGTATGGATTATAATTTGTGGGGTCCAATATAACCATAAATTCATAGTTTAAGGTTTTGTATCACATGTGATGATGAAATGTTGCATGAATGAGATATACTAAGAATTGTTCACATTATATCTATTTAAAGGAGATGAATGATGATTTTATCATAAGTTTGTTGTGTAAATTAGATGTGATAATCTTTGTTCACATGTATTTTTGTGTGGATTAGATATAAGAATGTTTTTACAAATGTTTTTGTGTGAACATGATGTGGTAAGTTTCATTTAAAATATCTTCTGTGATTATTTTCATGTCATAGTTATTCATTATACTACGATTTAAAGTAATTACATATTTATATATACCGTTGATTATTCTTCTCAAATCATATTTAAATTATTTTTATTGCACATACATTTTACATAGAATCGGTTCTTTCATTTAAGAGTACATTTTTTTATATCATTACTTAGAGAAAATTATTTCTCCATGTCTTTTTAATAAATAATTTCTCCCCTTCTCATGTTTTCTCAAATTCTTATGAACTAACCCCTAATAACACATTGATAATTGTTCCATTATTAAGCTTTCAATCTCACCTGTTTATTATGTCTTTATTCCCCATGTGATAAATATGTGTATAAACTATGTGATGATTATAAGTGGATCTATTTCTAATTGAATGTGCGAAAATTTTCACCAATATCAAAAAATAACTTTCTTTTTTAGATAATCTTCAAATATAGTAATTATCACATTCTTGGTGTTCTGATATTTTTTATGAGTTGTAATTATTTTCCTATGAAAATATATAAAAATAAAGAAAGGTTTATCTCAATTTCTATCAATGCTAGTGTTTGAAGAGAAATTGTGTGTAGGACCAGATATGTGTGTGTGGGTTTTGGGCTTTATAGTTTGTATCAGAGTATGATTTAGTTGTTTCATAGTATTATTTTTGATATTTTTAGAGACTAGTTTAGTTACTTTTTCAGTTGAGGTTATAGAACCTTAGTTAAAACCCTATAGATGAACCTAAGTATACGATTAAATCATGAAAAATTAGTAATGTATAGTTGGTTTCCTAAAAACATGGCCTTTTATGGATACAACATGTGGATATAAGATCTTGCACTGATGTACCTAGGGTTAATAACATTGGAAAGGGTGGATTAGGTATTAAATCAATCACCACCTAGTGATTAATAATGATTCCTAACTACATTACTGGTTTCAAACTCCTGATATATAACCTTTTTTTAATAATATTCTCTTTATTTACCAAAATAAATGATTAATTTTTAGTTTCTTTTAGCGATAAGAAGTATAAGAAACCCCAATCACTAAGATACAAAGTTTGAACCTATAATGATATATATTGAGTAATGAATGATATATGTTGATATATGAGTGATATATTTTGAAGTAAAAAAATATACTAAAAAGGATATTATACTTCAGTATCCTCTAAGATGAAGGATATAATGGAAAGACTATGTTAATCCTACTTTGGAAGGTTTTAATCAAAATAAATGGGAAAAGGTACACTTATCCACTACTCAATTATTTTTGGATTACTTTTTGGGATTATTATTCGATCCACCCTAGTGTAATTATGATTTTTTGAATGAGTATTTAATAAAAATCATCATGATTTTGTTATCAAATTAAACTTCTAGTGGTACAATTATTCTATCCCAAGTTGATGCACTTGGAAATATGAATCTTTTTAGCCATCTATTAGAAGGAATTTATGTGATTCTAATAATGGGTTAACTAATTAAAAATATACTCCCTAATTACTAAATCATGTTAAGATTACACAAAAATTCAGTTTTGTTTAAAAATAGATGGGGGTGAAAACTAAAACCAAATTTTACTACATATATATCTTAACATCACTAGAATGGTTGAAGAAAACAATGATTCATCTTTTTCATCGTTAGTAAATCCTCCTCCACCACCACGTACATGCCCAATGATGCTGGAGGAGTTAAAATCAGCATTACAATAGTGTAAGGAGAATATAAACACCCGCTACCACAACTAGCACAACAAGACATGACCTTGGGTTGAAAAACTGGGTGGCCACCTTATAACCACTAGGAAGGGATCAATTCAATGATATGGTTCAATTCCATAGAGAATGTGAGCCCATGTAGCATGTATGGGTAATATTTCATGTCTGGAAAGACTTGTTGGGGAAAATTAAAAGCCACCTAGAGAGGATGTGGAAGGGGGTTAATACCCTACCAACCATCAGATGGGTGGTCTTCATGGAGAGGGAAATGTTGGTATTTGTTCAATATGTGAGAAAAGAGATGGGTGGTTGTCACTTTTCACTGTGGACGTAGGTGAGGGATTTTTTGGAGAGGGTGTGGGGTGGTACATTAGAGGAGGATAATCTAGAAAGGTATAAAAGGGTTATAAATGTGGATATCAATAATAATTATGAACAGGATGATAATTATTATTTGACTTTAGGTTTTGACCCCATCTTCCCACCAACACAATCACATTATGTAAGCATCAGTGAATAGATATGGATGTGTGTGGAATATTAATCTATATTAATAATAGTTTTTGAAATAGATAATCTTATTTTACATAAATAATTGATTATATATCACTAAAATTATGACTATAAACTCAATTAGAATTACAATAGGTCTTAACACCTAACCATGAGTTGTATTTTCGTTAAATGGTTGGAAATAAACACAATATGTGTATATTCCTATATGTGAGCTTACTATACATTCCTCTATTATTAATATTGGTACCTAAATCTATTTATACTGATTGGATTCACTTGTATATATTTTTAGGAGACAATAAAAATTTTATGGATGGTATATATTTAAGGGGGTCGAGTTAGTGACAAAATATTTTGAAATATGAATATAATTAGATGAGTCAAATTTATTTGATAACATGTGTTACACACAACACCTAATATAAAAATAGAACAAAAATTAGTTTAAAAATATGAATAACTCTATAATAAAAACTATGATGTTAAACCATTAAAATTTGTTCTCTTTAAAAATTAAATAATTTATAGGAGTTAATATTTTTTTTAAAAGTAGGTGATGAAGCCTATATTTCATTAAAAATAGGAAAAAAAATTCATTCTAGACAGTGGGGAACCCATTACATGTCATGTGGTCATAATGGGCTATAAATACCATAACAACGTGACCCATATGCCTAGAGCCAAATGTCCATGAAAGGACCACACTACATCTTGCTTCATCCTACAACTGTCTATGCCTTCACTAACAGAGGTCATTGATATCTTGTGTTTCTGATGACTCCCCGATAACAAAACTACTAGTGTTTCCGCCCAAAATCATTTGGCGCAGCCATGAATTTCTAACATCACATCATCTACCACTACAACCAAGTGTTACCCCTGTACCTATTTCCTTCCACCCCTAGTGGGACCCTCCCTATCGTCACACTTGGTGTCAACATGCAAGGATTATCTCCACCCCCAATTTTATTGGGGATATTAAACAATAAATATCATACCATTGACCATATATGTAGTTTATGGTTACTATTCCACTCGAATTGGATCCCATTTGTGATTAATATTAGTTAATATAAAAAAAGTTATATTAAATAAAATATTATTTTTTATATAGAGTCCCTTATTTCAAAAGTTAAATATACAAAATTTTGAATTTAAATTTAGTACAATAATCATTATTTTTTTATATCTCAAATAAAAATTTTCATATTATAAATCGTTTTGGTTTTTTAGAAAAGTTTTTTTTATTACAAAAATATAGATTTTTCAAAAACTTATAATTTTAATGATTTTTTTGTTATATATATGCCTATCCTAGAAGACTAAAAATCATAATTATTAATTAAATATGAATTTTAGAAATAAAATTTTTCATTTTCAAACATTCTTTGAACTAATAAATATTATGTCCAACATTTTTTAACAAAATTAAAACACTTATTTATTGAAAATTATTTTTGGTCTTTTCTCCTAATTTTTTGTTTTGATAGTGAAATAAAATTTTGGATTCCATTGATATATAATTACAATTTATTTTTTCTAATAATCCAATTTATGTTATTAAAAATAATATATATGATAATCTTATCTTGTACATAAATTTTTAAACTTAAGAACTTAGTTTTTTCTAGAAATTAATATTACACAATAGGTATGTTAATCTTAAAATTAATTTTTAAAATACTTAGAAATTTTAGTTGATTAAATGATTTCAAAATTTCAAATCATAAGTTTTAAATTGTGTAAAATGATCAATATTAATTTTTTCATTAAAATTAATTACAAAGGTGAAAAATTAATTATCAAATTAAATGTAAATTAGTGTACAAATAAAATGTTAAATGAAAACTCTCTAAAACTATGTCTAATATCTATAATCTTGGGGTAACATTTATTTTTACTATGTCCTTGATTTCAATGTATTTTATTAAGAGGAAAATCAAGCTTCCAACATGGTCAAAGCATGGTAGAGTAAGTGAGACTAAAAGGGAAGGGTTTTTACCTCAAATTATTCTATTTGAGTCATTTTTTTATAAACATAATTTCTTTTGAAAGGTTAATATGCTTCTAAACTATTTTTTTCATGTAGTACCCTTTATTCAATTAAATTGAAATATAATTTAAAACTCTCTATATTTCAAGATGTTTTGAGTTAAATTCTCCACAACACTACTATAAAAGTGGCCTTTTATAGTACTTTAATAGGACTTTATCAGTGCTAAAAAAGTTCTTGTAATTGGACTGCTGTTAAAATCCAAAATCTTTTATCGGCACAAAAAAATTATAGTTAAAGGCCCCCATTAACGTTGCTAAAATTGCACTGTTAAAAGGGCCCTTTAATAGTGTTTTTTACCACTATTAAAGGGTCCTTAGGAGTTCTTTTTTTAGCATTATAAAAGGTGGAATTTTATAATGCTTTTTTAGAACTGATAAATACATCACTTTTATATATGGTAAAATTATATTTTTTTGGACGTACATGAGACTGAAACCCTTTATTAGTGCTTCCATGAACCCTCTAATAGTTCCACCCCCATTATCAATGTCTTTTACCCCACCACCCCTTTTATTAGCACTTTGTGAATTTCCAACATCATTTTTCAATTCCTGGATTCATAGCCTCCACCTATCCTTCAAAGATGAAATGACTTTACCGCTACACCATGTTGTTTTGTTTTCTAGTTAATGATATTTCTTTTTATTTATATATTTTTACATAAATATATATATATATTTATATATATAATTTTTTATTCATATATTTATATTATTATTTTCATATACATTTATAAAATATATGTTGGTGTGTGATATATATATACATATATTTATTTAAATACAGTATATGTTATATTCATTTACATATACTAGAATATAATATAAATATATATATCTTTATTAATGCACAGACATATAAAAACATTATAAATATATTTGTACAATGTAAAAAATCATTAGATATTGTTTAAAATACATTTTTAGAATATGTATTCATTTACATATATATAATATACATTTTTACATAAATATGTTGATATATGTATTTATATGAGTGATTTATTATAATTTAAAATAAGAAAACATGCATATATTTAATTATAAATCTAATTATGTTGGAAAAAATGATAAAATTTCAAAACCATAAAATTATATAAATGTAATCCCTTGTAATAAATTCATTCTCCACCAAGAAATGGCAATAATACCCTCTTAAACAGTTCTGAAAATCCATATAATGTTAAAACACTGGGGTACCCCAAAAAATCAGTTTGGGAGGCCTTATGGACCTATTTTTGCATCAAAAAATGTTTATTGATTTACCACTATCACTAAGGGTGTAAATATCATTGTAGGATTTGATTTGATATGTGGTAGAGCTTGAACAGGCACTCGGATAAAAATTTATGGTCATTTGAATTTTGATTTATATTTTCAACTTATTTTAGATATTTTATTAACTTTTTCATTTCGGATATCTTTATATTGATATTAAAATACTATTACTGAGTAATAAGAAGAAAATTATTAATTTATATTTATATTTTTTATTACATTATAATCCATTTTCAGAAAATATCTTATATGTTATGTTTAAACTCTTATTTATCTTATCGAAAACATATTTAAAAAAAATATATTGTATATCCTTATCAATATAAATTAATTTATACATTAACATATAATTTTTAATAAAATATTTATTTATGAATACCCATATCAGCACTAGTAAAAAAGCACTGATAAAGAGGATTCTTTATCAACGCTTCTAAAAAAGAATTGATAGACACCCTATCAATTATTTTTTACAATCCCATATAGAATAACACATTTATCAGTACTTTTTTAAAAGAATAGATTAAAACTCGGACATTTTTATAATTTATAAAAAAACCACTGCTAATTGCCCACCTTTAATAGTACTTTTTTACTACTATTAAATACACCCTTTAACGACACTTAAAAAGATAAGTGTTAAATACCCCTTAAACATCTCTTTTTTTAACACTTACAAATGGGTCTTCAATAGTGTTTTTAGCTTGTGATATTAAATCAATAGAACTAGATAAACCCAATTTTATTGTATTGTCAAATTGTAAGGGATTTTCATGACTCAAATCTTTCATTAGGCCATAATCACTCCTCTTTTGAAAATTATCTTTTAGTATTGATCTATTCTTACCAATAATTTTTTTATTTTATTTCCACATTCATTTTCTAGGAAAAACATGTTTCACACCATAGTATAATTACTTAATGAATATATTGTTTTGTAAATATGAAGTTTTGTTAAAAATTATTCCCATTTATCTTAATGGATTTTATTCTATGCCCATTTTTTTACATAACTTAATTCTCTACTTTACCTAGTGGATATTTAAATTTCTTTTATATCAAATAATAATAAAATCTCACTCTATTAATTTTAAAATATTTTTTTGTTATCCTTTTAAGAATTTATGTTTATCATTAATTTAATTTCAAAATAATCAAAAGGTTTCATATCCTATAAATGTAAAAAATTCATTATTTTTTAATCTATATGATTTTGTATAAAGTTATACGTTTTAAAGGATATTTTGTTTTTAACTCCTTATAATAATTTTTAAAAATAATCTTCTTCCACATCTAAAAAAATGTTTTTAAATTTAATTTTTAAATCCATGTTTTAAAAAGGTTTTGAAAACTTTTTTATTTTCACTTTTATTTAGCCTCTAATATTTTTCATTAATTAAGTAACGTTTTTATCACCCTATATTTTTTATTATTATATTTTTCCTTTCGAAAAATGGGATTAATGGTATCTTATGATTTCATAAATTCATTTTAAGTGATGTTTTTGAATGGTTTAATAAACCCTTTATATTTCCTTTGGTGCTTTATGATAAGATTAATGACTATATTATCTGGAACTAACATGTTTGGATAATTATGGGTGGGGTCCTATAACACCCTCCAAAGCATTTTGTAAGGGTTAATACCATAAGATATTATGAAATGTTACATGAATGAGATACAAAAATATTTTTTCACAAGTTTTTTGTGAGAATGAGATGAAAAAAGGTTTATTCACAGATTTTTCTTTGTCAATGAGATGTGAAAATAATTTTTCTAAAGTGTGTTGTTTGAATTAGATTCATGAATAATTATTCCCATGATTTTTTTTTGAATGAAAATAGTGGTTACTTATTGAAACATAATTTGTGAACATGATTTAGTAATATTTTTTCTTGAAATATTCTATGATTATGATTGTTCTATAATTGTTTTTTATACTTTTATTCAATGACATTGTATATTTTTATATTTCATTTCTTATACTCCATATCTCATTTTTAATATATCATAATTCAACACTTTTTTTCCATGGTAAATTTTTATTCATTTGATATTTCATATCCATTTTTCATGACTTATGGAAAACTATTGTTGTTTCATTTTTTTAATAAAAAGTTTCTCCCCTGTTCATGTTATCTCATATTCATATGATCTTACCCTTGATAAAATACTAATAAGTCTTCCTTAACTAATAGTTTTACTTCAATACTTTTTTTATGTTTCTTAAACTCAGGTTATAATGAAGACTAGAACCTAGGATATTTCTAAAAGTTGATCGAATTTAGTATAAACGTGGAGAAATTTTCACTGATATCCATAAATAAGTTCCTTATGTATCTAATACTTAGAGACACTAAATTATATATTCTAAGTATTATGAGATGTTTTATGATTATTAATTATTATCCTATGATAATGTATTAGAATAAAAATTGGTTTATATCACTTTTTTATCAATATTTCCTTTATGAAATGAGTTTTCACCACCAGATTTGGGACTGGGAGTCTAGGGATTTACAACCACATTAGACAGATTTAGGTCTCAAGATAATTATCTAATTCCATAAAAATCATGAAGGTTTCCAAGAGGAGATATGATTTCTTCTTTGTGAGTGATAACTACATTTCATTATTATTCATTTATCTTCTATATATACCTCTTGTAAATTTTGATTTATACTTCTATAATATTGATATTATAATAAAATCAATTCATAATCTTACTCATCAATAATTTATAACATGTTTTCATTTTGGTCTCTTTCACCGCCTATTTGAACGACACTATAATTTTCATTACATTGATGGTTAAGGAAACATAATTAATATATATATATATATTTTTTATATTAATAAGTAATTAGTTTTTTGGTAATATTAATATTTATAATCTTATTAATATAACTCTATTTATATGTTTAAATAGCCTAAACTGACATTTCAGGGATTTCATATTGGTTATGTGCTCCTAAAAATCACCTATATTGAACTTGGAACTTATAAATTAATTATGGAAATTCAATTATAATAAAAATAATATTATGTATATTATGAACATATGGACATTAAATGATGATTGAAACTATTATACTAAAATTAAAAAGGGATGGTTGAAACTACAAACAACTATTGACTAACAATAACCTAAAATAAGTAATAACTATATAGTAAATGAAATTAAAAGAATAATGAAAAAATTATAAATAATAATATGGTCTTAAAAATGATTATTAATGATTATTTTTTTTATATGAGGTTGTAGAGCATCTAACTAACTGGAAATATGAGGTAAGTGTTTCTCGTCCCAAATTTCCTTTTTCGAGCCATGTTCCTTAATATGACCATATTTTATTTTATATGGTAAAAATACTACATATTTCTCTAATTTTATCATGATTCTATCTTTATTCATGGTATTTAATGTTCCATTTCCTATTTCTTCTTCAAGATTTTTTATCCAAATGTTATTAAATCCATAAGCATTTATTTTTTAATCTCACATTGAATTTGATGTTTTATATGTCAAAAATCATACTTTATGGAATTAAATATTAATTCTCTCTAAAACCCCAAATATTTTATTCTCTTAAGTAATCTTAGGGTTTAACATGTCTACTTATAATTTCACTTCCCATTTATTTACAATTCGATCAAAATTATGTTTTTAATTGGAGTCAACATTTTCACTTATTTTTTGTTATAAATTTGTTTCACCTATATCTATGTTATTTATACTATTTTATGGATGTTATTATGTAGATATTAGTTATTTATTAAGCTCATTTTAACTTTTTTTTAATTAATTTAAATATTTTTTAAGGACTCTTTTAATATATTCTACACAAGTAATTTCTTATTCACATTACACTCTTGACAAATATGTGAAGAAAATATTCCTTTTACATGTCTTCTGAAAAAATGTATTTTTCCATCACATTATTTTTTTTATTTATATATATTCATCTCTAAGTTTTCATTTCATTACAAAGTAATTTATATTCTCACCGTTAAATAATTTTTTCAATTTAAAATGAATGTTATTAAAAAAATTTGTATTTATTTTTTCAAAGAAATTTTCTAATGATCTTATAATGTTTTCTAATCTATAAAAATATCATTTAAAATTTATTGTTCTTTACTTAGGATATGATCTAATTATATCATTCAACTTCTTCCTATATATAGATTATGATCATGTTTTATATAAATCATTAAGGAACCTGATTCTTTCCCGTATATTAACTAAGATATGATTTAATTGTGAATGTATACAAGTTAATGTGGAAAAAATATGTATGGTTTGTCATCATGTAAAGGGTGGGTATGATATATCCCTCTGATGAATTGGGAAAACTTTTATATTTCCTGATATATTCCTTTGGTACACTAGTTTCTAGAAAAATCCAAAAAGAATTTGTTACACTAGTGATTAGCCTATTCCCAACATATTGGGGGTAATTGGGTGTTTAGCCCATGACTAAATGGTTTTTGTATTAGGGTGTTTCACCAAAACCCAAAAGGTTTTAATAAACATGTGGTTAGACCAATCGGAAAAAATTTGTGGTTTATGAGTGGTTAAACATTTACCAAAAATATGTGGTACATGGGTTATTAAACTTAGCCTAAAAGGATGTGGTACGTGGGTGGTAATCCCAATTAATAAAAAGGTACATTGGTTGTTAGCTCAATCTTATTGCATTATGGGTAACTGATAATCCTAATATATTATGTGATGGATGTCCCAATGGCCAAACATGATATAGATTCTATTTTCATATTAAGGATACATTATTTTTTTTATGATTCATGTCCACATCAAGTTCATGTGTTATTTAATAATGATTCCATACTCTCAATACTCACATTTCATGGGAAAATTATTATTTCAGGATTTACCATTTATAATTTATTTTATATTAGGTATGATTTCATTATTTTATGTTGTTGTACTATGTTTATGTTCTCATACCCACATGTATATACTATTACCACTTATTATCATCAATTTATATCTCTCAAGTTTATCCTTAATGAGAATCTGATCCTGTCTGATATTGTGTTTCTATTCCCTTGTAATTAATAGGAATATAATGCATGATATATCTATTAGAATATAATATGTTCTAGTTATTTTTGAATGATGTTCAATAAATAATTTAAATAACACATTCCAACATATAATATTCAAATACACAAATCCTTTACATTCTAATATTGTCTGAATTTTTGTGACATAATGTTTAAATTAATGAAATGAGGAAAAATATTTTTTTTATACATCATTCTTATCACTTGTTATCATAAAATATGTGTAAGAATTTTAATTTTATCACCAGATCGTAGAGTGTGGTTTTTGGGTGTATCACAAAATATAATATCCTATATTATTCAGAAATACTGTAACATGACCTAATATATGAACGATTATATATCCAACCATAGGAAAAATATATCAATCCTATTTTATGGTATCCAGTATGACATAAATATGATATCAACTATTCATCATCTTTAAGAATGTTTCCATGAATTAAACAAAATGGAGAAGCTATGATAATTCTATTCGGTTTTTATGGATTGAACAACACTTTTTAAACACAATGTATTACATTAGAAGCCTCAAATTCAAAAAACAACCATTCTTGAAACAAAAATAATATATATTTAATGAAGAACTTTTTTACCTCACACGAATGATCATTTTAATTACTATATTTAATCATAGTGTTTGATGAAGTTTAAAGAGAGAGATTTGATAGACTCCCTCCTCCATTGTGTATCCAAGGGTGAATCCAAATCACCCAATGTTTTGGTAGGATATTTCTCACAATATTGGTATGGGAATACCTCATGGAGAAAATGGTAAAAAAAATAGAAAGATATTGAGACTATGAGGGAATCAATTGTAAACATGGTATTATCCTACCATAATCATCTCAAAGTGATGACATAATTATCTAGCCCTTGGGGACTCCCCTTGAGTGATCATGCATTAACTCATATTCTAAGAGTTATTCATGTGGTCAAAACCCTTAATAACCCTCAATTAAAACTATTCTCATATTCATTTCATCTTATAATGAATCTCAATTGATAATAACCGTAGCATAAGATTCCTGAGTGAAAATACCAATTATTCATTTTCCCAATGAGTCATATGGTGTGAGGTGGAACATACAATATGATACATCATAGAATGAACCATTTAATGATGTGGCCCAAGCAAAACAACTATACATATTTCATTATTTTAAATGAAAAATTAATATATCATAAAATAATTCAAGACCCATAACCATAAAATTTTATGGTATTTTAATACTAGATACATAATCTACTTATTTAATTAATGGAATTCAAAATATTGAAAAAATTTCTTCTCACATGGTACCCCTTATAGGTTTGTCATACATAATACATTTCTTCATCACCTAGAAAAAATAGGAACGTAAGAATGGGTGAGCATAGATTCTTAGTAAAGGTAAACATAGGAGAAATCATTTGAATATCATAAGTGAACATAATTTAAGAATAATAGTATAACATCATGATACTAACTTATAAAATTAATAAAAAATTAGTTATAGATCACAAATCGTGGGTCATTACAAATAATTTATTATATAGGTGTGTAGAATCATCAACAATCAATAAAACTCTATGATTACATATCAAAAAGATAATGACATGTCATTAGAGTGTGGGGAAATCATAAGAATAGAAAATCATTTCATTTTTCAAGGATCACAACCAATACCAATATATTAATGTGTGTAGAGACTCATAATATGTTGGGTTCACCCATTATTCCCTTTTTATTCATGATGGATATAGTCTCATATTAGATTAGGTTCAATCCTTATTCAATTTTAATTTATGGTGGATAGATTCCCATGTATGATTAGGTTAAATCCCCATTCACTATAATATTATCTCATGAGATATAAATATTTACACAATGTATTAGAGGCATGTAGAATTATGATACCACATATCACATAATTAACACCATACAAATTTGTGCCACATGATTACAATTACATTCATCATCTCATCGTAGAATAATTTACATATGAAAAAAATGTTTAATTTAAATGTCCCTTAAACATCATCATAACAAGATATAAAGAGAAATAACGTTAATAAATCATAAGATAATATCCCTAGTGAAGCATAAAAATCATTAAAGGATTTTTATACAGATAAAAAATACTTTTATAAAAGAATTAAAAATATAGTGATAAAAACAAGAAGAAATATCATTTTTTCTTTGATTTTTAAAAGATTAAAATTACCAGAATAGTGGAAACAAGATGTTCTTTTAAAAACCATGGGAACTTATAAAGGAATATC